>CM038052.1:95413853-97813853 GCA_021397845.1 Areca catechu | reverse complement strand
TAAAAACTAAGTATTGGGTTCTTGGTGATCCTGGTAAAGCCAAGTTAGGTTCTTGGTGACCCTATAAAAACCAAGTTAGGTTTCTTTGGTGAGCCTATTTAAAACCAAAGGATGTTGGGTTTTCTTTGGTGATCCCATTAAAACTAAAGTATAGAGGTTTTGGATTGTGATCCTATAAAACAATCCTACTATATTCAAGGATGAATATAGTGAAAATCCCAAGTGGTATCTTGGGTAGTGGACATAGGAGCTGAGTTGCTCCGAACCATAATAAATTTTGTGTGTTTGTGTTGTGCTTATTTGACTCTATTTAGCTTCTGCAATTTATTATCTTGTCACAGCACCTAACACCTTTTAAGGGATTTTTTAATTACACATTATCTTGCTTTAAATTTTTAATTCACCCCCCTCTTGGGTAGCCACCTAGGCAACAACTGGTATCAAAGCAGTGTCTTTGATTTTATTAGAGTAAAGATTGATGGCTCAACCCATGAGTACATCTTTGGCCGAAGGCCAGTCAACTAATAGACCTCCACTCTTCACAGGCACAAATTATTCTTATTGGAAAGCAAGAATAAAAATCTATATTCAAGCTGTTGATTTTCAATTATGGAAGGTTATTCTTAAAGGGCCATATTTTCCCATGATTAAAATTGATGGCATGGATGTTCCTAAGCCTGAAGAGGAATGGGATGAACACGACATGAAATTAGGAGAATTGAATGTCAAAGCCATGAACTTGCTGTACTGTGCTTTGGATTCAAATGAGTTCAATCAGATTTCCATTTGCTCTTTAGCAAAGAAAATTTGGGATAAACTTGAGGTGACCCATGAAGGAACTTCTCAAGTGAAAACTTCAAAGATTAATCTTTTAGTGCACAATTATGAACTGTTTAAAATGAAGCCTAATGAAAATATCTCTGCCATGTATAATAGATTTACAAATATTATTAATAGTTTGAAAAGTCTTGGTAGAGTTTACTCAAATGCTGATTTGGTGCAAAAGATATTGAGATCACTTCCTGACAAATGGGACCCTAAAGTTACTACCATCCAGGAAGCTAAAGATTTGAACACTCTATCCATGGATGAACTAATAGGCTCTCTCATCATACATGAACTAGCCATACAACATAAAATGGATGATGATCAGAAAAAGAAGAAAATAATTGCATTCTAGGCTGCATTAGAATCAAAGGATGATGAAGAAACGGAAGATGACTCTACCTCCTCCGAAGACGATCTTGAAGATGAAGACATTGCAATGGTCATGAGGAGATTTAGAAAGTTTATGGGAAAGAAGAAAATAAGATTTAACAAAAAATTCTATAAACGAGGAGAACACTTGAAAGAAAAGGACAAGGACAAAGATAAAGAAAAGGAACAAGTCCCCACCTGCTATGAATGTAAGAAACTGGGGCACATTCGTCCGGACTGTCTACTACTAAAGAAATTCTTTAAAAAAAAGAAAAAGAAAGCGATGGTTGCCACGTGAAGCAACAGTGAAGACTCCACTTCAACTGAAGAGGAAGAGACCACGAAAATAGCTAACTTATCTCTAATGGATCTCAAGGATGAGGTAACTTCTCCCGATACTCAAATTGAATTTACATTTGATGAGTTAAATTCTGCATTTCATGATCTCTTATCTGAATTTAAAAAGGCAGGAGTAAAGATTAGATCATTAAAATATATTAATGATTCTTTACTCAAAGAAAAAGAGGAAATCTTAGAAAATAATACTTTATTACAAAAAGAACTTCATATCTTTTTTGATAAATACAATGTTTTGAAGACTGAAAATACAGAATTTCATGACAAAAATAATGTTTTGTTGAAAGAAATAATGAGCTAAAAAAGGAGGTTGAAAAACTCAAGCCACTTGTTGAAAAATTAACTTTATCTTCTAACAAGCTTGAGTTGATTTTTAAAAAACAAAGAATTTATGGTAATAAAGCTAGAATATGTTTTAATGCTTCAAATTTAAATTATATTTCAGCAACTACATTTATGAAACAAAAAGATTTTGTTCCCAAGCTTACTTCTCAAAAAGGTATTGTAACAAAAGGTTCTACTTCAATTTCAAAAGCTACTTTGTATGTTCCAAAAAATTCAATTACAAAACCTACTATTTTTGCATCTCATGCATCTAGAATTTTAAAGCATGAATCTTTTCAAAATTCTAGAATCAGATGTTTTGCTTGCAAAAAGATAGGATATAAAGCTCTTAATTGCAACATCATTAGAAATGTCTATATTCAATCAAGAAAGATTTGGGTTCCCAAATGAACCACCTCTGCTAACCTGCAAGGATCCAAGTTAGCTTGGGTACCTAAAAGAACTCCTGGATTTTCTTACAGGAATGTCTTGCAGCCTAGAAATTGAAGAAAAGATATTATCTTGACAGTGGCTATTCAAGGCATGTGATGGGTGATAAAGAACAATTCATCACCTTGGAAATGAAAGAAGGAGGTATGGTTACTTTTGGAGACAATGGCAAGGGAAAAATAATTGAAATTGGTAAGATAAAAATAACCCCCTGTACTTTCATTGAAAATGTATTGCTAGTAGATAAATTAAAGCATAATTTGTTGAGTATTAATCAACTTTATGATAAGGGCTTCAAAGTTATCTTTAAATCATCTATATATATAGTAACTAACTCTCTTGACTCTAGCAACAAATTCATTGGACATAGACTTGGAAATATTTATGTGGTAGATCTAAATGAGCTTGTCATGTCAAGTTGTTCCAGTTTAGTTGCAATGAATGCTAAGACCAAGGAGTCTTGTTTATTATGGCATAGATGATTAGGTCATGCTAGCACGCAAACTATTGCCAAGTTAATTTCCAAAAATTTGGTTAGAGGCATGCCTAAGTTTAAAGTAGATTTTGATCATGTTTGTGATGCATGCCAAATGGGTAAACAAACTAGGGAGAAATTTAAATCCAAAAATATTATTTCAACTACTAAACCTCTATAACTACTTCACATGGACTTATTTGGATCAACTAAGATCAAAAGTCTAGGAGGTATGAAATATGCCCTTGTGATTGTAGATGATTTTTCTAGATTTATATGGGTTTTATTTATTGCTCACAAAGATGAAACCTTCAAAGTATTTCGAAAATTTTACAAAAAGGTCTCAAATCAGAAAAATCTCTCAATAATTTCAATTAGGAATGATCACGGTATTGAATTTAAAAATCAATTTTTCTACGATTATTGTACTGAAAATGGCATTGATCATAATTTTTCGCTCTTAGAACACCACAACAAAATGGTGTTATAGAGAGGAAAAATAGGACTTTGGAAGAAATGGCCCGAACAATGTTATGTGAAGGTAATCTTCCAAGGTACTTTTGGGCAAAAGCAGTGAACACTGCTTGTTATATTTTAAACCGTATTTTGATCCGTCCTATTTTGAAGAAAACTCCCTATGACCTTTGGAATGAAAAGAAACCCAATATCAATTATTTTCATGTATTTGGTTGTAAATACTTTGTGCTTAACAATGGTAAAGATAATCTAGGACAATTTGATGCTAAATTTGATGATGCAATTTTCCTTGGTTATTCATTACATAGCAAAGCATATAGGTTTTTTAATAAAAGGACTCTTACTATTGAAGAGTCAATACATGTTATTTTGATGAAACTAACCCTTCACCTTCTAAGAAAGAAGAGTGTATAGATAATGATGCAAGTACAATACAAAATAAGCTGGAAGACATGAGCATACAAGAAAGACCAATTGAAGAAGGAGAAGAAATGGTAAGTAAGGATCATACCGATCTACCAACCGAATGGAGGTACGCTACTTCTCATCCTAAAGAATTAATTATTGGTGATCCTTCACAAGATATTAGGACTAGGTCTGCACATAGAATTGCACATGATTATCTAGCTTTTGTATCACAAATAGAGCCTCACACTTTAGAAGAAGCTGAAAGTGACCCAAATTGGATGATGGCTATGCATGATGAATTGAACCAGTTTGAAAGAAATAAGATTTGGACATTAGTTGATAGACCTAAAGACCATCCAATCATAAGAACCAAATAGGTCTATAGGAAGAAACTAGATGAACAAAGAAATATTATTAGAAACAAAGCTAGACTAGTGGCTAAGGGATATAGTTAAGAAGAAGGTATTGATTTTGATGAAACATATGCACCCATAGCAAGATTAGAAGCCATTAGATTACTTCTTGCATTTGCTTGCTACATGAATTTTAAACTTTTTCAAATGGATGTAAAAAGTGCATTTTTGAATAAGTTTTTGTAGAACAGCCACCGGATTTTGAAAATCATGCTTTCCCAAACCATGTGTTTAAACTCAATAAAGCTTTATATGGTTTGAAACAAGCCCCTAGAGCCTAGTATGATAGACTTAGCACCTTCTTGATCGAAAATAATTTTTCAAGAGGAAATGTTGATAAAACTCTTTTCATCAAAAAAAAAATAATGATATATTAGTTGTACAAATTTTTGTTGACAATATTATATTTGGTGTAACTAATGAAATTTTTTGTGAAGAATTTGCTAAGCTAATGCAGGGAGAATTTGAAATGAGCCTAATGGGTGAACTCAATTACTTCCTCGGACTTCAAGTAAAGCAAACAAAGGAAGGAATCTTCATCAACCAAGCCAAATACACCAAAAAAATAATCAAGAAGTTTGGTATGGAGATGAGCAAACAAATGAACACACCCATGAGCCCATCCTGCAAATTGGACAAAGATGAGAATGGATCCAATGTTAACCAAAAGCTATATAGAGATATGATCGGATCCTTATTATATTCAACTGCAAGTAGACTAGATATCTTGTATAGTGTATGTGTATGTGCTAGATTTCAATGTAATCCTAAAGAAACACATATGCTTGCTGTTAAAAGAATACTAAGATATGTAAAATATACAAGTAATCTAGGTCTTTGGTTTTCAAAAGAATCATCTTTAAATTTAATTGAATTTTTTGATGCTGATTATGCTAGTCTTAAAGTAGATAGAAAAAGCACTAGTGGCACATGTCAATTTCTAGGGTTGAATTTAATCTCGTGGCACTGTAAGAAATAAAACTCGGTAGCACTATCTACTGCTGAGGCAGAGTATGTTGCTGCAGGGAGTTGTTGTGCACAAGTATTATGGAATAAACACACAAGTGTTATGGATTAAACAACTATAAGACTTTGGTGTTACACAATGCAAAATTCCTATTAAATGTGATAACACAAGTGCTATAAATTTAACCAAGAATCCTATTCAGCATTTAGCTGACATTTTTACTAAGCCACTAAATCTGGATAGATTTGAATTGTTTATAGGAGAATTAAGGCTTTCTAACCTTTCTAGATTTCTTTAACCTAATTTCCTTTGAGATTAAGGATAAATTATCTAGAAAACCTCCTATAATTATCCATGATTTTTGAACAACTTTCCTTGAAATTTCATTCGATCGAAATCAATTTCTGAATCATTTCATTTTTTATGAAAAGTTTTTGTTCGAGTCGACTCGAGCAATTTTGCTCTGGTTGAGCCGGCTCAAATGAAATTTCAAGGAAAGTTGTTCAAAAATCATGACAACAAATCTTTGGATGCTCCCCTTAAAAGTTATTTTTCCTTAAAAATATGCATTCATTTGAGGAATAAAACAAGAATGCAAAGCATCATAATTTCAAACATGTATACTAAGTCTGAAATCAAAGATTTGAATTTTCAAGATATACATTATCTTCAAAAAATAAGAGATTGATCATTTAAAAATTTTTAGCATGATTTAAAATCTATTTGAAATGATTTGATATCCATGCAAATACTAGAAGTAATCCAGTACCAAGTCTAGCTACTGGAGTAAGGATTTTTAATATGAAAACCTTCTTCTTAAATGTAACCCTTAACTACCAGTTCTATCCTTGTTCTAAATGATTTTTAGCTTAAGCATGAATATAAAATTGAATATATTTCATGAAAATCATATGAACAAGAAACAATTAAATTTTACTTGAAATCATTAAAAAAAATATTAATCAAAATCAAGTGAAAGTCTTATAATCATAAGTTTAATCATGAGTGCATGAAGTTCATCAAAATCAATAAGATCATGATTTCAATCAATGACTATAAGTCTGAACTTGATTCTAATTAAATAATTAAAATACTTTTTAAAATGACTGATAACATGAGAATGATTAACTATAATATTTATCAAATATTCAATAAAAAGATAAATATATAACAAGTTTTATTTCAACTACATTTTCCATATGAAAGGAGATGTTTAGAATTTATCAATATGGACAATCATTTGTTCAAAAATATAGCTTATCCACTTCTTCATGTTGTCTTGTACAGCACTATTCAATTATTTTCCTTTCTTTGGACTGCAAGACATTCCTGCAAAATACACTAAGTGGATAATTTTGGTACCCAAACTTTCTTGGATCCTTTAGAGTTAATAATTATGGTTCCTTTTATAACCCAAACTTTTCTTAATTTACAAATATAAGCTTTATGTCCTAAATTATCACAAGTAATCTTTGAAGATATAGGAGCAAAGGAACTCTTGTTTTCCAACTCAAGATCTTTGTTTTTCTTTGTAAGCTCATCATTTGAGACAAAAATCTTAGGTCTTCTTAAAATTTCTAATTCATTGAATAAATCATTTTTCTCATTTGAAAACTTATTGCATAAATCTTTCAAATAAACATTTTCTTTTTTCAAAATATTTTTTTCTTTAGAAAAGATATTCTTTTCATTTTTCAAAACATCAATCTTGGCTTTTAAATCATGGTTTTTATTGGCAAGAATAGTATTTTCAAGAAAAAAAGAGTCAACATGCCTTCTTAATTTCTTGTGCTCAATTTTTAGCAATTTATATTTATGCACAAGATCATTAAATGCATCATGTAATTCATTAAAGATAAACTCATATTCATTTTTAGCACATACCTCTTCCTCATTTGTCATGAGCAAAGATTGGCAATTTCTTGTTCTTCTTCCGAACTAGAATCTTCACTATTGCTCAAAGTTGCCATCATTTCCTTGAATTTCTTTTTAGCCTTAAGGGCTATTATCTTTTTCTTCTCTTGATTAGCAACCACTTCTTTGTACCATAAATTCAACTCATGGGTCATGAGTGAACAAATAAGCTCCTCTAAAGGCAAGGTATCAATATCTTTGGCTTCTTGGATCGTCGTTACCTTTAGATCCCATGATATTGGCAAAGATCTAAGAATTTTATCAACCAAATCAGTATTAGTATAGACTTTGCCAAGACCTTTCAGTTCATTAAAAATAGTCATAAATCTAGTATACATATCAGATATAGATTTATAATGCATCATTTTAAACATTTCAAAAGAATGAACAAGCATATTAATTTTAGTATTTTTCACTTGAAGAGTATTCTCATGAGTAATTTCGAGTATATCCCATATCTCCTTCACCGATGTGCATGTGAAGATCCTACTAAATTCATTAGAGTCTAATGTATAATAAAGCAAGTTCATTACTTTAGCATTAATTTCTTATTGCTTAATGTCATATTCTTTCCAATCCTCTTCGATCTTTGGAATGGAAATACCATTAACCAAAATGGAAGAAATATAAGGACCATTAAATATAACTTTCCAAAGGTAATAACTAATAGATTGAATATAGATGGGCATATGAGTTTTCCAAAAAGTGTAATTAGTACCATTGAAAAATGGTGGTCTATTAGTTGCATGTCCTATAGCAAAATAAGCACTTTCTAGGGCTACCATGATCTTTTAACCCAAAGCCATTGGATTCTTTGCAAAGCAGCAAGTTTAGATACCAATGATTTTGGGTTCCGAGCTTTGATACCACTTGTTGCCCAGTGATGCAACCTAAAAGGGGGGTGAATTGAGTTTCAAAAACTTTAAACAAGTATGTGACAATTAAAAACAAGTGTTTATGAGCATTGATAGTATGCAACGAAAATAATAATGTAAATGCAAAGTAAATAACAAAGAGAAGCAAGTAATCACAAATACAATAAATTTATAGTGGTTCGGTGCACTCTAAGGCATCTACATCCACTTCCTAAGTTTTTCTTGGGAATTCCACTATAATCAACCAAGATTACAGTCGATTGTTTTTCGGGCTCACTAATCAAAACCCAACTTGTTTTCACCAAGCTTATAAGTCAAAATCCCTTTGATTTTCCAGGCTAACTAAAAATCTTGTTAGTTTTACGGGCTGACCAATAATCTAGTTGGTTTTACAGGTTCACCAACAACCTTGTTGATTTTTATACAAAGGCTAACCAACAACCTCTGTTGCTTTTCATAAAGGCTCACCAACAATCTCAATAAAATAATTTAAGCACAAGTATAAATGTAAGAATACAAAATGAAAGCTTTTTAAAATAAAGAAAATATCTTTTTGAAGCTCTTTGATGATGTTGAAGAAGCTTATCTCCAAGTTGTTGAAGCCTTAGTTGATTACTTGAAATGTGGGTTTGGAAGCTCTCTTAAAATTTGAAGCTTGAAGGCTCAACTCTCTCACAAATGCTGGATCCTTAAGATATATTCAATTGGATGATTAAAGGATTTTTCAATCAATTCAAAGAATCACTTTCCCTTGAGTTTGGTGATGTTTAAATAGCTTTCCAAACCCGAAATTATCATTTATGACCATTGGAGAGAAAAAACTAGCCGTTAGAAACAAGTTTGGGAAGTTCTGTATTTCAGAAAAAACTAGTCGTTACTCCAAGTGTCAACACTTGATTTGTTCATGAGTTGATCTATGAGTCGACACTTGGGTCAACACTTCTATGAGTCGACACCTTGAGTCAACACTTAGGTCGACACTTGAGTCAGCTCAAGGCAAAAATTCAGAAATCAACCTATTCTATCTTTTTCTTGGTCTCAGGCCTTGAGTCGACTTGCGAGTCGACCTGTGAGTCGACACTTGTGTGTGCCAATGCTGAATCTTGTCCAAATTAAAATTTTGCGCTCTTCAAGATCTTCCTCATATTCCAAATCCCTTATAACTTGAAAATCTATGGCTTCTTTAACTAAATGACAAGCTTTTCAATCTTGAGTACCTAAATCTGATAAATACTTTTAACACATATTAGTACTCAAATATACTTAATATTTTATCATTCATTAAAATCAAGACCAGAGTCAATAAAAGAGATTCATTAGTGGCACCAAAGATAATATCATCAACATAGATCTATACTACTAAAAGATCATCAACCTTTTTCTTTAAAAATGATGTAGATCAACATGACCTCTAGTAAAACCATTTTCAATCAAAATTTACTAAGCCTTTCATACCATGCACAAGGGGCTTGCTTTAAACCATAAAATACTTTGTGTAGTTTGAAAATATGATTAGGATGTGCATGATTTTCAAAACTAGGTGGTTGTTCAATAAAAACTTCTTCAGCTATATAACCATTTAAAAACATACTTTTAACATCCATTTGAAATAGTTTGAAATCCATAAAATATGCAAAGGTTTTATCAAAATCAATTCCTTCTTCTTGATTATAATCCTTAGTTACCAATCTAGCCTTATTTCTAGTTACTATATCATTTTTATCTAATTTATTTCTACATACCCATTTTGTACCAATCATGGAAGCATTAGGTGGTCTTTCTATTAGTGTCCAAATAGTATTTCTTTCAAATTGATTTAGTTCTTCTTGCATAGCCATCATCCAATTAGGATCTTTTTCAGCTTCTTCAATATATTTAGGTTCAATTTATGAAACAAAAGTAATATAATCACATTTATTTCTAAAAGAGGATCTAGTTCTTACCCCTCTCGATGGATCACCTAAGATTAATTTCTTAGGATGTCCATGAGCATACCTCCATTCTTTAGATAGATCCTTTGGTGAAGATCTTGTGGCTTTTCTTCATTCTTCTTATTTTGATCTTCTTCAATTTCTTTGGTAGGGGGATCATCCAAAGTCAACTTCTTGAGTCCTTCGATACCTACACATTCATCAGAAGTATCCTCTTTTCTAAAGAATTTGTTAGTAGACTCTTCAAATACTACTTGCACAGACTCTTCTACTACAAATGTTCTTTTATTAAAAACTCTATATATCTTACTAGATGTAGAGTATCCTAAGAAGATACCTTCATCTGACTTGGCATCAAATTTGTCTAAATTATCTTTTCTATTATTTAAAATAAAATATCAGCAACCAAAAATCCAAAAATTTTTTAAAGTAGGTTTTCTTTCTTTCCAAAGCTTATATAGAGTTGTCTTTAAAATTGGCCAAATTAAAACATGGTTTAAAACATAATAGTTAGTATTAATAGCTTCTGCCCAAAATATCTAGGTAAATCATTTTCAAAAAGCATCGTGCGTGAAATTTTTTTTAAAGTATGATTTTTTTACCACCCCATTTTGTTGAGGTATTCTAGGTATAGAAAAATTGTGTTAAATCCCTTTCTCATTATAAAAATTTTCAAAATCTTGATTTTCAAACTCAGTTCCATGATAAATTTAAATATAAATGATAGACATTCGTTTTTCATTTGTGATAAGGTGACATCTGCTAACATGGAGCACACGGGCAGCTATGACAATAGAAGACTCGCCACCCGGGTATGGCACGCTGTCCCCTGCGAGGTCGGGCTCATTAGGCGAGCCCTCTTCGTCTAAGGCCGGCTCCCTACCGAGGTCAGCCCCAATCGAGGCCGGGCTTATTAGATGAGCCCCCCACGTCTGAGGCCAGCTCCCTACCGAGCTAAACCCCTAGCCAAGGCTAAGCTCATTGGGCGAGCCCCTAGTCTGAGGCCGGCTCCCTATCGAGGTCAGCCCCCAGCCGAGGCTGGACTCATTGGGTGAGCCCCCCTATCTGAGGCTAGCTCCCAGCCGAGATCATCCCCCAACTAAGGCCGGGCTCATTAGGCGAGCCCCCTCATCTGAGGCCAGCTCCCTATCGAGGTCATGTCCGTACCCCAGAGCGAAGCCTTCGATATGGAGTTCCTACCAGAGGAGTAGATATTTGAATATGGAGAGGCAATGCCTGCTCGCCCGTAGCTTTCTGTAGACAGTGCTAGAGGAACAACATGGGCACCCCCAGACCCCACGTCTAGCGACATACTGCCACATCCATAGTCGTACCACCAATAGCCATCGACAGTCCTGGTGTAACATTCAGAGCTTTCCTAAGAGGAGAATCTAGCCAAGGCCCTAGGACCTGCAGCCCTGGGCGGTCTCTCCCGAAATAGAAGCACCCCTCCTATAAGGGGCTTGGAAGCCAAGAATAAGACAGGTCTCTCTGGCTGGCTTGCTGGAGAGGGCTCTCTCTTTTTCACTCTCTCTAACACTCTCCTAAGGCCACAGGGGTCCGACCTCGTCCTCGAAGGAAGGTAAGCATGCAGGGAAAAGCAAGGGAGAGGTAAGTAGTCAGGCGACCAAGCACCGCCAGGCAAACCACCAGCTTGAGAAGCCTTCCCGCTCCATGCTCTCGATCCCTCCTCTTTTCCATTCCTTTACATTCTTGTTCTCGAGTCACACCCTCCCGGTAGATGGGTCCCCCAAACCTTATGCCGTAGAGGTCTTGTTTGTTCCCCTCGATCGTCCCACTGACTTGATTGTCGGAGTATCCTTACTAGAATTCCCAGCCCGGGACTCCTCTATCTTGTAGGAAGGAGAGAAAAGGGCTAGTGCGGCATGCCGGTAGGCAGCCACAGAGTGGGATGGAGCTGATGGGTTCCCGAGAGGCCCCATCATGGCACCCGATGGCAACAGGAGGACCCCCCGGCATGACCAAGCTACAGGTGGCAGTGATCATTGTGGCAACAGATTGGCACGCCAGGTAGGGAGAAGTTTTCAAGACCTGGCAACCAACAGATTGGCATGCCAGGAAGGGGGGCAAGTTTTCAAGTGTTAGGTGTATGCCCTAAAAGCTATGTTGGCTTAACACATTTTAATTTTAGGGCATGAACTTTGTACTTACTTTTTCTTATTAATAAAAAGAGTATTATTTTCATTCATATTGCTGTGTCTATGAATCGTCCATAGAGTTAATGAACAACGACACATATTCTCAAGAGTTGAGAATCTGAGGCATGTGTCTTTATAGATTTCTCTTAAAAGCTCTCGATTGTTAGACTATCATGAGGACGGTGATTGATCCATTAAAATCAGTGCACTGATCACTTTCCTTTTGGGTAGATGAGTCTCTAACCTATAGTGTGGAGACACTAGAGGAGAGTGCAGGTAGTTGATAGAGATCAACGGTATCGAGCATGACCAAGTACAGGAAGTTATACGCATGACTACTCACTCGTTGATAACTTCCTGATGATGTAGTCATGTGAATAGTTCCATGACCTAGAGAGTCTCGGCTACTCACAATAAGGTTGCTGTAGTTTGATAGCAAAATCGCATGGTTCCTATCCTTATGGGACCTTGCCGTATTCGTTGGCTATAGTAAGTTTATTGTATGAGTAGGGTGTTCACTTGTAGGGATCTATCAGCCTTAGTAATAAGGTATAATCCTATACAAGTTTAACAAAACTAAGTCCAGAAATCTATGGCCATAGTAGGATGATAATGAAAAGGTGTTTTCATTAGAATCATAATTAGACTTGAGTTAAGCATACGACTGATGGGTTTGACGAGTATCTGTAACCAACATCATGTCGAGATTTTGATAGAGGAATTGAATCACATGGTAACTTCACCTAGGGGTTCTAATCTTATTCTACTAGGTTGCCATTACATACTGCTAGGTGTTACTGGTGGACTATGAGAGCCCATTAGGATTGTTTTCGGATCGATGATCCTAATTAGGGTTGAGCTAAAATTATTTCGATCCATTGAAAGGAGTTTTGATGATGTATAATGGAGATTATAGCATGTCTCATTACCAGATAGGAAGGACTTGAGGGGTCACACATATTAGGAGCTCAAGTAACCAATCAGCAAATCAATTTGAACCTAATTGTAAGTGTTACAATTAATATTTGACCTAATTATAAATGTTATAATTAATTAATTATGGATTAATTGTTCATTAAATTAAATTAGATTTAATTTAATTGAGTTAAACTCAACCAATTAATCCTAATTGAGTTGGGTTAATGTTCGCTTCGAAATGGTTCGATCGGATTTAAAATTGGCTTCAGTTTGACTGTAAAATCACTTCATTTGGACCATGACCTAGAGTCTAGTTAGACTGTGACTCTCTCTCCATGTCCCCCCTTCCCTCCACACGCCTACCTTGTGGGCCCCAAGTGTTTGGGCGACAAAAGAGAGGAAGCGTGAATATTTGATGGCGTTAATCCTTCTTTTGGCATGGAGGAATATGAGGAGTCCTCCACATTCACTCCTCTTAAATCCTAGCTAGATAAAATAAAATATTGGAGTTTTCTTTTGATGGGATGGGAGAACTTGAATTTAAATAAGAAGAAAGGTAGCCGGCCAAAGAGAGAACAATTGGCATGAATATTTCTCTCCTTTCATAGTGAATATTCCTCTTAGTCGTAAGCTTTTCTTTTGGGGTGTCTTCACCTTAGGTTCTCTCTCCTAGTGCCAAGTTCTTTTCTCCCCATTTTATTTCCTTCTTCCTTCTATGAGGTCTAAAGAGATGCTTTACTAGAGAAAGAAGAGAGGAAAGGGTCCAAAGATCTTGCATAATTTGATTTGCAAGACAGAAGCCAAAAGCTAGTCCGAATTCAGATCATCACAGTTCTTAAAGTAGGTGACTTGCTAAAAGAGAAGAGGGCTGCAAGGATCTAGCAGTCCGGTGCCCTCTATGACTCGATTGTTAAAGCTTTGTATGGATACCAGCAGAGGCCGAGCATTTGCGTGGCTTTGACAGAATTTCGATTTTTAGTAGCAGATCTACACTCTTTTTAGAGTTGACCCAGATAGCAATTTGGGTAAATATTTTATGCTTAAAATAATTTTTATTTTAGATCTGATATTTTTTTTATATGTTGCAGCATGTTAGGAATTTATGATACATAAATTGCATGATTAGATATAAATTATTTTTATATCTGCTTTCGCTGCGACAAGTTATTGATGCCTGTTCGATTACAATTTTATGTTCCTAGAAGAACTCCAATAGTGGTATCAGAGCCACGATTCTCCTTGTTAACATGCATGCATGAGAATTAGATCTGAGAAATATTCAGATCAGATAGATAGATTATGTTTTTTGGATCTATGTTGAACATGAGATTGTTCTAGCATAGAATTTCATGTTTTGAAAAATTATTTTCGAAATTAAAATCATAATTTTTAGATTTAAAATTAAATTTAATAATCTAAAATTTAATTAATCAAGGGTTGCATAAAGTGACATAAGGTTGTCCTGCTATAGGGTTTACCCTCTATAGTACAAAGGTTGTCTTACTTTGATGTATACCTGGTTTTGAAAAAGGATTTTCAAAAGGGTTTTGATCAATTTATGATTATGTATATTGTTGTATGTGATGCACAAAATTAGGGTTTAGATCTTAAATATGATTCATGATCATAAGCCATTAATGTCATGTACTTGAACTTAATTGTAAAATTGATTTGATTAAGAAAATCAAATTAGGTGCATGAGGGTTTGGGTTAAACAAGTTAAGTCTAAAGATTGGGTTACGGTGATTAGGGCTTGATTAGATAAACAAGTAACCCTAATTTAATTTTGAGCAAGTGACTTAACCTAATCGATGATGATTAGGGTTAGGTCATGTGTGCTCAAAATTGGTTTTAGATGCAGTCTGGTCAGATCGATCATTTGATAATGAATCGATAAGTTAAGACCTAATTTGGCTCAGTGATGAGCCCAGTTCATTAGATGACCTAATTGAATCTTGTCAGTCAATTGGTCTCTAAGGAAGGTTTCGATCATGGTTTTAATTGGGGCTAACTCTTTCTCAACCAACTAGTTTGGTGGAAAGAGGGTAAATTGGCATAACCCTCCCATGGATCAAACTGACCTGGCCAATTTGGTTGATTAGGTTTTCAAAAGGGTCACTTTTGATTTGAGTTCACCCATGCTAACTAATTTTAGTCAGACATAAGATTGTGCTGACTGAATGTAATTAGTCATGAGATTGTACTAACTTAATGTAATTGGTTAGTCATGATTTGGCTGATCAATTTAGAAGAGACCTGACCTAAGCTCCCAATAAATATTAAGTCATAGGTCTTCCACCATTGTAGGTGTGCAGGTGTCCTACTGGTGTTGATTATTCATGGCTGGTTACAGTGGTCTAGTTGCATCGGGAAGACACAACCACCCTATTAGGCATGAGATGTTGCTAGGCACTGATGGGGTTAGGCCCAATAAATGGGCACGTTAAGGGACTCAATGATGGCTTTGTCTAGCAGGAATGGTGGGTCTGACTTAACTAATGATTAGACCAATAAACGGGCACGTTGAAGTTCCATGTTTTAGAGACCAAGTAGCTACAACTTGTATTAGATATATTGGATAAGAGTTGGCCACTTATTGGTGTAGCGTGTTACCAATAACCAGATATGATGAGGTGCTGCACATCGATGGGACCGTAGCACCCACTAGAAACCTAGAGTTGCAGGATTTTCGCATCTCCA
The DNA here is from genome assembly GCA_021397845.1 of Areca catechu. Classification (NCBI taxonomy): domain Eukaryota; kingdom Viridiplantae; phylum Streptophyta; class Magnoliopsida; order Arecales; family Arecaceae; genus Areca; species Areca catechu. Next base: position 97,798,288 of record CM038052.1, on the reverse strand, counting down.
CGGGGAGTGTGAGAGATCTGAGAAAATAGTGGGAGTTCTAAAATTATTTCTTAAAGACCCTAGAATAATTTTTATAATTAAGTGTAAAGCATCTAATTTAAATCTTCTACTCTTGCAGTTAACCATGTCTGCTTCAAATCCCTTAGTCCGTATTCTAGAGACAAATCGACTAGTAGGCCTCAATTTTAAAAATTAGTTGAGAAACATCAAAATTATTTTGAGTTCTGAGAAGTTGGGCTATGTACTTGACCAGGAACCCCCTGTCTTACCTGACCATCCAAATGCTCGTCAGACGACTGCACATGAAAAATGGATGGAAGATGATAATAAGGTTAAGTGTTATATGTTGACCTCAATGTCAAATGAATTGCAGAGCCAACATGAGGATATGCCAACTACTAAATCGATTCTGATTCACCAACAAGAGTTATATGGTGAACAAAGTCGGATTGCATGCTTTGAAGTGTCGAAAAGGCTTTTCAATAACAAGATGCATGAAGGGCAGTCAATGCATAATCATTGTTTAACAATGATCAAGGACATCGAATAGCTTGAGAAGCTGGGAATTCTGATTCATAAGGAGCTACAGGTGGATTTGATCCTCCAGTCCTTGATTAGTTCATATGCTCAATTTGTTATGAACTATAATATGAACGAGTTGAATTACACTTTGCTTTAATTATTGAATATGCTTGTAAGTAATGAGGGGACCCTGAAAAGTTCAAGGGGCTCTGTTTTCTTTGTGGAGCAGTCTTCCTCTAAAAGAAAGTCTACTTGGAAGAAGAAGAAACCTGCAAAGAAGCAAAAGAAGGAAAGCAAACAGAAGAAGAAGGACACTCCCAAGAAAGTCAAGGTTGGCAAAGGGAAATGTTTCCACTGCAATACAGATGGCCACTGGAAAAGGAATTGTCCTCTCTACCTGGAAAGCCTAAAGAAACAGAAGGAGGATGCACCTTCTGAAGGTAAGCCTATGCTCGTTATTGAATCTAACCTCATGATTTCATCTACTTCTAGTTGGATTTTAGACTTTTGCTCTAGTACTCATATATGCATTTCGATGCAGGGCCTGGAAAGAAGTAGAATGCTGAGAGAAGGTGAGATGGTCCTACGTGTCGAAAATGGAGCAAGAGTTGCTACTTAAGCCGTTGGATCATATTCTCTAGTGTTACCTTTAGGGTTTAGATTAGTACTTAGTGACTGTTATTTTGTGCCTGGAGCTAGTAGAAATTTGATTTCTATCTCTGTGCTAGCACAGGAAGGATTTGAATTTATATTCAATAAAGATTTTTGTAGTATTTATTTGAGAAATAAATTGGTTGCAAAAGCTATTTTAATTGACAGTCTCTATCATTTGCATGCCGATGCATCTTTGAATATTAACAAAAAAATTAAAGTGAATGCCATAGGATATAAACATCCTAAAGATGACCTAAATGATAAATACATGTGGCACGTAAAGCTCGATCATATAGGTGAGGACAGAATAAATAAACTGGAAAGGGATGGGATCCTAGATTCAATTAATTCTGAATCATATCCATCTTGTGAGTCATGTCTTCAAGAAAAAATGACCAAAATACCCTTTGTAGGACATGGTGAGAGAGCCACAGAATTACTTGCCCTGGTACATATTGATGTGCAGTCCAGGGATGGTTTTTACTACTTCATAACCTTTACTAATGATTGTTCATGGTATGGTTATGTGTTTCTTATGAGACATATCTGAAGCTTTTGAAAAGTTCAAAGAATTCAGACATGAGATAGAAAAATAAACAGGTAAAACTCTTAAGGTTCTTCGATCAGATCGAGGAGGAGAATACCTTAGTAGGGAATTTTTAGGTCATCTTAAGGATAATGGCATAGTCTCACAATGGACTCCACTTGGTACGCCTCATCTCAACGGGATGTTTGAGAGGAGAAATAGGACATTATTAGATATGGTCCAATCCATGATGAGCTTCACTGACTTGCCATTATTTCTTTGGAGAGATACCCTACAAACTTCAATTTATATTCTAAATAAGGTTCCATCTAAATCTGTTCCAACCACACCATATGAGATTTGGCATGGTAAGAAACCAAGTCTTGCCCATTTCAAGATTTGGGGATGTTCAGCCTATGTCAAAAGACTAATGGCGAATAAGTTGGAATCTAGATCTGTGAAAGCTTAGTTTATAGGGTATCCTAAAGAAATATTAGGATATTACTTTTACCTTCCAGAAGATCACAATGTGATTGTAAGCAGACATGCCACCTTTCTTGAAAAATAGTTTATTTAGGAAGGTAGTAGTGGGAGGTTAATTAAGCTCGATGAGAAAGTTTTTGAAGAGCTACCAGCTGGAGATCAGATTGAATCTAATCAACCAATACACATAAATGCTCTTCCACCTCATAGGTCTATTAGAGTCTCCAAACCTCCTGAAAGGTACTTGGGTATGCTTACAGAGGATATAAAGGAAATGTTTCTTTTTGGGGACAAGGATCAATTGATTGATCCTAAGACTTATGATGAAGTGATGTTAGACATCAACTCCAAGAAATGGTTGAATGCTATGAAGTTAGAAATTGATTTAATGCATTCTAACCAAGTTTGGTCCTTAGTGGATCCACCAGAGGGTATTGTATCTATTAGTTGTAAATGGATCTATAAAAGAAAAATAAGTGCACATGGTAAGGTAGAGACCTTTAAAGCTAGGTTAGTGGTGAAAGGATATAGTCAACGTGAAGGCATTGACTATCATAATACTTTTCACCAGTAGCTATGCTGAAATCCATCCGTACATTGCTTGCAATTGCAGCATATCATGATTATGAGATATGGTAGATGGATGTGAAAACTGCATTCCTGAATGGATATCTTGAGGAAGATATCTATATGGAGCAGCCTTTGGATTTCACTTCCAATGATGAAGATCATAAGTTCTGCAAGTTGCATAGATCAATCTACGGATTGAAGCAAGCTTTTCGAAGGTGGAATACTCGTTTTGATGATGCAATCAAATTATTTGATTTTATCAAGAATGAAGATGAGCCATGTGTTTACAGGAAGGCCATGGGAGGGCAGTGACATTTCTCGTATTGTACGTGGATGACATCCTCCTTATAGGGAATGATATTTCCATGTTGACTTCGGTCAAAAGTTGGTTATCTAAGGAATTCTCTATGAAAGACTTAGGTAAAGCATCTTATATTTTAGGGATTAAGGTATATAGAGATAGATCTAATCAGATGCTTGACCTTTCACAAAAATTATACATAGATAAAGTGCTGAAAAGGTTCAGCATGGAGAACTCTAAAAGAGGATTGTTACCTTTTTGGCATGGCATAAATCTCTCCAAGAAAATGTGTCCCAACACACCTAAAGAGATTCGATGCATGAGCAAGATTCCATATGCTTTGGCAATTGGAAGCCTTATGTATGTCATGTTGTGTACTCGACCTGATATAACTTTTGTTGTGAGTGTCACGAGTAGATATCAATCGAATCTAGGTGAAGAACACTGGATAGTTGTGAAGAACATTCTTAAGTACTTAAGAAGGACTAAAGATTTGTTCTTAGTCTTTGAAGGGAGTTCAAAATTAAGGATAAAGGGATATACAGACTCAAACTTTATGTCTGATCCTAATGATAGAAAGTCTACATCAGGGTTTATGTTTTTATGCAGTGGTGGACAACTAGTTGGAAAAGTTCCAAGTAGCCCATCATAACAGATTCAACAATGGAAGCAGAATATATCACTGCCTCTAAAGCTATAAAAGAAGCCTTCTGGTATAAAAAGTTTGTTGCGGAGCTTGGAGTGATGCCATCTAATGCCATCCCCATATATTGTGACAATAATGGTGCAATAGCTCTAGCTAAGGAGCCCAGGTCTCATCAGAAGTCCAAGTATATTGAGCGGCGGTTTCATATTATACGCGACTACCTCGAGAAAAAATATGTTAAGGTGCAAAGAGTAGACTCCACGGACAACGTGGCAGACCCACTAACTAAGACTCTAAGCCATAAGAAGGTTGAAGTCCACTTTGAGAAAATGAGACTTAGATATGTAGCCAATTGGCTTTAGTGCAAGTGAGAGATTGTTAGGTGTATGCCCAGAAAGCCATGTTGGCTTGACACATTTTAATTTTAGGATGTGAACTTTGTACTTAATTTTTCTTATTAATAAAAAGGGCATTAGTTTCATTCATATTGTTGTGTCTATGAATTGTCCATGGAGTTAATGGACAATGACACATATTCTCAAGAGTTGAGAATCTGAGGCATGAGTTTTTATAGATTAACTCCTAAAAGCTCTCGATTGTTGGAATATCATGAGGACGGTGATCGATCCATTAAAATCGGTACACAGATCACTTCCCTTTTGGGTAGATAAGTCTCTGACCTACAGTATGGAGACACTGGAGTGAGAGTGCGGGTAGTTGATAGAGATCAATGGTACCGAGCATGACCAAGTATAGGAAGTTATACGCATGACTACTCACTCGTCTATAACTTCCTGATGCTGTAGTCATATGAATAGTTCCTTGACCTAGAGTGTCTCAGCTACTCATAATAAGGTTGCTGTAGTTCGACAGCATAATCACATGGTTCCTATCCATATGGGACCTTACGGTGTTCATTGGCTGCAATAAGTTTACTGTAGGAGTAGGGTATTCACTTGAAAGGATCTATCAGCTTTAGTAATAAGGTATAATCCTATGAAAGCTTAATGAGACTAAGTCCACAAATCTGTAGCCATAGTAGGGTGATAATGAAAAGGTGTTTTCATTAGTATCACAATTGGACTTGAGTTAAGCATATGACTGATGGATTTGATGAGTATCCGTAACCAACATCATATCGAGATTTTGATAGAGGAACCGAATCACATGGTAACTATACCTAGGGATTCCAATCTTATTCCACTGAGTTGCCACTATATACTGCTAGGTGTCACTGGTAGATTATGAGAGCCCATTAGGATTGTTTTCGGATCGATGATCTTAATTAGGGTTGAGCTAAAATTGTTTCAGTCCATCAAAAGGAGTTTTGATGATGTATAATGGAGATTATAGCATGTGGACCTGAGGGGTCACATATATTAGGAGCTCAAGTAACCAATCAGTAAATCAATTTGGACCTAATTATAAGTGTTACAATTAATATTTGACCTAATTGTAAATGCTATAATTAATTAATTATGGATTAATTATTAATTAAATTAAATTAGATTTAATTTAATTAAGTTAAACTCAATTAATTAATCCTAATTGAATTGGATCATGTCCACTTCGAAATAGATTGATCGGATTTAAAATTGGCTTCAGTTTGACTATAAAATCACATCATTTGGACCATGACCTAGAGTCTAGTTAGACTGGGACTCTCTCTCCATGTCTCATCTTCCCTCCACATGCCTGCCTTGTGGGCCCCATGTGTTTGAGCGATAAAGGAGAGGAAGCGTGAATATTAGATGGCGCTAATCCTTCCTTTGGCGTGAAGGAATATGAGAAGGAGGAGTCCTTCTCATTCACTCCTCTTAAATCCTAGCCAGATAAAATAAAACACTGGAGTTTTGTTTTGATGGGATTGTAGAACTTGAATTTAAATAGGAAGAAAGGTGGCCGACCAAAAAGAGAACAATTGGCATGAATATTTCTCTCCTTCCATCGTGAATATTCCTCTTGGCCGTGAGCTTTTCTTTAAGGGCATATTCACCTAAGGTTCTCTCTCCTAGTGCCATGTTCTTTTCTTCCCTTTTTATTTCCTTCTTCCTTCTGTGAGGTCTAGAGAGATGCTCTACTAGAGAAAGAAAAGAGGAAAGGGTCCAAAGATCTTACATAGTTTGATTTGCAAGGCAGAAGCTGAAAGCCGGTCCGGATTCGGATCAGCATAGTTCTTAAAGCGGGTGATTTGCTAAAAGAGGAGAGGGCTGCAAGAATCTAGCAGTCCGATGCCCTCTATGACTCGATTGTGAGATCTTCATATGGATATCGGTAGAGGCCGGGCATTTGCAAGGCTCCGACAAAATCCTGGTTTCCAGTAGCGGATCTGCATGCTTTTCAGAGCAAGCCCAGATAGTAATCCAGGTAAGTATTTTATGCTTAAAATAATTTTTATTTCAGATCTGATATTTTTCTTATATGTTGCAGCATGTTAAGAATTTATGATAAATAAACTAGATTTATTTATGAATTACATGATTAAAAATATAAATTATTTTTATATCTGCTTCCGTTGCGATAGGCTGTTGATGCCTGATTGATTGCATTTTTCTGTTCCTAGGAAAACATTAACATCAAGACCACCCTCAACCTTGGGGGTAGACCGGTGGGGTGCAAAAAAAAACAACAAAAGAAAATGACCAGGCTTTCCCGAACGTCGGTTGCCTCCCGCTTCACCCTCCAGTCGAAACCGACCCCATCAATCTCCCTTTAAGCCGATGATCAACAAGTTTGACCCATGTTTCTCTCCTTGAAGGAGTAACTCACTCCTGCTCGAGCGATCAGGGTCTGATGGGTAACTCTCTCTCCCTATCACCTTCATTATGTGAAAAGCTGTGTGACAGGTCCACAAGAAAAGTTTCCATCTCGTCATCGACGGTAAGTATTGCAGTCTGACACCTGCCACTGAGCCCACAATCTAGGGGTGTCAGCCGGGAAGCCCGAGGGGCCCCTGCCATCTACCACTGGGCTCTAAGTTCAGCTCTTGCCTTGCTCACAGTCCGGAGATGTCCGTGGTGACTCAACAAAGTCCCGCCATCTACTGCGAGGCTCACAGTTTAGCAACTACTATGCTAATAGCTAGAGGATGTTCGTGGAGATCCCAAAAGGCCCCTACCATCTATCGCCTGACTCTCGGTTTAGCTCTTGCCTTGCTCATAGTCCGGAGATATCCGTGGTGACTCAACGAAGTCTTGCCATCTACAACGAGGCTCACAGCATGGCATATGCTGTGCTAACAGTCCAGAGAGGTTCGTAGGGAACCCCGGTGGTCCCGTGGTCCACGGCTTGGCTCGCAAACTAGCACCCATTGCACAAACAGTCCTGGGATGTCTGCAGCGATGCCAGAAGCTTCGCCACCTAACTCGCAGTATGGTCAACCGACGAGCCAAGCCCTCTTGATGGGCCTGCATCGAGGCTTCGAGCTCGGAGCAGTCCACCACCTGGACAAGGATGTAAGACTCCTTCCTTGATTATTAAAACTTACCTCCAGTGCAACCTTGTTTCCATTTATGCAGGGACTTGTTCAACCGACACCATGCTAGTCTAATCCCGGAAACATTCGAAGCCCGGCACTCTAAGCCTAGAAACTTTTGAAGCCCGGCACTCTAAGCCTAGAAACTTTCGAAGACTGGCACTCTAAGCCCGGAAACTCCTGAAGCCTGGCACTCTAAGCCTGAAAACTCTCGAAGCTCGGCACTCTAAGCTCGAAAACTCTCGAAGCCTGACACTCTATGCAAGGAAACTCTTAAAGCCCAGACTCAGGACCAGAAGCTCCGCTAGCCTCTCAGCTCCAGCCCACTTGCTCATAGTCCAGAGATGTCCATCGGGAAACCCTAGAAGTCTCGCTATCTACTGCCTGACTCACAGCTTGGCGTATCAGGCTTCACAGCCCCCTTCATCAGGCCCCTCGGCCTCCTTCATCAGGCTTCTCAGCCTCTTTCACCAGGCTCCTCAGCCTTCGGTGCTAGGCTCCTTAGCCTCCGGTGCTAGGCTTCTCAACCTCCTTCATCAGGCCTCCTAGTCTCCTTCATCCAGTCTCTCGGCTCTAGCTGCCTTGCTTACAGTTCAAAGATGTTTGCCAAAAAACTCCAAAAGTCCTAGCCATCTATTGCCTGACTCACAGCTTGGCGCATTAGGACCCTCGGCCTCCTTCATCAAGCTTCTTAGCCTCCTTCACTAGGCTTCTCAGCCTTCGGTGCTAGGCTCCTCAGCCTCCTCCATCAGGCTTCTTAGCCTCCTTCATCAGGCCCCTTGGCATTTTTCATCAGGCTTCTCAACCTCCTTCACCAAGCTCCCCAGCCTCCGGTGCCAGGCTCCTCAACTTCCTCCATCAGGCTTCTTGGCCTCCTTCTTCAGGCCTCCCGGCCTCCTTCATCAGGCCCCTCGACCTACTTCATCAAGCTTCTCAGCCTCCTTCACCAGGCTCCTTAGCCTTCGATGCCAGGCTCCTCAGCCTCCTCCATCAAGCTTCTCAACCTCCTTCACCAGGCTCTTCAGCCTCCGATGCTAGGCTCCTCAGCCTCCGGTGCTAGGCTCCTCAGCCTCCTACATCATTTCTCCTGGCCTCCTTCATCAGGCCTCCCGGCCTCCTTCATCGAGCCCCTCGACCTCCTTCATCAAGCTCCTCAGCCTCCTTCACCAGGCTGCTAGCCTCCGGTGCTAGGCTCCTCAGCCTCCTCCGTTAGGCTTTTCAGCCACCTTCATCAGGCCCCATGGCCTACCCCACCAGGCTCCTCAGCCTTCGGCACCAAGCTCCTCAGCTTCCCGTGCTAGGCTTCTCAGCCTCCTTCATCAGGCCTCCTTCATCTAGCCTCTCAGCTCTGGCTGCCTTGGTTATAGTCTGGAGATGTCCGCTGGGAAACTCCAGAAGTCCTGGCCATCTATCGCCTCCCTCATAGCTTAGCGCATCAAGCCTCCCGGCCTCCTCCTCCTTCACCAAGCTTTTCAGCCTCCGGTGCCAGGCCCCTCGGCCTCCTTCATCAGGCTTCTCAGCCTCCTTCATGATGCAGAACAAAGAACAAAGAAGCGTATGCGGAAGTAAATTAAGGATTAATTTCTTTTTTTTTTTATATATATTTCAGAAATTGGCTTGGACTCAAAGTAAAGTTAAACTAAGTTGATGGAAACTAGGTAAGGATTGAAAGCACAATTTAGAAGAAACAAAGTTATTAGAGTAGTTCAGAAGTAATGGATCGCTGGGGGTTGAGAAACTCCCAGACCTAGGATTTCGCTCTGAACTTTCAACAAGACAGAAATAAAGAGGAGAGATGGTTTACCAACCAGACAGTGATCTCACAGAATTTGGGTGGAAGAACTCTCTCGAGCAGATTGTTGGATCCTCGGATTCGGCTATCTTCGCAATGGATCCTCCAATACTAGTCTCGTGGCTGGGTCGGCTTCTCCTGAACTCAAGATCTGGGAAGAAGAAAAACAAGTGATGGATTCAGATACTCAGGGAAGGATTTACCAGTTCGAAGAACTTGAAGGCTGATGTTGCTGAGATCCGGATTCTCTTGAAGGCTGATTCGACTCCCTCTGGAAAGAGCTTTGGATCTGAAGTACCCAGACTGTAGCTGGATGCTGGTGGTCGGCCTGGACTTGAAGAGGGTGGCCGTGAGAAGTGGGATAGGCTAGGGCTTGGTGGAAAGAAAAGAATGATGGGCGGCTAGGGTTTGGGAGTGGAGTGGCTAACCTAGGGTTTGGGTTTTGGAGATCTCACACATCCTCAAGGTTCCTGGGGAACTCGGATTTACTCCCTCACGGAGCTCAACACCTGGATGCAAGTGCGGAAGAGAGAAAACACAAAGTTTGCTCACAAAAAAATTTGGTTTCATTCATCTCATTCCCTTAAACTTACAAGAGGGGTTTAATTTATAGGACTTTACAAGAGAGTAGGGTTTTACATCTTCCCATGTGGGACTAAAGGAGGGGATCTTCAAATTAGGATATCAATCCCTACTCATATGGCCGGCCAATTAATTCCAAAGTTGATTAAAGCTTCAAAAAGGAAAGTGGGTGGCGCCTCCTTGTCTTGACCTCCAAGAAAATATTTTTTTCCTTCTATGCTTGGCCTTATCTGGAAGTGTTTGGGCACCTCTTAACCTTGCCCTCCAAGAGAAAATTTGTTGCCTTTTATATCTGGCTTTAGTTGGAATGATTAGGGTGTCTCCTAACCTTGCTTTTCAAGAGAAATCTCCTTCCTTCCATGGCTCAACCCTTTTTGGATACCTCCTTTTCTTTCTCCCCAAGTTATGGCTCCTTCTAACTTTGTTTTGAGTATTTCTGGCAGGTAATGGGCGCCTCCTTGAATTTCTCTCCAAGAGAATTTCTTCCCTTTCATAGTTTGGTTCTTTTGGAAAGTCTTGGGCCGCCCCCTTGATTTGTGGACCCCTGGTGGATTTCTCCTCAATTGGCACATGAAAGAGGGGAGCTGCTATCTGTGGTGTGGGGACCAAAGCCTGCTGGATGGAGATGTGGCACCCCCTGGACTCAGGCGTATGGCTGGGAGTGTGGCTGGGAGTGTGGCGCCCACTTGCTTGGCCTTGGGAGAAAATGTAACACCCCAGGTTGAAGCCCTAGTCCACTACTGAGTCAACATGACTCAACAAAATAAAATTGCAGGTAATACAGACTCAAACTAAAATTGAGTTGATCAAGTCAACCCTTATTACAAGCCAAAATCCCTAATTCTTCGGGCAAGGTTAATCAGAGATCCAGATGGAGCTCTGAAGTCTTCTTCTGAGTCTGGTGCCCGCACCAATTCTCCCAGGGTGGGAGGAACTCGACCCTGTCGAGTATGGATCAAGTTGGCTCTGGTATCTCTCCAAGAGGTCTGGGTCCAATTCTTGTAATTCTTCTCGGGAGATCCAAGAGTCATCAGAATCTGGCCTTCCTTGCCAGCGGACCAGGTATCTTTGGTATCCTCGATTACGAGTAGAGATAACCTGATCATCCAGGATCTTTTCAATCTGCTCTTTCCTCACAGGCCAGTTTGTTGGTGGACACACAGGGTTGGGCTCACTCTCAAAAGCAGGATTAGGTTCAAAGGCTCACTGGGAATCACAGCTGGCTCTCTATACTCTACTAGGTCTGTAATGTTGAAAGTGGAGCTAATGCCTAGTTCTGAAGGCAACTCGAGCACATAGGCATTGGATCCTACTCTCTTCACCACTCTAAATGGTCCAGCTCCTCTAGCATGTAACTTTCTAACGGTTCCAGGAGGAAACCGTTCAGGCCTTAACCTAATCATTACATAGTCTCCCTCAACAAAAGTTTTGACTCGCCTTTGAGAATCAGCCAACTTCTTATAAGTTTCATTACTTAAATTTATTTTGGCATGAATTTCTTTATGCAAGTCTTTTATATGCTGTGCAAAAACTTCAGCAGACTCGAAGACTCGTGTGTGTGGGCTAATAGTGAAATCAGATCAAGTGGTGTGTGAGGCTTGTATCCAAGAACAATTTCAAAGGGACTCTAGCCTATAGACCTATTGATCGAAACATTGAATGCAATTTCAGCCCTGGACAAAATACAAATCCCAATTCCTGGTATTCTCACTCAATCAAAATCTGAGACAATGTCCTAAACTCGACTGACGATGCATTCCTAAAGAATGGACTTTATTCAAAGGAACCCTAGGTCTAAACCTAACAAACTACGGCTCTCTAGGTTTGACCTTGGGTCGGAGGATGGCATGAAGAGCATGAAAACTTATCATGGGTGCCTAGTAGGTGCCATAAGGTCTTCAAGAAGTAGGTGGCAAACCTAATAGGTTCTGACACGTGGTTCACTCTAAAGACTTCGACAAAGTATACTTGGATGGTGTAAGAAGCATTGGAAGTCCTAGAGAAAGGGAGGAAATATGAGGTGGAGTCTCGAATTACTTGTTGACTAAAGGTGGTGACCTGAAGGTTTGAATGGTGATCTATGAGTGTCAACTGGTCATCCTTACGAAAGTAAAAGTTTGCTACTCCCAGGAATGGATCAAGAGATGGTTCGGGAAGTAGCCTAGGACATGTGATTGCAATAGTTAAGGTTTGTTCTCTAAGCAAATAATGATCCACTTTCTCAAGAACTGGATTAGAGAATGATTCATGGGAGGGCCTATGGATGATGACCTCAAGACTTGAAATTTGACCTATGGGTGCGGAAAGGTATACTTTATAGAAGGATAGGTCAGTCATGCGAAGGAAGGGGTCTGGGGCCATAAGGAGGACTTCTACAGGACTGGGTAAATCAATTCGCTCAAGACAAGGATGTTCAACTAAGATTACGGGAGAGACCTTAGTGGCTGGGCATGGGACAAGGTCCAATTGTAAGAGGCTTGATTCAGTCATCCTAAGGAGAGGATCTACCATAGGGTGGGCAAACTTAAACAGTTCAGTGCAAAGATCTTCAATTGGTACTTGGGGAATGACTGTCATTAGAGGGTACGAACTAATAGCTCGGGCTAACACTATGAGTTCTTCCTGGGGGTATTTGACTAAAGGAACCTGATTCTCACAAATCTCTTGAATTTCTGAACTAGGTCCTACCACTTGGTTGCTCTCCAAGGTCTCCTCAGGTAAGGAACCAATAGTATCGATGTCACATTCTTCAAGTTCTTCCCCCTCACATTCATCAACTAGACTCAAGCAAGCATCATATACTTCCTCGATGCCATCTTCAATGGGTTTTGGGTCAGTGGTAATCGGGTCAACTGATTCTAGGCTTGTCATACCTAACCATTCTTCCTCATTGGTAGGCTTGGGTTCTCCCTCATTAATGTCATCCTTAGGATTCTTACCACTTAGCTGTGCACAAGCCAGTCCTATGCATGGGCACTGACTAGATTTATGGCCTCTTTCTCCACAAAACAAACATTCTTGAGATATAGGAACCTGGGTCACACTGGGTTTCAAGCTAGTAGAGACCTTACTTGGGCATGGGTGTGGATCTAAATGGTTTGATCTAGAAGACTTGGGTTGTTGAGTGACTGGTCTAGAATATTGTAAGGACCTCTCATAGACACGATCCATACTATAGATATCATGGTTAGGCTTCCTAAGGTTATGCTCGGGATCACGATATAAGGTCCTCCTAGGCTCCTGGCATGGATGAGGTCGGGGCCTATTAAATTTTGGATCAAGGGTCCAATTTTGATGTCTACGTTTCTCAAGTACTTGGACTCGATCCCTAAGCTGGGTAAAATTCTCATGGACTTGTTCTTTACACTGGGTAACAGTAGCAATCATATCCTGACTCAATTTGTTCATACTTTCAGTAAGAGCTCTAACCATGGCCTCTAAATCAGGTTGGGTTTGACCAGGTTGGTAGGGTACTCCATCCGGGTGGACATGATGATGCAAGCAAGCACACCAAATGAGACTCGACTGAAATGACTACGGGCTAACTAGACCTAGAGCCCAAACTAGATACCCAATCAGAGTGGCAAGCTAGCCTGTAGTAACTCAGGACTTAGCCAGGCAGGTGTAAGGGAAGTGTTAGGTCCCTGAATGCCAATCCTAGACACCAATCAGAGATTGGCCAGGTAGGCGGGCCAGCACACAAGCCCTTTGGGATGGAATCCCTGAACCACCGTTCTAGACACTGAGTACAAAGCACACACAGAGTAACCAGACAAACTGACTCAACACTAGTCTTGACCCAACTTGTTGATGTCCCTAGCCCACTAGGGCAAATTAGGTCTAATTAATTTTAAGATTAAAGGCTTAGGTTCGAATGAGGGGGTGGTGGTTTTGGGCTAAGGAGAGGTTATCAACTCCTCCCCTTATCTTAGATGCTCAAATGCCCTTAAGATAAATTAAGAGATGAACACTCAAAAATAATTGGATTGCAGAACCCAAAATAGAGTTGCAGTAATTTAATTCTCAAAAATCTCACGGAAACCAATAAATCATAGGAAAATTATTCAAAATAGTTTCAATTATACTGGTTTCATCAAAACAAAAATCACCAAATTTAGAGTTATCTATAGTGAGAAATAATTTCTGCAACAGGGCAATTACAGGCTGAGAATATAGTACTTCCCCGTTTACAATTCCTGCTACGAAGTTGTAACCCAACGGATCCCCTACACGCCCTAGGAACACCCCGTGGAATGGGAAGAGGAGGTTTGCACCTCGCTTCGTTCCTAGGACCGGACGTCCTGGGGAGTCTACTTCGAGCAGACAAAGTAAAAAGAGAGAGACTCAAACAAGCAATCAAACAGAAATCATAGACAGGGCTCTGATACCAAAAATGATGCAGCACGAAGCTCTGATACCAAAATTGATGCAGAACGAAAGCTCTGATACCAAAAATGATGCAGAACAAAGAACAAAGAAGCGTATGCGGAAGTAAATTAAGGATTAATTTCAAAATGATGCAGAACAAAGAATAAAGAAGCGTATGCGGAAGTAAATTAAGGATTAATTTCTCTTTTTTTTTTTTATATATTTCAGAAATTGGCTTTGACTCAAAGTAAAGTTAAACTAAGTTGATGGAAACTAGGTAAGGATTGAAAGCACAATTTAGAAGAAGCAAAGTTATCAGAGTAGTTCAGAAGTAACGGATCGCTGGGGGTTGAGAAACTCCCAGACCTAGGGTTTCGCTCTGAACTTTCAACAAGACAGAAATAAAGAGGAGAGATGGTTTACCAACCAGACAGTGATCTCACAGAATTTGGATGGAAGAACTCTCTCGAGCAGATTGTTGGATCCTTGGATTCGGCTATCTTCGCAATGGATCCTCGAATACTGGTCTCGTGGCTGGGTCGGCTTCTCCTGAACTCAAGATCTGGGAAGAAGAAAAACAAGTGATGGATTCAGATACTCAGGGAAGGATTTACCAGTTCGAAGAACTTGAAGGCTGATGTTGCTGAGATCCGGATTCTCTTGAAGGCTGATTCGACTCCCTCTGGAAAGAGCTTTGGATCTGAAGTACCCGGACTGTAGCTGGATGCTGGTGGTCGGCCTGGACTTGAAGAGGGTGGCCGTGAGAAGTGGGATAGGCTAGGGCTTGGTGGAAAGAAAAGAATGATGGGCGGCTAGGGTTTGGGAGTGGAGTGGCTAACCTAGGGTTTGGGTTTTGGAGATCTCACACCTCCTCAAGGTTCCTGGGGAACCCGGATTTACTCCCTCACGGAGCTCAACACCTGGATGCAAGTGCAGAAGAGAGAAAACACAAAGTTTGCTCACAAAAAAATTTGGTTTCATTCATCTCATTCCCTTAAACTTACAAGAGGGGTTTAATTTATAGGACTTTACAAGAGAGTAGGGTTTTACATCTTTCCATGTGGGACTAAAGGAGGGGATCTTCAAATTAGGATATCAATCCCTACTCATATGGCTGGCCAATTAATTCCAAAGTTGATTAAAGCTTCAAAAAGGAAAGTGGGTGGCGCCTCCTTGTCTTGACCTCCAAGAAAATATTTTTTCCTTCTATGCTTGGCCTTATCTGGAAGTGTTTGGGCGCCTCTTAGCCTTGCCCTCCAAGAGAAAATTTGTTGCCTTTTATATCTGGCTTTAGTTGGAATGATTAGGGTGTCTCCTAACCTTGCTTTTCAAGAGAAATCTCCTTCCTTCCATGGCTCAACCCTTTTTGGATACCTCCTTTTCTTTCTCCCCAAGTTATGGCTCCTTCTAACTTTGTTTTGAGTATTTCTGGTAGGTAATGGGCGCCTCCTTGAATTTCTCTCCAAGAGAATTTCTTCCCTTTCATAGTTTGGTTCTTTTGGGAAGTCTTGGGCCACCCCCTTGATTTGTGGACCCCTGGTGGATTTCTCCTCAATTGGCGCATGAAAGAGGGGAGCTGCTATCTGTGGTGTGGGGACCAAAGCCTACTGGATGGAGATGTGGCGCCCCCTGGACTCAGGCGTATGGCTGGGAGTGTGGCTGGGAGTGTGGCGCCCACTTGCTTGGCCTTGGGAGAAAATGTAACATCCCAGGTTGAAGCCCTAGTCCACTATTGAGTCAACATGACTCAACAAAATAAAATTACAGGTAATACAGACTCAAACTAAAATTGAGTTGATCAAGTCAACCCTTATTACAAGCCAAAAATTCTAATTCTTCAGGCAAGGTTAATCAGAGATCCAGATGGAGCTCTGAAGTCTTCTTCTGAGTCTGGTGCCCGGACCACTTCACCAGGCTCCCCAGCCTCTGGTGCCATGCTCCTCAGCCTCCTCCATCAAGCTTCTTGGCATCCTTCACAGGCCTTCCAACCTCCTTCATCAAGCCTCCCGAACTCCTTCATCAAGCCCCTCGACCTCCTTCATCAGGCTTCTCAGCCTCCTTCACCAGGCTCCTCAGCCTCCGTTGCCAGGCTCCACAGCCTCCTCCATCAGGCCTCTCGGCCTCCTTCATCAGGCCCCTCGGCCTCCTTCATCAGGCTTCTCAGCCTCCTTCACCAGGCTCCTCAACCTCCGGTGCCAGGCTCCTCAGCATCCTCCATCAGGCTTCTCAGCCTCCTTCATCAGGCCCCCTGGCCTCCCCCACCAGGCTCCTCAGCCTCTGGCACCAGGATCCTTAGCCTCCAGTGCCAGGCTTCTCATCCTCCTTCATTTGGCCTCCTGGCATCTTTCATCAGGCCTTCCAACCTCTTCCTTCTCCAGGCCCCTGGCCTCCTTCATCCAGCCTCTCGGCTTCGGTCGCCTTGCTTACAGTCCGGAGATGTCCGCCAGGAAACTCCAGAAGTCCCGGCCATCTATCGCCTGACTCATAACTTGGCGCATCAAGCCTCCTGGCCTCCTCCTTTTTCACCAAGCTCCTCAACCTCTGGTGCCAGGCCCCTCAGCCTCCTTCATCAAGCTCTTTGGCCTCCAGCACCAGGCCCCTCAGCCTCCTTCATCAGGCTCCTCAGCCTCCAACATCGTCCTGCAGGAGCCGAAGGTTTGGAACAGACTTTAGATGGCCCTGAGCACATACTCCCCTGTTCTGAAGACTAAAGAAGGAGAAGAGAAAATGGAGACATCGGATGATAAAAGAAAAGATTTTTTTTTTCATTTGATCAAAAGTCTCTTACATCAAAGGAGATTCCCCAACATGCCGGGACATCTTTCAAAGGGTAGATTACAAGTAAAGAGAAAGGGAAGCTCGGACCAACGAACAGGCTCTCCCCCCCGACGATGACCTCTACCTTTAGAAGTATGCCAACCTCCTCTACTATGGTGGATGCCCTTCCTCAAGTGTTTCACTTGCCATCGGCTGAGGAAGAAGCCTCACTCCACCACCACCTCTACCGTGCCATCCTTGGAACTCACAGATCCCGTGATTCCAAGACCAGCTACAGTGGCTCCCCGTTAGGCTCTTTTCCATGGCACCATAATGGCCATGGCCTCCTCCACGATGACCATCGCCTTGGATGCCGCCTCATCGTCAAGGACCTCCAATATTTAGGGGAGGTGTGTGTAGCCTCTTTCTCCTTCTTCAGCTCTGCTACCCCCATTTTTTAGAGCAGCCTCTTTTTCTCTCCCCCAGGGGTCCTCTCTAGAGGAAACTTTGAGCTCGGCAGATTTCTTCTCCATCCCGTAGGACCATGCCTTGATACCTGATGCAGGATAGATATGCATGCTATTATTTTTTTTATGTTTTAGGGGTTGGATGAGGTGGTTAAACACCGAGTATCAGATCAAAATATGATGTAGATAATTCTATATAAATTTTAAAAGCTATGTATGCAGATCAGGACCTAAAAAAGTAGTAAAGAGGGATCACCGGGGCTGAGAAGCCTTGGTTAGGGCTAGTTCTCCTACAATAAAATTATTGGTGGTAGAGGGGGTGTACTTGGCAATGTTTGAAGCACCTGATGACAATCACAGTGAAGAGATCACTTGTTCCCCAATGGATGCAGCCTGGAAAACCAAGCCAGAGAACCGCGGATACCCGGCTTTCTGCTTGGTGGTCTGATTGCGGCTTGGCTAGAGTCGTTGGATTTGTAGGAACTTGGGGACCTGCAAACAACCATCAAGGGTGAGAAAATAAGGTAGGAAACAAGAAGAATCTCAGGAAAACAGCAAGAGGCATGTGGAAGAAAAGGCTTGAAGGAGGTTGGATGGCTAGGGTTTCTTCGGGCAGTACTTCAACAGGACTTCAGGCTCACAGGATCCCTTAATGCACACAGCAGGGAGGCACACAGCAAGAGAAGAACTCGATAGAATTTCATATATCAAAAATTGTTAAAATTTTTATACAAGGGGTCCCTTATATAGAGTCATGAGACTTAGAGCCCAAGCAAAAGAAAATAAGGAAAATAATGGGTGACCACTTTCTTCCTAAAGTATGGGGCTAAATACATGAAAGAAAATACTCTCCCACTTTCTTCCTAAAGTATGGGGCTGAATACATGGAAGAAAACACTTTCATGCCATACAAAACCCCTCCAAACAAGGTAGGTAGTGACATCCAAAAGGGGGGGACCACTTCTTTCCTAAGCAAGCTAGCATAAATCAGGGGATTCATATTTATCTGTTTTGACTTTCCTTCTTGTCATGTTGGCTTGTGGAGTTGGTGTGCTTGGAGTGTGCTGGCGTTCGGTCATCAACTCCTCATGCATGGGCCAACTTCATGATCCTCCAAGTAATCCTAGGTGGCGAAATCCAGGATGTGACTGGGTTACATGCGGCTGCTGAGGTGGCATGCTGGGTGGTGTCCTTCACATTCTTGAGTCTTCTTCGACTGGGCTTGACTCAATACAAGTGGACATGATTACAAGATTTGAAAAATGATTAGCTCAACATGAGCTGACTTGACCGACTGATCCAAAATCCTAATGGTATAGATCAAATGCTACATATAGGACTCAAAAAAAAAACTAGCTCAACATGAGTTGACAAATACAGGACTCAAGTAAGAAAAAGATAACTCAAATGGACTAACCCTTTATTATAAATGGACTCAAATGTGACTAAGTAATCTACAGAGAGTTGAGAAACCTCTATCTTATTCTGGTGCCTCTAGTGTCCCCACCAGTACCATCCGATCACCCCCAAAGAAGGCGAAAAGACTCCCTCTCCCCCTTTGCCTCCTCGGTCGGGGGACTGGAATCTATCAGGGGCCCCTCCTCTGGCATAGCTCGAAGGTGAGGAGAGGGAAGAAAGAAAAAGCATGGAGGAAGGAGAAGAGCGCATTGTGGAATGTTGCGCATTGGCATCCAAAAGATCCCTTAAAAAGGCACGGTGGTAAGCCCTTCGCAGTAAAGACCGCCGCTTGCCTCCACTTCGTCCTGATGCAAAGCATGTGCCCTTTTGACTTCTTGTCTAATGGGAGGTCACCGTGTGGCCCTTTAGGATGCCCCAGATAGGCCAAGCCCGCGGTCGTCGCTTTGATTCAAACAAAGCAGTCATGTTGCCTTAGTGGGAAACTGAGCGGAGCATCGCCTCATTTATACCAGGGGTGCGAATTCCAAGCTACAGGCACTCGAGGCATTGATGGCATCACAGGAGCATCCCCCCATGTCAGCGAGCTCATTACTCCCTTCACCTTGAGCGCTGCCACACCCTCAAGGCTCGAGAGTGGGGGGCATCTGATGCGGTGACATCGGCTGAAATGGAGCACACGGGCGACTACGACAATAGAAGACTCGCCACCCGGGCATGGCACCCTAGTCCCTTGTCAAGGTCGGGCTTGTTGGGTGAGCCCTCCCCATCTGAGGCCACCTCCCTACTGAGGTCAGCCCCTAACCGAGGCTAGGCTCATTGGGCGAGCCCCCTTCCCCATCTGAGGTCGGCTCCCTGCCGAGGTCAGTCCCCAGTCGAGGCTGGGCTCATTGGGTGAGCCCCCCATCGCCCCCCATCTAAGGCCAACTCCCTGCCGAGGTCTGCCCCTAGTTGAGGCCAGGCTCATTGGGCGAGCCCCCCCCATTTGAGGCCGGCTCCCTATCGAGGTCAGCACCTAGCTGAGCCGGGCTCATTAGGCGAGCCCCCCCATTTGAGGCCGGCTCCCTGCCGAGGTCATGTCCCTACCCCAGAGTGGAACCCCCGATATGGAGTTCCCGCTAGAGGAGAAGATATTTGAATTATGGTGAGGCAATGCCTACCTGCCCGTAGCTTTCTATAGGCGATGCCAGAGGTACGACGTGGGTAACCCCAAACCCCATGCCTAGCGATGTGCAGCCACGTCCACAGCCACACCACCAATAGTCACCGACGGTCATGGTGCAACAATCAGAGTTTCCCCAAGAGGAGAATCTGGCCAAGGCCTCAGGACCTGCAGCCTTGGCGGTCTCTCCCGAAATAGTAGTGCCCCTTCTATAAGGGGCTTGGAAGCTAAGAAGAAGACATGTCTCTCTGGCTGGCTCGTTGGAGAGGGCTCTTGCTCTCTCTTTGAGGCTCTCCTAAGGCCACAGGGGTCCAACCTGGCCCCCGAAGGAAGGTAAGCACATGGGGAAAAGAGAGGGAGAGGTAAGTAGTCAGGCAACCAAGCACCGCCGGGCGAACCACCAGCCCGAGAAGCCTCCCTGCTCCTCGCTCTCGATCTCTCCTCTTTTCTTTTCCTTTACATTCCTGTTCTCGAGTCACACCCTCCTGGTAGAAGGGTCCCCCAAGTTCTATGCCATGGACGTCTTGTCTATTTTCCTCGATCATCCCACTAACTTGATCGTCGAAGTGTCCTCACCAAAATCCTCGACTCGGGTCTCCCCTGTCTTGTAGGAAAGAATGAAGAGGGCTAGCACAGCATGCCAGCGGGCAACCACAGAGTGGGATGGAGTGGACGGGTCCCCGAGAAGCCCCATCACGATTCCCGAAGGTGATGGAAGGACCCCCCGGCATGATCGAGCTGCAGGCTGCGATGATCATGGTGGCAACAATTTGAAATCTTTCGATAAAATCTCATGAAAGCTGAAAACGATTCATCTTTACGTGCTAAAAATAAAACCCATGTAAATCGAGAGAAATCATCCACTATGACCAATCCATATCTCTTGCCTCCTAAGCTTATGGTCTTAGTTGGTTCAAAGAGATCCATATGGAGTAGTTCTAGTGGCCTAGAAGTTGAAACCATTCCTTTAATTTTGAAAGATGTTCTTGTTTGTTTTCCAAATTGACAAGCTTCACAAATTTTATCTTTTTCAAATCTAAGTTTTGGTAAATCTTTAACTAAATCATTTTTTCATTATTTATAAAGTAAATGCATGCTTGCATAACCTAATCTACGATTTCAAAGCTAACTAGTCACATTAATTATGAAATTCATTGTAACTAGGCATTCACCATCATATAAAGGTAAATTATCATGATCAACAAGATAGATGTTTTCATGCCTATTTCTAATGAATTTCACTTTATTATTATCAGGACTTGTTACCATGCAAAGAGATGATTCAAAAACTACTTTAAACCCTTTATCACAAAACTAAGTAATACTTAATAGATTATTCTTTAATCCTTTAACTAATAAAATATTATCAATAAAAGTAGAAGGAAAGATGTAAACTTTATTGATACCAATGATTTTTTCTTTACCATTATCTCCAAAAGTTACACTCCTTCCATTTAGAGCCTTCAGATATGTGAATTGCTTTACATCTCCTATCATGTGTCTTGAGCAACCACTGTCAAGATACCACAATCTTTTCTTTTCTTTGGTTACAAGACGCACCTGCAAAATAAATCAAGTTTTTATTTTAACTACCCAAGCCATCTTGGATCCTTTAGGGTTAGTACTAAGGGTGGTTTCTTTTAGAATCCAAACCTTTCTAAAATTATTTAACTTTCTTAGATCACACTGATATGATTTATGCCCAAATTTTTTACAACTAAAATAAGTAATATTAGATGATGCAGGAGCAAAAAATTTCTAGAAAAATTTTGTTTCTTTTGTTGTTTATAACCAAGTCCTGCTTTATCAAATACAGCTCTTTGATTATTCAATAATAAACTTAACTTTTCATAACTAAAT
The DNA here is from genome assembly GCA_021397845.1 of Areca catechu. Taxonomy (NCBI): domain Eukaryota; kingdom Viridiplantae; phylum Streptophyta; class Magnoliopsida; order Arecales; family Arecaceae; genus Areca; species Areca catechu. Next base: position 97,776,707 of record CM038052.1, on the reverse strand, counting down.
ATAAATTTTTTAATAAAAGGTTTAACTTTGTCAAGCTCTTCTTTGAATTTCTTATTTTCTACCTCAAGGTCTTTATTTTTTTTAAAATCTCATTATTTGTAACAACAGCCTTGGATCTATTCAAAATTTCTATTTCTATTGATAAAGCATTCTTTTATTTTTCTAAAACATCAATCTTAGTTTTTAAATCATTATTTTCATTTGCAAGATTGGTATTTTCAAGAGAACATAAATTAGCATGCTTCTTTAGCTTTTTATTTTCAAGTTTCAGTAATTTGTATTCATGCACGAGTTCATCAAAAGCATCTCTAAGTTCATTGAATATAAAATCAAGTTCAAGTTTAGATTGTATCTCATCTTCTTGAGTCATGAGGCAAAGATTGGCTACTTTTGGTTGTTCTTCCATTAAGATGGAGTCTTCATTGTCACTCTATGTAACCATCGTTGCCTTCTTTTTAAACTTCTTTTTGGAATTCTTGAGGAGAAGACAATCAAATTTGTAATGTCCAGGCTTCTTGCACTCAAAGCAAATTGGTTGATCTTTCTCCTTCTCTTTTTCTTTTTCTTGTCCTTTTTCCTTACTAGGCTGAGGCTTCTTTTGTATGGAAATTTCTTCTTTCTCATGAATCTTCTGAATTTTCTTGCAATAAGTGCCTTTTCATCCTCATTTTCTCCTTCTTCAGATTCTTCACTTGAAGGTTCATCTGGTGTAATGGATTTGAATACGATAGTTTTGTTCTTCCTATTTGCATCCACAACCTTTTGCTTCAAGTTTAACTCATAAGTCATGAGTGAACTAATAAGTTGCTCCAAGGAAAGTGTCTCAACATCTTTAGCTTCTTGTATTGCTGTCAATTTTGGATCCTAAGATGTTGGCAATGACCTGAGAATTTTATTTATAAGGTCAGCATTAGACATTATTTTTTCTAGATTTCTCATACCATTTACAATATTAGTGAATCTATTATACATATCAGTTATAGATTCATTGGGCTCCATTCTAAACATCTCATATGTATGTACAAGCATATTTACTTTAGTATTTTTTACTTGATTGGTACCCTCATGAGTAACCTCAGGTATGTTCCATATTTTCTTCATAAAGGTGCATGTGGAAATCTTGTTAAATTCACTAGAATCCAATGCACAATAGAGTAAGTTCATTACCTTAGCATTAAGCTCGGATTACTTAATATCATTTTCATCCCAATCCTCTTCAAGTTTTGGAATGGAAATGCCATTAATCTCAACTGAAGGAATATGAGGACCTTTAACAACTACTTTCCAAAAATTGTAATCAATAGAATGCATATAAATTTGCATGTGAGTTTTCAATACATGTAATTTGTGCCATTAAAATAAGGTGGTCTATTTGAGGCTTGACCCTTAACAACACTAGAACCTAAAGGGGCTGCCATAGATCCTTAACTCAAGATGGTTAGACCTAAAAGCTGAGTACGTGTCTCTGATACCACTTGTTGCCTAGCGAAGCAACCCAAAAGAGGGGTGAATTGGGTTTTCAAAAATTTGTTGCAAGTATGTGCCAATTTAAAATAATGAAGGTACTAGTGATTTCAAGTGTTTGTGTGCTAGATAATTGAAATGCAGTAGAAATAATAAGCAAATGCAAGAAAGGAGAAGTAATCACAAACACATAAAGATTTATAGTAGCTCGGTGCACACCAAAGCACCTACATACACTCCCCAAGGATCACTTGGAGATTTTACTATAATCTCACTTGATTACAGTCGATTAGTTTTCTATGCTCACTAATCACAATCCTTTGGTTTTCACAAGGCTAACCAAAGAACCTCTTGGTTTTCATAAGGCTCACCAAAAATCTCTTGATTTCCCGAGATAACCAAAAATCTAGTTGGTTTTCACAAGGCTCACCAACAATCTAAGTTAGTTTTTGAAACAAGGCTCATCAACAATCCAAGTACTAGTTTCAAGCCACTTGAAACTAGGAACAACAATAAATTCAAGTTTAAAGTAAGAATGTAATAAGCTTTCAAAATAAAAGCAAATATCTCTTTGAAGCTCTTTGATTACTGTTGAGAAAGCTTATCTTCAAGTTGTTGAAGTCTTAATGGATGCTTGAAGGATGGACTTGAATGCTCTTGAATACTTGAAGGCTTAACTTTACTCAAAAGTAATGAACTCTTAATGAATTATCTTTAATTCCTTATCAGTCTCTTCCCTCTTGAGTTTGGTCTACTTTAAATACCTTTCCAAGCCTTAAATGACTGTTTTTGACCATTGAAGAGATGAAAATAGCCATCAAGGATGAAAAGGACTATTTCTGTGCTTTAAAAAATTAGCCATTACTGTTCATCCAGCCTCTAAGTATCGACACTTCAGGTTATGAGTCGACACATGAGTCAATACTTGAGTTGACACTAGGTCAAAAATATCTTTTGAAGCTCTCTGAAATGCACTGGTGCATCGATACTTCTTCTGGTGAGTCGATACTTGAGTCGACACTTCTTTATCATTAGTCGACACTTGAGGAAAGACTTGAATTCAGCATATTTTGTGTAATTTCTAATCTTAGGCCTTGAGTTGACACTTGAGTCGACACGTGAGTCAACATTTGAGCTTCATGAGTCGACACTTTATGCATGCCATCTAAAACTTCTTCTACATATTAGCTCAAGCTTTTATGAGTCGATACCTTTAGTTGACACTTCACTTCTGTGAGTCGATACTTGGCTGAAACTTTTCTAAAACTCTATTGAAACTTTTTCAACTTCAAGATTTGAGTTCTTCAAGGTTATTCTTATATATCAAGATCTATTTGACTTGAAATTCCATCAATTTAACTGGCTTCTTCAACAAGATAACAAGTTTTGAACTTTTAACACAAAATAGCTTTGATGAGTACCCTGTTATGATAAAACATACTTTTAACACATAGTTAATACTCAAATATACTTAAGTATTTTTTTATTCATCAAAATCAAGACAAGAGTGAACAAGTAGAGATGTTTGTCTTCTTAATTGGCATATGCAAATCATGCTGTCTCGATTCCTCAACAGGTCAAAACACCTCCCCATCATTGGATCTTGGTCTTGGTTCAATGCTGCACATCTCAATTGGAATTCCTCATGATAAAAGCCTCGTGGATTGCATGAAAGGAATGCTGGACCTCCTTCTTTGTCATCGACCTCTCTTGTTACAGGCTATTGAGTTTTACCAAAATAATTCTAGGTCAAGCTCCTCAAGCTAGCAGTTCCTCCATCTAATCAATCCCTCCTTATATCACAGCCCAACATTGGATCTCTTAGCAAGCTAGTGATGGAAAGAATGCTGGCGACTACAATGATGGGAAAGAGAAAGAAGCTACAGCTTGGTGGGTGTCCTAAGTGCCTGATAGTGGGTCGGTGATAGCAGAGGAAGAGCTTGATGGTGACATCTGGTGTTGGAGAGTAGATGGTGGCATGATGGGCTTCTCCGGTGGGTGACGGTAGTAGTGGATCATGTCAATAGGGATCGGTTGGAAAGAGGGTGATCAAATGGCAAGAAAATAGTGGTGGGGGATGGCAGGGGACGGTGCTGGCTTGTGGTAGGTGACCGAATGGAGAAGATGAGTGTGGCCAGCTTCAAAGGTGACTTTTCGGTGGTTTTTCTAGTGAGAGATGGCTCCCAGCGAGCTAACTGTGGTAAGAGGTGGTCTCTAGTGGTGTTGACGATGACAGGAGGTAGTGCCCGGGCAAAACATGACCAATTTCTATCCATGGTCCATAAAATAGGCTCATGAACTGCAATTCATGGCAGCCATGGATTGAGCCTAGCTTTTATGGACTAAGCGGTCGGTCCACCATGGACCAGCTGCATTAAAATCCTTGCTATTTTACCATGGATCAGCTACATTAAAATCCACGCTATTTCTTTAATAACTTTCAAACTTCGATTCCAGGCCTGTTTGAACTTCTATTTGAGTATCGCTTGCATCATTGGACTTCAAAAATCGAGCTCTTTCAATCCAGGAACTCCTTTTCTATAAAGCACTAATAAAAAATATTTATTTTAATAAATATAGAGTAATTAATATTTATTTTATTGGTTAAATTGGGATAATGAATAGACTTATCAAAGCCCATCCCCCGTCACTTCAAAGCACTGTCCATGGAGACTTATGATGGCTCCACTGACCTCTGTGATCACTTAGAGAGCTTCAAAGCTCTCATGATGCTCCAAAAGATATCTGACACCTTGATGTGCAAGTCCTTCCTGACTACCTTCATGGATACAGCTCAAGCCCGGTACTATGTTCTAGTAGACTCCATCAACTCTTTTGAGAAGTTTGACCAAAAGTTCATTACTCAATTCTAGAGTAGCCAAAGGTTCGGAAGAGCTCCAACTTTCTCTTTTTAATCTACCAGGAGGAGAGGGGGTCACTCCAAAGTTTATGGATCATTTTCGAATGGCCAAGCTGGAGGTTCGTAGCCTCAAACTAGTGGTCATGATGTTAGCCTTGTTACATAGACTCTAAGCAAGATGTTTTTTTACTCCTCTTAAGATGTTTTCCCATGATCTTTTGAAGCTTTTATCTTTCTCCAAATAGTACATCAATAATGAAGAAGGCATGGTGAAAAAGAAGGAGAGAGAGGAGTGCAAGCACCCTCAAGAGAGCTACCCTCTCCCTCCTCAACCCAAGAAGCGAAGCAATGAAGTGAGGTCCCATTACTGCTCCAGAAGCCCTTGTCATCGCTACCACGATGACTTCACTCTACTGAATACTTTTCGAAGACAAATCCTAATAGAAATAAAGAATCATGATATCATCCACTAGCCCGGGAAGATGAGAAAGAGGTTAAAGGACTCGATGAATTACTGCCATTTCTATTAGGAGTATGGGCACAACATGAAGGACTGCTTTACCTTGAAAAAGGAGATCGAGGCCCTTGTCTGCCAAGGCTACCTATGGACTTATGTCAACTAGCCCAAGGATGTAGAAACCTCTGGTTGCTAGTTCTAGCCCATCACCAAGCCTTTGGGGGACAACCATCCCAGTGCCGGGGTCATCAACACCATTACTAGAGGGCTCCCTACTAAGGAAGGCAACTTCATTAGCTAAAGGGTATCACAATCATGCAGCTCTAGTGGAGGTCCCTGGTCCAAGCGATGCAGGCAGGATGAAGCCATCACCTTCATGGATGCCGATGTAGAAGGCATCTAGACCCCTAATGGAGATGTTGTTGCAGTTTCCCTTATCATTGCCAACTTTGATGTAAAGCAGGCTTTAGTTGATAATCAAAGCTCTACAGATGTTTTGTTTTATGATGCCTTTAATAAAATGAACCTCTTGAGGGATCGCCTACTAAAGATGAGTTCTCCCTTGGCAAGATTATCTAAAGATGCCATTCTTATGGAAGGCTTGATTACTTTGTCCATGATCTCAAGCCAAGCACTAAGCAGGCTACGATCATGCTAAACTTCCTGGTGGTAAGGGTCCCCTTAGCCTACAACATTATCCTGGGGAGACTAGGTTTGAATGGCCTGTGTATCATCATCTCCACCTACCTCCTACTGATATGAAGTTTTTTATCACCTGAGGAGTGGATGATGTTTGAGACTAAGCCTTGGCTAGACAATGCTACATCGCCACTCTCAAAGATAGAAAGCCATAGGAGGTTCTGCCCATCGATAGCCTTGACCTCAAAGGTGAGCAAGATTGATAGCGAAGCCAATTGGTAGAAGAGCTTCTTTCAATCCCCCTGGACGAGTCTGACCCAACCTAAAAAACCCAGATTGGGTCCTTGCTAAGTGAGGTCTTATGCAACAAACCTTCCTAAAAGAAAATGTAGATATCTTCACATGGACTCTGACATGCCTGACGTCGACCTAGAGATCATGGTGCACAGACTAAACATCAATCCCTCACACAAACTAGTGAAGTAGAAGAAGCAAAACTTCATCCCCGAGCGACAACAAGCCATTGAGTAGGAGGTAGAGATGCTGCACACAACTAGTTTCATTTGCAAGCTTCACTATCTAGAATGGCTAGTGAATATGGTGCTCATCAAAAAGGCAAGTAGTAAACGGTGGGTATGTATCAACTTCATTAATTCAAATAAAGCCTGTCCAAAAGATAGCTTCCATTTTCTTTAAATAGACTAGTTAGTCGACTCTACATCGGGACATGAGCTACTCAGCTTCATGGATGCATTTTCTAGATATAACCAAATATGGATAGTCTTGAGGAGGAGGAGAAGATCTCCTTCATCACAGACCAAGAGCTTTACTACTACAAAGTGATATCCTTTGGCTTGAAGAATATGGGAGCCACTTACTAGCATCTTGTCAATAAGGTCTTTAAAGATCATATCAGTGACAATGTTAAGGTATACATTAATGACATGCTAGTAAAAAGTTGGTAGGGGAGCATCATGTGGCAGGCCTTGAGAAAACTTTTTAGACCTTAAGAAAATATTGTATAAGGCTCAACCCAGTCAAATTCACCTTTGTCGTATCCTCTAGAAAGTTTTTGGATTTCAATGTATCCAAGGAATCAAAGCCAATTTGGAGAAGCTTCGGACCATCTTAGAAATGTCGCTTGATCGCTGTCGTAGATGATCAAAAATAATTCACCAACTTAAACTATAGTTAGGATAAGTCGAGATCGTATCCACAGAGATCAATTAAGGTTATGTTCACTTTTAATTAGTATTTTTAGTTAGAGTTTTAATTAAATTATAAAGTTAGAAAAGTGGGAATATGATTAAAATTAAGAATTAAAAGACAATAAGAATTTTAATTAAATCAAAATAATAACTAACATGCAAGAGAAATAATATAAGATAAGTATCTCAGGATTTTGATTTAATTTCTTTTAATAAAATATAAATTAGTTCTTTAATATGTAATTAAGAAATGTATGATTGACATCCTAAGCATAACCTATCTCACTAGGTATATATCTGTCCTTACATAATCATACGCTATTCAAAATCTTAAACCATAGCCATCTCACTAGATATAAATTTATCCCTATATAGTCATTGGCTATTCAAAGACTTAAATCATATAAACAATTAAAATATCCTATAATCTAGATTTCAAATATAATCTATCTTGCTAGGTATAGATTATAGTACCTTGATCTATTCCTACGTAGTCATTAATTATTTTAAAATCTAAATTATAAATAATATGCACAAAATTTGAATTAATGAAAATTAAATTTTATTCAGGAAGAATAGGATCATTATATTTAAGAACTAATTACATGAAAATAAACTAAACTATAAAATACTAAAAGAACCTTCTTTACTCTCCTGAAGACTTGGAGATTAGCCATGCATAGTATCCACAAACATCACCTTCAATATAAGTAAGATGATGAAGAAGATTAGCCCCTACAGCCTCTCTCCTGTTAAAGTACTTAAAAAGAAAGAAAAGAAAAGAAAAGAAAAGAAAAGAGAAACAATGAAATGTTGGCTGTTGCTATTGCTACTTGCTTCCTCATAGTCTCCCATGATTCCCCTTATATAAATTTTGGAATAGACCAAATCTCAGTCGAAGTTGAGGAGTTCTTGTAGAATAGACCCGAGACCTATGCTAATTTGTGTTAGTTGATGAATCACCATCCAAATGCCCGAAATGTCGCTGTCAGTGTCCCAATCCCAGTCGGTTTCCTCGTTAGCCATTGGATCAAGATTTCTATCTATTTCTCTAGGGTAGACGAAGACTTAGCATTCTTCAAGGCCTTCTCAAATTGCTTCTTCTATTCTTTCACCAATCCCCTGGTTTTCCTTTACGAAAAGTCTTGTAAGAACTCACAGATCTTTTGTAGGTAAGGAATGATGCCTATGCTTTCATGAAAAGCCGTCACCAAGAAATCTATATTAAGAGATGGGCCATGTTGGGCTGGTGTAAGATTCTAGAAGAACCCTCTCAATCTCATAGCTCCTCCACCAATGTCTTTAACTCCTTCCATGGAGCTAGTCTACGAAGACTGAAACATTGGAATGCACTTTTCCATTGGGCTCATGCACAAGAGATTACATCCAAAGCATGAAAATAATCCTGAGGAAGAGGGATGCCATCCTCTTGCTCTTCTAAATATCTGTTCAAATCTTTTCATCAAGTCAGAACGTACAACTCCCATCCACCAGATTATGCCATAAAGTAATTTACAACCATGCGATCGTATGCAAAGGAAACCTTGCCAGAACCACTCCCGTGTCACCATCATCAACATTGTTGAAGTTCTTGCTAGTGCCGCTACTATCAAAGATCTCATTGCCTTCCCCTCTATTTTTGCCATCAACCCTTCATTGTTGTCAACCTCCATTTTTGCCCTCTCCCGCTCCGCCTTGCTATCATACGGCCATGCCATGATCCTCGCTGGAACCAGCAGGATGGTCATCATTGTCATCACTAGACCATTGCCGAACCATCGCGCTGCCCTCTGCTGGTGCCCCCTCAGCCATTGATTGGCACATAACCCACTCTCGAAACATCCCAAGCCATGGACTGTAGCCATGGCTTTCATGGACCGCATAAGGGAGTTGTAAAGCTACTTTAAAAACTGTACTTAGGCATATTTTCATTAGATTTTAGGTTGATTTTAGATCCAATTTGGATTGGATTCGAGCATGGGTTTGAGCCACATGTAGATCTTTAATTGATCTTTAACATGAGTTTGATTTGCCCCCGATTTAAATCTTTTTAACTAGCAAATCGAGCTCGTTATATTAATGACCATCTTTCCTATAAAAGATTAATAAAAACATCAACTCTTAAATATTAGAGATAAATTAATCTATAAATTAATATTTTTATTGATATATTTATGGGACTCATCAGGCTCCCTTTTTTAAACTTTGCTCATCCTCGAGTAAAGAAAGAATTTAGAGTTAGGTATCTTTTAGCTCAGAGTTTCAAGTTTCACCGAGTAGTTTTCTTTAAAGAGCCGTTGATATTCAGTAGAGTAAGAGTGAGGTACGTTATTGGATTATTAATACTTATATACTATAAAAATTAAGTAAAGAATACTAAACCTATTCTAAACTTCTTCTAACTTATCCCTATTTTTATCTCCAAATCATTGACCTTCCCATGAGCTAAGAAATTATTACTTTCTTTCTTCATGTATTATAGAAGAATCTTTACATTGCCTACTTTTTGATGCGAATAATAATGCTTACTTAAACGAGCTATCCGATTACTCGGTTGGAGATCAATGTTTAGATTTATTTTTGAAGTGCTGAGCATATTGGCCTTTCCTTATTATTTAACATGAACCTTTACACTGGACTTAGGTGCAAAGATCCTATTACTAAACTTAGGATAATCCACATATACTTCGTGTCTTGCACTTTCATTTTGGATAGGTAGCTCTTTCTTTAAATTTAAGGTAGCTTTCACATTGCCTATTTTTTTATATGAAAAAAATAAATAGCTGCCTTACACTAGTCCATAAGAGGTAAACTCTTCTTTGATACTAGTAGGAGGACTTAGAAGTGTTCAAAAAAAATATTTATATTCTAGACTTAACTCCCTATCATGTTTTCTTAATACTTGATCCCTCATTATCTCACAAACTCTCTAATCTAAGTATTTACTTGAAAAATTACTTAGTTCAGCTTGATTCTCAAGCACAATGTGATGTCTAAAGGCTAAATATTAACTTATTTAAGAACTTTAAAATTTTTAAATTTATTTATTCTTCCTTCCAAACTTAATCCATATTGTCCTCAATGGAGAAAGAAAAATAAAGTAAAAGGATGGAAAGGATAGATGTCGCCTTGGGTCAATCTCCAGAGTTGAAATTGATTTAGGATGGAGGTGGCTTTAAAATGTTGTTCCAAAGCTTCAAGGTAGAGTAATTAAGTCCATAACCCTAAAAAATAAAAAAAAAGAAAGTAAGAAAGTTGGATTGCTTCCCAACAAGAGCTAATTTTAATATCTTCAACCAGATGCTATGAAAGAGTTTCATTGATAAAGAAATTAGGTATGTCCTAGATTTCAAAAGGACAGGGCCAATCGGGAGGCCTTGTCATCATAGTAGAAAAATATTCGTAGAGTATTCTACATTGATTAGCCTAGGTAAATAGAATATATTGTGCAAGTATATTAGACCAGGATCTAAAAATATTATTATTATTTGTATGATGCTCAAGGAGGATTGTATTAGTTGGGCTGAGATTGGAGTTGTAGTTTAGAAATTTTATCAATTATAGCCTGATCTACCCTTGTCCCAATCTCGAGTATAATGTGACTTGACATCATTCCTTCCAAATTTAAAACATGGTACCTTTTCCAAATTAACATTAAACCTATCTTTATACATTATTTTAGTACCGTAGATAGATTTTAGAGATTGTCCTTGAAAGCAATGCCAAAAACAAAGAAATTGGTTATAAAAATTTTAAAATTATGATCCCTCGTTCTAGAGATATCTCACCTAACGATTTCTTTATTACTTTTAGAATACCTACAACTTAGGCTTCCTGGTTCGAGATCACTGATAGGGTATTAGTGGATGCATCAGGAAGTGGCTCAATTCTAGATCAGGTGGTGGTTCTAATAATGGAGCTATTGGAGGGCTAGGTGATAACTTATATTTTTCAAACTATAGTGGGGTGGTTTTGAAGTAGAGTACTTTTAATAAGTTAATCACTTTTATGATATGCCTATCTATATTAAAATCATCCATCCCAAAATGAGCCAAATAGGGATCTAACAAATTATAATTGCAAGTTATAGATGTAGCTTCCTGATATGACCGGATTGCTGACGTGGGGCAAGGAGCCTGACATGGAGCCCTCATTGGACGCCGCGTAGGATTACCACCATAGGCCCCTTCCCCGGGCTGAGCTCCCCGATGCCAACAGGGCCGCCCATCGAAGCTAGGCTCTGTCCTCCGCCAGGTTGGTACCCGCCAGGTCAGGACGCCTAGGTCGGAGCCAAAATCAAACCCCACCAGAGGCAGACCTCTTAAGCCCGAGGTCAGGTCCCATGGCCCGAAGTCGAGCCCAAGCCTCCCACGCCATGAGAAACCCCTCCGAGGTCGGGTCCCCTGGACTGGGCGGACCTCATCCACCTTTGCCAGTCCGAGCTCGGTCAGAGCTGGGCCCCCCTGGCCTGGTGCCGAGCTCAGGCCTCCTTCACACAGTCGAGCCGCCGCGAGACCGGTCCCCTGCGAGTGGGCCCAACCTTCCCAGCTCAGCCCTCAACTTAGATCGAGACACCAACCCACACGGGAGCAGCACCTCCCCTCCGAAGACAGTGGCGGGCCCCTCGAGGACTATACGACAGCACCCGCCACGTCGCCAATAATGCCCACGGCCGTCATTCACACCAGAAAGAAAGGAAGCTCACATCAAGGCACCATGCCCTCCACCGACCTGCCAAATGACTGGAGAAAAGACCCCACCAAGTAGCACAGTCCCCAAAAGCGGCAGCACAACAGTCGAGGTCCTGCCAGACTTTCAGGAAGGGCAAATAAAAGGAATGTCAGAGGCATGCAGTGGCTTCCCCAGCTACCCAATAAAGAAGGCGTCCCGTCTACGATACGGTACCTTGTTGTACCCGTCTGACAGCATGGAAGAACCCGAGGCAAGCCAAAGGAAAAGACCCAGCCAGAATAAACAGAAAGGGGGGTAACGAGACCCATTTCTTTTCTTTTCAAGCGAGATCAACGTGCTCTCAACAAGAGAACACAATTTTTCCAACAACACAACCTCCACAAAGAAAAAGAAGCGAAGGGGGAGAGGCCAAACAGGAGGGCAAGACCACCTCAGCTACCACATCTCCCAGCTCACTCACACTCTCCTACACTCCACTCACTCCTTCTAGAATGGAGCTCATCCAGAGGGGCTCGACCAGGAGGATCTGTTACCCTGGATCGTCACTGACTTGATCGTCGAAGTGCCCCCGTCGGGATCCCCGACCCGGCTCATCGACGTTGGCTATCTTGCAGGTTTTGAGGCATCGGAGGCATCCCCAGTGGGCGGACGCGGACCACCCGACACCATCAGCAGCTACGGGCCATGACGATCCGGGCGGCAACAGATTGGCATGCCAGGAAGGGGGCACAGAATGACACTTGATCCAGTTCAAGCCCTGCTTAGCCAGTCCATCGGGTGGATGGTGACCACCCGGGCGAGAGAAGCTTCTCCCAGTCGTGCGGAGGCATCCCCTTCCCACGGGAACCCGCACGGACCGGAGATGGAAGTACCTGCCCCGGTTCAACCACCCCCACTGGAGACCCAGCTGACCATACTTGCCCAGCAGATGCACACTCTCATCGCAGCGGTGCGCCAGCTCCAGCACCAGCATCAACATCGGTCCCTGGCCACTCACCAATAGCCAAAGATCCCTGCGGCCCACACTGCAGCCCCCCGCAACAGCCTGCATTCCTTCCACAGGAGGCCTTCATAGCCGTGAGCAGCTACAGACCCTCGGGGTACCCATCAAGCCCCAATGATGCGACAGCGGGCCAGCTCCACTAATGAAGAAAGCTGCTCGCCGCACCTTGGCCGGGGGGCACCTAAGCCCTGCCAGGGTCGGAAAGGCAAGGCTCCTTGCCACGAGCGCCGCACATCCACCTCACCTTCACCGACCCCTCAGTGGAGAGGTCTACAGACGAGGCCATCAGGCGCATGGCAAAGAAGCGCCTGGAAGAGCATGACCGCAAGCTGGCAAAATTTGCCCGCCGGTTTGCCAACTTGCCTGGCTCCGCTAGTGAGGTAGCAGGCTATGACGCCTGCCCTCCTTTCTCCCAGGAGATCCAGGCAGAGCCGATTCCATGTCGGTTCCGCATACTGCAGGTGGATCCTTACGACGGGACCACCGACCCCCTGGACCACCTAGAAAGCTATAGGGCCCTCATGAGGGTCCAGGGGGCCACTGATGCCCTTTTATGCATCGCCTTCCCTGCTACCATCCAGAAGGCGGCTCGGGTGTGGTTCACCCACCTCGAGCCAGAAAGCATCAACTCTTTTGCCCAGTTGGAGCAGAAGTTCGTAGCTCATTTTGATGCTTTCCGGAAGATGCCATGCGAGGCAGACATCCTCTTCTCCATCAGGCAGCAAGACCGTGAGCCGCTACAAGACTACGTGGCTCGCTTCAAGGCCACCGCATTAGAGATCTACAGCCTAGAGGAGTCGGTGGCGATGCTGGCTCTAAAGTGAGGGCTCAGGACCTCTCGCCTGACCTACTCGCTCGACAAGAAGCCCCCGAAGACCTATACCGAGCTACTCTTCCAGGCTCAGAAGTACATCCATGCCGAGGAGGCAGATCGTACGAGACGGGAGCTCGACGGGAAGCCGTTGAAGGGGCCGGTGCCCACCGAGAAGCCTGAAGCATGGAGGCCGAGACCACTAGCTCAGAGCTCCCAACCAGCGTCAAGGCCAAGAAACGCTCCCATCCCTCAAGGAAGTTTCACTCCCCTTCTCGCCCCAAGAACGAAGATCCTCATGAAAATTGAGGGCGAGACTTATCTGAGGCATCCACCACCATTGAAGCCATCCTTCACCCGTGACAAGACGAAGTACTGCCACTTCCACCGTGACCACAGGCACGACACCGAGGAATGCCGCAATCTCAAATGGGAGATCGAAGAGCTCATCAAGAGAGGCTACCTCAGAAAATATGTGGGGGGCAGAACTCGACCAGAGTCCCAGGCGCTCGTCGCTCTCCCGCCAGCTCCAGCCATCGACAACCACCCCACCGAGAAACCTATGGGCATGATCTCCTGGGGAGCTGAGAGCGCGTCCATGAGGACCCGGGGGGCATGGAACTCTATGAATGTACTCCCCTTTATAAAGGAAGGGGAAAATGGAGAGAAAAATATAAATAATGATGCTGTGGTTGTCGAGATGACGATCACAAAGCATCTTGTAAAGCGCATCATGGTATATAGTGGAAGCTCTATGGATGTACTTTTCTATGATGCCTTCTCTCGGATGAATCTCTCCCCTACTCAGCTCAAGCCATTGTATACTCCCCTTGTTGGTTTTATGGGAGACTCCGCAAGAGTAGAAGGAGAAATCACTCTCCCAGTCACTACCGGGACCCCACCTCGGCAGAGTACCGTCATGATGACGTTCACGATTATCAGGCTTTCTTCACCTTACAACATGATCTTAGGCCGACCTGGGCTTAACCTTCTCGACACTGTCATCTCTACTAAGAGGCTACTTGTCCAGTTCCCAACCCCTTGCGATGTAGGGGAGATGAGAGGCATGCCCCAGCCAGTGCAGCACTACTTCCAGATGCTCCCTGGGGCCCAGGTGCCCGAGAAGGATTCCCGAGCAACCGAGCTCGATCAGAGGGTTCAAGACCCCAGGGGAGGCCTGGTCGAGCACCTGCTTCCCTACTAGCTCGGGACTAACCAGACGAAGAACGTGCAGATCGGAGCCCAACTGCCCGAGGAGGAGAAAGCTCTGCTACTAGAGTTCTTGAGGGCAAATACGGACGTGTTCTCCTGGACGGCAGCCGACATGCCAGGTATTCCCCCTGAAGTCATCACCCACAAACATAATGTTGATCCAAAATGCAAGCCGGTTCGATAGAAGAAGAGAAGCTTCTCCCCCGAAAGGTAAGCGGCCATCAATGAGGAAGTTGAGAAACTCCTCACCACCGACTTCGTCCGGGAGGTGCAATACCCAAGCTGCCTGGCGAACGTGGTGATGGTGAAGAAGAACAATGGCAAGTGAAGGATCTGTGTAGACTACACTGACCTCAACAAGGCATGCCCGAAGGACAGCTTCCCTTTGCCAAGGATAGACTAGCTGGTAGATGCCACGTCAGGGCACAAGCCGCTCTCCTTCATGGATGCATTCTCCGGGTACAATCAGATCCGGATGCACCCGGAGGACGAGGAGCACATTGCCTTCATCACTGACCAGGGGACATACTGCTACAGAATGATGCCCTTTGGCTTGAAGAATGCTGGAGCCACCTACCAACGTCTGGTCAACAAGATCTTCAAGGACCAGATTGGCAGGAATTTGCAAGTATACGTGGATGACATGCTCGTCATGAGCAAACTGAGCTTGGACCACATTGCCAACCTCGCTGAAGCTTTTCACAGTCTCCGAAAGCACCAGATGAAGCTCAACTTGGCGAAGTGCGCCTTTAGGGTGGCGGCCGGGAAATTCCTCGACTTCATGGTCACTTAGAGAGGTATCGAGGCGAATCTGGAGAAGGTCCAAGCAATCCTGGATATGGAGTGCCCAACATCCAAGAAGCAGGTTCAGTGCCTGACAGGGAGAATCGCAGCCTTGAGCTGGTTCATCTTGAGGTCGGCTGACCGCTGCCTCCCTTTCTTCAAGGCGCTGCACAAGAAGCATGACTTCACCTGGATCGAAGAGTGCCAGATAGCTTTCGAAGAGCTGAAGGAGTTCCTGACCTCCCCACCTCTGCTGTCCAGACCCGAAGATGGCGAAGAGCTCCTGCTCTACCTGGCAGTCACACCAGGGGCCGTCAACTTGGTCCTTGTCCATAAAGACCGGAACGGGTCACAGAAGTCGATGTACTATACCAGCAAAATACTCCATGATGCGGAGATCAGGTATACCTGCTCCGAAAAATTTATTTTTGTACTAATAATGTCTGCTAAGCTCCTCAGGACTTATTTCCAAGTGCACCCCATCGTGGTTGTGACTGATCAGCCACTGAGGACCATGCTAAGATACCCCGAGACTTCCAGAAGGTTAGCCAAATGGTCCCTGATGCTGAGCGAGTATGACATCACATATCGACTGAGTTCATCGCAGAAAGTACAAGTCCTAGCCGACTTCATGGTTGAATATACAGGGCTTCCTGAGGAACCAAAGCGGATGGTCCTGGGGAGCCAAGCCGAGCCCGGCCCACTGGACGACCCTTGGATCCTCCACGTGGACGGCACCTCCAATTCTTGTGGGAGCGAAGCAGGCCTCATCCTCGCCAATTCTGATGGAGTGGTGATGGAGTGCACACTTCGCTTCAAGTTCCATGCCATAAATAACCAAGCGGAGTATGAGGCGCTCATTGCGGGCCTGAAGGTGTCCCGCGAGCTGGGCGTACGGAACCTTAAGGTCTTCACTGACTCCTAGCTGGTTGCCGGACAAGTCTCCGGAGATTATGAGGCCCGAGATCCCGAGATGATGAAGATCCTGGAGAAGGTCTGTTCGAGCATGGCAGGCTTTCGTTACTTCTGCGTCTCCCACATTCCTCATGGAGAAAATGCTCATGCGGATGCACTATCAAGGCTCGCCACCCTACCGGACTCATCCCTGGGGCGCGCCTATGTCGAATATCTTGAAAGTCCAAGCTACGAAAGCCCCGAGGAGGTGCAACAAGTAGCCCCCGAGCCGAGCTGGATGGATAAGTATGCCAAGTACATCCAGGATGGCCTACTACCGGAAGACTGCAAAGAAGCTGGCCTTATCAGAAGGAAAGCCACCCGCTTCGTCTTGATGGATGGCTAGCTCTACCGTCGATCCTATTCCTACCCCCTCCTGAAGTGCCTTAGGCCCACAGAGGTAGCCTTCGTGCTCCAGGAGATACATGAGGGCCTCTATGGGAATCATGTAGGAGGGAGGACCCTGGAGTACAAGGCACTCCGCCATGGGTACTTTTGGGAAACGATGAGGGAGGACGCCGCCGACTTCGTCAAGAAGTGTGACAAGTGACAGCGCCACTCCCACATCTAGTGCCTGTTGGCTGCACTGTTCTCCCAGTTGTCGTCTCCCTAGCCCTTCGCCCAATGGAGAATGGATATCCTGGGGCCGTTCCCCACCGCACCTGGACAGTGAAAGTTCTTGCTAGTGGCGATAGACTACTTCACCAATTAGGTCGAGGCGGAGCCGCTAGCTCGAATTACGGAGGCCAATGTTCGACAATTCTTCTGGAAGTCTGTCATCTATCATTTCGGACTCCTTAATCATATCATCACCGATAATGGGCAACAGTTCGATAATCGAGAGTTCGAGGGATTCTACACTAAGCACAGGATCCTGCATCGGTTCACCTCGGTCACCCATCCCTAGATGAATGGGGAAGCCGAGGTCACCAACCGAACCATTCTTCAAGGACTCTGCTCCAAGCTGGATCAGGCAAAGGGTAGATGGGCAGAAGATCTTCCGAGCATCCTGCGGGCCTACCGCACAACGTCCAGGATGGCAACGGGCGAAACACCTTTCAACCTCATCTTCGAGTTGAAAGTGGTGATTCCAGTTGAGCTCAGTGTGCCCACTCTCCATGTACAGCAGTACGACGAAGCGCAGAACTCGGCATACCTCCTCCTCAACCTGGACCTCCTCGAAGAAACAAGGGACAAAGCTCAGCTCCGGATGGCCGCATACCAGTAACGGGTCACCCGATACTACAATGCGCGAGTGAAGCAGAAGAACTTCTGACCTGGTGACCTGGTGCTGCACCGGGCTAAAGCATCTCAACCCTGGGAGTGCAGCAAGCTCTCACCAAACTGGGAGGGCCCTTACAAAATGGCTGAGGCCCTCTCGCAGAGGGCCTACAACCTAGAAGACTTGGATGGCGCCAGGTTCCCCCGGACCTGGAATGCTTGTAATTTGAGGAGATACTATCAGTAGTGTAAGTATTCCCTCAATGAGAAATAAAGATTCCTTTCTGCAACATGACCTATCTGCCTTGCAGGAAACTCAACCGGTGAGCCCAGCTCCCCGGTATCAAAGACCGGATGACCCTCCGGCACCGAAGACCGGATAACCCTCTGGAACCAGCGAGCCCAGCTCCCCGGGATCAAAGACCGGATGACCCTCCGGCACCGGTGAGCCCAGCTCCCCGATAAAAGACCTAGGAAGCTCCCAGGCACTTAACGTCTTCGAGCCCAGCTCCGAGGCGTCACCTTCTGAGCCATGCCCTCAGATCATCAAGTCCCAACATCCCCAATCCCAGCTCCAAGACGTCAGTCCCAGACCGGAGCTTGGATCTCCGGCCAAGGGAATCTTCTCAACCAACACGTCTTCGAGCCCAACTCCAAGGCACCATCTCAAGTCATCAACATCCCCGAGCCCAGCTCCAGGACGCCTGCTCAAGATCGGAGCTCAAACCTCCGGCCAAGGGCACCTTCGAGCCATTCAGCTCATCACCATCAACGCCCCCGGGCTCGGCTCCATGATGACGGCCGAAGCCGGGCCCCGTCCTCCACCAGGTCTGCTCCCGCAAGCCAGGGATGCCTAGGTCGAAGCTGAGCACGAACTCCCACCCAAGGCGGACCCCTCGAGATCGGGACCCGTGGCCAGGAGTCGAGCTCAGCCTCCTCCACCGCGAGGCACCCCTCCGAGCTCAGGTCCCCTGGGCTAGACATCATCATCGCCAATCAAAGCCTGGAGAAAAGTCCTCTAGCACAAAGACCTGGGAAGCCCCCAAGCACCGGCAAGTCCAGCTCCCCGGCATCAAAGCCCGGAGAAAAGTCCTCCGACACAAAGACCTGGGAAGCCCCCAGGCACCGGCGAGCCAGCTCCCCGGCATCAAAGCCAGAAGAAAAGTCCTCCGGCACAAAGACCTGGGAAGCCCCCAGGCACCGGCGACCCAGCTCCCCAGCATCAAAGACCGGATGACCCTCCGGCATTGAAGACTGGATGACCCTCTAGCACCGATGAGCCTAGCTCCCCGGCATCAAAGCCCAGAGAAAAGTCCTCTAGCACAAAGACCTGGGAAGCCCCCAGGCACCGGCGAGCCCAACTCCCCGGCATCAAAGATCAGATGACCATCCGGCATCGAAGACCGGATGACCCTCTGGCACCGGCGAGCCCAGCTCCCCGCACTGAAGACCGGATGACCCTCCGGCACCGGTGAGCTCAGCTCCCTGGCAAAGGACCTGGGAAGCCCCCAGGCTCTTAGTGCCTCTGAACCCAACTCCAGGAAGCCGAGGTTTAGAACTCAGATTTTTGACATCGACATTCATCACCGGCATGACCTCAAGCTCAACGCCGAGTCCGTGCCGGTCGAAGTCCTCGGCTCCCCTTCTCAGACCTCCCTGCACCAAAAAAGAAGAAGAAGCAAAGAAAGGGAGGAGAAGAGAGAGAAGAGACATTCCATATTACAGATAATAGGGGCATAGTGGTTGCAGAAGTGAATTTCATTATTGAAGGAATTGATTACACTATCTTCCGGGCCCTGACAGGCCAGGTGACCCGATCAAGAAGAAAGAAAGACGAAAGAAAGGTACAAGTATAAAAAGAAAAAAGGTCCTATCCTAAGTAGCTGGCTCCTTCCCCGGGCGGCGCATAATAGGGACCTCTCCCTCCTCCACTTCCGTCGCTTGGGTATGCTCTTGGGCGACCTCCATTGGAGGAGCAGGTTCAGCTGCTGGAGCCACTGGGACCAGGTTAGCTGCCTCCGGCTGCGGTGCAGATGCCGCCTTCGCCACCGACGATGTCGGCTCTCCAGGGCTAGGCACCGTCGAGGTCACTGGGGCATGGGCCTCGATTGGAGCAACTCCCTGCCTTTCCACCACCGTCGTCATTATAGAGGAAGCCTTCTTTCCCGGGGTCCGGAGCATGGCCAGTCGCTCCTCGGACAAAATACCCCGTAACTGCTGACGGCAATAAGCGAACCCCTTGGCGAAGGAGTTTGTCACCGCCTCCTTGAAGTCCTTGAGGTAATCGAGGGAAGCTTTGAAGGCGGCCACCACACCGACAGCATCCCTTTTGGCACCCTCCGCCTTGCTCTTTTCGGCGGCTGCCATATCCTCAGCACGCTCGGCCTGGCGAACCGCCGCTGCCATTCCCTTCTCGACATCCTCGGCAGCATGACTGGCAACATCGGCCTTCTTCTTGGCCTCAGCGGCTCTCCCCTTGGCCTCAGTGGCCCTCTTCTCCACGGCCGCCACCTTCCTCTCTGACTCGGCCCGGAGCTCCTTCAGCCGAGTCCTCTTTGATTCAAGCTTGCTTTTGAGCTCCTTCTTTACTATGGCGACGTCCGCGGCCTTAGCCGTGAGGGTCTTGATTTTGAGGTTTGCCTCCTGGGCCTCCCCGTTCTTTCGACTCACCTCGGCCAGCAGGGACTCGAGCTCGGTTAGCCGCTCCTTCTCCCCCTTCGTCCAATTTCGGTAGAAGTCCCAGATGAGGAGCAGATCCCTACCTTGCTGTATTGAAGAAAGCTTGTTAATTATCGAATGAAAAAGAAGCTCGTAAAAGACCAAGAAGGGGCAGGAAGAAACTTACAGCATAGAGGTTGGCGAACGTCGAGCAGATGCCGTCGTCTAGGCGCCTCCCGCTCCTGTCCTATTGGTCGCAGGACTGGGCGGAGAAGTCCATCATCCGCTCGGCGAGGCTGGGATCCTTTACCAGAGAGACGTTCGGCCCCAACCTAAAGGGGACCTTCCGGTAATCTCTATCCCTGGTCCCCGCCGGCTCAGGTCCTTCATCGGTGGGTAGCACCCTCGGTGCCAACTGCGAGGCCAGTGCAGCATCGGACCACACCTAGGGTGCCAGCCTAATCTCTTGCGGCCCCCTTTCCTCATCGATGTTGATGACCTCTGGGGTTGGGGGTGCCGACCTGGCGGTGGCGGCAGCTAATCTCGCGCGGGCGACCAACTCGGGCTCGGTCGCTGCTACTAGCTTGCGCTGCCCAGCAGGCATGGGGATGGGCTCGGTCGCCCTCTTCCACCGTCATTCCTGAACTAGTGCATCCACCCCGGCCTGCACCGGCCTTGACCCATCTTCGGCTCAAGCCCTCTTTGGAGTGGGCTCACCTGCCTCAGCAGCCTGCTCATGTTCCTTAGTAAATGAGAGCAGCTCATCCATCAAAAACTTCATTTCTGCACCAAAGAAAATGAGGTCAGCTCAACAAAAAAAAAGGAAGGGGAGAAAGAAAAATAAATAAGAAATGAGGGGGGGTGGTCAAATTGAACTCACCCGGCTCCCGCGCCGAGCGGACCCCGGCCTCGCGAAGGTTCTGCTCCGACAACAAGACCTCCAGTGATGGGATCTCGGTCGATCTGAGCAGGTCATACATGTCAAGGTTAGCAGCTTCGACAGAGGAGTTTCTATTCGGAGATCAATCTGGGTCGCTCCAGACCCAATCGATCCCCTCTACTGAGGCAAAGAAGAACCTACTCTTCCATCCTTTGATGGAAGAGGGGAGTACAAACTTGATGCCCCGAGGGTGGGAAGACAAGGACCACCACCTGTCCTCGGTAGGGTGGTGTTTCAGGGTGAAGAAGGCCCTGAACAAGAAAAAACAGGCAACAACCCCATGGAAGTGACATAGAACGATGAAACAAAATATCATTCTAATGGCATTGGGGACCAACTGGGCAGGGACAAGCCGGTAGTTGGCCAAGAAAGAAAGGAAAAAAGGATGTACAGGGAAGTGGAGACCCCCGGCGAAGGCCTCCTTGTAGAAGGTGATCTATCGAGGGCCGCTGGAGGTAACCCACTCCCCGAGATGAGGGACGGAGAGTCGGATGGTTTCGGGGATGCCATAAGCTTCACGGATAGACACAAGGTCCTCCACGGTAATCACCAAAGTGATCCCTCCGGGACCTGTCGACCGAGAAGGCTCAGGCTCAGGAAGAGAAGCGGAAACAGAAGTGGAAGCAGGAGTGGGAGCAGGAAGGAGGGCCAAACGAGGTGGAGGAGAAGACCCGGGTTCCCTAAAGGACACCGGGCCGTGGTAAGGCCTTCTACTGAACTCGTACCTCGCCGCCTCCATCTCCTCATCAGAAGAAGAAGGAGTCTTCAGCCGGGAAGGTCCAGCCTCAACTTGGCATGGGGGATGGAAGTTGGGACCGAAGCAGTCCATGGAAGAGAAAGGAAGAGAACGGAACAACTCCTAGATGACAAGGAGGAGGCGAACGGAGGAAGACCTACGGTGACTTTTAACGAGCGAGAAGGAAGAGCTAACCTGCTAAAGCTTAAGGAAGATGCCGACGGCCGGAGAAGAAGAAGAGGAAGGCTCCTATACGACTCCGGGCATGAAGAAGTTTGAAAAAAGGTACGTTTCGAAAGGACTCACCTGTCCATTCGAGACAACCTGCGTCGGACCGTACTGTTACGGCTTCCCCAAAGGTCACGCCATGTGTCGCTGATCAACGAGGCCAATGCCCCCATCCGACCGTGGCTGCTCTGACTTTCGTGCCTGCCATAACCGCTCTCGGGACGTGGCCATGTGATGCCCCCGCACAGTCTCAAGGGCCCGCCGGGCAAGACACCACCGATATCGGTCATTATTGCACCAGATTTTCCACCTTTCCACGTCAGCACCGCAATTACTCCCTTTGCCCCGAGTGCCACGCGACAACAGGCCTCGGGAGTAGGGGGAAAATGATATGACCGGATTGCTGATGTGGGGCAAGGAGCCTGATGTGGAACCCTCATTGAACGTCGTGCAGGATTACCACCACAGGCCCCTTCGCCGGGCTGAGCTCCCTGATGCCAACGGGGTCGCCCGTCGAAGCTGGGCTCCGTCCTCCTCCAGGTCGGTACCCGCCAGGTCGGGATGCTTAGGTCGAAGCCGAGCTCAAACCCCACCAAAGGCAGACCTCTCGAGCCCGAGGTCGGGTCCCATGGCCCGAAGTCGAGCCCAAGCCTCCTCCGCCATTAGGAACCCCTCCGAGGCCGGGTCCCCTGGACTGGGCGCACCTCATCTACCTTTGCCAGTCCGAGCTCGGTCAGAGCTGGGCCCCCCTGGCCTGGTGCCGAGCTCGGGCCTCCTCTGCACAGCCGAGCCACCGCGAGACCGGTCCCCTGCAAGTGGGCCCCATCTTTCCAGCTCAGCCCTTAACTCAGATCGAGACACCAACCCATACAGGAGCAGCACCTCACCTCTGAAGATGGTGGGGGGCCCCCCGAGGACCATACGATAGCACCCGCCACATCGCCATTAATGCCCATGGCCGCCATTCACACCAAAAAGAAAGGAAGCTCACATCAAGGCACCATGCTCTCCAGCGACCTGCCGTACGACTGGAGAAAAGACCCCACCAAGAAGCGCAGTCCCCAAGAACGGCGGCACAACAGTCGAGGTCCTACCAGACTTTCAGGAAGGGCAAATAAAAGGAATGTAAGAGGCATACATTGGCTTCCCCAGCTACCCAATAAAGAAGGTGTCTCGTCTATGGCACGGTACCTTGTTGTACCCGTCTAACAACATGGAAGAACCCCGAGGCAAGTCAAAGGAAAAGACCTAGCCAGAATAAAAAAAATGGGAGGTAACGGCACCCATTTCTTTTTTTTTAAAGCGAGATCAACGTACTCTCAACAAGAGAACACAATTTTTCCAATAACACAACCTCCACAAAGAGAAAGAAGAGAAGGGGGAGAGGCCAGACAGGAGGGCAAGACCACCTCGGCCACCACATCTCCCAGCTCACTCACACTCTCCTACACTCCACTTACTCCTCCTAGTGTGGAGCTCATCTAGAGAAGCTCACCAGGAGGATCTGTTCCCTTGGATCGTCACTTACTTGATCGTCGGAGTGCCCCCACCGTGATCCTCGGCCCGGGTCACTGATGTTGGCTGTCTTGCAAGTTTTGAGGCATCGGAGGCATCCCCGGCGGGCAGACGCGGACCACTCGATACCATCAGCAGCTACGGGCCACGATGATCCAGGCGGCAACACTTCCTTTATTATGTTATTCAGTTGTGGTCCTTGAAAAGTCTTAATTAATTCCATCATATCACCTAATTGTCCTCTCTCCCCATTAAAATGAATGGATGATTCTAGAGCACTTTAGAATAGAGCCATAGGTAAGTAGGGTGATGATGGAATTGGTTCGTCCCACCAATCTAATTTTTCTCTATATATTTCTGTCTTAGTCAAATTATCTATATTGGTTTGTGTGGTTGTGCAGGGTTGCTTTATGGCCAGTTTATTTTTGGAAGTTATGATTGATTATTCATGAAAAATTAAAGGGTCATCAATATTTTTAGCTAGGTAGTTTCCCTCTAGGTTACTCTCGGGTTGACTAGGCCACTCTCCTTCTTCCTTCCTATAAAGTGCATTTAATAATTAATTAGTTTGATTAAATTAAATATCTAAGTCAGTTAAGGGTATATAGAGGCTTGTTTTTATATCTTGATTATCTAGAAAAAATTAAAGGGTCATCAAGATTTTTAGCTAGGTAGTCTCTCTTTAGATTACTCTCAGGTTGACTAGCAGCTCTCCTTCCTCCCTATAGAATATGTTAATAATTGATTAGTTTGATCAAATTGAATATCCAAGTCAGTTAAGGATTGTACAGAGGCTTGTTTTTCTATCTTGTCAAATGCTTGCAAAACCTCTCTTCAAATGATGGGCTATAGGTAGTAATGGAAGATTGATATTATGGATAGGGCTGATTGTAATAGGGTATATCTATGTTGCCCAGAAATGGAGCCCAAGAGGTGGGGTGAATTGGATCTTTTAAAAATTAAAATAATTATGTGCAGGCCGTGTAGTGTTTGTGGATAATGCACTTAGATATATGCAGCGAAAAACAATAAGTATAGAAAATAAAGAGCAAGTAGTAAAAGGAGATAATCATACACAAACACCAAGTTTTATAGTGGTTCGGTGCTCTCCAAGTACCACGTCTACTCCCTAAGCTCCCCTTGGGAATTTTCACTATAATCTTTTCAAAGATTACAGCCGACTTGTTTTCCAAGGCTCACAAGTCAAAACCTAAGTTGGTTTTGTCACCTAGGCTCACCAACAAACCTTTATACTTGTTTTGTCTTTAGGCTCACAAGTCAACCCTAGTTGGTTTTGGCTCACCAACAATCTTACAACCTACTTTCAAGAACCTTGAAAGCTAAGTCAAAACAAGAATAAATTCATAATATAAGAATTTAAACATAAGCAAACTCTCTTCTTAGAGTAAATGAGGAATCTTTGAAGCTCATAAATGATTGCTTGATATGACTTGACTTGGAATCTTCTCAGGAACACTTTTGGAAAGATGAAATGAAAGGAATGTAGGCTTTTTCAGTGGAATCTCTCATTTTTAGCTTTTGGAAGTGGAGTTCTTGAAGAAGGGCTTTAACTCTTGGATATTTCCTTGCTTTTCTCTCTTCTCTTGCTTCATGAATGAGTTTGGTAAAGCTTAAATACATGAAAAACATCCAAAAAACTGTTTTTGACCGTTAGGAATCAAGAACTAGCTGTTAGGAGCTAAAAATTATAATTTCAGGCTGTCAGAAAATAGTTTCGTTGAGGCTGTCAGAACTTGAGTGTCGACACTTGGCTATCAGATATCGATACATGGGTTCCAGGTGTCGACATTTGAACTTAGTATCGACACTTGACTCACAGGTGTTGATACTTGACACAAAAATTTCTCCATGGTCAAGTTCTGTATTTTTAAAAAATCTCAGGCCTTGAGTCGACACTTAGAAACTTAAGTGTCGACACTTGAGTTTCAGGTATCGACACTTGAGTTCTGAGTGTCGACACTTGGCATGCCATGAAAAATTTCTGCATGCCAAATGCTGAAGTATCGATACTTGGGCTCCCAGGTATCGACACTTGATTCTGCAAATTTCAAAAACAAATACCAAACAAGCCAAAAATATAAAGATTTTTCATGAAACTTAAATGCAACATATATAAACAATAATTGAACTTATTTATATCCTTTTTGGATGGAGAAGATTTCTCAAATCACAAAAATGCTTTGTGCCAAAGAGTGCCATCATACTTTAAACCTTGAGAATTTGAGGTACTTGATTCTTGAAAACTCATGACTACAAATAATCATTAGTACAAAATATGTACTCAATATTTTGTTATTCATCAAAATCAAGGGTAAACCCAACAATCTCCCCATTTTTTATGATGACAAAACCTTGAGTATATAAATATTCAAATTCAAATTTTAGATATGATACTTCATGAACATGATCTCAAGCTCATACAACACAATTTTAATAGATGATAGGTATAATTTAAACAAGTAAACTACATTTACTCTCCCCCTTAGTGAAACATTTTGTGTCAGATCATTTCGTATCAGAGCAAGTTTTAATTGATGTATGAAATATGAAATTTGAAAACTTTATATATCCTACTCCCCCTTTTTGTCAATCATTAAACAGTAAAGGGAGTAAACTCTCCCTCAATAAATGCACTTAGACAAAGAAGGTATTAGAGCTCATACAAGATTTAGTTTTTCAAAAGTAAATAGGTATCAGAGCCTAAGAGTAGGGTATCAAAGTCAATATTGTCAAAGCAAAATTTAAATAATGTGAGTTCAATCAATGTAAGCACGAAAAAGGAATATATATATATATATAAGAGTGTCTTCAGTACAAAATTTGCTGAATCAATCAGCATTCACTGAAACATATAACATAAAATGGAGTACATAAGCATGAAACATAAGATAAATGATAACAATAATAGAATAAACATCTATGGGGCCGGTAATCGTGGACCTATGAGCTAGACCTCTAGGAGTCTCCATAATACCACGGCTCCTAGTCCTAATAGAAGGTCCTATGCGGGGAACAATCCTAGATGATCGAGTAGAAGGAGGTGGAAGAGCCTCAATGGGTATGATGAACACAGGAGCAGTGGAGATCGGTGTGTCACTTGGATCAGCAGGAGGAATAGCAGGAGTCTGTGGCTCTCGGCTGACCATCTCATAGCCATCTGCACCACCATCACTGTCACTGTCACTATCATCATCAATAACATCAGTCGCTCTATCATCACTCCCATCATCTCGGTCACCACCATCGACTGTATCATTGTGTCCATCCTGGTGGTCATCATCATCAGCATAGTCATGTAGAGCTGCAGGAGCTACTGGAGGTTGAAGGGATCTAAGTAAATCCTCGATATGAGCAAATCCTGCCTCCATGGTGCGATGCATCTCAGTGTGCTCCATAGTAGTATGAGCTTTAAGGCCCTCAATCTCGATACGCAACTGAGTCGTGTGTACACCTAATCCAACTATCTCACTCCTCAGCTCTGTGAACTGCTGGCGAGCGTGCTCCTCAAATGATATATCAGTAGAGGATGGAGGAGGAGCAGAAGGGGTAGCTGCAGGAGTCACCGACTCAGTCTTTGATGCAGGTCCAACATGAGGAGGTGTACCAACTAGCCCTAATGGCCCGACTTTGGCCTCTCTCAGCTCGTCCTTCTCGTCTGGCTCCTAACCAGACTCCCTACAAATCCAGCATCCAACGACCAATCTATATCCCATCCGGTGCAAGGATCACTCATCATAAACATCCGTATGTAAGATCTCCTTGGAGATCTCCCCCCCCAAAGGAACTCTATAAGCACGAAAAAGACAAGTGAGAGCCATCCCGTATGGCAAGCAGTGCCTCCTCTATGTCGCTGCGTTTCTCATCTGGGCTAACATCAGTGGTGGAAGATCTATATGTGTCCTTTGAGTCAAGCTCACCATGAGCATTAGCTCCTACTCTATAATAAAGTCAAACCTGCCAGTCTTCGGGAGCAGAATACGTGCTGTGATGTGATGGAGCAAGCGCATCACACCTGACAACTAGTTCGCGGTGACCGTAGCCACGCCATGAACATCCTCTCTCTAGGATGCATCTGAACGCCTCCTCTCTATCCTCAATAGTAAAAATAGAAATCCCTCGGTATGGGATCTCCCAGACCTGACTCAGAACCTCCTCTGATAATGGAATCTGTGTACCTCTGACTGTAGTGCTCCACAGTAGATGACGGCAATCCAGGCTACCATAGAACTCATGCACCAAATGTGGATAGTACCTCTCCTGCATGGTACAGAAGGGTACCAACCCAGCATCCTGAAGTGTCTGTCTGATCTGAAAGTGCTACCTATCAAAGAACTCAAGATCTATCCGCCTTCCTGCTACCACTGCCTTCCCTGCCATCCTCTCTGCAGGGGGTGATCCAAGGACTACTGAACTACTGGTCTGTCCACTGTCTTGTCTAGCCTTCGATCTCCTCTTTGCTGAACTATGTCCAAACTTCCTCTTAACTACCAATCTCTTCCTAGGTCCCATATCTATCAGCTGAGGGAAGGAAGGAAGGAAGAAAGGGGTAAACATAATGAATAGGGATTGGTCTAAGGAAGACATAGGAAAAACAAGTGAACATTGGTTCAGCCAATAATGTGACTGAAAGAAAGGGAAAATAGGACTTGGTTTGATTTAAAAAGATACTAATTTGAGGAAAATAACTAGGGTTTGTTTTAAAAGGAAATGAAATCAAGTAGATTGGTTTAGGTTTGGGATTACCCATAAAAACATGAAATCGGAAGGTAAAAAGTTGAAGAAAATAGTTAAAAACAGTTAAATCGGATATTGTCAAGTGAAATTAAATTTTTATTTGGTAGAAAATCAGTTTAAATGAGGAAAAACATCAAATGGTTGATTTTGGCCCAAAAACTTCCATCCAACAGTGAAATCAAGTAAAATAAGGGGAAAAATGAGGCATAAATTATAAAATCAAACACATAATCCATTTAAATAAGAGAAATCCAAGAAATCTGAACTCAAATCCAAAAAAAAAAAATAGGGTTTTCGGCCAAGAACCCTTAATGCAACAGTAACAAGGTAAAAACCGAACATTCAAGGTGAGGAACTGGTCCAAAATAAGAATGAATCCAAGAGAAAACATGGACAAAATGATTCACCACAGATTAGGAAGAAACAGTGATCCATAAACTATGAAAAATAGGATTTAAATGAAATAATACGGATGAAATTGAAGAAAACATGGATTCACGATTTGAATGAGAGAGAAGAGGGAGAGAAATACCTTGAATCAAAGGGGTAATGGGGGAAATCAACTGTTTCGGAGGTTAGAGGATGGTAGGGGACCACTAGGGCACTTGGGAAAGGAGGGAAATAAAAAACAAAATGGTTTGGACATGCCCTAAAAAACCTAAAATTTTTGTGAGTGTTGACACTTCAAATTTCTCAAGTGTCGATACTTGGTCAGGTATCGACACTTTGCAAAATCCAAGTATCGACACTTGGCCAAGAAATTTCCAAGAAAAATCAAAAAAATTTTCAAAAAATCAAGGAATGTTTTAAAAGGTTTTGGGACTCAATAAAAGTGATTTTGAGAAAAAAATAAATTGGATAAAATGAAAATTGAGAGAGTTCTAAAAGAATGGGTCAATGACACCTAACTCTCTTCACTCAAGGATTTGGTAAACACATCAGCTAGTTGATCATCAGTACACACAAATTCAAGGATCACATTAGAGTTTTGTACATGATCTCTTATGAAATGATGTCTTATTTTAATGTGTTACTTCTTGAATGTTGCACAGGATTCTTTGTTAAATTGATTGCACTAGTATTGTCATATCTTATGGGTGTCTTAATTAGTTTAATGCAAAAATCTTTGAGTCATTGTTTGATCTATAGGATTTGAGCACAAAAGCTTCCAACTACTATATATTCAACTTCCACCGTAGATAGAACAATCGAATTTTGTTTCTTGCAATTCCATGAGATCAAATTAATCCCAAGAAACTGATAGGTTTCACTAGTACTTTTATGATCAAGTTTATACCTAGCAAAGTCAGCATCAGAATAAGCAATTAATTCAAATGAAGAATCTCTAAAGTACCAAAGACCAATATCAATTATGCCAGATAGATATCTAAGTATGTGTTTAACAGCCAAAAGATGAGACTCTTTAGGGGCAGACTGATATCTTGCACACATATAAACACTGAACATAATATCTGGCCTACTAGCAATTAGGTATAACAATGAGCCTATCATTCCTCTATAAAGCTTTTGGTCAATGGATTTACCTGATTCATCTTTGTCAAGCTTACAAGAGGAGCTCATTGGTATACCTAAGGGCTTGGTATTCTCCATATCAAACTTTTTCAAAATTTTTTTTGTGTACTTAGCTTGGTTGATGAAGATTCCCTCTTTGGTTTGCTTTATCTGGAATCCGAGAAAGAAGTTAAGTTCTCCCATCATGCTCATCTTGAACTCACCCAGCATTAACTTTGCAAACTCTTGACAAAGAGATTCGTTAGTAGCACCGAATATAATATCATCCACATATACTTGTACTACTAAGAGATCATAATTCTTTTTTTTTTAAAATAGAGTAGTATGTACATTACCTCTAGTAAAATTATTTTTGAGCAAGAAAGACTTAAACAATCATACCAAGCTCTTGGCGCTTGTTTCAAATCATACAAAGTTATATGAAGTTTAAAAACATGGTTTGGAAATTCATGATTTTCAAAACCGGGTGGTTGTTCAACATAAACTTCTTCTTCGATAAAACCATTCAAAAAGATACTTTTGACATCCATTTGAAATAATTTAAAATCCATAAATTAAGCAAAAGCCAACAATAGCCTAATTGTCTCAAGTTTAGCAACAGGAGCGAAGGTTTCATCAAAATCAATCCCTTCCTCCTGATTGTATCCTTTGGCAACAAGTTTAGCTTTATTTCTTGTAACAATTCGATTTTCATCAAGTTTGTTTCTAAAAACCCATTTTGTGCTAATAATTGAAACATTTGAAGGTCTATCTACTAAAGTCCAAACATTATTTCTTTTAAATTGATTAACTTCATCTTGCATAGTATTAATCCAATTACAATCATTTTCAGCTTCTTCAATAGTTTTAGGTTCTATTTGAGATACAAATACTAAATAATCACAAACATTTCTAAGAGATGATCGAGTACTTACACCTTTAGATGGATCACTAATGATAAGTTCTTTGGGGTGTCCATGAGCATACCTCCATTCTTTAGGTAGAGGATCAGGTAATGATGCATTTTCATTTTTTTGATCTTGTCCTCTTTCAATATTTTGATCATCTTCTTGTTCCTTGGTAGGCTCTTCATTGTTGTTTACCTCTTTAGTTCTTTTGGAACCTGTTTCATCATAATGCACATCTTCTTTTCTAAAAGATTTTTGGTTAGATTCATCAAATACAACATGTATGGATTTTTCAACAACAAGAGTTCTTCTTTTGAAGACTCTATATGCCTTGCTAGATGTAAAGTAGCCTAGAAAGACACTCTCATCTAACTTGGCATCAAATTTGCTTAAATTATCTTTACAATTATTTAAGATGAAACAACGGCATCCAAAAACTTAAAAATATCTAATTGATAGTTGTTTAACCTTCCAATGCTCATAAGGTGTTTTCTTTAAAATCGGTCATATTAAAACACGATTCAAAACATAGCATGCAGTGTTTATGGCTTCTGCCCAAAAATATCTAGGTATGTCATTTTCGCAAAGCATGGTGCGTGCCATTTCTTCAAGAGTTCTATTTTTCCTTTCTACCATCTAATTTTGTTGAGATGTCCTAGGTGTAGAAAAATTATGATGAATGCCATTTTCAATACAAAATTTGTCAAAATCAGAATTTTCAAATTCGGTTCCATGGTCACTTCTCAAAAATACAATTGAAACACCTTTTTCATTTGAAACTCTTTTATGAAATCTAATGAATGCAGAAAATGTTTCATCCTTGTGTGCTAAAAACATGACCCAAGTAAAACGTGAAAAATCATCTACAATAACTAGATTGTACTTCTTACATCCCAAACTAGATATTCTAGTTAGCCCAAAGAGGTCTATATGAAGCAACTCCAAGGATCTAGATGTGTTACGGCCATAACGATGACGTGGCGTGTCTCAGATTTCGTTGGGCGTGATTCGAGCCACGTGGAGTTTTTTCGGCCAAGTCAGTTGTGGCTCCACCGCGTTCGAAGTCGAGCTCGGCCTGGGCCCTCCTGCCGCTTCGCCAGGTGGCACCCTGGGACGTTCCCACCCCGGCCGAAGTCGAGCTCGGCCCGGGCCCTCCTGCCGCTCCGCCAGGTGTCCACCCAGGAGGGGTCCACCTTGACCGAAGTCGGCGGCTCCCCTGCTCCTTTGCCAGGTGGCACCTTGAGACGGTCCCACCTCGGTCGAGGTCGAGCCGGGCCCCTTCGCTTCTTCGCCAGGTGGCGCCCGGAGACGGGACCACCTCGGCCGAAGCCGAGCATCCTTCTGCCGCTCCACCAGGTACCCATCCAAGAGGGGTCCACCTCGGCCGAGGTCGGTGGCTCCCTTGCTCCCTCGCCAGGTGGCACCCTGAAACGGTCCCACCTCGGCCGAGGTCAAGCCGGGCCCCTTCACTCCTTCGCCAGGTGGCACCCGGAGATGGGACCACCTCGGTCGAAGCCGAGCGTCCTTCTGCCGCTCCTCTAGGTGTCCACCCAGGAGGGGTCCACCTCGGTCGAGGTCGGCGGCTCCCCTGCTCCCTCGCCAGGTGGCACCCTGAGACGGTCCCACCTCGGCCGAGGTCGAGCCAGGCCCCTTCGCTCCTTCGCCAAGTGGCACCCGGAGACGAGACCACCTCGGCCGAACACGAGCATCCTTCTGCCGCTCCGCCAGGTGTCCACCCAGGAGGGATCAACCTCGGCCGAGGTCGGTGGCTCCCCTGCTCCCTCGCCAGGTGGCACCCTGAGACGGTCCCACCTCGGCCGAGGTCGAGCCAGGCCCCTTCGCTCCATCGCCAGGTGGCGCCCGAGGACGGGACCACCTCGGCCGAAGCCAAGCATCCTTCTGCTGCTTCCGCCAGGTGTCCACCCGGGAGGGGTCCACCTCGGCTGACGTAGGCCAGCTCGTACAGAGAAGGTCCCGAAGAATGGAGGCGCGGGCTCCGAGGTTGCCCCTCGAGCCGTGCGCGCCGCACCCCGAGAAAGGCGTCCCGTACGGATGGCGGTGACACGCGAAACATCACTTACGTCGGCTCGACATGTTCCGCAGTCGAGAGACAAGGCCCTGACAAAATAGGACCTGATAACGGACAGCATCGGTGCCTGGGAAGGAGAGCGCTCACGCTCCGCCCGAGGTCTGGTCGACAGTCTGACCAGCGCCCCCCTCCCCTACTCTTTTCCCGCTGGGCTCGGCAAACGAGGCCGGAAAGCTGCCCGGCCCTCTGAACCAGAAGGGGAAAGAGAAAGGGGCGGAGGGGAGGAGATGAAAGCAATAAAGGAGCCTCCCAGGAGTGGAAAACGAGGGGGCAACGGGAGGAGATAAAAGGAAGGAGAGAATAGACGACAAGGTAAGCGAAGCAAGCCAGAAACAAAGGCTGGAGACTCCGCTTCAAGAGCAAGATCCAAGGTCCCAAGAGGGGGCCCCTTGGCGTGAGCTCGGCAAAGGAACCCAGGCGGGTTTCTGGTCTCTCTGACACCTTTCTTGCTAGCACGTTCTCTGAGTCTAGGACTCCTCAGGGGGCTCGTCCCAGAGAATCTGTTCCCTCTCGCCGTCTACTAACTTGATAATGTAGAACGAAGGACACGAAGAAACCCTATATTTATTTTGAAAAGAGGAAAAACACCTAAAGCAAATCAAGGATCATGGGAGGGCTAAGAAGCCTCCGGGACTAGGATAGAACGACCCCCGAAAATCCTAAAACGACGGGGCTCTTTTTTTTTTTAAATTTTTCTTGGCGGAGATGGCGAAGGAACGATGGGGATGGGAGGCTGGGACGGGAACTCTTAGACCTTGGGACTCATCCTAACGAAGAGACCGTCCACCTCTAAGGTATTACGCCCTCCTCAATACTTAGAGGCGCTAGGATGGATCTCAAGGTCACGAAGGACGGGGGTGGGGGAGAACTCCTAGACCTTGGGACTCATCATAACGAAGAGACTGTCCACCCCTAAGGCATTACGCCCTCCTCAATACTTAGAGGTGCTAGGATGGATCTCAAGGTCACGAAGGACGGGGGTGGGGGAGAACTCATGGATCTTGGGACTCACCCTAACGAAGAGACCGTCCACCTCTAAGGCATTACACCCTCCTCAGTACTTAGAGGCGCTAGGATGGTTCTCAAGGCCACGAGGGGAAGGCGCGAAGGTGGGAGGGAGAAAGGAGATACTTGTGGCCTCACACCCTCGACGTCCCGAAGGACGAAGGAAAAAGGGCCTCAGCCCAGAACCACACACTGGAAGAACACTCAAAAATTTTATTCAACTATTTTTTTTACAAGAGGAGTATGGGTATTTATAGATGCCCATATCCCTTTTGAAATTCAAAATAAAATCCCCTGAAATCCTCCCTTGATTTTTGAAATCAAATTCAAAATCAAAATCCCCAAATTTTCCAAATTACATTTATTAAAAAAAAATACCAAATAAATCCCGTTATTTGAATTTTGAAATCCCCTCCGCTCTGAAACTCGTGCTACTCCAAAAATCATGCAAAACAACTCTTCTTCCATCGCTTTGAGAAGCATGCAGAAGCTTCATTTGGTTGCTTTGAAAAGCATGCGGAAGCTCCTTCACGGTTGAGCAACAGGGGCACATGGATCTTCGGCACCCGGCCCAGCGGGCGGCGGCGGGGCGGCCTGGTGGCGCGCCGGCGGGCGGACGGCGGCGGCGGGCGGCACGACGGCGGCGGCCGTGGATGACCGTTGGTCTTCCACGGTCCACGGGGTCTTCCCACGGGCGTGAGGCCAAGGATGCCGGCGGCGGGGCGGCCTGGTGGCGTGCCGGCGTGCGGACGGCGGGGCGGGGTGGCACGACGGCGGTGGCGAAACGGCGGCGGCAGCCGTGGGCGACCGTTGGTCTTCCACGGACCGTGGGTCTTCCCACGGGCATGAGGCCCCAGGGATGCCGGCGGGGCGGCAGGGCGGCGGATCGGCGGAGCGCGGTGGGCGGACAGTAGTGGCGGGGGTCGGGCACGGCCGATCACGGACCGGTGGGGCAAAAAAATCGGAAAAAAAAAGGCCTTTGTGATTTTTTCTGGAGGTTGAAGGAGATAGGAATAGCTTGGAATAAAGTTGGAATTACATCGGGATAACTTGGGAATAAATGGAATAGGTGGAATAGCGGGAATAACTAAAATACAAAAATTCTAAAATTTTTTTTAAAATTCTAAAAAAAATAAAAGGTGAAACCCGGATAGGTTTCGAGTCCCCCATCATTCTCCTGCAGCACGAAGAACTCGACTCCGTCGAGTTCGAGGACTAAGCAAATCCTAGCCCGCTGCTAGCTCTGATACCAAATTGATGTAGAATGAAGGACACGAAGAAAACCTATATTTATTTTGAAAAGAGGAAAAACACCTAAAGCAATTCAAGGATCGTGGGAGGGCTAAGAAGCCTCCGGGACTAGGATAGAACGACCCCCGAAAATCCTAAAATGACTGGGCTCTTTTTTTTTTTTTTTTTAAATTTTTCTTGGCGGAGATGGCGAAGGAACGATGGGGATGGGAGGCTGGGATGGGAATTCCTAGACCTTGGGACTCATCCTAATGAAGAGACCGTCCACCTCTAAGGCATTACGCCCTCCTCAATACTTAGAGGCGCTAGGATGGATCTCAAGGTCACGAAGGACGGGGGGGGGGAGAACTCCTTGACCTTGGGACTCATCCTAACGAAGAGATCGTCCACCTCTAAGGCATTATGCCCTCCTCAATACTTAGAGGCGCTATGATGGATCTCAAGGTCACGAAGGACGGGGGTGGGGGAGAACTCATAGATCTTGGGACTCACCCTAACGAAGAGACCGTCCACCTCTAAGGCATTACGCCCTCCTCAGTACTTAGAGGCGCTAGGATGGTTCTCAAGGCCACGAGGGGAAGGCACGAAGGTGGGAGGGAGAAAGGAGATACTTGGGGCCTCACACCCCTCGACGTCCCGAAGGACGAAGGAAAAAGGGCCTCAGCCCAGAACCACACACTGGAAGAACTCTCAAAAATTTCATTCAACTATTTTTTTTTACAAGAGGAGTATGGGTATTTATAGATGCCCATATCCCTTTTGAAATTCAAAAATAAAATTCCTTGAAATCCTCCCTTGATTTTTGAAATCAAATTCAAAATCAAAATCCCCAAATTTTCCAAATTACATTTATTAAAAAAAATTACCAAATAAATCCCGTTATTTGAATTTTGAAATCCCCTCCACTCTGAAACTCGGGCTACTCCAAAAATCGTGCAAAACAACTCTTCTTCCACCACTTTGAGAAGCGTGTAGAAGCTTCATTTGGCTGCTCTGAAAAGCATGCGAAAGCTCCTTCACGGCCGAGCAACAGGGGCACCTGGATCTTCGGCACCCGACCCAGCGGGCGGCGGCGGGGTGGCCTGGTGGCGTGCCGGTGGGCAGACGGCGCCGGCGGGGTGGCACGACGGCGGCGGCGAACGGCGGCGGCGACCGTGGATGACCGTTGGTCTTCCACGGTCCGCGGGGTCTTCCACGGGCGTGAGGCCAGGGATGCGGCGGCGGGGCGGCCTGGTGGCGCGCCGGCGGGCGAACTGCGGGACGGGGGGTGGCACGACGGCGGTGGCGAAACGGTGGCGACGGCCGTGGGCGACCGTTGGTCTTCCACGGATCGCGGGTCTTCCCACGGGCGTGAGGCCCCAGGGATGCCGGCGGGGCGGCGGATCGGCGGAGTGCCGTGGGCGGGTGGCAGTGGCGGGGGTCGGGCACGGCCGATCGCGGACCGATGGGGCAAAAAAATCGGAAAAAAAAAGGCCTCTGTGATTTTTTTTGGAGGTTGAAGGAGATAGGTGTTGGGAATTGTATCCCAAAGCCAATCATCTAGGTTGTAGATGGTTGAGCTAATTGTTATGTAATTTTTATAATGAATAAAAGTTATTCTGGCTTCTCATCACTTTACATCTTCCTATAATGAATTCTTTAGTGATGATATCCTTAGGACTACTATTACATCGATATAGAGAGGATATATCGAGTGGTCCTTAAACAGGGTTCTCAGCCAAATGATATGTTGTACCTGGATAGCAACATATCAAGCATAGGCTGTTGTTGTTCGCATTGTTTGGTTGTCCTCTTGACCAAAGGAGTGTGGTGACACTGATGTGATCTGCAAGTGGGATATTTGATATCTCATTAGACGTGACTCCGCGTAGCACCTTATCTGCCTAAGGATCGCTCGCGAATGGATATGGGCATAAGTGTCCCTCTGACCTGAGGTCACTATGGTAGCTTGCAAGCAACTCCCTGTGCTTTGGTGCCGGACTACCCGGATTTTAATCCGGTGACGGAAGGTTTCTGGGTACAGGCAAGTACTTGTGGAGCAGTAGTGGACCAAGATGGAATTGACCTGTCCAAATGGTTTGGATTGAATGTCTCGCAGTGTCTCAATTTAGCAAATCCTCGGCCGGGGTGGTCCCAGTGAAGAGTCACTGGACTTGCGAGATTGAGACACGTAGTGGATTGACATAGCTGGGGTTGGCAGTTCAACCCTAGGTCATCCTGAGCATTGAAGGTCAAAGGGATGAATTATGCGCTAACCATATGCCAGAGGTTCGATGGATTGCTCTCGCATCTTCGATCCATCCGGACGCCGAGACCCATTGCTAGGTGGTATCTTGTGCTGGTACTGGAAGTGTTCCAGTACTATCGTTTAGGTTCGAACCTATGATGTCACACGCCATAGAGGATTTCTATCTGATCAGGAACCGATTCGATTGGGAATCGTTTCGATGTTTTGTCACGTTTTTGGTTGAGTTTTCTTCTGATTGACCCGGTCTTGGGTTGATCAGATCTTCTCTGGATCGACCAGGAATATGTTCCTGGCTGACTAGGATTGAACCCATGTTCATCAAATGGTTTGATGAATGTTTCTAAGTCCAATTGATTTTGTTTTAGTCGGTTGCAAATCGATTTCAACTCAAATCAGTGAGGTTGGACTATAGAAAGATAGGGTTCGTTCTTAGCTTCGTTTTGAGTCCAGTTCGTTCGATTTGGACTTCGTTTGACTGGGTTTTGGCCTGAACCAAATTGACCCTGCTTTGGACCTTGGACCGAAGGGTTTTTGGTCTTTTGCCGGTTCACCTATTGAACCGTCGTCTTCATCCTTACGCCTGAGACGTTTCAGTTTTTGAAACCGAAACAGTGCGTCTCCTTTCTTGATTTATTTCGATTAAATCCCACTACCCCTTCGCATAAAACTGAAGACCCTTGCTCTCCTCTACGGTTGGCATCCAGAGAAATTTTTTATACCCGCTTCTTGCTCTCTTTCGGTGAGTTTTGAGAGCTTCATCCATTCTACCGAAAACCGTGAAAAGGGGATACGGCGGCTAGCGATGCCGAAGCTCCGATCAGAGGAGCCCCAGGCGTGTATCCCCTCTAGAGGGATTTCGCCTGAGATCCTGGGAGCAGTTCTTCGCTCCAGTGCAAAGAAATCAAGTTTGAAGCTTTATTCTCCCTACTGCAACCGTGGACGTGAAGTCCTTTTGAGCCCTGATTGAGGTGGCAAACGCCGGAGTTTTGGCGATTGGTCTTCAGTTCCTTGTAGCCGGTCAAGAGCACATTCCAGCGGACCTTGAAGCTCGGAGTTTGGAGGCCTGTGCGCTCTGCAGTCGGCGTCTGAACCTTGCTCCATGGTAAGGAATTCTGAACCAAGGTTGAAGAAGGGTGGAATAGCGGGAATAGCTATTCCACCCCATTCCTCCCTTATTCCAGCCTGGAATAAGTTCTTATAATTTTTATATGCATTTATACATGTCTAAAAATTATGAAAAAATATATGCCATGCATTTTAATGTTCTCTATGCAAATATATTTTTGATCCTGGTTTTGGGACAGGTTTTTCCGTAATTAATTAAAATTATTTTAAAATATCTACCTGTTCCTATTCTATGCTTAGTGTAGACACAAAAAAAAAAAAAAAAAAAAAAAAAAATCATCCTTCAAATGGTATCAGAGCCAGGTTCAATTTAAATTATATTTGCATGTTTTTAGTTAATTAAAATTGTTTAATTAACTAATTTGGTAATTAGTTGAATTATTTAATTTTTAATTAAAATTGTTTTAATTAAGAATTAATGATGGCATGTATTATTTTTATTTTTTGATATGTTAAATGTAAATAAGAATTAATTGTAAAAGGAGTTTTACAAGATTTAATTAAAATTTTTTAATTAAATAATTGGCTTGATTTCTTATAATTATGAATTATTTGAAATAATTAAATGATAAATGCAAATTAGGGTTTATAAAACCTTAAGTCATTTGATAAGCCAATTGGGTTAAATGGTTGGGCTAGGATTAGATCCTAATTGGGTTAGACCTAGGTTTAGTTGAATGAACTCTAAAAATAATTTTAATCAAAAGTTGATTAAGGATTATCTTTTCCTAGTTTCTAATTAGTTAGAAGCTTGTGTCCATTCATCTAAATGGATCTAATCTGGCTCAGTGGCTAACCTAACTCAGTTTTTCTAATCTAATTGATGACGGTAAACCAATTTGGTGTCTAAGGTAAGCAGCCTTATGGTCCTTGGCTTTGAGGGTACCCTTTCCTGGCCAGTTCTTGTAATTGGTGTCTAAGGAAAGTGGTTAATGCCGTAACTCATGCCTCGACCGCTCTTACCTGGCCAAATTGGCTAACCTGATTTGATTTAGAAAAGATTATTGAGTTAGATCAACCCATGCCATTTAAGGTTATCAGTCTGACTGATTTAGGTGCCCATGAACCTAACCATAAACCCTTCTAAGATTTAGTGGGAGTTTATGGATCAAGGTTCATGATATTTTTTTATATGTCACAAATTTTAAAATCCTCTAAATTATTAGGTCTTAAAAAGACCTAGTTAAGGAGTTAACAAAGTCTTTGCCTCCCATTAAGTGGGTTTGTAATGTGTCCATTAGTTGGGTATGCATCGGCAGTTCCATAGAATGGGTGTATATCACGCTAT
The DNA here is from genome assembly GCA_021397845.1 of Areca catechu. Taxonomy (NCBI): domain Eukaryota; kingdom Viridiplantae; phylum Streptophyta; class Magnoliopsida; order Arecales; family Arecaceae; genus Areca; species Areca catechu. The sequence continues at coordinate 97,737,145 of CM038052.1, read as the reverse complement.
TGGGATTACTCTCCCTAATATGAAGGTTCAGTGTGACCTTCTCAACAGTGATCAGGTGAGCCGTACCCTAGACGGGCTTGGTCATTTGTTGGTTGGAAACACTGAATTCGGCATGTTAATGGTTGGACCTAACCGAGAGCCTGTAATAGGAGGCCCCTAGGTCGATTACAGTGCATCTTGGGGCAAAATAGATTACTAGAAATTGCTAAGGGCAGCAATTGGTTATAAGAACCTACCTTTAGACACGTATGGGTGAGCCGTACCCTAGACGGGCTTGTACGTGGTCTATTGGATTCTAGTACCCACTTTGAATTATGACTTCACGGAATTGGAGGTAGAGGCTCCTATTCTGAAAAGTTAGTGGGAGAACCTTTTTGACTAAAGTCCAAGTCTTTAGGGTTTCGAAAATTACATAAACTAATTTTGGTCATATTTTTCTTTCAGATGTCAACCAATCTGTCGCTCCGTCCATTGTTGGACAATGAAAAATTGATTGGACCCAACTTCGATAGCTGGTATCAAAGATTGAGGATAGTCCTTGAGCATGAACGGATCTTGTACGTTCTGAAAGATCAGGCACCTGTAGTTCCCGCTGCCAATACTCGGGGACCGATTAGAGACACTTACCAGAAGTGGATCTCTGATCGGACCACTGTCCGATGTATTATGCTGGCTGCGATGAACGATGAGTTCGGTCGCAGGTTTGAGGAGGCCCAGCCTGAGGATATCCTTCAAAGGTTGAAGGAGTCTTTTGGCACACCTGATGATGCTGAGAGATACCGTATCTCCAGCGCCATCTATAACACGCGTATGCGTGAAGGTGCTTCTGTGACTGATCATGTTATGAACATGATCGAGTTGTTCGAGCGCCTGGGCAAGCTCGGCTGTCCCCTTCACGAACAGCTGGGGAAAGATGCGATCCTGAACTCCCTGCCCCCTCCTACGTGTCCTTTCTCGATCACTGGAGATTGAATAGACCGGTAGTAAACTATCATGAGATGTTAGGTTTACTGCAAGCCTATGAAAAGGACCACCAGCTCAACAAAGGGCTGGTGAATTATGTAGGAGGTTCCTCGGCAGGTGCTCCTCGACCCTTTAAGAAAAAGAAGAAGAAGAAGAGCAAGAAGGTACAGTCTGCTCCTGGTCCAAGTCAGACCAAGAAGAAGTTAGACCAGAGCAAGGCAGAGTGCTTCTTTTGCAAGAAGCAGGGTCATTGGAAGAGGAGTTGTCCTCTTTACATCGCTTCACTTGACCCGAACAGGCCGAAGAAGAAGAAGCAGCAAGCTGTTGCTGCACCAGGTATATATATGATATATCCTAACTTTACTATTTGTGATACTACTAGCTGGGTATTAGATACCGGAAGTCCTATTCATATCTGTAATTCTTTACAGGGACTTCGAGTTAGTAGAAGATTCGAAGATGGCGAGAAGTACCTGAACGTAGGGAATGGAAATGCTGTTCCAGTTCTGGCGTTGGGTGTTCTGGAGTTGTCTTATGAGTCTTGTAATGTCACTCTAAGTGACTGTCATTATAGTCCTTCTTTCATGCTTAATGTTATTTCTGTAGGCCTTCTGGCCAATGAAAATTTTGAATTTTCAATAAAGAAAAATGTTTGTTCTATCATTTTGAATGGTAAGACTATCATGAATGGAAGCTTAGTTAATGGCATATATTTACTATCACAGCCTGTTATTGTAATGAGTACAAGTTCTAGTAAACGCCCTAGAATAGATGATGTCAATGAAGCCTATCTTTGGCACTGTAGGCTAGGTCACATCAATAAAAATAGGATTAACAAGTTAATAGGAGATGGCCTCCTAGATGTCAGTGATTGTGAATCACTGCCAACTTGTGAATCTTGTCTTATTGGAAAGATGACCAAATCACCTTTAAAGGAAAAGGTGAGCGAGCCTCGGATATCCTAGGTCTTGTACATACTGATGTATGTGGACCTATGTCTATCTGTGCTAGAGGAGGTTTTAGATATTTCATTACTTTTACAGACGACCTTTCGAGGTTTGGTTATGTCTATCTTATGAGACATAAGTCTGATTCGTTTGAAATGTTCAAACGATATCGTAATGAAGTTGAAAAACAAACAGAAAGGAAATCAAAATACTTCGATCAGATCGAGGTGGTGAATACCTTTCAGGTGAGTTTTTGACATATCTTGAGGAGAATGGGATTCTCTCTCAATGGACTCCTCCTATGACACCTCAGTTAAATGGAGTGTCTGAAAGGAGAAATCGGACCTTGTTGGACATGGTTCGATCTATGATGGGGTTTTGCTACTTTGCCTATGTTTTCTGGGGATATGCATTGGAGACTGCATGTCAACTTCTTAATATGTTCCTAGTAAATCCGTTGACAAAACTCCATATGAAATATGGACAGGACGTAAGCCAACCCTTTCACATTTTCGTGTCTGGGGGTGTCCGGCTTATGTCATGCGTTTGGAAACAGATAAACTAGGGCCAAGGTCTGAAAAATGTTTTTTTTTGGTTATCCAAAGAATCCAAAGGATACTACTTTTACTTGCCTGATGAACAAAAGGTGTTCGTCAGACTTAGAGCTATCTTTTTAGAAAAGGAGTTCCTTATTGAAGGAACTGTAGCTTCTAAGATAGAACTTGATGAAGTTCTACAAGTAGAAGAACCTGGGCACACACAGGCTGGTATTGAACCTGATTTGATAAGATCAAATCCTGAGCCTATTGTGCAATCATTAAGGAGATCCGATAGAGTATCGCGTCCACCGGATAGATATTTTGGATATCTAATCCAGGATGGCGATCCTATTGAACTCGATGAGAACCAACGAGGATTCTGTTTCCTCTTCCTTTGGAAATCAACCTGTATGGATGCAATGCAAAGGATCTTCAAAAGGCAAAGGAAAAGAGGCGCAGACGGGAAGGTAGAGACCTATAAAGCCCGTCTGGTTGCCAAGGGGTATCGTCAACGTTATGGTATTGACTATGACGAGACATTTTCTCCTGTGGCAATGCTGAAATCCATTCGGATTATGCTAGCTTTAGCTGCACATTTTGACTATGAGATCTGGCAAATGGATGTCCGAACAGCCTTCCTAAATGGAGAGCTGGAGGAGGAAGTGTATATGACACAACCTGAAGGGTTCACTTCCATAGACGAGTCAAAAGTGTGTAGACTTCAGAAGTCTATCTATGGGCTAAAGCAAGCATCTCGGAGTTGGAACATGCGGTTTGATAAGTGTATCAAATCGTATGGCTTCATTAGGAACGGAGAAGAACCTTGCATATATAAATGGGCTAATGGTTCTGTAGTTGTATTTCTTGTATTGTATGTGGACGATATTCTCTTAATCGGGAATGACGTTCCTGCATTACAGGGAATAAAAGTTTGGCTTTCATCACAATTCTCCATGAAAGATATGGGAGAAGCCTCATTCATATTAGGTATGAAAATCTATAGAGATAGATCAAAGAGGCTTCTGGGATTGTCCCAATCGACATACATTGACACCGTGTTAAAAAGGTTTAGCATGGAAAATTCCAAGAAAGGCTATCTCCCGATAGGCCATGGAATCACTCTTTCCAAAAAGGATTGTGCGACAACCCCTGAGGAAAGAGAGCGTATGAGTAGAATACCATATGCTTCGGCAGTGGGTTCTATTATGTATGCTATGTTGTGTACTAGACCTGATGTGGCATACTCACTAGGGGTAGTGAGTAGATACCAATCTAACCCAGGAGAAGCACATTGGAAGGTGGTAAAGACCATCCTTAAGTATTTGCGAAATACTAAAGATCAATGGCTACTCTATGGAGATTCTGACCTAAAACTAGAGGGGTATACTGACTCCAGTTTTATGTCAGATCATGATGACAGCAAGAGTGTGTCAGGATTTGTTTTATCCTAAATGGTGGAGCTATCTGCTGGAAAAGTTCCAAGCAGCATACTGTTGCAGACTCGATTTGTGAAGCAGAGTATATTGCCGCATCTGATGCAGCAAAAGAGGCTGTCTGGTTGCGGAAGTTCATAGGCGAGCTGGGAGTGGCACCTTCCCTGGAGCATTCTATTCCTCTGCATTGTGACAGCTCAGGGGCGATTGCTCAAGCCAAAGAACCGAAGGCACATCAACGCACCAAGCATATTCTGTGGTGCTTTCACCTTGTACGAGAGATCGTGGAACGAGGTGACATCGACCTTCAGAAGATCGATGGAAAGGAAAATCCGGCCGACCCTTTACCAAAGCCATCGGAATTAAAGAATTCGACAGTTATAAATGGAAGATGGGTATTCGATACTGTTCTGATTGGCTTTAGTCTAAGTGGGAGTTTGTTGGGAATTGTATCCCAAAGCCAATCATCTAGGTTGTAGATGGTTGAGCTAATTGTTATGTAATTTTTATAATGAATAAAAGTTATTCTGGCTTCTCATCACTTTACATCTTCCTATAATGAATTCTTTAGTGATGATATCCTTAGGACTACTATTACATCGATATAGAAGAGGATATATCGAGTGGTCCTTAAACAGGGTTCTCAACCAAATGATATGTTGTACCTGGATAGCAACATATCAAGCATAGGCTGTTGTGGTTCGCATTGTTTGGTTGTCCTCTTGACCAAAGGAGTGTGGTGACACTGATGTGATCTGCAAGTGGGATATTTGATATCTCATTAGACGTGACTCCGCATAGCACCTTATCTGCCTAAGGATCGCTCGCGAATGGATATGGGCATAAGTGTCCCTCTGACCTGAGGTCACTATGGTAGCTTGCAAGCAACTCCCTGTGCTTTGGTGCCGACTACCGGATTTTAATCCGGTGACGGAAGGTTTCTGGGTACAGGCAAGTACTTGTGGAGCAGTAGTGGACCAAGATGGAATTGACCTGTCCAAATGGTTTGGATTGAATGTCTCGCAGTGTCTCAATTTAGCAAATCCTCGGCGGGGTGGTCCCAGTGAAGAGTCACTGGACTTGCGAGATTGAGACACGTAGTGGATTGACATAGCTGGGGTTGGCAGTTCAACCCTAGGTCATCCTGAGCATTGAAGGTCAAAGGGATGAATATGTGCTAACCATATGCCAGAGGTTCGATGGATTCTCTCGCATTTCGACCATCCGGACGTCGAGACCCATTGCTAGGTGGTATCTTGTGCTGGTACTGGAAGTGTTCCAGTACTACCGTTTAGGTTCGAACCTATGAGGTCACACGCCACAGAGGATTTCTATCTGATCAGGAACCGATTCGATTGGGAATCGTTTCGGTGTTTTGTCACGGTTTTTGGTTGAGTTTTCTTCTGATTGACCCGGTCTTGGGTTGATCAGGTCTTCTCTGGATCGACCAGGAATATGTTCCTGGCTGACTAGGATTGAACCCATGTTCATCAAATGGTTTGATGAATGTTTCTAAGTCCAATTGATTTTGTTTTAGTCGGTTGCAAATCGATTTCAACTCAAATCAGTGAGGTTGGACTGTAGAAAGATAGGGTTCGTTCTTAGCTTCGTTTTGAGTCCAGTTTCGTTCGTTTTGGACTTCGTTTGATTGGGTTTTGGCCTGAACCAAATTGACCCTGCTTTGGACCTTGGACCGAATGGTTTTTTGGTTTTGCCGGTTCACCTATTGAACCGTCGTCTTCATCCTTACGCCTGAGACGTTTGTTCTGAACCGAAACAGTGCATCTCCTTCCTTGATTTATTTCGATTAAATCCCACTACCCCTTCGCACAAAACTGAAGACCCTTGCTCTCCTCTACGGTTGGCATCCAGAAAATTTTTTATACCCGCTTCTTGCTCTCTTTCGGTGAGTTTTTGAGAGCTTCATCCATTCTACCGAAACCGTGAAAAGAGGGATACGGTGGCTAGCGACGCCGAAGCTCCGATCAGAGGAGCCCAGGCGTATCCCCTCTAGAGGGATTTCGCCTGAGATCCTGGGAGCAGTTCTTCGCTCCAGTGCACAGAAATCCAAGTTTGAAGCTTTATTCTCCCAGCTGCAACCGTGGCCGTGAAGCACTTTGAGCCCTGATTTGAGGTGGCAAACGCCGGAGTTTGGCGATTGGTCTTCAGTTCCTTGTAGCGGTCAAGAGCACATTCCAGCGGACCTTGAAGCTCGGAGTTGGAGGCCTGTGCGCTCTGCAGTCGGCGTCTGAACCTTGCTCCACGGTAAGGAATTTCTGAACCAGGTTGAAGAAGGGTGGAATAGCGGGAATAGCTATTCCACCCCATTCCTCCCTTATTCCAGCCTGGAATAAGTTCTTTATTAATTTTTATGCATTTATACATGTCTAAAAATTATGAAAAAATATATGCCATGCATTTTAATGTTCTCTATGCAAATATATTTTTGATCCTGGTTTTGGGACAGGTTTTTCCGCAATTAATTAAAATTATTTTAAAATATCTACCTGTTCCTATTCTATGCTTAGTGTAGACACAAAAAAAAAAAAAAAAAAAAAAAAAAATCATCCTTCAATAGGAATAGCTAGGAATAAAGTTGGAATAACATCGGGAGAACATGGGAATAAAGGGAATAGGGGAAATAGGGAAATAACTAAAATACAAAATTCTAATTTTTTTTTTAAATTCTAAAAAAAATAAAAGGTGAAACCCGGATAGGTTTCGGGTCCCCCATCATTCTCCTGCGCACGAAGGAACTCGACTCCGTCGAGTTCGAGGACTAAGCAAATCCTAGCCCGATGCTAGCTCTGATACCAAATTGATGTAGAACGAAGGACACGAAGAAAACCTATAGTTATTTTGAAAAGAGGAAAACACCTAAAGCAATCAAGGATTGTGGAGGGCTAAGAAGCCTCCGGGACTAGGATAGAACGACCCCCGAAAATCCTAAAACGACTGGCTCTTCTTTTTTTTTAAAAAAAAAAAAATTTTTCTTGGCGGAGATGGCGAAGGAACGAGGGGATGGGAGGCTGGGACGGGAACTCCTAGACCTTGGGACTCATCCTAACAAAGAGACCGTCCACCTCTAGGCATTACGCCCTCCTCAATACTTAGAGGCGCTAGGATGGATCTCAAGGTCACGAAGGACGGGGGTGGGGGAGAACTCCTAGACCTTGGGACTCATCCTAACGAAGAGACCATCCACCTCTAAGGCATTACGCCATCCTCATACTTAGAGGCGCTAGGATGGATCTCAAGGTCACGAAGGACGGGGTGGGGGAGAACTCATGTATCTTGGGACTTACCTTAACGAAGAGACCGTCCACCTCTAAAGCATTACGCCCTCCTCAGTACTTAGAGGCGCTAGGATGGTTCTCAAGGCCACGAGGGGGAAGGCGCGAAGTTGGGAGGGAGAAAGGAGATACTGGGGCCTCACACCCTCGACGTCCCGAAGGACGAAGGAAAAAGGGCCTCAGCCCAGAACCACACACTGGAAGAACACTCAAAAATTTCATTCAACTATTTTTTTTACAAGAGGAGTATGGGTATTTATAGATGCCCAATCCCTTTTGAAATTCAAAAATAAAATCCCCTGAAATCCTCCCTTGATTTTTGAAATCAAATTCAAATCAAAAATCTCCAAATTCCCAAATTACATTTATAAAAAAAATTACAAATAAATCCCGTTATTTGAATTTTGAAATCCCCTTTGCTCTGAAACTCGTGCTACTCCAAAAATCGTGCAAAACAACTCTTCTTCCACCGCGTTGAGAAGCATGCAGAAGCTTCATTTGGTTGCTCTGAAAAGCGTGCGAAAGCTCTCACGGCCGAGCAACAGGGGCACCTGGATCTTCGGCACCTGGCCCAGCGGGCGGCGGCGGGGCGGCCTGGTGGCGCTCCGGCGGGCAGACGGCGGCGGCGGGGCGGCACGACGCGGCGGGGCGGGCATGACGGCGGCGGCGGCGGCCGTGGATGACCCGTTGGTCTTCCACGGTCCGCGGGGTCTTCCCACGGGCATGAGGCTAGGGATGCGGCGGCGGGGCGGCCTGGTGGCGCGCCGGCGGGCGGACGGCGGCGCGCGGGGCGGCACGACGGCGGTGGCGAAACGGCGGCGGCGGCCATGGGCGACCCTTGGTCTTCCACGGACCGCGGGTCTTCCCACGGGCATGAGGCCCAGGGATGGGCTGCCGGCGGGGCGGCAGGCGGGGGATCGGCGGAGCGCCGGGGGCGGGCGCAGTGGCGGGGGTCGGGCACGGCCGATCGCGGACCGGTGGGGCAAAACAATCGGAAAAAAAAAGGCCTCTGTGATTTTTTCTGGAGGTTGAAGGAGATAGGAATAGCTTGGAATAAAGTTGGAATAACATCGGGATAACATGGGAATAAAGGGAATAAGTGAATAGCGGGAATAACTAAAATACAAAATTCTAAAAATTTTTTAAAATTCTAAAAAAAATAAAAGGTGAAACCCGAATAGGTTTCGGGTCCCCCATCACTTGACCATCGGAGCTCCCTCGCCGAAATCCCTAGCTAGGGTTTCTGACCTTGCCTTGCAGGTTCGGTCCAGCCAGGAGGCCCCATGGGCGAGACGGTCTAGTCGGATCGGCGATTCCGAAGCCACAGGCACGACGGCGGGATCGGCAATAGATTAGCGCGCCGGGTGGGGGGCAGGACAACACCCCTAGTGGGAGCTAGCTTTCTGCAAGCAAAGCGCGCTCCGACAATGATGGTCACTCGTGGACGCGAGGCATCCACCAGCCGTGTAGGGGGGGTTTCCTCACCTCAGGGGGCCCACAGCCGGAGAGGGAGCTCCCAGCTCCCCCCCTCTCTTCCCCACCACCGACCTCGGCTGATGGACCTCTCGCGGCCGTCATCCAGCAGCTGCAGACCTTGACCACAGTGGTCCGGCAGCTACAACATCAGCAGCGACGCCGGTTCGGCGGATCACGAGAGTCGATCCCCGGTCGATGAAGACGAGGGGCGATCGCAGCAAGCGACGCCGAGGTGTGACCCTGCGCCGAGACCGATCGGCGCCCCCTTCACCAGCGGCCTCGGTGGAAGATTCCACCGACGAGGCCATCCGGCGCTAGGCCGAAAGGCGCCTGGAGGAGCACGGCACAAGCTGGCGGAGTTTGCCCGCTGATTTGCCGACCTGCAGAACTCTTCGGCGGACCAGGCGGGCTACGACTCCCGTCCCCCCTTCTCTGAAGAAATCCAGGCGGAGTCGATTCTGAGCGGTTCCGTATGCCGCAGGTGGATCCCTACGACGGGACCACCGACCCTCTAGACCATCTGGAGAGCTACAAGGCTCTCATAAGGGTCCAGGGGGCCACGGACGCTCTTTTGTGCATCACCTCCCCGCTACCCTCCGGAAGGCCGCAGAGTCTGGTTTACCCGCCTCGAGCCCGGATCTATTTGCTCCTTCCATCAGTTGGAAGGAAAGTTTGTAGCGCACTTCGACGCTTGTTGGAAGGTGCCGAGAGGGGACAGCCTCTTCTCTATCCGCCAGCATGACCAGGAGCTGCTCCGGGACTACATCACCCGGTTTAAGACCGCAGCCCTGGAGATCTACAGCCTGGACGAGCCCGTCACCATGCTGGCCTTGAAGCGCGGGCTCAAGACGTTCCCGTCTAACCTATTCCCTGGACAAAAAACCTCCCAGGACGTACTCCGACCTCCTCCTTCGCACCCACAAGTACATCCGAGCGGAGGAGGCAAACCGCACCCGCCGAGAGCTAGACGGGAAGACTTTGAAGAAACCGGGCCCGAGGGACATTCCAGGAGCTCGAAAGCCCGGGCCATCTGCCGACCCTCGCCCGAATCCAAGGTTAAAGGGCGAGATCACTCCGGAGCGAAGGTTCACCCACCTCCTCGCTCCCTGAACAAAGATCCTCATGGAAATGAGGACGAGCACTACCTCCGCGACCTCCTCCTCAGAACCCAAGAGGTACCCGAGACAAGTCAAAGTACTGCCAGTTCCACCGCGAGCACGGCCATGACACGGAGGAGTGTCACAACCTGAAGCGGGAAATCGAGGAGCTGATCAAAAGAGGCTACCTCAGGAAGTTCGTCAGGAATGAGGTTCCCGGGGAGGGACAGCCGCTCGCGGCCTTACCCCCGGTTCACTGCAATCGACAACCGCCCGACGGAGAAGCGGTGGGCATGATCTCATGTGGGATCGGGCGGGCGGCAAAGAGAGCAGGAGGTCGGGAACTCAGAGGATGTACCCCCTTCTAAGAAGGAGAATGAAATTAAGAATGTAAACAATGATGTCATGGTGGCCGAGATGACCATCGCGAAGCATCCTGTACACCGAATTATGGTAGATAGTGGGAGCTCGGCTGACGTGCTTTTTTATGATGCTTTCTCCCGAATGAGTCTGTCCCATGATCAGCTGAGGCCGGTGCACACCCCCTAGTAGGCTTTACTGGGGACTCGGTGGGGGGCGAAGGGGAGATCACTCTCCCGGTCACCGCTGGATCCCCACCTCGGCAGACTACAGTCTTGATGACGTTTACCATCGTCAAGCTTCCTTCACCTTACAACGCGATCCTCGGGCATCGGGGGCTCAACAACTGGATGCCATGATTTCCACGAAGCAGTTGCTAGTGTAATTCCCACGGCTTCCAGACTCAGGGTGATGAGGGGGACGACCAGCCAGTCCCGCATTGCCTCCAGACGGTCCTGGGCACCCGGGGCACTAAGCTCGCCCCCGACTCGACGACCTCGACCTGAGGGAGAAGGAACCTAGGGAGGACCGGTTAGAGCGCCTGTGACTTATCCCTCGGTTCGGAACCACTGAAGACGGTGCAGGTGGGGGCACAGCTCCCAGAAGAGGGAACGGACACGTGCTAGAGTTCCTCTGCTGCTGAACGAGACGTGTTCGCCTGGTCAGTGGCCGACATGCGGGCGTTCCCACGAGGTCATTACGCACAGGCTGAACGTGGGCCCGAGCTGCCGCCCGGTCCGCCAGAAGAAGAGGAGCTTCGCTGTGGAGAGGCAGAGGGCCATCAACGAAGAGGTGGAGAACTCCTCGCCGCTGGCTTCGTGAGGGAAGGTCAGTATCCCAGCTGGCTGGCGAATGTGGTCATGGTGAGGAGAGCAGTGGTAAGTGGAGGATCTATGTAGACTACACCGACCTCAACCGAGCTTGCCCAAATGACAGCTTCCCTCTCCAAAGATTGACCAGTTGGTCGACACCACCTCGGGGCATCACCTCCTATCCTTCATGGACAAGGCGCCTTCTCTGCTACAACCAGATCCGAATGAACCCGGAGGACGAAGAGCACACTGCCTTCGTCATCGACCACGGAACTTTCTGTTACAGGATGATGCCATTTGGCCTCAAGAAGTCGGGGCCACGTACCAGCGTCTGGTCAACAGAGTCTTTAAGACCAGATCGGCCGCAACATGCAGGTGTACAGGTGTATGTGGATGATATGCTGTGATGAGCAAGCCCCACTCGGATCACGGGCCGCCTGGCGGAGACTTTCGGCAACCTCCGATGTCATCAGATGAAGCTGAACCCGGTGAAGTGCGCTTTCGGCGTCTCCGCCGGGAAGTTCCTAGGGTTCATGGTAACCTAGAGAGGGATTGAAGCCAACCCGGAGAAGGTCCAGGCCATCCGGACATGGAGCAGCCGCCTCCAAGAAGCAAGAGCAGCAACTCACAGGCCGGATAGCCGCCCTGAGCTGGTTCATCTCCAGGTCGGCCGACCGCTGTCGACCCTTCTTCAAAGTGTTGAGGAAGATGAATGACTTCGCTTGGACCGAGGAGTGCCAGGAGGCCTTGAAGAGTTGAAGAAGATGCTCGCATCGCCCCCACTGCGTTCCAGGCCCGATGACGGAGAGGAGCTCATCAACGGAAGCACTCACCAAATGCACTGTGCAACGCGGGGCAGAAGAGATAGCTTGCAGCAAACCACCGATGGAGCAAGGGAAAGGGCCTCATTCCAGAAAGTCCCATCCTTTTCAAACTCAATCGACAGCAATCGTACCCGTCATTCCGCTCCGGGCCATCGGATGATCGCCACGTGGATGCACGCCCGACATCGACGCCTCGTTAGCAGGGAAACGACCTCTGCTTCGAAGCGATGCATTAATTGCGGGCGAATAGGCGATGCGTGGCGACCTCCTATAGGGCTTTGGGCGCACCGAGGAATGGCGACGAGGTCGTGGCAATTATGATGCAAGATCTTCGCCTCCCCATGTCACCTCCGCATTTAATCCCCACGTCCCATTCCATGATGCCCTAACGGAACGGTGGGTTGGGGGGCAATTGTTACGGCCGTAACGATGACGTGGCATGTCTCAGATTTGTTGGGCGTGAAACGAGCCACGTGGAATTTTTTCGGCCAAGTCAGTTGCGGCTCCATCATGTCCGAAGTCGAGCTCGGCCCGGGCCCTCCTACCGCTTCGCCAGGTGGCACCCTGGGACGTTCCCACCCCGGCCGAAGTCGAGATCGGCCTGGGCCCTCCTGCCCTCTGCCAGGTGTCCACCCAGGAGGGGTCCACCTCGGTCGAAGTCGGCGGCTCCCCTGCTCCTTTGCCAGGTGGCATCCTGAGACGGTCCCACCTCAGCCGAGGTCGAGCCGGGCCCCTTCGCTCCTTCGCCAGGTGGCGCCCGGAGATGGACCACCTCGGCCAAAGCCGAGCATCCTTCTACCGCTCCTCCAGGTGCCCACCCAGGAGGGGTCCTCCTCGTCCGAGGTCGGCGGCTCCCCTGCTCCCTCGCTAGGTGGCACCCTGAGACGGTCCCACCTCGGTCGAGGTCGAGCCGGGCCCCTTCGCTCCTTCGCCAGGTGGCGCCCGGAGATGGGACCACCTCGGTCGAAGCCTAGCATCCTTCTGCTGCTCCTCCAGTGTCCACCCAGGAGGGGTCCACCTCGGTCGAGGTCGGCGGCTCCCCTGCTCCCTCGCCAGGTGGCACCCTGAGACGGTCCCACCTCCGCCGAGGTCGAGCCGGGCCCCTTCGCTCCTTCGTCCAGTGGCGCCCGGAGACGGGACCACCTCGGCCGAAGCTGAGCGTCCTTCTGCCGCTCCGCAGGTGTCCACCCAGGAGGGGTCCACCTCGACCGAGGTCGGTGGCTCCCCTGCTCCCTCGCCAGGCGACACCCTGAGATGGTCCCACCTCGACCGAGGTCGAGCCGGGCCCCTTCGCTCCTTCGCCAGGTGGCGCCCGGAGACGGGACCACCTCGGCCGAAGCCAAGCATCCTTATGCTGCTTTCACCAAGTGTCCACCCGGGAGGGGTCCATCTCGGCCGACGTAGGCCAGCTCGTACAGAGAAGGTCCCGAAGAATGGAGGAATCGGGCTCCGAGGTTACCCCTCGAGCCGTGCGCGCCGCACCCCGAGAAAGGTGCCTCGTACGGACGGCGGTGACACACGAAACATCACTTACATCGGCCTGACTTGTTCCGCAGTCGAGAGATGAAGCCCTGATAAAATAGGACCCGATAACGGACAGCGTCGATGCCTGGGAAAGAGAGCGCTCATGCTCGGCCCGAGGTCTGGTCGGCAGTCTGACCAGCGCCCCCTCCCCTACTCTTTCCCCGCTGGGCTCGGCAAACGAGGCCAGAAAGCCGCCCGGCCCTCTGAACCAGAAGGGGAAAGAGAAAGGGGTAGAGGGGAGGAGATGAAAGCAACAAAGGAGCCTCCCAGGAGTGGAAAACGAGGGGGCAACGGGAGGAGATAAAAGGAAGGAGAGAATAGACGACAAGGTAAGTGAAGCAAGCCAGAAACAAAGGCTGGAGACTCTGCTTCAAGAGCGAGATCCAAGGTCCCAAGAGGGGACCCCTTGGCGTGAGCTCGACAAAGGAACCCAGCCGGGTTTCTGGTCTCTCTGACACCTTTCTTGCTAGCACGTTCTCTGAGTCTGGGACTCCTCAGGGGGCCCGTCCCAGAGAATCTGTTCCCTCTCGCCGTCTACTAACTTGACCGTCGGAGCTCCCTCGCCGGAATCCCCGGCCAGGGTTTCTGACCTTGCCTTGCAGGTTCGGTCCAGCCAGGAGGCCCCAGGGGCGAGATGGTCTAGTCGGATCGGCGGTTCCGAAGCCACAGGCGCGACGGCGGGATCGGCAACAAGATGTAGAGACTACTCCTTTTGGTTTAAAAGATGATTTGGTTTATTTTCCAAGTTGGCAAGCACTACAAATCTTGTCTTTTTCAAAACTTAGCAAAAAGAATTTGATAAAAGATCGAGATGGTCTAGTTGGATCGGCGGTTCCAAAGCCACAGGCGCGGCGGCGGGATCGGCAACAAGATGTAGAGACTACTCCTTTTGGTTTAAAAGATGATTTGGTTTATTTTCCAAGTTGGCAAGCACTACAAATCTTGTCTTTTTCAAAACTAAGTTTTGGTAAATCTTTTATCAAATTCTTTTTGCTAAGTTTTGAAATTAGATGTATACTTGCATGTCCTAGTTTACGATGCCAAAGCCACTAGTTTTATTGATTTTAGCTTTCATTTCCACTAGGCATTGACCATTTTGAACAGTAAGATCATCAAGATCAACCATAAAAACATTGCCATGCCTATGACCAATGACTTGATGCCATTGTCATCTAAACTAGAAACAATGCACATTGAAGATTAGAAAATAATTTTGAAATTCTTGTCACAAAATTGATTAATGCTAAGTAAATTATGTTTCAAACCATCAACATACAACACATTATCAATGTAAGTAGAAGGGGTGATATGGACTTTACCAATTCCGACAATCTTGCCCTTTCTATTATCACCAAATGTTACATTACCACCATTCTGATATTCAAGTGATGAGAACTGCTCCACATCTCCGGTCATGTAACTTGAGCAATCGCTGTCGAGATACCATATTCTTCTTTTATTGGTTGCAAGGCACACCTACAATAAAAATCAGGTAGAAACTTTAGGTACCCAAGTCATCTTGGATCATTTTAGGCTAGTGGTAATGGTTCCTTTTGGAACCCAAACTTTCTTAATATTATTAATTTTTGTTTTATTGCACAAGTAAGATTTATGGCCTACAATACCACAAGTATAGCAAGTAATAGATGATGATGCAGGCATAATGAAATTCTTGAAAAATTTTTGTTTCTTTTGAGTTTTAAAACCTAAACCAGCTTTATTGAAAATAGCCTTTTGACTATTTAAAAGCATGTTCAATTTTTCAGAACTATATGTAAATTTTTCAACAAAAGATTTTAACTTTTCAAGTGATTCTTTGTACTTTTTGTTTTCTTGCAAAATCTAATTATTTTGTTTTGAAAAGTTTTCATTTGATACAAAGAGTTTTTTTTTTTTTCAAAACTTTCTTTTCTTTTCAAGGAGAATAATTTTCATTTAGCTTTTATTTTGAAAAAGCAAGCAATCATTTTCAGTTGAAAACTTGTCTTTGCTTTAACTAAATCCAAATTTTGCCTTTTTAGTTCTTTATGCTTTGATTTCAGTTTTTGAAATTCAATAACTAATTCATCAAAAATTTCATGCAACTCATCAAAGTAAACTCATTTTTGTTTTCAGAAAATACCTCATCATTATCGGCCATCAAATAGAAGTTTGCAACTTCTTGCTGTTCTTCCTCAGAACTGGAGTCCTCGCTGTCACTCTAGGTTGCCATCATGGCCTTCTTTCTTACTCTTCTTCTACTCTTTTTAAGTAGGGGACAGTCCATTTTGAAGTGGCCCATTTTTTGCACTCAAAGCATATGGACTGTTCCTTCTCTTTCTCCTTTTCCTTCTCTTTGCTAAGCTCTCCTTTTAGAGATTTCTTCTTAAGTTATACTTCTTCTTTCTCATGAACCTCCTAAACTTTTTAGCCATGAGAGCCGTTTCATCTTCTTCATCTTCTTCTTCAGAGTCCTCACTTGAATCATCTTTATTTGTAGACTTGAAAGCGATCGCTTTCTTCTTCTTGTCAACATCCATATTCTTTTGCTTCAATAAAAGCTCATATGTCATCAATGAGCCCAACAATTGCTCGAGAGGAAGAGTGTTGATATCCTTGGCTTCTTCTATAGTAGTCATCTTGGCATCCCATGAAGCTAGAAGAGATCTGAGAAGTTTGTTTACAAGTTCACCGTTAGATATAATCTTTCTTAAACTTCTCTTGCCATTCACAATATTTGTGAACCTAGTATACATCTCATTTATAGATTCAGTAGGTTCCATTTTGAACATTTATATGTGTGAATGAGCATGTAACTTTAGTTTTTTTACTTGGTATGTACCCTCATGGGTAATCTCAAGTGTGTCCTATATTTTCTTAGCTGAGAGACAGTTAGAAATTCTATTGAATTCATTCGGATCTAATAAGCAAAATAATAGATTCATAGCCTTAGCATTAAGCTCTATTTGCTTAATGTTATTCTCATCCCAATCATCTTCCATTTTGGGAATGGGAATACCATTAATCAACATAGTAGGCTGATGAGGACCTTTGACAATTATCCTCCAAAGATTATAATCAATGGCTTGTATGAATATGCGCATGCGAGTTTTCCAATAAGTATAGTTTGTGCCATTAAATAGTGGGGATGATTTGAAGCTTGACCTTCAACAATACCCATACCCATTGGGACTGCCATGATCTTTTACTCAAGATCCTTAGACCTATAAGAGAGTACCAGCGCTCTGATACCACTTGTTGCCCAGAAATGGAACCCAAGAGGGGGGTAAATTGGGTCTTTTAAAAATTAAAACAATTATGTGCAGGCCGTGTAGTATTTGTGGATAATGCACTTAGATATATGTAGTGGAAAATAATAAGTAAAGTGCAAGAATAAAGAGCAAGTTAAAAAAGAAGATAATCACACACAAATACCAAGTTTTTAGTAGTTCGGTGCTCTCCAAGCACCTATGTCCACTCCTCAAGCTTTCCTTGAGAATTTTACTATAATCTCTTCAAAGATTACAGCTGACTTGTTTTCAAGGCTCACAAGTCAAAATCTAAGTTGGTTTTGTCACCTAGGCTCACAAACAAACCTTTACACTATTTTATCTTTGGCTCACAAGTCAACCCTAGTTGGTTTTGGCTCACCAATAACCTTACACCTACTTTCAAGAACCTTAAAAGCTAGGTCAAAATAAGAATAAATTCAGAATACAAGAATTTAAACACAAGCAAACTCTCTTCTTAAAGTAGATGAAGAATCTTTGAAGCACTTGAATGATTGCTTGATGTGACTTGACTTGGAGTCTTCTTAAGAACACTTTTGAAAAGATGAAATGAAAGGAATGTAGGTTTTTTCAGTGAAATCTCTCCTTTTTAGCTTTTCGAAGTAAAGTTCTTGAAGAAGGGCTTTAACTCTTAGATATTTTTTTGCTTTTCTCTCTTCTCTTACTTCAGGAATGAGTTTGGTCAAGCTTAAATACATAAAAAACATCCAAAAAACCATTTTAGATCATTAGGGATGAAGAACTAGTCATTAGGAGCTAAAAATCATAATTTTAAGCTATCAAAAATAGTTTCATTGAGGCTGTCAGAACCCGAGTGTCGACACTTGGCTGTCAGGTGTCGATACTTAGCTGTCAGGTGTCAACGCTTGGCTTCCTGGTGTCGACACTTAAACTTTCAAGTGTCGACACTTGACCCACAGGTGTCGACACTTGACACAAAAATTTCTCCATGATCAAGTTCTGTATTTTCAAAATGTCTCAGGCCTTGAGTTGACAATTGGGAACTTAAGTGTCGACACTCGAGTTTCAGGTGTCGACACTTGAGTTCTGAGTGTCGACACTTAGAATGCCATGAGAGATTTCTACGTGCCAAATGCTAAAGTGTCGATACTTTGACTCCCAGGTGTCGATACTTGGTTCTGCAAATTTCAAAAACAAGTACCAAACAAGCCAAAAACATAAAAAATTTTCATGAAACTTAAATGCAACATATATAAACAATAATTAAACTTATTTGTGTCCTTTTTGGATGGAGAAGACTTCTCAAATCATGAAAAATGCTTTGTGCCAAAGTGTGCCATCATACTCTAAACCTTAAGAATTTGAGGTGCTTGATTCTTGAAAACTCATGACTATAAATAATCATTAGTACAAAATATGTACTCAACGTTTTGTTATTCATCAAAGTCAAGGGTAAACCCAACAATCTATGAATGGATATCTTTGTATTACCAAGATAACCACTAGGTGTGGTTGCATCAAAAGTTTGGTTGACCCCCCCACCTAGATTATAAGCATTAAGGCATGGGTTATTTCTTGATCTATAGGTTTTTTGGGTTTGATCTTGTTAGGCTAGCTCATACATAAACTCAGGAACTTAGTACATGGCTGGGCATTCACTCATAAAGTGAGTGGGGCTCAAATGAATTTATTGTACAAGAAGAAAAGGAGTTGAAGAGTGTCTGATAGGTAGTAGAGAATCTAATTTATGGGATAGTTCATTCACTCTACTATCAAATTTATGGGATATCTCTTCCACTCTACTATTGAATCTATGGGGCATCTCACTACTCTACTATTGAGATCCATGTTCTTAGCATAGCTCTATTTATTGGATTATTCTAATTTTTTTGGATACGTAATCAAGGATCCTAGATCAGAGCAATCCTTCTTTATATTTTTTTTATTATTATTATTTTAAAGAGAAGAGGGAAAAAAAGAAAGAAGAAAGATAGAAAAGTTCTAAAGATATGAAGTTGAGGAGTCCTAGAGCTAAGAGATAGAAAAGAATTAGGTTAAAGTTTAATATCAATTGCAAACAAGTTAACACATAATGGACTCTCTATCTTAGGGTTAACCTAGATTTAGATAGCTCATAATTGCCAAGACTGCCTGGAGCCCTCTAAGTCAAAAACTAACTAGTCAACTAGCCAGGTAAGGGTAGGGCTAGGGGGATTCACAATTGATTTTCTTAGACACCAAATAAATTGATCAGGTCAGTCAACGAAATCAATTAAAGAACCACCTCTTTCATGACTATATCATCTTTGAACTCCTTTCTTAGATACTAGTCAACCAGCTAATCCTGGCCCAGTTCAACTCTTCCGGATGCCTTGTCCTAATGAGCTCAAAAGTCCTTAGGGATCAATGTCTAATTGATTTTAAATATATGCTTGCGTCAATGCAATATGCAGGATGGTAGTTTGTGGGCTAAACAAGGGTACTTAAATTCCGACCTTATGTTGTTTAGGATTAGTCCCCTTAAGAGAGCTTATATAGATGTCATGTAATGCAAACAAATATCCAAATAAGTTAGTTTTAGTCTTAAAAAAATCTTAATAAATTATAAAATTAATTAATTAATTAAGTTAATTAAAAATATTTTTTGAATTTTTTTGTGAACTTACCATGCCAATGATCCCCGATAATAGTGTCAAAATTTGATCGTTATCATAGAAGGTCAAAAATAATTCACCAACTCAAACTATAGTTAAGATAAGTTAAGATCGTATCCACATGGATCAGTTGGAATTATGTTACTTTTAATTAGAATTTTTAGTTAGAGTTCTAATTAAATTATCAAAATTAGAAAAGTAAAACATGAATAAAATTGAGAATTAAAAGGAAATAAGAATTTTAATTAAATCAAAATAATAACTAACAAGCAAGAAAAATAATATAAGTGTCTCAATATTTCAATTTGTTTCTTTTAATAAAATATAAATTATTCTTTAATATATAATTAGAAAATGTATGATTGATATTTTGAGCATAGCTTATCTTGCTAGGTATATATCTATCTGTATTTCATTGGATATAAATCTACCCCTATGTAGCCATAGGCTATTCAAAGACTTAAATTATATAAACAATTAAAATATCCTATAATCTAGTTTCGAACATAATCTATCTCTCTGGATACAGATTGTAGTAACTTGATCTATCCCTATATAATCATAGATTATTCTAAAATCTAAATTATAGATTAAACAATATGCACAAAACTTGAATTAATAAAAAAATAATTTTATTCAGGAAGAACATGATCATTACATCCAAAAATTAATTACATGAAAAGAAACTAAAATAAAATACTAAAAGAACCTCCTCTACTCTCCTGGAGACTTGGAGATTGCCATGCATGGTGTCTGCAGATATCACCTTCAACGAGAGTAAGATGATGAAGAAGATTAGCCCTTGCCATCTCTCTCCCGTTAAAGCATTTATATAAAGAAAGAAAAGAGAAACAATGAATTGCTGGCTGTTGCTCTCTTCACTTGGTTCCTCGGTCTCCCATGATTCCTTTTATATAGACTTTGGAACAGACTGAATCTTAGTCAAAGTTGAGGAGTCCTTGTAGACTAGACCTAGAACTTCCACTAATTTGTGTTGGCTAATGAATTACCATCCAAATGCCCAAAATTCTGCTATCAGTGCCCCAATCCTAGTTGGTTTCCTCGTTATCCATCGAATCAAGGTTTCTATCTATTTCTCTATGGCAAATAAAGACTTTAGCTTTCTTTAAGGCCTTCTCAAATTCCTTCATCTATTCTCCCACCAATCCCCTAGTTTTCCTCCGTGAAAGGTCTCGTAAGAACTCACAGCGCTTCTATAGGTAAGGAATGATGCCTATGCTTTCATGAAAGCCGTCACCGAGAAATCTACATTAAGAGATGGGCCTTTTTGGGTTGGTCTAAGATTCTAAAAGAACCCTCTCAATCTCACATCTCCACAGTGTCTTTTACTTCTCCCATGGAGTTGGTATAAAAAGACTGAAACATAGGAATGCACTTCTCCATTGGGCTCTCATACAAGATTACATCCAAAGCATGAAAATAATCCTGCAGAAGAGGGCCGCCATCCTCCTCTTCTAAATATCTATTCAAATATTTTCATCAAGTCAAAACAACTCCCATCCACCAGATTATGCCACAGAGTAGTTTACAGCCATGCGATCATATGCAAAGGAAACCTCGCTAGAACCGCTCCCATGTGTCACCACCATCAGCATTGTCGAAGCTCCCGCTAGTGCTACTACTGTCAAAGATCTTGTTGCCTTCCCCTCTATTTTTGCCATCGACCTCTTCATTGCCGTTGACCTCCATTTTTGCCATGACCTCCCAGCATTGCCTTGCTGCCCTATGGCCATGCCGTGATCCTCGCCGGAACCAGCGGGATGGCCACCATTGTCATCACCAGACCATCGTTGCTGCCCTCCACTGGTGCCGCCTTAGCCATTGATCGACACATAACCCACTCTCAGAACATCCCAAGCCATGGACTGTAGCCATGGCTTCCATGGACTGCATAGGGAGTTGTAAACCGAGCGACCGGTCCATCATAGATCGATTATTTTAAAAACTACACTCAGGCATATTTTCATTAGATTTCCTATTGAATTTAAGTCCAAATTGGATTGGATTCAAGACTGGGTTTGGGTCACTTGTAGACCTTCAATTGATCTTCAACATGAGTTTGATTTGCTCCCAATTTAATCTTTTTAACTAGCAAATCAAGCTCTTTATATTAATGATCATCTTTCCTATAAAAGATTAATAAAAACATCAACTCTTAAATAATAAAGATAAATTAATCTATAAATTAATACTTTTATTGATATATTTATGGAACTCATGATCGCCACCAAGGACCTAGGAGGAAGTATAATCTCGTAGGACAAATAGTTGTGCTGAGTAAGTTTGTTGCCAAATCGGTGACAAGTATTTGCCCTTCTTCAAAGTCTTGATGAAGATCAAGGATTTTCACTAGAAGGAAAAGCATTAGACCACCTTCGAGTAGCTCCACACATACTTAGCCATTGCTCCCCTCCTGACCAGGCTTAGAGAAGGAGAGATGCTGTAGTTATACTTGGTGATATCCCCTATCGCAATAAGCTCTATCCTTAATCGAGAGGAAGAAGGTGTGTAGAAGCCAATGTACTACACCAGCAAGGTGCTAAAGAATGTAGAGGCTCAGTATCCGAGAATGAAGAAGATTACCTATGCTCTCCTAATCTTGGCCTAATGGCTCCAGCCATACTTCTAGTTATACTCCATCATCGTTATGATGGACCAACCCCTAAGGTCAATCTTGCAAAAATTGGATACCTTCGAGGGAATCGCAAAGTGGGAGGTAGAGCTTAGAGAGTTTGACATCCACTATCATCCATGGCCCACTATCAAAGCCCAAGCACTAGCCAACTTCCTCATGAAGTGTACACTCCCCAATGAGGTCGAGGTAAAGGTAAAAGCAATAGCCCCCATCCTAGCGGGCGATGTTTGGATGCTTCATGTAGACGGAGCATCCAACACGGGAGGCTTAAAAGTAGGGATGATCCTTGCTAGCCCAAATGGCATCATTATTGAGCAATCCCTTTGTATCAACTTTAGAACCTCCTATAATGAGGCAACGTAAGAAGCACTCTTAGTGGGGCTAAGATTGGCTTGAGAGCTCAGGGTATAGCACTTTAAAGCCCTTAGTAACTCCCAATTGGTTGTTAGCCAGGTTTGCAGAGAGTATGAAGCCAAAGCCCCTACCATAGAGTACTTGGAGAAGGTAAAAGAAATAATCCCTTGATGGGGACCCAAGAGTCTATTAGAGTTCATTAGTACTAAGTCACTTGTACTAAAGTGGGCCAATTGAGTCCTGTAATAAAGTGAGACAACTGAGTCCAGTTGAGTCCACCTAGTCAGGTCCAGTCATTTTTAGTCCAGTCAAGTCAATCGTGTCCATGTAGTTTTCATTTAAGTCATGTTCAAGAGGAGAGTCAGCAGACCAGGAGATTCACCAGGCCCCCCCAACTAGAGCTGGACTTCAAGCACCTGGACCCTTTCATGCCGCCAAGTCCACAAGGGAGTGCCTCTCCAACCCATGAAGATGGCACCCCAGTCCAAGCCGCCCCAGCCCAGCGCCCAAGCCCAAGCCCAACACTTGAGGTTTCTTGGCCCTCAAGTCAGGGTTTCTTGACCCCCAAGTCATGTAACCTGGGTAATTTATAAATACCCCACCCCCTCTTGTATTTTTTCATGTTAGAATGAATTATGAATAAAATTTCTTAGGTTCTTCCTCAATTATGGTATGATTTTCTGTGTGATTCCTAGCCGCCCTCTTCTTTCTTCTTCCAAGCAATCCTTAATCCCCTGGTGACTTCTACGCTCGCCAGCGATCCGATCCCCGCATCAGCTTGATATCAGAGCCCAGAGGATTTGGATTTTCTCTTCCTCCCAGGCTCCACATCCTTCCTCCCATCCAGATCCCCCTGTGCAAGATTCCTTCTCAAACCACGGTCAGCCGCCGGCCTCCATCTCCGGTCTGTCAATGGCCTGGAATTCGCTTCCCTCCCGTGACCCCCAATGCCTGCATGGGATGTCCCTATTCCGAAGCCACGCCCAAGCGTTGCCGTCAAGATCTCCCTTGCAAGCCAGGATCCCCCGTATCGAGGACCTGAATCTCGTCGCAGTCTGCTCCATGCCCCGCCTCGTCAAGATCCACCTCGCCGACCTAGATCTCGCCAGATCTGCACCATGGTCACAGTGCCAACTTGGGCCTCACTGGCCCATTTCTAGCCTCGATCTACCTCGCGACTAGCCTCCCCTCATGTCGGTATGCCTCACCCGCACATCGCTCTAGTATGCCTGGACATGGCCACCGGCTTTCTCACCGAGACCTCCATCGAAGCATGTGGAGGAGGCCGAGCAGATGGCCGCACCCTTCCATCACCACAATCATTCCATCGATGAGTTCGACACCAGCTCTTATGCTTCTGCTTCATCAACACCGGATGCCCCATCCCATCTTTCGACTACCGTCGCCATCCTCCGTCGACTCGGTCGTGACCACCGCCACCGACGAAGCATGCTAGAAGTCCCTCTGCTCTGCCCAGCCACCTCCGTGGAGATCTCCCTGTGCATGATTATGAAAGCAATTATCTTTCATGATTGCCGACTTCAAGGAAGAAGAGCATGCCGATCTCCTCCTTCAAAGCCCCCTCGACTGTCGACGATGTCGGCCACCGCTCCTGCCTTCGATCGATGCCTCCATAGCCGATTGAGTCACCAGCCATGGTAGCCTCTTCCTCCGCTCTGATTTGGCCCCGTTTCCTCTGCTGCCAGCCGATCGGAGAGATCCACGACTGGTCGAGAGATCACCATGCTAGCCTTCTCCCCATCCGTGCCACCGTTGCCGCCTAGTGCCAGTCACCAGCAAAGCCTGCTAGAGTCTCAATTTTCCACCTTGTGTCAGACCGAGAGAGGAAGAAGTGCATGAATGTGAAAGCTGCATGCTCATAAATGCACACACTCCTCAAAGCTGCATAACTTTCAGAGCTACATGGATTGCGAAGTTGCACAAATCTCAGAGCAGAGTTGAAAAAAGAAACATGGGGTTTGTTTGAAAAAAAAAAGGTGAACCTAGCCTAAGCACCCTTTTTGATTTGATTAAATTCAGTCCCATCAAAACCCCGCTGAGCCTGACTCGACAGAGTCGAGTTCTCCCCACTCTAGAAAAATGATGGGGACCCAAGAGTCTATTAGAGTTCATTGGTACTGAGTTACTTGTACTAAAGTGAGCCAATTGAGTCTTGTAATAAAGTGAGACAACTGAGTCCAGTTGAGTCCACCTAGTCAGGTCCAGTCATTTTTAGTCCAGTCAAATCAATTGAGTCCATGTAGTTTTCATTCAAGTCATATTCAAGAGGAGAGTCAGCAGACCAAGAGATTCACCAGGCCCCCCCAACTAGAGCTGGACTTCAGGCACCTCGCCCCTTTCATGCCGCCAAGCCCACAAGGGAGTGCCCCTCCAACCCATGAAGATGGCACCCCAATCCAAGCCGCCCCAGCCGAGCGCCCTAGCCCAAGCCCAACACTTGAGGTTTCTTGGCCCTCGAATCAGGGTTTCTTGACCCCCAAGTCATGTAACCTGGGTGAATCTATAAATACCCCACCCCCTCTTGTATTTTTTCATGCTAGAATGAATTATGAATAAAATTTCTTGGGTTCTTCCTCAATTACAGTGTGATTATTTATGTGATTAGAGTATCTGTGTGATCCCTATTATTCTGTGTGAAGGGTATCTATGTGATCCTTATTATTCCTAAGGGTATCTGTGTGATCCCTTCGTTGCCACAACCTCCTATGCCCTGCCTCCAAAGCTCCAACACAGCCCTAGCTGCCCTCTTCTTTCTTCTTCTAAGCAATCCCTAATCCCTTGGTGACTTCTATGCTCGCTAGTGATCCGATCCCCGCACCTGTCCTGCATCATCCCTTCCTTTCTCTCTTTTGGATTGTGCAGATTTTTAGGATAGAAAACTTCTAGATAGACCTCTTATTAAGATTGGCTACCATAGAATACCAAGAGATCCATAAAGTGGCATATATAGAAAACTTGGAGAAGTCAGCATTGAGGGTGAATCATCCTTGGTGATGTAGGTGGATTGTGAGCCATGCTGGATGGACCCATCGATGCGGTACTTGAAGGATGGTTAGCTATCCAAGGACCAGACCAAGGATCGAAGGATCAAGACTCGGTCGACCCAATATGTGATGATAGAGGGGAGGCTATACATGCGATCATACTTGATGTTTCTCCTTCGTTGCCTTCAACTTGTAGAGGCTAACTATACCCTGTATGAGGTCTATCAAAGCATCTATTGGAGTCACCTTGGAGGTTGAGCCCTAGCATACAAGATCCTTCGACAAGGATACTACTAGCTTGACATCCACAAGGATGTCGTTAAGTTCATGCGATGCTATGGCTATTGCCAATAGTATGCCAACATCCAGCATCGACCGTCAGCACCTCTCATTCCTATCAGTTCACCCTAGCCATTTTCTAAGTGGGAAATAGAAATCCTTAGTCTATTCGCTTTGACCATTAGACAATGAAAGTTCCTCATCATCGTCATCAACTACTTCATCAAATGGATGGAGATGGAACCTTTAGCTCGACCATTGAGAAAGATGCTTGCAATTCCATTTGGAAGTCTATCATCTATCGATTCAATTTAGCTTGAATGGTCATTACTGATAATTATTAATAATTTGATAGTGCATGCTTTTGAGACTTTTGCAAAGACTTGTAGATCATCGACTAGTTTATTTCCATCATGCACTGTAGATAAATGAAGAGTCAGAGGTTACCAATTGGACTATCCTACAGGGTCTAAAGACTTGGTTGGACAAAGCTAAGAGACTTTAAGTAGATGAACTATATAGTATTCTTTGAGCATATTGGATGACATATCAACTTTCAATGGATGAGACTCCATTCAACCTAGCTTTCAGAATCAAGGTAGTCATCCCCCTAGAGTTAGGCCTGCCCTCCTATAGGGTTAAGGCTTACAACAAGCATCTAACAATGCTTCCTAATGTCAACTAAAGTACAGAAGGTCGCTGAGATACCGACTACCATGCAACCAGATCAAAGAGAACCCAAGAGAAAAGGAGAACGAGCCAAATAATTGCTTTCCTTTTTATTGAAGGATGATCCTTCTAGGACCATGGAAATTGGAGCTCTTCTACTCAAGAAGGATTGAAATCGACTACTGGATTCCTAGGATTTCTCCCGAGGTTATTACTCATAGGTTGAATATTGATCCCAAATTCAAGCTAATTTGGTAAAAGAAAAGAAACTTCTCTCTAAAGAGGCAAAAAGCCATTGACAAGGAAGTCAACAAGCTATTAACTACTAGATTCATTTGAGAAGCCCACTATCATGATTAGCTTACCAATGTAGTCATGGTTAAATAGTTAATGAAAAGTAAAGAATCTGCATCACTATACTAACCTTAATAAGGCATGTCCAAAGGATAGCTTTCCTGTTGGCCCCAAGAATTGATTTTGATGAATAACAAAATATTTGTGTATATAATGTAACTAATAAGTTGAATAAGTTCATATTTCAGGAAATGGAAAAGTCTTAAAAGAAAGGTTTAAGGGTATCAAGTTTTAATGAAAAGAAAAAGCTAGTGAAACTTAAGCAAAAATAATGTATTAGGATGTGTAATCAAAATTTTTTTGAAGGCTTAAAGTTTCAATCTTGCATAAAAAAATTTAGCTTGGCATATAAAGAGTTTCAGCAGATACACTGCTGAGCTGACTCGAATGAAAACCAAGTCGACATGATAGAGAGACCTGAAAATTATAAAAACTATATTTTGGAGGCTTATAACCTAGTCGACCCAAATATCAACTAAGCTGACTCGAATGGAAACCAAATCAATCCCAATTATCTGAGTTGACCTAACAATGCTCTATAAAAGGCTGATTTTCTGATGGAATGAAAACTTAGTCAAACCCAATGGAAACTTAGTCAAACCCAATAATCTAAGCCAACTAAATAGTGAAAAACAAAAAGATAGATTTTGGTGAACTAAGACCAAGTCTACTCTTTTATAGAATGAGCCAATCTGAGTTCACTTGGATGGAATCCAAGTTGACTCGAATAGAATTTGTGTCATCTTGATATGATATGAGTTGACTTGAGAACTACTGATAGCATAATAGCTAATTCTGTAAAAAGTTCATAATTGCCTAGTTTTAATCTAATGGCTCTATTTTGTCTTCCAATGACTAGAAACCAACATTTTAGTTCTGAAGACATGTTAAAAGCTTACCAAATTCATTGAAAAATAAGAACTAAGAATATTTGTAAAGCCATGAAGTGAAATTTAAGAACAAAGAGAAGAAGCCAATAAGCTTTAATTTGAGAGTTTCCACTTCTGATCACCTAAAAAGATTTCCAATTAAGAACAAAGAGAAGAAGCCAATGAGCTTTAATTGAGAGTTTCCACTTCTGATCACCTAAAAAGATTTCCAATTATTAACTTCTCAATGAGAGATAAGTTTTTGAAAATTTCATAGATTCCTAGCAATCTCCTTTTTAGTGCATTATTGCTCATTTCAATGAGATTTGTATTTATATTCTCCTTTGTTAGATTTTTTATTTTCTAATTTCAATTGGAAATTGAAGTTAGGTATTTAGTCAGGGATTGGCCATAAGGATTTTGGATTGTGAGCTTGGTAAAATAATCTGGTTGTAATCCAGGAGAGATTATAGTAAAAACTTTTAAGAGAATGCTTAGAAAATAGATATAGGTGTTGGGTACACCAAACCACTTTAAAAATTTATATATTTATATGTGCTCTCTTGCTTACTTGCTCTTACTTTTAGCATTCCATTATAGAATTA
The DNA here is from genome assembly GCA_021397845.1 of Areca catechu. Taxonomy (NCBI): domain Eukaryota; kingdom Viridiplantae; phylum Streptophyta; class Magnoliopsida; order Arecales; family Arecaceae; genus Areca; species Areca catechu. The sequence goes on along the minus strand of CM038052.1, from coordinate 97,709,202 downwards.
CTATAGCACATATTTTTGCTTACAAACACTCCATAAGTTTTCAAAGGTAGCATATATTTGAGTTAAATTTTGAAAAATCTAATTCATCTCCCTCTTCGGTTGTCTAGCTGAGTAATATTTTCATTGCAAAGATCGGCCAACTAGCTGAGTCAACTGAAGTTTCTAATTGTTACCATCAACTACTTCATAAAGTGGATGGAGGTAGAACCTTTGGCATATATTCAAGAACAAGGTCAAGAATTTCTTCTAGAAATCTATCATTTGTCCATTCAGACTTTTCCATGTCATTATCATTGATAATGGTCGATAGTTCGGCAATTGGACATTCAAGGACTTCTACACTGAACTCTCCATATTCAATACTAGTTTACATTTGTTGGGAACCCCAATTCCAATAGAGAAGTAAAAGTCATGAACAGGATGATCTTACAAGGGCTCAAAATAAAGCTGGATAAAGTCAAGGGTAGATGGGCCGAGGAGCTACCCAAAGTGCTTTGAGCATACTGAACAATTCCTTGAACATCAACAAATGAGTTCCCCTCAACTTGGCCATTGGTGCCAAAGCAATGATCTTGGTTAAGATCAGTCTACCAATTATGAGGATTGAATATTATGATGAATCAAGTAACTCAAGCCGACTAAGGGCCAATCTCAACTTGCTAAAGAAGACTAAGAACCAAGGCCACTTAAGGATGGCCATGTACTAATAATGAGTTACTCAATACTATAACACCCGAGTAAGGTCAAAGACTTTTTGTTCAGGGGATCTTGTTCTATGACATGCTAAAATCTTAAGATTGATTGTGTAGAATTATGGTTGCACAATAGAAGATCGGATTGTAAAATTTTTCAATATTAAAATCCTAGTCAATAGAAACCCTAGACCTAGGATCCCTTGACTATATCAATTAATAAAGTAATATATAAAAAATTTAGAGGAATACCTATAATGCTTATATCCTAAATTTTTACAGGCATACAAGTATATGCCCTTTAGAGGTGATCCACACATGAATTGGATCAAGAAAGCACTCCTTAAATTGCGTGCCAAGATTCTCCTCCTGGTAGCCTTTCTTCTCTCAGCAGCCTTTCTTCTCTCAGCAGACTTTCTTCTTCGTTAAACCTATATCCTATTATAGGATATCTTGAGACCTCTCCATAACCTTTCTTAGATTTCATTTGTCCTTCCTAATTCTTTTCCTAAGCCTTGTCTTAAAATGACAGACTTATTTTAAATTAGAAGACTTGTCCTAATAAGGGAAGAAAGAAAAAGTCAGACAACTTTGATGTTGAGACCTTTAAATAGGAAGAGAGGAGGTGCCAATCACACCCTTTCCTAGTCCCTTATATGATATTTCATGTATCAAAGAAGACCTTTCAAATAAAAAGAGTCTAATGGAAGAAAGGTGCGATGAAACCATTGTAAACATACGATATTTCAAAAAAACTTTGCACCAAGAGTTGTTTCTCGTAGCTCTTCATGAAATCAAGTAATTTCATCCTTCCACATGGCCTAGGATCTAGTCAAAACTCAAAAGTTGCATGATAAATTGATAGGCTTATCAGATAAAGGTGATCAGCAAGCAGAAGGACTCTAGGTCCATTCCCTAGCACCGCCTTTTTATTACATAAAACTTTTCACTCCAACATGAAGTTTAGCACCACATTTTCATTCTTTTGACCGATCAAATCCATTCCAAATGGGATGTGGGAGAGAGAGAAAAGGGGATAAACTTTATCTTAAATTTGTGATTAACCTGTAGAAGGATTCTTGGTCCTTCTGCATGCCAAACTTGCACCCATTCTAAATGGTGCCAACAAGAGTCCCATGCCCTTGGGACTCTTATTAAATAGCATGGATAAGGCCTCTAGGACTCCAATTTAGCTGCTCCACTGATGTCCTAATCCAATTCAAGTCCAACTTAAATTAGTTAGCTTAATTATCAAGTAGTTAAATCCAATTTAATTAGGTTAGGAGTTAGGCTAGCTAACATATGCTAATATATCAATTAGCTAATTAGGATCCTATGACCTAATAAAAATACATTCACTTCCTTGATCATTTCCATAGCAAGTGTGACCTTGTGGGCTAAATACAATTCACTTCCTTGATCATTTCCATAGCAAGTGTGACCTTGTGGGCTCCACTTCTAACCAGTAGCAGGTGTATGTTCATGTCGATCTAATTCGATTAGAATCTGAATGATCAAATTGGATCAAAATTGAGCTAACCCAAATTATCAATTCAGACTATTTTTCAAATTGACTCATGAATTAATTATTTTAATTCATGAAAACTATAATATGATTGATATCTAGCAACGTGTCATGCTTATCCAAAAGATGAGAACTTTTGGTAGAAATTATCAAAATACTCTTTAGCAATAAGTTACCATGCAATTCAATTCTTCAATCATCCTTTATCCTGAATAAGTGATGGATATCGAAACTTGTCAAACTCTAATACTATATTCATTTGAATCTCAATCAAATAGTGAAGACTTACTGAAGAAAGATTAGAAAATATTTCTAATTTTATCCTGCTTTGATCAAAGACTCCTTGAGTCATCATATGATGAGATTATATAGGATAATTTTTTTTCTTACTAGGAGTGATCAATTTTTTGTTGACCTACTCACAATCTTCATACATAATTTTTTATATTCATGAACACCCCATACATTTGACTTAGTCATAAATGAGTATGAACCAAAACATGGATTCATGTGTACAAGGTTCCTTGGTGATCTCAGGTCTAAGCATCACTTGTACAACTTTCACTTAAAGAACTATCTTTTGATAAATAAGACTTTTATAAGATGTTTTCATGATAGATCAATTTAGTGGACTCATTTCTATATGAGCATCCTGTCCTTGTATTAATGTCTCTACATAAGTAGTCATGAGACCAACCACTCTCTCCATTGAGTATACATAGAATGTGCAATCTTTTTGGAAATATTGATCCTTGACTCGATCGTCCTTCGACTAGGATTATTTTAGATTAGGGTTTATAGAAATTTAGGTATCACTATTATGAATTATATCATACCCTAATCCATTGTCCTGATCTATGGGGTTTATTATAATCTTAAATATAAAAGATATAAGATACAATATATGATGAATCAAAAATACATTTTATTAATAAAATATCATATATAAGTCAAAAGAATTTACATAAATATCCCTATCATATATAAAATGTGATTGGATTGCAAGGCACTATTCTTTCAAACTGACCAAGGAAAGCTATCACTGAATTGGAAAGGACCTTATTAAGTAATAGAAGTCCTTCACCAAGGAGCTTATAGAATTGAAGACCTTGATGGAGCACCAATTCCTTGGACTTGAAATGCCAAAAATCTTTGATTATATTACTAGTGATGTACCAATACTTTCTCAATAATGCAATTAAAGATGTTCTCTGATAATGTTCCTGGAGGTCTTATTCTATTGTCTAACTTGACTATCTAGCACAAATTCAACAAAGTCTATTGAGCCCCTCTTCAAGATTTCTACACCCTTCGATCGCTTAACAACTAACCACCAGATGATCCATCATCCTCGGGATTTCTATAGCCTTTTATCACTTAACAATTGGCCACTAGATGATCCTTCATCCTCTTTTGGGCCGTTCGATCACTTAATAACTAGCCACTAGACTATCTGTCATCCTCTTTAGGATTTCTATACCCTTTGATTGATTAACAACCGATCATCAAATGATCTATCATTTTCTTCAAGGTTTCTACACTCCCTCAACCACCTATCAAGAGAGGTTGTAAGATGATCCACCATCTTCATATTCTACATATCTCTGATCACTTGACACCTAGCTGATAAAGAAAATCACTGACTTAGTTGATCTACACTGACTAAGTAGTGGCAACAATCGACTATACTCAAACACAATTTCTACGTAGTCGACGCATACTCGACTGACTGGGAAAGATCCACATAAAAACTAATCGGACCAAGTTGGCACCTACTGACTAGACACTACTTATCAGTGACAGACAGACTTCCTATGGTTGGAAATGTACAAGTTTTGTAGTCATGTGCTCTACAATTTTAATTGGAAGATGGCACCTAGGCAACATTGACAGACAATTTTCTTGACTAAAGGACTTATTTCGCTAGCGGTTCATAGCTGATCATCTAAATTCTTATGGTTGGATGTTTTGTTCTTATAACAGGAAGTTACCTATCCGACTATTAGATCACGAACCCGATTAAGTGACTACGTGTTATTCATTCGGGTCTACTTTTTTCTTTAGACTACATTACTTGGAATGTGCAAGCATTCATCAACACAAAGACAATTTGATAATGAATGAAATTTCATTTCATTTATATAAAAGTTAGTACATAAAGGGCTAAGCTTGAAGAAAGCCAAAACACAACCAAAAAGGAATAAAAAGTATGAAAACACTAAGCTAGCTGCTAGTGATCTGCTGCCACCTCCTCATGGATTGGCATCGAGTCCACCTCAGAGGTCCTAGCAGTTGCTTCACCTACGGTCATCTTAGTGCTGACTTCTTTAATGCTAGCTTGCTCAATCTAAGGCTTGGCAACCTCTTTTTTAGCTTCCCCTTCAACTTCCTCTCCCTTGGGTTCCTTTTCGGGCTTTAGGTTAGTGATTCTGCTTAAGTCCAAGATTAGGAATGCCTTAGCAACCTTCTTCTTACACTCAGTGAAGTTGAGTTTGTAGGCATCCAGAGAGCCCTCAGTAACTTCATTTTTGAAGTCCTTAGACTTCTTGTAGTTTTCAATTGCTTGGGATCTAGCAAAGATTGCCTGCTCCTCGAGGTTTCCACTTCTGATCATGACCATGAACAAAGGAAAGCCAAAGTTGAGAGTTTCCATGACCAAAAAGTTCAATATTCTCTCAAAGAAGATAAGTTGAAAATCCTGATTCCTCATCCTTATTTATGCTTAGGCTCAATTCTGAGAAATTTTGATTTGCAATTCCTCCTTGAGATTGCATTTTATTGCTTCTTTCTCAGGGAGTGGTATTTAGCAGGGATCCTTGGATAGGATGTTTTTATGTGCAGCTTGTAGGAAATGAAGTCAGGTATGTAATACTTGGAAAATAAAATATACTTAAGAGAGCTTAAAAAGAGGTGAAGGTCTCTGTAGCCAAGATTTCTACTTTAATCTAGAGAATCATTTAAAATAGATTTTTGGCTACTTTCTTTTTATAGATTCACTAAGAATTCACTATGCCTTTATATGTGTTCTCTTCTTCATCTATGCCTCTTTAGATCCTAAGAGGTACTAGCCTATATTTAGACCACCCTTAGCTGAAAGGTAGTCATATGGTCTATCACCCTCTGGAGTTAGTGCTGGTACTATTGTTGCTGTAGATGTTATTTTCATTGCCAAGATCGACCAACTAGTGGTCAACTGAAGTCAATTGTTACCATCACTACTTCATATGGTGATAGAACCTTTCAATATCAAGCAGCACTTCTGAAATCTAATGTCCATTAGAGATGTCATTAATTTTGGTCACAGTTCATTACTTCAGGCCTCCTGAACCTCCATATTCATACTAGTTTACATTTGTTGGGAACCCCAATTCCAATAGAGAAGTAAAAGTCATGAATAGGATGATCTTACAAGGGCTCAAAATAAAGCTGGATAAAGTCAAGGGTAGATGGGCCGAGGAGCTACCCAAAGTGCTTTGAGCATACTGAACAATTCCTTGAACATTAACAAATGAGTTCCCCTTCAACTTGGCCATTGGTGCCAAAGCAATGATCTTGGTTAAGATCAGTCTACCAATTATGAGGATTGAATATTATGATGAATCAAGTAACTCAAGCCGACTAAGGGCCAATCTCAACTTGCTAAAGAAGACTAAGAACCAAGGCCACTTAAGGATGGCCATGTACTAATAATGAGTTACTCGATACTATAACACCCGAGTAAGGTCAAAGACTTTTTGTTCAGGGGATCTTGTTCTATGACATGCTAAAATCTTAAGATTGATTGTGTAGAATTATGGTTGCACAATAGAAGATCGGATTGTAAATTTTTCAATATTAAAATCCTAGTCAATAGAAACCCTAGACCTAGGATCCCTTGACTATATCAATTAATAAAGTAATATATAAAAATTTAGAGGAATACCTATAATGCTTATATCCTAAATTTTTACAGGCATACAAGTATATGCCCTTTAGAGGTGATCCACACATGAATTGGATCAAGAAAGCACTCCTTAATTGCGTGCCAAGATTCTCCTCCTGGTAGCCTTTCTTCTCCCAGCAGACTTTCTTCCTTCGTTAAACCTATATCCTATTATAGGATATCTTGAGACCTCTCCATAACCTTTCTTAGATTTCATTTGTCCTTCCTAATTCTTTTCCTAAGCCCTTGTCTTAAAATGACAGACTTATTTTAAATTAGAAGACTTGTCCTAATAAGGGAAGAAAGGAAAAAGTCAGACAACTTTGATGTTGAGACCTTTAAATAGGAAGAGAGGAGGTGCCAATCACACCCTTTCCTAGTCCCTTATATGATATTTCATGTATCAAAGAAGACCTTTCAAATAAAAGAGTCTAATGGAAGAAAGGTGCGATGAACCATTGTAAACATACGATATTTCAAAAAAACTTTGCACCAAGAGTTGTTTCTCGTAGCTCTTCATGAAATCTAGTAATTTCATCCTTCCACATGGCCTAGGATCTAGTCAAAACTCAAAAGTTGCATGATAAATGGATAGGCTTATCAGATAAAGGTGATCAGCAAGCAGAAGGACTCTAGGTCCATTCCCTCGCACCGCCTTTTTATTACATAAAACTTTTCACTCCAACATGAAGTTTAGCACCACATTTTCATTCTTTTGACCGATCAAATCCATTCCAAATGGGATGTGGGAGAGAGAGAAAAGGGGATAAACTTTATCTTAAATTTGTGATTAACCTGTAGAAGGATTCTTGGTCCTTCTGCATGCCAAACTTGCACCCATTCTAAATGGTGCCAACAAGAGTCCCATGCCCTTGGGACTCTTATTAAATAGCATGGATAAGGCCTCTAGGACTCCAATTTAGCTGCTCCACTGATGTCCTAATCCAATTCAAGTCCAACTTAAATTAGTTAGCTTAATTATCAAGTAGTTAAATCCAATTTAATTAGGTTAGGAGTTAGGCTAGCTAACATATGCTAATATATCAATTAGCTAATTAGGATCCTATGACCTAATAAAAATACAATTCACTTCCTTGATCATTTCCATAGCAAGTGTGACCTTGTGGGCTCCACTTCTAACCAGTAGCAGGTGTATGTTCATGTCGATCTAATTCGATTAGAATCTGAATGATCAAATTAGATCAAAATTGAGCTAACCCAAATTATCAATTCGGACTATTTTTCAAATTGACTCATGAATTAATTATTTTAATTCATGAAAACTATAAAATATGATTGATATCTAGCAACGTGTCATGCTTATCCAAAAGATGAGAACTTTTGGTAGAAATTATCAAAATACTCTTTAGCAATAAGTTACCATGCAATTCAATTCTTCAATCATCCTTTATCCTGAATAAGTGATGGATATCGAAACTTGTCAAACTCTAATACTATATTCATTTGAATCTCAATCAAATAGTGAAGACTTACTGAAGAAAGATTAGAAAATATTTCTAATTTTATCCTGCTTTGATCAAAGACTCCTTGAGTCATCATATGATGAGATTATATAGGATAATTTTTTTTCTTACTAGGAGTGATCAATTTTTTGTTGACCTACTCACAATCTTCATACATAATTTTTTATATTCATGAACACCCCATACATTTGACTTAGTCATAAATGAGTATGAACCAAAACATGGATTCATGTGTACAAGGTTCCTTGGTGATCTCAGGTCTAAGCATCACTTGTACAACTTTCACTTAAAGAACTATCTTTTGATAAATAAGACTTTTATAAGATGTTTTCATGATAGATCAATTTAGTGGACTCATTTCTATATGAGCATCCATGTCCTTGTATTAATGTCTCTACATAAGTAGTCATGAGACCAACCACTCTCTCCATTGAGTATACATAGAATGTGCAAATCTTTTTGAAATATTGATCCTTGACTCGATGGTCCTTCGACTAGGATTATTTTAGATTAGGGTTTATAGAAATTTAGGTATCACTATTATGAATTATATCATACCCTAAATCCATTGTCCTGATCTATGGGGTTTATTATAATCTTAAAATATAAAAGATAAAGATACAATATATGATGAATCAAAAATACATTTTATTAATAAAATATCATATATAAGTCAAAAGAATTTACATAAATATCCCTATCACATATAAAATGTGATTGGATTGCAAGGCACTATTCTTTCAAACTGACCAAGGAAAGCTATCACTGAATTGGAAAGGACCTTATTAAGTAATAGAAGTCCTTCACCAAGGAGCTTATAGAATTGAAGACCTTGATGGAGCACCAATTCCTTGGACTTGAAATGCCAAAAATCTTTGATTATATTACTAGTGATGTACCAATACTTTCTCAATAATGCAATTAAAGATGTTCTCTGATAATGTTCCTGGAGGTCTTATTCTATTGTCTAACTTGACTATCTAGCACAAATTCAACAAAGTCTATTGAGCCCCTCTTCAAGATTTCTACACCCTTCGATCGCTTAACAACTAACCACCAGATGATCCATCATCCTCGGGATTTCTATAGCCTTTTATCACTTAACAATTGGCCACTAGATGATCCTTCATCCTCTTTTGGGCCGTTCGATCACTTAATAACTAGCCACTAGACTATCTGTCATCCTCTTTAGGATTTCTATACCCTTTGATTGATTAACAACCGATCATCAAATGATCTATCATTTTCTTCAAGGTTTCTACACTCCCTCAACCACCTATCAAGAGAGGTTGTAAGATGATCCACCATCTTCATATTCTACATATCTCTGATCACTTGACACCTAGCTGATAAAGAAAATCACTGACTTAGTTGATCTACACTGACTAAGTAGTGGCAACAATCGACTAATACTCAAACACAATATTCTACGTAGTCGACGCATACTCGACTGACTGGGAAAGATCCACATAAAAACTAATCGGACCAAGTTGGCACCTACTGACTAGACACTACTTATCAGTGACAGACAGACTTCCTATGGTTGGAAATGTACAAGTTTTGTAGTCATGTGCTCTACAATTTTAATTGGAAGATGGCACCTAGGCAACATTGACAGACAATTTTCTTGACTAAAGGACTTATTTCGCTAGCGGTTCATAGCTGATCATCTAAATTCTTATGGTTGGATGTTTTGTTCTTATAACAGGAAGTTACCTATCCGACTATTAGATCACGAACCCGATTAAGTGACTACGTGTTATTCATTCGGGTCTACTTTTTTCTTTAGACTACATTACTTGGAATGTGCAAGCATTCATCAACACAAAGACAATTTGATAATGAATGAAATTTCATTTCATTTATATAAAAGTTAGTACATAAAGGGCTAAGCTTGAAGAAAGCCAAAACACAACCAAAAAGGAAGAAAAAGTATGAAAACACTAAGCTAGCTGCTAGGGATCTGCTGCCACCTCCTCATGGATTGGCATCGAGTCCACCTCAGAGGTCCTAGCAGTTGCTTCACCTACGGTCATCTTAGTGCTGACTTCTTTAATGCTAGCTTGCTCAATCTAAGGCTTGGCAACCTCTTTTTTAGCTTCCCCTTCAACTTCCTCTCCCTTAGGTTCCTTTTCGGGCTTTAGGTTAGTGATTCTGCTTAAGTCCAAGATTAGGAATGCCTTAGCAACCTTCTTCTTACACTCAGTGAAGTTGAGTTTGTAGGCATCCAGAGAGCCCTCAGTAACTTCATTTTTGAAGTCCTTAGACTTCTTGTAGTTTTCAATTGCTTGGGATCTAGCAAAGATTGCCTGCTCCTCGATGGCTTGAACCTTGGTTTGGTAGTCATGACCCTGAATTGGAAAGCCTAAAGTTGAGCTGCCATGACCAACACGTTCAATACGGCATCGGTCATCTCCAACTCGATGACCCAAGCTTGCTCCTTGGTGATTGCCTCATCCTTATTTATTGCTTAGGCTTCTAATTCTTGAGCAAAGTTTTGGGAGGTTTGCAATTCCTCCTTGAGCTTGGCCTCTCAGGCCTTGCTTGCCTTTCTCAGGGAGTGGCTCAATTCAGCGAAGCCGCTGAAGCCCCTCCTTGATGATAGCGATGTCATGTGCAGCTTGTAGGGAAAAGAATGAAGTCAGCTACTCAGGAATCAAGGTACTTGGTAAAATAAAAATATAAGGTACTTACCCAAATGAGAGCCGGGAAAAAGGAGGTGAAGATCTCCTCCAGTAGCCAAGATTTCTACTCCTCCCAATCTCGGGGGAGGAGAATCATGTTAACTAGATTTTTGGCTAGTTTCTTATTATAAAGCACTAAGGAGGTCACCTTCACTCATGCCTCCATGATGATGTACTCCTCTTCTTCATTCTATGGAGCCTCTTTAGATCCTAAGGAGGTCACTGAGGCCTTCCCTCAGGATATTTAGACCACCACTCTAGCTGAAGAGCTCAGTCATCATGGTGCTATCACCGATGATGGAGTTAGTGCTGGTACTATTGTTGCTGTAGATGTTGTTGTTGTTGGTGTTGCTGGCACCTAGGAAGAAGTTGGTGCAGTGGAAGTCAGTGCTGGGATGACCATGACCTCATCCTTGTCATCCATGGTGATGAGAGCCTCCTTCAATCTCAATGCCAGCACCCTGGCTGAGGCTAATGGGCCCGTAAGAGAAGGGCCCACTTAAGGCTTTTTGGTCATAGCTTTCTTTAGCTTCGAGGCCCCTCCCTGAGCCATGGCCCTCTTCTGATTAGCATTTCTTGGCCTCCAGCAAAACGTTCATATATGTAAAACCTGAGTGGAAGACTTAGCCTAATTGAAGGTAGAAAAAAGAAAAGAATAAAAGCCAGATGACTTAGAGAATTCATCGAGGTGAGCTTTACATCATACAAGATCTTCTCCAATAGCATATCCCATTGCCGAGAGATCTCCTTGTTGAGTAATAGATAGAAATCCTCTTCGTCAATATCAAGGACCTCGTCATTCTTATTTCGTGATCTATTAGGCTTGCCCCAAGACTAGTTGATCCCGTAGGGGGTTTTAGAGGAAACTAAAACAAATCTACTCTTATAGTTATGATAGAAGAGGAAAGACCCTTAGAGAGGGTTTGGTTTGGGGTAATCAACCCAAGATCAAGGATGATGTGGATGGAGGTGACGAGATCACCATAATTGGTTGCACCATGCCAATCCTATGTGGTAGTGATTCCAAATCACCTCTACTCAAATCACTGCCCAACTTAATAATCGGATACTCATCCTTAGGATGGGATTTAAGATCACCCTCAAGTAGTGATTTTGGACTAAAATTTAAGGACAAAAATATCCCTAAATCTAACAAAAAAATTTATATATCAATATTTTATTAATATATTATTTCAATATTATATATCTACTATTCTATTATATTTATATTATATATTATATTTATGATATATTATAATATAATACATTATTAAATATATTATTATCATATTATGATTCAATGATAACTTTAAATAAGAGTAAAAACATCTTATTATACTTTCTATTTATATAATAAAATATTTAATATACTATGCATTAGTTTTATAATCAATATAAATATTTATATCAATAAATAAAATATTATAAGTATAAATAAAATATTAATTTTATAATAATTATTATTATATTTTTATAGGATCAATAATTTATAGGAATAATAAATATATTTTGATAGAATATATAATTATTAATATTAATAAATATATTAATATCTTATTATAATAATATTTATATGATTAATAAATATATTTTTATGAAATATATCAGGGATAGTTTTGGTATTATATGATTCATGTTCTTAGATTCTCATGGAATACCAAATAGGTTACTTGTAGATACCTAGAGATCTTTAATTACTAGATCATGGCCTACCAAGTGCAATGATCTTGAATCATTGGGGATGGGTCACCATAATACTCAAATCACCAGTGATCTTAGTTCATTATGGTAATTCCATTTGGATCACCAAATGCCACCTTAAAGAAGGTGCAACCTTGGCGAGGGCCAATAAACCACCGGCCCTCCTATCAGGTGCCACTTCAAAAAAAATAGTGCTCGAAATAGAGAAACCCTAGATTGGGGTCCGAGCATTTTGCATAAGACAAGAAGAAAAATAATGATACAAAAGGAGTTTGGAGGTAGCTAGCTAGGAACTACTTGATAGAAATTGAGAACATTCCTAATAAAAGGATGGAAAGGAAGTTAGAGGCCTGCATAAAGAAATTCCTTATACAAGGTAATTCTATCTAGCTGATCCAATGTCACTCGATTGTTGGGTTCGAGAGCAAAAACTTATAATTGACTTAGAAATTAATACTATTCTTAGAGTCGGAGACATCCATCTCAGTCATCATTAAGACAGTGCTTGCCAGACCAGGCTAAATAGGAGCATCCAGACTAGCCGATCAACCAGTCTGAAGCACCTTCCAAAAAGTTGAAGTCCACACCTTGTCAAGGTCTAAGGAGATGCCTCTTCTCAGGAAGACTCCCGAGATCCTTGTAATTGGGAAACATATCTCACTGAGTGACTCTCATCCTCAGATGAAAACATCCTAACTAACAAGAAAAAAAATGAAGGGAAGGATCAAATAAGAGAGGCAGAAATATAAGAAAAATGCTGGAAAAAATCCAGTCCAAGAGCAATTTGAAGATTTCAAAAGGAGGCAAAAATTGCCAAGAGCAGTTCTACTAGAGGAACCCTTAGAGGATCCTAAGGAAGCCCTAACATGAGATTAAAGAAGATCTAGAAAGAGCTAAAAGCTAGGAGAATATGAAAGAATCAAGAAAGGAGACCTAACCTTGAAGCAAAAAGATCCTGGGCGAGTGAGTTTGGAAGCTCGAGATCCCTACTTTCTCTCTCTTCTCTACTATTTTGTGAAGATGATGATCCCTGGAACAATGGCTGGGGACCTTTATTTATACCTTGCTTCAATGATCGAGATCGAAATCCTTAATTCGATTGAAGCCCTTAGATCTTGACATGTGGCCTACTTTTAGCTGATTAGATTGTGCCACTTCGAAAGTGCCACCAATTGATCAAATTCTTAGCACCATAATCAATGAGAAACATTTAAAATCCATAGCCATTAGGCCACATGGCACATCCCTGTTAGCCAAGGAGGATTGGATGAATCGCCAATCATTCTGGAGTTATTGCATGATCCTTAAGAGCACTACACCCATGATTCCTTTATCCATCACTATCTAGGTGACAAAATAGCTAGAGCAATGGTTTCCAAGAAAGCAATCAGTGCTCATATAATAAAAAGATTTTTCTAGCTCCCAAGATTGAAAAGGAGACTACTATTAGATGTATGCCCTAGAAGCCAATATGGCTAACACATATTTTCAATCTAGGACATAAAATTATATTTAATATTCTAATTAGAATAATCTTATCCATATATATTCAATATATGTCTATGTATTGTTTAAGAAATTAACAGACAATGATATATATTTTCAAAAATTGAGAATTTGAGACTTGTGTTGTCATAGACTAATTCCTAAATGCTCTTGATCATAGGATATCATGAGAACGGAGATTAATCCAATTTGATCCATGCACAAATTATTTCCCTTTTAGGATAAATAAGTCTTAAATCTATAGTATGGGAATACTGGAGAAAGAGTGCAGGTAGTTGTTAGAGAATGACGGTATCGAGCATGATCATCATAAAAGTCACATAGATATTTACTTACTCGTCGGTGACTTTTTTGATGCTGTAGTTATGTAAATAGTTCTTAAACCTGTGGTACCTCAGTCACTCAAAATGGGGTTACTGTAGTTTGACAATATAAAATATTGGCCCTAGATATTCAAGACCTTATGGTATTCGTTGGCTATAGTAAGTTCATTATAAGAGTGGGAGTGCACTTATAGGAGATTTATCGATCTTAGTAGTTAAAGTACAGTCCCATGTAATTTAAGAAGATAAGTTTGAAAATCCATGACCATAATAGGTAAAGGATGGAAAAGAGTTTCCATGACTTTCATATTGGACTTAAGCTAATTAAATCATGCATATGACAGATTCTTAGGGTTTACCAAGTTTCCATGACCTGCATCTTGTTAGAACTCTCGATAGAAGAAGTCAATCACATGGTAACTACACTAGGGATTCTTTTTCTTATTCTGCTGGGTTGCCATTGCATGCTGCTAGGCATCACTAGTGGATTATGAGACCCACTAGGATTATTTTTGGATCAACGATCCTTAATGGAGTAAGACAGAATTGTTCTGGTCCATCAAAAGAGTTCAATGATACAATGATAGAGATCATAGTATATCTCACTATCAGACATACTAGAACTTGAGAGAAAGTCACACATAATAGGAGTTTGACCTAATTACATAGTTTGATTGAAATATGTAAGAGTTACATATTTAGAATTCTAAATTTGTAAGGGTTATAAATTTGAAACCTACTAATTTTGGCACTTATTAATTTTAGCAAGGAGAACTTTATTACAAAAGTTATAATTTAATTAGATGACTTAATTATTTAATTATGATTAGTTTTGACACAAATTGAATTGGATTCGATTTGGTTGAGTTTGGATGATGCCCTAGTCCAATTAGGTTTTAGACTAACCAAATTGCAAGTATTGCAAGCCAATTTGGTTTGACCTAATTGGTCAATTAATCCTAGGTGAATTAAATATGATTTAATTTAGTTAGGATTAATCTATTCTAATGGGTTTATTGGTCCTGATTGGAATAAGAACCAATTTTTAATTAGTTATGGATTTAAACCTAAATTTAAAGGGAATAGTATATAGGTTAGTTAGAATTCTAAAAGGGAGAATTAGTTAGTTAGTTGGTTGAACTAATTTCTAATTAATCCTAACTAATTCCTAACTTCTTTTTCTCTCTCTCTTCCCCATGTTTTCTCCCTAGTTGGCATCTAAGAAAGAAAGGATACTCCCTTCACATGAAAACCCCAAGAATTGCATGGAAGGAAGTTTGGGATGCACAAAAGAAGTGTTTGGCACCCTCGGGTCTCTCTCTCCATCCTATTCTAATCTATCTAGTTCTAGGTATTTGAATTTGATTCAAAACCTTTGTTCTAATTTTAGATAGGAAGGGATTCTAGGAGAGAAGTGTTTTATGATGGCAAAATATAAGAAAAAAGTGAGTACAAAAATAAAAGGTGCATGCCTTTTCTTCGAAGTTCACATGAGATTAGTTTTAACATTGTTCCACCTTGTATGCCTTCTTGATATTCTCTACCACACAAACTAAAAAAAAAAAGAGTACGAGATGCATCACCTCCTTCTTCTCTTTTCAATCTTGAATGAAAGGTTCAATTCAAGAAAGAGAAAAATATTCTTTCTTGGATTTCTTGAGAAGAGATTAATCTTCTTTCTTTGATTTCTAGGGTAAAGAATATGAAAAGAAGACAAGGGAGATATGATCCAGCGATTAAAGTGAGGTCTATAAGGTGTTAGCACTTTGGTATCCTTGGGACTTCAATTCGGTCATCTTCGTGTGGATACTAGCAAAGGCTGGGTGAGTGTGTGGCTCCAGCAGAATCCTGGGCATCCATCAAATTTGATTCGATGAAGATGGGATAGCACAACAGGTAAGTGGATTTAATCTACTTTTGTTTCTATTTGTAGATCTATATAACATATTCATAATTGGTTCCTCTTATGCATGCTTAAAGTAGGTTTTTATTTCTTCTATGGATAAATTTTAATTAATTAAAAATTTTAAAAAAACTTGCATGCAACCCAAGAATCGTCATACAATTCTTGCAAGTGGTATCAAAGCCACGCTTCATGAACATATTTAGATCTGAAATCAGATGTAAAAACTTTAATTTTGATTTGGGAATTTAGATTTTGAAATGAGTTTTAGATCTAAAATTGGATTTGAAAATTAAAAATTTTAGATCTAGAAATTTAGATCCGAAGTTTTGTTTGAAAATTGAAATTTCAGATCTAAAATTTCTATGATCTAGCTAGATCTGCACTAGATCTGAAATTTCAATCAAACTGATATAAAAATTAGATCCCAAAAATTTATTTTTTAGATCTTAAATTTAGATAAAAAAGTCATGGTTTATATTCCTTTCATAATTCATAGATCTTAAAAATGATTTTTATATTTAAAGTTATGAATTCTTGAATGTATGAGTGCTTAATTTTCTAGGTTTGAGATTTTCGTGTCTTTGAATTTTTCATGAGACGATTAAACCTAATTATTTATATCTAAAATTAGTTTCAATATCTAGACTAAACCCTTATATTTATAATGCACCTTATTAAAGGTCTAAAACTAAAATTGGTTAGGTTCAATCTTGTATAGATATAAGGTTATCCTAGTATAAAGTTAACCTCTTAAGGTGTAAGATTATCCTAACACAAGATTGGCCCATTTTGAAAAAGATTTTCAAGACTTAAATCAATAATTTATGATATGAAATTAAGGTTATTGATATGAAATTGAGAAATTAAGATCTTAATCCAAAGTATAAAACATGAGGGATGGGGCATGGGTCAAATTGATTAGGTCATGCAATTAGATTACATCTAGTCTTCGATTAGGTCAAATCCAATCAATTAACTCTTGATCAAACAAATCAAGAGTTGATTAGGATTAGATCAAGAGTGCTCAATACCATGAATAATGGCCTGAGCTGGTCGATAAGATTGACATCAATCAATTAACCTAAAGACTTGATTTGGCTCAGTGGTCGAGCTTGAATTGATTAAGCTCACCAATCGAAACTGATAAATCAATTGGTGTCTAAGGTGAGTGTTGATCATGGTTTTTAATTGGGACTAACTCTTACCTGGCTAACTCAGTTGGTGTCTAGGAAAGAGGTTAAATGGTAGAACCCTTCCATTGATCTTACTTACCTGATCAACTTGGTCGATAATATTTTGAATAAGGTTACTTATTGATTCGAGTTCATGCATGCTATCTTGATTTGTTAGAAATGAGATGGGTTAACTAATTAAGATATGATCTAAAATAGGTTACTTAGAAATGAAATGTATAAACTAAACCAGTCAGACATGAGATGTGTTGATACAAACTAGGTTAGTCAAACATAAGATGTGTTGATACAAACCAGGTTAGTTAGACATGAGATGTGCTAATCTAAACTAGGTTGTCAAATATGAGATGTGCTGATAGTAAATTAAGCTAATCAAACATGATATGTGTTGACATAACCTTATTTTATATATGATATAATCCCTTTAGCTTAGTACTTAGATTAAGTGAATCACCAAGGCTATATAGTCATAAGAGCAAATAGGGTTTAAAGGCCCTCCCTTCATATTTGATGGGGTTCTCTTATGACATGTAAGGGTGACGATGTTATTTGGCTCATGAAGAAGGACTGTGAAAGGATTTTTAAATTGAGCTGATCTAAATTAGTTTAGTTAGAAGATTAGCCAGATATGAGATTGTGCTGACTATTAAGTAGAGATCTAAACCTCCTTGCACATATTAAGTTATAGGTCTTCTACCATTATAAAGCTATGAGCATCTCTTGGGTGTTGATTATTCTCAGCTAGATACAGTGGTTCAGTTGCATCAGAGGGGTTCAACCACTCTATTAACATGAGATGTTACAAGATAAAGATGATATTGGGCCCAATAACTAGGTAGGGTGAGGGATCCAATGACAACTTCATTTCACATAAACAGTGGGTTCGACTAACTAGGCAGTATGGGCAATAACTGTTACGTGAGCCCACATGACTTAGAGATCGATTTGCTACAACATGCTTGAAAAATATTAAACAAGAGTTGTCCACTTATTAGATTATATGTTTCCAATAACTGTTAGGTAAGGTGCACAAAATCAGTAGGATCGTAGTACCTACTAAGGATCCTAGTCATGTAAAGATTTTTGCATCTTCACTGAGGAGTGTGAGAGATTCATGAAAATAGTGAAAGCCTAACTCTATTGCTTAAAGTCTCTAAAACAAACTTAAGATTAAATACAATCATCTAACTAGAATATTTACTCTTTATGGATTAAAAGTCGGCTTCCAACCTTCTTAATTCTTAGATAAATTGATTAACCTAAACCTTTAAAGACTGGCTCAATTTGAAAATTAATTAGATAGGCTGATTACAATAATAGACCAGGATTATCCTTAGTTATTAAGCCATTATGGCTGACCTAAGTGCAATCAATTATTTTCATTATTTGACAAAGATTAAGATTTGGAGCTTGAGAAGCTAGAGCTTATTGATGCATAAGAATTATAATTGGATTTGATCCAACTATCTTTGTCTAATCCATATGCACAGCTTATTGTAAACTACCATTTGAATAAAATTAAGATAATTAGATTAACAAATTGGTGACTATTACAGGGCCCTTGAAAGGTTCAAGGGGCATGCTTCTCGATACGGAGTAGACCTTCTCTTCTAAAAGAGAGTCTAATTGAAAGAAGATGCTTATAAAGAAGTAAGAGATTAGATCTTCTATGCAGATGGCCATTGATAATGGAAAGTTGTTTCCACTTCAAAAGTTAATGACTATGGCACTGTCCTATATACCTAATCTTTAAAGAATAAATAGGACACACCTTTAGAAGGTATGTCAGCTGCTTAAAGATACTTTTATCTATTGATTTCAGAAATTTAATTTCTATTTATCATAGAATCATTAATCTATTTATTTTAGAAATAAATTGAGTTAAGATGATTTTATAATTATCAGTCTCTACTTGTATATGATGCATATGCTGAGCTTTTAATGAGTGCCATGGAATCTGAGAGATCCTATGAGATGATATGCTAGCCTGGGTATACATTAATGTCTATAGCACATTTAACATAAAGACCACAGAAAGCTCCTTAAAGTTCTTCAATTAGGTTGAAGAAGTAAATGCCTTAGAGAAGATTTTCAAAATCATCTCAAGTTGTACGGCATAGTCTCATAATGGACTCCTCTTACATTTTAAGCTTAATGAGGTATCTAAGCAGAGAAATTGAACCCTATGGGATATGGTTAAGTCCATTATGGGATTCACTAATTTATTTTTAAGGATTTGATTACATAACTCAGCTAATCTATTTGATTGGGTTCACTCTAAATTTCTTTATCATACTTATATGAGAGATAGGTGGATGAGCTAGAGATTAGGTCACTGATGGTCTATATCCTTAAGAGTTGTTAGGATATTTCTTCCCAATGGATCAAAAACTAGTTGTAACCCAAAGACGATATTCATGATTAAATAGTTTAACCTAAATATAGTAGTGGATGGATAATTAAGCTCAAAGAGATAGATTTAGAAGAGAAAAATGCCACAAAAAATATATAACTCATTTGAGCAAAGCCAGTATATTAGTTCTTCTTCCTTCTCATAAGTCTAGTAGGATCTTCCATCTTCCAAAAGGTATAAAGATATGCTTACATAGGATTTAGAAAAAGTTTTTCTTATGGGAGAGAGGAACATAGAGATGATCCCAAAAATCTACAATGAGGTGATATCAGATATCGATTCCAAGAAATGGTTGAATTTCATAAAGTTAGACTCGATGTGCTTTAACCTAGTATGGATCTTAATGGATCTACCAAAAGGTATAGTACTTAATGGATGCAATGGATCTATAAAAGAAAAATGGATGGCGATCTGTAAGGCAAGGCTTAGGTGAAAGGTTATAGTCAGCATTAACTATGAAAAGTTTTTTACATGTGCCCATGCTAAAATATATACTAATTGCTATTGCAGTTAACCATGATAAGATTAAGTAGATAGATAGTGATGAGATCACAAGGTCTAAGCTACAAAGGGTCTATGTAAATAGACTAAAGTAAATAGCTTGAAACTAGAATTCTCATTTTTATGACATGATCAAATCATTTGATTTCATCAATAATAAGAAGAGGAACCATATATTTATAAAAGGTCAGTGGGAGTATGTAATTCCATGTATTGTACGTAGATAATATTGTTCAATTAAGAATATGATTTCTACGATAACTTAGGTTAGGTTATGATTGTCTAAATAATTCTCCAATAAAGACCTATTGGAAGGCATCCTATATTTGGAATGTAGGTCTATAAGATATACCAGTGAGGATGTTATACATATCATAGGTTTTGTACATTAAAGAAGTGTTAAAGATGTTCAGCCTAAAAAATTCAATTGGGGATTTAACTCCTTTAGCACGAAATTAATCTCCAAAATGTGTCCCAATATACTTGAAGATATTTTAATATGAGCTAGATCCTTTTAAGCTTTTATAAAGAGTCTCATATAAATCATGCTATATACATAACCTGATTTTTTATTACGAATGTCATAAGTGAATGCCAATAGAATCTAGGTATGAGTGATAGATAATTGTGATAACATTCTTTAAGACTTAAGAAGTATTAAAGATATGTTTTAGACCTTTAGAGTGGGAGAATTAAGGGAACAAGGACACATATGATGTGTTTTAGAACAAGGATACATATGATGTATTCTTAGACAATGAAGGGTTAGAACCGATCATTATAGGTTTGACTAGGGAGGCTAACTAAATCATTATCTCTAAGGGTACGAGGATATATTCTGGTCAATAGTTTATTGCATATGAGTGAGACATCATAAGATGACATTACACTCTATCATAGAAACAATCGTACTATTACTCTAGCTAAGGATCCAAGGTCTCACTAGAAGTCCTAACACATAAAGCGATGATTTAATTCGTGACTACCTTATCAAGGTACAGAGAGTAAACTCCATATAAGTTGTGGTAGACCCACTAGCTTAGTAAGCTTTCACTAGCTAAAATTGAAGCACATTTATAGGGCTGAAGTGTATGGTTGATTGGCTTTAATGCAAAGTAAAGATTATTAGATGTATGCCCTAGAAGCCAATCTTGTTGATACATATGTTCAATCTAGGATATAAAATTATATTTAATATTCTATTTAGGACAAGTTTATCCATACATATTTAATGTGTCATGTATCATTTACGAAATTAATGGACATGACATATATTTTCAAGAGTTAAGAATTTGAGACATGCGATCATAAATTAATTCCTAAATGCTCTCGATCATAGGATATCACAGGGATGGTGATTGATCCAGTTTGATTAGTGCATAGATTGCTTTCCTTTTAGGATAGTCAGTTTTGAATTTATTTATGGGGATATTAGAGCGAGAGTGCGTGTAGTCATTAAAGAATGATGATACCGAGTGTGACCATCACGAGAAGTCACATGGATATCTACTCTTTTGTCAGTGACTTTCTCGATGCTGTAGTTGTGTGAGTAGTTCTTGGACCTACAGTGCCTCGATCACTCATAGTAGGGTTATTGTAGTTTGACAACATAAAATATTGATCCTAGCCATTTGAAAATTTATGGTGTTCGTTGGCTATAGTAGATTCATTTTAGGAGTGGAAGTGCACTTATAGGGGATCCATTAACCTTAGTAGTTAAGGAGCAGTCCTACGCAATTTATAAAGCTAAGTCCAAAAATTTATAGCCACGGTAGGTAATGGATGAAAAAGAGTTTCTATGAGTTTCATATTGGACTTAAGCTAATTAAATCATGCATATGATAGATACTTAGGATTTGGCGAGTTTTCATAACCAGTATCTTATCGAGGCTCTCGATGGAAGAACTCAATAACACGGTAACTACACCTAAGGGTTCTTTCTTCTATTCTACTAGATTGCCACTGCATGCTGCTAGGCATCACTGGTAGTTGTGGGATCCACTAGGATTGTTTTAGATCAATGATCCTTGATGGGATGAGCTAAAATTATTTCAATCCATTGAAAGAGTTTGATTATACTATGATGGAGATCAAGGTATGCCTTACTCCTAGACAGAATGGAACATGAGGGGTCACACACAATATAAGCCTGACCTGATCATACAGTTGGATCAACATATATAAGAGTTACATATTTAAAAATTTTAAATTTGTAAAGATTACAAATTTGAAACTTGCTAATCTTAGTACCTACTAATTTTGGCACTTGTTAATTTTAGCAAGGAGGACTTTATTGTAAAAGTTATAATTTAATTAGATGATTTGATTATTTAATTATGATTAGGCTTGATGCAAATTAAATTGAGTTCAATTTGGTTGAGTTTGGATGATGTCCTAGTCCAATTAGATTTTAGACTAACCTAATTGCAAATGTTGCAAGCCAATTTGGTTTGATCTAATTAGTTGACTAATTCTAGGTGAATTAAATCTAATTTAATTTAGATAGACTTAATCTATTCTAATTGGATTTATTGGTCCTAATTGGATTAGGAACCAATTTCTAATTAGTTATGGATTTAAACCTAAATTTAACATGATTAGTATATAGGTTAGATAGAATTCTAAAAGGGTTAGAATTAGTTAGTTAGTTGGTTGAACTAATTTCTAACTAATCCTAAATAATTCCTAAATTCTTTCTCTCTCCTCCCCATGTTTTCTCCCTTGTTGGCATGTAAGAAAGAAGAGATACTCCCTTTTCATGTGAAAACCCCAAGAATTGCATGAAAGGAAGTTTGGGATGCACAAAAGATGTGTTTGGCACCCCTAGGTCTTTTTCTCCATCCTATCCTAATCTATCTAGTTTTAGGTATTTGAATTTGATTCAAAATATTTGCCCTAATTCTAGATTGGTGGGGACACCAGGATCAGACATAGATCACTGGATCCCATATAGTTTATTGATTAGGGTTTAAAATTTTAGAATCTTAGTCATGTGTCATAATTTTGTAATCAATTAAGATTGAGTCCTATAATAAGTTGAGTTTAGTTGATTTATCTCAACCCTCAACCCTAGTCAGTATATCAAGTCCTGTACTCCAGTTATGAGTCCAGTATAAGTCCAAATTTTGTACAAGAGAGGAGGTTACCCTATTTTGGAGTTCCACCAGGCCACATCTAGGAGTTAGAGGCCACTACATCAGTTTGTTGGATTTTGTGTAACACCCCAGGATCCAAAATGCTTTCCAGAAATCCTGATTCCTTCCATATGCCTTCCAGATACCCAGATTCCTTCCTAGATACCAGAGCATATTTTTAAACCAGGGCATCCATGATTCCAGAGGTCCACCTACATCCCAGCCGAAGTGAATGCATGCCCAGGTACTAGTGTGGACACCAAAAGCCGAAAGAAACTTCACTTCAACAAGGTTAGCCTTATCCCAATTTGGATCGAAGATAATTAGGTTACCTTATATCCTTTAGTTCAAAAATATTTTATTTTCAAGAGTCATTTCCTTTTCAAGAGTCCTGTAATTAATTTTGAGTTTCAAATCAAGAGTGTTTATTGAGTCCTGTAATTACTTTTAAAATTTCATTTCCTGTAAGTCCATTTCAAGTTTTAAAGTCTAGGTCAGTCAAGTCAGTTCAGTTGAGTTAAGTCTAATTTAGTTGAGTTAAGTCTAATCAAGTCTTAAAGCCATGAAAGCCGCAACAAGACTCAAATTCTAGACCCCAGAATTTGACCACATGAAGAAAAGAAGACACATCAACCAAGCAAGAGAAAAGGACCATCAACTAGGACCACTGGGCGCCACATGTCATTCTTATCCAAGTAGAAGACCACCTCACCATGCCACATCATCAGGTGCCACTTCACCAGCCACCTCATCACCCTTTGGGCGCCAACAAGGGAGATTCAAATTCAAGGAGGTTGGCCACATCCCTCCAAGTCCTCCACCAAATCCTCCAACCCCCCCCACATCCCTCCAAACTCTCCACCAAATCTCCAACCCCCTTGTAATCCTCCTCGATTTGGGAGTTTTTAAATTTCAAAAGCTAGCTTTATGAGGCTATTAAAAGCCTTGGACACCCATTGTAAAAGAGATTGATTTTGGAAATGAATGAAGTTTGAAGTGAAGTTGTCTTGAGTTTTATGTGTGAAATTTTTCCTATCTTCTTCTTCCACGCCCAAAGCCACTCTCTTCCCTAGCAATTCATCATCCAAGCTCAAGGCAAAGGCATTGGAGTCGGCCAGATCTTCTCAATTATCTTTTCTTTGTTCACAAGTTCTCCCATCCCTTCTTTATGTTTGCATCCTTCAACCTTAACTTTGATCTTCATTGCAGGGTCCTTCGAAGTCCTTGAGTTGTGAACAGGGTTCCCCTTGGCAATGAACCAACAAGCTGAAGCCCAAGTCCAGGGTTCTGATCACTGTTATCCAAGTTCTCCAGTCCAGAGCATCAGTAGTTTCAAGTTTTGAATCAAGGAAGGTTGGAAAACTCATCAAGGTAAGTCCTCAATCATTAGCCCCTATTGTCTAGATCTTCTTCCTTCTTAGTTTTAGAGTTGTGTCTAATCATGTAATAGTCCCTTTTCATATAATCCTTAAATCTTATTAAGATGAGTACAATGCTAAGTATAATTAGGTTTCATTGCTCTACAAACCCCATATTCAAAACATTAATCATATGTGTGCCGCATCAGGTACATAAAGAACCAAGATTCCAGATATATTCCAGCCCAGAACCAAGATACCTGGAATATTCCTGCTCCAGGCATCCCAGGCCTCCAAGGCCCAAAGCCCAAGCGCCCAACCCATCCTTGGATGCCCCAATTGATGCCCAAGAGCCCAAGTCCAAGCCAAAAGGTGTCCAAGCCCAAGAAAAGAAGATTTGACCAAGTCCAAGGCCCTTTGACCAAGTCAAAGGAGGAAGGAAATCCATATCAAACAAGGAGAACCTATTCCAATTCAACTTGTGAACCTATCCCTACTCCACTTGTAATCCTTCTCCCTATCTAGCTTGTATTCCTATTCTAACAAGGAGAGGGCATGGGAACTCTATAAATACCCCACCCCTCCCCCTCTTGTAATCAATTTTTCCTTATGAATACAATTTGCTGAAATTTTGAGACATTGTCTTGTTCTTGGGTTTGGTTCTTATTCTTGAGTACTCTCCTTGTGTCCCTTGGCTGAACCCCTGCTGTTCTAGCTTCTCTTTGCATCTCGAGAGATCAGCCATGTCTAGAGGAAGGCGCCCTAGCTGCTGCCCTAGTCAAGCAACTGCTTCTTCCTAGGATACCCACACCTAAACCTAATTTTGTTTCCTTCTAAACCCTAGTTTTTATTCCTTTGTTTAATTACTATTTTGATTGACCCCTGATGCTTGTAGGATTTCTGAGGTATTTTACCTCCTTAGAGGAGGCTTTCCTTGCCTTCAGGCCGGTCCAGATCAGCCATCTGATTCAAGGAACTGAAGCTTCTTCTTCCAGGCTCCAATCAGAGTGTGAGTGATCCTTTCCACTGCAAAGTTTTCAATCTCTATTGGTAAGAAACCTTCCCATCTCTTGATATATGTTTTGATGAAGATAAACTATCATAATCTGGGAGTTTCTAAATTCTCAAGTCCTGGAATTTATTATTTTTGCATGAGCTTGCCTGCGATCATGATGATTCTATGCATTGCTACTCCTTATGCTAGTTCTTACTTTTATTTAAAAATTTAGCCTATAAACCTAAATCATAAAAATCACAAAAAAAAAATTAGTTTACTATTTTTCCTATATGATTAGCAATCTTAGAGTCGTCCTGCATTAGTTTGGTATCAGAGCGAGTTTAGGATAGTTTTTATTTGCTTTGCATTCACAAACCCTAATTTCTGCATCTTGTCCACTGCATCAGGTGTCTAGGTTTCATGTTATTTCAGCATCTTAAAAAAATTATTTTTCTATGAAAATTGCATTTCATATACTCTGTTCTATCTTGATAATTTTTATAATTTTTAATTAATTTTACCAAAACCCTAATTCTCTAAAATCCAGCATATTAGGAACCCTAACTAAAAGTCTAAAAATTCTGAATCAGTCCAAATACCCTAGGATTTGCATAATCATTTGATTTTATTTTTGTATCAAATTTGGTAGAGGTTATCATCACCACCCATCCTCTGTCCTAGAATTTTTTAGGATTTTTTTCTGCATTAGAATCTATGACAAAACCTGTATCATCTGAAACCCTAATTTTTAGAATTTGCAGTTCTGCATACTTGTTCAACCAAAACTTAATTATCTCCAAAACCCCCCAATCCCAAGCCAAACCTTGTTTGATAACCCTAGTTAACTTAAACCTAACTTGACACATCATAAATTATTAAAAAAATATTTTATTTTTTGCTATATTTTAGTTTGCATTAGGACCATTGAATGTTCATCATCTTTTAATCAATCTTAAAGGTAATCAATATAACATCAGGGCAGGAGGTCATAACCTGTCTGGGCCCAAAACAACCACCCAGCATTTCCACCCAGGCCTTAATTAAAATTGGTTAGACTTAATTTGCCCTAGAGTGCTAGGTGACACCAACAGGTCGGGTCTGAGCTGTGTGGGCCAACTAGTGCATTTAATCCTGTGGCTATTATTGAAATATGGTGTCTA
The DNA here is from genome assembly GCA_021397845.1 of Areca catechu. Taxonomy (NCBI): domain Eukaryota; kingdom Viridiplantae; phylum Streptophyta; class Magnoliopsida; order Arecales; family Arecaceae; genus Areca; species Areca catechu. Next base: position 97,682,703 of record CM038052.1, on the reverse strand, counting down.
AGGTTGAGGGTCCAAAGTTAAATGACCTAAGTGGTGTTTTGGTTTTTAATTGGATCCCTACGAAAGCAGGGGGCCTCCCACACTCCCACCCTCTACCTGGCCAGATGAAGGATTAGCTACTGGTTAAGTGTAAGTTGAGCTGACCCACCTAGTTTTGGCTCTAGGTCTAGGAAACCCTAGATTAAGCTAACCAATTTTGCATGCTTGGCTGCACCATCTCATCCTGACTGACTGTTTGATTATATGATGTTGGCTTTGGCTCCTTAGTTTTGATGATTAACAAAAGGTTGAGTATATGTTTGGACTAATATTTCATTTCAAGATAAAGTTTCAGGCCTTAGGTTATTCAAAAAAGTATCAAGAGTACAAGGATGAAACCAAGCTTGCTTGATTTGGGAAAGAGCTCTTCTACCTTAAACAAGATCAAATTTCTCATATTGGACCTTCATATTAAGAAGTAATTGACAAAAGAAACAAAGGCCTAGAGAAACTCAAGCATGGCACGCAACTCTCCAGAGTTTCAGAAAATTTCAGACCAGAGGTCGACCTCCAGAGGTCGACACCTTGCCAAAGGTCGACCACCAGAGGTCGACTCATGAAGAAAAGAAAAGTTCAGCAAGGCCGGCACGGCGAAATTTCAGTGGCATGCTTCAAAGGTCACCACCTGAGGTCGACACCTGTCCAGAGGTCGACACCAGAGGTCGACTCATTGCCTGAGAATTCAAACTGGGCAGAACTATGGTTTTCTGGATCTTTGCCTAAGATAAAATGGAGGTCGACTCATGAGGTTGACACTTGACCCAGAGGTCGACTCATGAGATCGACTCATGGCATAACGGCTAGTTTTTCTGAACTTTTGATTTGATTTCTAACGGCCATAAACGGCCATATTTTTGATTCTAACGATCTTGTGGAGTTGTTTCAGCTTGAATGAAGTATTTAACCTCCACCTAACTTCAAAAAATAAAAAGGAGACAAAGTGAAAAAGAAGAGAGTAAAAGTACAAAGCTTTCAATCAATCCTAAGCCAAAAAGAGAGAAAATCCAAGAGATTCCTTAGCCAAAAGCTTTCCATTTTTGAGGAATCTAGCTTTCAAGTCTTTGGCATTTAGTGAGGTCAAAGATTCCAAGAGGAAGACTTGAAGAGTCTCCAACAAGAGCTATATCGAATTATTTTTTGCTCAAAAAGGAGTTTGTCTTGTTTTTATTCATTGTATTCATACTCTATTTGTGCTAGCCTAGTTTCAAGGGAATTTGAAACTAGTGTGAGGTTTGTTGGTGAGCCAATTGATAAAACCAACTAGGGTTGCTTGTAAGCCCGAAGCCAAAACAAGTGTGTAAGGTTTGTTGGTGAGCCTAGGTAACAAAACCAACTTAGGTTTTGACTTGTGAGCCTTGTAAAACAAGTTGGCTATAATCTAGAGAAGATTATAGTGAAAATTTCCAAGTGGAGCTTGGGGAGTGGATGTAGGTACTAGGTGCACCGAACCACTATACGTTTTGTGTGTTTGCATTGCTTTACTCTCTATTGCTCTTTAATTGTTGTTATCTTTCATTGCTTCCGTTGCACAATTACTTGAGCACTATCACTCTTCACATTTGAAATTGATAGCACATATATTGCTTTATTTAAAAAAAAAAAAAAAAAAAAAAGGACCCAATTCACCCCCCCTCTTGGGCACCATATCTGGGCAACAAGTGGTATCAGAGCATCGGTACTCTCTTGTAGGTCCAACAATCTTGAGTGAAAGATCATGGCCGCCCCAATTGGAATGGGTGTAGTTGAAGGTCAAGCATCAAATCGCCCTCCTTTCTTTAATGGCACAAACTATACATACTGGAAAACTCGTATGCGCATTTATTTACAAGCTGTAGATTATAATATATGGAGAGTAATTACTAAAGGGCCTCATCAGCCCACTCACTTGGTTAATGGCATTATCACTCCAAAATCTGAAGAAGAATGGGATGACAATGACATCAAACAAGCTGAGTTAAATGCAAAGACGATGAATTTGCTATTCTGTGCACTTGATCCAAGTGAATTTAACAGAATATCAAATTGTATTTCCGCCAAAGAAATTTGGGATACACTTGAGGTTACCCATGAGGGTACACACCAAGTGAAGACCACAAAGGTGAACATGCTCATTCATACATATGAGATGTTCAGGATGGAACCAACTGAAAGTATTAGTGAGATGTATACTAGATTTACCAATATAGTAAATGGTATGAGGAGTTTGGGAAAGATTATATCTAATGGTGAACTTGTTAACAAACTTCTCAGGTCTCTTTCAGCTTCATGGGATGCGAAAGTAATGGCCATAGAAGAAGCCAAGGATGTCAATACTCTACCTCTTGAGCAGCTTCTTGGATCACTGATGACTTATGAGCTTTCACTAAAATAGAAGACAGTGGACAATGACAAGAAAAAGAAAGCCATAGCCTTCAAGTCCACTACAAAGGAAGAGTCAAGTGATGAATCAGAAGAAGAAGCTGATGATGATGAGACATCCCTCATTACAAGAAAATTCAGAAGATTCATGAGAAAGAAGAAGGGCTTCTATAAGAAAAGGACACAAAAAGGTGATTACAATAAAGATAAAGAGAAAGAAAAAGAAAGGGATCCACCCATCTGCTTCGAGTGCAAGAAGCCTGGACATTATAAAATGGATTGCCCTTTGCTTAAAAAGAGTCGAAGGATGTTGAGAAAGAAAGCCATGATGGCTACTTGGAGTGATAGTGAGGACTCCAGCAGTGATGAAGAGCAGCAGGAAGTCGCCAACCTATGTTTCATGGCCAATGTAGATGATGAGGTAAATTATGAACCTGAAAATGAATTTACTTTTAATGAACTACATGATGCTTTTGATGATTTAGTTATGGAATATGAAAAACTAAAACTGAAAAATAAGAAATTAAGAAAGCTAAATCAAGAGCTTACCAAAAATTCAGACAAGTTTTCAACTGAAATTGAAGATTTAATTCAAGAAAATAAGAAATTAACTGAACATGTAAAGACCTTGAAAAATGGTAAGGACAATCTTATAAAAGAAAATGATTCTTTGAAAAATAATAGAAGTTTTGAAACTAATGAGAAAATTGAAAAACAAAACAAAGAACTGTTGCTTCAAAACAAGAATTACAAAGAAGAGTTAGAAAAAGTGAAACCTTTTGTAGAAAAGTTTACTTATAGTTCAAAAAAATTAAGTATGCTTTTAAACAGTCAACATGCAGTTTTTAACAAAGCTGGGCTTGGATTTAAGTCATAGAATCAGCAAAAACTTTTCAAAAACTTTTTCATACCTGCATCTTCTAATATTACCTACTATGTTGGGTTCCGGTGCAACGCAGCGGAAGGGTAATTTCAAAATTGAAACTAAATTCACACCAAAAACCCTAAACCAGGAACTCCTTAAATAAGACTAGAATATATGACAAGCATATCTATGCAAATTAGGATTAGGGTACCAACCTGTAATCGCTTATTCTAATAAACTTGAAGTTGAAGGGGCTAACTGAATTCACCAGGCGTCCAGGTGTCCGCCCTCCGATGGTGATCCACATAGAGTAATGATCAAGAACACTATCTTCTTGTCCAATGGTTCCTCCTATTGAGTTCTTCTTCCTAGAACTCAATTCTTCGGATTATGGCTAGAATTCTTCCATACAAGAGGTTGCCTCCCTTTCTTTGATCTCTTCTCCTCCTTCCACTAAGACCTTGGCCCTTTAAGACACCCTTGTCTTGAAAATAAGACCTTGTCCTAAGAGGATATAGGTTGTCTTAAATTGGAGGAGAAATTAAGACAAGGATGTCTTAATGTAAGAAAGAAAGGAAAGAATATCAGAACTCCTTTTTTCCTTTACCGTCGGAGATCTTCTCTTTTATTCTTGTTCAGCAACAGAGTTTCGACAGAGGAGTCCTCTGTAAAGGAAACAATGTAAAACAAGAAAAGAGGGAAGGAGTCTTTTGGAGAGGAAGAAGAAAAATAAAAGCATTACAGATTTGAATCACAAGTTCTGATTTTCCTGACCCCTTAAATAGTTTTCAGAGAGGCGCCTACACAACTCTCCGTAAACTCCTTCTCACGCCCTTCTCATTTTCTCACGCCCCTTCCCTCCTTCTCACGACCTTCCAGATTAAATCCCACGGCCTTTCTTAAAGGAAAAGTCATGATGTTTTAAAAAGAAAGGAGTCGCGACTTTTCATCTCCGAAGAGATGTTATTTCGCGCGACCGGGAAGAAATAGCACTTTCTTTCTTTCTTAAAAACCCATCAACCGTTGGATTCCCATCCAAGGGGGCATATCTGAGGCGCTAACTCTAAGAAAGGAGGCCGCCCCATCTTAATTCATCAGAGAATTAAGTGGGGCGCGCCAAGAGTCCATGCGCCATGGACTCTTCCAAATGGCGCGCCAAGAGTCCATTAGCGCATGGACTCTTGGCATTTTGGCATGAAAATGCTAAGGGGCGGGTAGGGGGCCAGCCTAGTTAATGGTTAGCCAATAGGGTTAGCCATAATCCCTATAAACTCAATTAGGGTCTAATTAGATCCAATTAGAACCCAAATTGAACCAATCTGGAACCCTAATTCGAATCTAATTCGAATAGAAGCTAGGATTTGCAACACCTACTAGAGTGTCATCATGCAAAATGATTTAATTACAAAATTAAACCCTTGATCAATTCTCTTAAGTGTGTGATCCATTGGGTTCCACATCTAGCCAGCAGTGGGTTCGAATACAAGTTGACCTAATTTGATTAGAACTCTTTCTAATCGATTTAGGGCAAATCGGGCTTACCCGATTATGATCAATTAGGACTCTTCCTAGTAAGTGATCATTCAATTTAATCAACCCACAAGACAAGATTGACGTCTAGCAACGTGTCATGTCTACCTGGAAGATATGAAAATTCTGGTGAAATACCAAAACTACCCTTCAGTAGAAAGTTACCGTACAATTAAATCCCTCGATCAACCTGCACCCAGAATATAATTATGGATATGGATATATATGTCAATTCCAATATTACATTCGTTTCTAGCTCAATCTTATATTGATGATTCAATTATCTTGATATTAGAAATCATCTCTAATATCTTTACTTTGATCAAAGATTCCCTGAATCATCATCCGATTGATAACTAGCTGGATGCAATCTCCTCTTACTAAGAGTGATCGATTCTTTGTTGACCTACTCATTACCTTCATATCCAATTCACCATTCCCAGTATCAATCCTGTGCATGACTCAGTGTCATGATTAGAATTGAACCAAAGCATGGGTTCATGTACATAAGGTACTTATGGTAGTCTCAGGTCAAAGGATTACTTGTACCACTCCCACTATGAGAATCTTCTATTGACATGTAGCTAAGACTCCATTAGATGTTCTCAAGTTGGATCATATCAGAGAACTCATTCTCTAATGAGCACCCACATCCTAGTATTAGTGTCATACACAAGTGACTGTGAGAGCAGTCACCCTCTCCAGTATACATGGGATGTGCTAGTCTTACCGAAAAAAACCTGATCCCCTACTCAGGGTTCCTTTGACTAGGAATATTTTAGATTAAGGTTTTAAGACTTTAGGTCTCACTGGTATGATCTCATCATAACCCTAAAATCATAGCCCTAATCTATGGGGTTCATCATATAATATAAACACAGCGTATGATGAAAAATAATGCCTTTATTAGAATATTGTCAATTACAATGGTTTGGGAGATACAACATAGATTGGCTTGTAGGGCATATCCCTTTCAATCTCCCACTTGCACTAAAGCCAATCGCCTTTAAATCTTAATCCCATACACTCGAGGTGGCGATCAAACTCTCGCTGTGGTAGAGCCTTAGTGAACGGGTCTGCTACATTGTTCTTTGTATCAACTCTATTTATGTAGACATCTTGTCTTTCTACTATTTCTTGGACGAGATGGAAGCATCTCAGAATGTGCTTGGACTTATGATGAGCTCTTGGTTCCTTAGCTTGAACAACAGCCCCAGTGTTGTCACAGTAAAGTGGCACTGGGTTTTCAATCTCAGGAACAACACCCAACTCTATGATGAACTTCTTCATCCAGACTGCTTCCTTAGCGGCTTCACTGACAGCTATGTATTCTGCCTCTATGGTTGAGTCAGCTACAGTCTGCTGCTTGGTACTCTTCCAACTCACTGCTCCACCATTTAGGGTAAAAATATATTCCGAAATGGATTTGCTATCATCAGGGTCTGATTGAAAACTAGAATCAGAATAAGCTTCTAGTTTAAGATCAGAACCACCATAAACCAGAAAAATATCCTTAGTCCTTCTCAGGTACTTAAGAATATTTTTAACTGCTTTCCAATGATCCTCTCCTGGATCAGCCTGAAACCTACTGACAATGCCTAAAGCATATGCCACATCAGGCCTGGTACATAACATGGCATACATTATGGACCCTATTGCCGAAGCATAAGGTATAGAATTCATTCTATTTCTTTCTTCAGGTGTCTTAGGAGACATCCTTTTAGAAAGATGTATGCCTTGACTCATAAAAAGATAACCTCTTTTACTTCCATCCATGCTGAATCTTTTCAGCACTAAGTCAATGTACCTAGATTGGGATAAACCTAGCATCCTCTTAGATCTATCTCTATAGATTTTAATACCTAGTATATAGGATGCTTCTCCCAAATCTTTCATGGAAAACTGGTTTGATAGCCAAACCTTGACTAATTGCAACATTGGGATATCATTCCCAATGAGGAGTATGTCATCTACATACAGAACCAAGAAGACTATGGCACTCCTACTAGTCTTCTTATAAACACAGGGTTCATCCATATTTTTGATAAAACCAAACCTTTTAATAGTTTCATCAAAGCAGATGTTCCAACTCCTTGAAGCTTGCTTTAATCCATAAATGGATTTCTTTAGCTTGCATACTTGATTAGGTTTATTCTTTGAAATAAAACCTTCTGGCTGTGACATGTAGACTTCTTCCTCAAGGAAACCATTGAGGAATGCAGTCCTCACACCATCTGCCAGATCTCATAATCATGGTATGCTGCTATAGCAAGTAAAATCCGGATTGATTTGAGCATGGCAACAGGTGAGAATGTTTCATCATAATCAATTTCCTATTTTTGTCTAAAACCTTTTGCCACTAATCTGGATTTATAGGTTTCAATTTGGCCATCAGCCCCAATCTTTTTCTTATAGACCCATTTGCACACAATAGGATTAACACCCTCTGGTGCATCGACCAAAGACCATACTTGGTTTACATACATAGAGTCTATCTCGGATTCCATGGCTTCTTGCCATCTATCTGAATTAGTACTCAAGATAGCTTCCGTATAGGTCAAAGGTTCATCATTTTGAATGACTTGGGCTTCATTATTTTCAATAATAAACCCATACCTCTCAGGTGCCCGTGGCACTCTATCAGACCTACGGGGAGGAGTTTTGTGTTCTAGTTCTGTCCTAACTATATGTTCTAATGGTTGAGAACTGTCTATCTGTGTTTCTTATATTTCTCCAAGTTCAACAGTTCTACCATTTCCCTTTTCTAAAATGAACTCTTTTTCTAGAAAAGTGGCATGCCTGCTGACAAAAATCTTTTGTTCAGTAGGATGGTAAAACAGATATCCTCTACCCTCTCTAGGATATCCTACAAATATACATTTATCCGCTCTAGGTTCCAACTTATGTCCAAAATTTCTTTTAACATAAGCTGGACATCCCCATACCTTAAAATATTTAAGATACGGTTTCTTTCCACTCCAAATTTCATATGGAGTACTAACAACGGATTTAGAAGATACCTTGTTCAGAATGTAAACAGCAGTTTCTATGGCATGACCCAGAAGGAAATGGGTAAATTTATGAAGCACATCATGGATCGTACCATATCTAATAAGGTACGATTCCTCCTTTCAGCTATACCGTTTAGCTGGGTGTATAAGGAGGGGTCCATTCAGAAAGAATTCCATTAACTTTAAGATAGTCTAAAACTCCGTGGATAAGTATTCTCCTCCTCGATCAGAACGAAGAACTTTAATACTTTTCCCGGTTTGTTTTTCGACCATACTTTGATACTTCTTAAATTTATCAAAGGCTTCAGATTTATGTTTCATAAGATACACACATCCGAACCTAGATAAATCATCTGTAAAAGTGATAAAATATGAGTATCCACCTCTGGCCTGAGTTGTCATTGGACCACATATATCAGTATGTATAAGTCCTAATAACTCAGTTGACCTTTCACCATGTCCAGTAAATGGAGTCTTGGTCATCTTACCCATGAGACATGATTCGCAAGTTCCTAATGATTCATACTCATAAGGATCAAGGAATTTTTCCTTGTATAACTTGCTTATCCTAGACTCATTAACATGACCAAGTCGATGATGCCAAAGTAAAGTATCATTAAAGTCTTTTCTTTTTCTTTTATTATTGACATGAAAAACACTATCATTGGAAGAAAGAGTTAAGAGCCCATTGCTAAATATGCCAGAATAAATAATTTTATTAGACAACATTATCGAGCAACCAGTGCTCGTTACATCCATTACATATCCTTGTTTTAATAACAAAGGAATAGATATAATGTTCCTAATAATCTTAGGCATATAATAACAATTTTCTAACTCCAAGATCTTCCCTGAAGGCAACTTCAGAATATAGGTCCCTACAGCTTCTGCTTGGATGATATCACCACTAGCACCGTAGAGATTGAAGTCACCTTCCTTCAATACTTTAAGCTTGTGGAGGTCCTGCAAAGATTTGCATATATGGTAACCACAAGCAGTATCCAATACCCAAGTATTTGATATAGACGAATTTAATGTCAATATAGCATGTATCTCATACATACCTTTTGGTGCATCTGCCGCACCAGGCTTCACAGTTGCAAGGTAAGCCTTGCAATTCCTTTTCCATTGTCCCGCTTTGCCGCAAAAGAAATAGGTTGATTGTTTTGAGGCCTTCTTTCCTTTCTTATTTTTATTGATACCACCCTTAGGATTTAGCCTCCTATTAAAACCCTTTTTGCCTGATTTCTTCTTATTGGTCTTATCAACAAGAAGAAGTGGAGCCTTTTCTTTCTTAACGTGGCTCTCTGCTGTTTTTAACATATTTAACAGCTCAGGCAAGGAAGTGTTCAGTTTGTTCACGTGATAATTCAAGACAAACTGAGAAAATGACTCCGGGAGTGATTGCAGGATTAAATCCTGATTCAACTCCCCATCCATAATAAAACCTAATTGACCCAATCTGGTGATTAAGTCAATTATCTTCAGAACATGATCCTGAACGGATGTTCCCTCTATCATCCTAGCATGGAATAACTGCTTAGATATTTCATATATAGCAGTTCTGCTATGTTCTCCATAAAGCTCTTTTAAATTGAGCATTATGGATTGAGTATCCATGCTTTCATGCTGTCTCTATAACTCATTGGTCATAGAGGCTAGTATGATACACTTGACAGTAAGGGAGTCATTCTGCCACATTTTGTATATGGCCATATCTTCCTCTGTGGCATCATCCCCTAGTGGATTAAGACTAGGGGTATCAAGAATATAAGAAAGTTTTTCTGAACTCAGTACAATCTTTAAATTTCTCAACTAGTCCACATAGTTTGAACCAGTCAGTTTGTTGGTGTCTAAGATACTTCGCAGTGATAATGAAGATGCCATTTATCTACATTTAATAAAGAACAATACATAAGCAAACAACATGAAATGACTTACATAATTAAATTAGGTCTTCAATTTAATTGTCTCCCACTATTTTATCAAAAATCATAGCCCTCACTATGATAATCGAGAAGAACCCTAATCGATTTTTCTTAGTGAGATTGAGATCCTAATAACTTATAAAAGATCTTGCAGAAAACACAACAAATCTTTTATAAGCTCAAAGGTAGGAAACTCTTCCAATTATATCTCATATAATTCTCAAGAAGTAACTTGGCCTCTAGAACATTATTAGTCTTGCAGAAAACACAACAAACCATAATGTTCTAGTTAAGTCAAGACCCTTTCATTTCTATACAGTCAATACTCAAATATAATGCCCTTGCAAATAACACAACAAAGCATTATACTGAATATACTGTAAGCATATCTATGCACTAGACTAGTATCATGTCAATCACGATATTAGGTCTTGCAGATAACACAACAAACCTAATGTGGTTCATAACACAATAATGATCCAGCATGAAGGAAGGCCAATATATAGTATTTTTAATACTAAGCATTTTAGTCAAGATTTAAATTTAATCAAATCGGCCAGGCAAGTGGAAGAGATGTGGGAGTCCCCCCGTTGCTTTCCTAGACACCAATAAAAATTGGCCAGGTCAGTCAACGGAACCAATTAAAAACCATAATTCTCTTTACCTTCCCAGAACCACCTTTCTAGACACCGAATGATCAATTGTATATCATGACTAGTGATGCTTATTAGTTAAATATACTAAGACTTAATATAATTTTTTAAAAGGAGGGATTTATAAATTGCCAGCACATTCTTATAGAACGTATCACAATCAACATATCACTCTTATAATCAAATATGTGCTAAGTGTGTCATCATACTAGGACAACCATATTTCAGTATGATGACTTCAAAAACTAAACAAATCTCTATAATAATTAGGGTTTGAGTGAAAAACCCTAACTAGTGGCATACATCAAAACATATATGCAATCAAAGATGTGCTAAGTGTAGTAACATATTAGGATTTAAAAAAAAAAAAAAAAACTAATATGTAACATACAAACTATCATAGATTATAGTCCTAATTAAGGTTGCTCTGATACCACTATTGGGTTCCGGTGCAACGCAGTGGAAGGGTAATTTCAAAATTGAAACTAAATTCACACCAAAAACCCTAAACCAGGAACTTCTTAAATAAGACTATAATATATGACAAGCATATCTATGCAAATTAGGATTAGGGTACCAACCTGTAATCGCTTATTCCAACAAACTTGAAGTTGAAGGGGCTAACTGAATTCACCAGGCGTCTGTCCGCCCTCCGATGGTGATCCACATAGAGCAATGATCAAGAACACTATCTTCTTGTCCAATGGTTCCTCCTATTGAGTTCTTCTTCGTAGAACTCAATTCTTCGGATTATGGCTGGAATTCTTCCACACAAGAGGTTGCCTCCCTTTCTTTGATCTCTTCTCCTCCTTCCACTAAGACCTTGGCCCTTTAAGACACCCTTGTCTTGAAGATAAGACCTTGTCCTAAGAGGATATAGGCTTGTCTTAAATTGGAGAAGAAATTAAGACAAGGATGTCTTAATGTAAGAAAGAAAGGAAAGAATATCAGAACTCCTTCTTTCCTTTACCGTCGGAGACCTTCTGATGCGGGATAGAGATTGGACTGGATCGCTGGTGAGCATGAAAGTCACCAGAGATTAGGATTTGCAAAGAAGGAGGAAAGAAGAGGGTGCAGGGTTAAGAAAAATACTGGGGTTCATATAGATTCCCCAAGAAGAACAAGCACATAGCAAAGGGGCTCACATAGATGCCCTGGACTCACACAGATGCCCAAAATCAGGGATCACACAGAAACCCTGGGAAGATGGAGAAGGGATCATATAGATACCCTAGGATCACACAGATCCTTCACACAGAACAATAGAAATTTTATTCATCCATCCCCCTTCCCCTATTACAAAAGGCTGAGGGTGGTATTTATAGATTTTCCAACCCTCATTTGAATTTGAATACAAGATAAAAAGATAAGAACGAATCAAATACAAATATAAGATAGGATAAGATAAGCCTATCCATATATCAATCCTAACCAACCAAATCCTAATTCAAAATTTAAACAAAAGATAAATCCTAAATAAATTTATTCCAAAATGCTTCAAGATCTGTGCCACTCCAAGAATTATGCTTGCTCCAAGATCCGTGCTTGAGATGTCCCCATAACCTTCGCTTTTATTCTTGTTCAGCAATAGAGTTTCGATAGAGGAGTCCTCTGTAAAGGAAACAATGTAAAACAAGAAAAGAGGGAAGGAGTCTTTTGGAGAGGAAGAAGAAAAATAAAAGCATTACAGATTTGAATCACAAGTTCTAATTTTCCTGACCCCTTAAATAGTTTTCAGAGAGGCGCCCACACAACTCTCCGTAAACTCCTTCTCATGCCCTTCTCATTTTCTCACGCCCCTTCCCTCCTTCTCACGGCTTTCCAGATTAAATCCCACGGCCTTTCTTAAAGGAAAAGTCGCGATGTTTTAAAAAGAAAGGAGTTGCGACTTTTCATCTCCGAAGAGATGTTATTTCGCGCGACCGGGAAGAAACAGCGCTTTCTTTCTTTCTTAAAAACCCATCAACCGTTGGATTCCCATCCAAGGGGGCATATCTGAGGTGCTAACTCTAATAAAGGAGGCCGCCCCATCTTAATTCATTGGAGAATTAAGTGGGGCGTGCCAAGAGTCCATGCGCCATGGACTCTTCCAAATGGCACGCCAAGAGTCCATTAGCGCATGGACTCTTGGCATTTTGGCATGAAAATGCTAAGGGGTGGGTGGGGGGCCAGCCTAGGTGCATGGTTAGCCAATAGGGTTAGCCATAATCCCTATAAACTCAATTAGGATCTAATTAGATCCAATTAGAACACAAATTGAACCAATCCAGAACCCTAATTCGAATCTAATTCGAATAGAAGCTAGGATTTGCAACACCTGCTAGAGTGTCATCATGCAAAATGATTTAATTACAAAATTAAACCCTTGATCAATTCTCTTAAGTGTGTGACCCATTGGGTTCCACATCTAGCCAGCAGTGGGTTCGAATACAAGTTGACCTAATTTGATTAGAACTCTTTCTAATCGATTTAGGTCAAATCGGGCTTACCTGATTATGATCAATTAGGACTCTTCCTAGTAAGTGATCATTCAATTTAATCAACCCACAAGACAAGATTGACGTCTAGCAACGTGTCATGTCTACCTGGAAGATATGAAAATTCTGGTGAAATACCAAAACTACCCTTCAGTAGAAAGTTACCGTATAATTAAATCCCTCGATCAGCCTGCACCCAGAATATAATTATGGATATGGATATATATGTCAATTCCAATATTACATTCGTTTCTAGCTCAATCTTATATTGATGATTCAATTATCTTGATATTAGAAATCATCTCTAATATCTTTACTTTGATCAAAGATTCCCTGAATCATCATCCGATTGATAACTAGCTGGATGCAATCTCCTCTTACTAAGAGTGATCGATTCTTTGTTGACCTACTCATTACCTTCATATCCAATTCACCATTCCCAGTATCAATCCTGTGCATGACTCAGTGTCATGATTAGAATTGAACCAAAGCATGGGTTCATGTACATAAGGTACTTATGGTAGTCTCAGGTCAAAGGATTACTTGTACCACTCCCACTATGAGAATCTTCTATTGACATGTAGCTAAGACTCCATTAGATGTTCTCAAGTTGGATCATATCAGTGAACTCATTCTCTAATGAGCACCTACATCCTAGTATTAGTGTCATACACAAGTGACTATGAGAGCAGTCACCCTCTCCAGTATACATGGGATGTGCTAGTCTTACCGGAAAAAATCTGATCCCCTACTCAGGGTTCCTTTGACTAGGAATATTTTAGATTAAGGTTTTAAGACTTTAGGTCTCACTGGTATGATCTCATCATAACCCTAAAATCATAGCCCTAATCTATGGGGTTCATCATATAATATAAACACAACGTATGATGAAAAATAATGCCTTTATTAGAATATTGTCAATTACAATGGTTTGGGAGATACAACATAGATTGGCTTGTAGGGCATATCCCTTTCATGCTATGCATGTGGTAAGTTAGGACATAAATCATATATTTGTAATAGAAGAAAATCAAGTACCTTTGGAAAGATTTGGATTCCAAAAGGAACCAATTTGTCTAACCCTAAAGGACCCAAGATGACTTGGGTACCTAAAGTTTCAACTTGATCAATTTCTGCAGGTGTGTCTTGCAACCAAAAATAAAATAAGAATGTGGTATCTGGACAGTGGTTGCTCAAGGCACATGACTGGGGATGTGAAGCAATTCTCATCACTAGTAGCTATGAATGGTGGAAACGTTACTTTTGGTGATAATGGAAAAGGTAAAATCGTCGGAATTGGTAAAATCCATATCACCCCTAATGCTTATGTAGATAATGTATTATTTGTTGATGGCTTGAAGCATAATCTTTTCAGCATTAGTCAATTTTGTGATAAGGGTTTTAAAGTAATTTTTGAATCATCTTTGTGCATGATGTTTAGTCTAGATGTCGATGGCATCAAGTTCACTGGTCATAAGCATGAAAACATTTACATGGTTGATCTTGATGATCTAGCCATGGAAAGTGGTCAATGCCTAGTGGCTAGGGAAGCCAAGGCAAGTGAAACTAGTTGGCTTTGGCATCGCAGGCTAGGGCATGCTAGTATGCATTTGATTTCAAAATTAAGCAAAAAGAATCTTGTAAAAGAATTACCAAAACTCACATTTGAAAAAGATAAGATTTGTGCTGCATGTCAATTTGGAAAACAAACTAAATCTACTTTCAAACCTAAAGGAGTAGTATCTACTACTAGACCCCTTGAATTATTGCATATGGACCTCTTTGTACCAACCAGAACAACTAGTTTGGGAGGTAAGAAATATGGGCTAGTAATTGTAGATGATTACTCACGATTTACTTGGATAATGTTTTTAGCTCATAAAGATGAAACGTTTTCAGCTTTTGTTAAATTTCATAAAAGGGTTTCAAACGAAAAAGATCTCACTATTGTTTCTTTGCGTAGTGATCATGGAACTGAATTTGATAATCATGATTTTGAAGTTTTTTGTAATGATAATGGCATTAGTCATAATTTTTCTGTACCTAGGACACCTCAACAAAATGGGGTGGTAGAAAGAAAAAATAGGACTCTTGAAGAAATGGCACACACAATGCTTTGCGAAAACGATTTACCTAGATATTTTTGGGCAGAAGCCATTAATACTTCCTGTTACATTTTAAATCATGTTTTAATTCGACCTATTTTGAAGAAAACACCATATGAGCTTTGAAAAAATCGAAAACCTAATCTTAAATATTTTCGTGTATTTGATTGCCGCTATTTCATATTAAACAATGGCAAAGACAATATCAGTAAATTTGATGCCAAGTCAGATGAGGGTATCTTCTTAGGATACTCTACTTCTAGCAAGGCATACAGGGTCTTCAACAGAAGAACTCTTCTAGTTGAAGAATCAATTCATGTAGTGTTTGATGAAACTAACGAAAAATCTTCTAGAAAAGAAGATTCTATTGATGATGAAACAGGTACAAAGAAGCTTGAACAATTGACAATCAATGAAGATGTGCCCAAAGGAGATGATGATCAAGAAAATGAAGATCAAATTCAAGAGATCAATGCAACTTCACCAAAACCTTTACCTAAAGAGTGGAGGTATGCACACGGACACCCCAAAGAGCTAATTATTGGTGATCCGTCAAAGGGAGTAAGTACACGCTCTTCTATCAGAAATGTTTGTGATTATTTAGCTTTTGTTTCTCAAATAGAGCCTAAGTCAATTGAAGAAGCTGAAAAAGATTGTAAGTGGATTAATGCCATGCAAGATGAACTAAATCAATTTAAAAGAAATAACGTTTGGACTTTAACTGAAAGACCCCCTAATGTTTCTGTAATTGGCACAAAAAGGGTTTTTAGAAATAAACTTGATGAACATGGTATTGTAACTAGAAACAAAGCTAGACTTGTTGCTAAAGGCTACAACCAGGAAGAAGGGATTGACTTTGATGAAACCTTTGCTCCTGTTGCTAGGCCGGAAGCAATTAGACTTTTACTTGCTTTTACTTGTTTTATGGATTTCAAGTTATTTCAAATGGATGTTAAAAGTGCCTTTTTAAATGGATTTATTGAAGAGGAAGTTTATGTTGAACAACCTCCTGGTTTTGAAAATCATGAATTTCCTGACCATGTTTTTAAATTGCATAAAGCATTGTATGGTTTAAAGCAAGCTCCTAGAGCTTGGTATGATAGATTAAGTTCATTTTTTATGAAGATTGATTTTTCTAGAGATAATGTAGATAATACATTATTTTTGAAAAAGAAAAATGATGATCTCTTAGTAGTACAAATCTATGTAGATGATATTATTTTTGGTGCTACTAACGAATATCTTTGTCAAGAGTTTGCAAAGTTAATGCAGAGTGAGTTCGAGATGAGCATGATAGGAGAACTCAACTTCTTCCTCGGACTCCAAATTAAGCAAACCAAAGAGGGGATCTTCATCAACCAAGCAAAGTACATAAGGAAAATATTGAAAAAGTTTGGGATGGAGACTACCAAACCAATAGGTACCCCTATGAGCTCTTCATGTAAATTAGACAAAGATGAATGTAGTAAATTAGTAGACCAAAAATTATATAGAGGCATAATTGGTTCATTGCTATATCTAACTGCCAGTAGACCAGATATAATGTTTAGTGTTTGTATGTGTGCACGTTTTCAGTCTGCTCCTAAAGAATCACATCTCTTAGCTGTAAAACGTATATTTAGATACTTATCTAGGTCAATTGAAATTGGTCTTTGGTACTCTAGAGAGTCATCATATGAATTGATTGCTTATTCTGATGCTGATTTTGCTGGGTGTAAACTTGATCGTAAAAGTACTAGTGGAACTTGTCAATTCCTAGGAGTTAATTTGATTTCATGGAGCAGCAAGAAATAGAATTCGGTTGCTCTATCTACGGCGGAAGCCGAATATATAACAGTCGGATGCTGTTGTGCTCAGATTCTATGGATCAAACAACAACTCGAGAACTTTGACATCAAACAAACTAAGACACCCATAAGATGTGATAATACTAGTGCAATCAATTTAACAAAAAATCCTGTACAACATTCAAGAAGCAAACATATTGAAATAAGACATCACTTCATAAGAGATCACGTTCAAAACTCTAATGTGTTGTTAGAATTTATTTGTACTGATTATCAATTAGCTGATATATTCACAAAACCATTGAATGAAGATAGATTTTGCATGATCAGAAGAGAATTGGGAGTCTTTGACCCTTTTGCTTGAAACTCTTCAATTTCCTTCAAAATTTCTCAAAAATGATTTATAAATTCTCAAATATATTTAAAGCTTCTCTAAGAATTCATTCTAAATTTTATCAATTTTTTTTAATTTTACCAAATTTTATTTTGACTAGTTTATTTTTGGAGGTCGACACTTAAAATTTTGGAGGTCGACACTTGGAGTCGACCCCTGAAATTTTTGAGAGGTCGACACTTGGTCAGAAAACCTACTTTTAAAACCCGTCCGCGAGCCCTATTTCCTCCATTTCTTTTCTTTTTCTCCTTCGTGTGGTCCCCCTCCAACGTTCTTAAGCTCTGAATAGTGGATTTCCAACCCTCTCCCTCCTCTTTTTGGGTAATCTTCTCCTCCCCTCACAGTTTCTCTTGGACCGAACCGGTTTTTACCGTGTTCCTCATTTTTGGGCAACCGTAGGTTTTTGCCTCTATTTACCCTCAATTATCGGTTGATATTCGATTGAAAACACTCATTTCTTCCCTCCATTTCGTGCATTTCCTCTATTTGCTCTCTTTTTTTTTTCAATTTCACAAACCCTCACTTACCTTTTCACGGTTCCTTCATTTGCTCAACCATGAATTCCTTTTCTCCTCTCCAAATTCTTGGTTATTCTTTTTCTTAGCACTGCATTATCCTACTTCTCCCTAAATTACCCTCTTCCATCCATATGGGTCCAAGGAAGTAGTTGGCTGTAAGGAAAAGGAAAATGGAACAAGGCCAAGGTAGTACTGAGCGACGAAGAAAGGCCAGACATGAGCGTGAGCCATCCCCAGAGGAACCTGCACCAGTGCCAGCCAGCTTAGTATGGAAGAGCATTGCGAGAGGAAGACGTGTGGATATACCCTTCTGGGATCAGCATCACTTTTTTATAGGAGATGTACTGAGAGATGCAGGTCTGGTTCACTTCTGCACGATGATTGAGAGATTCTACCCAGACCTCATCAGGGAGTTCTATGCATCCATGGCCACTGATGGCATTGGATGGTCTGCTACTATTCGTGGGATCGAGATTCCAATGACACCGGAGGTCATCAGTCATGTTTGGAGGATTCCACTTCATGGCACAGCCGCCACTACTATCAGCGACCGAGAGCATGCCTTCAGATGTATCTTAGAGCACGAGGATGTTAGCGGCATTTCCATAGTAGTCGCTAACCAGCTATCATTGGAGATGAGAGTGCTGCATCATATCATCGCCCGTATCTTGATTCCAAAGAGCGGGAGGTTCGACTTTATTACTGAGCGTAAGCTAGTGTTGAGGGTGTCCCTGAGACAGCGGACTCCCATCAACCTTCCCAGGATCATGCTTCAGCAGATAGGAGAAGCGGCATCTCATAGGAGACTAGTTCAGCCATATGGCATGGGGCTGACACAGTTATTCAGGGAGTATGGAGTATCATTTGATGGTATACCCTTCAGTCAGCTGCAGCATACTAACACATACGGAGAAAAATCCCTACATAGGATGGGATTTCGACTGATTGGTGATCGTTGGGTGCGACGGGAGTCTGGCCAGGAGCCAGATGAGGAGGAGAAGATTTGAGCAGCTGAGGCAGGGCCTTTAGAGCCTACTGATCATGGTACACCTCCACGTCCAGCACCAGAGTCAGAGACTGCGGAGCTTGAGCCATTCACGCCACCACCCTCATCAGCTCCAGCACCTTCTGCTATAGCTACACCACAGAGGACTACAGCGAGCACATCGAACTTTAAGCAGAGAGTGACTGATCATATTTCAGAGGTCCGGATAGAGATTGCTGGTGTACGACAGGAGCTACATGGTCTGCGGATCCACACAGACATGCGCATTGGAGCTCTCTCAGCTACTGTCGATGTAGGATTTCAACAGATCCTCAGCTTACTGAGATTGGCATTGCCACCAGGGACTGTAGATCTGACAGTGCCTCCTCCACATTCTGATGATGATGATGACTCCAGTGGCTACAGTGACAGTGATGGAGATCAGCCTGGAGCAGGAAGCTCTGATGTTCCACCTACTGATCCGATTCCAAAGATTCCCCCTTCTGCTGATCCTCCTTCTACTGATCTTCCTAGTACTGATCCTCCAGCTACAGATGTGCCAGTAGATACTGAGATTACTGAGTCACTCTTTGTGTATATTACAGGCATTCCAAATGATAGAGATGAGTATACAGAGACTGATATTGATGATCCCACTGCTTATAAGCTTGTCAGCAAGCACACTCCAGCTCAGTCTACTCAACATACTAATCCACCAACTCCTACTGCTACTACTTCTGTTAGGACACCTTCGGAGTCTTTTCCATGGACCCATAGATCTCGTAGGACTACCCCTAGGTCCGGTCCCTCTCTGAGGACTCGGAGTCTCACTCATAGGACTCCAAAATCCTCATCTAGGATCTCGGCTCCTATCTCTTTTGATGTACCTTCTGATGAGGAGTAGCCTCATAGATTTGCTTGATATATGATGTTTACTGAGGTACTAGTTTGCTTTGTATGTTCTGATGTATCAGTGTTTTGTGCTTACTATGTAAGCAATTTTGTAACTGAATACATTCATTTATATATTTATCTACATTGTGGTATTTTACTGTCTGATGCCAGCTCTTAGCATTTATCTTTTTAAACCCTCAAGTTAGAATGTCTTTGCTATATCGAATGCACAAATTGAGGGGGAGCATGTATTTTATGCAACTAAGTACTTCATTGCAATGGAACATAATTTTCTTTAGTATATCTTTTACTACAAAGAATGCACTTTTTGATTCTTGACAAAAAGGGGGAGTATAGTAAAGTATATATGGTTCTTATGACTCTTTCATAGAGTAGAGTAAAGCTTGTATGGTTCTTTACATTTTGACTCATGAGAATGTTTTCATAAAAAATGGAGAGTAGATGAAAAGTAAATTTTTATGATATACTCATATATATGAGGTTTCTTTGAAAATTTTTTAATGCTATATTTTGCTTTTGGACTTAATTGCATATATACTCAAGGTTTTGTCATCATCAAAAAGGGGGAGATTGTTGGCTTTGGCTCCTTAGTTTTGATGATTAACAAAAGGTTGAGTATATGTTT
This sequence comes from Areca catechu, assembly GCA_021397845.1. Lineage (NCBI taxonomy): Eukaryota > Viridiplantae > Streptophyta > Magnoliopsida > Arecales > Arecaceae > Areca > Areca catechu. The sequence goes on along the minus strand of CM038052.1, from coordinate 97,662,513 downwards.
GGACTAATGTTTCATTTCAAGATAAAGTTTCAGGCCTTAGGTTATTCAAAAAGAGTATCAAGAGTACAATGATGAAACCAAGCTTGCTTGATTTGGGAAAGAGCTCTTCTACCTTAAACAAGATCAAATTTCTCATATTGGACCTTCATATTAAGAAGTAATTGACAAAAGAAACAAAGGCCTAGAGAAACTCAAGCATGGCATGCAGCTCTCCAGAGTTTCAGAAAGCCAAAGGTCGACCACCAGAGGTCGACTCATGAAGAAAAAAAAGTTCAGCAAGGCCAGCATGGCAAAATTTCAGTGGCACGCTTCAAAGGTCAACACCTGAGGTCGACACCTGTCCAGAGGTCGACACCAGAGGTCGACTCATCATCTGAGAATTCAAACTGGATAGAACTATGGTTTTCTGGATTTTTGTCTAAGATAAACTGGAGGTTGACTCATGAGATCGACACTTGACCCAGAGGTCGACTCATGGCATAATGGCTAGTTTTTCTGAACTTTTGATTTGATTTCTAACGGCCATAAATGGCCATATTTTTATTCTAACGGTCTTGTGGAGTTGTTTCAGCTTGAATGAAGTATTTAACCTCCACCTAACTTCAAAAAATAAAAAGGAGACAAAGTGAAAAAGAAGAGAGTAAAAGTACAAAGCTTTCAATCAATCCTAAGCCAAAAAGAGAGAAAATCCAAGAGATTCCTTAGCCAAAAGCTTTCCATTTTTGAGGAATCCAGCTTTCAAGTCTTTGGCATTTAGTGAGGTCCAAGATTCCAAGAGGAAGACTTAAAGAGTCTCCAACAAGAGCTACATCGAATTATTTTTTGCTCAAAAAGGAGTTTGTCTTGTTTTTATTCATTGTATTCATACTCTATTTGTGCTAGCCTAGTTTCAAGGGAATTTGAAACTAGTGTGAGGTTTGTTGGTGAGCCAATTGATAAAACCAACTAGGGTTGCTTGTTATCCCGAAGCCAAAACAAGTGTGTAAGGTTTGTTGGTGAGCCTAGATAACAAAACCAACTTAGGTTTTGACTTGTGAGCCTTGTAAAACAAGTCGGCTGTAATCTAGAGAAGATTATAGTGAAATTCCCAAGTGGAGCTTGGGGAGTGGATATAGGTGCTAGGTGCACTGAACCACTATACGTTTTGTGTGTTTGCATTGCTTTACTCTCTATTGCTCTTTAATTGTTGTTATCTTTCATTGCTTCCGTTGCATAATTACTTGAGCACTATCACTCTTCACATTTGAAATTGATAGCACATATATTGCTTTATTTTTAAAAAATAAAAAATAAAGGACCCAATTCACCTCCCCTCTTGGGCACCATATCTGGGCAACATATGACCACTAGTTTAGGAACCCAATACCAAAAGTCCACACCCCAAATCGATTTAGCCATGCATTCCAAGTTTGAGGCTCTTCTGAAAGCCATGACTTACCACTTTGCCCAAATGAACACCAAAACCCGAGACCGATTTGACCAAGTAACACCCAAACCCAAAACCAATTTGGCCGAATGATCACCCAGTCCTAGAATTAGTTTACCCAATTAATCGTCCAGATTAACCAGATGACCCAACCCATTAACCAAATGATCCATATGATTGATCCATTAGACGACCAAAGAGGAACCCTAGACAAGGCCCTTAGAGCCAAACCCTTGCCCTATAATCCCCAGGAATCCATAGTCTCTAGATATGAACCCAGTAGTAACCCACTGTCCCTCAGTCGACCTGAACCATATAGGATTAATATCCCTAGATTTGAACCTAGTATTAGTCAGATATCCCTTAGTCAACCCCCTCTTACCACCTCACTAGTTCACCAGAAAGATATTGAAGAGGAGATATATGAGGCTGACCCAAGCATAGTGGACGAGTATAAGGAAGAAGAAGAGGAGTTCCCCATAGAAGACTTAGAGTTAACTGAATCATTAGACCAGGTAGAAGACCATCCAATATTAGTTGAACCTGACCATACCCAAGTAGGAGCAGACCTAGATTTAGCTAACCCTAGCCATACCCAAACAGCAACCAGCATAGAATTAGCAGACCATGCAGTGGAAGAACCCTTAAAAGAAGAAGACCATGAGGAACCCAATCCAACTGTTAGAATTCTACCTGAGGATTTACTAGAAGAAAGCCCAATTAGAGAGCCCAGTCCTTTAATATATGAGCCAGAAGAGTTTATTAAGGACTTGACCTCTTTGAATTATTACCCTCAGGATGAAATCATTCCATTGACTCCAATTGATCTCTTCCCTGAAATCAACAATCCTTTCTTTCATTATGTAGACTCTTTAAATATGCCTCAAACCCATAAGGTAAATCTCATTAGTACAGGACTCATCCCTGAAACACCTTCTTGTCTCTTAGTCTACCTGATTAACCCCAAACCCTTTTTCAATCAGACAAACCCTGAATCCACCTCATATTTTTTGCCTTTTCATGAAATTTCTTATGTTTCTTTAATCATTCATTTGCATTTTATAGAAGTAAGCATACAGCATTCATACATTGTGCATGTTAGGTTTGCATCTTACTTCTTACATACCCTTTGGCATTTAGTAGGCATACATAGTAAATTTTCATGTGCATGCCATGCTAGGGTCAAACCTAAAGAGTCTATAGTGTGTTAGGTTAGACCCTAGAAAGTCCAATAAAATTTTCGTCGACAGGAAAGTTTAGTCGAGTCTAATAGGTATTAGTTAAGTCCAATAAGATTCACAGTCCTAAATCACATATCTACACCTGCACTAGTCTCTGCACAGCATATGTATCATGAATTTAGTCAAGAACTGAATATAATTAATAAACTAAATAACAACTTGGCTAATTTCCAAAAGAAATATAAAAAATTTTACACAAAGGAATATGTGATGATAAAAGAATTTTTTGCTTGCGAAGCTGGCCCATCCAAGATAATGAAGAGTAATGGACTCAATGCCTATGTGTCTGAGATATTACCTGATTTAAGTATTAGCTCCACCTTCATCATCTCAGATCTTATAGAGTCTAGGGAGCCAGCAGTGATACCCAGCGAGCCCCTTGAGCCACTCCCTTTCTTTGTGAGTGAACCCACCACAGAGCGACCACATACAATTTATCCTTTTGGTGAGGAAAAGATTGAGAGAACTCTAGATGATCAAGATATCAGTACTTGGGATAGAGACTGTCAGCGATACTTGGTCTGGTGGCAAGGTCGACCAGAATCTGAGGACTTGTGGAATGCTGGTGCGGATCTGCAGCGTCTCAACCCAGACCCTCCTTTAGCCAAATTGATCGATACTCGACGGGGTCAAGTTCCTCCCACCCCGGAAGAATTGGTGGGGACACCAGGATCAGACAAAGATCACTGGATCCCATATAGTTTATTGATTAGGATTTTAAATTTTAGAACCTTAGTCATGTGTCACAATTTTGTAATCAATTAAGATTGAGTCCTGTAATAAGTTGAGGTTAGTTGATTTGTTTCAACCCTCAATCATAGTGAATATATCGAGTCCTGTACTCCAGTTATGAGTCCAGTATAAGTCCAAATTTTGTATAAAAGAGGAGGTTACCCTATTTTGGAGTTCCACCATGTCACATCTAGGAGTCAGAGGCCACTACATCAGCTTGTTGAATTTTATGTAACACCCCAGGATCCAAAATGCTTTCCAGAAACCCTGATTCCTTCCAAATACCCAGATTCCTTCCCAGATACCAGAGCATATTCCCAAACTAGGGCATCCATGATTTCAAAGGTCCACCTACATCCCAGTCCAAATGAATGCAAGCCCAGGTCCATAAAAAAACAAGATTCTAGGTATATTCTAGCCTAGAACCAAGATACCTAGAATATTCCTGCTCCAGGCATCTCAGGCCTCCAGGGCCCAAGCCCATGCGCCCAACCCATCCTTGGACACCCCAATTACTGTCCAAGAGCCCAAGTCCAAGACAAAAGGCATCCAAGCCCAAGAAAAGGAGATTTAACCAAGTCAAAGGAGGAAGAAAATCCATATCAAACAAGGAGAACCTATTCCTATTCAACTTGTGAACCTATTCCTACTTTACTTGTAATCCTTCTCCCTATCTAGCTTGTATTCCTATTCCAACAAGGAAAGGGTATGGGAACTCTATAAATACCCCACCCCTCCCCCGTTGTAATCAATTTTCCCTTATGAATATAATTTGCTGAAATTTTGAGACATTGTCTTGTTCTTGTGTTTGGTTCTTATTCCTTAGTGCTCTCCTCGTGTCCCTTGGCCAAACCCCTGCTGCCCTAGATTTCCTTTGCATCTCGGGAGATCAGCCATGTCCAGAGGAAGACGCCTTAGCTACTGCCCCAGTCAAGCAACTGCTTCTTCCCCAAGACACCCACACCTAAACCTAATTTTGTTTCCTTCTAAACCCTATTTTTTATTCCTTTGTTTAATTGCTATTTTGATTGACCCCTGATGCTTACAGGATCCTCAAGGTGTTTCATCTCCTTATAGGAGGCTTTCCTTGCCTTTAGACCAGGTCCAGATCAGCCATCTGATTCAAGGAACTGAATCTTCTTCTTCCAGGCTCCTATTAGAGTGCGAGTGATCCTTTCCACTGCAAAGTTTTCAATCTCTGACTGGTAAGAAACCAAACCTTCTCTTGATATCTATTTTGATGAAGATAAACTATCCTAATCTAGGAGTTTCTCAATTCTTGGGTTCTGGAATTTATTATTTTTGCATGATTTTGCCTGCGATCATGATGATTCTATGCATTGCTACTCCTTATATTAGTTCTTACTTTTATTTGGAAATTTAGCCTATAAACCTAAATCATAAAAATTGCAAAAAAAATTAGTTTACTATTTTTTCTGCATTATTAGCAATCTTAAAGTCATCCCGCATCACAGATAGGAAGGGATTCTAGGAGAGAAGGATTTTGTGATGGCATTATATAAGAAAGAAGTGGTTGCAAAAACAAGAGGTGCATGTCTTTTTCTTTGGAGTTCATATGAGATTAGTTCTAACATTGTTCTTCCCCATATGCCTTCTTGATATTCTCTACCGCACAAAATAAAAAAAAGAGAGAGAACTACATCACCCTCCATTCTCCTCCTCTTCTTGATTTTGAATGAAGGCTCAGTTCAAGAAAGAGAAAAAATATTCTCCTATGATTTCTTGAGAAGAGATCAATCTTCTTTCTTGATTTTTAATGTAGAGAATAAGAAAAGAAGAAAGGGGGATATGATCCAATGGTCGAAGCGAGGCCTTCAAGGTGCTAGCACTGTAGTGGCTTTGAAACTTCAATTAGGCCATCTTAGTGTGGATACCAGTAGAGGCTGGGCACATGCATAGCTCCAGTAGAACCTCGAGCATCCATTAGATTTGATCTGATGAAGATGGAGTAGTATAATAAGTAAGTAGATTTAATCTACTTTTATTTTTATTTGTAGATTTATATTATATGTTCATGATTGGTTCCTACTATAAATACTTAGAATATGTTTTTATTTCTACTATGAATTAATTTTAAAAATTTTTTGAAAACCTATGTGCAACCTGGGGATCGTCAAACGATTGCTTCAACTACTTCCTTCACCCAGAAATGACAAAGCCTGAATAAGTTACTCGGCAATATTCTGGACTCAATAGTGGGAGGCAACTATTGTGAGGACTACTTATTCAACCTTAAGGACTAACTGGACCATCGACCATGGAGCACTCATATTACTAACTACATCACTGACTAAGATGGAGATGACTAAGATGGCTACATCATCGACTACTTGCTATAACCCAAATTGAGAAGCTACAAATGACTAGGCCTAATTGATAAGACACTCCCTTGTGCAATTTCACCAAGTGCCCATATGGGCTCGACTAGCTACCAGCGTAGTCCTAGTCAGGCACACCGTAAAAGGTGTTTATCGAGTACTTATTCAGGCCAGACTAGCTACCAATATAGTATTAGTTAGGCATGCCAAGATGTAATGTCAAAGAACTCTATCTATAACCGCATGCTACCCTACTACTCAGAGCTAGCCATGCCCAAGTAGATCACAGAAGCGAACAACTCCTAGCTACCCCAATGAAAATAGTGATGAATAAGATCCTAATAGCTACGCTATCCTAATAGAAATATCCAAATAAAAAATGATCCAGGAGACAAGACCTAACATCCCACCAGAAAGTTATTATCCATGTCAGTGGAGGCTACCTCCCTAATGATATTCGATTATTCTAAGTAACCCTATAAATTGGTAAGAGGTGACCCCTAACAAGGTATGTCCTGATACCAATCTCATATGCTCATTCAGTCATCTTTCTCACTATTGCTCTCAGCTCCAGCTGTTGTAGCTCATTTTATCTTTCCACTGACTTGAGCATCGGATGGTACCCCACTGGTTACTACCGATCAAGATACTATTCCTATAGGTCTCTATCTAAGAACCATCGGGAAGCAGTGGTGCGGACACCAGAGGCACCGGACTTAGGCAAAGGCTTCTCAACCCTCTGTGGTTATCTGATTAGTATTTTCAGTGTTTGAGTCTAATTTTGTAATAAGGGCTTAGCCCACTTAAGTCCCTACTTTGGTCCCTGAGTCCTGTTTTGGGCCTTTTAACATTTGAGTCCTGTATTTAGAGTCACTCATACCATTAGGGTATTGAGTCAAGTTTTGGGATGCTCATTATAAGTTTTGTCACTTTGAGTCTTATGAGTCTTGTAAGTCTTGTATTGAGTCTAGTCCAATTTTGTAAGAAGAAGACTCAAGTCACTTATGGATCCAGCCAGCATGACACTCCAACCACTGCATGGAATCCAGTCACCCAAATAATTGTGCCACTTGGAAAGCATGGAAGGAGTCATGGAGCCACCCTTGAAGACCCTGGTGAATGAAATGTCTACAACACTTACCAAGAAGAAGGACAACCGAAGAAAACCCAAAAGCATGAAGCCCTAACCCTAGTTCGGCGCCCCATCCTTTTGGTCACCACCATGTGGTTAGCCACCTTAGGGTCACCCCCTTGGCCGACCATAACAAGGAGAGTGAGAGAGATTGTGAGCCTAATTGCGAGAGGAGTTTCCATATATTCTAGGTAGGATTTATGAGGAAAAAGGACACAAAGAATGTTACTTGTATACCCTTACTTGGGACCCAAGTCTTGTAAGCCTATATAAAAGGACCCCCTCTCATATATTTTGATAACTTTTAATGAAATTTCTTGAGTTTTTCTTCAACATTGCTGTGATCTTTGTCCTCCTAAGGGAATTTGTGTGAGACCCATCGCTACTTCAAGCTTCCTACGCCCTACCTCCAAATCTCCAATGAAACCCTAGCTGCCAGCCTTGCTTCAACCTTGGACGCCCCCATCACTTGGCCACCCACATCTAACCCTCTTCTTCCCTTTCTTCCTTCAGTCTTCTACCTTATTTCTCCTTTGTTTTCTAACCCTTGATAGATATTTTGTAGGTCCCTCAGAGTCCACAAATCCAGGATTCCATCCGACCAGCTTTCAGGTCAGCAGGCCGAAAGCCACGGATCCACAGGGTCTCCGGCTTGATTTTCCAGGATGCATCCAGGAGCGTAGAGCAACCCCTTCATGGATTCATCTTCAAATCACTGCCTAGTACACCCCCTTGACTCACAAGTTACGGTATTGCATAAGAGCTAGCCTTACCAGGGTTTCTTAGCCTTGGCGAGCCTTTCTTTTCACTATTTAGGATCTATTTCTGCATGCATGTGCTTCTAGTTTTTCTGTAGAATTCCCTGCTTAAAGTCTTGGTTCAATTTTTGGGATATAAACTCTTAATTCACTACTTAATAAAATAAAAATAGTTTGCATGCATAAGTAGTCCCACATCATTTGGTATCAGAGCATGTTTTAGGGCTAATTTCTGCATCCCATTATTCCTGTATATAGTATGTTCTTTTAATTGTTTCTGCATGTAGGTAACTCAGAACTCCTAATTCTTATTTTTCTGGATTCCTCATAATTGATAATATTTATCAGAATCTTCTCATAATTTAATTTGGTTTATATGTCTTCTGCACATCTGATTTACTGCTTGAGAATAATTCTTCCCTAAAATTTTAGCAAGTATAGTTTCAGCATGTTTAGGGTTTTTTTTTGCATAATCTCTTCATACTTTATTTTTTTGCATATTTCCTGCATATTAGGTACTTTTCTACAAATTATATTTCTGCAAAAAAAAATATAAAACATATACATAAAACACAAAAAAATCAGAAACCCTAGTTTTCATATGTGTGCCATCATATGCATAAGCTACATTAAGGGCAATTCTACTATCCCAGATGGGGGGAGGATTTGATCACCTCTCCTTAGCCCTAAACAACAACCCATGCATTTGAGCCCAACCTAATTAAAATCAATTAGACCTAATTTTCTTTGCTCTAGTGAGCTAGGGACACCAACAGGTCGGGTCCAAACTTTGTGGAAAGACTAGTGAACCCAATACCTGTCCTATTATTGGAAGCTGGTGTCTAGGCTAGAGGTCCAGTGGCAAATGCCCTAAGCAGATTGGTGGTTCCTTAATTGGGTCCCTGCGAAAGCAAGGGGGGCCTCCCACCATCCCACCTCTTACCTGGCCAATGGAAGGACTAGGGGTTATGTTGTGTGTAAGTTGAGTCGACCCATTCTGTTTAGACTCTAGGTCTAGGAAATCATAGTCGATTGTCCTTGAGTCTTGCATGTGCACTAGGTCAGGATTTGCATATCATCTACCACTCCCACCATCGGTTGAACCCATGAAAAGTTCAAATCTTGAATCCCAGATTAGAGCCCTCATTGATCAGATGGCCCAATCATTTACCCAGATGAACCAGAGGTTCAACCAGGTGGAAACAAGGGTAGAAGCATGTATGGCCCATGCTAAATGTAAATCATCTAGGCCCAATTCACTTGATCCAAGGGCCCAATATCATGATCTTGCCCTTGAGTCTAACCCTAGATGTCCATATCCATACTTGGTTGACTCAGAGGAAAGACCCATTAGGAGCACCCAATCCTATGCACCCACTTTTGATGGAAGCCTAGATCCTGAGGTGTATATTGATTGGAAAAAGAGAATGGATCAGTATTTTAGGTACACTAAGATGTCGGAGTTAGGAAAAGTTAGATTGGCCACACATAGGTTAACCCGACATGCTAAGTGGCACTAGAAAGTTATTGAGGATGAATGTTATCAAAGAGGAGATGAAATACTTACTTGGAGATCCATGAGAAGTAGATTGAGAGAAAAGTACCTAGGTAGATTTTATGAGCACAAACTTTTAGACCAATGGTACAAATTGAGACAGGGTAATAAAACTATGTCTGAATACATTGACCAATTTAATGAGTTTATTAAAAGATGCAACACAGTTGAACCTGAGTCTGAGATCATAGCTAGATTTTGAGATGGCCTACATAGGGACATCCAGTGGGAACTATTTCAATGGCAAATTCAGGACCTAGAGGATGCCTATCGACTTGCTATGGAATTTGAGTCATGTTAGATAGAACCCATGAACTATCGAGTTGTGCCTAGTAGGATTAGTACCCCTGAACCCAAACCCAACCCTAGTCGACTTCCTTTAGACCAACCAACTTTTACTGCCCCATTAGTTCATATGAATGATAGGAGTGAGGACCCTAGAGTTCAGATTGATTGCACTGATATTCAAGACTTAAGGTATTCCCAGGTTGAGGAGCTAGAAGAGGACATATCAGAATCCATTGTAGAAGTGTATGAGGCTGAGATAAGTTTAGTAGATGAATACGAAGGAGAAGATTTTGAGGAGGATATGGTGGGGACATGCAAGATGAGAATGCAACTATGCAACCCTAAAGGAGATTAGCAAAGATTAACTTAGCAATTTCTTATTTGCATATGATTAGTTCAGCATATAGTATCAAAGGAGGTCTAATGAAGAGAACTCGAACGATCAAATGTAAACCTAATTAATAAGACTATCAAAATAACAAAGAAATAGGAATAAGATTCGAACCACACAAGTTAAGCTAGGCAAATTTAATATTTCAGACCTAATCGATACTAGAACATACCTAGCATTAATCTTTCAAGTAGATCAAGATCACTCATGAAGAGACCTCCCAAATGACAAGACCATACTACAAATTGAGGGCCCTTCTTGTTTTCTGGATTATGGCAAGTAATTCCTTCCTCTTGAGTTCGGAATCCCGGAGAACCCTACAACAAAGAAACCTTGAGATTAGGAACTTGGTAAAATACGTTAGTCATGAAATGGAGAAACTAAAGAAGAGTCGAGGAAGCATTGTTGAAGAATAATCTTGGCGCCATGGTAGATCACTTGAAATGGATTTGGCCGGCCTCCTTGTGATGGTCTTCTTGATCAACCTTGAATATTGAAGAGCTAGCTTGAGATTGGAGAAGAAGGAGAGTGTCTTAGGCGTTGGAGATGGAGGAGGAGAAAGTAGGGTTGGCGTGGGATAGGGAGAGGAATTTAGAACTACCACTTAGGCACATAGAACTCACATAGAAGAAAATTTTTATTTTTCTTTTCCATCCTTCCTTTACAAGAAGACTAAGAGTCTTTTATAGACTATTAAGCCATTTTGAATTCAAACTACACCAAATATCATGGAGAAAAATTTGTGGAGAAAAATATGGGGCATCCCATGAGTAGTGGAGGAAGTTGTGGAGGAGGTTGTAGCCAATTCAAATTCAAATTCCCCTTTTCTTCTCTTGGGTGGCAACCTTGGATGGTGAGGTGGCATGTGTGATGTGGCAGCAACCTTGGATGGTGAGGTGGTATGTGTGATGTGGCAGCAACCTTGGATGATGAGGTGGCATGTGTCATGTGGCATGTGGTCCCCACTTGAGGTGGCTTTGGTCTTGCTTTGGAGTATAAGTCTTGAGTCTTCTTTAGTCTTCAAATGTGGTTTGGTTTGATTCTTCATGGAGGTTTGGTTTGATTCTTCATGGATTGGACTTGACTCATTTGGACCCAACTCTCAAATACAAGATTAATCAGGCTGGACTAGTCCCAACATAAAATTGAAATGGACTCGAATTACATAATTATTTGGACTCAAAATTAAAGAAAGAAAAAAATTACAGGACTTTCTTTTACTCATCCAACCATAAGGACTCGGATTTGACTTGAATTGGTTGGAGTCTCTTCCTGATTCTGGTGCCCACACCAGGATAACTCTAGTACCTTACTTAAGGAAATCCTAGGAGAAGATAAAATTGTAGAGCCTAGTCCTGAAGTATTAGAACAACAGAAAATTAGTGAGGACTTGGTTCCTATAAGTTAATACCCTCAAGAAGAGCCAACTCCTTTAGCCCCAGCCCGAGACCTCATTCAGTATTCTCATAAAGAGTTCATTCCTCTAACCCCAGTCGATGACCTTTTTCTTGAAATGACTAAGTCATCCTTTCTTAAAGACCCTGCACTTGCAATGACCAAATTCTCCATCCTTCAAGTGCACCTTATGCCACCCAAAGATCGATGTTCAAATCTTAAGGTCATCCTTGGTAACCAAGGTCTATTTCATGCTTCCAATGGATTATCCCAAGACTCCAATTCTAATTTCCTGCCATACCCTAAGGCTGCCAATGTTCCCCAAACTTTCCAATTACACTTTGTTGAGGTCATTCGGCTACACCAATTCTTTGAGTATGTTAGGTTTGCGACCTACTTTTGGAAGACCTTATGGCATTTGCTAGGAGTCCATTATAAATTTTCATGTGCATGCCAAACCAGGGTCAAACTCTGAGAGTCTATAGTCTGTTAGGTTTAGGCCCAAAGAGTCCAATAAAATTCCTCTAAAAAAGAATGCATAGTTGAGTCTGTACTTTGTTAGGCATTAGTACAAGTCACAGGTGCATCATGTTAGAGATCTGCATTAAGCACTAATTTTGAAACATATAAGAAACTAGCTAATTCCTGAAAGAGAGCCAAAGGGTTTGATGTAGGGGATTCTGTTATGATTAGGCTTAGGCTTGAGCAATTCCCATCAGGGACCATTAAGAAACTTCATGCTCGCAGAGCTGGATCCTTTAGAGTGATAGAGAAGGTCAGACCCAATGCCTATGTGCTAAATCTGCCCCTGGATTTTGGCATTATCTCTACCTTCAATATCGCGAACTTGGTTAAGTATAGGGAACCAGTAGCGATTCCTAGTGAGGCCTTTGGACATCCCCATCCTTAGAGAGTGAACCTAATCCAAAGTGTCCACCTATAAATTGGCTTGAGAGAGGAAAACAGATCGAACGAATCTTGGATGATCAAGCTATCATGACCCGGGGCCGTGGCTATCAACGCTACCTAGTTCGATGGTAAGGTCGACCAGAATCTAACAATTTATGGATTACTTAGGAGGACTTGCAGCACCTTGACCCAAACATCCTTGAGTGATACCAGAGCCAGAGCGACCCGTACTCGATGGGTACCCCACTAGTTACTACCGATCAAGATACTATTCCTATAGGTCTCTATCTAAGAACCATCGGGAAGTAGTGGTGCAGACACCAGAGGCACCAGACTTAGGCAGAGGCTTCTCAATCCTCCATGGTTATCTGATTAGTATTTTCAGTATTTGAGTCTAATTTTGTAATAAGGGCTTAGCCCACTTGAGTCCCTACTTTGGCCCGTGAGTCCTATTTTGTGCCTTTCAATATTTGAGTCCTGTATTTAGAGTCACTCATACCATTAGGGTATTGAGTCAAGTTTTGGGATGCTCATTATATGTTTTGTCACTTTGAGTCTTATGAGTCCTGTAAGTCTTGTATTGAGTCCAATCCAATTTTGTAAGAAGAAGACTCAAGTCACTTATAGATCCAGCCAGCATGACACTCCAACCACTGCATGGAATCCAGTCACCCACATAATTGTTCCACTTGGAAGCATGGATGGAGTCATGGAGCCACCCTTGAAGACCCTGGTGAATCAAATATCTACAACACTTACCAGGAAGAAGGACAACCAAAGAAAACCCGAAAGCATGAAGCCCTAACCCTAATTTGGTGCCCCATCCTTATGGTCACCACCAAGTGGTCAACCACCTTTGGGTCACCCCGTTGGCCAACCATAACAAGGAGAGTGAGAGAGATTGTGAGCCTAATTGGGAGAGGAGTTTCCATGTATTCTATGTAGGGTTTGTGAGGGAAAAGGACACAAAGAAAGTTACTTGTATACCCTTGCTTGGGATCCAAGTCTTGTAAAACTATATAAGAGGCCACCCTCTCATGTATTTTGATAACTTTTAATGAGATTTCTTGAGTTTTTCTCCAACATTGCTATGTGCTTTGTCCTCCTAAGGGAATCTGTGTGAGACCCATTGCTATTACAAGCTTTATGCGCCCTGCCTCCAAATCTCCAACGAAACCCTAGCCGCCAACCCTGTTTCAACCTTGGACGCCCCCACCACTTGGCCACCCACATCCAATGCTCTTCTTCACTTTCTTCATTCAGTCTTCTACCTTATTTCTCCTTTGTTTTCTAACCATTGATAGGTGTTTTGCAAGTCCCTCAGAGTCCATGAATCCAGGATTCCTTCCGACCATCTTTCGGGTTAGCAGGCCGAAAGCCACGGATCCACGAGGTCTCTGGCTTGATTTTCCAGGACATCCAGGATTGTAGAGCGACCCGTTCACAGATTCATCTTCAAATTACTGCCTAGTACATCCCCTTGACTCACAAGTTACGGTATTGCAGAAGAGCTAGCCTTACCAGGGTTTCTTAGCCTTGGCGATCCTTTCTTTTCAATATTTAGGGTCTGTTTCTACGTGCATGTGCTTCTAGTTTTTCTGTAGAATTCTTTGCTTAGAGTCTTGGCTCAAATTTCGAGATATAAACTCTTAGTTCATTGCTTAATAATAAAAAAATAGTTTGCATGCATAAGTAGTCCCATATCAAGCAGCACTCTATCCTACCGGAGAAGATTGAGAGATCCTCAGTCACCACCATGGTTTTGGTGGAGGGTGATTTGCCAACAACATAACCATCTGCTAATAAGATTTGCATCAAGCAAGAAAGATAGATTTAGAAGATGTGGTTTGAAAATTGGACTTTATAAAAGCATTTGATAGGATCAACCCTTCATTATCAAATTTTTCTCTTGTGAGAACCAACCCAATTGGGCCCTTTAGTGCCAAAGTCAACAATTCTAGCCAACTTCAACCTAAATTCAAGAAAAAAGAGACCAAAATAGGGGAATCTTGATCTCCTACATGATTTCATACCTTGGCAAATAGAGTCGTGTAATGGAGGCCATTACGAGGATCGCAAGGTTAGGGTGAATCGGTCGATGGCCATTGGGAACCACCTCAACTAGCGAACAGTTAGCATTTGGCCATCTTTATCCCTTCCAAATCTCATTCAAAAGCTCTCTTTAAATCTCATCATTCCCTTCAATTAATCTTCATCAAAGCTTCTCCTCACTGCCTCCCTTCTTCTTCCTCTTTGGCAACTGTCGAGCCATGCACAGCCACCCAAACCCTCTTTCTTTCTCCCTAAATTCCCCCTTAGCCTCTTGTGGTATAGGAGCTTGAAGCATTTTAGTATCTTCATCATCGAAAATCAGCACTACTGACTGCACCCTCACTGTCACTACTACTTACCGGTAACTTCCCCTCCCTCTAGATTTTTTTTTGATTTTTTGATGTTGATTCCATGATGGCAAGCCCCATTTTTTTTTCTTCTCCCTCAGTTCCCCTATTGGTCACCATACCACCATTATTGGTTGTGCTACCTTGACCCCCCTCCCCTCCATGGTTGCCCCTAGGTTGGACCACCACCACCCCCCTCCCTCCTCCTTAATTTCTTAGAACCATGGAAAGGCCCTGTTCAAGCCAAGGAAAAGAAGAGAAAAGAAGGCAAAGGAAGAAGAAAAGAAAAGAAAAGAAAAGAAAAGAAAGGGAAGGAAAAGAAAAAAGGGGGGAAAAAGAAGAGAGAGAGGAGAGAGAAGAGAAAGAAAGAGGAGAGAGAAAAGAAAGAGAAAAATAAATAAATAATAACAAATTGGGTGAGAGATCAATCTTAATCCATCGGGTTTTAATTTGGTTTAATCTAGACTAATCCATCATCAATCAAACCAGATTCTCATAAATCAGACTTAATTGGCTACTTAAACTGAACCCTAGATTGAACCCAGACCTAGACCTAATTGAGAGTCTCTCTCCTTATTCTAACTTTTTTCTCAAATTGAAGGTTAGTTTTGTAATTAACTTGTTTTACCAGAGTCTCCATCACCTCTATCGGTAAAGGAGTGCTGGACCTAGGATTTGAATCGCATTTCACTGGTAGAATTATTTTCTATAAGTTATCTTTATTCCTAGTATGTTTACCATGCATGATTTGATTTAAAGGTTTAATTATTGTTATGTTATGTTACTCAAATAAGTACCATATATGTTTTATATAGACATGATTTGGCAAAATATTGAATTAAACATACATGAACATTTCAAAATGAGTTTTATTTCATTACATCAAAAGATGTGTTATTTGTTGATTTTATTGCTCTCTAGTTTGAATATGATCATACGAGTTAGGATCTTGTCTCTTTTTAGACCTCTAATGGGGTGATCACTATTGCGTACTAGTGGATAGTATGTTATAGTCAGGATCTAGTTTCTTTCTAGGCCTAGCTAGGGAGGGCTGATTATTGACATATATTAAAAAAGTATATTTTCTCATGTAACATCAAAGCTAGTATCCTTCTGGTTCTCCAGTGGGATGATCACTAGCACATGACCAATGAATGATGTGTAGTCAGGATCTATTCACTTTTGGGGCTAGCCATGAGTGATCATGGTCATAATCAGAGGGATTAGTGAAAGAATAGTATCCTAAAAGCCAATCATATTTTTTATGAAATAGGGGCTTATTTATAAAATTCTTTTGACTTATGTATGATATTAATAAAAGGCATTTTGTTTCATCATATGCTGTGTCTTATACATTTTTAAAAAAATTATGATGAACCCTATAAATTAGGACAATGATTTTAGGATTATGATAGAATTCATAACAATGAGATCTAAGATCTTATAAACTCTAATCTAAAATATTCCTAGTTATGGGATCATTGAGTCGGGGATTGATATTTTCGAAGAGACTAGCACATCCTATGTATGCTCGATGGAGAGAGTAGTTGGTCTCATGACTACTTATGTAAGGACACTAAAACAAGGATGCGGGTGCTCATTAGGGTATGAGTTCACTGAATTGATCATCATAAGAATATCTTATGGAAGTCGTACTTACTTGTCAAAAGATAATTTTCTTAGTAGAAGTTGTGTAAGTGATCCTTAAACTTAAGATCACCATGATATCTTGTACAAATGAATCCATGTTTTGGTTCATACTCATTCAAGACTAGTCATGTACGGGATGTTCATAGATATGGTGAATTATGTATGAAGGTTATGAGCAGGTCAATAAGAAATCAATCACTCATAGTAAGAGGAGTATTTACCCATGCAATCTCATCAAATGATGACTCAGAGGAAGTCTTTGATCAAAGCAGCATGAAATCATAAAAGGGTTTTTAATCTTTTATTGGTTGAGTTTTCATTAGTGATTTATTGTTCGAGTGAAGAAAGTGTGAGGGTTTGATAATTTTCCATACCCAAGCACTTATTCAAGATAAAGGAAGATCGAAGGAATGAATTGCATGATAACTTGCTACTAAATGATATTTTGATAATTTTTATCAAATTCCTCATCTTCTCGGTAGGCTTGGCACATTGCTAGATATCAATCATGTCTTGTAGGTTATCATGAATTTAATTGATTGAATTCATGAGTCAATTTGAAAGATGGTTCAAATTGGCAGCTACGATTAGCTTAATTTGATCTAATTCAATTAGTTGATTTCTAATCGAACTAAATCAACATGAACCTAGACACTGCTAGCTAGATAAGGAGCCCAAAGGGTCATACATATTAAATAATTGATTAAGAAAGTTATTTGTATTTTTATTAGGGTCATAGGATCCTAATTGGCTAGCTAATTAAGATACTAACATATGTTGGCTAGCCTAACTCCTAGCCTAATTAGATTAGATTTAAATACTTGCTATTTGGACTAACTAATTTAATTTGGACTTAAATTAGGTTAAGCATAAAGTGGGGTAGCAAAATTGAGATTTATCCTAATTTTATAGCCTTTATCCTTTGATTAAACCAAGAGTCCCAAGGGCTTGGGACTCTTGGTGCCAATATTGGCATATGCACACATTAAGGGGCATAGAAAGATCAAGAGTCCTGTAATTAAATCACCTTTTTGGTGATAAGCCTTATCCCTTATCCTCTCTAATAGATGCCCATTTGGACTGGATTTGATAGGTCAAATTATGTAATTATGGACTTGATTTCATGAAGGGATGTGATGCTTGGAATATATGGCACATGAAATAGGCTAGAGTCCTTCTACTTATCAATCATTTTTTTTTCAGATAAGCCTCTCTAGTTTATACATCTATTGGGATATTGAACGAAGTTTTTAATTATAAAATTAAAGACTAATTATCAATTTTTCTCGAAGAGTTGCAATAAGCAACTCTTCGAGCAAAATATTTGTGAAACATTACACCTTTCTACCTAGAGACTCCTTCTGCTTGATGGATCTTATATGATATATTAAATATCATATTAGGGGCTGATAAAAGGATGTTTTAAGCACCTCTTCTCTTCCTATTTAAAGGCTTCGGTGATTAAAATCAAAGCATCTAAAGTTTATCCCGATAACTCTCTTCCTTTCCTTGTTAAGACAAGTCTTTTATTTTAAGACAAGTTCACCATTTTAAGACAAAGGCTTAGGAAGAGAATTAGAAAGGAAAATATGATAGTAAGAAAGTTTTCAAAGAGATTTTGAACTACTCTTTAGAAGGAAAAAGGTCCTAGAAGAAAAGAAAGGCTACCGGTAGGAGTCGAGCAAGAGAAATGAGTGCTTTCTTGATCCAGTTCCTATATAGATCATCTTTGGAGGGCATACACTTATGTGCTTAGTAGAATAAAGGATATTAGTATTATATGTATTCTTCTATTTCCTAATATTTTACCTTGTTAATTGATATAATCAAGGGAATACTGAGTTTAGGATTTTAGTTGACTAGGATTTCAAGGATTAAAATTTTGAAATATAATATTTCACTATGCAACCATAACCCAACAGTGGTATCAAAGCCATCTTGATTCATTCAATTAATAGCTAATTAAATATTTAAATGATTATGTCTAGCATAATAGTTATAGTATATGTAAATTAATATTATGTCTTCTACTTTATCACTACGAGATATTTTAGATGCTAATAAGTTCACTGGTCCTAATTATGTGGATTGGTTAAGAAACCTGATAATTATCTTAACTTATAAGAATATATCCTGCATCCTTGATTCTCCTGATCCAGATCCGATCGAAGGTGATACTTCGGAGGAGGAAAGGATCACATATAAAATATGGCAGAATGATAGTTTAATTGTCAAGTGCATTATGTTAGTCTCTATGAGCAATGAATTGCAGAGGCAACATGAAAAAATAGATCCTCAATCTAGACTGCTCAATCTTAAAAAGCTTTATAAAGAGCAAAGTAGGGTTGCCCAGTATGAAATATCAATGCAATTATTCTAAACACGTTTCAAGTTCATGTACTAAAGATGATTGACTTAATCACTCGATTAGGTCCTTAGGGTTTGTTTTGGATGGAGAGCTTAATTAGGACTTGATCGTGCAATCACTTCTTGATTCCTTCTCTCAGTTTGTCTTGAACTATCACATAAATAAACTAAATCTTTCATTACTAGAGCTTCTTAACATGCTTAAGATAGCTAAGAGCCATTTTAAAGAGGACAAGGCTCATCTTCTTCTAATTGATGGGAAAAAAAATAGTAATGAAAAAGGGTTCAAAGAAAAAGTGGAATCCTAAGAAAATTATCTAAAAGAGGATGAAGTCAAAGAAGCCTTTTGCTGATGGAACCTATTTTCACTGTGGCAAGCAGGGATACTGGAAGAAGAACTACAAATCATATCTTGCTAGTCTAAAGCCTGATGCTGGTGGAGTATCAAAAGGTTTCTACATAATACAAACTAACTTGTCATTGAGTACTTCAGCTTCTGATTCACAGGTATTGGATACCATATATGGGTCTCATATATGCAAGTCTTTATATGGACTTCATAGAATTAGGAGCTTAAAGAAAGGTGACTTTGAGATTTATGGTGTGAGTGGTGAAGCCATTCAAGTGAAAGTTATGGGTACCTATCTATTGTTATTACCTTCAAGCAAAATTTTAGAATTGAAAGACTATTATTATGTTCCAAATTTTATTAGAAATATTATTTCTATACCCTTGTTATTATAGTAAGATTTTGAAATTAATATAAAGAGTAGTGGATGCTCTATTTCTCATTCTAATAAATTTTTTGAAACTGGTTTATTTGTTAATGATATTTTAGTTCTTTCACTTAATAATAAAGTTTTACTTGTTGAAAATAAAAAAAGAAAGACAGATGTCAATGTCACCTTTCTCTAGCATTATCGATTAGGTCATATTAGTGAGTCTAGGATAAACAAGTTTGCAAAGATAAATTCTTTGATCCTTATGATTATCAATCATTAGAAACTTGTGAATCCTGTCTTATGGATAAAATGACCAAATCTCTATTTACCGATCATGGAGATAGGGCAACTGAGTTATTAGGGTTAACACATATAGATGTATGTGGACCCATATCAACTCAAGCCAAAGGAGGATATTCTTATTTCATCACCTTTACTAATGATTTATCTAGATTTGGATATGTGTATCTTATAAAACATAAATTCAAAGCCTTTGATAAATTTAAAGTGTATCAAAGTATGATTGAGAAATAAACTGGAAAGAGTATTAATGTCCTTCGATTAGATCGAGGAGGAGAATACTTATCTAAGAATTTCTTGATCATCTTAAAGATAAAGGCATTCTCTCATAATGGATACTTCTGTATATACCAGAATTAAGTGGTGTAATTGAAAGGAGGAATCGTACCTTGTTAGACATGGTAAGGTCTATAATGAGCTTCACTGATCTTCCTATATACTTTTAGTGTTATGCCCTAGAGGTTGCTACTTATATACTAAATAAAGCACCATCAAAATTAGTAGCTAGCACTCCATATGAATTATGGAGAGGCAAAAGATAAAGTCTTAAATATCTTAAGATTTGGGGTAGCCCAGCATATGTTACAAATATATTTGGACATAAGCTGAGTGCTAAAGCTGAAAATATAGGTTCATAGGTTATCCTCGAGAAGGTATTGGATACCTCTTTTATCATCATATTGAATAAAAGGTTTTTATCAATAGGTATGCAACTTTCTTTGAAAAGAAATTTATCCAAGAAGGAGACAGTGAGAAGATACTTGAACTTAATGAAATACAAGATCAACAACCTACTCCTATAAACAATTAACCTCAAATTTCTCAACCATAAGTACCTATTAATAAGGTACCACCACAACACACACCTCCTCTCCGTAGGTCAGAGAGAGCATGGGATGCACCTCTCAGATATGGCTTTGTTATTAGACATGACAGTGAAGCTAGCATCATCCAAGATGATGATACTTTGACCTATACCAAAGCTATCAAGAGTAAAAACTTTGACAAAGGGCTTGATGTCATAAAATGTGAAATGGACTCCATGAATACCAATCAGGTTTGGACCTTAGTTAATCCACCTGAGGGCATAAATCTAATAGGGTGCAAATGGGTCTTCAAAAGGAAGATTGGAGTAGATGGCCAAGTAAACCTGCAAGGCTAGGCTTATGGCAAAAGGTTTCAAACAAAAACATGGAATTGACCATGATGAAATATTTTTGCCAGTAGCTATGCTCAAGTCCATTAGAATTTTACTTGCTATAGCTGCATACTATGATTATGAAATATGGCATATGGATATAAAGACTGCCTTCCTCAATGGGTATCTTGAGAAAGAAGTTTATATGTCACAACTAGAAGGGTTAATCTTAAGTGAGAGACCAAACCAAGTATGCAAGCTTAAAAAAATTATTTATGGACTAAAGCAAGCATCAAGGAGTTGGAATATTCGATTTGATGAAACAATCAAGAAATTTGGTTTCATCAAAAATGTGGATGAACCATATGTGTATAAGAAGATAAATGTGGGTGCCATTATCTTCTTAATATTGTATGTTGATAACATACTTATCATTAGGAATGATATTCCAATATAGCAATTGGTCAAAGCTTGGCTATCTAAATAGTTTTCCATGAAAGATTTGAGAGAAGCATCCTATATACTAAGTATAAAGATCTATAGAGATAGATCTAAGAGAATGCTTGACTTATCTCAATCCAAGCACATTGACTTAGTATTGAAAAGATTCAATATGGAGAAAAGTAAAAGAAGTTATTTGCTCATGAGTCAAGGCATACTTCTTTCTAAGAAGATGTCTCCTAAGACACCTGAAGAGAGACAAAGGATGAGTAAGATTCCTTATGCTTCGGCTAAAGGATCAATCATGTATACCATGTTATGTACTAGACTTGATGTTGTTAATGTCTTAGGTATAGCAAGCGGATTCTAGTTTGATTCAGGAGAGGATCATTGAAAAGATGTGAAAAACATTCTGAAGTACCTTAGAAGGACTAAAGATATTTTTCTAATATATGGAGGATTAGATTTAAAACTAGAAGACTATACTGACTATAGGTTTTAATCAGATCCAAGTGATAGTAAATCCATATCAAGGTCTGTCTTTACTTCGTATGAAGGTGTAGTGAGTTGAAAAGGTACCAAGCAACAAACTATAGCTGACTTAGTTACTGAGACAGAATATATAGCTGCTAGTGAAGCTGCTAAGGAAGTTATTTAGATGAAAAAGTTCATCTCAAAGTTGGGTGCAGTTCCTGTGATACAATAACTGGTGCCACTTTATTGTGATAACACTAGAACTATTGTATAAGTTAAGGAACCGAGGTCTCAAAAAATTTAAGCATATCCTAAGACACTTCCATCTCGTTCATGAAATCATTGAAAGACAAGACATGATTTTTGAATGAGTAGATACAAAGAACAACATAGCAAACCATTCACTAAGGCCCTTTCTCAACAGTAATTTGATCACCATTTAGATTGTATGGAAATTAAATACAATGATGATTGACTTTAGTGTAAGTGGGAGATTGAAAGAATAATGTCCTAAAAGCTAATCATATTTCTTATAAAATGGGAGCTTATCTGTAAAATTCTTTCAACTCATGTATGATATTAATAAAAGGTATTTTATTTCATCATATGATGTGTCTCATACTTTGTTGTTTTAAGATTATGATGAATCCCATAAATTAGGGCAATAATTTTAGGATTATGATGGAGTTCATAAAAGTGAGATCTAAGATCTTATAAATCCTAGTCTAAAATATTTCTAGTCATAGGATATCAAGTTGGGAATCGATATTTCTAGAGAGACTCGCACATCCTATCTATGCTCGATGGAGAGAGTGGTTGGTCTCATGACTACTTATATAGGTATACTAATACAAGGATGTGGTGCTCATTAGAGTATGAGTTCACTGAATTGATCCATCATGTGAATATCTAATGGAAGTCTTACTTGTCAAAAGATGATTCTCTTAGTGGAGTTGTGCAAGTGATCCTTAGATCTAAGATCACCATAGTATCTTATACACATAATTTATATTTTGGTTTATACTTATTCATGACTTAGTCATGTATGGGATGTTCATAGAAATGTTGAATTATATATGAAGGTTTTGAGTAGGTCAACAAGGAATCGATCATTCCTAGTAAGAGGAGTATTTATCCTATGTAATCTCATCAAATGATGACTCGAAGTCTTTGATCAAAGTAGCATGAAATTATAAAAGGGTTTCTAATCTTTTATTAGTTGAGTTTTCATTAGTGATTTAATGTTCGAATGAAGAAAGTGTGAGGGTTTGATTATTTTCCATACCCATCACTTATTCGGGATAAAAGAAGATCGAAGGATTAAATTACATGGTAACTTACTAATGAAGGGTATTTTGATCATTTCTACCAAATTTTTATCTTCCAAGTAGGCATGATATATTGCTAGATATCAATTATATCTTGTAGGTTATCATGAATTAAATTAATTGAATTCATGAGTCAATTTGAAAGATGGTTCAAATTAGTAGCTAGGGTTAGCTCTATTTTATCTTAATTTCATTAGTTGATTTCTAATCGAACTAAATTGACATGAACCTAAACCTACTACTGATTCGATGAGGAGCCCAAAGGGTCACACATATTAAGAAATTGATCAAAGAAATCATTTATATTTTATTAGGTCATAGGATCCTGATTGGCTAGCTAATTAACATACTAGCATATGTTGGCTAGCCTAACTCCTAACATAATTAGATTAGGTTTAAATGCTTGCCATTTGGGCTAACTAATTTGAGTGAGACTTAAATTAGGTTAAGCCTTAAGTGGGGCAGCTAAATTAAGATTTATCCTTATTTTATAGCCTTTATCCATTGATAAAATCAAGAGTCCCATGGGCTTGGAACTCTTGGCACCAATATTGGCATATACACACATTAAGGGGCATAGAAGGATCAAGAATCCTTCTGCAATTAAATCACATTTTTAGTAATAAGCCTTAGCCCCTATCCTCTCTAATAGATGCCTATTTGGACTAGATTTGACTGATCAAATTATATAATTATGGGTGTGATTTCATGAAGGAATGTGATGCTTGGAATATATTGTGTATGGGATGGCTAGAGTCCTTCTACTTATCAATCACCTTTTTCTAGATAAATCTTTCTAGTTTATACACCTATTGGGGTGTTGGTCCAAGTCTTTGATTCTAAAATTAAAGACTAGTTATCAGTTTTTTTTGAAGAGTTGCAATAAGCAACTCTTGGCATAAAATATTAATGAAACAATGTTTCACTTTGTACCTTTCTACCTAGAGACTCCTTCTGCTTAAAGGGTCTTATCTGATATGTTAAATATTAGGTTATGGACTGATAAAAGGATATTTTAGGTGCATTCTCTCTTTCTATTTAAAGGATTCAGTGATTAAAACCAAAGTATCCAAAGTTTATCCTGATAACTCTCTTCCTTCCCTTGTTAGGACAAGTTTTTTATATTAAGACAAGTTCACTATTTTAAGACAAGGGCTTAGGAAGAGAATTAGAAAGGATAATAGCATAATAAGAGAGTTTTCGAAGAGATTTTGAGCTACTCTTCAGAAGGAAAAAGGTCCTAGAAGAGAAGAAAGGCTACTAAAGAAAGAAAGGATACCAGTAGGAGTCGAGCAAGAAAGAGAAGTGTTTCCTTGATCCAGTTTCTATGTGGATCATCTCTAGAGAGCATACACTTATGTTCCTAGTGGAATAAAGGATATTAGTGTTACAAGTATTCTTCCATTTCTAATATTTTGCCTTGTTAATTGATATAATTAAGAGAATCCTGGGTTTAGGGTTTCAGTTGACTAGGGTTTCAAGGATTAAAATTTTGAAATCCAGTTTTCTACTGCGCAACCATAATCAACAATTAGGAGAGGAGTAGATGGATAATATTGGTTATTTTTGAAATATATTTTAGTCAAATGCATATATTTGAAACTTCATGTTGAAAGATCTGATATATCTCAATAGTTTATATTTTATAGATCAATGTTAATTTTATATTTCATATATAAAATATTTAATTGAACTAGTGATTCTGATAACTTATTGGGCTCATAAAGCTTATTATATCTTTTCTTTCATTTTAGATGCTGCGAAGTAGTTAGGCTTGGGATTGTGCTATAAGAAGCTTAAGATCTAGGAGAACATAAGTTAGATTTTTTTAAAATAAATTATTGGATGCTATGTGATGTATTTTCTAACTCTTTAAGAATGTAAACTCCTCTTAATTATCATGATTAGTTGATTGTTGCTTTTCTATCACCGCCTAAATTAAGATTGTTACTACTTATGCTCAAAAGGTAGGCCTTGTATATCTTGTGGAATTAAATCCTAAGGAGATGTGGCCATTTGTTATATGCCCGGCTTGGGCCTCAGGTAGGGGCATGATATCTCTTACGGGATCTTTCTCTCAAAATGGATTGGTTGGATTAAGTATATTCTCACAAGTAGAAAAATTGATGTCAATGTAAACATATCTACAAATGTAGAGTTAGACAAGGTGATCCTCTCTTACCTTATCTATTAATTTTGGTGGATGATCCTCTCTGTAAATTGCTCAATGCTTCCTATATGAGGGGGTTGGAAATCGTTGGATCAATGAGGGAACAAAACTTTTGCAATATGCATATTACACTTTGGTTTTCTCAAGGGCCACCAAAATACATCATGCTAAGCCAAAGATCATCATCTATTCCTTTGAGTTGCTCTCTAGATTGTTTGTGAACTTCCATAAAAGCTTGGTCTCTTCCATTGATAGAAGATCAGAAGGTGGTTTGGATTATGCCAGGTGGCTCAATTGCCCACTTGTCTTGACTCCATTAAAATAACTTAGTCTTCCTTTAAGTTGAAGGAAGCCTACAAAAGTTGGTTGGTTAATGTTGCTGCAAAAAATGGAGGGTTAGCTAGCTTTATAGAAAGGCAAACTGCTCTCTTTTAGCAAGAGATAACTTTGGTGAATTTGATACTTACTGTGCTTCCTTTATATTTATGTCTCTATTTAAACTCTCCTTGTGGGTAATCAAAAAGAAAGATAGATACCTAATATGGGGGCCAGCACCCCGTCCTTGGTATCTTGGGGGTTTGTAAGCTAAACTTCACCCCCAATGACTAGGACCCAAATTCCTTCAGTTGAAGTAGGATCGTACCATTAGGCTCCCTTGGCTTCATTGATCTTCGATCATGGAGAAGGTGTACTTTGCCCTTGGTGGCCAAGGTCCGGCATCCTTCGGATGGGCCATAGTTACATCTTGAATCCCTTGGCCAGATTGGCCTTTAGCCCTGGTGAAGGTGCACTTCACCCTTGGTGGCCAGGGTCTGGCACCTTTTGGATGGGCCATAGCTGCATCTTGAGTCCCTCAGCCTTGGTTGACCTTCGACCTCAGAAGGGATGCTCTAGCTGACTTTGAGTCCTTACTTCCAATGGCTGAAAGGCTCTAGCAGCTCCTTTCAAGGCAAGCATAGGAGGAAGTAACCGATACTCATTTCCATTCATTCAGTGGCATGATCAGAATGTCAGATCCAATAATCCCTAGTAAATTCTCTCAATTAAGGAGAATGTGACCCATTCCTGGCAGTGGTCCATGTCACCATTTAGAAGTGCGGCTAGCAACACACAAGTAACAAAATCCTAATTAATGGAAAGTGGACATCCTAGATAGACAGAATGATCCTCTAAGTCCCCACTGGATGGAATCTTTAGACCCATCACTTTTTGCTAAACCCACTGAAAATTTTTTTCTTCCAAAAATTTTAGCCTATAAAAGGGGGTTCTTTAAGAATCCCTAGGTACATCTCCCTTATGTTACATCTCTTTTTACTCCACTCCTCTCTTTTTTTTATTACTTATTGACTGACTTGAGTATTAGAGGGTCCTCATCAGATCCACTTCTAGCTAGTGCTTTTTTGCAAGTATACCTTGCAAGCACCACCTCTCCAACCACCTCTGGTGTTCGAACAAGAAGTAGTGACAACAATATCGAAGATCTTTTCTATGGATGAGTGATGCAGAATCTAATGGGATCTCTTGTAAGGTTAATTGGAGAATAGTGTGCATACAAAAGGAGGGAGGACTAGGTGTAAAAGATGTTGCCCAATTCAATAATTCATTGCTTGCCAAATAGGGGTGGAGATTCCTTAGTAGAGATCAAGGTATGAGGAGGAATCAAATTGAGTTTGCATTTCATAGAAGAGTTAAAGTCTCTATACCTTGGAAACCTTTATGGCGGCATTCCAACCTTCAAAAAGATGTGGTCAATGTGCTCCTAGCCTTTTGGAAATGAGTGCATTCTTCAATTGGAAATGGACTAAACACTCGAGTTTGGAAGGACAGCTAGTTAGGCAAAGCCCCACTCCAAGTGGTATTCCCCTTTTTATACTCTTCAATTTCCAAGAAGAATAGGCAAGTTGCTGATTTCCTTGATGCTAGCAATCTCACTTGGAAGATTAGAGTTCCTTCATCTAATGGGAAGATTTGAGAATGGTTTCAACACCTTTCATCACTGTTAGGTTCAATGTATTTTAACTCCGAGGAGAATAGGGTAATTTAGAAAGGCAGCAACAATGATCAATTCACTTCAACTTCTCTATATCTTTTCATCAACACAAGTGGAATTAGGTGCCATTTTGTTGGTTCACTTTGGAGTATCTATGCACCTTTAAAATTAAATGCTTTATGTGGCTATGTTGGAAGAACAAGTTTTGGTAGGTAATTAATAGAAAACTTTAGAAAAACTTAGGAGGTTGTGTGTTCAAAATCACTGGATCATCTTTTATCAATTGCACATTCTCTGGCTCTACTTGGAAATCAAAATGTCTACCATTGGGAGTTCTTCCTGCTTTCAAATCATTTAAGGAATTGTGTCTAAGTTGTTGAAAATTGTCATAAGGTGGATTTTCATTGATTATCAACTAATTTAGACTTTGATTTTATTTCAAAATATGGGATGAGTTATTGTCTGAATGAATGGTTAAGGAGCTCATAATCTTTGTGATCATATTATGGTTTGGATCCAATTGTCTTAGTTATATGATATAATGGATATCGTTGTAGACTTGATTTGATTAATGGGCTGTGTAATGGATGGACCCATTACCATTACTAACTGAGCTAGGTCCCTACTCCACTCCTACATATATTCACTTATAAAAATCCTAGGGCACAAGATTATTATTCATAAGGGACACCTATTTCATTGAGGAGGTAGGCATAAGGAGGAGAAGAAGAGGATGACCTAAACCTATATTTTTTATTCTCCTTTTACAGATCATTGCAATGAAAAATCATAGATCTTCGGTGTTTCAAGATATGCATGATTTAATATTTTATTTTATTTATTATTTTGTATTCTGATCATCTACATATGATCAAAGATAAATCCTATAATTGATATTAGAGCACAAGATTTTATAAAATATTAGAATCAAAACTAGAACTATAGATTTGATACCTATATATATTAATTAAGAAATAAAGCAAGGGATGGAATTAAAAAAATTGAGGGATGGTGACACACAAGGTTTTGCCATCGTGCCCTCTTCTTTCCATCAAGCAACCGGATCCGCTGTGCACATGCTGATGCTAATCCTGGTGGGAGGTGGTGCCAATCACTCGCACCCCTTCCATGCCGATCTTTCGAGATTAAACAACCAAAAAAAGGGGAGAGAGGGAAGCACAATGGATCCAGCCATCGTGCCCTTCACCTCTTCACACCTTTCATGGCCAAAGGAGACAAATTGGTGGTAGCCATAATCTAGTAGGAAGCATGACGGTCATAGATTCCCTTCCCCTCCATCAATCAAAAAAAGAAAAAACCTGATGATCCCCTTTGTTGCTGACAGTTATCTTCCCTTGACCATTGGTGGCTTGGTCGAGTGACGATGCTAGGCTATCGAATGAAGGCCACAGCAGCTAGCCGGCCAAGAATGGGTGAGGAGGGGCACCAGTTTGGCTGCCTCCTCCTCTGCCCAAAGTGAGGAAGTAGGAAATTGTATTGGGTTTCGATTTTAACCCAAAATCTGAATCCAAAATCTAACCCGATTTACGAAAGGCCATTTTTTATACTTTGACCGCATATTCTAACAAAAGTCCTTTAATTTTTTTAGTCCCTAAGTAGCTATTTAATCACAATAGGGTCCTTTTGTGATACTTTTGCATTTAGGCCACTATAATTTGCACATGTTGAAAACAATCCTTAGAATTTTTTTTACTTGATCCCTGAATAGTTGTTTTATCATAAAAGAATCCTTTGATAACATGTTATGTTTCTGAGATGAAATTTTGTCACATTCAATTATCTCATTATTGTATAGTTCATGGTTTTTCAAAATTTCTTATATGATGAGTTTCTTATAACTATGTTGCAATTTATGGTAATATGTTTTAATTACATAAATATCATTAAATTTAGTTTGTAATTATGACATATTAATCCCTGATTTAGAGGGTTGTAAGTTTTAATGGATGGTGATCATGAAAGTAGCCCATTCATTGATTCTTACTGGATTCTCTATTTAGTATTTCAGCAAATTAGATATATTAAATTTTAATAGTTTGCTTGATATTGATATATCAAGATAAATGAATGGATTTATGGGCATAATTGATTGATCCATAATTTAGAGAATTGCATGTTTCAATTGTTGGGTGTGGAGCCTTGTCCAGCAAGCCCAACCCAATAAAACCAAGCCCAGTAGCCCAAAAAAAAACCAAAAAGAAAAAGGACCGAATAGCCAAATTGGGCTAGGCCCGGCCCGACCCACGTGCACAGCCCAGGCCCACATGACGGATGCACAGGTGCACTGCCCGGTCCGACACACGGGTGTGGGTGCACGGCCCAGGCCCACGCGATGTGTGCACTAGTGCACGTGGGCTCGGCCCAAGCGAGAGCGGTCTCGTGCTGGAGCATTTCCCCAACATTTCCCTAGTATTTCCTATACCGTTTCTCATGGTGCACGGGTGGTCCACGGGTTTTATGAGTGTTTGGATCATCCGATCAAGCGATCAGATGGTTAAGATTGATCCCGACTTAAATAAGGCATGATCAGAGGTGTTTGACATGATTCTCGACACGATCTGGGCTCTTTATCTCAGATCTGATGGCCTGAGATATTTCTTGAGGGTTTAGGGACTTCTGAGATGAGGTTTTATTTGCATTTGGACTGGTTTTCATTCCAGGTTGCATCTAGAGATGCCGATGAGACTCTAAACAGTATACAGAGTGATCCTAAGCATGACAAAAGCCCTGAAGACCTTTTTCAAAAGAGAAAAAGGTAAAGAAAGAGAGAGAGGGAGAGAGAAAACTGTAGGGAGGCAAGAGATCTTCCACCAAAAATTATTTTCGAGTGAGGTATTTTTGGAGTATTTTGTTTTCTTCTTTTTTTTCTCCTGTTCGAGGGCTGGGGTGATCATCCTGTAAAACTTTCTATAAATCTTTTTTATAGTGGAGATTTGATCTTGTATGGCCATGGATGTAGGAGCAGGAGTCTATGAACCATGTAATCCCCTGTGTTGTGCTTGTTGCAGTGATTTATTTTGCTAGGATTTTTCTTTCTTTTCTAGTGAATTTCATATTCCATTGTGATCCGTTCCGCAACAACTGGTATCAGAGCTTCAAGTTTCAGTGGAAGCAATGGCAAGAAATGAAGGAAAAGTTAAGATCAACAGGTTTGATAGAAAAGACTTTGGCTTCTGGAAGATGTAGATAGAGGGTTATTTGTATCAGAAAAAGCTTCATCAACCATTGTTAGGTATAAAACCTATCGATATATAGCAAAATGAATGGGATTTTCTGGACCGCTAGGCTTTGGAAGTTATTCGGCTGACGTTGGTCAAGAATGTCATGTTCAACATCTTGGAGGAGAAGACGACAATATGTTTGATGAAGGCACTATGCGACATGTATAAGAAGCCTTCGACCTCCAACAAAGTTTATCTTATGCATCGTCTGTTCAATCTGAAGATGAGCAAAGGTGCGTCTATCACGGATTACATCAATGAGTTCAATTTGATTACCAGTCAGTTAAGTTCTGTCAACATCAGTTTTGAGGATGAAGTCCATGCTTTGATCTTCTTATCATCTTTGCTAGAGAGCTGGGGTGCAACTATTACAGCTGTTAATAGTTCCTACAAATCAAATAAGTAGAAATTTGAAGAGGTTTGGAACTTGATTCTTAGTAAAGATATCAGGAGAAAAGAAGCCAGTGGGAGCTCTGGATCTACTTTGATGATCCAAGTAGACAGAGGGAGGACTGCACAGCGTAGCAACAACCGTGGGAGATCCAAATTCAAGTAGAGGAGCCAGTCAAGACCTAGGGGTGATGACTGTTGGTACTACGGTAAGAAGGGGCACACTAGAAAAAATTACTGGGTGAAAAAGAACAAAGGACAGAAGGAAGAGTCAGTCAATGCAATGGCTGAGAATACTGAAGATGCTTTGTTTCTCAGAGTGGACAGTCTAATTGAGTCATGGATCCTATACTCCGGTGCTTCATTTCATTCTACCTCACAGATGGAATGCATGAGAAATTATACAGCTGGTAATTTCGGAAAGATTTATCTGGTAGATGATGAGCCTTTGAACATCGTGGGGAGAGGTGATGTTCATATCAAGATGCTGAATCAGTCGGTATGGAAGCTGAAGAATGTCATACATGTCCCTGATTTAAAGAGGAACTTGATCTCAGTTGGGCAACTAGACTCGGAGGGCTACGTCATAACTTTTGTTGGCAGCTCCTGGAAGATTGCCAAGGGTGCTATGATGATAGCACGTGGAAGCAAGTTGGGCACCCTCTGCATGACTGGTAACATGAAAGATGCTGTGGCTTTGGCACAGGAAGACTCGGAGTTGTGGCACTACTGTCTGGGTCACATGGGGCAAAATGGAATGCAAGTATTACAGAAGAAGGGCAAGATAGCTGGTCTGAAGATGATGGATGTTGGTTTCTACAAGCACTATGTTATTGGAAAGCAAAAGAGAGTCAGCTTCATCAAGATAGGCAGAGCACCAAGATCAAAAAAATTGGAGCTAGTTCACATCGATGTATGGGGTCCCTCTTTGATGGCATCCCTTGGAGGCTCAAATTATTATGTGACATTTATCGATGATTCACTAGGAAGGTATGGATTTATTTTTTGCAGAATAAATCTAATGTGTTTAACGCTTTCAGGAAGTGAAAAAGCTTGGTGAAAAATGAGTTTGGACAGAAAATCAAGTACCTTAGGTCAAATAATGGAGGCGAGTACAGTAGTACTGAGTTCAAGGAGTTCCGCATAGCTAATGGGATCAAGATGGAGAGGATATCCCGAGTATGCCATAACAAAACGGGATGGCGGAGCGCATGAACCGTACCCTGAATGAGAGAGCGAAAAGCATGAGGCTCCATGCTGGGTTGCCCAAGATGTTTTGGACTGAGACAGTTAGCACTACTACCTACATGATTAATAAAGGTCCCTCCATCCCTTTTGATTACAAGATCCCTAAAAAGAGAGGACGGGTAAATCAGCAAACTTATCGCACCTGAAGGTCTTCGGTGTGTCTCCTATGTGCACGTCAACGCTGAGAAGAGAGACAAGCTAGATGCAAAGTCGAAGAAGTGCTTCTTCATTAGTTATGGCACTGATGATTTTGGTTACAAGCTCTGGAGCGAGAATGATAGGAAAATCATTAGGAGCAAGGATGCGGTGTTCAATGAAAGAAGCCTGTACAAAGACCAAGATATTCTAGACATAGCAGAAGAGGTAGACAAGAAGAAAGAGCAAGTAGAGTTGGAAAAGATTACTGAGGAGGACATTGCCGAGGGAGTAAGAGTTCCTGAGCCTAAGCTGGTGACACTCAACTGAGAAGATCTGCAAAGACCCCGAAACCATGTATAAGGTACTCACCCTCTCTACATTACCTGCTATTGACAGATGGAGGGGAGCCAGAGTGCTTTGATGAAGCCATGGAGAGCGAAGACTTGATCAAGTGGGAGCTGGCGATGAAGGATGAGATGCAGTCCTTGAAAAGAACAAACGTGGGAGCTCAGCACACTATCGGATAGAAAGAAAGCACTACATAACAAATGGGTCTACAAGGTCAAAGAGGAACCCGATGGTAATAACAGGTACAAGGCGAGGCTGGTCATGAAAGGATTCCAACAGAAAGAGGGTATATATTATACCGAGATTTTTTCTCCTGTTATCAAGCTCTCTACGATTCGAGTTATTCTGAGCATTGTAGATGTGGAGGACTTATACCTAGAGCAATTGGATGTTACTACTGCCTTTCTGCATGGTGAGATAGATGAAGACGATTACATGCATCAGCCTGTTGGCTTCGAGGTCCCTGATAAAGAAGATCAAGAAAGCAAGCTAAGGAAAAGCTTATATGGTTTAAAGCAAGCCCCCAGGTTATGGTATAAGAAGTTTGATGGATTCATGATCAACAATGGTTTTGCTAGATGCCAAGAGAATCATTGCTGTTATTTTAAGATACTCTAAGATAGTTTCATGATATTACTCTTGTATGTTGATGATATGTTGATTGCTAGGCCAGACATGCATGAGATTGAAAGATGAAAGAGAGAGATGTCTAGAGAATTTGCAATGAAGAACATGGGCGTAGCAAAGTAGATACTTGGATTGAGGATCGAAAGAGATAGAGTGGCAGGCACACTGAAGTTGATTTAGAGTAGATATATTGAAAAGGTGTTGGACAGATTCAGCATGTCAGATGCAAAGCCAGTGAAGACACCTTTGGTCGCATATTTCAAGATTTTGAAGGAACAATCATCCAAGGTTGATGATGAGCTGAAGACAATGGTCAGGGTTCCATATGCTTTAGCGATTTATAGCTTGATGTATGCGATGGTTTGCACGAGGCCGGACATTGCACATGCAGTGGGATCTGTGAGCAGGTACATGGCAAATCCGGGCAAGCAATATTGGGAAGCTATCAAGTGGATCCTACAATATCTTAAAGGTACCAAGGATGTCGGCCTATGCTACAGGAGGGGCAGTTTGACTTTATAGGGATATGTGGATGTAGACCTGGGTGGTGATGCCAACATGAGGAGGAGCATGACTGGGTATGTGTATACCATTGGTGGGACAGCGGTGAGCTGGATCTCGCAACTGCAAAAGATCGTGATTTTTTCCACCATCGAGATAGAGTATGTGGCAATCACTAAAGCTAGCAAGGAGATGATCTGGCTATAAAATTTGCAGAGGAGCTTGGTAGAGAGCAGAGCTGCAATGTACTATTCTGTGAGTCAAAGTGCTATTCATCTGGCAAAGAATTTGATGTTCCATACGAGAACGAATCATATACAACTGAGGTATCATTTCATCATGGTATTGCTTGAAGATGGATGTCTGTCACTGGAGAAAATTTAGAGCTCAAAGAATCTAGTTGATATGCTGACAAAGGTGGTCACTACAGAGAAATTGGAGCTATGTATGGCCTCAATTGGCCTCCGAAGCTAGTTGATAGGAGGCGCCGCACAAAATACTAACTTTTGTTTTGGAAGTTTTGTTTTATTTTTCATGTGGATGCTGATATGGTGTCTAAGTCTCCAAGTGGGAGAGTTGTTGGGTGTGGAGCCTTATCTAGCAAGCCCAGCCAAAGAAAACCAAGCCCAGTAGCCCAAAAAAAACAAAAAAAAAATTTGGACTGAACAGCCAGATTGGGCCAGGCCCGACCCGACCCACGTGCATGGCCCAGGCACGCGCGGGCGAGCGCATGCAGCCTAGGCCCACGCGATGGGTGCACAGGCATGCATGGTCTCGGCCCTAGCGGGAGCGTCTCGTGCTGGGGCATTTCCCTAGCATTTTCTCAATGTTTCCGCACCATTTCTCACGGTGCATGGGTGGTCCACGGGTTTTGTGAGTGTTTGGACCATCTGATCAAGCGATCAGACGGCTGAGATTGATCCCGTCTTAAATAAGGCATGATCAAAGGTGTTTGACATGATTTTTAGCACGATCTGGGCTCTTGATCTTAATCTGATGGCCTGAGATATTTCCTGAGGGTTTAAGGACTTCTGAGATGAGGTTTTATTTGCATTTGGACTGGTTTTCATTCCAGGTTGCATCCAGAGATGTCGATAGAGACTCTAAACAACATATAGAGCAATCTTGAGTGTGACAGAAGCCCTGAGACCTTTTTCAAAAGAGAAAAATGTAGAGAAAGAGAGAGAAGGAGAGAAAAAACTATAGGGAGGCAAGAGATCTTCCACCAAAAATTATTTCTGAGAGAGGTATTTTTGGAGTATTTTGTTTTCTTCTTTTCTTTTTCTTGTTCGAGGGCTGGGGTGAGCATCCTGTAAAACTTCCTGTAAATCTTTTCTATAGTGGAGATTTGATCTTGTGCAGCCATGGATGTAGGAGCAGGGATCTCTGAACCACGTAATCCCCTGTGTTGTACTTGTTGCAGTGATTTATTTTGCCAGGTTTTTTCTTTCTTTTCTTGTGAATTCTGTATTCCACTGTAATCCATTCCGCAATAACAGATTGTAACCACTAAAGTGGCACATTCATTGAGATTTGCAAGATTCCTCTATTTAGTATTTTAGGGGTGTTGTGATTCTACCTGAGACTTGCTGATGTAGCTGAAGATGGTTGCTGAGTTAGACAATTTAGGATTTCCCTATATTGAGTATGGGCATTCTAAAACTTATAAAATAAAGAGATATGAAAGTCTAGTCATGATGGAGTGGTTTCCCGTGGTGGACCCTTCGATGTGTAAGTCAATCTCTCATGAAAGCAAATAGAAAAGAGAGGAAATTATGGCTTTTAGGTGGGTAGAGTAATAGTGAAGTGAGAGCGGGCGAGGTAGTGGAAGTGGCAGGTAGATGTGGTAGGGATGGTCGTTAGCAAGGCTCAGAAGAGTAAGGCTTGGGCAAGATAAGATAGTCCTAACCTTCACCCGAATAGCAATCTGGAGCTTTCGAGGGGCTTTTGAAGGACTGTTGAGTTTTCCAAATGGCTTAGGACTTTCAAGGGAACTTGCTTGGAGAAAGCCTTTGTGTAAAAAGACTTTTCAAGAGCTTACCTGGAGGGTCCAGGAATAAAATTTATAGACGAAGTATATGGAGTACCTAATGTCTAAAGGATGTTATGCGATGTAGGGAGTGGTGGTTGGCATGTTAATACAGAGTGTATACCTTGGAGCAGTAGCTAGAGATGGCATGGGACTTGTTTACATGGTAAGCATGCTTCCGTAAGGCACCTATATTAATGAGTAGTGGTTGGTATCAGAGAGTCATGGTGCAAGGTTACTTATCCCTATAGGAAGAGAGCACACCAGGCTTCCTTGCATGATATTTGGGACAATATGTTTGGACTTGAGGAACCTGCTTCCTGTGCTGAGGTTGCAAGTGAGATGTCAAGCCATGTGAGGTCCATGTAGGCTTAACCATTTCTAGATGTATCAAGGAGATTTGATATATCAAATTTTGATTTATTTATTACTATTAGTGCATTAAATTGAATAGATGGATTCATAGGCATGACAGATTGATCTTTAATTTAAAAATTCATAGATTTCAATGGATGGTGACCACCAAAATAACCCATTCACTTAAATTTATAAAATTCTTCAATATGATATTTTAATTGAATTTAAATGTGTTATAAAATTATAGCATACAATCATCTTCCTAAAGGGAGCTTATTGTGTATTATAATTTGAAGTGGATATTGTGTGACTAGTAAGTGTGCTAGTCTAGGAATTCATTCTATCAAAATAGGTGGATCTCTAAAAGCTAATGGTACCTTACTAGTTGATTCTACTAAATACTTGAGAGATACCTTATGTGGACCATATTCTTTTCAAAAAAAGTTTATGGCATTAAACCAAGGGCTCTTATTAAAATATTGTTATAAATATTTTCAAGCATAGTATTCATCTATATTTGTTCATTAATTAACTGCATAAGAGTGTTTAGTAGTTAGCACCATTGTATTGAATGATATTACATATCATAGAGGGTATTTCATGGGAGTCACCTTCTTCCCAAAGGAAGTTAGTACTGTTGCACTAAGGGATTTCATAAAAATAAAGCTTATAAATGTGCTCAAGCATATTTGTTGATCATATTTTCTATTGATTAACTATATAAAAATTGTTTAGCAGCTAATATCTTTAAAGAGAATAATGTTATTGCTCCTATAGAGACTCTAGCTGTACAAAACTATAAAATATGGAAATGTGAAATTGAGTTAGTGCTAGAGTTGATGGAATTTGGTTACTACACTATGTAATGATCTTCTATCTTGGATTACTAGCGAGAGTACCTTAAAATAAAAGCTGCCTATGATAAGCGATAAATAGCAGATTTTTTAATTTGGAGATCATGAAAAATATTCTTTTTGATTCCATTCTAGATATTATATTTGAGAATAGTAATGCTAAGTAATTCTTTGATCTCATTATTAAGAGGTATGTAGAATTGATAAGGTAGAGGCTAGATAGATAATAGATAAATTAACTAATATGAGCCATGATAGCATGATGATATTAGGATTTACATTATGAAACTAGAGAAAATTATACCTAAGCTTAGTAGTTTGTGACCTATATCTCTAATACTTATTGACTCATCAAGTTTTAAATTTTTTTATATATAATTTAGTTAGTTTAAAATTATATATAATACATAGAAAGATAAATGGAACATGATATGGCTAGAGATATGATCTCACTTTTAAGGATATAATTAAAAGTATGATCAATGGATGTAATTTACTAGAATATCTCTAGGATGAAGTCATAAAAACCATCATCTATATCTTGAATAAAGTTCTTAGTAAGGTAGCTCCCAAGATACCTTTGGAGTTGTGGATTGATAGCAAATCTAATATTAATCATTTCTATATTTATGTCTACCCTGTAGAGGTTAAGATTTATAATCTATTGGTGAATAAAGTTAGATATAAAATCACTTGTGGTCATTTAATTGGTTATCTAAGTAATTCTAAAAAAATATTGATTCTGCTACCATGACAAAGGTACAAATTAAGATTATTAAATTTAATCATATGAGGTTTCTAGAGTTTGATATAAATTATTGTTGATGCTCTTATACTAAAAATATGATATTAGATAAAAAATAAGTCATTGTGCTCTTACCTTGGAGATCCAAATGGAGGCAGAGGAGGGGTGGGTGACCAGAGATGGCACTGCCAAAGCACTTGGCAATGGAGAGCGAGGAGAAGGGATTCAATGATTCAACATGATTAGGAGCCCTAGATGGGAGCCTGCGACTGAGGATGATTAGTCAGCTGGATGGATTGGGAGCCCTACGGTTGAGCATGATTGGAGCTATGTGCTTGGTGATGGAACTAGATGGAACCACTGAGAGATCGGAGACATCATCACCAAGAAGACGAAGAAGATGCTCAATGGTGGAGAGCAAGGATTCAGAGTGCCATCGAGAACCTTGGAGATGGTTAGACGGTTTTGGGGATGGGAAAGATTTTTGGGATGGGGATGGATTGATAAACCTATTCGATAGAGAGTGTTGCCAGCATAGAGTGTGGATTTAGAGAATTATCGATAGCTCAGGGATGGTCGAAGCATTATCAAGAGCTTGGGGATGGATGGTCGGATAGAGGGTTTTGGGGATAGGGGGCAGGGTGGGGAGAAGATTAATTGATGGTTCTAGTCTTTTGAGGGAATTGATGAAGAAAAGCTTTTTTTGATGAAGGTGGTTTTGATGGGGATGGATGGCTTTGATTGTGTTAGACGGAGGGAGGGAGTAGTGTGCAGGTGGGAGAAAGACACAAAAAAATTTTTGGATGGATACCGACACTTAAATAATTTTTAATAACAATTATATCATAATGCTACTATAAAATTATTTTTTTATGGTTATTATTAATAGCTATAATTAATATGGAGATACTTAATATTTTATGGCCATTAAAGAATTAATGCTATAGAATGCCATTAAAAGATATTTTTGTTATAGTGTTTAAGTAGATCAAATCTTGATGACTCGTCAAGTTGATCATGAATCCAATAAATTCAAATCTAATATAACAACCATTGATAATAATGGATGTTCTACAAAAATCATGGTGGAGATTAACATAGAGGAAGATCGTAGTAATTTCAGTCTAGGGCCCTCTATTAAGGTTAACTTGGAATTCATCATTAAAAGTCTTAATGCTCCATTGGATCAATTAAATCATGTAGAGCAAGAGAGTGTGGAGAGAGAAAGAAGGGTAGAGAGAAAGGTAGAGGAGGTGAGAGAAAGAGAAGAGAAGAGAGAAAAAAAAACCAATCTCTCTCCCCCTCTATTCTCCTTTCTTCTTAAAGCTGTAGAATATTCATACGTGGCTATGGTCTGGGTTTGCAAGTGAACAAATTAATAGACAGAGAGTCATTGATACTAATTAGATAACTAAAGGATGACTGAATTTATAATTATATATATTGTATTATTTTTAATATTAAGTATATTGTTATGAATTATAATCAATAGTGTTTATGAACATTGAAGTTGTAATGGACTTAAGGCCTCGTATGATCTCGAGGATATTGTTCTAGGATTCACGTGGCCATGTCATATGGTAGACCTAGATGTTAGGTTTGGGATATGACACCTACAATTGGCTTTCTTCCGATGAAATCAGATAGAAGAAGACTCTGATTGGGAGTCTTCTTCTTCTACTATTCCTTCCTCTCTCTTTCTTTTGGTAAAGATGTAAGCCATTGGATAATAGGTTAGTCCAGTTTGGGAGGCTAGGCCTCAAACATAGAACTTTAGGCTTGCATCTTCTGAGATCCTATTTCTTCTATGCTAATTTACTGTACTCTTTGGATCTAAATTCTTTAGTGTAAAGTAGCTTCTTTCTAGTTGTTGCACCTATCAGTGCCAAATTGCTACATTCATCTGACCATATATCTATGGGTTGGCACTTTATTTTTCCTAGCCTACCCTTCTGATCTAACTATTTTTGCAATCCTTGCTACTTTGACTTCATTCTAATTTTATGTATGCTTGTCCCTTGTTTCTTTAAAGGCTTTTCCCTATTAGTGCTATCTTCACTCAATAGTATGTAATTCCTATCTTTATCTCTAATAAAGGTTGGGTGGTATTCATACATCTCTTATACTCAAGAAAAAGATAATTTGTGATACTTGGATGAAGATTGATATTTCTGAAAAGGATATACATGGCTGGTGCTAAATTACAGTAGCACACTTTTGGTCAATCTAGTTGGGAAGAATAGAAGCATTTTTAAAGAAAAGTAAATTCTGTTATGAATTCTCTTAGGGAATCCAAGAAATTGTTAAGGATTGGGTTTAATAGGCCTTTGAAGGATATTAATGGGGTGAAGATAACCTTCCAGAAAGTTGGAGTGAGAATCAAAGGAATGTAGTAGGTGGAATACCTTATTCGGACTTTTCAACCTCCTCCTCTCCTTTACCCCCTCCCCCTTCTCTCTACTTTCCCTTTATCTCTCCCTTCTCTCTCGCTCTCTTTCTTTATTTGCATTTTTTTTGATTTTTAATAAAATTTTGGTGCATAACACTGTTCACCTTTTAAAAAAAGCAAAAATAAAACACTTGCACATTGAATCATTTCTTTAAACTAACTCCTAGCAATTGCTTTGTGTGTGACTTTTATAAGAGATATAGAAGCATCTATCCCAAAAAAGATGAAAGTATTCATTTGGCTTGTATTAAGAAATAGAGGAACTTATTAGCAATAAAAAAGGGTGGGGAAGGGGAGTCGGTTGCATCTTTTGCAGGAATAGAATAGAATCAGTAGCACATTTATTTGTTAAAAGCTTGTTCATCAAAAGCTAATAGTTCATTATCAAACTTTAGCTAAAAATCAGAGGTTGGCTATTAGATATTAGAGATCTTTAGATATCTTGGAGGAGAAAGATAAAAGGGGTGTCAAGAAAGGTTTGGGATCAATAAGTAATGGTGATTTGCTAGTTTACCTAGAAAGAGCACAATTCTAGAATCTTTTTACAGAAAGGGGCTTCTATTTTTGCAACTCCATATGAAAGTTCTTTATATATTCGTACTATAAAAAAATAATGCGTTAAAAAGGCAAGGAATCCTAGTGCAAATTGGCTCGTTTCTTGCTTCTTTGCCACAAATGAATGTTTATGGGTATCTAGCATCTATTTTCATTTGACTTCTTCTACTCATAATCATATTTTGAGGGCCGTAAAGATCGAATTGTACTTTTTTTGATAATCTTCTTTTAAATTTTATCTATAAAGCTATGGGAAGCATCTAGCTCCCTCTGGTTACATTTAAAAAAAACAGACTTTAATGAATGAGAGAGAAAAAAAAGGGGGAGATTTCTTTAGGAGCCACATAATATAAAATGAGAAAAAAAAATGAAAATAATTCTAGAGTTGGCAAGCACGTAGTACACAAGCATGAAAGTAGAATGGAGTCATGTTGGTACCATAATAGAAAGCATGCATTGTATATAACATAGATATAATTGTGGTTTTTGAGTTTAGAGTGCATATCTAGGGCACCGCTACTCTACTATGGGCAAAAATTTAATATTGTTTACAAAGGGAAAAGCCTAGAATTAATTATGTCTAACCATCTTCTAATGCTTAAAATCTTCCCTTGTATGTCTTCAGTTGAAAAAAGAAAAAAGCTGGACCCCCTTTTCTTGTACTTCATAGGCATATCTCATGCAAAATAAAATTACAATTTTTTAAAACCATGCATCACACATCCGATATATTGGAGTCCATATGTCTTCCCAGCCTAATCTATTTTACATGCATATGTCATTAGATATAATAATAATTATTATACATAAAGAGAACTTTTATTGTTGGACAATCATAGTCGGACTCCATAAATATATAACCTCTACGTTTCTTATTTAATTATAAAAATTCTGTGATAGAATTCATGCACCTTTTCTTCTCGTCTCTCTTCCCCATTCTCAAAGGGTATGTGTATGATATGTGTAAAACACTAGTGAAATATTATGTATACATATCCAAGACATTGGTGTCCTTATCATCTTCATCAAGCATATGTCTAGCTAGCATTAGAGATGTCAACTAAAGCTTACTTTAATGACATCAAATTTGTTGTTCAAGATCATATGTTTAAGGTTTCCAAAATTTTTTCAAATAGAAAATTTACATGATAAACCTGGAATATATCACACCACTAATTTTTTTTAAATGCTAATGTATATATAAAATCCATGTTAAAACATATTTTAAAGGAGAAACAAGCATTTGCATATGCACAAAAAGGACAAGGTGTGCTA
The DNA here is from genome assembly GCA_021397845.1 of Areca catechu. NCBI lineage: Eukaryota > Viridiplantae > Streptophyta > Magnoliopsida > Arecales > Arecaceae > Areca > Areca catechu. The sequence goes on along the minus strand of CM038052.1, from coordinate 97,620,610 downwards.
AAATTGCTTATCAAGTTACTGATCAGCACCTGACACAGGTTGTGTGACTCGGACTCGTTTTCCCTCCAATATTAGCATTTAAGCATTCGAAAATGCTTGCACCTGATATTTGAATTTTGTGGAACAATTCAAATGGACTTGGCTAAACAGTATTTTGAAAAACAAAATGATAAGATCAGTTAGAGATAATTATTTGAATAGGTAGTTAACCAATTATGCTAAACTATTTAATAATTTTAATTACATATCACCAAAATTTTGTTTGACAATGTCAGCTGAAAACCTGAGAAAGGCCTCAATTCGCTTATTTTGACGTGGTTTGAATAAAATCAGCAACATCGAAAAGGAAGGGCTTCACGATATCACTCTCCGGATTGTTGGTTAAGTCATTACTAGTCAGTCATCACATTATTTTTTTTAAGACTTCTGCGTCCTCTGACCCCTCTCTCATCTCCGCTCTCCTCTCTCTAAACTCGAAGCGGAGAGAGGAGAAAGAGAGGAGATTAATTTCATTATTAAAGCTCTCTTTGTTCCACAATAGAGGGAAAAGTTGAGACAGAGAGAACCTGAAGGTACGTTCTTTTGAAAGCTTTTTCCGAATGTGTCTATTTCATTTTGATGTGGAGTTTCTGTGAAATCAGTGATTCTGGTTTCAAATATTCAGTTTCATCTCTGGGCATTCTGCACTACATTTTCTCTCCATTGTCTTATTAACTTTCAAAACATGCTCGGATTGAAAGAGTTGTTGTTCTTATAGTCCATTGTTTACAAGCCTTTTTTAATAAAGACGATAAGTGATTAGCTCCAAGTGCACCATGGCCTCTTGACCACTTTTGGTCGCTAGTGAACTTGCTCATACTGTTTCAGATCAAAAAACCTGATGGAAATAAACCATGGATATGCCTTTATACTCGCGCTAGAATATGTATTCTTTGAAGATTTTTTTCTGCGATGCAGCTTATTGTAATTTCTTTCATGGGTTCAAATATTTTCTTAGTTGTGGTATGATTGTTTTTATCAGTTTGGTTATTGCATGTTGTTTGTTATATGCATTGATGTTCCTATCTGCTGCATAATATGCTGCATTTTGCTTTGCTTCTTGCAGACCTATTACATAAAAAGAAATAGAATGAAGGACAAAGATCTCAAGCCAGGGACATATCATAGAAATAGTTTCAGGAAAGCACCTACTGTTCTCATGATAATTTCACTCTGTGGATTATCTTTCTATCTTGGGGGCACTTACCGCTCTATGAAAAACATATTCTTCGCAATGGATGCTCCACCGGCAGTTCAATTTCACATGAAAAGTAGAGCAACTCCCCAAGTCAATCCTGTTTCTTTTCCTGAGTGCGATAGGGACTTTCAAGACTACACACCATGCACAGACCCAAGGGTACGTATCATATGAATCTGCTTTTATTTTTCCTCGCAAATTCAAGTTGCATTGTGTTATATATAATCAGATATGGTCCATAATTTGATGCCCAGTAGTTTTTCAAAAGTTGCCATGTACCTTAACAATTAGTACTTGTTAGTTTTCATGTTGCATTTCTTAATATTTGGTGTATTTTCTATACCAAAAATTTTGCTTGGTACTATAACCAACACTATGTTTTTCATCCAATTGTGAATTGTTTGTTCTTCTGCAGAGATGGAGAAAGTATGGTAACTACAGACTGACACACATGGAACGCCATTGTCCACCCATCTATAAAAGAAAAGAATGCTTGGTGCCTCCACCTGATGGATATAAGCAACCTATCAGATGGCCAAAGAGCAAGCATGAATGTTGGTATAGGTGAAGTACTTATTGCTAATTTTTCTTATCATATTGTTTGATTTGTTGCTTGGTTCCTTAATAGCTTAATTTCTAAGTGTTAATGCTTTCTACTAGTTATTGAAATGATGAATATGTCTAATATACTCTAATTTGTTTCTGTGGTTCAGAAATGTGCCCTATGACTGGATAAATAATAAAAAATCTAATCAGAATTGGCTAAGAAAAGAAGGCGAGAAGTTCCTTTTCCCTGGTGGTGGTACCATGTTTCCCAGAGGAGTTGGTGCCTATGTGGACTTGATGCAAGATCTAATTCCTGAAATGAAAGTTGGAACTATCCGGACTGCCATTGACACTGGGTGTGGAGTAAGTGCCTTTCCATCTACATATGCCAGCAGTATAAGAGGTTCCCTTAGTTGCATGTCCTCCTTATCACATGCTTACAACCCTTTTAAGTGAAGATTCAATTTATTAGTGAGCTACATGTTAGAATTATATTATGGTGGAAGCATCTAAAGCGAGAACTTATGTTGTCTTCAATTCACCATTTCCTGTATTCAATTCACTATTTCCATTTCTTTGCAATTGCATGTGAAATCAGAAGATCTTATGCTGGTTGATTGACGATGGTGTTTACAACTTCGAGGATGTAGGCATAACCCAGCCTATCCATTGGATTGTATTTTAAATATTTTTAGTGCATTTTCATGTTGCCAGTATGTGGAAAATCATTTTAATAGTTGATTCATATTTCTTTGCATAAGGACCTATGCGGATGTTTGTTTAGTCCCATATTTGCTATGCAATGGATAGTTTTTGTGTACTTATACATGGTCAAGGAATTCAAATAACATCTTCTGGCTATCTTTTTTAGATGAGGTCCTATGTCATGACATTTTGCTCATATTGTGTGAACTTTTTTGATATATTATATGAGCATACTTATCTTCTTGATGTAACAGATTTGAGATTCTCCCATGAAATATGATTGATTTTAAGACCCCTTTTCTGGGAAGCCCTGCACATTTTTCTTGTCAATTTAATAAATCTTTGTCCTTAATCCTGAACATCTCCAAACAAAAACAGATAAAAAAAGAATATGACATAAACTTGGTTCTACTAGGGTATGTGCAAATTGCATGCTCATCCCCAGCGAGTTTCAGATTGTTTAAATGAGGACTTTTTTCTTGGAAAGCTGCTTTATAATCCTTCTGCTTCTTGATGGATCATTGGAGGCAATGGTGCTTGGTAGACCTATAAATAGCTTTCTGCAGCAAAACAAGCATGCCTATTATTATATATAAAAAGATCCACGTCACTTGAACAACATGCCTTTATGTTAAAATATGCTTGATTTAAGTGTCAAGACAAGGTTCTCAAGAGAAGAGTATGGTCAATATTGCACCTCTATTTCAGTTATTTAGAAAGAGTTTAGTAAGTTGTTTTTAGCAATAAAAGAGCTTAGTAAGTTAAGCATGGAGTTCCTCACTAATCTTATAAGCATTTCATATATAATTGCAGCATATTGGTTTACCACACTTTACAAAATTACACTGAAAAACTTAAACTTAAGGCATTTATATCATACATATATGTGCAAGTCTAAGGAGTTCTTAAGTATGAGGTTTTGGTACTGGATTTTGTGACATTAGTAAAAAATTATATGCTTATTATTCATGCATCTGCAAATTGCAGATGAACAGGATTCTCATCTGTTCTTGCAGGTAGCAAGTTGGGGAGCTGATTTATTAGACCGCGGAATTTTAACCGTTTCTCTTGCACCTAGAGATAATCATCAGGCTCAAGTACAATTTGCACTCGAACGAGGTATTCCAGCAATTTTGGGCATCTTGTCTACTCAGCGCCTTCCTTTCCCAGCCAACTCATTTGATATGGCCCACTGCTCTAGATGCCTCATTCCATGGACAGAGTTTGGTAATTTCTCTTCTCTTAAGTTGTCATCTTTTAAGGAAGGAGCACTGTTCCATGTATTTCATTTTTGAAACTCAAATGTGTATTTTGTTTATGAGGTATCAGTTGTCAGAGTAGAAAGTTTCTTTGAAATAAAAGAGCTAGAGCATGCATATACCTGTATGGACTTTCAACAGTATGATATTGCATTAGTCTTACCTCAATTGAAGGGGGATCTAAATTTTTCCCTGATCTACCAATTAGCATTCACTTTGTTTTTTCCCTTCAAGATAAATTGGCTTTCCAAAGAATCATCATTAACTGACCTCATCTATTTGGAGTTCTTGTTATATACATTCGTTGTAGCCGATTTTATCTAATTTTTAAGTTTCTAGAACAATTTGAGAATCCTTGTTATTGTTTGGAAGTACAAAATGCAGGTAGTTCCACAAAGCTTAATTTATATTCTCTTGAGAAGTATTTCTTCAATTGTCTTGAACTGTCATCATTTGAGGAGAGGCAATTTCAACTTTAGTGTTGCACAATATCATGATAATTTCATTTCATTTCCGGTTGAACATCATCTATCCATGACTTATTCAATATAGTTAGAAGCCTTACAGTCACTTTAAATCAAAATTGTGTTGCAGGTGGGATTTACCTTCTCGAAATACACCGCATACTTCGCCCTGGTGGTTTTGGGTGCTCTCTGGACCACCTATAAACTATGAGAACCGATGGCAAGGTTGGAATACAACAGTGGAAGAACTGAAAGCAGATTTTGATAAGTTAAAGGAGCTGCTGAGAAGCATGTGTTTCCAATTTTACAATATGAAAAATGACATTGGTGTGTGGCAGAAATCACCAGACAATAACTGCTATGATCAGCTAAGTGTATCCAGTTCTTATCCTCCAATGTGTGATGACAGCATAGACCCAGATGCAGCATGGTACATTCCACTTCGCACTTGCCTATCTAATCCATCCCAAAAATTGAAGTTGGGACTGAAGTTTTCACCAAAATGGCCCAATCGGTTGCATGTAACTCCTAGTCGCATCTCTTCAGTAGCTAGCAAATTCAAGAATGATGAGAGCAAATGGAAGCGAAGAGTGAGACACTACAAGACACTTCTTCCAGCACTTGGAAGTGAGGAAATTCGAAATGTCATGGACATGAATGCATTATATGGAGGATTTGCAGCATCTCTTATTAATTCTCCTGTATGGGTCATGAATGTTGTCTCTTCCAATGGTATAAACTCCCTTGGGGTGATCTATGATAGGGGATTAATTGGCACCTACCATGATTGGTAAGTATATTAACATGTAACATTTTTGTGATTCAGGTACATGATCATAGTTATGCATAAAACTTAACCACACAATGATTTCTGGTGTGTTGGAATCATGAGATAGCATATGTAGTTTATATATGTAGGAAACTTGAAATGGTGTGTAAGAAACTGGATTTGGCCTTTCAACTACAATCCTTTGTGGGACGAGAAATTAAATTTGGATGTAACTGTGGTCAAGCTTTCAGAATTTTTACAGCACTAGATTTAATTTGCATATGACGAACTAACTTTTTGCATATTTGTTTAATGGTAATTAGTTGTCTAATGTATTGTAGGTGTGAGGCTTTCTCAACATATCCACGGACTTATGACCTCTTGCATCTTTATGGCCTCTTTACTGCAGAAAGTCACAGGTGACATTCTTTACTGAATATACTTCAATGTCTTCTTAGGATAATCAACTGTGGTTAGACTTATTTCTTTATGTACTAAACATAGGGCCAAAAGTTTCAACGTTAATAATGCACCTCGGAACACACACACATTGGACTCCCTTAACCATATCTTTTTGGAATATATCTACAAATCAAGATGTGATCCATCAAACAGGGAGAACTTTATAATGTATCCATTAATCATGGTTTGATTGATAAAACAGTGAGAATTTTATGATGTGTCCTCAATGTAGAGTCAACCATGTATCAAACTGTGTGGAATTTCTGGCCAGTTTGAACTTGGCATGAGAGAGAGGGGCTATGCTAAACTCATAGCTCAGTTGGCTGGAAAGAAAGATGTGTTGTTGGTCTAATAACCTAAGCTCATGCAACGGGGGGCAACACTTAACTAGATCTAAGAATGTGTAGACAGAAAGGAGGTGCCAATGTTTATAATATGGGAATTTGCCTTCATCTTTAAAACCTTATAACTGTGATGTGCTTAAGCCAGTCCAAGTTTTAGAAAATGAAAAAACTTCCTGATAATCCATGTTAACCATTGCTAAATTTTCATCTTAAGATCGGCATCCCCTAAATCACTTGGTTTGTCGTTGTGCTTTAATGTTTTTAGTGTTCTAAAGTAGCATCTGATAGTTCCTCATTGTTCTCTTCATTGTATGTTATGGTTACTCATGTGGCAAGAAAGTGGTTTCCATTCGATTCTTTTATAATTTTGTTGTGTACATCAAGCTTGTAAATCTAGTGTTTCCATGCTTATTTACATGAAGTAATAAAGGGTGGTTTCAGTGAATTTTATAATCACCATGGTACTAACAGACCTATGTTCAAATGCAAATGCTCAAACCCTGACATCTTCAACCATTCTGGCAGATGTGATATGAAATATGTTCTGCTAGAGATGGATCGGATCCTACGTCCAAAGGGATATGCAATAATCCGAGAGTCAAATCATTTTATAGATGCAATAGCATCCATTTCCACAGGAATGAGATGGAACTGCCAGAAACATGAAACTGAATATGAAGTAGAAAAGGAGAAGTTGTTGATATGTCAGAAGGAACTCTGGTACTCTGAAGCACAATGAACGGTGAGAACTAAATGAGAAGCTCACTTCAGTATTTTTTGTTTTCGTGGAATATGTTCAAAATTCAGTGCATTCTTCCTCTACTATTTGCCTCTGGTGAAAGCCATCTGCTTGCTCCAATTTGAATGATCTCATAACCTTCAGATTAATGTAGTGTTACAGTCATTGTGTTTCTTGTTATTCATAACTGAAGTAAAGTGGAATTAGATGTGCTAGGAGAGGAAGGTGAGTCTTCGCAAAATAGTAAGATTGCTAAACATAGGGCTCAAAATGTAGTAACAGTTCCTCTGCATGCAAGGATAAGACTGCGGATACTGACCTTTCCCAAATCCTGCAATAGCAGGAGCCTCATGCACCGGGCTACCTTTATATATGTTTCGAGGGACTTCGTGGTTTGTATGTTATGTAAAGGTCTAATAAGTTCTAATGGAAGGTGATAGAGGACAATTAAGTGCTATTTTGGTTCAGCAGATCTTAACTAAACCCTATTGATATTCCAGCATCTGTTGAACTTGTTGACTTGCTGTCTTGTAACAAGAGAGAAAAAGCAGGGTGACGAAACAAACAAGTTTGGTATTTTGAAACATATGTTTAATGAATCATTCGCTAGTATATTCACGGATGATCAGTAATGTTTAGGCTATTGGAACTCAACGATCTCGTATGACTTGGGAGTGAGATAATTGGTCAGGGCTAGTAGTCTTTGTTTCTAGTTACTAGAGGCACTTTCATAGGCATGATAGCATCTCGGCCCTCGGTCCCAACATCCAACCAGTGGTGTTTGCCGCTTTTGTATTTTAAGCATGCAATGCATTTTCTTTGTTCCAATCTTTGTAGGCAGGGGAACAACAATGAGAGTACCTTTGTTGAAGATGGAAAAGTGTTCATTTTGATACTTGAGTTCTAATGCCCCGAACCTAACATCCAAGATGGCCACACGGCACGACTACATGAATCCTAGAGTATCAATCTAGATTTCATGTTAGGCCTATAACCAATAAAACTCTCAAATATCTCCAAAAATTCAATAATAAATAATCAAATACCAACTAAATAAGTTCATAGTAGTCAAGTGACCAACTCATTCAATTATAAATAATTCATTGTTCATCGGTATTAGAAATTGAACTAACTAATCAATTTAATAAGTCTTGCATTCGAATTTCATGCCCAACCCAATTCTGCAACTTTGAAAGAAAAAGAGAAGTAAGAAATGAGCTTTTTAGTCCAATAAGAATTCATATACACTCATATCGATAATAATATGATTTAAAAATAATAATGAAGTAATAAAAGAAGAGCCACAAACTATAAAATATCATGTCCTGCATCCAAAGTAACTCAATAATTACATAAGCATATGATATATCTTAAACGTAATCATAAAACTATGTCTCATTGTTCTAAACTAGATCAATTAATAATTTTTCTTAGAATTTTGGGTTAATCATAGTCACGCTAGCTCCAGCCCATGACTGGCAAATTTATGTACCACATTATTATTAATGGTGGGGCTATTCTTGATGCCATGCTTTTATCTATGATGGCCATTCTCAGTACCACATTCTTGCTCGTAGTGAGTTATTCACAATACCATGTTCCTGCCCATGGAAAGCTATTCATGATGTTATGTTCTTGTCCATGGTGGGCTATCTCAATAAAACATGGCTAGTTCAAATATTTTTCTCTTAGTTATCAACTTATCAAATTTTAATAATGCTCAAAAAATATTTATCTTATTGTGTTCTTTTCAAAATGTTCAATAACCAATATCATTACCTAAACCATCCAAAAAATAATAATATTTGATATGAACATATGATATAAAACAATATCAAAAACTATACTAGAAAATCTGAACAAATATCAGTCATGGCAAATCAAAGTCATGTAATGCATAAATGATTGAATATATAAACGATATATTCAAAGATCAAAATCATGTAGTATATAAATATATATTATATATTGGTAATTGTGTTCAAGAATCCTTACCTCTATAAATAATAATCTCTATCATAATGTATACTAGTCTATGCCTAGTATGTCCAATCAATTAATATGATTCCAACTCGTCCTTGTTCAACCATCAGTACAAGAAATAGTAAATTATTATTAGATTTCTATTTTTAAAACTCTAATATCTGAATTACTCTTAATCTAAATTTTCTCAATCTTACATGAATAATTAATAAATAAGATTTAGGGATTTACCTGGACTTAAAGATCGGAATGTAAATTTTCTTGTTTAATGTCTTCTCATTTAATTGATCGCACTTATAGATAGCCAAATCCAATGATAAGAGAAATCATGAAGGGCTATGATTTTGGTGGAAAAATTATAAAAAAGAACGGGCATGACTGCCTGGATAACAATGCTTGACAACCTGAGTTGACTAAATCTAGGTGACTTGACCAATGGATCATAAAACAAGAATCCAATAAGTTACTATGAATGATGGGTGTTCTACAAAAATAAAGTAGAGATCCATACAAGAAAAAATCGTTGTGATTTCAATCTAGGACCCTTTATTGGGATCAACTTGATTCATAGAGTAGGAGTCCAAATCCCCCTACTAGATCTATAAGCAAGTAGAGAGAGATTAGAGAGAGGTAGAAAGAAGAAAGAGAGAGAAAGGTAGAGAGAAATGAGAGAGGAAAGAGAAGAGAGAGAACATAACAAATCTCTCTCTCTCACTCTTACTCTTCTTCATTTTTTAAATAGGGGAACTTCCCCTCCCTCTATTTTCCAAATGAAGCAGTAGGAACCTATGGCCAGCAACCCTCAATAGTGTCAAGTGGTAAAGAGGAGATGATCTTGACAACAGCCACCACCATTGTAGTAGCCACCTCCTGGTAGTGGTTGAAGAAACAAGGAAGAAAGAAAACATAGAATAAGGCAAACCCTATTCATGCCCAATCCAAATTCTAGTGATAATAATAGCTAGAAGACTACAGGAAAAGGAAGTGCATGGTAGCTACCTCAGTCCGGCAATATCAAATGGAGGAAATCAGATGATCTTCTAGCAAAACCCAAGGAAAACAAATTGAAACAAGGGCTTGGAATCGGCTGCAATTTCTTAGAAAAACTGGTGATGGGGATCCAAGGGAGGAGAAGAGTGTTGGGTTTAGGGGTGTTCAGTGGAAGTTAATTTTCTTTTTTTTGCATAATCATCTAATGAAAACATGCTAACCTAAATCCAATACTAAGTATCACTTGTCAATGTATAATCAAACACTGATAATTACAAATTAGGTTAGCCAATTATATAGAACCAAATCATTATTTGATTTAATTTGATCTGCACAAGGCATCCAAATATGTGCCTTTCAATGGTAGTCTATATAGAAGCCCAGTCAAGGACCTTCCCAATCTAGTTTTGCTAATTTTTTTTAAAGAATCTTAGCCCCTTTTTTCCCTTCTTGTATTTGACCGGGTTTCCAAGAGTTGAGAGTCTAGAAAAGGTAGAGTATTTGAGGGAAATTTTTTAGGTGGAGCACCCCTTTTTTATAGAGGACTTTCATGCAAGATAAAACTCAACATGCATAAGAGAATAAAGGGGAAGAATGGCACATAACATTCCTAGTTAAATATCATAAAAACCCAACCATTCATCCCCTTAAAATCTACATGAAAACCCTTTCCACATTAGGCTTTTTATGATATTTAAACTGGGTATTTAGGGATAAGGAAGAGTTGTAAGAGAGAAGGACTCTTCCTCTCTCTTTTCTACACCAAAAGTAAAGGAGGCATGGGGCCTCCCTTTTGTGCGAAAAACCTTCATGCCAGGAAAGGTTTTGTCATAGAGAAAATAGGGGGTGTGAGCCTCCTTTTGACCGGTCAAAGTTTGGTTCAAAACCAAACTCCAACAAGGTACAAATTTCATCTTTGGTGGAAATACTTTTGGCACTAGGAATAGGGGACATGTAGGACTCTTTGACTTGATCAAAACAAGTCAAAGGAGGAAATATTGGGCACCCCTCTTTCTCTAAATTCATGAGAGATCTCATCTCTTGTGCATGAGAAAAAAATAGGAACCCTGATTTTTTCTTGGGCACATAAACCAAGTTGACTTCAATCAAAGAAAAATTAGATCAAGTTATATTGGGAACTTGGATTAACCCATTTACTAGCATGTTAATAAAATCCATTAGATTTCTTATAAATCTAAATACATAAATCCTTAATTAACTTTTAATATAGGTGACCGATTGGGTTCCAATCTAGTTAACAATAGGCTTAGGCTCTAACCCGATTGAAATTATGTCAAGCCCGATTACATCAATTAGCTCAAACTTAATTGAAAATTAAAACTCTTCTAATTAATTACTAAATTAAACTTTTTAATTCTTGTAAATCTATAAATCAAAATTAATATCTAGTAATATATCATGACTACCCAGAAGATATTAAATCTTTATAAAAAATTATCAAAGTATCCTTCAGTGATGAGTTACTATGCAATTAATCATTCAATCAAACAACACCCCAAATAAGTAATGGACATAGAATTATGTCAAGTCCAAATACTTATCCATATATATCTCGATTCAATGATGATAATTTAGTTGATAAAATATTAAAAAAAAATTAATTTTTGTCCTGCTCTGGCCAAAGACTTCAAAATCATCATCTTATCATATCACATAAGATGTTTTCTCTTCTTACAAGGAGTAACCAATTCCTTATTGACCACTCACACCCTCTATGCATACTTCACCATGTTTACATTACCCCATACATGTCTCAGAGAGTCATGCTAGGGTATTAACCGAAATACAGATCCATATATATAATGGATATACTTGTAAGGATCCATTAGATTTTTTTGTGGGTCAATTCAATGAACTCATTCTCTAATAAGCATCTACATCCTAGTGTCATGATACAAATGATTATGAGATCAATCATCCAACCCAACGATCTTATGACTAGAAATATTTTAAATTAGGACTATCAAGGTTTTAGGTCTCACTAGCAGATCTTATTATGGTCCTAAAACCATTATTCTAATTTATGAAATTTATCATAATCTTAGTCAAGCAATAAGATGCAACACATGATGAAACAAAATGCCTATTTTATTAATAATTAAATAATATCCTATACATGAATAGAAGATAATAAAAAGAATAATCTCAATGCATTACTCATAGCTTGCAAGGCACTATTTGTTCAAAGAGGCTTTTTATAACTTTGATTTCTAAGTCTTTTGGCCTATTTAGGAAGGCTTTCTTCTTGATTTTGTCAAATTAGGAGTCTTCTTCCTCCCCTCCCCCTTTTTTTTTGATTTAGGCCAAATTGGTTAGCCCAAAAGAGCGGGCCTTACATAAGTAGAGTGAAATGTAGCCAATTTGGGACTTGAGCATGGATTTTCAAGCACCTTTGCAAACTAGTAGACCAGAGATAGCTGCCGATAACTGCTGGTCTACTTGTATGTCTTTTTTAACCAAAATGATGGAAGAAATTCAAACATAGGTCTTTGGTTTAATTGCCTAGAGCCTTTTTTTTATACAAAGAATCCATAGGTATATTTAGTACTAATTGTAAACACTGATTGAATAAAACTATAGTGATGAAAAATAATCAAGGAGATTATTCTATAATGTAGAATAATCATGATTTAAGCTAATCTAATAGAGTGGGCAACATAAGTGTATTGTCTATCCATGTAAGATGTAAGGTAATCTAATAGACTTCCATACCTACTTCACTAAAGCTTGATTCATATGATCAATATTTTTTATTCCTAGCCCACCCTGATCTTTTGTTTTATAAAGATCACAAACTAAGTCCCAATTCATAAAAAAATAAAAGCTTCTCAAAGAATCATTTCCTTTTCCATAAAAAAGCTCTTTGTAATATGTCAATCCTCTTGATCACCCATCTTGGAAGTCTAAACACAGACATGAAATAAGAGGGAAAGTACTCAAAACTGCATTAATAAGGGTCAAACTCACCCCCCCAAAAAAAGATAAGAGCTTTCCTTTCCAAGATGCCAATCTAGCATTCATTTTCTCAATCAAAGTCAGCCAACAATGCTTTGGAAGATTCTTATAGTGAAAAGGTGTTGTGGTACCACCTACTCTGATACCATTTATTGGAGAATTCCTCATGTAAAATATAGATCCCCATGTCCAAGATCATGATATCATTGTTGATGCCATAAGAGAAGGAAGAAGAGAAAATAGAATAGAAAACATAATCAATAAGGCATTCAAGATTTCACTATGAGAAAAATTATAAAGACGATCTTACACTCTCATCCTGTGTAAAAAACTTAACAAGAAATCCAAAATCCCTCTTATAGAATCTCTCAAACCTCTCTTGAAAGCACTCTAGATTTTTTGCACCCTTTTAGAGACTCTTTGAAGATCTTTCTCAGCACCGAAGACCCCTTTGACACCACCTCTAAAGACCCCTCACCCTCTTCTTTTATAATAGTAAAATCATTATTTGATCAAGAGTTCAATAGTGCAAACAGCATCAAAATAAGACTCCTAAATTGCCTGAAATAGTGCTTGGCTCTATTGATGGTCTGGGTAATGGTTCGACCATTATCTCAAGTAGTTCGACTAGAGGCTCCCATCTTGTTTCCATACTAATTGTAGCTATTTCATTAACCTCTTTATATTCTTAGTTCATCCATAGTTGCACGTTGAACTCTTCATCGCTAAGGTCAATGGGCTCATAAACGTTATTCTGAATCTAGTTCAGATCACTCATTTAGTTTGTTTCATTCAGATTAAAAATGTTCAAGTCTATAGACATGTTGCCAAAGGAGAGTTTCATTTGTCCATTTTAATAGTTGATTTGAACATTAGCTATGACCAAATATGGTCTACCTAGCATGACCAAGATGTGACCCTTTAGGTTTGTTACAAGTTCAGTTTTTTAGAATTATGAAGTCTATTAGGTAAATAAAATCATTGATCTTAATCAAAACATCCTCTACTATTTTTTTTGAAATTTTTAATGATCGATCTACTAATTATAGGGTCATTCCTGTGGGATTTAGTTCTCCCAACCCTAATTACTCATATACTGAATATGATAATATGTTGATACTCACCTCTAAGTCTAATAGAGCATTATCGATGAGGGTTTGCCCTACAATGCAGGAAATGGTAGAAGATCCTGGGTCTTAGTACTTCACTAGCACATAGTTTGATAGGTATGAACTCACACTAGCTGCCAAGAAGGCTCTTTTAAGTAATTGGTGGTCTTCTTCTTCATACATAGGTTCTTAGAGAATTTAGCATAAGTCAAGACTTGTTGGATCATGTCTAGTTAAGTGAATGTTTATCTTAACTTGCTTGAAGACCTTCAAGATTTTGTCTAATTGGACTGAGTTCTAGTTGACCTATATATGTTAGGGAAGGGTGTTATAACCATAGTAGTTGGTCCATCAAATTCTAAAGAGGGCCCTGCTGGCAAGTTCAGTGCTGCATCAAGTTCTGATGCCTTGGATTATTCAGGCTGGCCCTAGTTAAATAGTGGTTCAGATAGTGGATCTTTTATTTATTCTTCTACTTTTGGTGTGCCTACATGGTTATCTATTTATCTCTCAAATCTCAATATATGGATACCATTTAATTAGTTGATTTGGGCTCCTTGTTGTGGTCTTTGATTATTCTAGGTCTTGGGGTTAGCTCGGGCTAACTCGATAGTTTGCCATTTTTTTACTAACAATTATGGCTAGCTTATTCAATTGTATCTCTAAATGGGCAATATCCTGGGTGTTGGCAGTTAACTGCTAGCCAATGATCTGTATGATGCTATGTAGTATAGCATTGGTGCTAATATTAGATTTAACAAAAACTTTTAGGCTTTTTCCTAGAGAACTAAATTTTTTTTATTAGTATTGAATGCTGACTCTGACCTTAATTTTAATGAATAAAAAAATATTTAAGTATATATTAAGTACTAATAATTTGTTGGAGTTGTGAGATTAATATTTTAAGTATCCTTCAAACTTATAAATGATGAACTCAAATAATCAACTATTAAGCAAGAATAATTTCATATTTTGAGATATCTTCACATGTGGAAAAACGAAGAAAACTATATCTCATTGGATAATTAAAGGTTGAAATAGAAGAATCATGTCAAGGCTTCAAAAATAAAAGTTTGGCAGACATTTTGGAAGTGGCACAGGTCAAGTATCGATTCAAGAATATCAAGTGTCGACTCTCAGAAAAGATCTAGAAAAGAAAAGCAAGTTGGTACACAAAGTTTCAGTCAGCATGCCTAGTGTCAATACTTACTATTCAAGTATTGACTCATAGTGTCGACTTATAGTTTAGCTTATGCACCAAGTGTCGAAGCTGCATGAAATAATAAAAAGCTAAATTTTTGACATAAAGTTAATTATCGGCACCTGGACTCTAAGTGTAGACTTAAGGTATTGACTCAAGGATCGACTCATAGCTTAAGTATTGATGTCACAAGATAGTTCTAGAGAGTAGTGTTTTTAGAATAGTCCAAGTGTTAACATTTATACTCAAAGTATCAACTCAAGGTATCGATTTACAAGTTAAACTACAATACTTGTAGGTCCGACAACATAGTAATAGCTATGTTTTCTAAACTACAAAAATTGGTACAAAGTGTTAAATGGCTTATTTTTACTCTCTAATAGTTATAAATAGATTTTTGAAGGATTGAAGAGTATTTATTACTCACCAAACTCATTAAAGAAGCAAGAGAAACCAAGAGAAAGTAAAGAGTTTCCAAGAGAATCTTCTAAGAGCTAGGTTCCAAAAAGAAAAGCCTTTGTTCTTAAAATGTATACCTTCAATTCTCATCAACTAGAAATTATTGTAATCATTGAGACTTTTCATTGAAGAAAACAACTTAAAGCATCTTCCAAGAGCTTCATCAACTTTTTCTTTACTCTTTTAAAAGTGCTTTTTGGCTTTCATCCTTTATACTTTAGTTTTTGAGTTGTAACTAATTTTATGGGGATTGAAACTAGGGGATAGACCATTCCAAGCCTTGAAATTGAATTACAAGCCTAGAGTTGGCTTGTTGTAAGGTTGTATTGGTGAGTCTAAGTAAGAAAACCAATAAGAATCTAATTTGTGAGTCTTAAAAATAAATCGGTTGCAATCTTGAGAGATTATAGTAACATTCCAAAAGGATTCTTGGAGAGTGGATGTAAGTGCTTGGAGTGTATTGAATCACTATAAAAATTTATATTTGTGTACTTTATTTTTCTCTTTCTTTTTTCATTTCAAGCATTGCATATAGTTATATTCAGCATACATATATTTGTAATACAATCACTACACAACCTTCAAAATTCAGTACATACTTGCTTTAAGTTTTTAAAAAATCTAATTTATCTCTCTCTTGGATTGCTATGCTAGGTAACAAATGGTATTAGAGCTTGATACTCAACAAATTAGATCCAATGATCTTAAGTCAAAGATCGAATGGTAGCCCAATTTGGTGCTTGCATTGTCGAGGGGCAAGCTTCAAATCATCCACTTTTGTTCAATGGAACAAATTGTACATATTAGAATACATGCATATATATTTACATACAAGCCATATACTATAATCTTTGGAAGATTATTATGAAAGGCCCTCATAAACCATCATGGTAGATGGCATTGTCATTCCCAAACTTGAAGAGGTTGGGATGAGAATGATATAAAATAAGCTAAATTGAATGCTAAGGCTATAAGCCTATTATATTGTGCTTTAGATCCTAGTGAGTTTAATAGGATTTTTACTTGTTATTTGGCCAAAGAAATTTGGGATATACTTGAAGTTATCCATGAGGGTACTCATCAAGTAAAAAATACAAAGATAAATATGCTTGTTCATACCTATGAAATATTTAGGATAGAACTTAATAAAACTATAATTGAAACATACATTAGGTTTACTAATATTATAAATGGTTTAAAAAGTTTGGACAAGTCCATTTCTAATGCTAAATTTGTGAACAAAATTTTTAGGTCTCTTTCTACTTCATGGGATGTGAAGGTCACCATCATATAAGAGACCAAAAATGTTAACACACTTTCCATTGAGCAACTCCTAGGTTCACTCATGACCTATGAGTTGTCCTTAAAGCAAAAGGTCATCGAAAGTAAGAAGATAAAAAAAGACTATCATCCTTAAGTTTACAGCTACCAAAAAAGAATCTAGTGAAGACTTAGATGAGGGAGATGAAGATGATGAAACAACCTTTCAATCAAGAAAATTCAGAAGATTCATGAAAAAGAAGAAGTGTAGCTATAAGAAAAAGTTTCAAAAAGGAGAGCCAAATAAGAAGAAAGAGAAGGAGAAAGAGCAACCTATATGATTTGAATGCAAGAAGCAGGATCACTATAAGATGGATTGCCCCTTCTCAAGAAAGCCAAAAGAAAATATAAGAAGAAGGCAATGATGGCAACTTGGAGTAGAAGTAAAGACTTTAACTCCAATGAAGAGATATAAGAGTTTACTAATTTATACTTCATGATCAATGAGAAGAAGGTAAGATCTGAAATCGAAAGTAAATTTACTTTTGAAGAATTACAAGAAGTCTTTGCTAAACTTATAAGTGATTTTAAGAAACTAAAAGTGAAAAGCAAAGAAATGAAGAAATAAAATTTTGAGTTATCTAGTATAAATGAAAACTATCAAAAGATAATGAAAGCTTAACTAAATAAAATAAAGAATTGAAGTTTCAAAAGCTTAACTTAACAAATGAAAAGGAATATTTAACAAAAGTTAATGAATGCTTAGATCAAGCAAACAAGGATTTAAAAAGGTAAAAATTAGCACTAATCAATGAAAACTTTCAAAATAAAATAAGGCCTTCAACAAAAAAAATAAGAGCATGAAAGAAGAACTTGATAAAGTTAAACCATTTGTTGAAAAGTTTATATATAGTTTTGAAAAACTTAACATACTTTTGAATAATCAATGTGCTATTTTTATCAAAGCTAGTTTGAGATATAAACAACAAAAACAACAAAAGTATTCTAAAAAATTTCTTTTTTTTACATCTTCAAGCATTACTTGTCATTATTGTGGTAGAATAGGATATAAGACTTATTTGTGTAATCGTATGAAGATAGATAATATAAAAAAGTTTGGGTTCCAAAAGGAACTACTTTTGCTAACATAAAAGATCAAAGATGGTTTGGATACCTAAAGTTTTGACTTGATTATTTTTATAGGTATATCTTGCAAGCAAGGAGAAGAAAAGCTTATGGTATCTTGATAATGGCTGCTCAAGATACATGAGATATGAAGCAATTCACATTTTTTGAAGCATTGAATAAGGATAATGTAACTTTTGGTGATAATGAAAAGAGTAAAATTATTGAAATTGGTAAAATTCATATCATCCCATTTACTTATATAAAAAATGTTTTACTTGTAGAAAGATTGAAATATAATTTATTTAGTATTAGTCAATTTTGTGATAAAGGATTTAAAATAATTTTTGTATCTTCATTATATATTATTTTTAATCTTAATAAAAATGGAATCATGTTCATTGGACAAAAGCATGGAAACATCTATATGATAGATCTTGATGATTTTTCTATGCAAGATGATTAATGTCTAGTTATAATGGAAGCCAAAGTAAATGAGACTAGTTGATTATGTACCATAGATTAGGATATGCTAGTACGTATTTACTTTCAAAATTAAACAAAAAGGATATTATAAAAGATCTGGAAAAACTCACTTTTGAAAAGAATAAAATTTGTGAAAAAGGATTTTTTTTATTTGCATTTGTAGTAATCATAGAACCGAATTTGAAATCAAGATTTTGAAAATTTTTATAATGAAAAAGGTATTGATCATAATTCTTTTGCACCTAAAATACCTCAACAAAATGAAATAGTTGAAAGAAAAATAAAACTTTAGAAGAAATGGCATATACCATGCTTTGCGAAAATGACCTTCTAAGATATTTTTAAACAGAAGCTATTAACACAACATGTTACATTTTAAATCAAGTTTTGATTTATCCAATTTTTTTTTAAAAAATATCTTATGAGCTTTGAAAAGATAAAAAATCTACTTTAAAATATTTTCATATTTTTGGATGTCGTTATTTTGTTTTAAATAATGACAAAGATAATCTAAGTAAATTTGATACCAAGTCAGATGAGAGTATATTTTTATGATACTTTATATTTAGTAAGGCATACAGGACCTTCAATAAGAGAACACTTGTTATTGAAGAATATATATATTATTTTTGATGAGTTTAATGATAAATCTTCTAGAAAAGAAGATGCTCTTGATGATGAAATAGTATTCAGAGGATAAAAAAATAACCCTAAATGATGCACCCTTCAAGGACATTGAAGAAGATCAAAACAAAGAGGAAGCACAAGATCAAAGACCTTCATCAAGACCTAATGATCTACTAAGAGAGTGGAGGTATGCTTATGGACATCCTAAAAAACTAAACATAGGTAATCCATCAAAAAGGATAAGAACTTGATCTTCTTTTAGAAATATGTGTGATTATTTAGCTTTTGTATCTCAAATTGAACCTAAAAGTATTGAAGAAGCCAAAAAAGGTGCAACTGGATTAATGCAATGCAAGAAAAATTAAACTAATTTGAAAGAAATAAGGTTTGGACTTTAGTAGAAAGACCAACTAATATATCTATAATTGAAACTAAATGGGTATTTAGAAATAGGTTAGATGAAATTAGAATGTAACTAAAAACAAAACTAGACTTGTAGCTAAAAGATATAATCAATAGTAAGACATTGATTTTGATGAAACTTTTGCTCCTATTACTATATTAAAGGCAATTAGATTCCCACTTGTATTTGTATATTTCATAGATTTCAACCTATTTTAAATAGATGTTAAAAGTATATTTTTGAATGGATATATAGAAGAAGAAGTTTATATTAAACAACTACCTGGTTTTGAAAATCATATCTATTCAAATCTTGTTTTAAACTTCATAAAGCTCTTTATAGTTTAAAACAAACCCCACGTGCATGGTATGATAGGTTAAGTAAATTCTTACTTTAAAATGATTTTATAAGAGAAAATATAGATACCACGTTATTTTTGAAAAGAAAGAATTATAACTTATTAGTAGTATAAATTTATATTGATGATATTATATTTGGTGCCACTAATGAAGTTCTTTGTCAAAAGTTTGCCAAGCTAATGTAGGGAGAGTTCAAGACGAGCATGATAGGATAGCTAAACTTCTTTCTTGGACTCCAAATCAAGTAAGCTAAAGAGGGAATTTTCATCAACTAAGCTAAGTATACTAAAGATATACTAAAGAAGTTTAGGATGGGATAGCCAAACCACTTGGTACACCCAAGAGTCCCTCTTGTATGCTTGACAAGGATAAGAATGGTAAGAGTATCGATCAAAAATTATATAGAAGTATTATTGGCTCTTTACTGTATCTCAATGCTAGTAGACCAAATATTATGTTTAGTATTTGCATGTATGCTAGCAATCAGTCAAATCCTAAAGAATCATATTTATTTACTATTAAATACATACTTGATACTTATTCGGCATTATTGATATTTGCTTATAGTACTCTAGACAATCTTCAATTAAGCTTGTTGCATATTCTGATGCTGATTTTGCTGGATGTAAGTTAGATAAAAAGAGCACTAGTGGAGCCTATCAGTTTCTTAGAGTCAATTTAATCTCATGGTTTAGGAAGAAATAAAATTCAGTTGCACTATCTATGGTCGAGGCTGAGTAGTAGCAGCTGAAAGTTGTACTTAAATCCTGTGGATTAAACAACAACTCAAAAATTTTATCATTAAACTAAACAAAACCTCCATAAAATGTGATAATACAAATGCAATCAATTTAACTAAAAATTTTGTTCAACATTCAAGAATTAAATATATTGAGATAAGGCATCACTTCATAAGAGATCATATACAAAATAGTGATGTATTACTTGATTTTATGTATATTGATCAACAATTAGCATATATCTTTACAAAACCCCTTAGTGAAGATAGATTTTACATGATTGTTGCCCATAAATGGAGTCCAAAAGGGGGGGTGAATTGAGTCTTTCAAAAATTTAAGCAACTATGTACCGGTCTTGAAGTATTTGTGAGCAATATGATTAAACTCAAAGATATGTAGCGAATAACAGTAAATTAAATGCAAAGAATAAAGTGCAAGTAATAGAAAGAGCAATCACATACAAACACCAAGTTTTATAGTGGTTCGGTATACTCCAAGCACCTACGTCCATTCCCCAAACTTTTCTTGGGAATTTTCACTATAATCTCTTCAAGATTACAGCTGACTTGTTTTACAAGGCTCATAAGTCAAAATCCAAGTTGGTTTTGTCACTTAGGCTCACCAATAACCTTTACAACTTGTTTTATCTTCGGGCTCACAAGTTAAACCCTAGTTGGTTTTGTACCTTTGGCTTACCAATAACCTCAACAACCTACTTTCAAAAACCCTTGAAAGCTAGGTCAACAAAGTATAAAGATAAAGATACAAGAATAAAAACACAATCAAACTATCTTCTAGAGTAGAATGTGAAAGCTTTGAGGCTCTTGAAGATGCTTGTCTTGTCTTCTCCTTGGAATCTTCTCAAAGACACTTTTGGAAAACTGAAATGATAGGCTTGTAAGCTTTTTGAATGGAATCTCTCTTTTTTTGGCTTTTAGAAGTGAAGTTCTTGAAAAAATATTTGACTTTGTGTGTTCAATGGAGTTCAATGCTTCATGAATGAGTTTGGTGAAGCTTAAATACTTCAAAAACTTCTAAAAAATGGTTTGAGACTATTGGAGGACCAAAACTAGCCGATGGAGGCTTGAAAAGATGAAATCTGCTTATCAGAAATAGAGTCGTTGAAGCTATCAGAACCCGTGAGTCGACACTTAGTCCTGCAGGTGTCGATACTTGAATTTCCTCTATCGACACTTGAAGCTCATGTGTCGACACTTGACACAAAAACATTCCAATGGCATAGTTTTGTATTTTCAAAAATCTCAGACCTTGAGTCGACACTTAAATTTTAGGTGTCGACACTTGTGTTTCAGGTATCAACACTTTAATTCTAGGTGTCGACACTTGGCATGCTAGAGGAGAATTTTTGCATGCCAGGTTCTGAAGTGTTGATACTTAGGAAGTCATGAGTCGACACTTGGTTCTGCAGTTTGCCAAAAACATGTGCCAACATCCCAAAAACATAAAGATCTTCAATCAATCTTCAAATCATCTTATGTAAAACATGATTGATCAATTTTGAGGCCTTTTTCAGATAAGAAGACTTCCCAAAACTTGAAAATTGCTCAGCTTCAAATGAGCGTCATGATACTTTTATTTTAAGAATTTGAGGTGCCTATATCCTGAAACTTATAACTACAATTGAAATATTAGTATAAAATATATACTCAACATTTTGTTAGTCATCAAAATCAAGAGCTAAAGCCAACAATCTCCTCCTTTTTGATGATGACAAAATCTTAAGTATATAAGTATACAAAAATGATTTTAGCTATTATATCCCATAATCATGAATTAAAACTCATACAACATAATTTTAATAGAGGAGAGGTACAAATTAAGTATTGAAGTTAAATTTTCTCTCCCCCTAAGTGAGTTGAGATATGAAACAATTCAAAATTTAAGGAAATGCTTAGATATGTATCTTAATGCTTATATGCATCGTACTCCCCCTTTTTGTCAACATTAAACAATAAAGGGAGTAAACTCCCCCTGAATTGATGCATTAAGGCATAGAAGTTTGGTTAGGGGTCGTGACACAATATTAGATTAGCAAAATTCAATAGGTATCAAAGCAAATGAATAAGGTAGAAATTAACCAAGACTAATAAGCAAGAATGATACAAAAATGATACAAGACTGATAGGCAAGTAAAGAACTAAAATGCAAGTTTGCATATATATAAGTAAGTTTTCAGTACAAAATTGCTGATACACTCAGCATACACTGAAACATGATACATAAACATGACAAGTACAACATAGATGATAACATAGATAAACACTAAAGCATTAAACATCAGGATAAACATCTATGAAACTACTCCTCATCAAATGGAAGCTCAAAGTAAATAGGACCAGTAATCCTAGACCTAGGAACAAGGGCTCTAAGGGTCTTAAGGATACTATGACTCCTAGTCCTAGTAGATGGTCCAAATCTGGGTACAACCCTGGAAGATCGAGTAAATGGTAAAGGAAGTGTCTCGGCGGGTGTCAGAAAGATGGGAGCAGTCGAAATCGGAGTATCACAAGGATCATCAGGATGAACAACCGGAGTCTAGGTGTTTTGACTGACTATCTCATATCACCTACTCGGTCATCACTCCCACCAAAACTGCCATCAAGAATATCAGTCTCTCTGTCATCACCATCACCATCACCACCACCATGAGTGTCATCATGTCCATCAGGGTGGTTAACATCATCATCTACCAGTGGAGGAGGAGGTGGAACTGAAGGTGATGCTAGAGGTAAAAGTGATCTCAGTAAGTCTCTGATCTTTGTAAAACCAACCTCCATGGTCTCTCAAATACCTGAGAGCTGAGAGTCAGTATGAGCTCTCAAACTCTCAACTTTAAACCTCAGCTGGGTAGACTTAACATCCAAACCCATAATCTCACTCTAGACCTCTGAGAACTCCTACCTAACAAGCTCCTTAAAGGATGTACATGTAGCAGAAGGAGGAGCAGCAGAAGGTGAAGCAGATGGTGCAGGTGTGACAGGCTCTGGCTCAGTCGCTACTGCTGGTGCCAGTCTAGGAGGCATATCAAAAGGCCCAGATGGCCTTGCCTCTGCCTCTCTAAGCTTATCCTCCTTATCTGACTCGTGGCCAGAGTCCCGGCGCCCCCATCTCTCTGCCAGTCTCCGATAACCCATATGGTGAAGAGAGTGCTCGCCATACACATCTGTGTGTAGAATGTCTTTAGAGGCATCCCCCTCCAAAGGACATTGTAAGCTCTAAACAAACGAGTCAGTCCCATCCCATATGGTAGATAGTGTCGTCGTTGGGTCACAGCATCTCTCATCTACACCAGCATTAGAGCAGGAAGATCAATAGCAATCCTCTATGTCAGGCACACCATCAGCATCAGCTCCCTCTCAGTAATAAAATCAAAATGACCAGTCTTCGACAGCAAAATCCGAGCAATGAAGTGGTGCAAGAGGCGCATCTCAACTAAAAGCTGGTTCACGGTGACTATAGCCACACCGCGAACGTCATCACGCTCTAGTATGCACTAAAAAGCCTCCTCTCGATCCTCTATACATGAAGCAATGATCCCACAATGGAGAATCTCCTAGACACTGCTAAGAACCTCCTCAGTAATCGAAATATGAATACCTTTGATTGTGGCACTCCATAACATCTTGCTACAATCAAAGCTCCCATAAAACTCATGAATCAAATGTGGGTATTATTTCTCCTTCATAGTATAGAAGGAGATCAACCCTGCTGACTTGAGAACCTGTCCTAGTCTGAAGCCCTAACGATCAAAGAAACCCAAGTCCACTCAACGACCGGCAGCAATCATCTTCCCTGATACCCTGTTAGCTGAAGGTGAAGGAGGTGCTACTCTCTTTGTCTGCTGACTACTGTCATTCCTGGCCTTAGTCCTTCTTTCTGCTCAACCCTAACTCGGTTTTCTTTTATAGGCAAGCTGCTTCCTTGGTCCCATGACTACCAATTGAGAGATGAAATGGAAGGAGTGAAGAAGATGAAATAAGAAATGACAACAGTCTAACCAAAAAGAAACCGATGGGAAGAGAAAAGAAAAAAAAGGTTCGGCCAAGAATAAGAGCCAAAAAGGGAAGAAACAGAGGGGGTGAGCACAGTGCCGAATGAATCCGCAGGGAAAACCAATGAAGATCAATCCAAAGAGAGAAAATAGCAAACGAGGATGAACATGATTCAAAACAACAATAAAAATAGTGATTAACGGTGAAGAATAGGACCAAATCAAAGAAAAAATGGACAAAAATAGTGAATGAATGGTCCAAACCAAGAAAAGAGGAAGAAATTACCGGAGTTTCAGGGGACACGAGTGGAAAATCACTATTCCACGAACAATGGAGTGTTTGGGGACCACTAGGGCATGGAAGAAAAAAGGAATAAAGAAAAGAAAGTGACCAAGTGATGCCCTAGAAAACAGGAAAAATTGCCTGAGTGTCGACACTTGGGATTTGTCAAGTGTCAACACTTGATCAAGTGTCGACACTTCGCCAAAAGTCAAGTGTTGACACTTGGCCAAGAAATCCCCAAAAAAATCCAATAAAAATTTCAAAAATCAAGAGGACTCTAGTGAAAGGTTTAGGATTAAGAGAATATGATTTTGAGCAATATGAAATTGGGCATAAACAAGATTTGAGAGAGTTCTATAAGAAGGGGTCTATGATACCTAACTCTCTTCTAATCATGCAAAACCTTTTTTCACTCAAGGGTTTGGTGAAAACATCAGCTAATTGATTATCGGTGCAAATAAATTCAAGCATCACATTAGAGTTTTGCGCATGATCTCTTATGAAGTGATGTCTTATTTCAATGTGTTTACTTCTTGAATATTGCATAGGATTCTTAGTTAAATTGATTGCACTAGTATTGTCACATCTTATGGGTGTCTTAGTTAATTTGATGCCAAAATCTTTGAGTTATTGTTTGATCAATAGAATTTGAGTACAACAGCTTCTAGTTGCTATATTTCGACTTCTACCATAGATAGAGCAACTGAATTCTGTTTCCTGCTACTCCATGAAATCAAATTGACTCCAAGAAACTGACAAGTTTTACTAGTACTTTTTCTATCAAGTTTACACCCAGTAAAATCAACATCAGAATAAGCAATCAATTCAAATGATGAATCTCTAGAGTACCAAAGATCAATATCTATAGTGACAAATAGATATCTAATTATGCATTTAACAGCCAAAAGATGAGACTCTTTAGGGATAGACTGATATCTTGCACATATATAAACACTAAACATAATATCTGACCTACTACCAGTTAGATATAGTAATGAACCAATCATTCTTCTATATAACTTTTAGTCAGTAGATTTACCTGATTCATCTTTATCAAGCTTACAATAGGAGCTTATAGGCATACCAATGGCTTGGTGTTCTCCATCCCAAATTTCTTTAATATTTCTTTCGTGTACTTGGTTTGGTTGATGAACCCTTCTTTGGTTTGCTTTATCTGGAGTCCGAGGAAGAAGTTAAGCTCTCCTATCATGCTCATCTCGAACTCACCCTGCATTAATTTTGCAAACTCTTGACAAAGATATTCATTAGTAGCATCGGATGTGATATCATCCACATAAACTTATACTACTAAGAGATCATCATTCTTCTTTTTCAAAAATAAAGTAATATCTATATTACATCTAGAAAAATCATTTTTAAGTAAGAAGGAACTCAATCTATCATACCAAGTTCTTAGAGCTTGTTTTAAACCATACAAAGCTTTATAAAGTTTAAAAACATGATTTAGAAACTCATGATTTTCAAAACTGAGGGGTTGTTCAACATAAACCTCTTCTTCAATAAATCCATTTAAAAAAGCATTTTTAATATCCATTTGATATAATTTAAAATCTATAAAACATGCAAATGCCAACAATAGCCTAATTGCCTCAAGTCTAGCAATAGGAGCAAAGGTTTCATCAAAATTAATCCCTTCTTCCTGATTGTATCATTTGGCAACTAGCCTAGCTTTATTTCTTATAACTATTCCATGTTCATCAAGCTTATTTCTAAAAACTCATTTTGTACCAATTATTGAAACATTAGTAGGTCTATCAACTAAAGTCCAAACATTATTTCTTTTGAATTGATTTAGTTCATCTTGCATAGCATTAATCAAATTACAATCATTTTCAGCTTCTTCAATAGATGTAGGTTCTACTTAAGAAACAAAAGCTAAATAATCATATACATTTTTAAGAGATGAACAAGTACTTACTCCTTTTAATGGATCACCAATGATAAGTTCTCTGGGATGTCCATGAGCATACCTCCATGTAGGTTTTCTCCCAGGAATAGGAAATTATAATTAAACAGGCATCAGCAGCTTGTCGCAGCGAAAGTAGATATAAAAATAATTTATATCTAATCATGCAATTCATAAATAAATCTAATTTATTTATCATAAATTTCTAACATACTGCATAACATGAAAAAAATATTAGATCTAAAATAAAAATTATTTTAAGTATAAAATACTTACCTGGATCGCTATCCGGGCCTGCTCTGAAAAGCATGCAGATCCACTAATGAAAAGCTGGGATTCTGTCAGAGCCGCGCAATCGCCCGGCCTCTGCTGGTATCCACACGAAGCTCTCGCAATCGAGTCGTAGAGGGTACCGGATTGCTAGATCCTTGCAGCCCTCTCCTCTTTCAGCAAATCATCTGCTTTAAAAACTGTGATGATTCGATTCCGGACCGGCTTTTGGTTTTTGTCATGCAAATTGAACTATGCAAGACCTTTGGACCCTTTCCTCTCTTCTTCCTCTAGTAAATCATCTCTCTAGATCTTACAGAAGAAAAGAGAAAACAAATAAAGGAAGAAGAATAGTTGAAACCAGGAGAGAGACTCTCTAGTGTACACAGCCAAGAGAAGAAAGGCACCCCAAAAAAAATCATGGTGGAAGGAAATAATTCATCATGCCAAAAGTAATCTCACATGGTCGGCCACTTTTCTTATTTAAATTTAAGTTCTCCCAACCCATAAAAATAAAAGACCGGTGTTTTAATTTCAACCGGTTGAAATTTAAGAGGAGTGAATGAGAAGGACTCCTCCTTCTCATATTCCTCCACGCCAAACATGAATTAGCGCCCACCTATGTCACGCCCCTCTTTTCTTTTGTCGTACAAAATAAATTGGGGCCCACTTAGGCATGTGGAGGGAGGGGGAGACAAGGACAGAGAGTCCTAGTCTAACTGGACTCTAGGTCTTGGTCCAAATGTAATGGTTTTACAATCAAACTGAAGCCGATTTTAAATCCGATCGAACCCTTTTGAAGAGGACATTGACCTGAATCAATTAGGATTAATTAATTGAGTCTAACTCAATTTAATTTAATTTAATTTAATTGATAAATAATCCATAATCAATTAATTGTAACATTTACAATTAGGTCAAATATTAATTTTAACACTTATAATTAGGTCCAAATTGATTTGCTGATTGGTTACTTGAGCTTTTCATGTGTGTGACCCCTCAGGTCCTATCCTATCTGGTAATGAGACATGCTATAATCTCTATTATATATCATCGAAACTCCTTTCGATAGACTAAAATAATTTCAGCTCAACCCTAATTAGGATATCAATCCGAGAATGATCCTAACGGGTTCTTATAATCCACCAGTGACACCTAGAAGTATGTAGTGGCAACCCAGTAGAAAAAGATTGGAACCCCTAGGTGTAGTTACCATGTGATTTGGTTCCTCTATCATAATCCCGACATGATGTTGGTTACGAATACTCGTCAAACCCATCAGTCATATGCTTAACCTAATCGACTCAAGTCCAATTGTGATACTAATGAAAACGCCTTTTCATTATCACCCTGCTATGGCCATAGACTTTTGGACTTAGTCTCATTAAGCTTGCATAGGATTATACCTTACTACTAAGGCTGATAGATCCCTACAAGTGAACACCCTACTCCTACAATAAACTTACTGTAGCCAACGAACACCGCAAGGTCCCGTATGGATAGGAATCATGTGATTGTACTGTCAAACTACAGCAACCTTATCATGAGTAGCCGAGACACTCTAGGTCAAGGAACTATTCACACAACTACAGCATCAGGAAGTTATCGACGAGTGAGTAGTCATCCGTATAACTTCCTGTACTTGGTCACGCTCTGTACCGTTGATCTCTATCAACTACCTGCACTCTCACTCTAGTATCACCACACTGTAGGTCAGAGACTCATCTATCCTAAAAGGGAAGTGATCTGTGTATCAATTTTAATGGATCAATCACCGTCCTCATGATATTCCAACAATCGGGAGCTTTTAAGAGTTAATCTATAAAGACACATGTCTTAGATTCTCAACTCTTGAGAATATGTGTCATTGTCCATTAACTCCATGGACGATTCATGGATATAACAATATGAATGAAACTAATGTCCTTTATTAATAAAGAAGAATTAAGTACAAAGTTAATGCCCTAAAAATTATAATGTGTCAAGCCAACATGGCTTTCAGGGTATACATCTAATACTCCATTCTTTAGGTAGAGGATTAGGTGTAGATGTGTTTTCATCTCCTTGTATTTGATCTCTTTCATTATTTTGATTGTCATCTTGCTCCTTGGTGGGTTTTTCATTGTTGTTCACTTCTTCATTTCTTTGGATATCTGTATCATCATCAAGAATATCTTCTTTTTTAGAAGATTTTTGATTAGTCTCATCAAACATAACATAGATGGATTCTTTAACAACAAGTGTCCTTCTATTGAAGACCCTATATGCCTTACTAGATGTAGAGTAACCTAAAAAGACACCCTCATCTGACTTGGCATCAAATTTGCTTAGATTATCCTTGCCATTGTTTAAGATGAAACAACGGCATCCAAAAACATGAAAATACTTAATTGAAGGTTTCCTACCTTTCCAAAGCTCATAAGGTATTTTCTTTAAAATAGGTTGTATTAAAACATGATTTAAAACATAGCAAGTGGTGTTTATGGCTTCTGCTCAAAAATATTTAGGCAAATCATTTTCACAAAGCATAGTACATGCCATTTCTTCAAGAGTTCTATTTTTTCTTTCTACCACCTCATTTTGTTGAGGTGTCCTAGGTGCAAAAAAATTGTAATGAATGTCATTTTCACTACAAAACTTTTCAAAATCATGGTTTTCAAATTATGTACCATTATCACTTCTTAAAGAAATAATTGAAACACCTTTTTTACTTGAAACTCTTTTATGAAATCTAATGAATGCAGAAAAAACTTCATCTTTATGAGCTAAAAACATCATCCATGTAAAATGTGAGAAATCATCTACAATGACTAGACCATACTTCTTACCTCCCAAACTAGATATTCTAGTTGGTCTAAAGAGGTCCATATGAAGCAATTCTAAGGGTCTAGATGTAGGGAATATTCCTTTAGGTTTAAAAGATGATTTAGTTTGTTTTCCAAGTTGGCAAGCACTACAAATCTTGTCCTTTTCAAAACTGAGTTTTGGCAAATCTTTTATTAAATCCTTTTTGCAAAGTTTTGAAAGCAAATGCATACTAGCATGTCCTAGTCTACGATGCCAAAGCCAACTAGTTTCATTGATCTTGGCTTCCATTGCTACTAGGCATTGACCATTTTGAACATGAAGATCATCAAGATCAACCATATAAATATTGTCATGCCTATGACCAATAAACTTGATGCCATTGTCATCAAGACTAGAAACAATACACATGGAAGATTTGAAAACAATTTTAAAATCTTTATCACAAAATTGGCTAATGCTAAGTAAATTGTGCTTTAAACCATCCACATATAAAACATTATCTATATAAGTAGAGAGGGTGATATGGACTTTACCAATTCCAACAATCTTGCCCTTTTCATTATCATCGAATGTCACATTACCATCATTTTGATATTCAAGTGAGGAGAACTGCTCCACATCTCCAGTCATGTGCCTTGAGCAACCGTTGTCGAGGTACCATAATCTTCTTTTGTTGGTTGCAAGGCATACCTACATCAACAAATTAGGTGGAGACTTTAGGTATCCAAGTCATCTTGGATCCTTTAAGGTTAGTAGTGACGGTTCCTTTTGAAACCCAAACTTTTTTAAATATATTCAATTTTTTTTATTGCACAGATATGATTTATGTCCTATATTGGCACAAGAATAACAAGTAATAGAAGATGAAGTATGTACAAAGAAATTCTTGAAAAACTTTTGTTATTTTTGAGTTTTGAAACCCAATCTAGCTTTGTTGAAAATAGCTATTTGATTATTCAAAATCATATTGAGTTTTTCAGAACTGTAAGTAAATTTTTCAACAAATGATTTTAATTTTTCAAGTTCATCTTTGTACTTTTTGTTTTCTTGCGAAATCTCTTTATTTTGTTTTGTAAAATTCTCAGTTGATGCAAAAGAATTTTTCTTTTTCAAATCTTCCTTTTCTTTTTCTAGAAGAATGATTTTACTATTTAACTTTTTGTTTTCTTGGAGTAAGCAATCATTTTCAATTAAAAACTTATCATTTGTTTTAACTAAATCCAGATTTTGCTTCTTTAGTTCTTTGTGCTTCAATTTAAGTTTTTAAAATTTAATCACAAGTTCATCAAAAACTTCATGCAATTCATCAAAAGTAAATTCTTCTTTAGGTTCATACAGTACCTCATCATTGTTGGTCATTAAGCAGAAATTTGTAACCTCTTACTGCTCTTCATTGGAGCTTGAATCATCGTTGTCACTCTAGGTTGCCATCATAGCTTTTTTCTTAATCTTCTTCTGCTTTTCTTGAGTAAGGGGCAATCCATCTTGAAGTAGCCAGGTTTCTTGCACTCAAAGCATGTGGGCTGCTCCTTTTCTTTCTCTTTTTCTTTTTCTTTGCTAGGCTCTCCCTTTTAAGGTTTCTTCTTGAAATTGTATTTCTTCTTTCTCATAAACCTTCTAAACTTTCTTGCTATGAGAGCTGTCTCATCTTCTTCATCTTCCTCATCAGAATCTTCACTTGACTCTTCTTTAGTAGTGGACTTGAAGGAAATCACTTTCTTCTTCTTATCATAGTCCACTGGTTTTTGTTTCAAGAAAAGCTCATAGGTCATTAATGAGCCCAATAGCTACTCGAGAGGAAGTGTATTTACATCTTTAGCTTCTTCTATAGCGGTGACTTTAGCATCCAAAGAAGTCGAAAGAGACTTGAGAAGTTTATTAATAAGTGCACCATTAGAAATAACCTTTCCCAAGCTTCTCATGCCATTCACAATATTAGTGAATCTAGTATACATTTTACTAATAGATTCAGAAGGTTTCATTTTAAATATCTCATATGTATGAATGAGCATGTTAACTTTGGTAGTTTTTACTTGATGAGTACCCTCATAGGTAACTTTAAGTGTGTCCCATATTTCTTTACGGAGAGACAATTTGAGATTCTATTGAATTCGCTTGGGTTTAAAGTGCAAAACAATAGATTCATAGCTTTTGCATTAAATTCTATTTGCTTAATATCATTATCATCCCAATTATCTTTCATTTTAGGAGTGTGAATCCTATTAATCAAGATAGTAGGCTGATGAGAGCCTTTAACAATAGTCTTCCAAATGTTATAGTCCATGGCTTGAATGTAAATGCGCATGCATGTCTTCCAGTATGTGTAATTTGTGCAATTAAATAAGGGGGGATGATTAGAGGCTTGACCTTCTACAACACCCATACTAATTAGGGCTGCCATGATCTTTTACTCAAGATCGTTGGACCTACAAGTAGAGTAATGGTGCTCTGATACCACTTGTTGCCTAGAAATGGAGCCCAAGAGGGGGGGTGAATTGGGTCTTTCAAAAATTTAAGCAACTATGTGCTGGTCTTGAAATGTTTGTGAGCAATGTGATTAAACTCAAAAATATGTAGCGGATAACAGTAAATTAAATGCAAAAAATAAAGTGCAAGTAATCAAAAGAGCAATCACATGCAAACACCAAGTTCTATAGTGGTTCGGTGTACACCAAGCACCTACGTCCACTCCCCAAGCTTTTCTTGAGAATTTTTACTATAATCTCTTCAAGATTACAACCGACTTGTTTTACAAGGCTCAAAAGTCAAAACCCAAGTTGGTTTTGTCATCTAGGCTCACCAACAACCTTTACAACTTATTTTGTCTTCGGACTCACAAGTTAAATCATAGTTGGTTTTGTACCTTTGGCTCACCAACAACCTCAACAACCTACTTTCAAAAATCCTTGAAAGCTAGGTCAACAAAGTATAAAGATAAAGATACAAGAATCAAAGCACAATCAAACTCTCTTCTAGAGTGGAATGTGGAAGCTTTCTAAGTTCAATCCTTTGTAACCTTATTTCAATTGAAAACTTATCTCTTTAATCTCTATTAACCTCCCAACATCATCAACAAAACTTTCCTTAATTCCTTTTTCCAAAGAAAAATTCAAAATTTTTTCAAAGATCTCAAGTGTTGACACTTGCAATTTTGCCGATTGTCAACTTACTGAAGTGTCGACACTTAGATAAAATGCAAGTGTTGACTCATTGATGGAATCTATTTTAAATAGGGCTTGACAGTGACCCTATCTTTCATCCAATTTCTTTTTTCTCTACATTAATTTTTCTTAAAAACTCTCCACTTGCCCTCAAACAGTTAGATCCATGATCTTGACCTTCCTTTTTGAGTTTCTCACAACTCCTTGTCCAGTTTTAAGGATGGGACCTCGTAAGCAATTTGCCTATCGAGCCAAAAGGACTAGACTGGGTGATTCTTGTGGACATGAGCGATGATCCAAGGCTTGTCATGACCTTGAAAAGTGGAGAAAGACATGCCCTTGTCCTCCCCCTTCATCGATAGCTGAGAGGATGTTCGGGAAGGTGATCGCGAGTGGTAGGAGGATTGATTATGGATATTTCGATCAAGAGGGATTCTCCATTGGTGAGTGGGTTTAAGCTATGGGTTGTGAGAGCTTTTGTTTGATGTTTGAGAGATACTACCCACATCTCCTCCATGAATTCTACAGATCCATGTCTTAGGGTGCTGATGGTTAGACTATGGAGGTTAAGGGGGTTCAGATTCCTGTGATAGTATAGATTCTAGGTAGAGTTTGGGAGATTCCAGTCCAAGGGATGACTACAGATTGTTTGGGAGATTGGACACTGGGTTTAGTTGCATTCTAAAGAGAGAGGATGTCATAGGCATATCCACCGTGGTCATCAACTAGCTCTTGGTAGAGATGCGGGTGCTTCATCACATTATGGCATGCATTCTTGTACTCAACATGGGTCGGTTTGACTTTATTACTAAGGGGAAGCTAATGATCATGACTGCCTTGGCACAGAGGATGGCAATCAACCTCCCTGAGATCATGACACATCAGATGCTGGAGGCAGCAACTAGCAAATGTCTATGCTTACCTTATGGGATTGGTTGTACGAGAGTATTTCGTGCTTTTAGTATTTCACTTGAGGGTGAGGCATTCAAGGAGCTTCTACACACATATATATATATGATGATCAGTCCCTACATCACATGGGGTATCGAAAGGTTAGTGGGAGATGGATCAAGAGAGGCTCAGGATAGGAGGTAGAGCTTGATTCTGAGGATGAGCTTCGAGTTGCTGAGGATGAACCATCCGAGCTAGCACCTGATGATGATATTGAGGCTAGACCATCTAAGCCAGCATCGAAAGATGATGATATTGAGGCTGGACCATCTGAGCCAGCACCGAAGGATGATGTTGAGGCAGAGTGACCTAATTCAGCTACAGCTCTCCCTACTCTTACACACACCGAGACTCCAGCTTAGCCGATGCCACATACTCCCATAGTACCTCCTTTGAGAGTTTAGACATATGAGGATGATATGGAGGAAAAGGTCGGTTCCATTGTTGGCATGATTAGAGAGGACATTCATGTACTTACTATTAGAGTTGACGGAATGTATTCAGAGATGCATATGCTAAGGACCCACACTGATGATACTTTAGGGTAGCTCAGAGAGAAGAAGAAGACTAGATTTGCAGAGATCCTAGTCACTATCTAGCATCTAGCTCCAGCTTCAACTCCAACCAGATTGTTAGATCTTCCACCAAATTCTCCACCATCACCACCACCTGCGGATCATTCCTCCCCAGTAGTAGATCCTCTAGCACCTACAACCAATCTCGATCCTTCAACACCTCACTCCTTAGACCAAACTCTACCGATCATTATCCTAGGACTCAACTACTAGAACTTAGACTACTAGGACCATAAAATTTTATACTCTAGGGTTTCATCACTCTGGTCCATCTCGTAGGACCAGAAGCATTACTCACAAGATCCTTAGGTCCACAGCTTCTAGCATTATGGATCCCATAGTCTTGGACTTTCCATCTAATGAGGAGTAGCCTCATAGATGTTATCTCTAGGATTGTTATCTTATATTAAATTGTATCATGTTTATGATGCCTTTACAATAGCAAACTTTGTACTAAAACTATCTTTATATATATATATATATATATATATATATATATATATATATATATATATATATATATATATATATATATCTCATGTTGGTATCCATATGAATAAAATTTTGTAATGCTCTGGTGCTTTATTATCATGTTTATGCTCTAATACACTTTAAAATGCATATAAACAAGGGGAGATAATGAAAAAGTTTTTATATACTTGCTCTGATACTTTACATAA
Organism: Areca catechu; assembly: GCA_021397845.1. Classification (NCBI taxonomy): domain Eukaryota; kingdom Viridiplantae; phylum Streptophyta; class Magnoliopsida; order Arecales; family Arecaceae; genus Areca; species Areca catechu. The sequence goes on along the minus strand of CM038052.1, from coordinate 97,585,700 downwards.
TGACACCACATTGCTTGATTATATGAAGACAAAAAGGGAGAGTAAAAGAAAGTATATAAGCAAATAATAAAGCAAACTACATTTTTTTAAGATTGCCTATTTACATGTGAAGGACAAAAATTGAAAATTTTAAAACTAATTTTTATCCCTTGATTTTGCTCTAATACATTTTGGAGCATTTCCCGATATAATATGATACATACTGAAAATACTGAAACATTGCTATGATACATTATGTATCGATACAATGTCAATACTTAGGTAAATTGCTTGAAACATTGATAATAAAAAGGTTGTTTGTGAACTCATTGCATTAATGCCCTATTACATAAGTTCATGTTCTGTTACATAAGCTTATAATGATCAATTATATTTCAATACCCTTATGCTCTAATAATTTTAAAGAACACTATTACTAAAACACACTAATACTTAGATAAGTTGAAATTCAATCTCATCATGATATCATCATTTATATTTAAATTATACATACTCTAATACTTTAAACCTTTATGCTAATATACTTCAAGTTTTATCATCATCAAAAAGGAAAAGATTGTTGACTCCTGCCTTAATTTTGATGAATAACAAAATGTTTAAGTATATATGAAGTACTAATATTTTGTTGGAGCTATAAGAATAATGTTTTAGGCACTCTTCAAACTTATAAATGATGAACTTAAATAATCAACCATTAAACAATAAGAGTTTCATGTTTTGAGATGTCTTCATATGTGGAAAAGCTAAGGAAACCATGTCTCATTGGATAATTAAAGATTAAAATGAAATATACATATCAAGGTTTCAAAAATCAGAATTTGGTACACATTTTTAAAGTGGTATAGGTCAAGTATCAACTAAAGTACTTCAAGTATTGATCCTCAGAAAAGATCTAGAAAAAAAAAGTAAGTTGGAACACAAAGTTTTAGCCGGCATGGTAAGTAATGATACTTACTGTTCAAGTGTTGACTCACAAATCAACTTATGTACCAAGTGTCCAAGCCACAAGAAATAACAAAAAGCTAGAGTTTTAGCATAAATTCAAGTGTTGACACCTGGACTCCAAATGTCGACTCAAGATGATGATTCAAGAATCGACTCATGGCTTAAGTGTCGATGTCATAGGATGATTCCAAAGAAAAGTATTTTCAAAATAGCCCAAGAGTTAATACCTGTACTCAAAGTATCGACTTAAGGTATCGATTTACAGGTTGAAGTATTGACATTTACAGGTTTGACAGCACAATAATGGCTATATTTTCTCAACTATAGAAGTTGGTACAAAGTGTCAAATAGCTAGTTTGTACTCCCTAATAGCTATAAATAGATTTTTAAAGGATTGGAGTGTATTTATTTCTCACCAAACTCATTAAAGAAGTAAGAGAAACCAAGAAAAAGTAAAGAGCTTCCAAAAGAATCTTCCAAGAGCTAGCTTTTAAAACGAAAAAATTTTGTTCTTAAAGAGTGTGCCTTTAATTCTCATTAACCAACAATCATTGCAATCATTGAGGTTTTTCATTGAAAAAGACAATTCAAAGCATCTTCTAAGAGCCTCATCAACTTTTTCTTTGCTATTTTAAGAGAGCTTTTTTGCTTTCATCTTTTGTACTTTGATTTTTGAATTGTAACTAATTTCAAGGGGATTGAAACTAGAGAATAGGCCCTTTTAAGTCTTGGAATTGGATTACAAGCTTAGGGTTGGCTTGTTGTAAAGTTGTGTTGGTGAGCTTAAGTGAGAAAACCAACAAGAGTTTATTTTGTAAGCCCAAAAAATAAATCAGCTATAATTTTGATAGATTATAGTAAAATTTTCAAGGAATTCTTAGAAAATGGATGCAAGTGCTTGGAATGCACCAAACCACTATAAAAGCTTGTGTTTATATGCTTTGCCCTTCTTCTCCTCTTTTCATTTCAAGCATTGCATATAGTTACATTCAGCATACATATATTTGCAACACAATCATTACATACCCTTCAAAATTTATCACATACTTGCTTTAAATATTTGAAAAATCTAATTCACCTTCCCTCTTGGATTGCTTTGCTAGGTTTCTATAGCCCACAATGTGTCCTTTGTTATCTAAACCAAGGTGACAACATTCTGCTCCTCAACCCTTGTAAATACTTTCACATCTTTAAAATAAATCTTGGAGGAAGCCTTGGCTTCTCCCATTTACATAAAAAAAAAATATGGTATAACTTGGATGCAATGAAACCTAAAACTACCAATGGATGGGAAGACTAGCAAAAACTTGGTAGAAGAGAAGCCAAAGATGGTCACAATCTAGGGGAAGGGAGGATAGCAAGCGGCAACTAGCTTATATTAGAAAATCAATGAGAGGAGCATCCATCCGGCTTTGATTGGAGAATGACGAGCAGTAATTAGTGACAACGTGATTCAAAGGGAAATCTCTCCTATGAGACCGAAGATAGAGTAGTGAGAGGAAGCGGAGGCAAAGTAAGAGGATAAACTCTAGGTCCAAGCAAGGCGGGTGATGTTGAATTAGTGAAGATGAGCTGGTCAAACCACATCATATCAGACCCATTTTGTAATTGAATAGGGCTAGGCCTGAGCCTTCATTTGGGCTCCATGTCGAGCTTTGTATGGGCTTGGACACGGATTGGACCAATGGTATACCTAACCCTAGCCCGAAATGTAAATAGGCTCTATATTTAAGTCTAAATTTGATCTAAACTTTTTCAAGCTGGCCCAAAGCCTGATCCAAAGTCAACCAAGCTTGATGGCCCTTGGGCTAGCCCGAGCCCATTTCTAGCACGATTCAGAACGAGCTGTAATCACCTTGAACATGCCCCTAAATTGGTAGGATGAGTAATTCTTTGTCCACCCGGGGGTGGTGTAGAAAAAATATACTGCCAAATATGATTAGGCAACATAAGGGCCACGTAAGCCCTGCTTTTCAACATGCATTTAATACATGTAGCTTTATCTTTTCATTAAAAATTTTGAACGATAAAATACTCTTTTTTAAAAAAATTATGATATTCATTAGCTTGGATTATTATGCCCATGTTTGGGTTATCCTATATCATAAGACTAAGGATATCTTAGTCATTAAAAAAGTTTAAAAATTTTTTAATAACAAAAATATCATTGGTCTTATGATATCCTATGAACAAGATAATGACTGGGGGTGCAAATGGATCAGGTCGGACCGGGTCATGAGTGATCCCGATCCGATCTGGTTCTTTGATTAGGTCCTAATATTAGACCCATACCCAACCGACTAAAAAATCGGGTCGGATCGGGTTGGATCCATTAGCAGAATTTTTAACTCAATGGATTATTCGGATTGAATCGGGTCCATAAATAAGTCGGTTCTAATAAAAAAAAACGATCTAGATATGATCTGGATGAAATATGGACAACTATATCTTAATTATTACATGGCCAACTATTAAATAAAATAAATAACAAACAATATTATTTTCAAAATAAATTAAGATATAAAAATAATTATAACTATCACTATGTTAAAAATAAGTTTCATACAAGTTTTAATTTATAATTTAAAGATCCCAATAGATATGATCTTAATAGTACTGGTATATTCGAGTTGGGTCGGATTGGGTCCAAATTCTAAAAACCTAGACCCAACTCAAAAAATGGAATGTGTTTAATTTTAAGACCTGACCAGGATCCATGGATCTCTAAAAATGGGTTGGATCGGGTCTAAATGGATCGGGTTGGATCAGGTTAGGTCATGGGTCAACCTGACCCATTTACAATCTTAGTTATGACACCCTATTCACAAAGGGATGTCATAATGGAAAAGTATTATTATCATTCAAATTTTTTATTAAAAAGTAAATTACATATATTAATTGTATATTTGAATGATGAAAATGTTCATCCTTTATGATATTCCTTTCATAATTCTGTTCACAAGATATCATAAGTTTAAGAATATTTTTATTATTAATTTTTATTTTTATTTTTTTTTAATAATGAAAATATTTCTGGCCTTATGGATATCATAATTTAAATCATGTGATGTCATAATGCAAGCTACGAGGTGTCATAATTTTTTTTAAAAAAAATATTTTTATTATTTAAAATTTTTAATAAAAAAATAAAATTAAAAATATTAAATATATATTAAAAATAAAATTTGTATGATCTAATTAGATTATATATATATATATATATATATATATATATATATATATATTTTTTTTTTTTCCTGGACGAGTGGTGCAGAAGACTTTCTCTTGGCGGGATAGTAACCACGGCTTTAGCGGGCTTTAACTGCATTAAATATGCTTTGAATAAGAGACACAGCTTGTTTCTATTGGCCGGTTGGTTCGCTCTGGTTGGCTTGACGGTTCTTGTCGGTATGTTAAGTAGATTCCATGGTCAGCAGCTCAGTCAACCATCGTGGGTAGTGGTTCCATCGGCTGCAAACATTGATAGCTCCATTGACACTGAGATTCTCTCTTTGATCGGCTGTAGAGGTGTTGCTGACGGATATATACCATATTAGGTCCTATCAGCATTAAGAGGAGGACATCGACCTGTGCTATCGGAGGGCTAGCGTTTTCTCCAAAGGCATCGGTAGGTGGCGTCCTTAAAAGACCCAAAGTTGAGAGAGGTAGTTAAATGGAGTTGAGGCCCAAAGCTGAGTAAGGCAGTTGAGCAGAGTTAAGATGGGTAGAGGAAGCCCGGAAGATAAAAAGACCGGTGATACCACATCAGAAAGTGATAGGATGTAACGATTTCTTACCCCCCACGGGGGTAGCATTCACCCCTTTGAGAATCACGGAAGGTTTGATTTCTCCTCTCGCTCCAAACCCTCTCTCTTCACCTTGAAGACTTCTCAAATAAGATCATCGTCTTCTCGCCGGCACCTTCCTACGCTGCCACGGCGTTTAAGAATCCAAAAACAAACAAGCTCTAGCAATTAATCAATGAATCATTGTTACTCTAAAGACTTGTGATGTAAAATCCCTACTCAGCCAAGCACCAAGGCTCGGCGGCAATTTTGTTAGCAGATTGGAGCAGTGGGTTTGGTGGCCCACCTAATTAACTCCCAAGGTGTTAAGTTTACCCAATTGAGCCTCTAATAGCTAACTTGATGTGAAAAATTTGACACGGGTCCTACTAAAAGTAAGACATCAAACGTTTTATTTTCTGGAACTACTTTTCTGTTCTTGATGGCAAGATAGGGGGGACTTGTTGGTCCAGACATTAATTGGTTTTGAGGCTATCATTCTCGGAACATAGATCCGAAACAAAATATCGACATCATAATTAAGATCGATGGATCGAACCCCTCATATATGGTAGCTCACAGACCCCATTCCTACCATTTTTCTTTTTGCTCTCTTTTTTTTAAAAAAATTAAGGCAGATAAATTATACAATCCTTGTGCAAACACAACCATTGCACCGGTACAAAAATTCATGGAACTGCCTAGGAGAAGAAGCATTGGAGTCCATCACAATGTTACTCGAATGATCTGCAGTGTAGGAGGCCAGAGTTCATCTCTCTGTAAACATTTATTCGTTGCTTCAAAAGAAACCACTGATGCGACGATGCATATGTCCATGAGAAGAAGATAAACCTTGTTATCGTAGGGCTCAGGTTTAGCTATCCAGTTAATTACTGTTTTGGAATCACCCCCAAAATGATACATGGCTGCCCCCACAGCAACAACTCATCAATTCCATTGCATGGGCCATTGATATGAATGGATCTACTACAGAAAAAATGTGTCATTTAAATGCAGGAGGACTTGTAAACTTGGTATACGGGGGCTTAACGTAGTCTTGGCTTGCTCAGTGGAAGAGGACGACGTGGATGGGTGGCGGCTTCTACCGGAGTGATGTCTTCGTCAATCGCACTGGCAGCCAGCTTTTCCTCTCCTTCAGTTGCACAAGTGGATCGTCCATCCAAGCCATCACGTGTCCATGTGTTTTATGTGCAGGGGAATACTAATTATTGTACACGACAAACCTAACCCTTTTGCTATGGAATTATAGCTCGAAGGCCATTTTCATTGCTACAGAACATAGTTTTTCTAGGCTAACTATTGAAAACAATTGCCAACCAGCAATGCATGGTAAAGTTTTTAGAGTTTGGTACGAAGGACTTGGATTTGAATCCCGCCTTCAATTAATCAAATTTCAACTAAAATTATTCCTAACCTAATTGTCAAGAAAAATTATGAATATTTTGTAAAAGGGAAGTTTTTTTTTTGTAATAATTAGATCTTTGATACATAATATCTATAAGTTTTTTTTTTAAAAAAATTTTGTAATATTTAGACCTTTGATACACAATATCTGGCCATCGCTTCGACATCTTGAGGCAAATAGACTTGTCGATTGGCTGGCTAATATCGAGAGAGAATAGGCTGTCAATGTAGAATGGAATTTTGGCTTTCCTCTTAAGTCTCAGTAGCCGTGGTCGTCTGATAAGATGGCAGTTCATGTGGAATACCATGCAATATTTTAGCCAAAGGATGGCCTGGGAAGTGTTATTTTAGTGATCATGGTTCAACCGTTCAAGGTTTAGCCTACCCTCAAGATATCGTCTCAAAATAATAGTGTCATTTGGGTGGTCCCCTTGTATAACTTTAGAGGCTCTTTTTAGGGCCTCCAACGGTCAGTTTGATTGGGGTTTGTCAAATTATAGAATAATCTAATAAATTCTAAAAATTATTTATCTAGAAACATGATTATAGATAAAATAATTTTTATCATATTTAGTTGATGATTTCTTTTTTTAAAAAAAATAATACTGAAAAAATATCACTATATTTAATGAAAGGTAATCCTATATAGGAATATGGTTAAATTTATAAAAATACCTATTGCCATGCTAGGAGGTGGTGCTGACTCAAGCTCGACTCATAGATAGCTGGAGCTAAAGTTGCTGTTAATGTAAAGTCACGTCTCATAGTGGCCTATCTGGGAGTTGGTTTTACAAGACAAAGAGGATTAGAAAGCTCACACCCGGGGGTTTTCCGGTGGTAAACTCTTCGATGCCTAAGCTAATCTCTCGGATGGGCAACTATAGGAGGTTTGGAGTCCTCTCTAAAATTTGGAATAGAGTAGGAATTCAAAAAGGGAGAGAAAAGCGAGAGAAGGAATGGAGGAGGGAGACAAAACAAGGTCTTTAAGAGAAGGGACACTTAGTGCATATGAGGTCTGCTTCTTAGAAGATGGCATACTAGTGAGTGAAGTTATAGGGGCTTGAATACTGTGCGGAGGATGAAAGGTGTTTAGAGAGGCCTGTAAATGTCTTGATGGATACTCAGATAGATTTTCACAGAGTCAGGGAGCTTCAAGATGTGCTCTCTAGATGATAAGATATCTCAAGATATGGGGGTTCTTGGTTCCATTTTATTTCACCTCCCTGTTTTTCTCCATTGGCTCGCTTACCATGACCTTCACTTGACTTACTTGGAGGGCTATCAGGAAACAAGTTATACGCATGTACCTGATACCCAAAGGCAAGGAAAGGTATGGATTGCGCTACAGGGGAGTGGCGTCTATCAAGTCTCGGTGGTTGCAGACATGTCCATGGCAGGGGCCATATTATGGTTAGTGGAGTCAGGAGCGATAATTGGCACGTCTTTGTGATCGGGCATTCATTAGGTGATGAGCATTTATGGTGGTTGTTCCTAGAATATGCATAATTGGAGTAGGCAGGTTGAATTTGGTAACGATTGATGTCTCGCAGTGGATAGGTGAGCATGCGGTTTGATATCCAGGTGGTAAGGCATAGAGTGGTAGCCTAGTTACCTGAGTTCGCTAACACATGTTGGACATGGATTGGAGCTTTAGCACCATGCTAGACAAACTAAATCTTGATATATTAGATGTCCCCCGCTTCCAAACTCAAGTGGTCATGCTCCTAGGACCTTGGGAGAGGGAAGTAGAGTCTGCACTGGTTCAGTTGGGCACAGAAGCCAGTTGTGCCAAGGTTAGGCTTGCAAGACCGTTGTGGGGAGAGGCTGCCTACAGCAAGGCCAATAAGGCCATGCTAGGCGAGACAGCTCATAGCAAGGTTGTGTTGGACAAGGTAGCTCATGGCAAGGTAGGTGATACCACACTGGATAAGGTAGCTCGCGGCAAGGCAAGCAAAGTTGTGCTGAGCGAGGCAACTCATGACAAGGCAGATGAGGCTATGCTGGATGAGGCAACTCATGATGAGGCTTCACTAGGCAAGGTAGCTCATAGCAAGGTAGGCGAGATAGCTTGTGACAAGGTAGGCGAGGCTACACTCTTCAAGATTCATGTTAGGATAGGCATGCAATGGAGGAGGATAGGCATGACTTTTTAGGAAGTGATGTTATCTAAAATGATGGCAAATTTAAAAACTGCTATAGCATATTAGATTCTTGGGAGGTTACAATGCACCTCCTAAAATGGTGCTTTTAATGTTGAATCGATGTGGGATACATTAAATAGCAAGACAAAACCAACACCCCCATATCAAGGAAGGCATGAGTCCTTTCAATGAGTATAAAAGTGGAAACTAGTTAGGCCTCCCCCATCATTGCAATGTTAGGATTCTCAAGGGCAGCAAAGCAATAGAGAGAAGTCTTCGAGTGGTCGGGGAGGAGTGTTGGGAATTGTCTCCCAAAGCCAATCGCCTGGGTTGTAGGCGGGTGCTCAGTATTGTACTCTTTTTATGAATTAATAAAATAATTTTTGGCAGCTCATCACATACTAAATTTTCCTGAAATGAACTCTTTTCATGTGATGAAGTCCTTAGGACTACACTGACTTCGATACAGAGAGGATGTATCGAGTGGTCCTTAAACCCTGTTCACAACCAAAGGATATATTGTACTAGACGGCAATATATCAAGTATAGGTTGTTGTAGTTCACATCATTTGGTTGTCCTCTTGACCAAATGAGTGTGGAGACACTGATGTGATCTGCAAGTGGGATATGTGGTATCTCATTGAACGTGACTCCGTGCAGCCCCTTTCTGCCAAAGGGAAACTCACGATTGGATATGGGTATATGTGTCCCTCTGACCTGAGGTCATCACGGTAGCTTGCAAGCAACTCCCTGTGCTTTGGTGCCGGACTACCTGGATTTTTAATCCGGTGACGGAAGGTTTCTAGGTACAGGCAAGTACTTATGGAGAGTGATGGACCAAGATAGAATTGACCTGTCCAAACAGTTTGGATTGAATGTCTCGCAGTATCTCAATTTAGCAAATCCTTGGCCGGGGTAATCCTAGTGAAGAGTCACTGGGCTTGCGAGATTGAGACACGTAGTGGACTGACTCTGTCTGGGTTGGCAGCCCAATCTCAGTCGTCCTGAGCATTAGAGGTCAAAGGGATGAATTATACGGTAACCATATGCCAGAGGTTCGATAGTTTGCTCCTGCATCTTCGACATATCCGGATGCCGGGACCCATTGCTAGATGGTTTCCTGTGCTGGTACTGGAATTGTTCCAATGCTACCGTTTAGGTTCGAACCTATGAGGTCACACGCCACAGAGGATAACTCTCTGATCCGGATACCGATTACGATTGGGAATCGCCTCGATTTTATGGTCACAGTATTTTTTGAGCTCTCTTTTCCCCGTCTTGCCCTTATCTGCATCAACCGGAAATTGTTTTGGGTTGACCAGCGCTGCACCAGGATTTTTCTGAATCAGTTTTGAACTGATTCAGAGTTCGTTTCGGCCTTCAATTGGTTGTGAACCAATTTTTCCCTTGAACCAAATTTTAAACCGGTTCAATTAGATTGAACCACTTGGTTTAAATGGTTTTGGACCGGTTTTTATTGGACCGGTGGTTTTTCTACTCCATGGACCATTTTACACGGTCATTTGAATGGAGAGGAAGTGCAAACGTTTGGAAGGCCAAACGACCGAACCTTGTTTTCCCTGGCATCTCTTCTCCTCCCTCCACCGATAGCACTTTATTCCCGGTTTAAATACTGGATTAATCCCTATTAATAGCTTGATTAATTGGGTTAATGGCAGCGTCCGTCTCTTCCCCTCCCAGCCTCTCCAACTCCCTCTCCCTTTGCTGTCCTAATTAAACAACAGCACCCTTGTTTCAGTGAGAGAAGTTTTGATCCACCGTGTGAGATCCAAGGGAAATCAATAAAAATCTTTGGGCATTCTTCTTCTTTGAGAGACTCAAGTGGAGAGCTTTGGGACTGGGTTTAGGAGCTTGTGAGGGAGAGAAACAAGGCTTTAAATCCCTTGTTTCAAGTGCTCAAAGTTCTGCCCTATTGCAGAAATTTTTTTGACCGTGAAGCTTTCTTCCAGCGGCTAGCACCGTGTGTGGAGAAGGATCCGAGAGCCCCGGGCATGTCTCCCCTCTAAAGAGAGTATCCTTCTACTCCTAGGAGCAAGCTACGCGGACCGGGATCGCCCCAACTGCTCCAAAATGAAGGCCAAAGTCTGCTGCCCAGTTCTGTTGCAGAAATCTGGCAGCAGACTTTCGTGATTTTTTATAATTATTTGGCTAACCATTTCTTGCAGATTTCAATTGAAGATTGAAGAGCACTTGTCCAAGTTACCTCTGCTCGAATTTGGGAGCAAACGGAGGTCCGGAAGGTGGTGTTCCGATGCCGTTTTGAAAGCCATAAACAGAGTTTTCAAACAGCCCAAGGAGGAAGACGACTGGAATAACTTTATTCCAGTTATTCCAGCCTATTCCAGGTTTATTCCAGAGTTATTCCAGGCAGAATAAAGGTATGGAAAATTATTTTTTTAATCATGCATGGATAGACTTAATTGTTTAATATTATGCAAATATTTTATATGATTATACATGCCTAAATGCAACTAGATTTAGATTAGTTCCTGGCGGAGCAGATTTCCGCTGCACGAATTTTAAAAAATATTTAAAAATCCATTTTGCTCTCGCAGATGTTTGCATGCCTAGTGTAGGATCTTGTCAAACCACCTGCACAGTTTCCTTTCAGTGGTATCAGAGCCAGGTTTCATTTGTAATCTAATATAGTATGCATGTTTATAGATTAAAAATTGTTTAATCTTAATATGTATCCAGATTTCTTTTTGGAACCTAGTTGAGACCTTCACCATGACCATGTGTCTTTGACATGATGCGGATCGTCTGTGTTGGCCTCTTCAGAAGGATCCTTAAAGAATATTAAAAATTAAAAATTGTTTTAATTTGGAGATACATGTTTTAGGCATATTTTATAAAATATTTGTAAAATATTTTGATGTATGATTTGTTATGTAAAAAAATGTTTTACATAAAGACTTAATTAAAAAATATTTTAATTAAGTGTTTGGCTTATTAAAATTTTTTTTTTAGGTTTATGAAATCTAATCAAATTTACATAAGCCATTTTGGGTTAATTGGGTTAGCTGACTAGTTGGATCCATAACTGGGTTAGACCTAAATTTAGTTGAACCGGATAATAAGAAGATTAAACAAAAGTTGTTTAAGGTCCTTCTTTAGAACAATCTAATAGTTAGATTAGTTGATCCGTTCATCTAAAATGGATCCAATTAGTGGCTCAGTGGACGCCCGAGTCTTTAGGCTAGTTTGATCGAGTCTGGTAAACCACCTGGTGTCGAGGTAGGTTTGGCATTGTGATCATGGCTGTATGAGGCTACCTCTTTCCTGGCCAACTTAGTTGGTGTCAAGAAAAGATGGTTAATGGCGGATACTCACCTATGATCTCACCTACCTGGCTAGTCGAGTCGACCAAAACTGATTGGAAAAGCTCAATGACTCGAGTTAACCATTGTCACCCAGGTTGATCGGTTTGACTAATCTATAGGTGCCCATGGATCATTTGTTGATTTTTTTCAACCCTCCTGGACTCTGATTGATTCAGTGGGATGATGATCCATGTCCTTGTTTTTTTCTTCTGTCACGACTAAAAAAATCCTCTAAAATTATTAGGTCCTTAAAAAGACTAAGTCAAGGAGTTGACAGTGTCTTAGCCTCCCATTAAGTTGGATAGAAATGTGTCCACTAGCTTGGTGTGCATCGGCAGTTCCATAGAATGGGTGTACATCTAGCGACTGGAATTTCTATCTGATCGATGATGGTTCAGTCCAACCTCCTTAACGGGACCAGGTGAGCCAGCCATAGTCGGGCTTGGTCTTTAGTTAGCTGGAAGCATTGGATTTGTCATTTTAATGGTTGGACCTAACCAGAGACCCGCAATAGGAGGCCCCTAGGCCGATTGGGGTGATCTCTGGGGCAAAATAAAATACTGAAAATTGTTTAGGGAAACAATTGGTTTACGAACCTACCTTTAGGCTCGTATGGGTGAGCTGGCCATAGTCGGGCTCATGCGAGGCCTATTGGATTTTAGTACCCACTTGAAAAAGTGTTTTCACGGATTGGAGTAAGAGGCTACCAATCTAAAAAATTAGTGGGAGAAACCTTTAGACTAAAGTCCAAGTCTTTTGGTTAAGTTATTAATTCATTGACTAATTTGGTCTTATTTTCTTTTTAGATGTCTTCTAATTTATCGCTCCGTTCACTTATCGATAACGAGAAGTTAAAGGGTCACAACTTTGATAGTTGGTATCGAAGATTGAGAATCATTTTGGAGCATGAACGGATCCTCTATGTAATAGCGGATCCGGCACTTGAAATCCCTCCCGCTAATGCACAGAGTGCGGTCAGAGATGCTTATCAAAAGTGGGTCTCTGATCGGACTACTATCCGATGCATTATGTTAGCGGCAATGAACAACGAGTTCAGTTGCAAATTCGAGGAGGCCCAACCTGATAAAATCCTTCAAAAGTTAAAGGAATCCTTCGGCATCCCGGATGATGTAGAACGGTACAAAGTGTCTTGTGCCATCTACAACTCCAAGATGCCGAATGGCAGTTCAATCACTGATCATGTATTGTACATGATCGAGCTGATTGAAAAGTTGGGCAAACTCGAATGCCCCTTGTACAAGCAGCTCGGCAAGGATGCGATCCTGAATTCTCTTCCCTCCTCCTATCTTGATTTTCTTGATCATTATAGAATGAATAAGCCTGCAGTCAACTACCATGGTCTTTTGGGGTTGCTGCAGACTTTCGAGAAAGACCACCAGCTAAATAAGGGGGTGGTGAATTTAGTGGGAGGAAGTAGAGGTCGTCGTCCCTTTAAGAAATGGAAGAAGAAAACAAATAAGAAGGGAAAGAAGGTGCAGAATGTTCCTGGCCCTAGTCAGACCAGGAAGTATAAGGCTGATCAATCTTCTGCAGAATGTTTCTACTGCAAGAAGAAGGGACACTGGAAGAGGAACTGTCCTCTTTATATTGCGTCCCTTGATCCGAACAGGCCGAGGAAGTAGAAGTCTGCTGAACAAGGTATTTATATGATAAAACCTTGTAATTACTCAATTGTTGATACTGCTAACTGGGTATTGGATACTGGTAGTCTAATTCATATTTGTAATTCGTTACAGGGACTTCAAGTTAGCAGAAGATTTGAAGATTGAGAACAGTTTCTGAGCGTCGGGAATGAAAATCGTGTTCCAGTATTGGCGATCGGAGTCCTACGTCTTGTCTTTGAGTCTTGTACTGTCGAACTAGTCGACTGTCACTATTGTCCTAGTTTCATTATGAGCATAATCTCTGTAGGCCTTTTGGCCAATTGTGGTTTTGAACTATCAATAAAAGGATATTTTTGCAATATTATTTTGAATAACTCTGTTATAATGAAAGCTAGATTAAATAATGGCATATATGTACTATCAAGGCCTGTTAGTGTAATGTACACTTCTAGCAAACGCCCAAGGTTAGATAATGTCAATGATTTGTATCTTTGGCACTGTAGGCTAGGTCATATTAATCAAAATAGGATAAACAAGATACGAGGAGATGGACTTCTCGAGGTCAGTGATTCTGAATCACTGACCACTTGTGAATCCTGTTTACTAGGTAAAATGACCAAGTCACCTTTTACTGGAAAGGGTGAACGAGCTACATAACTTCTAAGTCTAATACATACTGATGTATGTGGACCGATGACAGTTAGTGCTAGAGGAGGATACAAATATTTCATTACTTTTACAAACGACTTTTCAAGGTTCGGTTATGTCTTTTTAATGAGACATAAGTCTGAGTCGTTTGAAATGTTCAAACGATACCGTAATGAAGTAGAAAAGCAAACTGGAAAAAGTATTAAAACCCTTCGATCTGATCGAGGTGGTGAATACTTATCTGGTTAATTTTTGATATATCTTGAGGATAATGAAATTCTCTCTCAGTGGACTCCTCCAGGAACACCACAGTTGAATGGTGTGTCCGAAAGGAGGAATCGAACCTTGTTGGACATGGTTCGATCCATGATGGGCTTTGCAACTCTGCCGCTATCCTTTTGGGGATATGTACTTCAGACAGCCTGTTACTTATTAAATAATGTTCCAAGTAAGTCTGTTGTCTCCACTCCGTATGAGATGTGGAATGGACGTAAACCCTTAATCTCACACCTTCGGGTCTGGGGTTGTCCGGCTTACGAAAAGCGTTTAGACTCAGACAAACTTGGTCCTAGGTCTGACCAGTGTTTATTCATTGGTTATCCTAAGAAAACCAAAGGATATTTCTTCTACTTGGAGAATGAACAAAAGGTGTTCGTTGCTCTTAGAGCTATCTTTTTTAAAAAGGAGTTCCTTGGAGAAGGAACTATAGCTTCTAAGATTGAACTTGATGAAGTTCAGCCAATAGAAGAACTTACACACTCTAAGGACATCGTAGAACCGGCTATGATTGAATCACACCCAGAACCCATTAGGAGATCCGATAGAATACCGCGTCAGCCGGACAGATACTACAGTTTCTTGGTCCGGGATGGCGATCCCATTGAGCTCGATGAGAACAATGAGGATCCGATCACCTATATGGATGCACTTCAGAGATCTGACTCTGAGGCATGGCTTGGAGCCATGCGATCCGAAATGGAGTCCATGGAAAACAACAATGTTTGGACATTGGTTGATCCGCCTTAAGGAATAAAACCCATCGGGTGTAAATGGATCTTCAAGAGGAAAAGGGGCGCAGATGGGAAGGTAGAGACCTATAAAGCCCGTCTGGTTGTCAAGGGGTATCGTCAGTGATATGGTATCGATTCTGATGAGACTTTCTTCACTGTGGCAATGCTCAAGTCCATTCGGATCATGCTTGCTTTGGCAGCATATTTTGATTACGAGATCTGGCAGATGGATGTCCGAACCGCTTTCCTTAATGGGGAGCTGGAAGAAGAGGTGTATATGATACAGCCTGAAGGGTTCACATCCACAGATGAATCAAAAGTATGCAAGTTGCAGAGGTCCATCTATGGACTCAAGCAAGCGTCTCGAAGTTGGAACTTACGGTTTGATAGGTGTATCAAATCGTATGGCTTCGTTAGGAACGGAGATGAACCGTGCATCTATAAATGGGTTAATGGTTCTGTGATTGTATTCCTAGTACTGTATGTTGACGACATTCTCTTAATCAAGAATGATGT
The DNA here is from genome assembly GCA_021397845.1 of Areca catechu. Classification (NCBI taxonomy): domain Eukaryota; kingdom Viridiplantae; phylum Streptophyta; class Magnoliopsida; order Arecales; family Arecaceae; genus Areca; species Areca catechu. The sequence goes on along the minus strand of CM038052.1, from coordinate 97,570,261 downwards.
CGCAGCATTACAAGGAATAAAGGTCTGGTTATCATCTCAATTCTCCATGAAGGACTTTGGTGAAGCTTCTTACATACTAGGTATGAAGATTTAAAGAGATAGATCTAAGAAGCTTTTAGGACTGTCCCAGTCTATGTACATTGACACCGTGCTGAAACGATTCAGCATAGAAAATTTCAAGAAAGGTTATCTCCCGATAGGTTCTGGAATTACTCTTTCCAAGAAGGATTGTGCAACAACTCCTGAGGAAAGAGAGCGCATGAGTAGAGTACCTTATGCTTCTGCAGTAGGCTCTATCATATATGCTATGACTTGTACTAGACCAGACGTGGCATACTCACTAGGAGTAGTGAGCAGATACCAGTTTGACCCAGGTGAGGTGCATTAGAAGGTGGTTAAGTCCATCCTTAAGTATTTAAGAAATACTAAAGATCAATGGCTGATTTATGGAGAACCTGACTTGAAACTTGTGGGGTACTCTGACTCCAGTTTCTAGTCGGATAGAGATGATAGCAAGAGTGTGTCAGGGTTTGTATTTACCCTGAATGGTGGAGCGATCTGCTGAAAAAGTTCCAAGCAGGCAACTGTTGCAGACTCCGTATGCGAAACAGAATACATTGCAGCATCAGATGCGGCAAAGGAAGCTGTGTGGTTGCGGAAGTTCCTTGGAGAGCTAGGGATGGCACCTTCCCTAGATGGTCCTGTTCCGGTGTACTGTGACAGCACTGGAGCCATTGCTCAAGCTAAGGAGCCTAAAGCTCATCACCGCACCAAGCACATTCTGCGGCGCTACCACCTTGTATGAGAAATTGTGGAACGAGGCGACATCAATCTTCTGAAGATCAATGGAAAGGAAAATCTGGCAGACCCCTTCACTAAAGCCCTCGGAATAAAAGAGTTCGACTATTATAAATGGGAAATAGATATTAGATACTCTTCTGATTGGCTTTAGTACAAGTGGGAGTTGTTGGGAATTGTGTCCCAAAGCTAATCGCCTGGGTTGTAGGCGGTTGTGCTCAGTATTGTACTCTTTTTATGAATTAATAAAATAATTTTTGGCAGCTCATCACATACTAAATTTTCCTAAAATGAACTCTTTTCATGTGATGAAGTCCTTAGGACTACACTGACTTCGATACAGAGAGGATGTATCGAGTGGTCCTTAAACCCTGTTCACAACCAAAGGATATATTGTACTGGATGGCAATATATCAAGTATAGGTTGTTGTAGTTCATATCGTTTGGTTGTCCTCTTGACCAAATGAGTGTGGAGACACTGATGTGATCTGCAAGTGGGATATGTGGTATCTCATTGAACGTGACTCCGTGCAGCCCCTTTCTGCCAAAGGGAAACTCACGATTGGATATGGATATATGTGTCCCTCTGACCTGAGGTCATCATGGTAGCTTGCAAGCAACTCCCTGTGCTTTGGTGCCGGACTACCTGGATTTTTAATCCGGTGACGGAAGGTTTCTGGGTACAGGCAAGTACTTGTGGAGCAGTGATGGACCAAGATGGAATTGACCTGTCCAAACAGTTTGGATTGAATGTCTCGTAGTATCTTAATTTAGCAAATCCTCGGCCGAGGTAGCCCTAGTGAAAAGTCACTGGGCTTGCGAGGTTGAGACATGTAGTGGACTGACTCTGTCTGGGTTGGCAGCCCAATCTCAGTCGTCTTGAGCATTAGAGGTCAAAGGGATGAATTATACAGTAACCATATGCCAGAGGTTCGATAGTTTGCTCCTGCATCTTTGACCTATCCGGACGTCGGGATCCATTGCTAGATGGTTTCCTGTGCTGGTACTAGAATTGTTCCAGTGCTACCGTTTAGGTTCGAACCTATGAGGTCACACGCCACAGAGGATAACTCTCTGATCCGGATACCGATTACGATTGGGAATCGTCTCGGTTTTATGGTCACAGTATTTTTTGAGCACTCTTTTTCCCGTCTTGCCCTTGTCTGCATTAACCGAAAATTGTTCCGGGTTGACCAGCGCTGTGCCAGGATTTTTCTGAATCAGTTTTGAACTGATTCGGAGTTCGTTTCGGCCTTCAATTGGTTGTGAATCAATTTTTCCCTTGAACCAAATTTTAAACCGGTTCAATTAGATTGAACCACTTGGTTTAAATGGTTTTGGACCGGTTTTTATTGGACCAGTGGTTTTTCTACTCCATGGACCGTTTTACAAGGTCATTTGAATGGAGAGGAAGTGCAAACGTTTGGAAGGCCAAACGACCGAACCTTGTTTTCCCTGGCATCTCTTCTCCTCCCTCCACCGATAGCACTTTATTCCCGGTTTAAACGCTGGATTAATCCCTATTAATAGCTTGATTAATTGGGTTAATGGCAGCGTCCGTCTCTTCCCCTCCCAGCCTCTCCACCTCCCTCTCCCTTTGCTGTCCTATTTAAACAACAGCACCCTTGTTTCAGCAAGAGAAGTTTTGATCCACCATGTGAGATCCAAGGGAAATCAATAAAAATCTCTGGGCATTCTTCTTCTTTGAGAGACTCAAGTGGAGAGCTTTGGGGCTGGGTTCAGGAGCTTGTGAGGAAGAGAAACAAGGCTTTAAATCCCTTGTTTCAAGTGCTCAAAGTTCTGCCCTGTTGCAGAAATTTATGTGACCGTGAAGCTTTCTTTCAGCGGCTAGCACCGCGCGTGGAGAAGGATCCGAGAGCCCTGGGCGTGTCTCCCCTCTAGAGGGTGTATCCTTCTACTCCTAGGAGCAAGCTACGTGGACCGGGATCTCCCCAACTGCTCCAAAATGAAGGCCAAAGTCTGCTGCGCAGTTCTGCTGCAGAAATCTGGCAGCAGACTTTGGTGATTTTTTATAATTATTTGGCTAACTATTTCTTGTAGATTTTAATTGGAGATTGAAGAGCACTTGTCCAAGTTGCCGCTGCTCGAATTTGGGAGCAAACGGAGGTCTGGAAGGTGGTGTTCCGATGCCATTTTGAAATCCAAAAACAGAGTTTTCAAACAGCCCAAGGAGGAAGATGACTGGAATAACTTTATTCCAGTTATTCCAGCCTATTCCAGGTTTATTCCAGAGTTATTCTAGGTGGAATAAAGGTATGAAAAATTATTTTTTAATCATGCATGGATATACTTAATTATTTAATATTATGCAAATATTTTATATGATTATACATGCCTAAATGCAACTAGATTTAGATTAGTTCCTGGCGGAGCATATTTCCGCTGCACGAATTTTAAAAAATATTTTAAAATCCATTCTGCTCCTGCAGATGTTTGCATGCATAGTGTAGGATCTTGTCAAACCACCTGCACAGTTTCCTTTCAAGGAGTACCAGCAGTGTTTTATGGTAGGTTTCTTCATTCCTTCCCTCTTTTTCTCCTTCATAGTATCTGGTTTGTTATAGCCATGGGGATAGAGGAACCGGATCTAACACCTGAGACTGCGGCCTCTACCTTAATGGAAGGTTATGAACTTCGAAAGATGTTTGGCTTCGTGGTAGACATCTGGCTGGAGGTTCTTGGCAAAGATGAGCGGGTCATCGATGGGACAAAAATGAGGGTCACCATCCATGATGAGTCCCTGAATGTGGGGCTCAAGATCCCCATGCTTGTAGTGATGTCGAATTTGCTATGGTGGTTTTAGCTATGTTCGGTGTAGTTGGTTTCCAATGCTTGGAGGGCCATCATCGACTTCTTTAGTTTGATGGACCATCACAATATAGAGCCTAGGGCATGGGTGTTCTACACCTTCTTCCAAATGAAGGCCAACCCTAAGAGTCTAGGATAGTGGTATGCCTTCCTTTACAAGGGGTTCAACTTTCCTTCTGGTCCGCAAAAGCTTCATCATTAGAAGTCATGATTCTTCTTCATGGTTTTCCAAATCTCATGGCTATTCTAGAATAGTAGGGCGAGGTGGAGACTTCATGGCTATTAGGTCTCTCAATATTTTAGGAGCAAGAGAAGATTATGGTGGAGGGATCATTGCTGGTTCAAGTCCCACCATATGATGTTCCTCTCTTAGAGAGTTGGTTGAAGGCTCTTTATATGACGAGAGTTTCCTTATCCCAAGGTAGGTCTCCCCACTAACTATTTCATGAATAGTCTTTGGCTTTTTCAAGTAAGTAGAGTAATCCTTCTTCTTGGTGTAGGCTTAGCAATCCAAGGTAGGCCACAAGTGGTGGCTGTCTGGAGGTCATCTCCACCACCTTTGGGGGATCCAAAGGGGAAACAGGCTCACTCCTTGTCTCAAGCAGAGAGGGCAAAGAAGAATAAGGGGTTGCCCCACCCCTCAAACTTTACTCCTGGCCCCAGCGAGGCATTTGCTATGGGGGCAAAGGTAGAAGCGGGGCCACCCAAAACTTGATATCGAGTGCCTCACTGAGCATCGACGAGGCTTTGGCAGTGGAGTAGAGAGGGCCTATGGCTATTATGGAAGCCCAAGCTAGGGCCAATGGGGCCCAAGCACCATGGAGAAGTCTTTGAGGCAAGTGACTAGGGTGGCCATGAAGGCTAAGGTAGCAATTGCCAAGGTGAAGCGGGTGGCGGAACCTGTGGCAGATGCTAGTGAGGGCGAAGAGGCGAGGCTCTCTATCACTTGAGAGAGTGCCCTCACCTTTAGCAAGGTTTGCCTGCTAGGAATGGAGGGATACCTTAAGATCTTGGAGGACTTTGTTTTTCCGGAGGTTAAAGAAGAGGCACAAAGGAGGCCCATGAATGAGGGCCTTTAGCAATTCATTCGGGTCGCCATATCAGTAAGTTCTTCTCTCGAAGGTTTTTCTCACTATAGACATCCCTTCAAGGATGGAGGCCTTGTTGAACTTGGCTTCTAATGCAAGATTTTTTGGAGACCTGGAGGCTGCTGTAATATGTGGATTGCCTCCTTAGTGAGGTGGAGTAGTCATGGAGGCTTGCTGAGATGGCGGAGGGGGAACGCATTTGGGTGGTCCAAGAACTTAGCCCGACCAGGGGGCTCTTGTCGATTGAGAAGGCGAGGGTGGAGATGGTGGAGGCCTCTTTGGCGACCAAGTCTGCCTGCCTTGATAAAAGCACTACTGAATGTGTGGAGGTTTGTTGCTTATTGGCGAAGGCATAGAGCTAGAGGAAGAAATACCTTGCTAAGGCATGGGCAGCCGTTGGCAAGGTTGAGGCACTGGTGGCCCTCGGCGAGGCTGAAGCAAAGGCTACCAGGGCTAAGAAGTTGCTCAGTGAGGCAGAGGCGAAGGTCGCCGAGATTGAGACTAGGTCCTGCATAGCAGAAGAAGTGCTTAACAAGGCTAAGGACCAGTCCTTTACCACGAGGGAGGAGGCTTAAGCAGTAGAGGTGCGTGCCTCCAGAGCAACAGTGGAGGTGGTTGAGGCCCTCAAGACTAGAGGGAAGTACCATCAAATGGTGCTAGACTCCTACAGGTCCTTCTGGTAGAGCTTCTAGCTTGTTAAAAGGTAGGTCACCAAGTAGTTTTCTAAGGTGGACATCGGGAAGCTGATGATGGAGTCACCTCCAGGAAGTGGAGAAAGCTTTGATGGGGAAGGCTCGGAGGAGGGTGAAGATCAAGTTAGCCTCCCATGATCAACACATGTCCTTCTATTTTATTTTTCTATCTTTCCTTTGTAATGGCTGTTAAGGCTTGTATAGTACATTTACAGGATCAATGAAATAGAACCTTTTATTAAATCTCGATTTTATCAAACTTATTCTTCTTTTTCCCTTGCTGGCATACTAATCGAATTCACTATCATGCTATTTAGGCAATGGAATTTACACTCGATGAACTAATTGGGCATCCCATCGGAAGAAGTCCCAGAGGAGGAAGAGGGATGACGGTGAGGCTGACATAGAGCGGAAGGGCACTATAGTGGTTAAGGAGGTGTTGTTGGGAATTGTGTCCTATAACCAATCATCTAATCTATAGATGGTTGTGCTGTTTATAATTTGTATATGAATTATTAATTAATAAAAATTATTTGCCTTTTCATCATGATCTATGCATCTTTTTTTTATTAGCTCTTTTATGATGAAGTCCTTCAATCTACTTCCAATTGATAAAGAAGGATTTATTGTGTAGTTCTTAAACTTATTCATGACCAAATGATATATTATTAAGAACAATAATATTTATCGAGTATATATCATTGTGTGCCATATGAGTGGGCTATCCTCGTAACCAAGGAGTATGGAGACACTGATATGGCATATAGGTAAAATCTAGGAGTATATTTTACTGAACATGACCCATTTACGGAGCACTCTGCTGTTAAGGGTTACTCGTGAAGGATATAGATATAAGTATCCCTCAGACTTGAGATCACATAGTGACTTGCAAGAATTCACTATGCTTTTATGCCGGACTACCTAGATTTTTAATATAGTAATGAAAGGTTTCTAGGTATAGTTAAGTACTTACAAAGTCTGTGTATAAGTTAAGATGGAATTGATTACTCCAAGTTATTGGAGATAATGCTTTGCTGTATTTCAATTTAGCAAAATCTTGATCAGGATAATCTTATAAGGAGTCACAAGATTTATAAGATGAGATACTATTTGGATGTACTGATTAAAGGTTGACAGTTTATTTCTGAAGTCATCCTGAGCATTGAGGGTCAAAGGAATGAGTAATATGATAACCACATACCAAAAGTTCTTGAATATTGCTTTGCAACTATTCGACCTATCTGGATGTCTGGTATTATTGCTAGATGGTCACTTCTTCTTATGCTACCGGTTCAAACCTATGGGGTCATACACAATAAAAGTTTCTAACTGATCAGATAGCTGATCAATGATTATGAATCATTTAAGGATATAATCATCAATATGATTTATGATTGACCTTATGCAAAAGTTGTGATAAAATAATTCACTAATAGTTAGTGAATTATAGGATGATTAATTAGTAATTAGATTACTGATTAGCTTAATTTGATTGAGCAATGAGGTTTTGAATTATAAGATGATTAATTAGTAATTAGATTACTGATTAGCTTAATATGATTAAACAATGAGGTTTTGATCAAGTCTAATTGAGTTAGATTCAATTAGGTCTAACCTAATTAGGTTATAAGATAATCTAATTTCTAAGAAAGTTTGATTCCTAATATAATCAACACTTGGGCTTAACTAATTTCTAATAAAATTAGATTTATTAAATGAGATTAGGTTCACTTATCTCTTTAGCTCTAATCAAATGGGATTTGGTACGAGTTTAAGTTTTATGCAATTAGGATCCAATTGGATTTGATCTCTCCCTAGTGCTTAAGCCTATATGGACCATACCCAAGCACCCAACCCCATGCACCATGCATATTCAAATTTGAGTTTAAATTTTGAATTCAAAATTTAAATTTGAACTCAACCTGAATTTTGAATTCAAGTTAGAGTTGGTTTTGATTTTGATTTTAAATCAAAACAAACCTCACCACATCCTAACCCATCCTAACTCCTTTTGGATGCCTCTTCTTAAACAGGTTGCTAGTGGGTGTATGGGATGGAAGAGAGTCTTCTAACCAAGAAAAGGAGTGTGGGGTGTGGGGGTTTCTAAGAGAGAAATTATTCTTGGGCATGGGAATTATAGTTTGTCCTCTAAGGTTTAGGAAGAGAGAAAAAAATAAAGAGTTTCTAGTCTCTTCTATTATATGCTCCTCCACCTCATACCTTCCTTGTTGTCTTCCTTCATCTCCTGGAACATCCGAGTGATTTGAAAGAGGAGTTTCAATTAGCCAGCCAAAGGTCTCTATGAGGAGCTAGCACTCCAGGAAGATCAATCAGCTCAAGACTTTGTACGGATGTCCTGGAGAGGCTATATGCTTGTGTGGCTTGAAGAACCTTTAATTCATGATAATCAACTATGGTGATCTTTGTCCTATGTACAGGTAATGAGTTCTGAACTCATGTATTTAGTAGATATATCTACTATATTCATTTTCTTTCATAGATGTGATCTATGTTTTGTATTTCAAATTTTTATATATACAATATATATCATGTCATGATCCTGTTGTTAGTTGGTTTTTAGAATAGATCTAATGCATTTTAGATTAATATGATTAATCTTGTTATTTTTACTATATTTTATTCAAAAAGTTTCAAAATGCATTCATGAAACTGTTTACAATTTCCATTAATTGGTATCAAAGTAAGGTTCGTTTTACATTATTATATATGCATATAGATATGAAATATTTATATTATATGTGTTTTTTTGCTTTATACTTGGATTGAGTACATCACCATGGCCACCTGGTCATAAGAGTAAGTAGGATTTAAAGACCCTCTCTTCCCATTTGATGGGGTACTCGTATGTATGTAGGGATGCCTCTATGATTTGACTTATAAAAAAGAAACATGAAAATGAAATTTTAAAAATTATTTTAATCAAAATAATTAAGATATAAAATCATAAATAAGTTTAGATTAGATCTAAGTTATATTTATGATTTATTATGTTATTATTTTAGCATAAAATCAGATCTGAATTTGTTCCTATTGCTATCAATCCGTGTGAGTCGACTCATGATCTTGGTGAGTCGACTCAATTTGTTATTGAGCTAGCTCAGTAATGTAGACTGAGGATAATAGGTCTTTATTCTCTTTGGCGAGCTGACTCACTCTTAATGATGAGTCGACTCATTGATGAGCCGCTTCATTGATGAGTCAGCTCATATCTAGGATGAGTCAACTCATGCTAGTGGTCAGAATTTATTTGCATGAATTTTGCAAAATAGTTTTACATTTGAAAATATTTCAAAATTCTCATATTTATATACTTAATTAAGAATTAAGATATGAAGGTTAAAGGATCTAGATTTAAGAATGAAAGATCTAAAGCCATTACATAAAACCTGGGATTATGGGTTAGCTTTAATCAGGTCTATTAATAAGGTTAGACCTAGGATTAGAATCAAATGAATTATGGACCATAATGAAAAACTGGTTAAAATCTAATTAAGAGTTGAATTAAAAAAAGATTTCTCTAGATAAATCTCAATAGTTGTAACTTGATCAAGTCTATATTCTTGTTTCTATTAAATGAACCTAATTATAGCTCAATGGTTAGGCCCATGTCATTAGGCTGACCCAATCAAAATTGATGAACCAATTAGTGTCTATGGCAAGTAGTTGAAAGAAATTTTTAATTGGAACTATTCTCTTTCCTGGCCGATTAAGTTGGTGTCTAAGAAAAGAAATGAGGACTCTCCCACTAATCTCCACTTACTTGATCAATATGGTCAATCAGATTTTGATTAGGTCACTTAGTGATTTAAGTTGACCCATGAGTATCCTTGGACTAGCTAGTCACAAACCCTCTTTAAAGACTTGGTGAATCTAGTGAAAGGATTTTTTATTATAGATTTATCTCTTCTCTTCTTTCTATAACTTATAACTAAATACTCTAAATTATTAAGTTCTTCAAATGATAAAGTTATGGAAATAACCGAGTCATATGTTGAGAATTGTGTCCTAACACCAATCGTCTAACCTGTAGATGGCTGTAAATATATATAAATTATTATTAATAAAAATTATTTGGCAATTCATCACATTGCATCTTCCTATAATGAACTTTTTTGTAATAGAGCCCTTAAAACTATATTTAATACAATAAAGGAGAACTTATCATGTGGTTCTTAAATTTATTCATGACCAAATGATCGTTGTTACAAAATGACAACATTTTTAAGTATAGATCATTGTGAGCTATATGGATTGGTTGTTTTCTTAATAAAAGAGTGTGGAGTCATTGGTATCGCATGCATGTGAAATATAGAGATACATTTTACTAAACGTGACCCACCTATAGAGTTCCCTACTACCAAGGATGGTGGGGACACTAAGACCAAGACCAAGCTTCAAGAACCCATATGGATCACAGAACAAGGAGAATAGGACCTGCACCATCGAGCCGACCCGAGACTGTCGAGTTGACTCAAGTCACGGAAGACCCGAACCCCAAGTTTCGGAGATTTCCGGAAGCTTCTAGAACTTTCTCTTTTTTATTTCAATTTTTGGCATTTATAAAAAATATAAAATCTTAAGGAATCTCGTGTAACAAACTCCCCTTGCCACTTCTTAGGATTAGTTTTGTTTTGGTAACTAATCCTTGGATTAGTTAATGAGTAAACCAGTTTTAGATTGTTCTGGAAACCACTTCGTGAGCCTATAAATGAGGCACGTCTCTGTATGAAGGGTATGATGAATTATAATGAAAACAACCTAGTTCCTCTTGTCCGATTCTCTCTCCGATTGCCTTCGTTACAATCATAACGTCGAAGGGTGCAAGGCCTTGTCTGAGCCTTTGTTGCGACCACGACGTTGAGGGTGTGAGGCCACATCTATCTCCATTGTCCCACTGCATCTCCCTTCCACGACGTCTCCGACCGCAGCACTACCCGTCCACGTCGTCTCCATCAACCGCGGCCTCTCCGTTCAACCCGTCCTCCACCAACCACTCCATTCCCCCCCTCCGACTTCCCCAAACCTCTGTCAACCCCACTACTCAATCTTCAAAGAAGAAGCCGTCCGTAGTTTAGAAGACAACCTCCCTAAAACTTCCCAGGTCCGAGCCCTCCACCGGTCATCCCATCGCCCGACTCTCTCCGATAAGGTCCTCCTGTCATCCAAACCTCCCTCCTCAGTCACCTGAGTCGCCATCTTCCACTATTTTGCCCATAACCGTCGTCCTCAGCCCATCCGCTCGCGTCCTCCATGGCCCAAGCCTTCCATCGCCTAAACATCCCTCCACCGGTCCACCCATCGCCAGACCCTCCCTCCTTCCGGTCCTCCGTCACCTGACCGCCCACCTCTGGTCCTTTCGGCCCGGCTCACCTCCCCGTTCCTCATTTTCGGACGTCCTTGTGCATTCGGTTTTCCTTCCCGGATGCCTACCCTACTGCTCTTCCACCGAAGCCCAACTCTCCATTAACGATTGAAGCTCCCACTCCTCCCGAAGATCGCCACGAGGCCAGCTCTCCATGAAAGTCTTGCCCGAACCAAGTACGCCTCCCCCATTCTCGAGATCACAGCATCCCTTCCGGACATTCCCGAGCTCCCAGCTCCTTTTCTCGGTTGACTGCTCTACTTCCACCGAAGTCCGATGTCTTCATCCGCCCTCGGAGATTGCCTGACGCCGTCTTCTTCGAGCTACTGCCCCGCGAAGCCTCCGCCTAGTTCTGGATCGCATCTCCTATTCCACAAAGCCTTCGATTTCTATTTTTTTTATTTTGGTCCGTGTTTTGGTTTTGGGCCATATATTTTAGTTTTGCGCTAACCTGTTGTGTTCTGGGTTTTGGCTAATCTAATCTGTGATTCAATCTTGTAGGGTCTTGTCCGGTACCCAGCCTTTGAAGGGAGCCCGACCATCAACCCAGTCCCCTGATGCCCTGCATTGGATGGCTAACTATTGATCATCCAGGCTGCATCTTCCGAGGATAAGCGAACTTATCACACAGGGAATAGTATTACTGTCATAGGGTATTATTTTTCCTTCCTTGCTTTAGATATAAAACTTTGAAATGCTTGCATGTCCTTGATCAGGGGTTTCTTAATCTCTGAGTCTTAGTTCCTTTTCATTTTATTGAGCCTAGCATGAGGGAATGCATGACTTAAAATCTACCATATTTGAATGTTCCTCTGAATCTGTGTTTAATATAAGCATCGGTATTCGTACAGATTTTTAGGATAATTTTCTTGTGCATGTCATCCCCCATCACCCTTCTTTTGGTATCAGAGCATAGTTAGGACATGCATTTTGTTAAGTTCACTCACTGTTTTTTCCACAGCATTTTGTTAGCTGAAATCCTGTTCATATTAGTTCTTTACATGGTTTAGTTCTATCACATTTCTTTATTTCAGTTGTTTTATTGCAAGCATACAAAAAATATATATATATATCTGTGTGTCATTTCTATTTTCTTAGTTTGCATTAAGATCATGGAGTGTGCATTTCATGTTTTGCATTAAGCTACTTAAAGGCGGTGATATCATAATATAAGGGAAGGACTTCATTACATTTCCTTAGCCCAAAACAACCATCCTGCATTTCGGACCCAAGCTTTTAATTAAAATCTAGTAGAAACGTGCTTTTGCTCTAGAGAGCTTAGGGACACCAACTGGTCGAGTCAAGACTAAGTGTCTATTCATGGCGTTAGCCCATTCTGTGTGTGCTACTGCTCTTGGTGTCTAGGCTCGGTGATTCAGGGCTAATGAGTTGGTCCACCTACCTGGCCAATCCCAGATTGGTGTCTAAGGTTGGCATTCAAGGACCTACACTCCCCTACACCTACCTGGCCAAGAACAAGATTACTACAGACTGGTTTGTCACCTTGACTTAGGCAATTAGTTGAGATTCTAGGTCATCGTAGATGATTTAGCATGCTTGACTCATGTCAACTAGAGCAGGAACTTCATATCAGCCTGAGTCATCCATGGATAACACGCAAGAAGCCCTGCTAAAGACCATGTCAGAACACTTTGCCTAATTGTCTACCCAATTGACCACTCATATAGATAATAGGTTAAACCAATTTGAGGCAAGACTTGATTCCATGCAGAGAGCCCCTAGACCACCATTTGAGCATGAACCTGAGACCCCGTTTTCTCCATTGACCAACCCTAGGAGAGATAGAAACTTTGATCCCTTTGAGGCACCCAATCCTAGGATAGTCCAACAACTTGATCCATTCTGAGACCCGAACCCTAGAAGGCCCAATCAGGATTTCATTGACCAAGAAGAAAGAGCCTTCAGGAGTATCAGACTAGAAGCACCCACCTTTGACAGTACCCTTGATACTAAGGTATACCTAGACTGGGAGAAAGAGATGGACCAATACTTTGAGTGGTACGAGATGGATCAGTACCTTATAAGGAGAAAGTTTGGTGTGATGTGCTACTCAAGGGGGTAAGCAGCATTATATTAGGGAGACCTTGGCTGTATGATCATGATGCCACCCTATTTGGTAAAACCAATTCCTGTGCATTTAACCATTTAGGGAAGAAGATAGTGATCAACCCTGTTCCCCCTAAGGATGAAGTTAAGAAGGGAGCCAGCTCTTTGAAGGAAAAGAAACCTGGATTACATTTGATTCGTGCCAAAGAGCTTAAGCGAGAAATTGTTGAGGGATCACCTATCTGGATTTTGACTACCAAGAAAATTAGGAAACCAGCCCTAGGAGAACACCCCCAAGAAGTTATGGAAGTTTTGGAGGAATTCCAAGATATTTTTTTGGATGATCTGCTTGACCAACTTCCACCACTTAGGGACATCCAGCATGCCATAGACCTTGTCCCATATCCACCCTGCCTAACTTGCCTTATTATCGGATGAACCCAACTGAGCACCAAGAGTTACTAAAGCAAGTTAGTGAACTGTTGAGGAAAGGTTTCATTAGGGAAAGCTTAAGTCCTTGCATCGTCTTATCCCTTTTGACACCTAAGAAAGATGGCACGTGGAGGAAGTGTGTGGATAGCCGTGCCATAAACAAGATCACCATCAAGTATAGATTCCCCATACCTCGCCTAGATGACCTGTTAGACATGATGGCAGGAGCCACCATCTTTTCCAAAATTGATCTTAAGAGTGGCTACCATCAGGTTAGAATCAGACCCAGGGACGAGTGGAAAACAACCTTTAAGACTAAGGATGGTTTGTACGAGTGGGTAGTGATGCCTTTTGGCCTGTCCAATGCATCCAGTACTTTCATGAGGATTATGACCCAGGTCCTTAGGATGTTCGTAGGTAAGTTTATGGTAATCTATTTTGATGACATCCTAATTTATAGCAGAACCAAGGAGGACCACTTAACCACCTTAGACAAGTTTGTATGGCCCTTAGGAAAGATAGTCTCTATGCCAATCTAGGTAAATATGAGTTCTTGACCTATAGGTCATCTTCCTAGGATTTGTCGTGACCCCCGAAGGAGTATTAGCTGATCCAGAAAAGATTAAGTCGATAGTTGAGTGGCCAGCACCGACTACTATTTCTGAAGTCCATAGTTTCCATGGTCTAGCCACTTTCTATAGATGATTTATTTGGGATTTTAGCACCATCGTCTCATCCATCACTGACTATATTAGGAACGAAGCCTTTAAGTGGACCAAAGCTGCCGACAGAGTCTTCCTAGAACTTAAGAAAAAGATGACCCAAGCACCCGTTCTGAGATTGCCCGACTTTTCCAAAGTGTTCGAGGTAGCTTGTGATCCCTCAGGTGTAGGAATAGGAGTCCTAAGCTAAGAAAATCACCCAGTAGCCTTTTTCAGTGAAAAATTAAATGAGGCTAAGCTTAGGTATTCGACCTATGATAAGGAGTTCTATGCCTTAGTACAAGCACTGAAGTATTGGAGACACTACCTATTGCCACACGAGTTTGTGCTGTACTCTAACCATGAGGCATTGAGATACCTGAATTCCCAGAAAAAGTTAAACCCTAGACATGCTAAGTGGGTAGAGTATATTCAGGCTTATACCTTTATACTGAAACACCGAGCTAGAACTGAAAACAAGGTAGCTGATGTCCTTAGCAGACGATCCTTGCTTTTAAGTACCATTAAAACTGAGGTTGTAGGTTTTGACCAAATCAGAGAGCAATATGATACCTGTCTCGATTTCAAGAAGATTCACCAAGCTTTGAGTATAGGACCATCTAGAGAATATAGCCTTTATACCCTGTTAGATGGTTATCTGTTCAATAAGAGTAAGTTGTGCATCCCAAGAACTTCTTTGAGAGAGTTTTTAGTCTGGGAGACCCATGCGGGAGGATTAGTAGGACATTTTGGTAGGAATAAAACCATCTTAGCTATTGAAGAGCAGTTCTTTTGGCCAAGTTTGAAAAGGGATGTAACCCAGATCGTAGCTAGGTGTAGAACCTGCACTGTTGCCAAATAGCAAAAACAGAACACTGGTTTGTATACCCCTTTGCCCATTCCTGATTGCCCCTGGCAAGATTTAAGTAAGGATTTTGTATTAGGATTGCCTAGAACCCAGAGGAAACATGACTCCATTTTTGTTGTGGTTGATAGGTTTTCCAAAATGGCCCATTTTCTACCATGTAGTCAGACTTATGATGCTTCTAAGGTAGCTAGGCTTTTCCTGGATGAGATAGTTCGGTTACATGGCCTACCTAAAATAATTGTGTCTGATAGAGATATAAGGTTCACTAGTTACTTTTGGAAGACCCTCTGGCATATGTTAGGGACTAAGTTGAAATTTTCTACTGCCTATCATCCCCAAACTGATGGCCAGACCAAAGTAGTGAACCGAAGCCTTGGAAACCTGCTTAGGTGCCTTGTAGGCAAGAACGTTAAGAATTGGGATCTGCTGTTACCTAAAGCCGAGTTTGGCTACAACAGTTATGTTAATAGAACCACTGGTAAGAGCCCTTTCGAGATTGTCCATGAGTACCAACCCAATAAACCACTTGATCTGATTCCCCTACCATTGCATGCTAGAGTATCCTAGTCAGTCGAATCTTTTGCACAACATATTAGAAATTTGCATAAGAAAATCATCCAAAAGATCAAAACGAGTAACGATACTTATAAAAGACAAGCTTATTCTGGAAAACATTTCAAAGAATTTTCTATAGGGGATTTTGTCATGATAAGACTCAGACCCGAATGGTTTTCTGGAACCATCAAGAACTACATTCCCGAAGTGCTGGACCAAATAAAATTATTAAGAAAATTGGACCCAATGCCTATGTGCTCAAGTTACCCCCTGATTTAGGCATTAGCTCAATTTTCAATGTTTCTGATCTAACCGAGTACAGGAAACTGACAGTAATTCCGAGTGAGGCATTCAGGCTTGACCCTTTACTTGAGAGAGAACCTACCCTGAAGTGTCCACAAAAATGGCCTGAGCGAAGAGAGAAGATCGAGCAAATCCTAGATGATCAAGCTGTCAGTACCCGACGGAATAGCTATCAGCGCTACTTGGTAAGATGGCAAGGTCATCCCAAATTAGAGAACTCATGGATTACTAGAGAGGACCTGCAATGCATTGATCTGGATCTCTTGGAAGAGTATCAAAGCCAAACAGACCCCTACTCAACGGGGTTGAGTTCCTCCCACCCCAAGAGAAATAGTGGGGACACCAAGACCAGGACCAAGCTTCAAGAACCCATCTGGATCACAGAACAAGGAGAATAGGACCTGCACCGTAAAGCCGACCCGAGATTGCCGAGCTGACTCAAGTCATGAAAGACCTGAACCCCAGGTTCGGAGATTTCCGGAAGCTTCCAAAATTTTCTCCTTTTTATTTCAATTTTTGGCATTTAAAAAAAAAGTATAAAATCTCATGGAATCTCGTGTAACAAACTCCCCCAGCCACTTCTTAGGATTAGTTTTGTTTTGTTAACTAATCCTTGGATTAGTTAACGAGTAAACTAGTTTTAGATTGTTCTGGAAACCACTTTGTGAGCCTATAAATGAGGCTCGTCTCTATATGAAAGGTATGATGAATTGTAATGAAAACAACCTAGTTCTTCTTCTCCGATTGTCTCTCCGATTGCCTTCAATACAGTCGTAACATCGAAGGGTGCGAGGCCCTGTCCGAGCCTTCATCGTGACCACGATGTTGAGGGGTGAGAGGCCCCATATATCTCCATCGTCCCACTACATCTCCCTTCCACGCCATCTTCGATTGCTACACCACTCGTCCACGTCGTCTCCATCGACCGTGGCTTCTCCGTTCATCTCATCCTCCACCAACCACTCCATTCTCCCACTCCGACATCCCCAAACCTCCGTCAACCCCACTGCTCAGTCTTTAAAGAAGAAGTCATCCATATTTTAGAAGCCAACCTCCCTAAAACTTCCCAGGTCCGAGCCCTCCACCAGTCATTCCATCGCCCGACTCTCTTCGATCAGGTCCTCCCATTGCCCAAACCTCCCTCCTCAGTCACCTGAGTTGACATCTTCCACTGTTTTGCCCATAACCATCATCCTCAGCCCATCCGCTCGCGTCCTCCATGGCCCAAGCCTTCCATCGCCTAAACATCTTGTTGCCCAGGTGGCTTAGTCCCAAGAGGGGGGGTGAATTGGGAATTATAATTTTTTTGCAAGTATGTGCACAATTAATTCCAATTAGTGATTAGGTGATGTGTTAATCAGAGAAAAAAAGCAGAAGCTAAAAGATAAAGCAAACACAACACAAACAAAGCAGATTTATAGTGGTTCGGAGCAACCCAACTCCTACATCCACTACCCAAGTTCACCACTCGGGATTTCCACTATATTCCCCAAACTGGAATACAGTCGGATTATTTTGCAGGCTCACAATCCAAACCTCTACATTTTTGTTTTTGAAACCGGGCTCACCAAAGAAATACAAGCTAGATTTTTACAGGTTCACCTAAAACCTCTACACTTTGGTTTTTAGCTAGGCTCACCAAAGAAACCTCTACACTGGTTTTAAAGGCTCACCAAAGTAACCTATTTGGTTTTTACAACAGGGCTCACCAATAACCCAAATATTCTAAAAGATAGAATAAGAAAAGCAACAATAAAGACAAACTCTGTTATCTGGGTGGTTGCCAATGTAGCTCGAGTGAAGATCCACTGAATGCTCATCAATGCACTTCAATGGCTTCCTTGCTTTTCCTCAAAAAGGTGCTTCAAGCTTCTGGTAAGAGTTGTTACAGGCTTGAAGGTAATCTTTAAAGCTCTAGTGCTCTCTCACTTCGCTTCAATAAGTGTTCAATAAATACTCAATAAATCATTAGCCTCTTCAAGGATGTTCTCATACCTTATTTATAGAGACTTCAACTGCCTTCCCATGATTTTGAATGTTGTAGACCGTTGGGAGGTGATAGGTTACCGTTGGAGCACTTTTAGAATTCAAAAACTTAGAACTAGAACTAGCCGTTGGAGGTGACCCCGTCATTCCAATCGGCTCGGACAAACTTCGAGTCGGCTCGAATGAATTTTGGGTCGACTGGGCTGAGTGCCAGTCGGCTAGTTTCCACAGTTGAAAAAATACCTCACTCTGGATGAGTCGGCAGGGTTGAATTCCAGTCGGCTGGAATCTCAGAGGCTTCTCATACCATTTTCAACTGAGTTCTGGATGAGTCGGCTGGATCTAAATCCGGTCGGCTAGATTCCTGAGAATCTTAGAACGTTCTCAACCTTGTTCTAGACGAGTCGGCTGGACCTTGGTGCCAGTCGGCTGGATCTGCGTGCTAGAGAACTTGTCTTCAGTGATGGTGCCAGAGTCGGCTGGGTTGTTCATCCAATCGGCTCGAAGGTGGTTCTTCAGCTAGATCACCTTCAAACTTGCAGAACACTTGTCCCAAGCTTTAACAATCTTCTTCAAGCACTACTTACAATAAATTCAAAAAAACTTGAAGCAAGAAGGACTAGTAGAAGTAACCCTTTAACTGATTTTAATAGGAAACTTTTTGTAGGGTTCTTCTTTACAAGAATCTAAGTATTTTACAACTTAACACAAAACATTAAAGATTGTAGGAATTGAAAAATGTGTCAATATAGTTGTCCTATAAAAACTTGTCAATCAATTGAAGAGTTGTTAGATAACCAAATGTATGCTCCAATATTTTGTTATCATCAAAATCACTTTAGGGGTCAACAATCTCCTCCTTTTTAATGATGACAAAACACTGGGCATGAAAAGAATTTAATCTATTCACAAGTATGTAAGCATTTAAATTTAAAAATCAACTGTAATCTCAGATGCATATCAGTATGTGCTATACAGTTTTGTACAAAATCAAATTCATAAGCTATGAATATCAGAGATTGATTGCTTGTATGTATTAAGCAACATTAAGTATCGACTGATAGATATGATAAGTTGAGAGCATCATTGAAGCATGTAAATTAAACAAGTATATCTCCCCCTATGTGTAAGATTTCTAGACAATATGAATTTTCTCTAAGTTTCTCCCTCTTTAACATTCATTTGAACATTTTATCAGAATAATATGCAAGAGATCATTTAGAAATGCTTTAAAAAACTCCCCCTGTTTACTTTACTTTAGTGTTATTATTGCAATTCATGTATTCTTTCATGCACACTATGATTCTCCCCATTTTTGTCAATAATTCAAAAAGGTTAAACAAGTAAGCTCAGAATTTTAAATAGATTGAGAAAATTTCAATATTTGTTAGAGATAATTTTACTTTCTCAACTTTGAGAGAGAATTTTATTTCAACAAATAGAGGTGTAAATAGGAGAATATAAATACATACATTACACAGTAATCAAAAGATGTTCATTTCATTTCTATCAAAAAGTGTTCAGTACATCATTACAAAAGTTCCAAAAAGCATCCAAAATGGTACTGAAACTACAAGATGTTTAATCAAAATCATCACTAGGAACATTGACACCTTGCCAAGAAGTGGGTCTAGGAGAATGACTATATGGAGGAGGAGCCCTGGGGTGAACAGAAGTACTAGGTGCCCTAGTGGAGATGGGTGGCGGATCATATAATGGTCTTGTCCTAGCTGTGATTTCTAAAGATCTGACAGTGCTATTGAGGGATACCATTTCCACCCACATTGCTCCCATCCACTGATCCAGGTCCTTGAGGCTAACAGGTACTTTATCTACTGCCTCTTTCATTTCTCCTATCTCTTTCTACATAGACACAAGTTCAGCTGCTTAGACATTGGCGAAGGCTTCTGCTGATCCTCGAAGTCTGCCAAATTCCGATCTTAAGATACCAATGCCTCTATTATAATCTTTTGCCATGCCCCTTGTATCAACAATGGTTCCAACTCTGCCTCTAAGCTCTTTTAATTCAGTCTAATATTCATTTAAAGTGGCATCCACAGACTTCAAAACAGTTTCAGAATTTGAAGAGATGCAATTCAGAATAGGCTGAAGGTCTATCTGAGGTGCAGTCCTTGAAGCTTCAATAGCTTCAACCTTTTCTTTTAGATTTGATACATTCTCTTCTAATTTGTCTAACATGTTATCCACTGATTGTTTCAAATCACTAAATAAGGAAGTCATAGTACTAGTCAGTGAATTTGTCAAGTTCTTTAATTGCTCTTCAATCTGGACTTGGACAATTTGAGGCAGTGTAGCTGCAGTAGGATAGTTATGCAAAGGAACATCAGTAGAAGGCAGGTCAAACTCCAGTGCTGGCAAGTCAAATTTTGCTGCAAGCATGTCAAACATAGGTGATGGTGCTCTAGTCTCCTCAGTGACAGCAGCAGGCTCAGGTACAAATGGTTCAGGTTTCGGTATAGATGTAGAAGTTCCAGCTGCTTCTACATATTCTTCCTCTTCTTCTTCTTCACTACTACTACTAATGGAGCTGCCAATGGCTCTTACATTTGTTCCCTTCTTTCTCCAGACTCCTTCTACTTGAAAATATCCCATTCTCTCAAGTGTTTTAGATGTGTAGATATTAGTGTGATGTAATTCCAATCCATCTTCACCATCTAAACTGACTCTATGGAATTTAAACAACACTGTAAGCATCATACCATATGGCAAACAGGATTTGGCTTTCCTTACAGTTTCTTTCATCTGCATGATTATAATATAAGATAAATTGACAGGGGTTCTTTCAAGAATGTGCTCCATGAGACATAGATCCTTTTTGCTCACCCAATCGAACCTACCAGTTCTTTGTAGGAAAATTTTACAAATGAAGTTGTGAAGTAGCCTCATTTCTAATGAAAGGGTGTTAGCTAAAACAGTGCCAATGCCTCCTACATCCTCTTTGTTCAAAGTTGTTTTCAATGTCTTCTCTCTGTTTTCAATCACTAAAAATCTCAGTCCCTCAGAAGGAATATCCAGTAATTCATGCAAGGACTCTTCATTAACAATAACCCTTTTCCCTTTGACAGTGGTTTCCATATGGTTAGTTCCCAACCTTAGGTTCTCATAAAAGCTTCTAACCAAAGTAGGATAGGTTTTCTCATTCAATGAACAAAATTTTCTCCACCCTTGGTCTTCTATTAAGTCTCCTATCTTTAATCCAATGCCCTTAATAAACTTAAAATTAATTCGGCGGCCGGAAGTTACCGGACGAGTAGACATTGAGGGCACCTGGATAGGAGCTGATGGAGCTTCTCTAGTGGCTTCCTCTGCCATTCCTTCAGTGCTTGGCTCTTCTTATCTTCTCTTGAATCTTTTTTCTTTTTCAGCCGAAGGAGCAACCCTAGCGGACCGTTTCCCTGTCGCACGTTTGGGTGCCATAGCTAGGGAAGACCAAAGAACAAGAAAATGGGATGCTTGGAAGGGAGAAGGAAGACTTTGGAGAGGGTTTAGGAGATGAGTGAACCGTTAGAAGAAACAATATGGAAGCTAAACGGTTCGGAGAATAGTTTATATCCCTAGGTAAAAAGCCTCGGCGCGAAAATCCAGTCGACTCGAGTAGCCCTAAAAAGGCTCGAGTTGACTCAGCCAGAGCAATCCTAAAACCATCAGAGAATCCAGTCGACTTGAAACTGTTCGAGTTGGCTAGGCCAGAACAAGTTCAAAACTCACAGAAAAATCTAGTCGACTCGGATTAGGATCCAGTCGACTTGAACAAGAAGAGTAGAGTTTTGAAAAATTTGAACAAAATTCAGAAGGATTTCGAATAAAATTTGAAGGAAATTAAAGCTCAATAAAATAGAATAGATAGATGAGGTTTTCTAGATGAAATTTCCTTAGAATTGAAGGAATTAGGTTAAAGAATCTAGAAGGGATCACAAAGTCCTAATTCACTTCTAATTAGCTCAAATCTATCTTGATTGAGTGGCTTGGTGAAAATATTAGCTAATTGATCTTTAGTTGGCATAAAGTCAAGCACAATTTTACCATTAAAAACATGTTCCCTAATAAAATGATGTCTAATTTCAATGTGCTTGGTTTTAGAGTGTTGAATTGGATTCTTTGTTAAATTGATAGAACTTGTGTTATCACATTTAATTGGAATTTTAGATTGTGATACACCAAAATCTTCTAGTTATTGTTTAATCCATAACACTTGAGCACAACAACTACCGGCAGCCACGTACTCAGCCTCAACTGTGTACAAGGCTACGGAGTTTTGCTTCTTACAATGCCATGAAATTAAATTCAACCCTAGAAATTGATATGTACCACTAGTGCTTTTTCTATCTATCTTACAACCAGCATAATCAGCATCAGAGAATCCAATCAAATTCAAAGTAGAATGTTTAGAATACCAAATTCCTAAATTACTTGTTCCTTTCAAATATTTAATTATTCTTTTTACAGCAAGCATATGTGTTTCTTTTGGTGATGACTGAAATCTAGCACATGCACATACACTGTATAATATATCAGGTCTACTTGCAGTCAAATATAATAAGGATCCGATCATACCTCTATATAGCTTTTGGTCAACATTGGATCCATTCTCATCTTTGTCCAATCTGCAAGCTGGGCTCATGGGTGTGCTCATTGTTTTGCTACTCTCCATACCAAACTTTTTGATGATTTCCTTGATGTATTTGGCTTGGTTGATGAAGATGCCTTCCTTAGTTTATTTTACTTGAAGTCCAAGGAAGTAGTTCAGCTCGCCCATTAAGCTCATTTCAAATTCTCCCTGTATAAGCTTAGAAAATTCTTTACATGGAGATTCGTTAGTTGCACCAAAAATGATATCATCTACATATATTTGTACAACTAAGATGTCATTATTTTTCTTTTTGATAAACAAATTTTTATCTACATTTCCTCTTGAAAAATCATTTTCAATTAAGAAAGTGCTAAGTCTATCATACCAGGCTTTAGGTGCTTGTTTTAAACCATACAATGCTTTGTTTAATTTGAATACGTGGTTTGGAAAAACATGATTTTCAAAATCTGGTGGTTGTTTCATAAAAACTTGTTCAGAGATAAAACCATTAAGAAATATATTTTTTACATCCATTTGAAAGAGTTTAAAGTTCATGTAGCAAGCAAATGCAAGTAATAATCTAATTGCTTCTAGTCTTGCTACGGGTCCATAAGTTTCATCAAAACCAATACCTTCTTCTTGGTTATATCCCTTAGCCAATAATCTAGCTTTGTTTCTTATAATGTTTCCTTGTTCATTTAATTTATTTCTATAGACCCATTTAGTTCCTATAATTGGGTGGTCTGTAGGTCTATCTACAACTGTCCATACCTTATTTCTTTCAAACTGGTTTAGTTTTTCATGCATTGCCATCATCCAATTTGGATAAGTCTCAGCCTCTTCTAAGCTATGAGGTTCTATTTATGATACAAAGGCTAGGTAATCATGTGCATCCTTATGTGCAGCCCTAGTCCTAACACCATGTGAAGGATCTCCTATTATTAATTCTTTAGGATGAGATGCAACATACCTCCAGTCCCTTGGTAGATCAGTGTGATCCTTACTTACCGTTTCTTCTCCACCTTGAGTGTCTTTGTCTTGAATGCTCAAGTCATCCATTCCTTTTTACAATGTACCTGCATCATTATCTATGCACTCTTCTTCTCTAGAAGGTGTAGGGTTAGTTTCAATAAAAACAACATGAATTGACACTTCAACAGTAAAAGTCCTTTTATTAAAAACCCTATATGCTTTGCTATATAATGAATAACCCAGGAAAATTGCATCAACTTTACAATCAAATTTTCCTAAATTATCTTTTCCATTGTTATGCACAAAGCATCTACAACCAAATACATGAAAATAACTAATATTGGGTTTTTTGTCATTCCAAAGCTCATAGGGGGTTTTTTTTAAAATAGGACGGATCAAAACACGGTTTAAAATATAATATGCAGTGTTCGCCGCTTCTGCCCAAAAGTACTTTGGAAGACTGCCTTCATACAACATTGTGCGAGCCATTTCTTCTAATGTCCTGTTTTTCCTCTCTACAACATCATTTTGTTGAGGTGTTCTAGGAGTGGAGAAGTTGTGATCAATGCCAAACTTAGTACAATAATCTTCGAAAAATTGATTTTCAAACTCAGTTCCATGATCACTTCTAATTGAAATTAAAGATAAGTTCTTTTGGTTTGAAACCTTTTTATAAAATTTTCTAAAAACATGAAAAGTTTCATCTTTCGATGCGATAAACAAAATCCAAGTAAATCTCAAAAAATCGTCTACTATCACAAGAGCATATTTCATCCCTCCTAGGCTTGTAGTCCTAGTAGGTCCGAAAAGATCCATGTGAAGTAGTTCAAGAGGTCTTGTTGTAGAAACTATATTCTTTGATTTAAAACTCCCCTTAGTTTGTTTACCCATTTGGCATGCATCACAAACATGATTCAAATCAACTTTAAACTTAGGCATGTCTCTAACAAGATCTTTAAAAATTAATTTGGCAATAGTATGCATGCTAGCATGACCTAATCGTCTATGCCATAATAAGCTTGACTCTTTGATTTTAGCATTCATTGTAACTAGACTAGGGCTACTAGACATGGCAAGATCATCAAGATCTACCACATAAATATTCCTGAGTCTATGTCCAATAAATTTATTGCTAGAATCTAAAGAGTTAGTTACTATACACATAGAGGACTCAAAGATAACCTTAAAGCCTTTATCATACAATTGACTTATACTTAACAGATTATGCTTCAATTTGTCTACTAGCAAAACATTTTCAATAAAAGTGAAGGGAGTTATTTTGATCTTACCGATATCGATTATTCTCCCTTTGCCATTATCTCCAAAGGTGACCATACCTCCTTCTTTCATTTCAAGGGTGATGAATTGGTCCTTGTCACCCATCATATGTTTTGAGTAGTCGTTGTCCAAGTACCACCTTTTCTTAAATTTTTGGGCTGCAAAACATTCTTGCAAAATAATCAATGAATTCTTTTAGGTACCCAAGCTACCTTGGGTCCTTGCAGGTCAGCAGAGGTGGTTCCTTTGGAAATCCAAATCTTTTTTATCATTTTATGGACATTTCTAAGATTATTGCATTCATAAGCTTTATGTCCAATTCTTTTACAAGCATAGCAAACAACTTTAGAATTTTTGTTAGAAACAGAATTTGAAGTTCTAGAAGTTGATGCACTTGATGCAG
Source organism: Areca catechu (assembly GCA_021397845.1). Taxonomy (NCBI): domain Eukaryota; kingdom Viridiplantae; phylum Streptophyta; class Magnoliopsida; order Arecales; family Arecaceae; genus Areca; species Areca catechu. The sequence continues at coordinate 97,545,315 of CM038052.1, read as the reverse complement.
ATTTCAAACCTTTTGGAAAGTATGCATTTTTTATCAAATTCTTAGAAGCATATGATAAAGATTTTGAAGTAGAAATAGCTTTTGGTGTGGTTGAAACTTTTTGAGATAAAATGTTTTGAGTTGGTGTTTTGGGTTTCACAAAAGTTGTTGTTGAAATTCCATTTACAAAAGAAGTGTTGAAACCAATTCCAGCTTTATTTCCAGAAATTTGTTGTTCTTTTAAAATTAGCTCAAGCTTATTTGAAGATAAAGTGAGTTTTTCAACCAAAGGCTTGAGTTTTGTAACCTCCTTTTTTAATTCATTATTTTCAGCAAGTAAATCAGTATTTTTCTTTTCATATGATAAATTCTTATTTTTCAGTTTTTCAAATTTTTCAGAAAGGATATGCAATTCCTTTTGTAATAAAGTATTCTTTTCTGAAATCTCATCCTTTTGTTTGAGTAAAGTATCATTCATATTTTTCAATGATTTTATCTTTACTCCAGCTTTCTTAAATTCAGAGAGTAAATCATAAAAAGCAGAATTTAATTCTTCAAAAGTAAATTCAGTGCAGTTGTTAGGGGATGTTACCTCATCTTCGAGACCCATTAAACAAAGATTGGCAGTCTTGGTGGTCTCTTCTTCTTTCGATGAAGTTGAGTCTTCATTATCGGACCATGTGGCAACCATGGCTTTCTTCTTCTTCTTTTGTCTGAAGGATTTCTTTAGCATTGGACAGTCCGGACGTATGTGCCCTGGCTTCTTACATTTGTAGCATGTGGGGATTACCTCTTTTTCTTTCTCTTTGTACTCTTCCTTTTCTTTTCCATAATCCTTCTTGTGAAATTTTCGATTGTACCTTCCTTTCTTTCTTTCCATGAATTTTCTAAATCTTCTCACAAGCATAGCGATGTCTTCGTCTTCTAGGTCGTCATTGGAGGAGGTGCTTTCTTCTTCAGATACTTCATCATCCCTTTTTGAATCGGAAGTAGCCTTGAAGGCTATTGTCTTCTTTTTCTTCTGCTCATCTTCCGTTCTATGTTGCATTGTTAGCTCGTGGGTGATGAGTTATCCCAGTAATTCTTCCAGCATCAAAGTGTTGAGATCTTTGGCTTCCTAGATTGCAGTTACCTTGGGATCCCATTTGTCTGGCAAAGAACAAAGGATCTTCTGAACTAGATCTGCATTAGAGTATACCCTGCCAAGACTCTTTAAACCGTTAATAATATCTGTAAATCTAGAGAACATGGTAGATATTGTTTCAGAAGGTTCCATTTTAAATAATTCATAGTTATGAACTAAAAGATTTATTTTGGAGGTTTTCACTTGGGAAGTTCCCTCATGGGTCACTTCGAGTTCATCCCAGATTTCCTTTACCAATGAGCAAGTGGAAATTCGGTTGAACTCATTAGCATCTAAAGCACAATATAATAAGTTCATTGCTTTGGCATTCAATTCCCCCATTTTCATGTCATGATCATCCCAGTCCTCTTCAGGCTTAGGGATGTCCATGCCATCAACTTTAATTATGGGAATATGTGGCCCTTTCAAGATGACCTTCCACAATTAAAAATCTATAGCTTGTATGTAAATTTTCATTCATGCCTTCCAATATGAATAATTAGTGCCTGTGAATAGTGGAGGTCTATTTGTTGATTGGCCCTCGGCCAAGGATGTACTCATGGGATGAGCCATCGATCTTAACTCAAGTAATCAGAGACACTGCTTTGATACCAACTGCTGCCCAGGTGACTAGTCCCAAGAAGAGGGGTGAATTGGGAATTATAAAATTTTCACAAGTATGTACACAATTAATTCCAATTAGTGATTAGGTGCTGTGTTAATCAGAGAAAAAAAGCAGAAGCTAAAAGATAAAGCAAACACAACACAAACAAAGCAGATTTATAGTGGTTTGGAGCAACCCTGCTCCTACGTCCACTACCCAAGTTCACCACTCGGGATTTTCACTATATCCCCCAAACCGGAATATAGTTAGATTGTTTTGCAGGCTCACAATCCAAACCTCTACACTTTGGTTTTTGAAACCAAGCTCACTAAAAAAACCTAAGCTAGGTTTTTATAGGTTCACCTAAAACCTCTACACTTTGGTTCTTAGCTAGGCTCACTAAAGAAACCTCTACACTCTGGTTTTAAAGGCTCACCAAAGTAACCTATTTGGTTTTTACAACAGGGCTCACCAATAACCCAGATATTCTAAAAGATAGAATAAGAAAAGCAACAATAAAGACAAACTCTGTTGTCTGGGTGGTTGCCAATGCAGCTCGAGTGAAGATCCACTGAATGCTCATCAATGCACTTCAATGGCTTCCTTGCTTTTCCTCAAAAGGTGCTTCAAGCTTTTGGTAAGAGTTGTTGCAGGCTTGAAGGTAATCTTTAAAGTTCTGGTGCTCTCTCACTTCACTTCAATAAGTGTTCAATAAATGCTCAATAAATCATTAGCCTCTTCAAGGATGTTCTCATACCTTATTTATAGAGACTTCAACTGCCTTCCCATGATTTTGAACATTGTAGACCATTGGGAGGTGACAGGTTACCGTTGGAGCACTTTGGGAATTCAAAAACTGAGAACTGGAACTAGCCGTTGGAGGTGACCCCATCATTCCAGTCGGCTCGGACAAACTTCGAGTTAGCTCGATGAAGTTCGGGTCGACAGGGCTGAGTGCCAGTCGGCTAGCTTCCACAGTTGAAAAAATACCTCACTCTGGACGAGTCGGCTGGAATCTCAGAGGCTTCTCAAACCATTTTCAATTGAGTTCTGGATGAGTCGGCTGGATTCCTGAGAATCTCAGAACATTCTCTACCTTGTTCTGGATGAGTCGGCTGGACCTTGGTGCCAGTCAGTTGGATCTGCGTGCCAGAGAACTTGTCTTCAATGCTAGTGCCAGAGTCGGCTGGGTTGTTCATCCATTTGGCTCGAAGGTGGTTCTTCAGCTAGATCAGTTTCAAACTTCCAGAATACTTGTCCCAAGCTTTAACAATCTTCTTCAAGCACTACTTACAATAAATTCAAGAAAACTTGAAGCAAGAAGGACTAGTAGAAGTGACCCTTTAACTAATTTTAACAGGAAACTTTTTGTAGGGTTCTTCTTTACAAGAATCTAAGTAGTTTACAACTCAACACAAAATATTAAAAATTATAGGAATTGAAAAATATGTCAATGTAGTTGTCCTACAAAAACTTGTCAATCAATTGAAGAGTTGTTAGATAACCAAATGTATGCTCCAATATTTTGTTATCATCAAAATCACTTTAGGGGTCAACACATCCCTCCACCAGTCCACCCATCACCAGACCCTCCCTCCTTCCGGTCCTCCATCACCAGATCGCCCACCTCCGGTCCTTCCGGCCTGGCTCACCTCCCCGTTCCTCGTTTCTGAATGTCCCCTGCATTCGGTTTTCCTTCCCGAATGCCTACCCTACTACTCTTCCATTGAAGCCCAACTCTCTATCAACGATCGAAGCTCCCACTCCTCCTGGAGATCGCCATGAAGCTAGCTCTCCATGGAAGTCTCGCCCGAACCAAGCGTGCCTCCCCCATTCCCGAGATCACAACATCCCTTCTGGACGTTCCCGAGCTCCCAGCTCCTTTTCCCGGTCGACTGCTCTGCTTCCACCAAAGTCCGACATCTTCATCCACCCTTGAAGATCGCCCGACACCATCTTCTCCAAGCTACTACCCCGCGAAGCCTCCGCCTAGTTCTGGATCGCGTCCCTTGTTCCACAAAGCCTTCAATTTCTATTTTTTTTAATTTTGGGCCATGTTTTGGCTTTGGGCCATATGTTTTAGTTTTGGGCTAACCTGTTGTGTTCTGGGTTTTGGCTAATCTAATCCATGATTCAATCTTGTAGGGTCCTGTCCGGTACCCAGCCTTTGAAAAGAGTCTGACCATCAACCCAGTCCCCTGATGCCCTACGTTGGATGGCTGACTATTGATCATCCAGGCTGCATCTTCCGAGGAAAAGCGAACTTATCACACAAGGAGTAGTATTACTATCATAGGATATTATTTTTCCTTCCTTGCTTTAGATCTAAAACTTTGAAATGCATGCATATCCTTGATCAGGGATTTCTCAATCTCTAAGTCCTGATTCTTTTTCATTTTATTGAGCCTAGCATGAGAGAATGCATAACTTAAAATCTACCCTATTTGAATGTTCCTCTGAATCTATGTTTAATATAAGCATCAGTATTTGTATGGATTTTTAGGATAATTTTCTTGTGCATGTCGTCCCCCAATCAAAGGGTCACTCGCAAAGGGATATGGATATAAATATACCTCAGACCTGAGATCACCAATGTAACTTACAAGCAATTCACTATACTTTGGTACTAGACTACCCATATTTCTAATTCAGTGATGAAAAGTTTATGGGTGCAGTCATCTACTTGTGTAGTTGGTGTATGTGTCAAGATGAGATTGACCCCTCCAAAGAATTTGGAGAGAATGTCTCAATGTGTTTCAATTTAGTAAAATCTTGGCCAGGATAATCCTTGTGAGGAGTTATAGGATTTGTAAGATTGAGACACAATACGGATGTACTATTTAAGGACTAGCAATTATACCCTGAAGTTATCTTGAGTATTAAGGATCAAAGAAATGAATTATATGGTAACCATATACCAAAGGTTCTTGAATGGACCTCTACAACCATTTGACCTATCCAAAATAGAATACATGAAAATCAACAATGTATGGACACTTGTTGATCTACCTAAAGGGATAAAATATATTATGTGCAAATGGATTTTCAAAAGAAAATGAGGTGTAAATGGGTAGGTGGAGACCTATAAAGCTTATTTGGTTGCCAAGGAATATCATTAATATTATGGTATTGATTATGATGAGATATTTTTTCCCGTGACAATGCTCAAATCTATTTTGATTATGCTTGCTTTGGCAATGTACCTATTAGAAAATGTATCATAAAGCTAGTCATCTGGGTTGTAGATAGTTAAGCTCCTTGAATTTGTATATAAATCATTAATAAATAAAAAATATTTTTTAGCAGTTCATCACATCTTGTACATCTTTTTTTGAACTTTTTGTGATGAAGTTCTTAGAACTACTTTTAATCAATAAAGAAGGATTTGTCATGAAGTTCTTAAATCTGTTCATAATTAAATGATACATTATTACCTAGAATGACAATGTTTATCAAGTATAGGTCATTGTGTGCCATATGGATCGGTTATCCTCATAACCAAAAAGTATGAAGATATCAGTATGGCATATAAGTGAGTGTAGGTGTACATTTACCGAATGTAGTCACTCTATAAGGTACTCTATTATCAAGAGTATCCCTTAAAAGGGTATAGGTATAAGTATCCCTCCAACTTGAGATCACCATGGTGACTTACAAGTAACTCACTATACTTTAGTGCCAAACTCCTATATTTCTAATCTAGTGATTAAAGATTTCTAGATATAGTCAAGTACTTATTAAATCGATGTGTGAGTCAAGTTAGGATTGACTATTCCAAGATTTTGGAGAAAATGCTCTACCACATTTCAATTTAGCAAGATCTTGGCCAGGGCAATCCTTGTGAGGAGTCACAAGATTTGTTAGGTTAAGATACATCTGGATAAAACTAATTTAGAGTTGGTAGTTGACTCTGATGTCATTTTGAGCATTAGGTCAAAGGGATGAATTATATAATAACCATATGCCTGAGTTTTTGAATATTGCTTTGCAATCATTTGACCTATCCAATTGTCAGGTACCATTGCTAGATGGTCACATCAATTAGTTCAAGAATTAGTTCCTAGATTACTAACTTAATATTCAAATCTATGGGTTCATACACATTAGAATTTTTTGACTGATTGTGATGATTGATAAATGATTAAGAATCATTCAAGGATATAACTATCAATTCAATTGATAATTAATCTAATATAAATATTATAAATAAATAATTAATTACTTATTAGTTAATCATAGAAGTATTTATTAGTTGGTTGAATTTGATTAAGCAAAGAGATTTAGATCAAGCTTAATTGAATTTGGTTTAATTAGGTTTCACCTGATTAGGTTATATGATGATCTAATCGTAAAGAAGTTTTAATTTCAATTTGATTTAGACTTGGACCTAATTAATTCTCAATTTAATCAAGAATTAATTAATATAATTGAAACCTAATTAGATTAAGCTCAATTATTTAAATAAGCTAAACCAAATTTAATTTGGATAAGGAATTATTTTGACCAAGTCAAAATTGAGAAACCCATCCTAGCACTACCTAAATCCTTCATGCCCTTTCTTCATGCAAAACAAGGATTTGTGTGAATGATTCCATGCTAAATCTAAGATATGCCATCCTTCTTTCATCCTCAATCTGATTAGAATTAGTTTGGTTTGAATTTAAATGAAATTTTAATTCATTTGTTGGAGTTTGAATGGGATTAGAACTCCTAATCCAAATCAAACTCTATCTCTCTATCCTAACTATTTCTCCATGCCAAATTTTTTGGAACTTTTTTAGATGTTGTGCAACAATAAGAAGGCTAATACCATGTGATTTCATATAAGAAACATCAAAAATAATATTGGAGAGGGGAATATTGTGAGTGAAACACATTGGGCATGGAATGGTTCTTGGTGCTAGGATTTTAAAGAGAAGAAAGAAGGAAAAAAATAGAGAGAAAGTCTTCTATAATTTTTTTTTTCTTCTCCACCATTTGATCCTTCAATCATTCTCTTCTTGATCTTCTTGGAGGGTTCAAGAATATCCAAAGAAGAATTTTTATTAGCCATTCGAAGGCTTTTGCGCGGAGTTAGCACTCTAAAAAGGCTGATCATATTCGGGGTTTCTTATAGACAATCTATAAAGGTTGAATACCCTGTGCACCTACGAAATGACATGGAAAGCCCTTATCATGTACCATCAATAATAGTGATCATTGACCCATAATTAGATATGAGATTCGATCTCAAGTTTATTGTACATTAGATCTACAATGTGCTCGGTTAGATCGATGCATACTGATTTTATTTTCTACATTGCATATCTTCTCAAGATCATTTGTAATATTTTTTAGATTCAATATATATATATATATTAATTAAAATTATTTTATATTAGATTTTCTTTTACTAAATTTCTAAAAAAATAAAATACATGCATGAAATCCTACCTAGTTTTTCAATAGTGAATTAGAGCAATCAGTTGCGAGACATGATATGTATATGTAGAATCTTGCATATTAGATATGTTTTAATCCAAGTAATTGATTTGGATTGAGTTGATCACTATGACTATTCAGTCATAGGAGAAGAGTAAGGTTTAAAGGCCATCTCTTTTCATTCCATGGGATCTTCTATGGCATGTAAGGGTGTTGCTTATGGTTATATCCCATGAACAAATGATATGAAAGAAATTTTATTAAAATTATTTGATAATTAGATCTAATTTTTAGTGATTTAATGTTGTTTAATTTAATGTTATTGATTTGAAATGAAGTTTCATAATTTATCTTTATGTTTATAACATAAAACATAAATATTAATTTTAGCATCACAACTATAATGTATAGGCTAGATTTAAAAGTGTTTAATGTATATAAGATGCATGTAAATTATAGATCCGAATTAAGCAAATTAAACTTGATTAATTGCTAGAATTAAGTTGTTAAAAATTAGATCTAGAATTGTGAATTAAAGATCTAATGATATTTCATAAACTCGGACTTTGGGTTAGCTTGAATCAAGTCAATTAATCATATTAAACCTAGAGTTAGAATTTTGAATAATATGGACTTAATAGATAATGTTGCCCAGGTGGCTTTCCCAAGAGGGAGGTGAATTGGAAATTTAAAAAGTTTAAGCAATTATGTGTTCTTTGAAAATCCCTTGAAGTGTTAAGTGCTGTGATTAAAATAATTAAAAGCAGAAGCAAGATATAAAAAGAATGCACAACACAAACATAGAAAATTTTATAGTGGTTTGGAGCAACCCAGCTGCTACATCCACTATCCAAGATTACTACTTGGGATTTTTACTATATCCCCTACTGGAATATAGTCAGATTGTTTTAATAGGCTCACAATCCAAACCTAACTCCCTTTGGTTTTTAAACGTGGCTCACCAAAGAAACCCAAGACTTGGTTTTAAACATGATCACCAAGAACCCAACTTGGTTTTACCAGGATCACCAAGAACTCTTACAGTTAGTTTTCAATGGGATCGCTAACAATCCACTTGGTTTTTAAACTGGGCTCACCAATAACCCAAAATTCAAAAAGAATTGTAAATAGAAAGCAACAGAATGACAAACAAATTTTGTCGGATGGTTGTCGATGCATCTTAAGAGAAGCCCAATTGATTGCACTTGGTTGGCTTCTTCAACTTCTTCAATAAATGCTTCAAGCTTTTGATGAGAGTTGGTGAAGGCTTGAAGACTATCTTGAATGCTCTGCAGTGCTCTCTTGTTCACAAGCTCAAGTAAGCATTAAACATTCATTAACCTTCTCAAAAGTTGTCCTAAACCTTCTTTTATAGAGTCTTGTACTCCTCTCAGATGATTTTAGTCATTGTAGAATGTTAGGATGTGACACTTGACCGTTGGAGTACTTTTTTGGTTTCAAATTTTAAGTTCTGGAACTAGCTGTTATAAGCCTGAAATCGACCTTTGAGTCATCTCAGATTACTCGAGTCGGCTCGGATCCTCGAAGTAGTTCTGGTCGAGTTGACTCACTTCATTCTAGTCAGCTCGGTTGCACAGTATTCTGATTCCTCACTCTATAAGAGTTGGCTCGCCTTAATTCTAGTCGACTCGGATGCTCAGTCCTTCAAAAATGTAGTCTGGAAGAATCGACTCTTTCTCTTTAGAGTCGGCTCGGTTGGCTATAGTTCTCAGCATGCACTTTCTGGACTCTTGAGGAGTCGGCTCAGTTGTCAGAAGAGTCGGCTCAGATGTCTGACAGGATAACATAGTCGACTTGGATCTTCTTCGGGTTGGCTCGCTTGTTTGATGCAAAAAATCATGCTTTGGGCGAGTTAGCTTGGATTCATTAGAGTCGGCTCGGATGCTTGTGTGCCAGAAATCTTCATGCATGCCATGTGCCAGAGTCGGCTCTCTTCTCTTCGAGTCGGCTCGGATGAATTCTTCAGTGAATTATTAGTTTTTCTCTAGAAATCATCCAGCAAGTCTTCAAAGTCTCAAGATGCCTTCAAACTCTTCTAACCATATTTCTAAGAAATTTACGCTTGAAACACATCTAAAAGTAACCCATTTTCATGATTTTTACTTTATTTTTGCTTTGGGTTCTTCTTTACAAGATTCAATTACAACACAACTCATTTCAAAACTAAGAATGTAGGAATTGAAATTAAATAATGAAATCATCCTACAAAAACTTGTAAAACACTTGAAGAGTTGATAGTAAAATAAATGCATACTCCAATATTTTGTTATTATCAAAATCACTTATGGAGTCAATAATCTCCTCCTTTTTGATGATGACAAAATACTAGGCATGAAAAACTCTTTAGAATTACATGTATAACTAAATTTGAAAGTGAGCATTAACATGTATCAGAGCTAATTGTATTTGCAAGTAAGTATCAGAGCTTCTTGTGAAAAAAAATAGACTATACGGCATCAGTTCAGTGCTTTTATATGTATCAGAGTGTTAAGGCTAGCACTTTCATTGAGTATTAGAGCTATTAATGTATGCAACATATCAAAGCTCAATTTTGCAAAGTATCAAAAATGTGTCAGAGTTGAAAAGTATCAGAGTTAATGCTTTAAGATCTTTAAGATAAATTTGCAAGTTTTGAAAGTATAGAGCATGAACTAAAGCCATTTAGTTTCAACAATTTTTCTCCCCCTTACTTATATATTTTCTATGCAATTTCACACTTTTAATCACATTCTCCCCCTTTTTCTTTCATATTTATTCTCTCTTTTTCTTTCTTTCTTTTTCATGCATTTCTAAACATTCTCCCCTTTTTTGTTAGCAATCAAAAAGGTGTTCAATTGATTTTTCAAAGCTCAATTTTTACAATCGAATGAGAAAGTTGTTAATATTTGTTTAAGATAATTTCACTTTCTCATCTCAACTTTGATATTCTCATTAAAATTCATTTTGATTAGCATTGTACAAATGAAAGATATTGCACAAGCTCAATTCATACATAGAAGATATGCCAAAAATGTATCCATTGCATTCATAAAGTTTTCAATACAAGTTATAAAAAGATATAATTCCAAGCGAAGATACAATCAATCATAGTCTACATCTACTCTAGTGCTAGTAGATGGTTCTGGAGGCGGTCTTGATGAAATGAGTTCAGGATCAAATACTCCTGGAGGTAAAAAAGAGGGATGTGAACCCTGAGGCCTAAGGTTAGGAGCTGGCTACCTAGGGTGTGGAGTAGAGGTAGGTCTAGGTTGAGGTGCTATCTGAGGTCTAGGGGTAGCAAGTGTTGCAAAGACTTTGGTGGAGAGCTGATCAAGTTTAAATTGAACTATATTTATCTCTTCATTTAGCTTCTTCACCTCAGTGTTCAGTGCAACTAGTTCAGCAGCTTGGGCATTCGCAAATGCTTCAGCAGAACCTCTAAGTCTTCCAAACTCAGACCTAAGGATCCCTATGCCCTTGGTGTAGTCCTCTTCCATTCTTTTGCCTTGTTCCATAGCTCCCATTTTGAAGCTTAACTTCCTCAGTTCTATCCTGAATTCTTCTATGCTTTGTTTAATTGATCTTTTTATAATTTCATATGCAGATTGGAGTGTAGCTGCTAGGGGCTGTGTGTCAAGCTAAGAGGCAGATCTAGATGACTCAAGTGAGTCAACTCTAGTGCGTAGCTCTCTGACCTCAATGCTGAGCAGGTCTAATCTAGTGTTCACTGACTAGCGAAGCTCGCCAAACATACTAGTCAAGGAGTAGGTTAGTGTATCAGTCAGTGACCTAATCTGTTGTTCTATGAACTCTTGAGTCATTAAAACTCCTGTAGAGTGTGCAGATGAACCCGGAGCAGTATGTGCTGGTGGAGAAGTAGGTAAGGGAGTCTCATAATCAATGTACACTATCTCCACAGCCTCAGTGATACCAGTAGGCTATCTCCATAGTCTCATTAGTACCATGCTCAGTCTCAGTAGCTGCAAACTTAGGCATAGCTGGCTCAGAAGTGGTGGTAAACTTAGTAGAAGTAGCAACAAGAACATCAATAATATCCTCTGAAGCAGCAACAATGTCCTTAGGTGTAGAAGGTCCAGCAGTGGAGATCTCCCTGGGAAGCTCCTCACTATCACTATCATTAATGCTGTTGGAAGAGGCTTCTATAGCTCTTGCATCAGACCCTTTCCTTTTCCAGATTCCTCCACTAAATTCATAACCCATGCACTATAAAGTCTTGGAAGAATAAGTATCGGTGTGATGTAATAGTCTCCGATCTTCTCCTTCCAAATTGATTATGAATGCTTGGAATAGCAATGTTAGAACCATGCCATAAGGCAAGCAAGCTTTGACTCTTCTTACAGCTTCTCTCATCTGCATAATCATAATGTATGGTAAATTCAATGCCTCCCCCTTTATGATGTGCTTCATGAAACACAAATCTCTCTCGCTAACCCAATCGAATCTTCCTATCCTCAGAAGAAGATCCGATTGATACAATTATGGTGAACCTCAATTCCAGTGAGAGAGTGTTTGCCATAACTATTCCAACCCCATTAATGTCTTCTCCATTCAGTATGGTCCTTAGGGTTTTCTCTCTGTCCTTTAGTACCAAATGCTTTGACCCTTCTACTGGCATTTCCAAGATGGTGCTCAGTCTTTCCTCAATAATAATCACCCTTTTGCCTTTGACGATTGACTCAATGTGCTATGCCTCTAACCTTAGGTTTTCATAAGATGTTCTTACTAAAGCAGGATAGGTAGGCACATTCAATGAACAGAAGTACCTCCATCCTAATTCTTTAATAGAATCTCCAATTTTTAGTCCTAATTCTTTTAGAAAAGTGAAAATAATTCTTCTACCACCTGTAACTGGACGATTGGACATGGAAATTACTTGCCTCGATGAGGGAGTTGCAGCCGTTGTCCCTGCTTTAGTCATTTCATGCTGCTCTTCTCTCTCAACTACCTGAGTCGGTTCTTCTTGTCGATGCTTTGTCCTTCTATTTGTCTTGCAGTGGGAATAGTCCTTTGAGTGCATTTTTTGACAGCCCTCTTCGGTGCCATTGCCTAGATTTGGGAGAAATTGGAAGATAGGAGCTAAGGAGAGAGGATTTTGGAGGTTTGGTAGTGATATGCAAGTGAAATACCTCAGTCTAGAGCAGGAACAAAAGATAGAAAGGTTTGAAAGAGTTTTACAGCTCTATTAAAAAAAATAGTTTGCCCGACATTCGAGTTGGCTCGGCTAGCCCTAAATTGCCTGAGTCGGCTTGACCAAAGCAAAAGCAGAAACAACAGAGATTCAAGTCGGCTCGACTTGAGCATAATTGCTCAAGTCGACTCGAACAAAAACATTCCATAAAAGTTAAAATTTATCAGAAATGAAAATAAATTCAAGAAAATCTCATGGAGAGATGCTCAAAGAGATTGAATTGATGTAAGAGGTTTTCTAGATAATTTTTTCTTAATTTTGAAGGGAATAGGTTTGGAAAATCTAGAAGGGACCATAAAGATCTAACTCTTCTCTAATCATCTCAAATCTATCTTGGTTTAGTGGCTTAGTGAAGATGTCAGCAAATTGGTTTTCAGTAGGGATGAATTCTAATTTAATGTCACCATTCAAAACATGATCTCTAATAAAATGGTGTCTAATCTCTATGTGTTTAGTTCTTGAGTGATGAATTGAATATTTTGTTAAATTTATAGCACTTGTGTTATCACATTCGATAGGAATTTTAGATTATGTAACACCAAAGTCTTCTAGTTATTGTTTAATCCATAACACTTGTGTGCAACAACTCTCTACAACAACATACTCTGCCTCAGCAGTAGATAGTGCTACCGAATTTTGTTTCTTATAGTGCCATGAGATTAAACTCAATCCTAGAAATTGGCATATGTCGCTAGTGCTTTTTCTATCAATTTTACAACCAGCATAATCAGTATCCAAAAATCCAATCAAATTCAATGAAGAATGCTTTGAAAATCATAGACTTAGATTACTTATTCCTTTCAAATATCGTATAATCCTTTTAACAGCATGCATATGTGATTCTTTAGGATTAGATTGGAATCTAGCACATACACATACACTAAACAAGATATCAGGTCTACTTGCAGTTAAGTACAATAATGATCCAATCATACCTTGATAGAGTTTTTGATCAATGTTGGATCCATCTTCATCTTTATCCAATCTGCAGGTTGAGCTCATGGGAGTGCTCATTTGTTTGCTTGACTCCATACTAAACTTTTTAATAATTTGTTTGGTATATTTGGCTTGGTTAATGAAGATTCCTTCCTTTGTTTGTTTCACTTGAAATCCAAGGAAGTAGTTAAGTTCACCCATTAGGCTAATTTCAAATTCTCCCTGCATTAACTTAGCAAATTCTATACAAAGAGTTTCATTAGTTACACCAAATATAATATCATCAACATAAATCTGTACAACTAATAAATCATTATCCTTCTTCTTGATGAAAAGAGTTTATCAACATTTTTCCTTGTAAAATTATTTTCAATCAAGAAAGTGCTAAGTCTATCATACTAGGCTCTAGGTACTTGTTTCAAACCATATAATGCTTTATTGAGTTTAAAAACATGATTTGGAAAAGCATGACTTTCAAAACCTGGTACCTATTCTACAAAAACTTGTTCGGATATAAAATCATTCAAGAATGTACTTTTCACATCCATTTGAAAGAGTTTGAAGTTCATGTAGCAAGCAAATGCAAGAAGTAATCCAATGGCTTCTAGTCTTGCTATAGGTGCATATATTTTATCAAAATCTATACCTTCTTCTTGGTTATATCCCATAGCCACTAACCTAGCTTTGTTTCTAATTACGTTGCCTTGTTCATCTAATTTGTTTCTATAGACCCATTTGGTTTCTATGATGGGATGGTCTGATGATCTTTCAACCAAAGTCCATACCTTATTTTTTTACAAATTGATTTAGTTCTTCATGCATGGCTATCATCCAATTAGGGTCGGATTCAGCTTCTTCTAGGTTATAAGATTCTATTTGTGATACAAAAGCTAGGTAATCATGTGCATCTCTATATAATGACCTAGTCCTAATACCTTATGAAGGATCACCAATAATTAACTCTTTAGGATGAGAAGTTACATACCTCCATTCCCTTGGTAGATCAGTATAATCCTTACCATTTCTTCTCCTTCTTGAGTTGGTCTTTCTTGTATGCTCATGTCTTCCATTTCTTTCTAAAGTGTACCTGCATCATTGTCTATGCACTCTTCTTTCTTAGAAGGTGAGGGTTTAGTTTCATCAAAAATGACATACATTGATTCTTCTACAGTTAGAGTTCTTTTGTTAAATACTCTATATGCTTTGCTATGTAATGAATAACCAAGAAAAATTGCTTTATCAGATTTAGCATCAAATTTTTCTAGATTATCCTTACCATTATTAAGCACAAAGCATTTACAGCCAAAAATATGAAAGTAATTAATGTTGGGTTTCTTTTCATTCCAAAGCTCATAGGGTTTTGTTTTAAAATAGGATGAATCAAAATACGGTTCAAGATATAACAAGCAATGTTCACCGCTTTTGCCCAAAAGTACCTTGGAAGATTGCCTTCACACAATATTGTTCAGGCCATCTCTTCCAATGTCCTATTCTTTTTCTCTACAATACCATTTTGTTGTGGTGTTCTAGGAGTGAAGAAGTTGAGATCAATGCCATTTTCTATGCAATAATCATCAAAAAATTAATTTTCAAATTTCGTGCCATAATCACTTCTAATTGAAACTATTAAAAGATTTTTTTGATTAAAAACTTTTTTGTAAAATTTTTGAAATACTTTAAAAGTTTCATCTTTATGAGCGATAAACAAAATCCAAGTAAATCTAGAGAAATCATCTACTATCACAAGTGCATATTTTATACCACCTAGGCTTGTAGTCCTAGTTGGTCCAAATAGGTCCATGTGAAGTAGCTGAAGGGGTCTAGTAGTTGAAATCATATTTTTAGATTTAAAACTTTTCCTAGTTTGTTTATCCATTTGGCATGCATCGCAAACATGATTAAGATCTACTTTAAATTTAGGCATGCCTCTAACTATATTCTTGGAAATTAGCTTGACAATAGTATGCATGCTAGCATGACCTAATTGTCTATTGCCAAAGTAAGCAAGACTCCTTGGTCTTAACATTCATTGCAACTAGACTGGAACTACTAGACATGGCAAGATCATTAAGGTCTATCACAAATATTTTCAAGTCTATATCCAATGAACTCACTGCTAAAATTAAGAGAGTTTGTTACAATACACATAGATGATTCAAAGACAACCTTGAAGCCTTTATCACATAATTAACTAATGCTTAATAGATTATGCTTCAATTTGTCTACTATCAATACATTTTCAATGAAAGTACAGGGGGTTATCTTGATCTTACTGATTTCGATTATTTTTTCCTTGCCATTATCTCCAAAAGTAACCATACCTTTTTTTTTTATCTCTAGGGTGATAAATTGATCCTTGTCACCCGTCATATGCCTTGAACATCCACTATCGAGATACCATCTTTTCTTCAATTTTTAGGCTACAAGACATTCCTGCAAGACAATCAAGAAGTTCTTTTAGGTATCAAAGCTAACTTGGATCCTTGCAGGTTAGCAAAGGTGATTCCTTTAGAAACCCAAATTCTTTTAATTCTATTCTTAGAATATATATTTTTCATTAATGAATTACATTGAAATAATTTATGTCCAACCCCATGACATGCATAACATATAATTCTAGAATTCTAAAAAGATGTACGAATTGAAGTTCTAGATGTTGATGCAGATGTAAAACATTTTCTCATAAAAGATTTTCTATTTAAATTCTTAGGTACATACATTGTAGCTTTAGAAATGGATGCAGAAGGATTAGATACAAAAGTTTCTTGAGATATTGATTTTAGAATATAAGCTTTTGAAGATATAAATTTAGTAGCTAAAATTCTATTTAAACTAGAAGAATTGAAACTGATTCTAGCTTTATTTCCAGAAATTCTTTGATCTTTTAAAATTAACTCAAGCTTATTTGAAGATAAAGTGAGTTTTTCAACTAGTGGCTTGAGTTTTTCAACCTCCCTTTTCAAATCATTGTTTTCAATAGTCAAAGCTTCGTTTTGCTCAATACATGCATTTTTGTCAGTTTCCAAAGATTTATTCTTTTTAGAAAAGACATATAAATCTGTTTGCAATAAAATATTCTTTTCTGAAATTTTTTCCTTCTCTTTTTGTAAAGAGTCATTTGTATTATTTAGAGTTCTCATCTTTACTCCAATCTTTTTAAATTCAGATAATAAATCATGAAAAGCATAATTCAATTCATCAAAAGTAAATTCTAATTAAGGTTCGGGGGATGTTACCTCATCTTCGAGACCTATCAGGCATTGATTTGCAGTCTTTGTGGTCTCTTCTTCTTCGATTGAAGTCGACTCCTCACTGTCGCTCCATGTAGCAACCATCGCTTTCTTTTTCTTTTTCTTGAAAGTTTTCTTTAGTAAAGGACAGTCTGGATGGATGTGCCTGGGCTTCTTACATTCATAGTACATGGGCATCTATTCTTTGTCTTTTTCTCTATCCTTGTCCTTGTTTATGGACTGCTCACCTCGTTTATGGAATTTTTTATAGTATCTTCCTTTCTTCTTTCCTATAAACCTTCTAAATCTCCTTACGACCATAGCAATATCTTCATCTTCCAAGTCATCTTCAAAGGAGGAGCATTCATTTTTCGGTTCCTCATCTTTCTTTGAATCTAATGCAGCTTTGAAGGCTATTATTTTCTTCTTCTTTTGATCATCATCAGTCCTATGCTGCATGGCTAGCTCATGTGTGATGAGAGAAACCATTAATTCATCCAAAGATAAAGTGTTTAGATCTTTTGCTTCCTAGATGGTAGTCACTTTGGTGTCCCACTTGTTCAGAAGTGATATGAGAATCTTCTGTACTAAGTTAGCATTTGAATAAACCCTGCCAAAACTTTTCAAACCATTAATAATATCTGTAAAATGAGTAAACATGGTAGAGATAGTTTCATTTTGTTCAATTTTGAAAAGTTCATAACTATGTACAAGAAGATTAATATTCGAAGTCTTCACTTGGAAAGTTTCTTCATGGTTCACTTCGAGTTTGTCCCAAATTTCCTTTACAGAAGAGCAAGTAGAAATTCGATTGAACTCGTTAGCATCTAAAGTACAGTATAATAAATTCATTGCTTTGGCATTTAATTCCCCCATCTTCATGTCGTGATCATCCCAGTCCTCTTCAGGCTTAGGGACATCCATGCCATTAATTTTGATCATGAGAATATGTGGCCATTTTAGAATGACCTTCTATAATTGAAAATTGATAGCTTGAATATAGATTTCATTCTAGCTTTCCAATAGGAATAATTTATGCTCGTGAAGAGTGGAGGTCTATTAGTAGATTGGCCTTTGGTCAAAGAAGTACTCGTGAAATGAGCCATCAATCTTTACTCTAAATGTATTCAGAGACACTGCTCTGATACCAGTTGTTGCCCAGGTGGCTTTCCTAAGAGGGGGGTGAATTGGAAATTTAAAAAGTTTAAGAAATTATGTGCTCTTTGAAAATTCCTTGAAGTATTAAGTATTGTGATTGAAATAATTAAAAGCAGAAGCAAGACATAAAAAGAATACACAACACAAATACAGAAAATTTTATAGTGGTTCGGAGCAACCTAGCTCCTACATCCACTATCCAAGATTATCACTTGAGATTTCTACTATATCCCCCACTGAAATACAGTCGAATTATTTTAACAAGCACACAATCCAAACCTAACTTCCTTTAATTTTTAAATCGGGCTCACTAAAGAAACCGAAGACTTGGTTTTAAATAGGATCACCAAGAACCCAACTTGGTTTTACCAGGATCACCAAGAACCCTTATAGTTAGTTTTCAACGGGATCACTAACAATCCACTTGGTTTTTAAACCGGGCTCACCAATAATCCAAAAACTCAAAAAGAATTGTAAAGAAAAAGCAACAAAGTGACAAATAAATTTTGTTGGATGGTTGCCGATGCAGCTCAAGAGAAGCCCAATTGATTGCACTTGGTTGGCTTCTTCAACTTCTTCAATAAATGCTTCAAGCTTCTGATGAGAGTTGGTAAAGGCTTGAAGACTATCTTAAATGCTCTATAGTGCTCTCTTACTCACAAGCTCAAGTAAGCATTAAACATTCATTAACCTTCTCGTAAGTTATCCCAAACTTTCTTATATAGAGTCTTGTACTCTTCTCATATGATTTTAATTATTGTAGAATGTTGGGATGCGACACTTGACCAATGGAGCACTTTTTGGATTCAAATTTCAAGTTTTGGAACTAGCCATTATAAGCTTGAAATCAACCTTTAAGTCGGCTCGAATTTCTTGAGTCGGCTCAGATCCTTAGAGTAGTTCTGGTCGAGTCGACTCGCTTCATTCTAGTCGGCTCAGTTGCACAATATTCTGATTCCTCACTTTGTAAGAGTCTGCTTGCCTTGATTTTAGTCAACTCGAATCCTCAGGCCTTCAAAAATGTAGTCTGAAAGAGTCGGCTCTTTCTCTTTAGAGTCTGCTCCATTGGCTGTAGTTCTCAGAATGTGTTTTTTGGACTCTAGAGGAGTCGGCTTGGTTCTCAGAAGAGTCAGCTCAGATGTCTGATAGGATAACATAGTCAACTCAGATCTTCTTTGGGTCGGCTTGCTTGTCTGATGCAGAAAATCATGCTCTAGGCAAGTCAGCTCGGATTCATTAGAGTATGCTCGGATACTTGTTTGCCAGAAATCTTCATGCATGCCATGTGCTAGAGTCGGCTCTCTTCTCTTCAAGTCAGCTCGGATGAACTTTTCAGTGAATTATTAGGTTTTCTCCAGAAATCATCCAACAAGTCTTCAAAGTCTCAAGATGCCTTCAAACTCTTCTAACCATATTTCTAAGGAATTGTAAGCTTGAAACACATCTAGAAGTAACCCATTTTCATGATTTTTACTTTATTTTTGCTTTGGGTTCTTCTTTACAAGATTCAATTACAACACAACTCATTTCAAAACTAAGAATGTAGGAGTTAAAATTAAACAATGAAATTATCCTACAAAAACTTGTAAAACACTTGAAGAGTTGTTAGTAAAACAAATGCATGCTCCAATATTTTGTTATCATCAAAATCACTTATGGGGTCAACAGTTAATTGGGTTTAATCTAAACAAAAATTGATTAGGATTAGGTCAAGTATTCTTTAGATTAATGCTATAGTGGTAGCTTGATCAAGCCATACTATATCAAATGGACCTGATTATAGCTCAGTTGTTGGGCCCAAGCATTAGGCTAGTTTAATCAAATATGATGAACCAATTGGTGACTAAGGTAAGTTTGGCATTTGATCATGGTTATTCATTGAAGCTACTTCTTACCTGGCCAACTTGGTTGGTGTTTAAGAAAAGAGGTTAATGTTGAAACAATCCCAATAATCTCACTTACCTGGCCAATGTGGTCAACCAGAATTTGATCGGATAGCTCATTGATCCGAGTTAACCCATGCCAGTAAGGATGATTAGCATGACTAATCTAGGTATCTTTGGATCAATTTGTTCTCAACCCTCATCATAGACTTAGTTGAGTTAGTGGAGAAATATTAATTGATCCATGTCTTCTTCTCTCTTCTTAGTCATCTAATAATTTTTTTAAAATTATTAGGTCCATAAAATGATAATGTTATAGAGACAACAAAGTCATAGCCTCCCATTAAGAGGATGGTAATGGATTCAATAATCAAGATAATCATTGGAGGTCCAAAGACCTAGTGCTTATCTGGTTATTAAAATTATCATTCATATTATGATGATTTAGTGGCAACTTTCTTAATGGTGGTTGATCACTATGTGGGTGGTCAAAAATAATTCACAAACTCAACTCTATAGCTAGAGTGAGTTGGGATCGTATCCTTAGAGATCTTAGGGCAAGTTATGATTTTTAAAGGAAAGAGAATAATTGTTGTTGTATAAAAATAAAAGTGAGCAAGAAATAAACTATTCTTAAGAGTGAAGCAAGTAAAAGAGATTATTTCGAGAGTTATAAGTTGATCTTGTACTGACAAGTTGTATTTCTTTTATAATTATAATATAATTAATTTTAGAGAATTACCTATCTTCTCTCAGCATGCTCTGTATCCTCAGGGACCTTAGGGCTAAGTTATGATTTTTAAAGAAAAGAAAGTAATTATTGTTGCATAAAAATAAAAGAGAGCAAGAAGTAAACTATTCTTAAGAGCAAAGCAAGTAAAAGAGATTATTTCGAGAGTATAGGTTGATCTTGTACTAACAAGATATATTTCTTTTATAATTATAATATAATTAATTTTAGAGATTTACTTATCTTCTCTCAGTACGCTTGATGCGGGACGGGAAGCGAGGAGGATCACTGGCAAGCATAGAAGTCACCAAGGGATTAGGGCTTGTACTCAAGAACAGGGAACCAGGGCATCACACCCACTCCAATCCGAAGAAAAAAAACTCAAAACTTAGACCAAAATAACTTTAATTTGTATTCACAGGAAAAAGATACTTCATACAAGAGGGAATGGGCGGTATTTATAGATTCACTCTAGGTTACATGACTTGAGGGCTAAGAAACCCTGACTTGTGGGCCAAGAAACCCTGGTGGACCTGGTCAATAGTGGGCCTTTGTCTTGGACTAGAGCTCTCTCTTGCGGGCTTGGCGGCATGAAAGGGCCCAGGTGCATGAAGGCCAGCTCTAGTTGGGGGGGCCTGGTGAATCTCCTGGCTGCTGACTCTTCTCTTGAATGAAAACTACATGGACTCGATTGGACTTAACTAGACTAAAAAACTGGACCTGACTAAGTGGACTCAACTGGACTCAGTTTCTCACTTTATTACAGGACTCAAATAAAATAAAATAGACTTTTGGTCCCCATCATTCTCCTGCGGTGGGGAGAACTCGACTCCGTTGAGTTTGGATGAGCGGGGGTTTGATGGAACCAGAACCAATCACAAAAAAAGCTAGGTTCTTCACTTTTCTTTTCTTTTTTCTTTTTTTTTATTTAAATCATCTCTACTCTAAAACCCATGCAACTTTGGAAGCCATGTGGTGCTGAAATCCATGATGCTCTGGGAATCATGCAGCTCCAGAAATCATGCAGGTTGAAGTCAGCAACAGTGAAGGGCATTTGCCTTCACATTCGTGCACTGGAGCATCTCTTCTCCATGAACCAATACCAAAAAATAGGGGAGGCTCACGAAGGGGGAGGGAAGTCCAGCGAGCTTTGCCAGTGGCGGTGCTGGGTGGTGATGGTGGCATGGACGGGGAGAAGGTTGGCACGGTGATCTCTCGGCTGGTCGTGGATCTCTCCGATCGACTGGCAGTAGGGGTTGAGGACGGCGCAGCAGCGGACGGTGTCGACGAGGAGGGAGCTCAGGGATAGACTCAACGCAGTGACCACGGACCGTGACAAGGCAGGGGATAGCAGAGGCAGCGAGGGTAGTGGTGGGCGCGGTCTGGTTGCAGGCTTGGAAAAAGGTCGAGACGACATCGGGAGGGGGAGGGGGGAGGCTGCCAAGGCCTGGGGCTTCTCCTAGAATGACGATGGTGACGATGGTGGTGGTTTTGCCTTCAGATCGCCAGAGGAGTGGGATCTGCTGATGAAGATGGATCGGGGGTGGTGGTCGTCACTGCCGCAGCCGCCGGTGATACAGGGGGGAAGGGCGCGGTGGGGGTTCTTGGGGTTGAGGGAGAGGGCCTTACTGAGGGCCTCGATCTCATGGAGGAAGCCGTCGATGAAGATCGGGCGGAGGGCTTGATGGCATCGATGAGGGCGAGGATGAGTTGGCGATCGAAGATCTGGTGGGATAAGCATCGCGATGCCACGGGCATGACACGGCTATAGGCCTGGTGGTTTGGTGGCACAGCAGCAGCACGTCCTTTGGCATAGTGTGGTGGTGACATGGAGACAGGATAATGTCGAGTAGACCCGGGGAGTTGGCGGTTGGGCTGTTGATTAGGAGTTCCCAGTGGGGCTGGGTGGAAACGGGAATTCCGCTCACAAGTGAGACAGCGAAGGGTGGAGGAAGGGGCGGAGGGGCTTCACAAGTGGAAGATAATGGCGGATCTGTGATCATGGTGATGGAATAGGGAAGACGGAGGTGGAGTCAGGGAGGAAGAGAAAATCCTAATCCACTGGGCTCTGATACCAAGTTGATGCAGGATGGGAAGCGAGGAGGATTGCTGGCGAGCATAGAAGTCACCAGGGGATTAGGGCTTGTACTCAAGAACAGGGAACCAGGGTGTCACACCCACTCCAATTCGGAAAAAAAAACTCAAAAATCAGACCAAAATAACTTTAATTTGTATTCATAGGAAAAAGATACTTCATACAAGAGGGGAGGGGCAGTATTTATAGATTCATCCCAGGGTATATGACTTGAGGGCTAAGAAACCCTGACTTGTGGGCCAAGAAACCCTGGTGGACCTGGTCAATAGTGGGCCTTTGTCTTGGACTAGAGCTCTCTCTTGCGGGCTTGGCGGCATTAAAGGGCCCAGGTGTATGAAGGCCAGCTTTGGTTGGGGGGGCTGGTGAATCTCCTGGCTGCTGACTCTCCTCTTGAATGAAAACTACATGGACTCGATTGGACTCGACTGGACTAAAAAACTAGACCTAACTAAGTGGACTTAACTGGACTCAGTTGTCTCACTTTATTACAGGACTCAAATAAAATAAAATAGACTTTTGGTCCCCATCAACGCTCCATATTCGTAGATCATGGTGCATCTCCGGGAAGCACTAGGTATTCAACTCTTCTTTCCTCGGCATGCTTTGTACCATAACAGATCATAGCACATCTCCAGAAAGCAAGAGTTGTCTCTAAACTTAATTAATAGTAAAGTATAACAAAAAGAAAATAAAAGAAAGTAATTAAAGAACTCATAATTAGACACAATCTTTTACTATAGATCAAAGAAATACAGAAGATTAAAGAATAAAAGGACCACGCTCTGCCTAATACAAAATCTCTTCTTCCCTCTCGGAGCTCCTAAGTTGATCCCCTCCTATCCCTCTATGCAAAGGCTCTAGAGGGATTCTAAGAAGTGATGCCTCTAGGTAGAGATATAGGAAACTTTTTATAGGGTTTAACAGAGGAGATGTCTTTGTATTTTTCTAGTATGGGACTAAAAATAAAAGGATCAAAAGAGTTGCTTGGATTTTGTTTTATAGGACTCAATGGTTAGATATAAATATTCCCAATCCTAATTGTCTTAGGCTTCTAGTTTCCATTCCAACTAATGTTTGATCAGTCAACATCTTTTCAGCCCTTGGATTTGGATCAAATGTTCAAAAATTACTATATCACCTATGATCAAGTCAAATTCCAGTTGGGCTTGATTTCAGCTATTGGATTGAGATCCAACAGCTGATTCACTATGCTTCTTACTTCACTGGCAAAACTGATCCTCCCCTCACCATCTATCGTCTCTCCTTGCTGGCGTCATTGCTCAAGCCCAAAGAGTCTTGCCAAGGTCTCCTCATGCCGCCAATACCCTGCTACTAGAGTCCCCTCACCAGAACCATCGTTGTAGTCCCTGTTGTGGCCATCGATTATGAGACATCCCTGTTAACCGTGGAGTGCCATCTTCTTCAAATTTATCACTGCCAATCACCTTTGCTCGTCGGTGCTACTACCGCTACCATCTTCCTTGCTGTCGGTGTCTTTATTGCCCAAAGAGGCTTGCTCGGGAGTCTCTAGTAATCGTGGATTGGAAAGTCATCACCAGACTATCATTGCCACTGATATTAAGCACTGATGTCCTCTTTGTTAGATCGAGAGCCTCGTTGGAGCTCCTAGGGTGGTCACCGATCATCATCGTGGCTGATAACTTGTTAAAATTCCTTGTGGTCCACGAGGCTAAGCCGTAGACCATTGGTAATGGTAGCCATGGACCGATCACATGTTCTGTGAACTAGGTAGCTAGTCCACCATGGACTAGCTACTTTAAAATTCATGCAATTCCTTAGTGAATTTCAAACCTTAATTTTGGGCTCATTTTAAGTCCGATTCGCTTCAAACTTATTTTATTTGAACCCATAAATCAAGATTTTCATATTAGCAATCTTCTTTCCTACAAATGATATATTAAAATATCAATTTTAAATAAATAAATAAAATTTAATTCTTAAATTAATACTTATATATATAATGTAATTATCACACCTCCCAACTTAAACTTTGCCCATCCCCGAGTAAAGCATATAAATTATCCATATATACAAACCCATCCTTGAATTGAAAGTTAACTTTGGTAGTCCTAAAGGCAACTGATTCCTGGCTAGACTATTACCAAGTTACTTCATCGGATTATCAATTCAATCCAATTAGTGGTTGAGTAAAGCCCATAAAAATTTCTAGAGTTCTTAGTTTGCCAACTTTTCGCCTCACTCTTTAAATCCCCTAACTTGCTGGTTTGATAAAGTATCTTTTTGCCAATTGGTTTCCCCTCTTCTTCTCTCTTTTTTTTATTTTAGAAAAGTTCAGTGCAATGTCTTAACCTCTTAAGTGTTAGCATCCTCACCTTTTAACACGAACCATAATACTTACTTAGGCAAAGGGGCTTGGTTACTCGGTAAGGTATCATTGCTTAATGATTTCTTGGCTTTCTCACCTTTTGACGTGAACTACAATGCTTATTTAAGCAAAGGGGTCCAATTACTAAGTAAAAGTTTAAGAAAAGCTGTGAGGTGAGACCGACTCTCTTTTTTTTAATCTTTTTTTAAGAAAAAACTTTACCATACTTGACCTTTTCATTTATACCCTAATAAAGTAGATTCTTCATTAAGATCAATGATCAGAAGGTTCTAGAATTGTTCCATGAAATTATTTCTGGTCTAAATCCTACCATTTATTGAGTTTCTTTAATAATTTATCCCTTAGCATCTCTAGAATTATCTAGATCATTAATTAATCATTGATTAGCGTGCATATGTAACTCCAACTTAAGACAACAATCAGGTACATAATATAATTATTTCTAACCGTACTCATGGATCTAAGTAAGTTAAGTTATTTTTTTTTCCCAACTTAATTGACATTATCCTTAATAAAGTAGAAAAGAAAATAAGCATATAAAAGAAAAGGAGAGAATGCACCTGGGATGAGTGTGCTTCAAGAGTTGAAGAGGGCTTCATGGACTAGTGGGCTCTTGTTCTTCCATCTAAGGTCTATAACTGTACTTAAAAAAATGAGATTATTGGGTTGCCTCCCAACCAATGCTAAATTTAAAATCTTCAGCCATATATTAAACTAATTATTTATTATAAACCAGATCCATCAGATAGATGGTATCAATTCATTCTTTGTGTGCAATTCCATCTACATATCACTTCAAGCGTTGGCCATTTACCTTAAATGTGTTGACATTCTGAGGATCTTTTATTGTTATTGCTCCATGTGGGAATACTTGTATGATAATGAATGGTCCATCCCATCAGGAGCATAGTTTACTAGGGAAGAGGCATAATATAGAATTGAAGAGCCACACTTTTTGGTTTGGCTCGAATGACTTCCAAGAGATGTACTTGTCATGAAATGCATAACTTGGGGCTTTATAGATTTGTGGACTTTCATACACATCATTGCACAGCTCTTCAAGTTCATTAAGTTGTAACCTTTGATTAGAACGTGCATTCTGCATGTCAAAATTGAACGTTTGAATGGCCTAGAATGTGTGATGTTCTAACTCAATCGATAGGTGGCATGCTTTATCGTAGACTAATCGGTAGGGTGACATGACAATAAGGGTTTTGAAGGCTACTTGGTAGGTCCATAATGCATCATCTAAGTGCAAAGACAAGTCTTTTCTATCATGCCTAATAGTCTATTCTAAGATATGTTTAATCTTTTAATTGATACCTCTACCTGACCACTATTTCGGGGGTGATATGGTGTGCGAAACTTTGTGTGTGATATTGTATTTTCTCATTAGTGCTTCGAATTGCCTATTCGTGAAGTGAGTCCCCCCATCACTAATGATCACCCTGGAAAAACTGAATTGACTAATGATATTTCATTGAATAAAACTAATTAAAACCTTATTGTCATTGGTCTGTGTAGCCATAGCCTCCACCCATCTAGATAGATAGTCCACTGCTACTAGGATATATTTGAATTCAAATGAGATCGGAATGGATCCCATGAAACCAATCCCCCAAACATCGAAGATTTCTACTATCAATATAAGGGTTAATGTTGGGTTATGATTATGCAGCGAAAAGCTGAATTTCAAAATCTTAATCCTTGAAACCCTAGTTAATCGAAACCTTAGATCACGGACTCTCTTGATTATATCAATTAACAGGAGAAAATATTAGGAAATGGAAGAATACCTATAATGATAATATCCTTTGTTCCACTAGGCACACAAGTGTATGCCCTCTAGAGGTGATCCACATAGGAACTGGATCAAGAAAGTACTCCTTTTTCTTGCTCAACTCTTTCTGGCAGTCTTTCTTCCTTCAGCAGCCTTTTATCTCTTCTAGAACTTTTTTTTTTGAAGAGTATCTCAAAATCTTTTTGAAAACTTTCTTACTATCCTATTATCCTTTCTAATTCTCTTTCTACGCCTTTATCTTAAAATGATAGCCTTGTCTTAAAATAAAAGACTTTGTCTTAACAAGGGAATGAAAAGAGTTGTTAGTACAAACTTCAGATACATTGGTTTCAATCATCGAAGCCTTTAAATAAGAAGAGAGGAGGTTCCTAATATACCCTTTCATCAGGCCTTAATTTGATATTTAACATATCAGATAAGACCCTTCAAGCAAAAGGAGTCTTTAGGCAGAAAGGTGCAAAGTGAAACACTGTTTCACTAATATTTTGCACCAAGAGTTGCATATCATAACTTTTCAGGAAAAACTAATAATTAGTCTTTAATTTTAGAATTAAAGACTTGGTCTAGTATCTCAATAGGTGTATAACACAGAAAGGCTTATCTGAAAAAAGATGATTGATAAGCAGAACGATTCTAGCCCATCCCATTGATAGAAAAGTGCACTAAGAGCCAATCTTTATGAGGACCTTTTTGTAAACTTCCAACTCATGTATGATATATTTTTCATATTAATAAAGGTATTTGATTCATCATATACTACTGTGTCATGTTTTTGTTGATTATGATGAACCCCATAGAGTAGGGCAATAGAATTAGGGTTATGATAAAATAAAAGTGAGACCTAACTCCTATAAAGCATAAACTAGAATGTTCCTAGTCATTGGACCATCGATTCGGGGATCGATGAATCCGAAATGACTAGCTTATCCTATGTATGCTCAATTGATGAGGGTGGTTGATCTCACAATCACTTGTGTAGAGACACTAATACAAGGATAAGGTATGAGTACACTGGACTGATCCACACCGGGACTATCTTATGGAAGTCTTACTGTTTGTCAAAAGATAGATCCCATAATAGAAGTTATGCATGTGATCTTTAGACCTGAGGTCACCATGGTTCCTTGTACACACTAAGCCATACTTTGGTTCATACTCATTCATGCCATTGCGACATGTACGAGGTGTTCTGGGTATGGTGGAAGGTGTACGAAGGATGTGAGTGGACCAACAAGGAATTGATCTTTCCTAGTAAGAGGAATTGTTATCCTATGCAATCTCTTCGATGAGTGACTCAAGAAGCCTTTGATCAAAGCAGGATGAGATTAGAATTTGTTTCTAATCAGTCATCAACTGAGTCCTCGTGATCGAGATGAGGTTCGATATGATTAAGTGTTAGGGTTTAACATATATCCATACCTATCACTTAATCGGGATAATGGGAGATCGAAAGATTGAATTGCATGATAACTTACTAGTGAAGGGTACTTTGATAATTTCTACCAAATTTCTCATCTTTCGGGTAGGCATGACACGTTGCTAGATGTCAATCTTGTCTTGTAAGTCTTCATGAACCAATTAATTTGGTTTCATGAGTCAATTCGATGTGTGATTCGAATTGGACAATTAGGTGAGCCAATTTAACCTAATTAGGTCAATCGGGTTCGATCGGATCGAATCTTCTCAAACCTAAACCTACTGCTAGCTAGATGTAGAACCCAATGGGTCACACACATTAGGGAGTTAGCTTAGGAACTCAATTGATATTTAATTAGGGTCAAGGGATCCTAATTGGTAAGCTAGATTGCACACTAGCATGTATAGGCTGACCTAATCTCCTAACCCAATTGAATTGGGTATGAAAGGTTAGTAAATGGACTAACCAATATATGGGAGCTAGATTGGGTTGAGTCCTAAGTGGGATGAGTTTATCAGATTTTATCTGATATTTTTTGGATATTTTATGCACCATATATGAAGAGTCTAAAAGGCATGGGACTCTTGATGCCTAAGTGACACCCTTGCATTCAAAAGGGCACACAAGGACCAATTGACCTCGAATCTAAAAATAAATTATATGGTTGGAAAGTAGACTTAATTCGATTTCATATGACACCCATATTGCATGTACTTTGACTAGGTCAAAGGTGTTATATGGCATGGAGAAGTTAGTGCAAAGTGAAGAGTCATGTCTCTTCACTTTGGCGCTAATTCAAGATAGTTCTTCTGCTTTAAGTCCTTTAGAATCACCAATGCTTCTCATCCATAATTCACATCCCTTGGCTTCATTTTAACTAGAAATGCCAAGTGCCAAAGGGAGAAGTAGGATAAAAAATTGAAGGGACTTGAATTAGGTGGTTGGCGCATAAAGGGACATGGTGTTTCAAGATAAGACTCCTTAGTGAAGAGTCTTATTTGATCGGTGTTTGGACAGATCAAAGGCTGATGAGAAGGCTTATCTGGCACCTCCCCCTCTCCTATAAATAGCCATCGGTATTTATTTCGATGGGATCATATTTTGGTTTCTTTCTTACACTCTTACATCTATCCACCTTGTCTCTTCCTTCCCTTGTTAGGACATAAGTCTTCCTTTAAGACAAGTTCGCCATTTTAAGACAAAGGTTTAGGAAGAGAATTAGAAAGTGATAGAAAGAGAGAAGAGAGATTTTGGAGGGGGCTTAGAGTGCTCTACTGGAGGGCGAAGGTCTAAGCAAGGAAGGAGAGGCTGCCGAAGGAAGAAAGTCTATCGGAAGAGTCCTAATTGATTAAGCAACCTACAAGGAAGAGGTTCCTAGGTTTGATTCCTGTGTAGATCACCATTTGAGGGCTTGCACTTGTGAGCCTCATGGAAAGGATTGGATTTCAGCGATCCAGGTATATTTTTTTGACTTTATTTATGTTTTATTAATTGGTATTGCATAAGGGGTTCCTGGGAATTAAGGTTTTCTAGCCAATTAGGGTTTCATGCCTTGAATTTTTGTTTTGAAATTCACTTCTGCATGCTGCATGATTCTCGACACCCTGGAAGAATTTTCATCAGTGGTATCAGAGCCATCCTTGTGGCATACCAGTTATGAACCATTTTTGGAGTTTTATGAAATTCCACTATCCGAGCCGACCCGAACCCTGTCGTGTCAACCCGACCAAATTCATATGCATGATTTATGGTTTCTTTATGAAATGACATGATAATACAATTGTATGAAATTTTTCATATTAGGGTAATATATTTAATTTCAGTTTTTATGAAATGCATGATATTATGTCAAGTATGAAATTATGCATGTTGATTGAACCTAGTAACTGCTTTAGATTGGGTTAGTCACCATGGTCGTCCGGTCATTGGAGCAAAGTAAGACTTAAAGGCCCTCTCCTCCCATTCAATGGGTCTCCTATGGCGTGTAGGGGTGCCACTGTGGCCATATCCCATGAAAAAATGAGGTGAAAGGTATTTTTATGTATCTATCATGCCTTGATTTACATTTTAGCTATAATATGCTTGTTTAACATAACATGTTATGTTATGACGTTATGTTATGATGATATGTTACATGTTTATATATGTTATAAGCATAGTAATCATGATAATTTAGAATGTGTTTTGAGACCATCAAAAGTCCTCATCAAAATTATATTTAGTCATGATGCAAAACCAATTAAGGTTTGATCAGCCAATTGGTGTCTAGGCGAGTGGTTCTGGGAAGGTAAAGGGAATGAAGTTTTAATTGGTTCCGTTATCTGACCTGGCCAATTTAATTGGTGTCTAAGAAAAGCAACGGGGGGACCCCCTCACCCCTCCCACTCACCTGGCCAATTAAGTCACATCTAAATCCTATTTTGGTAATGCTGATTGGTTAAGTAAGCTATAATATACCTTCCTTCATGCTAAGCTAGATTCATGTCAAGACTATAGTAGGTTTGTTGTGTGACACAAGGCCTACTATAGGGTTTGATATGAAATTTGTCTTGGTGCACTTAGTGCTTTATGGCTTGATTGGAGTTGTTGCTTTGTTGTGTGACACAAGGGCAACAATGTTCAATCATGGCTATATAGAAATGAAGGGATTGACTAAACTAAGACATTATAGTTTGTTGTGTGACACAAGGCTATAAGTGTCTTAGAAGCAAAGATAATTGTTGAGAATTGCATGGGTTGCAATTAGAAAGGTTGTCCTACCTTTGAACTCATTAGTGTTTGTTGTGTGACACAAGGCACTAATGAGGAATCAGGATCTCAACCCTACTAAGGAAACCAGGAAGGTTTCTCACTTACCATAGTTGAGGGTTATGGTATTTGAATAAAATAATGGGAGACATAATTAGATATAAAGTCTTTATCTAGTTATGTATGTCATCATTGAGTGGTCTGCTAATATTGTTCTTTAATTAAATATAATATATTTATCTTTAATGGCTTCAAACTTATCACTGAGGGGCATCTTGGATGCCAACAAGTTAACTGGTCCAAATTATGTGGACTAGCTGAGGAACCTGAGGATTGTTTTAACTCAGGAGAAGCTTTCATATATACTTGATTCTTCGGATCTAGTGGTGATCGAAGAGGATGCATCAGAGGAGGAAATTGCCACACACAGAATGTGGCAAAATGACAGTACAACTGTTAGGTGTATCATGTTGGCCTCGATGAGCAACGAGCTCCAAAGGCAATATGAAGGTATGGAACCTTAGTCCATATTGCTCGATCTAAAGGAACTTTATGGAGAGCAAAGTAGGGCTGCTCGATATGAGATATCGAAGCAATTATTCTGAGCATGGATGAGTGAGGGTTCACCTGTGCAAATCCATGTGCTGAAAATGATTGACTTGATCACTCGATTGGGTCAATTAGGGTTTGTCATGGATGGTGAACTCAATCAGGACTTGATCTTGCAGTGACTCCCAGATTCCTTCTCTCAGTTTGTTCTTAACTACCATATGAACAAATTGAATACTTCATTGCCAGAGCTGCTTAACATGCTTAAGACAGCTGAGAGCCACTCTAAAAGAGATAAGGCTCAGGTGCTTCTTGTTGATAGAAAGAAGCAAGCAAAGAAGAAGGGTATGAAGAGAAAATTCAACCCTAAGAAGAGCATCCAGAAGAAGACCAAGAAAGTTAAGAAGGCTGATGGAGCCTGTTTCTATTACAGCAAGACTGGGCATTGGAAGAAGAATTGCAAGGTTTACCTTGCAAATGTGAAGTAAGATGCAAGTGGTGAATCTAAAGGTTTGTACATGATACAAACTAATTTATCATTGAGTGCTTCCATTTCTAATTCATGGGTATTGGATACCTCATGTGGATCTCACATATGCAACTCATTTCATGGACTCCACAGAATTAGAAGCCTCAAGAGATAATGACAATGTCACATTTTTCTTGCATTGTCGATTGGGTCATATCAGTGAGTCAAGGATAAACAAGTTAGTCAAAGATAATTACTTTGACTCTGATAATTTCCAATCATTAGGAACTTGTGAATCTTGTCTCAAAGGAAAAATGACCAAGTCTCCATTCACTGGACATGGAGAGGGCAACTGAATTGTTAGGTCTAATACATACTGATGTATGTGGACCTATGTCAACTCAGGCTAGAGGAGGATATTCTTATTTCATCACTTTTATTGATGATTTATCAAGATTCGGTCATGTGTATCTTTTAAAACACAAGTTCGAAGCCTTTGATAAGTTTAAGGAATATTAGAGTATGGTTGAAAAATAAACTGGATTTAGTATTAAAGCTCTTCGGTCTGATCGAGGAGGTGAATACTTATCTGGTGAGTTTCTAAACCATCTCAAGGACAAAAGAATTATATCTAAATGGACCCCTCCTTATACACCCTAGTTAAATGGAGTGGTAGAAAGGAGAAATTGCACCTTGTTAGACATGGTGAGGTCCATGATGAGCTTCATAGATCTTCCTACTTCCTTCTGGGGACATGCCCTAGATACTGCCGCATATATATTAAACAGGGTTCCATCTAAATTAGTGAATAGCACTCCATATGAATTATGTAATGGCAAAAGACCAAATCTTAAGTATTTGAAGATTTGGGGTTGCCATGCTTATGTTAAGAATACCTTTGGACATAAGCTAAGTGCAAAGGCTGATAAATGCAGGTTTGTTGGTTTTTCAAAAGAGGGTGTTGGATACCTCTTTTATAATGCTGTTGAATAAAAGATAATTGTCAGTAGGCATGCTACATTCTTGGAACAAAAGTTTATCCAAGAAGGATGTAGTGATTCTTCACTTGAGTTATGTGAAGAACAGAACCAACAAACAGTGAGCCTTCAAGAGAAGTTCCTCAACCAGAGGTTCTTGTGGATCAAGAACAACCACAATACGCACTTCCTCTTTGAAGGTCAGAGAGGGTGCGGGGAGCACCTCTCAGATATGGTTTTGTTAACGAGAATGACAATGAAGCCAGTATCATATAGGATGATGATCCTGTGACATATTCAGAAGCTATCAAGAGTAGAGACTCTGACAAGTGGCTTGGCACTATGAAATCTGAAATGGACTCCATGTATTCCAATTAGGTTTGGACTTTGGTAGATCCACCTGAAGGAATTAACCCAATAGGATGTAAATGGATCTTCAAGAAGAAGATTGAAGCAGATGGTCAAGTTGAGACCTACAAGGCTAGACTGGTAGCAAAAGGTTTCAAGCAAAAACATGGTGTAGACTATAATGAAATCTTTTCTCCAGTAGCCATGCTCAAGTCCATTCGGATACTGCTTGCCATAGCAGCATACCATGACTATGAGATTTGGCAGATGGATGTAAAGACTGCTTTCCTCAATAGAAACCTTGAGGAAGAAGTCTATATGTTATAGCTATAGGGTTTTGTCTTAAGTGGAAGACCAAATCAGGTATGCAAATTAAAGAAGTTCATTTATGGACTTAAGCAAGCATTGAGGAGTTGGAACATCCATTTTGATGAAACAATCAAAGGATTTGGTTTTATCAAAAATGTGGATGAACCATGTGTGTACAAGAAGACAAGTTAGAGTGCACTTGGTTTCTTGGTTTTGTATGTCGATGACATACTGATCATTAGGAATGATATCCTAATGTCGCAGTTGGTTAAAACTTGGCTATCATCAAAGTTTTCCATAAAAGATTTGGGAGAAGCATCATATATACTTGGTATAAGGATCTACAGAGATAGATCTAAAAGGATGCTAGGCTTATCCCACTCTAGGTTCATTGACTTAGTGTTGAAGAGATTCAACATGGATGGAAGTAAGAAAGGTTACTTACCTCTAAGTCAAGGCATACATCTCTCTAAGAAAATGTCTCTTAAGATATCAGAAAAAAGAGAGAGGATGGCTATGATTCCTTATGCTTCAGCTGTAGGATCAATAATGTATGCCATGTTTGTACCAGGCCTAATTTCACTTATGCCTTGGGCATAGTGAGCAGGTTTTAGGCAGATCCAGGGGAAGATCATTGGAAAGCTATGAAAAATATTCTTAAATACCTGAGAAGGACTATGAAAGGATTATGCCCTAAAGGCCAATCGAAATATTATATTTCATTGGGATTTTTCCTTATCCATCCCAAAAATCAATGTATTGACATTATCATTCAATAAAGGCATTATTTTCATCATACGCTGTGTCTTAATTATTATATGATGAACTCCATAGATTAGGGCTATGGTTCTAGGGTTATGATGAGATCATACCAGTGTGACCTAAAGCCTTAAAACCCTAATCTAAAATATTCCTGGTCAATGAGACATTGAGTAGGGGATCAATGTTTCTGGTAAAGATCAGCACTTCCTATGTATGAGGGTGACTGATCTCACAATCACTTGTGTTTGACACTAATACTAGGATATGGGTGATCATTAGAGAATGAGTTCACTGAATAGATCTAGATTGAGAATATCTAATGGAACCTTATCTGTTTGTCAATAGATATTTCTCATAGTGGGAGTAGTGCATGTGGTCCTTTGACCTGAGACTGCCATGGTACCTTATATACATGAATCCACATTTTGGTTCACACTCAATCATAACATTGAGTTATGCATGAGATGATACTGGATATGGTGGATTGTATATGAAGGTTATGAGTAGGTCAACAAGGAATTGATCAGCCCTAGTAAGAGGATATTGCATCCAGCCAATTTCGATCAAATGATGATTCGGAAAATCTTTGATCAAAGTATGAACATTAGAAGCAGTTTCTAATAGTTCATTAATGAATCATCATTAAAAAGATTGAGCTAGGGATGAATATAAAATTGGATTTGACAAGGTATCCATATCCATAATCATATTCAGGATGCAAGTTGATCAAAGGACTGAATTGCCCGGTAACTCATCATTGAAGGGTATTTTGGTAATTCCACCAAAATTCCACATCTTCCGGGTAGACATGATACGTTGCTAGACATCAATCTTGTCTTGTAGGGAAATGATTAAAATTATGATAATTTAAATCAGTTAATTAGAATTAGATTCTAATTGACCAAGTCGAGCTAGCTTGAGTTGACCTAAATTGGCTTAGTTGAGATCTAACCGAATTAAGTCAAATAGCACTCGGACCTACTACTGGCTAGATGTGGAACCCAATGGGTCACACACAAAAGAGAGTCGATGAGGGATTTAATTTAGAATTAAATCATGTTTGCAGGACAAACACACTAGCATGTGTTGCAGACCCAACTTCTATTCAAATTGGATTTGAATTTGGTTCTGAATTGGGCTTAATTGGATTCTAATTGAACCTAATTAGAGTATAATTAAAATTTTGGGACTTTGGGCTAACCCGTGGCTGAACCCATTGATTAAAAATCAATTTAAACCCTTTTCCCAAGACCGCCCAAGTCATCTTTCCCACGCGCGCGCACCAAAGGAAGAGTCCATGCGCGTGGACTCCTCTTCACGCGCGTGGGGACTTCTTTTACCGTGAAAACCAGATTGGAGGGGGCGGAAATCTTTTCTTTAGGCGTCTCATCTGGAGTCCCTTGGATCAAGATCAGATGGCCAGAAGAAATCTGTTGCTTTCTTCATGCGCGTGGACTCCTCTTCATGCACGTGGGGACTTCTTTTATCGTGAAAACCAGATGGGAGGGGGCGGAAATCTTTTCTTTAGGCATCTCATCTGGAGTCCCTTGGATCAAGATCAGATGGCCAAAAGAAATCTATTGCTTTTCGATCGCAACTCCATCTCAGAACATCACGACTTTTCTGAGGTTTCTTCTGAGGTTTTTCTTCATCGAAAAATCT
Organism: Areca catechu; assembly: GCA_021397845.1. NCBI lineage: Eukaryota > Viridiplantae > Streptophyta > Magnoliopsida > Arecales > Arecaceae > Areca > Areca catechu. The sequence goes on along the minus strand of CM038052.1, from coordinate 97,509,537 downwards.
TGAAATAAATCAGGAAAGGCGTGAAAAATCTGAGGGGACGCGTGAGGATGGAAAGAACGTGATTCTTGGGATAGCAGAGGGTTGCATTGTTTTTGAAAAGACACCCCTCTGATATCTATAAATAGGGTTGGGTTCTCGGGGGTTTTTATGTAAGATAATTCAGAGATCAGATTCCCTTTCTTCCTCTCCAGAATACTCCTTCCCCTTGTTCTTGTTGGGTATTGTTTCCCTTACAGAGGTATCCTCTGTCGAAACTCTGACCCTAAACAAGAATAAGAGGAAGGTCTTGAACAGTAAAGGAAAGAAATAGGAAGGGTCTCTTTTCTTTCTTGAATTAAGACATTACTTGTCTTAATTTTTCTTCCACTTCAAATAAGAATTTTCTACAAGGATTGAAGTTGAGGAAAGGATCAAGAAGAGGAAAGAAGGGAGAAAGGGAATTTTCAAGAAAGAAAATTCCAGCTTATAAGTCCAAGAATTGAATTCTTGAAAAAGAATTCAAGAAGAGGATCCAAGATCAAGAAGTTGTTGTCTTCATCTCTTCTCCGTGTGGATCACCATTGGAGGGTGAACATTTGGGCACCTGGTGGAGATTTGCATTTTGGATATTGCGGTACAGGTTAGTACTTACATATATATATATTTAAATCATGTATATGAATGATATATATTTTTAATTTCTTTTAAGGAGATCTAGGGCTAAAGGGTTTGGTATAGATTTCATAAGATAAAAATTTTGAAATCTATGTTTCCGCCTTGGTCAACAAACCCAACAGACTAAAGATATTTTTTTAGTATATGGAGGATCTGAGTTAAAACAAGAAGGTTATACAGATTCTAGTTTTCAATCAGATCCATATGATATCAAATCCATATCGGGATATGTCTTCATCCTGAATGGTGGTGCAGTGAGTTGAAAAAGTACAAAGTAGCCAATAGTAGCTGACTCAGTCACTGAAGCAGAGTACATAGCTACTAGTGAAGCCATAAAGGAAGTTGTCTAGATGAAGAAATTCATCATGGAATTGGGCGTGGTTCCTAATGTATAACAGCCAGTGCTATTATACTGTGATAACATTGGGGCCGTTGCACAAGCTAAGGAACCAAGGTCTCATCACAAGTCTAAGCACATTTTAAGACGGTTCCACCTCGTTCGAGACATCATTAAAAGATAAGATGTTAGCATTGAACGAGTTGACACAAAGAAAATATAGCTGACCCCTTCACTAAAGCATTAGCCAAGCAGTAGTTAGATCGTCACTTAGATTGTATAGGCATAAAATACAAGGATGATTGGCTTTAGTGCAAGTGGGAGTTTGATAGAAAAGTGCACTAAAAGCCAATCTTTATGAGGGCCTTTTTGTAAACTTCCAACTCATGTATGACATATTTTTCATATTAATAAAGGCATTTGATTCATCATATACTGTTGTGTCATGTTTTTATTGATTATGATGAACCCCATAGAGTAGGGCAATGGAATTAGGGTTATGATAAACTAATAGTGAGACCTAATTCCTATAAACCCTAATCTAGAATGTTCCTAGTCATTGGACCATCGATTCGGGGATCGATGAATCCGGAAAGACTAGCTTATCCTATGTATGCTCAGTTGATGAGGGTGGTTGATCTCACAACCACTTGTATAGAGATACTAATACAAGGATAAGAGTGCTCATCAGGGTATGAGTACACTGGACTGATTCGCACTGGGACTATCTTATGGAAGTCTTACTACTTGTCAAAAGATAGATCCCAGAGTAGAAGTTATGCACTTGATCTTTAGACCTGAGGTCACCATGGTTCCTTATTCACACTAAGCCATACTTTGGTTCATACTCATTCATGCTATTGCGACATGTACAGGGTGTTCTGGGTATAGTGGAAGGTGTACGAAGGATGTGAGTGGACCAATAAGGAATCGATTTTTCCTAGTAAGAGTAATTATTATCATATGCAATCTCTTCGATGAGTGACTCAAGGAGCCTTTGATCAAAGCAGGATGAGATTAGAATTAATTTCTAATCAGTCATTAGTTGAGTCCTCATGATTGAGATGAGATTCAATATAATTAAATGTTAGAATTTGACATATATCCATACCTATCACTTATTCAGGATAATGGGAGATCGAAAGATTGAATTGCACGGTAACTTACTACTGAAGGGTACTTTGATAATTTTCACCAAATTTCTCATCTTCTGGGTAGGCATGACACATTGCTAGACGTCAATCTTGTCTTATAGGTTTTCATGAACCAATTGATTTGGTTTCATGAGTCAATTCGATGTGTGATTCGAATTGGACAATTAGGTGATCCAATTTGACCTAATTAGGTCAATTGGGTTTGATCGGATCGAATAAGCTCAAACCTAAACTTATTGCTGACTTGATGTGGAACCAATGGGCCACACATATTAGAGAGTCGGCCTAGGAACTCAATTGACATTTAATCAGGGTCAAGGGATCCTAATTGGCAAGCTAGATTGTACACTAGCATGTGTAGGCTGATCTAATCTCCTAACCTAATTGAATTGGATCTGAAAGGTTGTTGAATGGACTAACCAATATATATAAGACCTAGATTGGGCTGAGTCCTAAGTGGGATGAATTTATCAGATTTTATCTGATATTTTTTGGACATTTTATGTGCCATATATGAAGAGTCCAAAAGGCATGGGACTCTTGACGCCTAAGTAACACCTCTGCATTCAAAAGGGCGCACAAGGACCAATTGACCTCCAATCTAAAAACAATTTATATGGTTGGAAAGTAGACTTAATGCCCTTTCGTATGACACCCATATTGCATATACTTTGACTAAGTCAAAGGTATCATATGGCATGGAGAAGTTAGCACAAAGTGAAGAGTTGCGTCTCTTCACTTTGGCGCTAATTCAAGTAAGCAGAGTCCTTTTGCTTTAAGTCCTTTTGAATCACCGATGCTTCTCATTTATAAGTCACATATGTTGGCTTCATCTTAACTAGAAATGCCATGTGGCAAAGGGAGAAGTAGGATAAAAAACTGAAGGGACTTGAATTAGGCGGTTAGCGCATAAAAGGACATGGTGTTTCAAGATAAGACTCCTTCTTAGTGAAGGGTCTTATTTGATCTATATTTGGACATATCAAAGGCTGATGAGAAGGCTTATCTGGCACCTCCCCCTCTCCTATAAATAGCCATCGGTATATGTTCCGATGGGATCATATTTTGGTTTCTTTCTTACACTCTTACATCTATCCACCTTGTCTCTTCCTTCCCTTGTTAGGACATAGGTCTTCCTTTAAGACAAGTCTGCCATTTTAAGACAAGAGTTTAGGAAGAGAATTAGGAAGTGATAGAAAGAGAGAAGAGAGATTTTGGAGAGGGTTTAGAGTGCTCTACTGGAGGGCGAAGGACTAAGCAAGGAAGGAGAGGCTGCCAAAGGAAGAAAGTCCATCAGAAGAGTCCCAATTGATCAAGCAACCTACAAGGGAGAGGTTTCTAGGTTTGATTCCTATGTGGATTACCATTGGAGGGCTTGTACTTGTGAGCCTCGTGGAAAGGATTGGATTTCAGCGATCCAGGTTTGTTTTTCTGACTCTATTTATGTTTCATTAATTGGTATTGCATAAGGGGTTACTAGGAATTAGGGTTTTCTAGCCAATTAGGGTTTCATGCTTTGAATTTTTATTTTGAAATTCACTTTCGCATGCTGCATGATTCTCGGCACCCTGGGAGAATTCCCATCACCCATGCACTATATATTCCAAGCATTGCAACCCTTCATAAATCACGCCCATTATTACATAATTTGACTTGTTAAATCTAGTCTAAATGGTCATATATTAGAAAGGGTATGGGCTAAGGTTTATCACTAAAAAGGTGATTTAATTATAGAAGGATTCTTGGTCCTTCTGTGCCCCTTAAGGTGTGCATATGCCAATATTGGCAGCAAGAGTTCCAAGCCCTTGGGACTCTTAGTTTAATCAATGGATAAAGGATATAAAATTAGGATAAATCCTAATTTGGCAACCCTACTTAAGGCTTAACCCAATTTAAGTCCTACTCAAATTAGTTAGTTCAAATAGCAAGCATTTAAACCCAATGTAATTAGGTTAGGAGTTAGGCTAGCCAACATATGCAAGTATGTTAATTAGCTAGCCAATTAGGATCCTATGACCCTAATAAAAATACAAATAACTTCTTTAATCAATTCGTTAAGTGTGTTTCCCTTTAGGCTCCTCATCTAGCAAATAGTAGACCTAGGTTCATGTTGATTTAGCTCAATTAGAAATTAACTAATCGAATTAGGTCAAATCGAGCTAACCCTAGCTATCGATTTAAAACCATCTTTTAAATTGACTCATGAATTCAATCAATTTAATTTATGATAACCTACAAGATATGATTGATGTCTAGCAATGTATCATGCCTATCTAAAAGATGAGAAATTTGATAAAAATCATCAAATCAGTGGTAAGTTACCATGCCATTCAATCATTCGATCTTCCGTTATCCCAAATAAGTGATGAGTATGGAAAATTATCAAACTCTCATACTTTATTCATTCGAATTTTAAATCACTAATAAAGACTTGATCGATGAAAGATTGAAAATCCTTTTCTAATTTCTTTCTGCTTTGATCAAAGACTTCCTGAGTCATTATTTGATAAGACTGCATGGGATAAATACTTCTCTTACTAGGAGTGATCAATTCCTTATTAACCTCTCATAACCTTCATACATAATTCACCATATCCATGAACATCTTGAAAGATTGTGCCCTGAAAGCCAATTGAAATATTGTAATTTTGATCCCAAAATCAATGAATTGACATTTTATAAAGGCATTATTTTCATCATTTGCTGTGTCTTTTTGATTTTTTGATGAACCCCATAGATTAGGACTATGGTTCTAGGGTTATGATGAGATCATACCAGTGAGACCTAAAGCCTTAAAACCCTAATCTAAAATATTCCTGGTCGATGGGACATTGAGTTGGGGATCAATATTTCCGGCAAGACCAGCACATCCTATATATGTTTTGTAATAAGGGTGACTGATCTCACAGTCACTTGTGTTTGACACTAATACTAGGATGTGAGTGTTCATTAGAGAATGAGTTCACTGAATTGATCCAGATTGAGAATATCTAATGGAACCTTATCTGTTTGTCAATAGATAATTCTCATAGTGGGAGTAGTGCATGTGGTCCTTTGACCTGAGACTACCATAGTACCTTATATACATGAATCCATACTTTGGTTCGCAGTCAATCATGACACTGAGTCATGCACGAGGTGATACTGGTTATGGTGGATTGTATATGGAGGTTGTGAGTAGGTCAACAAGGAATTGATCAGCCCTAGTAAGAGGGAATAGCATCCAGCTAATTTCAAATGATGGATTCAGGAAACCTTTGATCAAAGTATGAACATTAGAGATATTTTCTAATGGTTCATTACTGAATCATCATTATAAAGACTGAGCTAGGGATGAATATGAAAATTGGATTTGACAAGTATCCATATTCATAATCATATTCGGGATGCAAGTTGATCAAAGGACTGAATTGCCCAGTAACTCACCACTGAAGGGTATTTTGGTAATTCCACCAAAATTCCACATCTTCCGGGTAGACATGATACGTTGCTAGATGTCAATCTTGTCTTGTAGGTATATGATTGAGTCATGGTAATTCAAATCAGTCAATTTGAATTAGATTCTAATTGACCGAGTCGAGCTAGTTTGAGTTGACCTAAATCGGCTTAGTTGAGATCTAACCGAATTAAGTCAAATAGAACTCGGACCTACTGCTGGCTAGGTGTGGAACCCAATGGGTCACACACAAAAGAAAATTGATGAAGGATTTAATTTGGAATTAAATCATGTTTGCGGATAAACACACTAGCATGTGTTGCAGACCAAATTTCTATTCGAATCAGATTCGAATTTGGTTCCGAATTGGGCTTAATTGGGTTCTAATTGAACTAGATTAAGGTCCAATTTATTTTTTAGGACATTGGGCTAACCCATGGCTGAACCCAAGTGAACTTAGTTCACTGAGACCCTCTCTCCAAGCCGCCCCCTCCCTCTTCTCACCCGCGCGCGCCAAGAAAGAAAAGTCCACGCGCGTGGACTTCTCTTAAAACGCGTGAGAAAGAAAACGTTGGAGAAAAATCTGAAAAGGGGCATTTCAGATCCTTGTCTGGCGCCCTTGGATCTGGATCTGATGGCCAGAAAAATTTAAGAAAAAGATCCGTCGCTTTTCGGTCGCAAATCCGTCTCCAAAAGTCGCGATCCTTCCTGAAGTTTTTCCGAGAGTTCTCCTCGTCGAAAAAACGAAAATCAAATCGGAGAATCATGATTTTTGGTTGAGGGGACACGTGAGGAATGAGGAATCGTGATCCCTGGGGTTTCATAGGGTTGCGTTGTTTCGAGATGACACCCCTCTGAGATCTATAAATAGGGTTGGGGTTCTCGGGGGTTTTCACGCAACATAGTTCAGAGATCCAATTCCCTTACTTCCTCTCCAGAATACTCCTTCCTCTTGTTCTTGTTGGGTATTGTTTCCCTTACAGAGATATCCTCTGTCGAAACTCTGACCCTAAACAAGAATAAGAAGAAGGTCTTGAACGGTAAAGGAAAGAACAGGGAAAGGATCTATTCTTCTTTTCCTTCTTGAATTAAGACTTTGACTGTCTTAATTTTTTCTTCCAATTCAATTCAAGAAAAGGGATTCAAGAAAGGGAATTCTTGAAGAAAATTCAAGAAGAGGAAAGAAGGAAGAAAAAGAAATTTTCAAGAAAGAAAATTTCAGCCTAAAGGTCCAAGAATTGAATTCTTGAAAAAGAATTCAAGAAGAGGAACCAAGAAATAGGAATTTTTGTCTTCATTGTTTTTCTGTGTGGATCACCATTGGAGGGTGAACATTTGGGCACCTGGTGGAGATTCAGAGTTTGGATTTTGCGATACAGGTTAGCATCTTAATTTGAGATTAAATCTTATATAAACATCTATATGTTTTAATTCTTTTAAGGAGATTTTGGGTTGAAGGTTTGGTGAAGATTTCATAAAGATAAAAATTTTTGAAATCTATGATTCCGCCTTGCCACCGAACCCTACAGTGGTATCAGAGCCTCCTTATTAATATTAAAATATATATTCTGAATTTTAGATGCATATTTATATAAGTAACATGAGATGTAATATATGTTTTTTATAATGTCACCAATTAGGGTTTTCACTCAAACCCTAATTGTTGTAGAGATATGCATAGAGATCTAGTCATCATACTGAAATAAGGTTACCCTGGCATAATGGTGGATCCATTATGTGGTAAATGGTTGTCCTAGTATGATGACACACTAATCACATTTTTGTGTTAATTATGTATATATGTTTGATGTATACCACTAATTAAGGTTTTCACTTAAACCTTAATTTGCATAGAGATATGTTTAGCCTTCTAGTCATCATACTGAAATAAGGTTGCCCTGGCATAATGGTGGATCCATTATGTGGTAAATGGTTGTCCTAGTATGATGGCACACTATGGCACATATTTGCTAGAATGTGCTTTGTTTTAATAAAGCCCTCTTTAACAACATATTAAGTTGTAGTGTCATATACCAAAAGCAAAAATAATCAATATGATTAGTTTATCATTCGGTGTCTAGGAAAAGTGGTTCATGATCGGTAAAGAGGACGTGGTTTTTAATTGGTTCCGTTGACTGACCTGGCCAATTCTTATTGGTGTCTAAGGAAAGCAACGGGGGGACTCCCACCACTCTCCCACTTACCTGGCCGGTATGATTAACTTAATTTTTGATTAATATGCTCAGTGTAATATTCACTACATATGGCTTTCCTTCATGCCAAGTCATTATTATGTTATGATCCATATTAGGTTTGTTGTGTACACACAAGGCCTTTTTTCTTTATGGTGACTAACATAATTTTTTCTTGGTACATTTGACGCTTATGGAATGATTTAATATAATACTTTGTTGTGTACACACAAGGGTATTATGATTAATATCATGACTATATAGCAATGAAGGGTCTAACTTAACTAAAATATTATAGTTTGTTGTGTACACACAAGGCTATTAATATTTTAGAGGCCAAGATAAGTTGAGAATTGTATGAATTACAATTGGAAAGAGTTTTCCTACCTTTGAACTTATAAAAGATTTGTTGTGCACACACAAGGTCTTTTATAAGGAATTAGGATCTCAACCCCACTAAGAGAACCAATTAGGGTTTTCTCGATCATCATATTGAGGGTTATGATGCTTGATAAAATAGTGAGAGACATAATTAAGTTAAAGTCCTAATTTAATTATGTTTTGTCAAAATTGATTGTCTACTTATGTAATGTTGTTTGTTAATGTAGATTAAATGGCCTCTTCACTCTCACTCCGTAGCATTCTTGATGCAAATAAATTGACTGGACCAAACTATGTTGATTGGTTGAGAAACCTGAAGATAGTACTCAGCCAAGAAAGAATTTCTTATATTCTTGATACCCCAACCTTGGAACCATTAGGGGAAGATGCCTCGCAAGAGGATAAGACCACATATAACACGTGGCAAAATGACTCACTTACTGTCAAGTGTATAATGCTTGCCTCTATGACCAATGAGTTACAGAGGCAACATGATAGCATGGACACAAACTCCATATTGCTCAATTTAAAAGAACTTTATGGAGAACATAGTCGAACTGCAAGATATGAAATATCTAAGCAGTTATTCCATGCAAGGATGACAGAAGGTACATCCGTACAAGACCATGTATTAAAGGTTATTGACCTAATCACCCGATTGGGTCAATTGGGTTTTGTTATGGATGGGGAGTTGAATCAGGATTTAATCCTGCAGTCACTCCCAGAGTCATTTTCACAGTTTGTTCTTAATTATCATATGAACAAACTTAACACTTCCTTGCCTGAGCTGTTGAATATGTTAAAAACAGCGAAGAGCCATTTAAAGAAAAATAAGGCTCCACTTCTTCTTGTGGATGGTGTAAACAAGAAGAAAATAGGCAAAAAGGGTTCCAAGAGGAGGTTAAACCCAAAAGGGGGCATCAAGAAAAAGAAAGGAAAGAAGGCCTCCGGACAAATGACCTGCTTTCATTGTGGCAAGCCGGGTCACTGGAAAAGAAACTGCAAGGTTTACCTTGCAAGTCTGAAGCCTGGTGCTAGTAATGCACCAAAAGGTATGTATGAGATACATGCAATTTTGTCATTAGACTCTTCTAATTCAAACTCTTGGGTATTGGATACTGCTTGTGGTCATCATATCTGCAAATCATTGCAGGGACTACAGAACATTAGAGTTTTGAAGGAAGGCGACTTCGAGCTCTACGGTGCTGGAGGAGATTCCATCCAAGCAGAAGCTGTAGGGACTTATATGTTGAAGCTGCCTTCTGGGAAGATTTTAGAGTTAAAGAATTGTTATTTTATGCCTAGAATCATTAGAAACATCATATCTGTACCCTTGTTACTTAAACAAGGATATATTATGAATGTAATGAGCAGTGGCTGCTCAATCAGTTTTTCTAATGAAATAATATTTAATGGCATATTTTGCAATGGTCTCTTAACTTTATCTTCTGATGACAATATACTACATGTTAGTAATAAACGAAAAAGAGATGAAGTAAACAATACTTTACTTTGGCACTATCGTCTTGGACATATTAGTGAGCAGAGGATTAACAAGTTATACAAGGAAAAATTCCTTAATCCTTATGACTATGAATCATTAGGAACTTGTGAATCATGTCTCATGGGTAAAATGACCAAGACTCCATTTAGTGGACATAATGAAAGGACAACAGAGTTATTAGGACTCATACACACTGATGTATGTGGTCCTATGACAACTCAGGCCAAGGGTGGATACTCATATTTCATCACATTCACTGATGATTTTTCAAGGTACGGATTTGTGTATCTAATGAAACATAAGTCCGAAGCTTTTGAAAAATTTTTAGAGTATCAAAGTATGGTAGAGAAACAAACGGGAAAAAGTATTAAGATCCTTCGATCAGATAGAGGAGGTGAATACTTATCCACCGAGTTTCTTGATCACCTTAAACAAAAGGGAATCATCTCTGAATGGACTCCTCCTTATACACCACAATTAAATGGTGTTGCTGAAAGGAGAAATCATACTTTATTAGATATGGTACAGTCCATGATGTGCTTCACAGACTTACCTGTTTCTTTCTGGGGATATGCCTTGGAAACAGCGGCTAATATTTTGAATAGAGTACCATCCAAATCTGTATCTGGCATTCCATATGAGTTATGGAGGGGAAAGAAACCCAATCTTAAGCACCTTAAGATATGGAGATGTCCAGCTTATGTCAAAAGAAATTTTGGACAAAAGCTTGATGCTAGAGCAGAAAAATGTCTATTTTTTGGATATCCCAAAAATAGTATAGGATATCTATTCTACCACCCTACTGAACAAAAGATTTTAGTCAGTAGGCATGCCATTTTTATGGAAAAGGAATTCATCCTACAAAAGGGCAGTGAGAGAAATATTGAACTTGAAGAAGTTCAACAAATAGATACATCTCAACAAAATCATAACACAGTTAGTATAGAACCTGAACACACCACTCCTATCCGTAAGTCTGATAGAGTGCGACATGCACCTGAAAGGTATGGGTTCATTATTGAAAATAATGAAGCCCAAATCATTGATAATGATGAGCCTCTAACATATACGGATGCTGTCATAAGTAGTGACTCAGACAAATGGCTGGAAGCCATGAGATCCGAAATGGACTCCATGTATGTCAACCAAGTCTGGACTTTGGTTGATGCACTAGAGAGTGTTAACCCTATTGGATGCAAATGGGTCTATAAGAAAAAGATTGGGACAGATGGCCAAGTTGAAACTTATAAAGCCAGATTAGTGGCTAAGGGTTTCAGACAAAAACAGGGAATAGATTATGATGAAACATTTTCTCCTGTTGCCATGCTCAAATCTATTCGGATCATGCTTGCTATAGCAGCATATCATGATTATGAAATCTGGCAGATGGATGTGAAGACTGCATTCCTCAATGGATTCCTTGAGGAAGAGGTTTATATGTCACAGCCAGAAGGTTTTGTCTTGGAGACTAAACCTAATCAGGTATGTAGGCTAAAAAAATCTATTTATGGATTAAAGCAAGCATCTAGGAGTTGGAACATCCAATTTGATAAGACAGTCAAAGAATTTGACTTTATCAAAAATGAGGATGAACCTTGTGTGTACAAGAAGACTAGTGGGAGTGCCATAGTTTTCTTGGTTCTGTATGTAGATGACATACTCCTCATTGGGAATGATATCCCAATGTTACAATCAGTCAAGGTATGATTATCTAAACAGTTTTCCATGAAAGACTTGGGAGAAGCATCTTATATACTAGGCATCAAGATCTATAGAGATAGATCTAGGAGGATGCTAGGTTTATCCCAGTCTAGGTACATTGACCAAGTGCTAAAAAGATTTAGCATGGAGGAAAGTAAAAGAGGTTACTTACCTATTGGTCATGGCATACATCTTTCTAAGAAGATGTCTCCTAAGACACCTGAAGAAAGAAATAGAATGAATTTGGTACCTTATGCTTCGGCAGTAGGGTCTATTATGTATGCTATGTTATGTACTAGGCCTGATGTGGCATATGCCTTAGGTATAGCCAGCAGGTTTCAAGCTGATCCAGGAGAGGATTATTGGAAGGCTGTGAAAAATATTCTTAAGTACTTAAGAAGAACTAAGGATATTTTTCTAATATACGGAGGATCTGATCTTAAACTAGAAGCTTATTCAGATTCTAGTTTTCAATCAGATCCAGATGACAGCAAATCTATATCTGGGTATGTTTTTACCCTTAATGGAGGAGCTGTAAGCTGGAAAAGTTCTAAACAGCAAACTGTAGCTGACTCAACAACTGAGGCAGAATACATTGCTATTAGTGAAGCTGCCAAGGAAGCTGTCTGGATGAAGAAGTTCATATCAGAGTTGGGCGTAGTTTCTGAGATTGAAGGTCCAGTATCACTTTACTGTGATAATACAGGGGCTGTTGCTCAAGCAAAGGAACCAAGAGCTCATCACAAATCAAAGCACATTCTGAGATGCTTCCATCTCGTTCGAGAGATTGTCGAAAGACAAGAAGTCTGCATTAAAAGGGTAGAAACGAAGAACAACGTAGCAGACCCGTTCACTAAGGCTCTATCACAGCGAGAGTTTGATCGCCACCTTGATTGTATGGGGTTAAGATTTAAAGGCGATTGGCTTTAGTGCAAGTGGGAGATTGAAAGATTGTGCCCTGAAAGCCAATTGAAATATTATAATTTTGATCCCAAAATCAATGAATTGACATTTTATAAAGGCATTATTTTCATCATTTGCTGTGTCTTTTTGATTTTTTGATGAACCCCATAGATTAGGGCTATGGTTCTAGGGTTATGATGAGATCATACCAGTGAGACCTAAAGCCTTAAAACCCTAATCTAAAATATTCCTGGTCGATGGGACATTGAGTTGGGGATCAATATTTCCGGCAAGACCAGCACATCCTATATATGTTTTGTAATAAGGGTGACTGATCTCACAGTCACTTGTGTTTGACACTAATACTAGGATGTGAGTGTTCATTAGAGAATGAGTTCACTGAATTGATCCAGATTGAGAATATCTAATGGAACCTTTTCTGTTTGTCAATAGATAATTCTCATAGTGGGAGTAGTGCATGTGGTCCTTTGACCTGAGACTACCATAGTACCTTATATACATGAATCCATACTTTGGTTCGCAGTCAATCATGACACTGAGTCATGCACGAGGTGATACTGGTTATGGTGGATTGTATATGGAGGTTGTGAGTAGGTCAACAAGGAATTGATCAGCCCTAGTAAGAGGGAATAGCATCCAGCTAATTTCAAATGATGGATTCAGGAAACCTTTGATCAAAGTATGAACATTAGAGATATTTTCTAATGGTTCATTACTGAATCATCATTATAAAGACTGAGCTAGGGATGAATATGAAAATTGGATTTGACAAGTATCCATATTCATAATCATATTCGGGATGCAAGTTGATCAAAGGACTGAATTGCCCAGTAACTCACCACTGAAGGGTATTTTGGTAATTCCACCAAAATTCCACATCTTCCGGGTAGACATGATACGTTGCTAGATGTCAATCTTGTCTTGTAGGTATATGATTGAGTCATGGTAATTCAAATCAGTCAATTTGAATTAGATTCTAATTGACCGAGTCGAGCTAGTTTGAGTTGACCTAAATCGGCTTAGTTGAGATCTAACCGAATTAAGTCAAATAGAACTCGGACCTACTGCTGGCTAGGTGTGGAACCCAATGGGTCACACACAAAAGAAAATTGATGAAGGATTTAATTTGGAATTAAATCATGTTTGCGGATAAACACACTAGCATGTGTTGCAGACCAAATTTCTATTCGAATCAGATTCGAATTTGGTTCCGAATTGGGCTTAATTGGGTTCTAATTGAACTAGATTAAGGTCCAATTTATTTTTTAGGACATTGGGCTAACCCATGGCTGAACCCAAGTGAACTTAGTTCACTGAGACCCTCTCTCCAAGCCGCCCCCTCCCTCTTCTCACCCGCGCGCGCCAAGAAAGAAAAGTCCACGCGCGTGGACTTCTCTTAAAACGCGTGAGAAAGAAAACGTCGGAGAAAAATCTGAAAAGGGGCATTTCAGATCCTTGTCTGGCGCCCTTGGATCTGGATCTGATGGCCAGAAAAATTTAAGAAAAAGATCCGTCGCTTTTCGGTCGCAAATCCATCTCCAAAAGTCGCGATCCTTCCTGAAGTTTTTCCGAGAGTTCTCCTCGTCGGAAAAACGAAAATCAAATCGGAGAATCATGATTTTTGGTTGAGGGGATGCGTGAGGAATGAGGGATCGTGATCCCTGGGGTTTCAGAGGGTTGCGTTGTTTCGAGATGACACCCCTCTGAGATCTATAAATAGGGTTGGGGTTCTCGGGGGTTTTCACGCAACATAGTTCAGAGATCCAATTCCCTTACTTCCTCTCCAGAATACTCCTTCCTCTTGTTCTTGTTGGGTATTGTTTCCCTTACAGAGGTATCCTCTGTCGAAACTCTGACCCTAAACAAGAATAAGAAGAAGGTCTTGAACGGTAAAGGAAAGAATAGGGAAAGGATCTATTCTTCTTTTCCTTCTTGAATTAAGACTTTGACTGTCTTAATTTTTTCTTCCAATTCAATTCAAGAAAAGGGATTCAAGAAAGGGAATTCTTGAAGAAAACTCAAGAAGAGGAAAGAAGGAAGAAAAAGAAATTTTCAAGAAAGAAAATTTCAGTCTAAAGGTCCAAGAATTGAATTCTTGAAAAAGAATTCAAGAAGAGGAACCAAGAAATAGAAATTTTTGTCTTCATTGTTTTTCTGTGTGGATCACCATTGGAGGGTGAACATTTGGGCACCTGGTGGAGATTCAGAGTTTGGATTTTGCGATACAGGTTAGCATCTTAATTTGAGATTAAATCTTATATAAACATCTATATGTTTTAATTCTTTTAAGGAGATTTTGGGTTGAAGGTTTGGTGAAGATTTCATAAAGATAAAAATTTTTGAAATCTATGATTCCGCCTTGCCACCGAACCCTACACATCTCGTATATGACTAAGTCATGAATGAATATAAACCAAAACATAGATTCATGTGTATAAGATACCATGGTGATCTCTAGTCTAAGGATCACTTGCACAACTTCCACTAAGAGAATCATCTTTTGACAAGTAAGACTTTCATAAAATGTTCTCATGGATCACTTCAGTGAACTCATATCCTGATAAGCACCCACATCCTTGTATTAGTGTCCTTATACAAGTGGTCGTGAGACTAATCACTCTCTTCATCAAGCATACATAGGATGTGCTACTCTCTCCGAATACATCGATCATCGACTCGATGATTCTATGACTAGGAATATTTTAAATTAGGATTTATAAGATCTTAGGTCTCATTATTATGAATTCCATCATAACCCTAAAATCATTGTCCTAATTTATGGGGTTCATCATAGTCTAAAAATAATAAAGTATAAGATACAGCATATGATAAAACAAAATACCTTTTTTTAATATCATACATGAGTCAGGAGAATTTTATAGATAAGCCCCTATTTCATAAGAAATATGATTGGCTTTTAGGGTACTATTCTTTCAGTTAATGGCATCATGTCCTTCCTTGATATGTTTCTTGTTTGTTGGCACTGTAAATAGTGTTGGCCAAACTCATGTGCATCCTTAAAAAGTGTTGGCTAATAAAACCCACTCTGCAATGCTTTTGCTATAGTTTTTCTTCTACTAAAGTGCCCCTCGCATGCCAAAGAGTGGCAAAAAGTGAGATTATTCTAGACTTTACTCTCGGGGACACAACGATGAATCACCTGACCAAAATAATATTTAAACATTTTAGGTTCCTCTCAAAAGTAATGTTTAACATGTGAGAAGAATCAATCTTTCTCCTGTTTTGTGTAGTGGGAAGGTATTTGTCCTATTGCCAGGTAATTAACATTATGGGCAAACCATGAAGGTTGGTTGGAGGAGATTTCAATAAGTTATTCATCAGGAAATTTCTCCTTGACTTCTTTCATACCTATTGTGTGCTCAACCAAGATTCTAGATATGTGATTAGCTACCATATTTTTGGATCCCTTCTTATCACAAATTTCTAAATCAAATTCTTGTAGAAGAAGGATCTATCTGATCAATCATGGTTTAGTATCTTTCTTTGAAAGCAAATATTTCAGAGCTGAATGATTAGAGTAAATCAGAACCTTGGACCCTAGTAGATATGAGTGAGACTTTTTAAGGGTGAACATTATGGCTAGCAACTCTTTTTTGGTTGTGGTATAGTTCAATTGGGCATTGGAAAGAGTCTTACTAGCTTAGTAGATTACATGTGGCTCCTTATTGAGTTTTTGGCCTAAGATGACACCTATTGTAAAATCAAAAGCATCACACATGATCTCGAATGGTATGGACCAGTCAGGAGGTTTTATAATTTTTGCGATTGTCAAAGCAGTTCATAATGTATGGAAGGCTTTCACACAATCTTCATCAAAGACAAATGGTCTTAAAATTTTGTTAAAGTCTTTGATAAAGCGCCTATAAAATTCGGCATGATCTAGGAAAGATCATACTTGTTGAACTAAGGTCGGGGGTGGTAGTATTGATATTACCTCCACTGTGGCTTTATCTACCTTAATCTCCCTTTTCGATAGAACGTGCCCTAATACAATCCCTTCTTGAACCATAAAATGGCTCTTTTTCTAGCTAAGGACAAGGTTTGTCTCCTTACATCATTCTTAGTCCTTAGATAAGTTTTGAAGACAATCCTTAAATGTGGTGCCAAATATAGAAAAATCATGCATAAAAACTTCTAGGAACTTATCCACCATGTCGAAGAATATGGCTAATACACACTGCTGAAATGTAGCAAGTGCATTGCAGAGGCCAAAGGGCATGCATTGATAAGCAAACATGCTAAAGGGGCAGGTGGAGGTAGTTTTCTCTTGGTCATCAGAAAAGATAGGTATTTGATTGTATCCTAATAGCTATCTAGAAAGTAAAAGAAGCTTTGTCCTACAAACCATTCTAAAATTTGATCAATAAACAATAATAAAAAGTGATCTTTTCTAGTGATAGAATTTAATTTCTGATAATCTATACATACCCGCTAGTTAGATGCTTATGGGTAGTAAGTAGTTCACCTTCTTTGTTTTCCATCATAGTAATACCTGATCTCTTAGGTACTACTTGCGTGGGACTAACCCATTTACTATTCAATAAAGGATAGATGATTCTTGTGTCTAGCCACTTAATAACTTCCTTCTTGACAACTTCCCGCATATTAGGATTCAATCTCCTTTGCATGTCTCTATGTGGTCTGGCATCTATCTCACAATGAATGTGGTTCATGTAGATGGAGGGGTCAATTCCTTTTAGATCAGCAATAGACTAGTCGATAGCCTCTTTATGTCTCTTTAGCACACTAAACAATTATCCTTTCTGGTCATGGGTCAGGTTTCATGCAATGATCATTGGGATGGTGTCATTGCATTTGAGAAATATGTACTTGAGCATGGCAGGAAGTGGCTTTAGTTCTAGTACAAGTGGTGAGTCTAAAGATGGGGTTGTAGGTGTACTAGCTAACTGGGTCAATGGCTCATATTTGATCATCCATTGAGGTATAGTTCTAGTATGGGGTTTATCTAATAGGGTATTAACCTCATGAATATGTCTCTCTCTATATCAAAGTCATCTAGTCCAACAAAAGCCAAACAAGTATTTAGGGAATTTTGTACAAGAATCATGGGTGTTGCTTCGTCTATGATATCTTCCAGTGGTATCAATTTCAAAACAACTATCCATTGATGGCCCCTGAGTAGCATCAAACATGTTCAATCTCAATTTCTTATTCCCAAATAATACATCCATGACTCCTGTCCTATAGTTGATGCATGCGTTTGCCGTGGCTAGGAGGGGTCGGCCTAGGATAATGGATATTTGTCTTGGGTTGCTACTTAATTCTATGTCGAGGACTAGGAAGTCAATTAAAAAATAAAACTCATCTACCTTGACCAAGATATCCTCAAGCATCCCATGTGGTACCTTAATTGATTTGTCGGCTAATTACAAGGTGACCGATGTAGGTTTCAATTCTCCAAGTCTAAAGACTTCATACATCAAACTAGGTAGAAGGTTTACACTTGCCCCTAAGTCCAGGAGGGCTTTTTCAATATGAAAGTTTCCTATGACTTATAAAATAATGGGAACTCCTAGATCCTTAAATTTTGGAGGGGTAGTATGCTGGAAGACAAAACTAGCATACTCAGAAAAGTATACTTTCTATGGAATTTGTGATCTATATTTACATTTCTGGATGCATAAATCTATCAAAAATTTAGCATATGCCAGGACCTGTTTGATTGCATCTAAAAGAGGAAGATTAATTTGGAATTGCTTAAATAATTCTAGCATCTCCTCGAGTCCTCCTCTGGTACGGGCACCAGGATCAGACAGAGATTACTAGGCCCATTATGGATTTCTGATTAGACTTTCAAGTCCTGTAGAGTGTATTAGTCCCGAGTCACTTGAGTCCTATAATAAAGAGAGCCAATTGAGTTCATTAAGTCAATTGAGTCTTGTAATAAAGTTAAGTCAATTGAGTCCATTGAGTCCATTTGTCTCAAGTCCAGTCAAGTGAGTCTAGTGAGTCCTATAATTTTGATTCAAGTCAAGTCCAAGAGGAGAGTCATTGCTGCCCAAGCCCATCAAGGAATGGAGACTTCATGCACCACACCCTTAGTCCCCACTCAGGCTGCCCAAGCCCACGAGGAGATGATGCCCAAGCCCACAAGAAATTGCCGCCCAGGCCAAGAGGGATTGGCATCCCAAGCCCATGATGAAGTGGCATCCCAGTCCAACAAGGAGTCAAGCCTCCCAATCCAACAAGGAGTCAACCTTCCTAGTCCAATAAGGTATCAAGCCTCCTTATCCCACTCAAACTTTGTACTCCAACTTTAAAAGGGAGTTAAGAGGATTGGTGATCTATAAATACCCCTCCTCCTTGTAATGAATGAAAATTTGAGTTTTCTCCTTCAATTTTGTGCTTGTGAGTATTGACACTTCATGAGGAAGAGGGTGAGAGGCCCAAACTAACCAACTTACCCTAACACCAGTTCCCTTCAAGCCCTAGCCACCCAACCTTCTGCCATCTTCCAAACCCTAGTCGTCCCCTTCATCTTCCAAAACCCTTGGCCGCCAGGTCATCTTCCAAACCCTAGGCCACCATCCACCTTCCATCAAACCCTAGGTCGCTAGGTCCTCTTCAAGTCCAAGGCACACGAGCTCTTCCTTCCTGCAAGGAGCCCAAGTGTCCTCATCTTCCAGGCCGCCAATCATCTTCCAGTGCCCCCCTAACTTTCTCTACTTCCAACTTTTCATTTCATATTTTCTATCTTCTAAATCCCTAACCCTTGGTGTTCACAGGATCCCTCCAGTGCCGTAATCCTTAGAGGAGGTCTTCTTTGCCTTCGGGACCATCTGACAGAAAGCCGGTGCATTCACGAGAACAAACTTCTTTTTCCAGGCGCCAACCCTGAGAGTGTGTGATCCCATCTTTCAAAAGGAGACAATCATTGCCAGGTACTCAAATCCATCCCTTCTCTCTACTTCTGATTTATTGAAATTGAGCATGTTCTAAATTAGTAGTTTCTCAACCCTAGGATCCTATTTCTCTATCAGTTTTTTAGATCTTAATCTACGGGTAGAACTTTAACTCCACATAACATCCCTTGCCTGTTCTTACCCTTTTTCAGGAACAAAACTATCATAAAATCTGAACTTATTGCTCTCTGGAATTGCAATTCTTTATGGTACTCTTTAGCATATTTTATCCCATATCAGTTTGGTATCAGAGCATGGTTTATAACATGTTCGTGCATAGTAGTTAAAAAAATTCTGCATAGTAGCCTAAACCTAGGACTTATTTCTCATTAAAACCTTGTTGTTTATCACCAATCTTTGCATCCATCAAACACATAATTAATCTTCTTCAAATCTTATCTTCTTCAAATATGCAAATTTTTTTTTAATTTTCAGATCTAAAAAATATAAAAAAATCTGCATAAAACCCAAAAGTCTGAATTGCTGAAATTTCTGCATAACTAGATTAGGACTGAATTTCGTTTGTAGTGAAACCTTCAAAACTTAGTTTTCTTTGCATTTAATTAATTGTTATTAGTCTTTGTTACATTTGCCATTTGCATAAAAATAAAAATAGAAAACAAATATTTTATTTTCTGCATTTTTTCTGATTTTAGTTTCATGTTGCATATTTCATGTGTGTGCATGCATAACTAATCCACTTAAGGGCACTCTCTCTATCTCAGATAAGGGAAGGATTTCATCACTTTTCCTTGGCCAAAAACAACAACCCTCATCATGAACCCAAGCCTAATTATAATTGAGTAGAAACCTAATTGAACTAGGGACACCAACATGTCAAGTTCGTGGTATTGTGAGAAAGCTAGTGCACTCAATCCTTCGATTATTTCTTGAAACTGGTGTCTAGGAAAGAGGTCCAGAGGCAAACATCCTAAGTGGACTTGTGGTTTTTAATTAGGACCCTGCGAGAGCAGGGAGAGCCTCCCACAACCCCACCTCTTACCTGGCTAGTGGAAAGGGTAATTGTTGAATTGGTTATAAGTTCAGCTGACTCATTCTACTTAAGCTGCTAGGTCTAGCAAAACCCTAAAATGATTTGTGTGCTTGTTGCATGACCACTATATCAAGAGTCCAATACTAGTAGTCTCAACCCTAACCCAGCCTGACCATGGAGTCTAACTTTGAAACCTTACTGAGGACCATGACTGAATAATTTGCCCAATTGAATAATAGGTTTGCTCAGATGGAAGCACGGGTAGGAGACCTAGAGAGAACCTATGAGACCCATACTGAACCTAAACTTGAGCACCTCTTCCCATACCTCCCAACCCTAGGAGAGCCCCATGCCATGACCAAATCTTAGAGCAAAACCAGAGGAGACCCAATCATGATTTCATTGACCAGGATGAGAGAGCCATTAGGAACATCAGGTTAGAAGCACTTACATTTGATGGCAGCCTAGACCCTAAGGTATACATTGATTGGGAAGGAGATATGGACCAATACTTTGAGTGGTATGAAATATCTGAAGAGAGAAAGTTTAAGTTTGCTAAACTCAGGTTAGTTCACCAAGCTAGACTATACTGGGGGAATGTTGAAAGGATGACTCAACAAAGGGAAGACATACACATAGCTACTTGGAGAACCATGAAACTTAAGCTTAGAGAGAGGTACCTCCCCATATTCTACCACCAGAGACTTTTAGATCAATGGCAGATGCTAAGTCAGGGAAACAGGATTGTATCTAAGTCGTAGCCAAATTTGATGAATTTGTCATGAGGTGTAGCATAGATGAGTCTAAAGCTGTGACCCTATCTAGGTTTAGGGCTGGACTACATGAGGACATTCAGAGAAAATTATTTCTAAGAGAGGTCCATGATCTTAAGCAGGCTTATCAAATAGCTAGAGACTATGAGAGATTCCGGAGGGGACCCATAATCCGTCGACCTGAATCCATTAGGATTAGTGCCCCTAATCAAAAACTAGGATCTTGCCAAGTACACCTGAGCTGGCTCAATCCTAACACCCAAGTGACTTGTAAGGATGAGAAGGGTAAGGCACCTAAAGTTCAGAAGAATCCCAACCTAAATATTACTTGTTTTAAATGTCATAAATTGGGACACTATGCTAGTTAATGCCTAACCCGATCCTTACACATAGGAGAACTAGAGGAAGAAGACCTTGAACCCACTGAAGAAGTTGAGGAGGAAGTGTATGAAGCTGGAAAAAACCTAATGGATGAATATGATGGAGATGAGGAAACCTTTAAGTCATCTGATCTATTGGGAGTTGTTAGATGTATCTTAGCCCAAACTAAGGAACAAGAGGATTGGCGTAGGACCAACATCCTACAGACCTTTGTGAAGTTAGGGGATAAGGTTTGTAAGATCATCATAGATAGTGGGAGCTACATGAATGCCATATCAACAAATGCTATCAAAACCCTAGGGTTATCCCCTATTACCCATCCCAATCCTTATAAGTGTCTTGGATAGACTCAACTTCTATCCCCATCAAACTTAGATGCCAAATCATGATCCAACTTCAATCCTATCAAGAAAAGGTATGGTGTGATGTCCTTCTTATGAGAGTTAGAGTATTATCTTAGGCAGGCCTTGGCTATATGACCACGATGCTACCCTGTATGGCCGATCCAATTCCTATTCTTTTAACTACCATGGGAAGAAGATTGTGATAAACCCAACCTCACCTAAGGATAACATCAAGGGGGGATCTAGCAACCTGAAAGAGAAGAAACTAAGATTAAATTTGATCAATGGTAAGGAATTAGAACGTGAGATTACTGAGGGTTTGATAGTTTGGATGTTAACTGCTAAAGAAATTCATGATCAGACCTAGAGAGAGCACCCTCAAGAAATTATGGAGTTTTTGAAGGAATTTCAAGATGTGTTTCTCGAGGATCTTCCTGACCACCTGCTACCTTTAAGGAATGTACAACATGCCATAGATCTAGTCCCAAGAGCCACTTTGTCGAACCTCCCACATTATAGGATGAATTCCACCGAGCACTTAGAACTACAAAAATAAGTTGGAGAACTCCTAAGAAAAGGATTTATTAAGGAGAGTCTAAGTCCATGTGCAGTACCTACCCTTTTAACCCCTAAGAAAGATGGCACCTGGTGAATGTGTGTCGATAGTCATGCCATAAACAAGATAATGGTCAAGTATAGATTCCCCATTCCCCTTTTGGATGACATGCTAGATATAATGGCTGGAGCAACCATTTTCTTTAAGATTGACCTTAAGAGTGGCTATCACCAAGTTAGGATCAGACTTGGAAATGAGTGGAAAACAATCTTCAAGACTAAGGATGGTCTCTATGAGTGGGTAGTGATGCCTTTTGGATTATCCAACGCACCTAGTACCTTCATGAGGATCATGACACAAGTCCTAAGAGTGTTCATTGGAAAACTTGTTGTGATTTATTTCGATGATATCTTGATCTATAGTAAGACTATGGAAGACCACTTAAGCCATATCCGACAAGTCTGTCAAGCCCTTAGGAAAGATAACCTCTGTGCCAATTTGAAGAAATGTGAGTTCTTGACCCATAAAGTCATCTTCCTAGGATTCGTAGTGACCCCCAAAAAAGTATTAGCTGATCCAAAAAAGAGCTGATCCAAAAAAGATTAAGTCCATAGTTGAGTGGCCAGTACCTGCTAGTGTACATGATATGCATAGTTTTCATGGCCTAGCTACCTTCTATAGGCGATTTATTCGAGGATTTAGCTCAGTTGTTGTACCCATCACTGATTGCATTAGGAAGAGAAACTTTGAGTGGACCAAAGCTGCAGATAAAGCCTTCCTAGATTTAAGGAAAAGATGACCCAAGCACCCATTTTGAGGTTACCCAATTTCTCCAAGTTTTTTGAGGTTGCTTGTGATGCTTTTAGAATTGGTATAGGAGGAGTCCTAAGTCAAGAGAGTCATCCTATAGCCTTTTTTAGTGAGAAATTAAATGAGGCTAAACTTAAGTACTCAACCTATGATAAGGAGTTTTATGCAATAGTATAAGCACTAAGATATTGGAGACACTATCTACTACCATAGGAGTTTGTTTTATACTCTGATTATGAAGCACTTCGATTCCTTAATTTCTAGAAGAAGTTAAATCCTAGGCATGCTAAGTGGGTGGAATACATTCAAGCCTATATCTTTGTGTTGAAACATCGTGCCGGTACTGAGAATAAGGTCACTGATGCCCGTAGCCATTGTTCCATGCTCCTAAACTCTGTTAGTACTGAAATCATAGGATTTGATATGCTAAACAAGGAATATGAGACCTATCCTAACTTCAGTGAGATCTACCAATCCATGAGACAAGGACTATCTAGTTCACGTAGTAAGCATACCCTTCAGGATGGCTACCTCTTCAAGGACAATAGGTTGTGTATTCCCAGGACTTCCCTTAGAGAATTTCTAGTTTGGGAGACCCATGCAGGGGGTCTAGTGATCATTTTGGTAGGAATAAGACTATTCAAGCAATTGAGAACCAGTTTTATTGGCCAAGTCTTAAATGAAACATTGCCCAGATTGTAGCTAGATGTTGAACTTATGCTGTTGCTAAATAGCAAAAGCAAAACACTAGCCTTTACACCCTGTTACCTGTGCCCGATTGTCCTTGGCAAGACCTTAGTATGGATTTTGTGTTAGGATTGCCTAAGACCTAGAGGAGACATGATTCAATCTATGTTGTGGTCCATAGGTTTTCCAAGATGGCTCATTTCATACCCTGTTCTCAAACCTTTGATGCCTCCAAGGTGGCAAAACTCTTTCTTCATAACATGGTTAGGTTACATGGCCTTCCTAAAACCATTGTATCTGATAGGGATGTCCCGATTTATGAGTTACTTTCGGAAGACCCTCTGGCACATGTTAGGAACCAAGATCAATTTTTTCACCTCCTACCACCCTCAAACCGATGGCCAGATTGTAGTAGTAAACCGAAGCCTTGGAAATTTGTTGAGATGTCTTGTAGGTGAGAACACTGGAAATTGGGATCTTTTATTATCTAGAGCCGAATTCTCCTACAACAGTTCAGTTAATAGGTCCACAAGCAAGAGCCCACTTGAGATTGTCCATGGTTATAAGACTAAGAAACCCATAGACCTAATCCCTTTGCCCATACATGCATGAGTCTCTGAGTCAGCTGAATCATTTGCATAGCATGTTAGAGATTTGCATAAGAAAATTAGCAATAAGATTAATATGAGCAATGATATTTATAAAAACAAGGCTAATTCTCAAAAAAGTGTTAAAGAATTTGCTGAGAGAGATATGTGATGATTAGACTTAGGCTTGAGCAGTTTCTTCCAGGGATCGTGAAGAAGTTACATGTCCGTGGAGCTGGACCCTTCAAAGTGATAAAGAAAGTTGGACCTAATGCCTATGTACTCGAGTTACCATCCAAATTTGGCATTAGCTTAACCTTCAATATCTCAGACCTAGTCGAGTATAGGAAGCCAGCAATGATACCTAGTGAGCCTTTTGGGCCTAACCCTTTTCTTGAGAGCGAACCCATACCTGAGTGTCCACCAATAAATTTGCTTAGGAAAGGAGAAAGGATTGAGCGTATCCTGGATGACCAAGCTATTAGTACCCAGAACAAAAGCTACCAACGTTACTTGGTTCATTGGCAAGGTCGACCAGAATCTGAGAATTTGTGGATTACTCGAGAGGATCTGCAACATCTTGACCCATACCTGTTAGAGCAGAACCAGAGCCTGATTGACCATTACTCGATAGGGTCGAGTTCCTCCCACCCCGGGAGAATTGGTGCGGGCACCAGGATCAGACTGAGATTACTGGGCCCACTATGGATTTCTGATTAGACTTTCAAGTCCTGTAGAGTCTATCAATCCTAAGTCACTTGAGTCTTGTAATAAAGTGAGCTAATTGAGTTCATTAAGTCAATTGAGTCTTGTAATAAAGTTAAGTCAATTGAGTCCATTGAGTCAATTTGTCTCAAGTCCAGTGAGTCATGTAATTTTGATTCAAGTCAAGTCCAAGAGGAGAGTCATTGCTGCCCAAGACCATCAAGGAATGGAGACTTCATGCACCACACTCCTGGTCCCCACTCAAGTCACCAAAGCCTATAAAGAGATGATGCCCAAGCCCACAAGGAGATGATGCCCAAGCCCACAAGAAATTGCTGCCCAGGCCAAGAGGGATTGGCATCCCAGGACCTTGAGGAAGTGGCATCCCAGTCCAATAAGGAGTCAAGCCTCCCAGTCCAACAAGGAGTCAAGCTTCCCAATCAAATAAGGAATCAAGCCTCCTTATCCCACTCAAGCTTTGTACTCCAACTTTGATAGGGAGTTAAGAGGACTGGTGATCTATAAATACCCCTCCTCCCTCTTGTAATGAATGATTAATGAATCAAATTTTGATTTTTCTCCTTCTATTTCATGCTTATGAGCATTGACACTCCTTGAGGGAGAGGGTGAGAGGCCCATACCAACCAATCTATCCTAAAACCAGTTCCCTTCAAGCCCTAGCCACCCAACCATCTACCATCTTCCAAACCCTAGTCATCCCCTTCATCTTCCAAAACCCTTGGTCGCCAGGTCATCTTCCAAACCCTAGGCCACCATCCACTTCCATCAAACCCTAGGCTACCAGGTCTTCTTCAAGTCCAAGGCACATGACCTCTTCCTTCCTACCAGGAGCCCAAGCGTCCTTATCCTCCAGGTCACCAATCATCTTCCAACACCCCCCTGACTTTCTCTACTTCCAACTTTTTGTTTCATATTTTCTATCTTCTGAATCCCTAACCCTTGGTGTTTGTAGGATCCCTCTAGTGCCACAATCCTTGGAGGAGGTCTTCTTTGCCTTCGGGACCATCTGACAGAAAGCCAATGCATCCACGGGAATGAACTTCTTCCAAGAACCAACCCTGAGAGTGTGTGATCCCATCTTTCAAAAGGAGACAATCATTGCCAAGTACTCAAACTCATCCCTTCTCTCTACTTCTGATTTATTGAAACTGAGCATGTTCTAAATTAGTGGTTTCTCAACCCTAGGATCCTATTTGTCTATCACTTTGTTATATCTTAATCTGCGGGTAGAACTTTAATCTCCACATAACAACCCTTGCCTATTCTTACCCTTTTTCGGGAACAAAACCAACATAAAATCTAAACTTATTGCTCTATAGAATTGCAATTCTTTATGATACTCTTTAGCATGTTTTATCCTGCATCATCCTTTCTTTATCTCAAAAGGGATAGGGACTTTTAGGGCATCTGGAAATGGAACTTTGTTCAAGTAGAGTGGTTCTAGTACAATTGGTTCATCTTCTTTTCTCGGGTCCTCCTTGTCCTTAGGTGAGTTTGATTGGGTCAGAGGTTTAGAGTTGGTCTAATTGGTTTTGCTAGTTTGTTCGATGACCTTTTTGTTCCTGGGAATCATGACTGATTTAGCATGTTTAGAAAATATTTCTAGGACATTGGTGCTTTCAGCCACGAATTGCCCTCTTGGATTACTCTCAAGTTGAGATGGTAATTTATCTCCTTCCCTTCTACCCAGATTTACTACTAATTGACCAATTTGTGTTTCTAATCTAGCGATGGATTGTGTATAAGAATTGATAGATTATGACTGGGAGTTGAGGGTCTAAGTGTTGACTTCTATCTAGTCTAAGCCTTCAAAACCTTCTCCTTGAAGGTTGAATTATAGCTAGTGGAGGATGATTGAGAAGGGTTTTGGTATTGCGGGTGAGGTATGTTCCTATAGTTAGTGTGTTGGTAGTTTGATTTGGGTGGCATCAAGGCAACAAGTGGCGGTGGTTTCCATAAGAAATTAGGATGATTTCGCCAACCTGGGTTATAGGTGTTTGAATATGGATAGTTTCCTGGTCTATGAACTTATTGGGTTTGAGCTTGCTGGACTTGTTCATGGACAAATTCAGGAAATTAGGTTACAGCTACATAGTTAGTTAAGTAGTGGGTGGGACTAGAACAAATTACACAAACTTCTTGTTGCACACTAGATATGGGTAGAGTAGGAGAGTGTTCCATATTAAGCATGCAATCTATCCTTTGAGATAACTCATATACTCTATGACCATCTTTTATGATATTTCATCCATTTTGTCATGGATATCTATGTAGTGACCAATTTCATAGATTTTATTTCATTTTTTAGGAGCGATCAATCTGTCATTACATGAGGTAGACATTGTTGGGAATTGTGTCCCAAAGCCAATCATCTAGTTTGTAGATGGTTGTGTATTGACCCCATGAGTGATTTTGATGATAACCAAATATTGGAGCATGTATATTTATTTCTGACAACTCTTCAAGTATCTTATAAGTTTTTGTAGGATGGATTAAATGTTCAAACTTCAACTCCTACACCTTTGTTTTCTTGTTTGAGTTGTGTTGTAATGAGTTTTTGTAAAGAAGAATCCAATGAAAAAGCTAAGAAAAAATCATATAAAAAGGGTTACTTCTGTGAATGTGTGCTTTGAGTTTTGAGTTGGTATGCTTGAAAATGTAAAGAGTTGGTAAGAGTTTTTCTTTAAGTTTAAGTGTAAAAATCCTGAGAAAGATACTTAAGCCGACCCAACTTGTTGAAGAGCTGACTCCGCTTACTGGCACATAGCAAGGATTCTGGAATGCAGTAATCCGAGCCGACTCGAAGGTATCCGAGCCGACTCTAATGAATTCGAGTCGACTGGAATCAGTCCGAGCTGACTCTTTCACAGTCCAATTTCTGAAGATTTCTGAGAACAGCCAAGCGAGTTGACCCGAACCAGAAAGAGCCGACTCTACCGGACCTAATTCTGAAAGCCCGAGAAAGCGAGCTGACCCGAACTACATCGAGCTGACTCTTCTAGAGTGAGGATTTTCAAACCTGAGAAAAAGAGCTGACCCAAGCTGAAAAGAGCCGACTCCTCGAGTTCAAGTTTTTCAAAGAAAGAAGTTCAAGCCGACCCAAGCTATCAAGAGCCGACTCAGCCGGAGTGATGTTTTATGACCTGAGACAAAGAGCTTACTGCACTGAAGATTTGGTGACTCGACCTATCAACTCGAACGAATCCGAGCTGACTCGAACATCACTTCCAGGTATCTAACGGCTAGTTCTAGAATTTATTTTTGAATGCCAAAAAGTGCTCCAACGATCGAAAGTCACATCCAAATGGTCCAAAATGTCTCTATCTGCCATGGAGTGATGGAATACTTTATATTTGAAGGATTTGAACATCCAAAAGAAAGACTTGACAAGTTTTTTGAAAAGTTCTTCAAAGTTAAGAGAGCTTCATTGAATATTCTACCTACCAACAGCAAAAGAGCACAAGAGCATTCGAGGTAGACTTCAAGACTTCACCAACTATGATTTGAAGTTTGAATCAACTTTGGGAAGAAGCCACCGAAGTAATTAAAGCTTATTCAAGTGGACTTCCATCAAGCTGCACCGGTAACTATTCGACAAATTGAGTTTGTCATTTTTGTTGCATTTCTTTCAATTCATTTTTGAATTGTTGGGTTATTGGTGAGCCTGGTTGAAAAACCAAATAGGTTCTTGGTGAACCTTGTTAAAATCCAAGTGTTGGGTTCTTGGTGATCCTGGTAAAACTAAGTTAGGTTTCTTTGGTGAGCCTGTTAAAACCAAAGGGTGTTGGATTTTCTTTGGTGATCCCGTAAAACCAAAGTATAGAGATTTTGGATTGTGATCCTTAAAACAGTTCTACTATATTCGGATGTGAATATAGTGAAAATCTCAAGTGGTATCTTGGATAGTGGACGTAGGAGCTGGGTTGCTCTGAACCACTATAAATTTGGTATGTTTGTGTTGTGCTTCTTTATTCCTTTTAGCTTTTGTAACTTATAACTCTATCACAACACCTAACACCTTCTAAGGGATTTGTAATTGCACATTACTTGCTTTAAATTTTTAAATTTTCAATTCACCCTCCTCTTGGGTAGCCTCCTGGGCAACAACTGGTATCAGAGCAATGTCTCTGAATACATTAGAGTAAAGTTTGATGGCTCATCCCATGAGTACATCACTGGTGGAAGGCTAGACAACTAATAGACCTCCACTATTCATAGGCACAAATTATGCATATTGGAAAGCACGAATGAAAATCTATATCAAAGTAGTTGATTTTCAGTTGTGGAAGGTCATTCTAAAGGGTCCTTATATCCCCATGACTAAAATTGATGGAGTGGACGTTCCTAAACCTGAAGAGGATTGGGACGAACATGATATGAAGATGGGCGAATTAAATGCCAAAGCCATGAACTTATTATATTATGCTTTGGATAGTAATGAGTTTAATCGAATTTCTATTTGCTCTTCCATAAAAGAAATTTGGGATAAACTCGAAGAGACCTATGAAGGAACTTCTCAAGTGAAGTGTTCCAAAATTATTTTTCTTGTGCACAGTTATGAACTATTTAAGATGGAACTGAATGAAACAATCTCTGCCATGTTTTCATGTTTCACTGACATTATTAATGGCTTTAAAAGTCTTGGTAGGATATATACTTATGCAGATCTAGTGCAGAAGATACTGAGATCTCTTCTAGACAAATGGGATCCGAAAGTGACTGCCATCTAGGAAGCAAAATATTTGAATACTCTATTGCTGAATGAACTGCTAGGATCTCTCATCACACATGAATTGACCATGTAGCACCGAACTGAAGATGATCAAAAGAAGAAGAAATCAATCGCCTTCAAAGCTGCTATGGATTCTAGAAAGGATGAAGAATCGGAAGAAGAAAGCTCCTCCACTAAAAGCGACATGGAAGATGAAGATGTTGCCATGGTCGTCAGGAAATTTAGAAGGTTCTTGGGAAGAAGAAAAGGAAGACACCTCAGAAAATTCCATAATAACAAAGATTTTAGTAAGGAAAAGGATAAAGAAAAAGAAAAAGAAAAAGAAGTACCCACCTGTTATGAATGCAAAAAGCCAGGGCACATCCGACCAGATTGTCCATTACTAAAAAAGGGGTTTAAGAAAAAGAAAAAGAAAGCTATAGTAGCGACGTGAAGCGACAGCGAAGCATCCTCATCAACTGAAGAAGAAGAGACCATGAAATCTACAAATCTATGTCTGATGGGTCTTGAAAATGAGGTATCATCCCCTGAGCTACAAACTGAATTTTCATTTGATGAATTGAACTCTGCATTTCATGATTTACTTATCGAATTCAAGAAAGCCGAGGTTAAGATTAAATCCTTGAAGAAACAAAATGATGTTTTATCAAAAGACATGGATGAAACTTTTGAAAAGAATAACATTTTGCAAAAAAAATTGAATAACTTTTCTGACAATGTTATTGCCTTGAAAAATGAGAAAATATTTTAAATGAGACAAACAGAATTTTAGTTGCCAAAAATATAGATTTAAATAGAGAGGTTAAAAAGCTTAAACCTTTAGTTGAAAAACTTACTTTAAGCTCTAATAAGTTTGAGCTAATTTTGAAAGAACAAAAGGATTCTAAAAGTAAAGCTGGAATTGGATTTAATGCTTTAAATGATAAAGGAATTTCAGCAACAAGATTTATACCTTCAAAAGCTTCAGCTTTAAATGTTAACTTTGAAAAATCTTTTCCATCGAAATCTATTTCAAATAACTTGAAATATGTTCCTAAGAATTCTATACAAAAATCTTTCAAACCAAACATTTATGCTTCTGTATCTTTCACAGCTTCAAAGCATGCATCATTCAAAAATGATAAACTTATTTGTTATGCATGTCATAGATTTGGGCATAAATCTTATCAATGCAATTCGTTGAAAAATTCCATGATTGGTGCATTGAAATATAAAACCATTTGGATTCCAAAGGGAACCAATTTTGCTAACTCGAAAGGATCCAAGTTAGCTTGAGTACCTAAAATCACTCCTTGATTGTTTTGCAAGATTATCTTGCAGCCCACAAATTAAAGAAAAGATGGTATCTTGACAGTAGCTGTTCAAGGCATATGATGGGTAACAAAGATCAGTTCATCACCCTACAAATGAAAGAAGGAAGATTGGTTACATTTGGAGATAATGGCAAGGGAAAAATAATCGGAATCGGTAAGATCAAAATAACCCCTTGTACTTTCATTGAAGATGTGCTGCTAGTAGATAAATTGAAGCATAATTTATTCAGTATTAGTCAATTATGTGATAAAGGCTTCAAAGTTATCTTTGAATCATCTTGTGTATAGTAACTAACTCTCTTGATTCTAGCAACAAATTCATTGGCCATAGACTTGAAAATATCTATGTGGTAAATCTAAATGATCTAGCCATGTCCAGTAGCTCCAGTCTAGTAGCAATGAATGCTAAGACCAAGGAGTCATGTTTATTATGGCATATACGATTAGGTCATGCTAGCATGCATACAATTGCTAAATTAATCTCAAAGAATCTAGTTAGAGGTTTGCCACATTTTAAAGTAGATCTTGATTATGTATGTAATGCTTGTCAACTAGGCAAACAAACTAGGAGGAGTTTTAAACTGAAAAATATTATTTCAACAACCAGACCCCTTGAGCTACTTCACATGAACTTATTTGGACAAACTAGGACCACAAGCCTAGGAGGTATGAAATATAGCCTTGTGATTATAGATAACTTTTCTAGATTCACATGGGTATTATTTATTGCACATAAAGATGAAACTTTTGATGTATTTAGAAAATTTCATAAGAAAGTTTCAAATGAGAAAAATCTTTCCATTATTTCAATAAGAAGTGATCATGGAACTGAATTTCAAAATCAATTTTTTGATGAGTACTGCACTGAGTGCGGCATTGATCATAAATTCTTTGCTCCTAGAACACCACAACAAAATAGTGTTGTAGAGAGAAAGAATAGGACTATGGAAGAAATGGCCTGAACGATGTTATGTGAAGGTAATCTTCCGAGGTACTTTTGGGCTGAAGCAGTGAACACTGCCTGTTATATATTAAATCGAGTTTTAATATGACCAATTTTAAAGAAAACCCCCTATGAGCTTTGGAATAGAAGAAAACCAAATATCAATTACTTTCATGCTTTTAGGTATAAATGCTTTGTGTTAAATAATGGCAAAGATAACCTAGGAAAGTTTGATACAAAATCTGATGAATCTATATTCATTGGTTATTCCTTACATAGCAAAGCATATAGAGTCTTTAATAAGAGGACTCTTACTGTAGAAGAGTCAATTCATGTTATTTTTGATGAAGCTAACCCCTCACCATCTAAAAAAGATGAGTGCGTAGATAATGATGCAGGTACTCTACAAAAGGAAATGAAAGATCTAAGCATATAATGCAAGCCAACACAAGATGGAAGTCAAATGGTAAGTAAGGATCATGCTGATTTATCAAAAGAATGCATGCATGTAACTTCACATCCCAAAGATTTAATTATTGGTGATCCTTTTCATGGTGTTAGGACTTGGTCAGCACATAGAGATACACATGACTACCTAGCCTTTGTATCTCAAATTAAACCACACAGTTTATAATAAGATAAAACTGACACAAACTGGATGATGGCCATTCATGATGAATTAAACCAGTTTGAAAGAAATATGGTTTCAACACTAGTTGATAGACCTAAAGACCACCCAATTATAGAAACCAAATGGGTCTATAGGAACAAACTAGATGAGAATGGCAAGGTTATAAGGAATAAAGCAAGGTTGGTAGCAAAAGGATACAATCAAAAAGAGGGTATTAATTTTGATGAAACTTATGCTTCCATAGCAAGACTAGAGGCTATTAGATTACTTTTTGCATTTGCTTGCTACATGAACTTTAAACTTTCTCAAATGGATGTCAAAAGTGCTTTTCTAAATAGATTTATTTTTGAACAAGTTTTTGTAGAACATCCACTAGGTTTTGAAAATTATGCTTTTCCAAATCATGTATTTAAATTGAACAAAACCTTATATGGTTTGAAATAAGCACAACACCTAGGGCCTGGTATGATAGATTGAGCAAATTTTTACTTGAAAATAATTTTAAAAGAGGAAATGTTGACAAAACCCTTTTTATTAAAAATAAAGGAAATAATATGTTAGTTGTACAAATTTATGTTGATGATATAATATTTGGTGCAACTAACAAAAATCTCTGTGGAGATTTTGCTGAGCTGATGCAGGGTGAGTTTGAAATGAGCCTTATGGGTGAGTTCAACTACTTCCTTGGATTACAAGTCAAACAAATAAAGAAAGGAATCTTTATAAACCAAGCCAAGTACATCAAAAAGATGATCACGAAATTCGGCATGGAAATAAGCAAAGAGGCTAACACACCCATGAGCACTACCTGCAGACTAAACAAAGATAAAAGTGGATCCAATGTTGACCAAAAGCTTTATAGAGGTATGATCAGATCCCTTTTATATTTAACAGCCAGTAGACCTGATATCTTATACAGTGTATGTGTTTGTGCTAGATTTCAATGCAATCCTAAAGAAATACATATGCTTGCTGTTAAAAGAATTTTTAAATACTCGAAAGGGACAAGTAATTTAGGTCTTTGGTATTCTAAAGAATCATCTTTGAACTTAATTGGTTTTTCTGATGCTGACTATGCTGGTTGCAAAATTGATAAAAAGAGCACTAGTGGTATATGCCAATTTCTAGGATTGAATTTAATTTCATGGCACTGTAAGAAGCAAAGCTCCGTAGCATTGTCCACTGCTAAGGTAGAGTACGTTGCTGCTGGTAGTTATTGGGCTCAAGTGTTATGGATTAAACAATAACTAGAAAACTTTGGTGTTACACTATTTAAAACTCCAATCAAATGTGATAACACAAGTGCCATTAATTTGACAAAAAATCCTGTTCAGCATTCACGAACAAAGCACATTGAGATTAGGCACCATTTCATAAGAGAACATGTATTGAATAATGATATTTTACTTGAATACGTGCCAACTGAAAGCCAACTTGCCGATATTTTTAATAAACCATTGAATTTTGATAGATTTACAATGATTAGAAGTGAACTAGGATTATGTGACCCTCTCTAGAAATACTCCCATAATCTTAAGGACAAATTATCTAGATAACTTCCTAATTCAAATTTTGTCATAAAATGAGGTTTGATTGAAATCCAAAATTGTTATTTTTGTGCTCCCTCTACTCGAGCCAACTCGAGCAGATGAACTGTTGGTCGAGCCGGCTCAGATGTCGAGTCGTCTCTTTTTAGTTCAGCCATAGGGTTTGATTTTTCCATTTTTACTTCTAAACCCTATTCTATTTCCTCTAAAAACCTTCCAAATACTTCCAACTTCCAAGAACAGCTTCGAAATTTGAATTTCTTCACTCTATGACACCAAAAAGAGCTGTTGGGAAGAAATTGTGAAGAGTTAGTGATGCGACTCTGCAAGAAAGGAGGACGAAATTCCAAAAAGACCATGTTTCTTGAAATCCACCTCAGTCTGAAGAAGAGGCCAGTCCAATTTCTTCCAGTCACCAAATCTCTCTAGGTATGAGACCAATCACCACGAGCAAACAAATTTTATTTGAATATCTGAAGGAGATAAGCTTTGTGATTAGCAATTTTATTGAAAATCAAGGATGGAAGAATTTGTGTTCTCTAGATGTTAAAATCTACCCAAACCTAGTGAGAATGTTCTATGAAAATTTAAGGTTTGGAGAGAACTTCATTGAATCTTTTGTTAAGGGAAGAAGGATAATTATATCTGCTGAAATTCTGGGAAGTATTTTGGAAATGCCTTTTGAAGGAACAGAATCTCTGGTACTAAAAGATAGAACCAAAGCTCTACAAACAGTTTTAGAAAGATATGAGGTAAATGAAATAGGAATTCTCAATTTAAGTATATTATCTATTGAGATGAGAATTCTCAATAATTTTATTTGCAGGATCTTCCTACCCAGAACTGGACGTTTTGATTGGGTCAGTGAAAGAGATCTGTGCTTTATGGAGCTTTTGATTAATGGTGATAAGATCAATTTGCCAGCAATTATGACTTGCCAAAATGAAGGAGGTAATAAGAAAAGTTAAGGCCTGCCTACCCTATGGAATGGTTTTATCACTCTTCTTTCAAAATGCAAATGTAGATCTGACAGGAGAAGACAGCAGGACACTACTCCATACTGATACATACACTGCAAAAACTTTTCAAAGAATGGGATATCTATTGTCAGATGGCACTTAGAAAAAGAAAATCGATGTCCCAGTAGCTAAAGAAACTGAGGAGATTCAAGAAAAAGCAGAATTAGAGACTGGTGAAGACACTACAGTGCATATTCCAGAACCACAGCCACAGATGGGATCTTCAGCACAAGTATACTTCGACACCTTTTTTCCAGACATTTCAGTACCAGATATGCCTGATATACCATGTGGTACAGCTACTTTTACTCAGTCTACCGATGTTCCAATTCAAAGTCACACTACTACTACTACTCCTGCCATAGACAATTCATTGTTACAAGACTTCATGACACAACAAATGAATAACATGACTGAAACTATCAAGTCATCTATGGTTACAATGTTTGGAGAACTTCAAAAGTCAGTTGATGATAGACTAACTCAACTTGGGGGGCAGATAGATGATCTGAAGAGAAGAATAGACACTCTTGAAACCTCCAAGACTGCAACTGGTGCAACCAAAACTAATCTACAGCCAATCCTTCAACTAATTGCATCAAGTTTTGAATCTACTAAAAACTCAATCACTCAAGTTCTTGAAGCATATAGAACTGAAATGGATAACTTGAGAATAAGAATGGGGTCAGTTGAAGCAGGAAAAAGGATGGAGGATGATTATACCAAAGGTATTGGTATAATTAGAAGTGAGTTTGGCAGATTAAGAGGATCAGCAGAGTCATTTGCCAATCTTCAAGCCACATAATTGTTTACACTGAAAAAAGAAGTGGCACAAATAAAGGAATCTATAGAAGATTTAATTGCCTCTAAAAGAACAAAGAAAATGGAAGCAGAACTCAAATCTATGAATAGCTTCTTGTGGAAGATAATGACTAAGATTGAAGAAATTCAAGCTGCTCATAGTCTCCTCCCTCTTCTTCTTCTACACCCTTTCCTAGTCATTCTACTCATCCTAGACAACCTACTCCACACCTTAGGCCACAAGGAACCCATGATATACCACAATTTGTTGACCCAATTGCTTCTCTTCCTCCTGGTACTCATATTCCCAGTCAACATTCACATCCTAGGGTAAACATAGATAGTGATTAAATGTATTACTCATCACTTTGTATTTTGTACTGAACTTTTTT
Source organism: Areca catechu (assembly GCA_021397845.1). NCBI lineage: Eukaryota > Viridiplantae > Streptophyta > Magnoliopsida > Arecales > Arecaceae > Areca > Areca catechu. The sequence continues at coordinate 97,473,074 of CM038052.1, read as the reverse complement.
CAATGAAATGAAAAGTACACATTTTGTTCTATTTCTCTATGAATGTTTATGTTTAACTATTCATACATTGACTGATTTTTAAATAGAATTTCAAGATGAATATGAAAAAGTGAAATTATTTCAAACAAATTTTAAATACTTTCTCATTCTTTAACTCCTACTCTACCTTTTTGATTGATTGTCAAAAAGGGGGAGAATGGTATGTTGTGAAATATTTGCATGAAAAAGAATGAAAAGGAGAAAATATATTCATGATTATATATTTGCTCTAATGCATAAAGCCTAAAAGCTATGCTCAAATTAAGCTCTGATACATCATGATACATATTTAAGAGGCTCTGAAACATAATGACACATATTTGTGATACATAATGTTTTAAGTTTTGACTTTTAATAGCTCTGATGCTTAATGTTCCCTTGAAACATTGTGAGCTCTGAAAATACATAGAAAGTGAGCCAAAACATGGAGTATCTTACTGAGGGGGAGATTACCTCTCTCTGCCCTAATTCTCTTTTCATTATTTGGCACCAATTGAAGTCAATATGTTTTACTTGTTCATATATACTTGCAAATATAATTATATAAGTAATTGTAAAGTGTTATATTGATTTTTCATGCCCAGTGTTTTGACATCATCAAAAAGGGGGAGATTGTTGACCCCATGAGTGATTTTGATGATAACCAAACATTGGAGCATGTATATTTATTTCTGACAACTCTTCAAGTATCTTACAAGGTTTTGTATGATGGATTAAATGTTCAAACTTCAACTCCTACACCTCTGTTTTCTTGTTTGAGTTGTGTTGTAATGAGCTTTTGTAAAGAAGAATCCAATGAAAAAGCTAAGAAAAAATTATATAAAAAGGGTTACTTCTATGAATGTGTGCCTTGAAATTAGTTTTGAGTTGGTATGCTTGAAAATGTAAAGAGTTAGTAAGAGTTTTTCTTTATGTTCAAGTATAAAAATCCTGAGGAAGATACTCGAGCTGACCCAACTTGTTGAAGAGCCGACTCCACTTACTGGCACGTAGCAAAGATTTTAGAATGCAGCAATCTGAGCCGACTCGAAGGTAACCGAGCCGACTCTGATGAATCTGAGTCGATTGGAATCAGTCCGAGTCGACTCTTCTAGAGTCCAATTTCTGAAGATTTCTGAGAATAATCAGGCGAGCCAACCCAAACCAGAAAGAGCCGACTCTACCGGACCTAATTCTGAAAGGCTGAGAAAGTGAGCTAACCCGAACTGCATCGGGCTGACTCTTTCAGAGTGAGGATTTCCGAACCTGAGAAAAAGAGTCGATCCAAGCTGAAAAGAGTCGACTCCTCAAGTTCAAGTTTTTTAAAGAAAGAAGTTCGAGCCGACCCAAGCTATCAAGAGCCGACTTGTCCAGAGTGATGTTTTATGCCCTGAGACAAAGAGCCGACTGCATTGAAAATTTGGTGACTTGACCTATCGACTCGAAGGATTCGAGCCGACTAGAATGAATCTTAGCTGACTCGAACGTCTCTTCCAGGTATCTAATGGCTAGTTCCAGAATTTATTTTTGAATGCCAAAAAGTGCTCCAACGGTCACAAGTCATATCCCAACGGTCAAAAACGTTTCTAACTGCCTTGAAGTGATGGAAGACTTTATATTTGAAGGATTTGAACATACAAAAGAAAGACTTGACAAGTTTTTTCAAAAGTTCTTCAAAGTTAAGAGAGCTTCATTGATTATTCTACCTACCAACAACAAAAGAGCATAAGAGCATTCAAGCTAGAATTCAAGACTTCACCAACTCTGATTTGAAGTTTGAAGCAACTTTGGGAAGAAGCCACTGAAGCAATTAAAGCTTATTCAAGTGTATTTAAGTGGACTTCCATCAAGCTGCACCGGCAACTATTCGACAAATTGAGCTTATCATTTTTGTTGCATTTCTTTCAATTCATTTTTGAATTATTGGGTTATTTGTGAGCCCGGTTGAAAAACCAAATAGATTCTTGGTGAGCCTTGTTAAAAACCAAATGTTGGGTTCTTGGTGATCTTGGTAAAACCAAGTTAGGTTTCTTTGGTGAGCTTGTTAAAACCAAAGGGTGTTGGGTTTTCTTTGGTGATCTCGTAAAACCAAAGTGTAGAGATTTTGGATTGTAATCCTGTAAAACAATCCTATTGTATTCGGATGTGAATATAGTAAAAATTTCAAGTGGTATCTTGGGTAGTAGACGTAGGAGCTGGGTTACTCCGAACCACTATAAATTTGGTGTGTTTGTGTTGTGCTTTTTTAGTCCTTTTAGCTTCTGCAACTTATAACTCTGTCATAGCACCTAACACCTTCTGAGAGATTTGTAATTGCACATTACTTGCTTTAAATTTTTAAATTCCCAATTCACTGCCCTCTTGGATAGCCACCTGGGCAACATTGTGCGACTCATGTATGTGTATATGAATTATTGAATTGAATAAAAAGTTTATTCTGGTTGTTCATTATATGTCATCTTCCTAATTGAACTCTGTGTGATGATGTCCTTTGAGCTACCTTGTATGAGATGTAGAGAGGATGCATCGTGTAGTTCATAAACTGGTTCGTGACCAAAGGATACGCTATTTTAGGATGACGGTGTATCGAGAGTAGGTCGTTAATGTCATATCTATTGGTTATCCTCTTAACTAGGTAGCATGGAGATGCTGGTATGACATCAGGTGTTGTGTTTGATACTTTATTGAACATGACTCTCATGCGAGATTTTCTTTCTGCCAACGAGAAGTCTTGTATTAAAATATGAACATGAATTATTCCTTTGACTTGAGATCACTATGGCAGCTTATAAGCAACTCACTGTGTTTAGGTGCCGGACCACCCAGATTTTTAATCCGGTGATGGAAGGTTGCTGGGTATAGTCAAGTACTTGTGTAGCGATAGTAGGATCGAGATAGGATTGATCTCTCCAAATGGTTTGGATTGAATGATTAATATGCCTCAATTGAGAAAGACCTTGGCCAGGGCATTTCTTGTAAAGAGTTGCAAGGATTCTTTGTTTGAGACATATTGAGATGGACTGATTAGGGTTGGGCAATTTAACCCTAAGCCATCTAGACAATTAGGAGATTAAAAAAATAAGTTCACTGATATTTCATATTCGATAGGTTCATGCTGCTCTACAACCTTCAACCTATCTGGATACCAGGTGTCATTGCTAGATGGTGACTTTGGCTAGTACTGAAAATGTTCCCATGCTACCGGTTTAGTATTTGAATCTATGGGGTCACACATCGAGGGTTTCTTCTTGCTTTGTTGCCATGTGAACGATTGGAAATCATTTCAGACTAGTTTGACAAAGTGTTGTCAAACCTATGTTTGAGCTAACTCATTTGGATGAGTTGACTCGAGTCGAGTCGACTCGAATGGTCGAGTCGACTCGTTTGTTTGATTGCTGTAAACCAAAAATTGCCTCATTTAATTCTGCAATTGTTGTGGGCATATAATGGATGCGTTTATGGATTTTATGATCTGCTGTTGTTGAATTCCAAAGGACTTTATAACCTCCCTGGAATCTTAAGAGACCCCAAAACTGCTCATTAATATCTCATTATGTCCTCTTAATTGTTTTAAGGGCTGCTGTTATAAAAGAAGGGCTGAAGAAGGTGAAAGGTTCACGTTCAACACTTCCACTCTAGATTTGGATAAAAGTTGAGACTCTGCCCAGAAAATTTCTGAGATAGAGATCTTGCTTGATCCTTGAGAGATTGTGAGATTTGATCTTCAGGATAGAGTGAGGTTTGGGTTTTGGGATTCTTGTGTGCTACCTTCTGTTGAAGGTTTGGGACAGAGAGTTGGGAAAGGTTCCCAAGAGTCCTTGTTCCAGCACTGCTTCAGCAACAGGTTCTTCAAAGAGTTGAAGATGGAATCCACGGCTCTCCAAGGAGTTGAAGGAGTCCTTGCTACCGACGTTGTTCCCAGAGGGGCTAGCACCTCGAAGGAAGGAGAAGAAACTGCGCTACATGGTGTTAACCACCCATAGAGACGGTACTCGTGTGCTGCTTGCAGAGCAGGAGCTTTTTCCACAGGTTGGAGCCGCCCTTGGGATTGCGACTAAGAGCTAGGGATTTTGTTGCAACCATTGATGAAAGTCACTAAGGTATGTCTTTATTTTATGTATGACATAATTATCATTGCTGTATCATTGTGTGATTTTTGGAATGGTTCTGTTTTTCATACAATGTTTGCATGATTTCATATTTACATTACTCTAGATGCATCAAGATCTTGGTAGGGGCTTGTGTTAATTAGATTAACATCTATAGATAAAATGGTTTTATCATTTTTTGCTGCTGCATGGCTTTAGAAAAGTTTTAAAATGCATGTATCGCTCCTTAGGAATAGTTCCTTATAGACATATGGTGTAAAGAATTCTCACTTAATATCTCAAATAATTGGCATGCCTTATCCTCACTTTTCAGCATGAAAGTTTCTCTACATGAGGCATCGACCATCTACAGGTGTTTCTCTAATAGACCATCATAGAAACATTGGACTAGTTGCCACTTTGGAACAGCATGATGTGGGCACTTTTAGATTATGTCCTTTAACCTCTCCCATGTTTCATGAAATATTTTCTTGTCTATTTGGAAAAAACTGGTTATGGCTTTTCTAATCTGGTTGGTTTTTCCTATGAGAAGTACTTCTTAAAGAATTCTCTTTGAAGTTGGTCCCAGGTTGATATAGTTTTTGAATCTAAGGAGCTTAGCCAATATTTGGCTTTGTCCTTAAGTTAAAATGGAAAAAGCTTTAACCTAAGGGCTTAGCCAATATTTGGCTTTGTCCTTAAGTTAAAATGGGAAAAGCTTCAACCTAAGGGCATTGTCAGAGAAATTTTGAATTTTAACCATAAAACAAATTTCAAGAAATTCATATAAATGTCTATAGGGGTCCTCATTACTAAGTCCATAAAAAGATAGTAGCATCTGAATAATGCTAGACTTGATCTCATATTGGGTGGCCTCCATAGGAGGTGCTTGAATTCATGGTGAGTATGAGTACGAGGATGGGGTAAAATATTTCCTTAATGGGCACAAAGGGTTAGCATTGCCAGGTTTAGCCATGTTTGAAGCCCAGATTGATTTAAGGATCTTTTCTAACTCTTCGTCAAGTGGTTATAAGTTGGGTTATAGTGATCGTCGACCTAGCATGCAACCAAAAGGTCTATGTAAGGCAATCCTAGGCTAGCATGCAACCAAAAGGTCTAGGTAAGGCAATCCTAGGCTATTAAGTTTTTTTTATTAGAGAGGAGAAGGGAGAAGAAGAGAGAAGAAAGATAAAGGATAAGTCTAAAGATGCAAGCCTAAGGAGTCCTAGATCTAAGAAGGATAGAGAAGAAGTATTAATTAAAGTTCTATATTAATTGCAATCAATTTAGCATATAATGGACTCTCTATCCTAGGGTTTCCTAATTTTAGATAGCTCCTAACTATTCCAAGGTTGCCTTCGAGACCTCCAAGTCAGGGGCTATTGCCGTCAAGATCACCGTGGCCTGTAGCTCGGTCGTGCTAGGGCATTCCTCCTCCCCCACCATCGCGCATCCTCCCTCCCTTCCTTCCTATAAAATAGGGAAGACCTGGACCAGGGATTCCGGCGAGGACACTCTGATGATCAAGTCAGTGGGATGATCTAGGAGAACAGAAAAAACCTCCGTGGCATAAGGCATGGGGGACCCGTCCGTCGGGAGGGTGTGACTCGAGATGGAAATGTAAAGGAAATGGATAGAGTCAGGATCAAGAGTGGGGAACATGGACTTACCTCTCCCTCGCCTTCCCCCACGTTCTTACCTTTCTTACCTTCCTCCCTCTATCTGGAGGAGGGGCTGTGGCTTTCTTCGAGAAGGGATCTCCAGGAGCCCAGAGGAGCCCCCAGGATGCACCAATCTGCTAACCTTCCCCCTGAAGGGAAGGAACTCCTCTTCCTCCCCCTCTCCAGAGGAGGGGCCATGGCACTCTTTGAGAAGGGGTCTTCGGGAGCCCAGAGGAGCACCCTAGATGTGGGTCTCTCATTATCATGGCTGCCAGCATGCTCCACATCAGCGGATGTCACCACATCAGATGCTTCCCACTCTCGAGCCTAGAGGATGAGGTAGCGCTTGGGGTGAAGGGAGTAATGGTCCTACTGACATTGGGGGATGTGCCTGCTATGAGGTGGGGGCACCAGGATCCGACATAGATTACTGGGCCCTATCTGGTTCACTGAACCTTAATAATGTGTCAAGTTTTGTAATCAAGTATTGAAATAAAGTTAGTCTAGTTGAGAGTTTTGTAATGAAGTTAGGTCAGTTGAGTTGAATTGAGTCCTGTAATAAGTTGAGTTATCTCAACCTTAGTCCAATCTAATTGAGTCCTGTAAGTTGTGTTCAGTCCAGTACAAGTCCAATTATATAAGAGGAGGAGCACCAGCCAAAGCCTTCACCAGGCCCTCCTAGAGCAAAGCAAGCCCAAGCTCATGAAGCTCCACATAGGAAGATTCCAAGCGCCACATGATACCAGGGAATATTCTAGGCACCCCAGCCCAGGGTTTCCAGCCCACCAGGAGGCCCATGCACCCAAGCTCCTTGATGGATGCCCAAGCCCAAGTTGGAGGATGCCCTTGCTACCCACACGCCCAAGCCCAACTCCATTAGGCATCGAAGCCCAAGAGACCAAGCCCAAGGCACCCCCTTGACCAAGTCAAAAGAGGAGAGGAGTCCACTTCCTTATGGGATTCAAGTTCTAATTTTATTCAACCTTGTAATCCTTTTCCTATTTACATTATATACTCCTAGTCTTAGGCAAAGTTGGTAATCCTATCCTAACAAGGAGAGGGCATGAGAACATCTATAAATACCCCACCCCTCCCCCTCTTGTAATCATCCTTTTTCATGAATTAAAACTCTGTTGAAATTTTGCTAGCTTGTGTTCCTGTGTGTGAGTGTGAGTATTACTTATGAGCCCTAGCCCATCCAAACCCTAGCCATCCCAAAACAACCTTCTTCAATCCCTAACATGCCCAAAGTGAAGAAGCCCTAGCCGACCAAAGCAAGGAGTCTTCTTCCCCCATCCAGGCCACCAGCTTCAGCAACCTTGATTCAACCTTCTCACAAACCCTAATTCCATATTTTTATTTCTTTATTATTTCCTAACAGACCTTTGACACTTGCAGGATCCCCGAGGTGTTCACCTCCAAAGAGGAGGCCCTCTTTGCCTTCTAGACTGAACCTCAATAGCTGATTGATCTGAGGAACTATAGTCTTGACTTTCAGGTGACGATCTTGAGTGCTGTATGACCCCATCTTCAATTAGATCTTCAATCATTGTTCGGTACAATCCTTTTCTCTCCTAATTTTTGATCTCATTGGAGGTATGCTATCCTAACCAGGGGTTTCTCAATCTCTGAGGTCCTCCCTTTTATTATTTTCCATGAGTTCATATGCGAGTATGTTGATTCTTTGCATTGCTAGTTTGCCTGCTAATCTTTACTTGATTTTGGGACTTTAGCCTACAAATTAAAATTCTAAAAAAAATTATAAAAAAATTAGTTTCTATTTTCCTATATTCATATCGGTCTTAGGTTCATCCCACATCAGTTTGGTGTTAGAGCAGGTTTAGGATAGCTTGCGTCTTCATCAAAACAACAAAATCATTCATATTTATTTTTCTGCATCTTGTCACCTCAGGTAGGGGTCTAGGTTTTGGTCTATTTCATCATCTTAGGAATTTTATTTTTCATTTAAATTTGCATGAAATACTCTCTATTTAGTCCTAATAATTTTCATAATTCTTAATTATTTTTAAAGAAAAAATATAAAAACTCTGCATCTTGGAAACCCTATCAGAAATCCTGAACTTCTGCACATAGTATGAAAACCCTAGGTTTTGCATCATCATCCGAATTTTGCTCTGTATGAAATTTGGTAGAGATCATCCAAATTGTTCATCCTCTATCATGAGATTTTTCTAATTTTTTTTCTGGATCGAAAACCTTACCAAATTCTGCTTCCAAACAAACCCTATTTTCAGTTCTACATACTTGACTAAACCAAATCTAATCAACTTCCAAACCTTACCTCACCCAAGCCCAAATTTTGTTTGATAACTTAACCAACTTAAACATAATTTACCACCTCATAAAAGACAAAAAAACTTTTATTTTTTGATTGTTATTAGTTGCATTAGGGCTCATTGATTGTCATCATCTCATTCAATCAATCTTAAGGGCAATTTTCCATCTCAGATCAAGGCAGGATTTCATCACCTGTCCTAGGCCCAAAACAACCACCTAGTATCAGAACCCAAGCCTTAACTAAAATCAATTAGCAACTTAATTTCTCTAGTGAGCTTAGGGACACCAACAGGTCGGGTCCGAATTGTTTGGATAAACTAGTGCTCTTAATTCCCTAGCTATTACTGAAAACTAGTGTCTAAGGCTAGAGGTTCAGAGGCAAACACCCTAAGTGGACTGGTGGTTACTAAATTAGGACCCTGTCACAGGCAGGAAGAGCCTCCCACCATCCCACCTCTTACCTGGTCAGTGGAAGGATTAGCTATTGAGTTAAGTATAAGTTGAGTAGACCCATTCAATTTTGGCTCTAGGTCTAGCAAGCTATAGTACATGTTAACCATTGTGTGCTTGACTGCATCATACCACCTTGCTTGTTTGATTGCATGACCACTAGACTAAGAACCCAATTCAATGGTCTAAACCCTAACCCAGCTCAACCATGAAACCCAGTCTAGAGACTTTCAAGAAAACATTGACTGAATGACTTGACTAAATGAACACCCAATCCCAAAATCAGTTAGCCCAAATGAACCAAATGAATACCCAAACCCAAAATCAACTTGCCTAGTTAACCACCCAAATGAACCACAAGCTTGACCAATCCAACACCCAGATGGCCCAAATAAATCATAGATTTGACCAATTGAATAACCAAGCAACCAATAGGCTTGATCAAGTAGAGAACCAATTAGGTACAATAGAAAGAACCCAAGAGTCCAATACTGAACCTGATCTTGATTCACCTTGTTCCACCTCTCATAACCCTAGGGGAGCCCAAAATCAAGATCAATTTATGGAGCCCAACCCTAGGAGAACCCAGAACCAGGGCCAATTTGTTAAACCCAATACTAGGAGAGTCCAACGCCAGGAACCATACCAGGAACCCAACCCTAGGAGAGTCCAAGACCCTGACCCTAACTAGGAACCCAACCATAAAAGGCCCCACCATGAAGTTTGTGATCAAGATGAAATGGCCATGAGAAACATTAGGGTAGAGGCACCCACCTTTGATGGTAATCTTGAATCAAATGTCTATGTAGATTAGGTAGGAGACATGGATTATTATTTTGAATGATATGATATGAGTGAAGAGATGAAGTATAAATTTGCAAAGATGAGGTTGATTCGTCAGGCTAGGCTACATTGGGCTAACCTTTAGTGTACTAGGAGACAACAAGAACTTCCTCCCATAACTACCTGGCAAGAAATGAAATTGAAACTTAAGGAGAAGTACCTTCCTGAATCCTACAATCAGAAAGTCTTAGACCAATGGAATAGGATACGTCAAGGGACCAGGTCTGTATCAGATTACATCGCCCAGTTTGATGACTTCGCCATTAGGTGTAGTGAACCCGAGTCTTTAGCACAAACCCTGTCTAGGTTTAGAACCAGATTACGTGAGGATATCTTGAGAGAGCTGTATATAAGAGAGGTCACCGATTTAGAGCAAGCATACTAAATAGCTAGGCGTTATGAACAATTCCAGAGGGGACCTACATACCAGCGATCTAAACCTATTAGGAATAATGCCCAATTCCCAAAATCAAACCCAAACTAGGTGTACCAAGGTCGACCCATTCCCAACCCAACCCAAGTCAACCCCAACCCAGTTAGGTCGAACCCCAACCCAATCTGATCCAACCCTAACCCAATTCGACCCAATCCTAACTCAACCCATCCCAACCCTAATCCACTTCGACCCAACCCGAGTTCGAGTCAATCTAGTTCTAGCAATTCTGCACCCTTTAGGATGGATAAGGGTAAGGCACCCGCATTTCAAAAAGCCACAAGCCCCAGCCCCGATGCCTACTTTAGATGCAATAAGGTAGGTCATTATGCTAGCTAATGTCCCACCAGATCTTTACATATAGGTGAGCTTGAGGAGGAGGAGCCTGAACCCAATGATGATGAGGAAGAAGAGGTTTATGAAGCTGAGGCATACTTGATAGAAGAGTATGAAGGAGATGAATAAGAATTTGATTAGTCTGACCTAGCAGGGATAGTTAGGTGCATCCTATCCTAGACCAAAACCTAGGAAGATTGGCATAGAACTAATATCCTACAAACCTTTTTGAAAATTGGGGATAAGGTATACAAGATTATTATAGATAGTGGGAGCTGTATGAATGCCATCTCACTTAAGGTAGTCAAAACCCTAGGCTTAAGCCCTGTTCCCCATCCTGGCCCCTATAAGGTATCTTGGATAGATTCCACATCCATACCCATTAAGTCCAGATGCCAAGTTCATATCTAGCTTCAATCCTATCAGGATAGAGTGTGGTGTGATGTTGTGCCCATGGAAGTTAGCAGAATAATATTAGGTAGACCCTAGCTTTATGATCATGATGCTACCCTATAGGGCCAGTCTAATGCATGTATATTTAGCTTCCAAGGGAAGAAGATTACATTAATCCCATCCCACCTCAAGAAATAATTAAGAGAGGATCTAGCTCACAAAAAGAAAAGAAGTCTAAAGTTAATCTAATCACTGCTAAAGAGCTAGAGAACGAGATATCTGAGGGAACTACAGTTTGGATGTTAGTTGTTAAAGAAATACCTGATCAATCTGGTAAAGAGTACCCTCAGGAGGTCAAGGGAATCTTAAGTGAATTTAATGATATATTTCCTGATGATTTACCTAACCTGCTACTGATGGGGCACGGGATCGGGGTAGGATCGTCGGCGAGCTGAGAAGTCACCGAGATTAGGGTACCCCTTCTTTTTGGTATTTTTTCTAGGGATGGTGAAGGAACAAATGGGGATGGAAGACTTAAGGTTTGGGACTCATGGACTTTGGAGCTCACACTCACGGAGAGATCTCTCATCTCTAGGGCATCGCACCCACCTCACTAATGGAGCCATTAGGATGAATCTCAAAGGACATGAGGGTGGTAAGGAAGATGGAATCAAGGAAGGGGATAACTAGACATGACCTCACATCATGTCCTGGGGTTGGGCCTCACACCCTCTTCTTATGGAGTAAAAGAAGAATCACTCTTCTCTAAAAGAAAAGTTTCATTCATCACTAACTTCCTTTCACAAAGAGATTAGGGGCATATTTATAGCCTTTTAAGCCCCATTTGAAATTCAAATTTACATGGAAAGAGGGGGAATCTAGTTTTGAATTTCAAGTTTCATGAAAAGGGGTAGCAAAATGCATGGGTGCCAAGTATCTCCTTGTGGTTGCCAAGTGTCTAAATCTGAAAATCTGCATGCATGGGTGCCACTTGGCATTCATGTGGGCATTCTTGTGTCTTCTTGTGTTGGGTGCCACTTGGCATTCATGTGGGGACCTTTTTATGTGGTGGCTGATCTTCAAATTTATTTGTATCGAATTCATACTGTATCATGATTCATGCTGCTCTGAAATTCATGCTGCTCAAAGATTCGTGCAACTTCAAGATTCGTGCTTGCTTCAGGATCTGTGCTGTCGATGTCCCCGTCATTCTCCTGAAGTGGGAAGAACTCGACTCTATCGAGTCAGGGTCAGCCGGGATTTTGGTGGAACCGAATCCATTCAGAAAGAAGCTCTGCTCCGAAATCTGAGCAACTCTGAAATATGTGCAGCACTGCCTTTTATGTCAAAATTTGTGCAACTCTGAGATCGATGCTCCACCATCTTGGGACTGCTTTGAGATCCGTGTAATGACTTTGAGGATTGTGCTGCTCTGGAGACTATCGCAAAGTATGCTTTTTTTTTTTCATTTTTATCTCTCTTTTACTTTTTTTTCTCTTTTTTTTTATTTCCTGCCTGATCCTGGAGTCGGCGAAGGAGTTGGCACCTTGCTTTAAGAAGTGTGTGATGATTGAAATCGGCAAAGGAAGCCAGAATGGCTTTCACGATCGTGCGATGCTCTAGGTGCTTTGATGGGCGTGCAAAATCGGGGAATCGGCATTGAAGGGGCAGACCCGATAGGCTCTTGCCGACGATGGCGACGGGGGAAGGAAGACGGTGGCTTCTTCACGGACCATTGTAGGGTGGAGCAGGGGAGGTCTGATTGCTGTGGATTTGGGCGAAAGAAAGTCGGCGACACAGTGGATCCGATGGAGGCGCCAGAGAAGGGGCTTCAGGCGGGAGCGTTAGCCGCGGTTGGTGGCCTTGGAGGCGATGCAGGCGTTCCCAATTGTAGGCAGAGGAATGGGGCATCTAGGGCATCGCAACAATGAGGAGTAGGTCGGTGGGATGGGCGGCCGAAGCTGCAGGAGCAGGACCGGGTGGAGGAGGGAGGTGATGGCCATGGAGGAGGGAGGAGACGACAGCGGCGATGAGATCCTGGGTGCGGTTCTGGGTGTCCATGGGGAAGGAGGATTGGGATTCAGTGGCGTCGTGGGTCATGGCAAACAAAGGGTCACGATGACGGAGGTGAGCTCGATCTTGGCAAATCCGGGGAGATGGTGGTCAGGCGGCGGAAGTCGAGCACGGTGGATGGGGCGGAGAAGGCAGTGGCGGCGAGATCCTGGGCGCAGTTCTATGCATCCATGGGGAAGGAGGATTGGGGAGGGAGCTCCTCCGAGGTGGGAGCTGGGTGGCACGGGCGACTAACGGGGGAAGGGAGGTGATCCGGTGCACCGATCTGAGGAGCTTCAATCGCGGTGACTCCTCCGGTGAGGAAGACGATGGTGAGCATGTGGCGTAGAGGATGGCCATTGTTGGTGCGGCATAAATCTAGGCGGATGTCATGACGGTGGAACAAAAGAAGACAATGAGAATAACAGAAGGATAAGTATGGAATAAGATTGGAATAAAATGAGAATAGCAGGGATAACTGTAATAGCTGGGATAAAAAAAATAATGGATATCCTAAATTTCTGAGCTCTGATACTAAAATTGATGGGGCACAGGATCGGGGTAGGATCGTCGGCGAGCTAAGAAGTCATCGAGATTAGGGTACCTTTTTTTTTGGTATTTTTTTCTAGGGATGGTGAAGGAACAAATGAGGATGGAAGACTTAAGGTTTGGGACTCATGGACTTTGGGGCTCACACTCACGGAGAGATCTCTCACCTCTAGGGCATCGCACCCATCTCATTAATGGAGCTGTTAGGATGAATCTCAAAGGACATGAGGGTGGTAAGGAAGATGGAATCAAGGAAAGGGATAACTAGACATGACCTCACATCATGTCCTGGAGTTGGGCCTCACACCCTCTCCTTACGGAGCAAAAGAAGAATCACTCTTCTCTAAAAGAAAACTTTCATTCATCACTAACTTCCTTTCACAAAGAGATTAGGGGCATATTTATAGCCTTCAAAGCCCCATTTGAAATTCAAATTTACATGGAAAGAGGGGGAATGTAGTTTTGAATTTCAAGTTTCATGAAAAGGGGTGGCAAAATGCATGGGTGCCAAGTGTCTCCTTGTGGTTGCCAAGTGTCTAAATCTAAAAATCTGCATGCATGGGTGCCACATGGAATTCATGTGGGCATTCTTGTGTCTTCTTGTGTTAGGTGCCACTTGGCATTCATGTTGGGACCTTCTTATATAGAGGATGATCTTCAAATTTATTTGCATCGAAATTCATACTGCATCGTGATTCATGCTGCTTCGAAATTCATGATGCTCAAAGATTCGTGCAACTTCAGGATTCGTGCTTACTTCGAGATCCGTGCTGGCAATGTCCCCATCAGCTACCACCACTTAGGGACGTCCAGCATGCTATAGATCTAGTCCTTGGAGCCACCCTACCTAACCTGCCCCACTATAGAATGAACCCAACTGAATAATTAGAGCTTTAAAGACAAGTAAGTGAACTACTTATAAAAGGGTTTATTAGGGAGAGCTTAAGTCCTTGTGCTGTACCAGCCCTATTAATCCCTAAGAAAGATGACACGTGGAGGATATGTGTCGATAGCTATGCCATAAAGAAAATCACTGTAAAGTATAGGTTTCCCATTCCCAGATTGGATGATATGTTAGATATGATGGCCGGTGCAACCATCTTTTCAAAAATTGACCTTAAGAGTGGCTTTTATCAGGTTAGAATCAAACTAGGGGATGAGTGGAAGACTGCTTTTAAAATCAAAGATGGTCTGTTTGAATTGGTTGTAATGCCATTTGGGTTATCCAGTGCCCCTAGCACTTTTATGAGAGTTATGATCCAAGTCTTATGGATGTTCATAGGAAAATTTGTAGTGGTTTATTTTGATGACATCCTAATTTATAGTAGGACTAAGGAAGACCATTTGGAGCACTTACGACTGATTTTCCAAACCCTTAGGAAGGAGAATCTCTATGCCAATTTAAAGAAGTGTGATTTCATGACCCATAGAATTATCTTCCTAGGATTTATGGTGATCCCTGATGGAGTGTCAACTGATCCTAAAAAGGTTAGATCTATAGTAGAGTGGCCAGTACCCACTAGTGTCCATGAAGTATGAAGTTTCCATGGTCTAGTCACTTTCTATAAAAGATTCATCAGGGGATTTAGCACTATTATGGCACCCATAACTGATTGTATCAGGAAGGGCAATTTTAAATGGACTAAAGTAGCTGATAGAGCCTTCCTAGAAATCAAGAGTAAGATGACACAAGCACCAATCTTGAGGTTACCTGATTTTTCCAAAGTCTTTGAGGTAGCTTGTGATGCATCGGGAGTAGGCATTGGAGGAGTTCTGAGCCAAGAAAATCACCTAGTAGCTTTCTTTAGTGAAAAACTTAATGAGGCTAAGCTTAAATACTCAACCTATGATAAGGAATTTTATGCGGTAGTACAAGCCTTAGATACTGGAGACATTATTTACTACCCCAGGAGTTTGTCCTTTACTCTGACCATGAAGCACTCCGATTCTTGAACTCCCAGAAAAAGTTAAACCCTAGGCATGCCAAATGGGTAGAGTTTATACAAGCCTATATCTTTGTACTGAAACATCAGGATGGAATTGAAAACAAGGTAGCAGATGCCCTTAGTCGACATGCCTTCTTGTTAAACACTGTTAGCATTGAAGTCATTGGATTCGATCAACTGAAAGGAGAATACGAAACATGTCCAAGCTTTAGTGAAATTTTCCAATCCCTTGCCCAAGGAGCATCTAGTACCCATAGTGAATACACTTTTCAAGATGGTTAACTGTTTAAAAATAATAGACTCTATATTCCCAGGACTTCACTTAGAGAATTCTTAGTCTGGGAAACCCATGCGGGAGACCTTGCTGGTCACTTTGGTAGAAACAAGACTATCTTAGCTATAGAGGACCAATTCTTTTGGCCTAGTTTAAAAAGGGATGTTGCCAACATAGTATCCAGATGTCGAACTTATGCTGTTGCAAAGCAGTAGAAGCAAAATACTAGATTATATACCTCTTTGCTTGTACCAAATCATCCATGGCAAGATCTTAGCATGGACTTTGTGTTAGGCCTACCAAGACCCTAAGGAAACATGATTCTGTATGTGTAGTGGTCGATAGGTTCTCGAAAATGGCCCATTTCATACATTGCTCTCAAACATTTGACACATCCAAAGTAGCCCAACTTTTCCTTGATCATGTGGTTAGGTTACATGGCCTTCCTAAGATTATAGTGTCTGATAGGGATGTTCGTTTCACTAGTTATTCCTGGAAGACCCTTTGGCACTTATTAAGAACCAAACTCAAATTCTCCATAGCTTACCATCCACAAACTGATGGCCAAACCGAGGTAGTGAATCGAAGCTTAGGAAATTTACTTAGATGCCTCGTAGGTGAACATACCGGGAATTGGGATCTTCTTTTATCCCAAGCTGAATTTGCTTGCAACAGTTTTGTTAATAAGCCTATAGGAAAAAGTCCTTTTGAGGTTGTTCATGGTTACAAACCTAATAAACCTCTTGATTTGATCCCCTTACCCTTGCATGCACGAGTTTCTGAATCTACTGAGTCCTTTGCATAGCACGTTAGGGAGTTGCATAAAGAAATTAGTCATAAGATAAACATAAGTTATGAAATCTATAAAAACTTAGCTAATTCCTGAAAAAGAGCTAAAGAGTTTTCTGCAGGGGATTATATAATGATCAGGCTAGGCCTGAGCGGTTCTCTCTAGGGACCGTAAAAAAACTACATGCTTGCGGAGCTGGACCATTCAAAATAATAGAGAGAGTTGGATCAAAAGCCTATGTGCTCGAGTTGCCATCCGAATTAGGGATTAGTTCCATCTTCAATATTTCAGACCTTGTGGAGTATCAGGAGCTAGCAGCGACACCTAGCGAGCCCTTTAGACCTATCCCTTCCCTTGAGAGTGAACCTATACCAGAGTGTCCACCTATAAACTGGCCTATTAGTGAGGAAAGGATCGAGCGCATCCTGGACGATCAAGCTATCAATACCCGGAACAAAGGCTATCAACGGTATTTGATCCGATGGAAGGTCGATCGTAATTTGAGGACTCATGGAACACCCGAGAGGATCTGTAGTGCCTCAACCTAGACCTTCTTGAGAAATATGAGAGCTGCATTGACCCTTACTCGACGGGGTCAAGTTCCACCCACCCCGGGAGAATTGTTGGGGGTACCAGGATCCGACACAGATTACTGGGCCCTATCTTGTTCACTGATTAGGGTTTTCTTAAATCTTTAATGATGTGTCAAGTTTTGTAATCAAGTATTGTAATAAAGTTAGTCTAGTTGAGAGTTTTGTAATGAAATTAGCTCAGCTGAGTTGAATTAAGTCCTGTAATAAGTTGAGTTATCTCAACCTCAGTATAGTCCAATTGAGTACTGTAAGTTTACGTTCAGTCCAATACAAGTACAGTTATACAAGAAGAGGAGCACCAGCCAAAGCCTTCACCAAGCTCTCCAAAGCCTTCACCAGGCCCTCCCAGAGCAAAGCAAGCCCAAGCCCATGAAGCTCCACATATGAAGATTTCAAGCACCGCATGATACCAGGAAATATTCTAGGCGCCCCACCCCAGGGTTTCCAGCCTACCAGGAGGCCCATGCACCCAAGCTCCTTGATGGTTGCCCAAGTCCAAGTTGGAGGATGCCCTTCCTACCCACACGCCCAAGCCCAACTCCATTAGGAATCCAAGCCCAAGAGACCAAGCCCAAGGCGCCCCCTTGACCAAGTCAAAAGAGGAGAGGAGTGCACTTCCTTTTGGGATTCAAGTTCTAATTTTATTCAACCTTGTAATCCTTTTCCTATTCACATTATGTACTCCTAGTCCTAGGCAAAGTTTGTAATCCTATCCTAACAAGGAGAGGGCATGGGAACATCTATAAATACCCCATCCCTCCTCCTCTTGTAATCATCTTTTTTCATTAATTAAAACTCTGTTAAAATTTTGCTAGCTTGTGTTCTTGTGTGTGAGTGTGAGTATTACTTGTGAGCCCTAGCCCATCCAAACCCTAGCCATCCCAAAACAACCTTCTTCAATCCCTTACATGCTCAAAGTGAAGAAGACCTAGCCGACCAAAGCAAAGAGTCTTCTTCCCCCATCCAGGCTGCCAGTTTCAGCAACCCTGATTCAGCCTTCTCATAAACCCTAATTCCATATTTTTATTTCTTTATTATTTCCTAACTGACCTCTAATGCTTGCAGAATCCCTGAGGTGTTCTCCTCCAAAGAGGAGGCCCTCTTTGCCTCCTAGACCGAACCTCAATAGCTGATTGATCTAAAGAACTACAGGCTTGACTTCCAAGCGACGATCCCGAGTGTTGTGTGACCCCATCTTCGATCGGATCTTCAATCGTTATTCGGTACAATCCTTCTCCCTCCTAATTTTTGATCTCATTGAGGGTACGCTATCATAACCGGGGGTTTCTCAATCTCTGAGGTCCTCCCTTTTGTTATTTTGCATGAGGTCATATGCAGGTATGTTGATTCTTTGCATTGCTAGTTTGCCTGCTAATCTTTACTTGATTTCTGTACTTTAGCCTATAAATTAAAATTCTAAAAAAATTATAAAAAAATTAGTTTCTATTTTCCTACATTCATATCAATCTTAGGTTCATCCTGCATCACTATGCCATTAATGCCTTGGGCACCTGTGACCCGAAAATCGTGCCCCTAGTGTGAACGAGGTGATGCTCTGCTCAGTTTTCCAATGAAGGGTCATGAATGCTTCATTCGAATCAAAGGATGGCCATAAGTTTGGCATATCTGGGGCATCTGGCTGGGCCACATGGCAGTCTCCGGTTGGCAAAAGGACTGAGTGGGCGTGTGCCTTGCATCGGAACGAGGCGATAGTGGGTGGCGACCTTTACTACAAAGGGTCTGTGTCCTCCCCATTTAAGGACTTCTCCTGCTCGAATGTTGAGAGCTCTTGGTAGGCTAGATCATTCGCCCATGCTTTCTTCCTTCACCCCTTCTCCTTCGAGCCATGCTGAGGGAGGGCTCTTGGTGGACTGTAGGTTCTCTACCAAGGAATCAGGGAGTCGAGTGAAGACTCTCTTGGAGGGATCGGCTAGTTGTCAATGCAATGGCATCTGGCTTGGAGAAGAATTCCACCGATTTCGAAAACTCTCCCCAAGGAGGACAAGGGGGAGAGCCTCCGGTCGCATAGCTGGGGAAGAAAAGAAGAGGGAGAAAGAGGCCAGTCGTGCCTCCCCTCAGTTTACAAGATGGAGGTCCTTGACGAGGAGGTGGCAGCCAGGGTGTGGTCTTCATGCGATAAGTCACGACCCCTCTGATGTCGTCAGAAGTGGGAATAACGAGGGGCTGTTGTAGCTTCCCTTAGAATCACGAGATTGGTGAAGTCCAAGGGGGAGGAATTAGAGCTGATGCTGGACTTTAGAGGTCTAGCGGACACCTGAGGAAGGGCCCCTATGAGCTCAGCCTATCCTGCTAGTTCCTTTTGCACCAATCATGGAGGTTAAGATCAAGAGCAAGGCCAGAGCGGACCAAGCTTCCTTTCCTTTCTGTTTGTAATCTGGCTTTTAAGAAATTCCCCAGCCTATCGGGGATCTCCCTTGATGTAAGAGACTTTTGATTAATGAAAGCATCTTTTTCCACTATTCGATGCTTCTCCATCTCCTATTCCTCTTCTTTGGTCTTTAGAATAAGAAGGTGCATTTCTGGTGCCATCTCAAGTCTATTCCAGACTTTCGGCTTCCGCAGGATGATGCTGGGGCCTTAAGGTCTAAATAAAGGCCCTTGGCTTCTGAAGCTTCCGGGGTCCCGCAGCTTGACCCACCGAGTGAGACCTCGAACTCCTTCGGTTCTTGTCTCCGGGCTGCAATTGAGCATGGCGGTTGGAGCTGAGAGGCTTGATGGAGGGGGTCGAGGGGCTTGATGGAGGAGGCAGTCGAGGGGCCTGATGCGCCAAGCTATGAGTCAGGCGGTAGATGGTCGGGACTTCTAGAGTTTCCTGACAGACATCTTCGAGTTGTGAGCAAGGCGGTCGGAGCTGAAAGGCTTGATGAAGGAGGCCAAGGGGCATGATGGAGGAGGCCGAGAGGCCTGTTGGAGGAGGACAGGAGGCTTGATGGAGGAGGCCGGGAGGCCTGATGAAGGAGGAGGCTGGGAGGCTTGATGAAGGAGGAGGCAGGGAGGCTTGATGTGCCAACCTACGAGTCAAGTGGTAGATGGCCAGGACTTCTGGAGCTTCCCGAAATTGTGAGCAAGGTAGTAGGAGCTGAGAGGCTTGATGGAGGGGGTCGAGAGGCCTGATGGAGGAGGAGGCCAAGTGGCCTGATGAAGGAGGAGGTCGAGGGGCCTGATGGAGGAGGACGAGAAGCCTGATAGAGGGGGCTGAGTGGCCTGATGGAGGAGGCCGAGGGGCCTAATGATGGAGGAGGTCGAGGGGCCTGATGCATCAAGCTGTGAGTCGGGCGGTAGATGGCCGGAACTTTTGGAGTTTCCTGGCGGATATTTTCGGACTGTGAGCAAGGTGGCCGGATGGTGGGGACACCAGGATCAAACACAAATCCCTGGATCCCATATAGTTTAATTAGTCATGTGTCAGTTTTAAAAATTTTATAATCAATTAAGATTGAGTCTTATAATAAGTTGAGATTAGTTGATTTGTCTCAACCCTCAACTTAGTCAGTATATTGAGTCCTGTACATCAGTTTTGAGTCTAGTATGAGCCCAATTTTTGTCCAAGAGAGGAGGTCACCCTATTTTAGAGTCCCATCAGGCCACATCCAGGAGTCAGAGGCTACTACATCAGCCTATTAGATTTTATGTGATAACCTAGGATCCAAGATCCTTCCAGAAACTTGGATTCCTTCCAGATGCCCAGATTCCTCTCCAGATACTAGAGCATATTCCCAAACAAGGGAATCCATGATTCCAAAGGTCCACCTACATCCTAGCCCAAGGAAATCAAGTGCAGGCACCAGGCCCAAGCCCACCAAAACCAAGATGCTTTTTTTATTCCAAGAAAATTCCATCCAAGGCATCCCAGCTTCCAGGAGGCCCAAGCCCATGCACCCTTCACCCTTTGGCCGACCTATTGCTGCTCCTAGAAGCCCAACACACCATCCTAGGCATCCTTGGAGTTGACCAAGTCAAATCATGAAGCAAAGAGGAGAAGACTAGTCAAAGTTCTAAACCTAGCTAGGATTCCTAGTCCTTTTAAGCTTTGTAATTCTAACCTAGCTAGGAAAGGACATGTAATCTAACTAGGAAAAGGCTTGTTAACTTATGTGTAACCTTAGTCAGAGAGGGCATGGGAACTCTATAAATACCCCACCCCCTCCCCCTCTTGTAATCAACTTTTTCTTATGAATACAACCTAGCTAAAGTTTTGAGTAATTGCCTTGTGTTTGGTGTTCTAGTATTGGTTCTCTTATTTTTGTGTGCTCTCCTTGTGTCTCTTGGTCGAACCCCTGCTTCCCTAGCTTCCCTCTTGATGCGGGATGACTCTAAGACTGCTAAACATGCATGAAAAATAGTAAAATAATTTTTTTTATGATTTTTATAATTTTATTTGCAGGCTAGATTCCCAAAATAAAGTAAAAACTAGCGGAAAGACTAGCAGTGCAAAGAATCATCGGGTCGCAGGCATACTCATACAAACCAATGAAATATCCAGGACCCGAGAGTTGACAAACTCATAGTTTAGGATAGTTTATCTTCATCAAATCAGATAATAAGAGAAGGTAAGGTTTCTTACCAGTCAGAGATTGAAACTCAATAGCAGCAGGGTTCACTCACAACTCTGATCGAAGCCTGAAAAAAGAAGCCTTGTTTTCCCTTGAATTTGAAGGCTGATCTGGGTGGTCCGGGCAACAAAGAAAGCCTCTTCAGGGGAGGGGAAGCACCTCAGGGATCCTGCAAGCATCAAAGGTTAATCAAAACAGAAAATAAAAATTTAAAAAAGAACTAGGTTTGAAGGGATTCAGGATTAGGGCTAAAAGCTGGCAGTCAGGGAAGAAGGAGCTCTTGGGCTTGGACGGTAGCAAGAACTCCTATTCCTTGGGCATGGCAGATCTCCATGGATGCCAAGGGATGCTAGGGTAGTAGGGTATCAATCCAGGAACACAAGGAGAGCACTCAAAGAGAGAACCAAAACTCAAACTCAAGACAATTTCATAAAATTTCAGCAAGGTTTATTCATAAGAAAAAGATGCTTACAAGAGGGGGAGGGATGGGGTATTTATAGAGTTCCCATGCCCTCACTAACCATGGTTACACTTGGGTTACAAGTCATCTTCCAAATTGGAATACGAGTCATTTTCTAGCTAGGTTAGAAAAACAAATCCCCATTAGGTTAGGAATTGACCTAGTCTTCTTCTTTTTCCTTCATGCTTTGACTATTCCACTCAAGGACACCTCTTAGACTTGGTCAACACTTCAAGGAAATCTAGGAGGGCATGTTTGGCTTCTAGGGGCAGCAAGGGGCTGGCCCAAAGGGACTTGGGTGCATTGGTTTGGGCCTCTGGAAGCTCGGGTGGCCTGGTAGCTTGGTAGCAGGAATATTCCCTGGAATCTTGCTTCTTAAGGGCTTTGGCTTGGCACTTGGACTTAATTTCTTTGGGCTGGGATGCAGGTGGACCTCTGAAATCATAGATGCCCTGGTTTGGGAATATACTCTGGAATCTAGACTGGAATCTGGCATCTGGAGGGCATCTAGAAGGAATCAAGGTTTCTGGAAGCATCTTGGATCCTAGGTTATCACACAAAATCCATTGGGCTGATGTAGTGGCCTCTGACTCCTGGATGTGACCTGGTAAAAATCCAAAATATGGTAACCTTCTCTGTTATACAAAAATTGAGCTCATATTGGACTCATAACTGATATACAGGACTCAAAATAATCACTAGATTGAGGGTTAAGACAAATCAACTAATCTCAAATTATTACAGGACTCAATTCTAGTTGATTACAAAATTTGATACACGGCTAGATAAACCAAATAGGGCCCAGTAATCTATGTCTAATCCTGGTGCCCCCACCAATTCTCCCGGGGTGGGAGGAACTCGACCCTGTCGAGTGTAGGATAACTTGGCTCTCATAGTGCTCAAGTAGGTCTGGGTTGAGGCACTGTAGATCCTCTCGAGTGATCCACGAGTCCTCAGATTCTGGTCGACCTTGCCACCGGACCAACTACCTCTGATAGCCTCTATTCCAGATACATATGGCTTGATCGTCCAGGATTCTCTCAATCTTTTCCTCACTATTTGGCCAATTGTATGTGGACACTCTCGGGTGGGTTCTCTCTTAAAAGGGAGGGATAGGCTCAAGGTGCTCGCTAGGTATCACTGCTGGCTCCCTAGACTCTATAAGATCTGAGATGATGAAGGTGGAGCTAATACCTAAATCAGGTAATATCTCATGCACATAGACATTGGGTCCACAGATATTCATTATCTTAGATGGGCCAGCTTCGTGAGCAGAAAATTCTCTACAACTACAAAATCTCCTACAAAATTATTTATCTCTCTTTTGGGAATTAGCTAAGTTGTTATTTAGTTCATTAGTTATGTTCAGCTTTTGACTAATTTCCATATGCATATGCTGTGCAGAGGGTAGTGCAGGAGCAGACATGTAATTTAAGCTGGCTAAGGGTTATGGGTTCATAGGTTATGGGTTCAGTCCTAAGGGTTGACTCGAATTCCAAAGCTATATTATAGGCTTCCTCTAAGTTCTAAATTTGCCAATAAGATAGTTCCCACTGGATGTCTTCATGAAGGCCAGTCTCAAACCTGGATAAGGTCATGGATTCGGGTTCATCTAGGCAACACCTAAGGGAACATTCTTCAAATTGGGCTATATACTCCGATACAGACCTATTTCCTTGATATAACCTATTCCATTGGTCTAGAAGGCACTGTCGATAGTATGGGGGAACATACTTAGCCCTAAGCTTTAACTTCATGGCTTCCCAGGTGGTAATGGATAGGTTGCCTATCTGATTATTGAGTCTTTCTACTTGGTCCCAATATAATCTAGCTTGATCAATTAGCTTGAGCTGGACAAATTGACACTTTTTCTCAACACTCAAGCCATACCATTCAAGATATTGTTCCATGTCTTTTTCCCAATCTATATAATCCTCAGGATTTGAGGTGTCACTGAAGGTGGGTACTTGATAATTGGGCTTCCTATAGTTGGACTTCTAGTAAGGGTCAGAGTATTGGGTTCTCCTAGGGTTGGGCTCCAAGTATGGGTCATGGTATGGGGTTCTCCTAGGGTTGGGCTCCCTATATGAATCAGAGTATCGGGCTCTCCTAGGGATGGACTTCATGGTCACACTAGTTGGGTTAGATTAAGTCTACTGGTATTGGGTTCCTAATCTAGTGGTCATGCAACAAATCAAACAATTAAAATGAAATGATGCAACCAAGCATGCAAAAGAGAAAGAAAAGGCTAGTATAATCTAAGGTTTCCTAGACCTATAGCCAGAAACTGGGTGGGTCAGCTCAACTTACACCTAACCCAATAGCTAATCCTTCCACTGGCCAGGTAGGGGGTGGGAGTGTGGGAGGCCCCCCTGCTTTTGTAGGGACCCAATTAAAAACCACAGCACCACTTAACACCACTTAGGTCATTTGACTCTGGACCCCCAGCCTTAGACGCCAGCTTTTAGTAATAGCTAATATGTTAAATGCACTAGTTAGACCACATAGCTCGGACTCGACCGGTTGATGTCTCCTAGTCCACTAGGGCAAATTAGGTCTAGTTGATTTTAATTAGGCTTGGGTTAGTATGATGTTGGTTGTTTTGGGCCCAGGACAGGTGATGAAATCCTGCCCTGATCTGAGATAGAGAGTTGCCCTTAAGATTAGGTTAAGAATGATGGCAATCAATGGCCTTGATGCAATCTAAAATAATCAGAAATTAAAATATTTCTTTAATGATTTATGATGTGTCAAATTAGGTTTAAGTTAACTGGGGTTATCAAACAAAGTTTGGCTTGGGATTGGGGGTTTGGTAGTTGATTAGGTTAGGTTAAGTCAAGATGTAGAATGTAGCAGAAATTAGAGAATTAGGATTTCAATTATTGTAGAGTTTGACATAGATCCTGATGCATGGAAAATTCAAAAAAAATCTGGAACAGAGGATGGACGGTGATTATGAACCCTACCAAATTTCATGTAGAAAACAAATCAGATGATAATGAAACCTAGGGTTTTCTCTATTGCTATAGAAATTATTAGGATTCTGTTAGGGTTCATATTATGCCAGATTTTAGGATTTAGGGTTTTAGTAAAAATAATTAAAAATTTTGATAATTACAAGGATAGAACAAAGGACATGTAGTGCAATTTCCATAAAAAAATAAAATATTTATGATGCCAAAATCAGATGAAACCTAGACACCTAATGTAGTTGACAGAATGCAGAATTAGGGTTTGTGAATGCAAAGAAAATAAAAAAAACTATCCTAAACCTGCTCTAATACCAAACTAATATGGGACGACTCTAAGACTGCTAAACATGCATACAAAATAGTAAACTAATTTTTTTTATGATTTTTATAATTTTATTTGCAGGCTAGATTTCCAAAATAAAGTAAAAACTAGCAGAAAGACTAGCAGTGCAAAGAATCATCGGGTCCCAAGCATACTCATACAAACCAATGTGATGACCCCATAAGTAATTTTGATGATAACCAAATATTAGAGCATGTATATTTATTAATGACAACTCTTCTAGTGTTTGACAAGTTTTTGTAGGATGTATAACATGTTTAAACTTCAACTCCTATATTTCTACTTTCTTGTTTGAGTTGTGTTGTAAATGTTTTTGTAAGGAAGAACCCAATGAAAATGCTAAGAAAAATCAAGCTAAAAGGGTTACTTCTATAAGTGTGTGTGCCTTAGATTTTGTTTTGAGTTGGTTTGTGTGAAATTGTAAAAGAGTTGGTGAGAGTTTTCTTTAAGTTCAAATTGTAAAAGTCCTGAAGAAGACACTCGAGCCGACCCCAAGAAAAGAAGAGTCGACTCTGCTTACTGGTACGCAGTGAGGATTCTGGAATGCAGCAATCCGAGCCAACTTGATGGAAAGTGAGCCGACTCTAGTGAATCCAAGTCGATTGGAATCAGTCCGAGTTGACTCTTCCAGAGTCCTTTTCCTAAAGTTTTTTTAGAACAGCCAGGCGAGCCGACCCGACCTAGAAAGAGCCGACTTTGCCAGACCTAATTTTGAAAGCCTGAGAAAGCGAGCCGACCCGAACTGCATCGAGCTGACTCTTCCAGAGAAAGGTTTCTCGAACCTGAGAAGAAGAGCCAACCCAAGCTTAAAGGAGCCGACTCCTCGAGTTCAAGATTTTCAAGATTCAAGTTCGAGCCGACCCGAGCTGTAAAGAGCCGACTCATCCAGAATGACATTCTGCATCCTGAGATAAAGAGCAGACTGCATTGAAGAAATGGCGACTCGACCTATCGACTCGAAGGATCCAAGCCGACTCGAAGGAATTTGAGCCGACTCGAATGTCGCTTCCAGGTATCTAATGGCTAGTTCCAGAATTTATTTTTGAATGCCAAAAAGTGCTCCAATGGTCACAAATCATTCCCCAACTGTCTACAATGGCTAGAACTGCCTTGGGATGATGGAAGACTTTAAATTTGAAGGATTTGAACTACCTTAAAGCAATTAAGAAGAGAGTTCTAAAAAGAAGGGAGAGCTTCATTGAATATCCAACCAACCACAAGAGATAGAGCATAAGAGCATTCAAGTCAACATTCAAGCCTTCAACAACTTTGATATGAAGCTTGAATCAACTTTGGAAGAAGCCACTGAAGTCATTAAAGATTATTCAAGTACATTCAAGTGGACTTCCAATGAGCTGCACCGGCAACTATCCGATAACTTGACTTTGTCATTTATTATTGCATTTATTTTCAATTCAATCTTTGAATTGTTGGGTTATTGGTAAGCTCGGTTGAAAAACCAAATAGGTTTTTGGTGAGCCTTATTAAAACCAAGGGATAGGTTCTTGGTGATCCTATGAAAACCAAGTTGGGTTTCTTTGGTGAGCCTGCTTAAAACCAAAGGGTGTTGGGTTTTTTTGGTGAGCCCGGTTGAAAAACCAAATAGATTTTTGGTGAGCCTTATTAAAACCAAGGGATAGGTTCTTGGTGATCCTGTGAAAACCAAGTTGGGTTTCTTTGGTGAGCCTATTTAAAACCAAAGGGTGTTGGGTTTCTTTGGTGAGCCTGTTTAAAACTAAAGGGTGTTGGGTTTTCTTTGGTGATCCCGTAAAACCAATGTGTAGAGATTTTGGATTGTGATCCTGTAAAACAATCATACTGTATTCGGGTATGAATATAGTGGAAATCCCAAGTGGTATCTTGGATAGTGGATGTAGGTGCTAGGTTGCTCCGAACCACTATAAATTTGGTGTGTTTGTGTTGTACTTTCTCTACTCTGTTTAGCTTCTGCATTTTATAACTCTATCACAGCACCTACCACTTGCAAAGGATTTTGAATAGCACATTTCTTGCTTTAAATTTTTTAAAACACCCAATTCACCCCCCTTTTAGGTAGCCACCTGGGCAACAACTGGTATCAAAGTAGTGTCTCTGATTATCTTGGAGTAAAGATTGATGGCTCATCCCATGAGTACGTCTTTGGCCGAAGGCCAATCAACAAACATATCTCCACTCTTCACTGGCACAAATTATGCATATTGGAAAGCTAGAATGAAGATTTATATTCAAGCTGTTGATTTTCAGTTGTGGAAGGTCATTCTAAATGGTCCTTACATTCCCATGGTTAAAATTGATGGAGTGGACGTTCCTAAACCTGAAGAGGATTGGGACGAACATGACATGAAGATGGGAGAGTTAAATGCCAAAGCCATGAATCTCTTATACTGTGCTTTGGATAGTAATGAGTTTAATCGAATTTCTATTTGCTCCTCGACAAAAGAAATTTGGGATAAACTTGAAGTGACCCATGAAGGAACTTCTCAAATGAAGTCTTCTAAGATTAATCTTCTTGTACATAGTTATGAATTGTTTAAGATGGAACCAAATGAAATAATATCTGTCATGTTTTCACATTTTACTGATATTGTTAATAGCTTAAAAAGTCTTGGAAGTATATATACCAATGCTGATCTCATGCAAAAAATTCTAAGATCTCTTTCGAATAAGTGGGATCCGAAATTGACTACCATCCAGGAAGCAAAAGATTTGAATTCCTTATTGTTGGAAGAATTGCTAGGATCTCTCATCACACATGAACTGACCATATAGCACCGAACTGAAGATGATCACAAGAAAAAGAAATCGATCGCCTTTAAAGCTGCTATAGATTCTAAAAGAGATGAAGAATCGGAAGAAGAAAGCTCCTCTACTGAAAGCGACATGGAAGACGAAGACGTTGCCATGGTCGTAAGAAAATTTAGAAAATTCTTGGGAAGAAGAAAAGGAAGATATTTTAAAAAATTCCACAAGAACAAAGAGTTCGATAAGGAGAAGGACAAGGAAAATGAGAAAGAAAGAGAAGTGCCCACATGTTATGAGTGTAAAAAGCCAGGGCACATCAGACGAGATTGTCCTTTATTGAAAAAGGGATTTAAGAAAAAGAAAAAGAAAGCAATGGTAGTGATGTGGAGTGATAGCGAAGCATCCTCATCAAATAAAGATGAAGAGGCTCCGAAATCTGTGAATTTTTGTTTAATGTGTCTCGAAAATGAGGTATCATCCCTTGAGCTTCAAACTGAGTTTACTTATGATGAACTGAATTCAGCATTTCATGATTTACTTATCGAATTCAAGAAAGCTGGGGTTAAAATCAAGTCCTTAAAGAAACAAAACGATATTTTATTAAAAGATAAGGATGAAATTTTTGAAAAGAATAACATTTTGCAAAGAAAATTGGATAACCTTTCTGAAAATATTATAATCTTGAACAATGAAAAAATTGTTTTATATGAGACAAACAATATTTTAGTTGCTGAAAATACTGATTTGAAAAAGGAGGTTGAAAAGTTTAAGCCTCTAGTAGAAAAGTTGACCTTGAGTTCAAATAAGCTTGAGCTAATTTTGAAAGAACAAAAAGACTCAAAAACTAAAGCTGGAATTGGATTTGTATCTTCAAAAGCTTCAACTGTAATTGCTAAATTTGAAAAAGGTTTTCCATCAAAATCAATTTCAAATGGCCTAAAATATATTCCTAAGAATACTATGCAAAAATCCTTCAAATCAAGTATTCCTGTTTCTGCATCTGTTATAGCTTCAAAGCATGCATCATTAAAAAATGACAAAATTATTTGCTATGCATGTCATAGGTTTGGGCATAAATCCTATCAATGCAATTCCTTAAAAAAATTCATGATTAGTGCACTGAAATATGGAACCATTTGGGTTCCAAAAGGAACCAATATTGCTAACCCGAAAGGACCCAAGTTAGCTTGGGTATCTAAAATCACTCCTTGACTGTTTTGCAGGATTGTCTTGCAGCCCAAAAATCAAAGAAAAGATGGTATCCTGACAGTGGCTGTTCAAGGCATATAACGGGTGACAAGGATCAGCTTATCACCCTATAAATGAAAGAAGGAGGATTTGTTACCTTTGGAGATAATGGCAAAGGGAAAATAATCGGAATCGATAAGGTCAAATTAACCCCTTGTACTTTTATTGAAGATGTATTGCTAGTAGATAAGTTGAAGCACAATCTATTGAGTATTAGTCAATTATGTAATAAAGGCTTCAAAGTTATCTTCGAATCATCTATGTGTATAGTAACTAACTCTCTTGACTCTAGCAACAAATTCATTGGCCATAGACTTAGAAATATTTATGTGGTAGATCTAAATGATCTTGCCATGTCTAGTGATTCCAGCCTAGTAGCCATGAATGCTAAGACCAAGGAGTCATGTCTATTATGGCATAGATGATTAGGTCACGCTAGCATGCATACTATTGTCAAATTAATCTCAAAGAATCTAGTTAGAGGTTTGCCACATTTCAAAGTTGATCTTAATTATGTTTGTCATGCTTGTCAATTTGGCAAACAAACTAGGGAGAGTTTTAAATCGAAAAATGTTATTTTAACAACTAGACCCCTTGAGCTACTTCACATGGACTTATTTGGACCAACTAGGACCACAAGCCTAGGAGGTATGAAATATGGACTTGTGATTGTAGATGACTTTTCTATATTCACATGGGTATTATTTATTGCACATAAAGATGAAACTTTTGATGTATTTCAAAAATTTTATAAGAAAGTTTCAAATAAGAAAAATCTTTCTGTTATTTCTATAGGAAGTGATCATGGAACTGAATTTCAAAATCAATTATTTGATGAATATTGCACTGAGCACGGCATTGATCACAACTTCTCCGCTCCTAGAACACCACAACAAAATGGTGTTGTAGAGAGAAAGAATAGAACTTTGGAAGAAATGGCTAGAACAATGTTATGTGAAAGTAATCTTCCAAGGTACTTTTAGGTAAAAGCGGTGAACACTGCTTGTTACATACTAAACCGAGTTTCGATACGACCAATTTCAAAGAAAACCCCCTATGAGCTTTGGAATGGAAGAAAACCTAATATTAATTATTTTCATGTTTTTGGGTGTAAATGCTTTGTGTTAAATAATTACAAAGATAACTTAGAAAAGTTTGATGCAAAATCTGATGAATCTATATTCCTTGGTTATTCATTACATAGCAAAGCATATAGAGTGTTTAACAAGAGGACTCTTACTGTAGAAGAGTCAATTCATGTTATTTTTGATGAAGCTAATCCTTCACCATCTAGAAAAGATGAGTGCATAGATAATGATGCAGGTACTCTACAAAAGGAAATGGAAGATCTAAATATCCAGGACAAACCAATACAAGATGGAAGTGAAATGATAAGTAAGGATCATACTGATCTACCAAGAGAATGGAGGTATGTAACTTCGCATCCCAAAGATTTAATCATTGGTGATCCTTCTGATGGTGTTAGGACTAG
The DNA here is from genome assembly GCA_021397845.1 of Areca catechu. Taxonomy (NCBI): domain Eukaryota; kingdom Viridiplantae; phylum Streptophyta; class Magnoliopsida; order Arecales; family Arecaceae; genus Areca; species Areca catechu. The sequence goes on along the minus strand of CM038052.1, from coordinate 97,442,519 downwards.
GTTAGCTCATAAAGATGTACATGACCACTTAGCCTTTATCTCTCAAATTGAACCACACAGCTTAGAAGAGACTGAGAATGATCATAACTGGATAATGGCCATGCATAATGAATTAAACCAGGTTGAAAAGAATAATGTATAGACACTAGTTAGTTGACCTACAAACCATCCAATAGTAGAAACCAAATGGATTTATAGGAACACACTGGATGAAAATGGTAAGGTAATAAGTAATAAATGAATTCAATCAAGAAGAGGATATCGATTTTGATGAAACCTATGCTTTGGTAGCAAGACCTGAGACTATTAGATTACTCCCTGCATTTGCTTGCTACATGAACTTTAAACTATTTCAAATAAATCTCAAAAGTTCTTCTAGTCCTGAACAAAGTTTTTGTGAAACAGCTACCAGATTTTGAAAATCTTGCTTTTCCAAATCATGTGTTTAAATTGAACAAAACTTTACATGGTTTGAAACAAGCATCTAGCACATGGCATGATAAAATAAGCATGTTACTACTTGAAAATGATTTTAAAAGAGAAAATGTAGATGAAACTCTTTAAAGAAAATGATCTGATAGTTGTACAAATAATTCATTGATGATACTATCTTTGGTATAGCTAATGAAGGTTTTCGTAAAGGATTTAATGAGTTAGTACAGGTTGAGTTTGAAATGAACTTTATGGGTGAATTCAACTACTTCCTTGGCTTACAAGTCAAACAACTGAAGGAAGGTATCTTTATAAGTCAAGCCAAGTACATCAAGGAATTCATCAAAAATTCGGCATGGAAACAAGCAAAGAGGCTAGCACACCAATAAGTTCTATTTGCAAGTTAGACAAAGATAAAAATGGATCCAACATTGATCAAATGCTATATAGAGGTATGATAGGATCCCGTTTTATATTTGACAGCAAGTAGGCCTTACATCTTGTACTGTGTATGTTTTTGCACTAAATTTCTCTCGAACTAAATACATTAAAATTAGGCACCATTTAATAAGAAAACATGTTTTGAACAATGTTATTATTCTTGAAAATGTACCTATGGAAAACCAACTTGCTAATATCTATATAAAACCATTAGATTTAGACAAGTTTGCATTGATTAAATTTTTGAATTAGGATTATATGATCCCATCTAGAAGAATTCCCAAAACTCTAAGGACAATATATCTAGACAACCTTCTGATTCAAATCCTAAACCTTTTGGGGATTTGATTAATACAAAAATATATTTTTGTGCTCCCTCTGCTCGAGCTGACTCGAGCAAATGATCTGTTGATCGAGCCGACTCGGAAGTCGAGTCATCTCTTTTAACTCGAGCTGTAGGGTTTTGTATATGACATTCTTACTTCCAAACCCTCGTCAACTCCCTCCAAAGAACTTTCCAAGTTTCTCTAAACTTCCTTAAAACTATTTTAAACCCAATTTCCTTGGAATGGTGCCAAAAAGATCGGTTGGGAAGAAATCAAGCAGAAGTGATGTTGCAGCTCCACAGGAACAGAGAAGCAAATTCCGTGAAGATAATGTTCCTCGAAATGAACCACAGTCTGAAGAGGAAGCAAGCCCAGTTTCTCCTAGCCAGCAAAGATCCCTAGGTATGAGACCGGTCACTACTGGCCAACACATTCTTTTTGAATATCTTAAAGAAATCGATTTTGTGATTGGGGATTTAATTGAGAATTAGGGCTGGAAAAATTTATGTTCATTGGATATTATGATCTATCCTAATTTAGTCAAAATGTTCTATGAGAATCTAAGGTATGGGGAAAATTTCATTGAGTCTACAGTTAAAGGAAAAAGTATAATCATTTCTACTGAGATTCTAGGAAGTATCTTGAAGATGCCATTCAAAGGAATCGAGTATCTTGTACTAAAGGATAGATCCAAGGCTTTGCAAACTATTTTGGAAAGGGCTGAAGTTGATGGGATTGGGATTCTTAAAGCAAGTATGCTATCAATTGAAATGAGGGTCCTACATAACTTCATTAGTCGTATTTTCTTACCTAGAACAGGTCGATTTGACTGGGTGAGTGAAAGAGATTTGTGCTTCATGGAACTCCTAATCATTGGCAAGAAAATCAATTTACGTGCAATTATGATTAATCAGATGAAAGAGGCAATTAGGAAAGTCAAAGCCTGCCTGCCATATGGAATGGTTCTCATAATCTTTTTTCAAAGAGCCAAGTTGAGTTGACAGGAGAAGATAACACGGTATTACTTCACACTGACACCTATACAGCAATGACTTTTCAGAGAATGGGGTACTTACTGACCGATGGTACCTGGAAGAAAAAATCTAACCCTCCTACAATTGAAGAAACTGAAGAAGTCCAGGAACAGAGAGAAGAAGAGGCTGGTGAAGGCACCATTTTACACATCCCTGAGCCATAGCCATAGCATGACTCTCTAGTTCAAATGGAGTTTGATACTTCCTTTCCAGATATTTCTATCTCTGGTTTGCCTAATATACCCTACAGCACACCCACATTTGATCAGACTACTAACATTCCAAGTCAAAGTCAAGCTGCTACTGCCCCTACTATAGATACTTCTATAATACAAGACTTCTTGGCACAACAGATGAACAGTATGACTGAATCCATCAAGTCTTCAATGAGTGAAATGTTTAAAGTGTTTCAAAGATCTGTTGATAATAAGCTAAACCAGTTTAGAGAACAAATAGACAATATGAAAGGAAGAATCGATACTCTTGAGAGCTCCAAAACTGCATCTAGTATAAATGAAACTGATATCCAACCAATGCTCCAATTAATAGCATCTAGTTCTGATTCAACCAAAAATTCAGTCACTCAAGTCCTTGAAGCATACAGAACAGAAATGAATAACTTAAGGGTCAGAATGGGATCTCTCGAGGCAGGAAAGAAAATGGAAGAGAATTATACCAAGGGTATAGGTATAATCAGAAGTGAATTCGGAAGGCTAAGAGGGTCTGCAGAAGCTTTTGCTAATGTCCAGGCTTCGGAAATGCTTGCTCTACAAAAAGAAGTGGCAGTAATCAAAGAAGGAATGGAAGACTTGGCAGCTTCTAGAAGTGTGAAAAAAGTTGAAGCTAAATTGAAGTCAATGAGTAGCTTTCTGTGGAAGATGTTGGGCGAAATTGAAGATATCCTAGCTACTCTCAAGACTCCTTCTTGATCCTTTCCTAGTCACTCAGGCCATCCAAGACAACCTACCCCACACATTAGGACACTTGGATCTCATAATATTCCATAATTCATTGATCCTATTGCTTCTTTACCTCCTGGAATTCAGATCCCTGGCCAAACTTCTTCAAAACCTAGCGTAGATGTAAACAGTGACTAAATGTATTACCTTTTTGTACTTCATACTAAACTTTTGGAATAGAATGAAGTATATCTTTTATCTCACAAACTGGTGCGGGCACCAGAATCAGAAGAAGACATCAGGGTTCCATCTGGATCTCTGAATGACCTTGCCCGAAGATTAGGATTTGTAATAAGGGTTGACCTGGTCAACCAGATTATTTTATTTCTTTGAGTCTACATTTCATTTTGTTGAGTCATGTTGACTCAGTCTAAGTCCAAGTCAAGTCCTGGTTGGCGCCATTTCCTAGGGCATCATTTTTTCTTCCAAGGCCAAATGCAAGTGGACGCCACACTCCCTGGACTAGTTGGCGCCACATTTCATCCCAGTGTCCCTGGTCCCCACGCCCAAGAGAGCAAGAAAATTTTCTTAGGAGAAGTCAAGGAAGGCGCCCACAAGCTGCCAAAAGTAACCAAGCTAAAGGAGCAGGGGATTTTTCTTGGAGGGGACATCAAGGTAGGCGCCCACACCTGCCTAAAGTACCTGGCTATGAATGGAAGGGGCCTAGTCTTGGGGAGAAAGACTAGGAGATGAGTATTTTCTTCCAAGAAAGAGCAAGTCATGGAAGGAAAACCCATGACTTAAGGAGAAGAACTAGGAGGTGCCCCACATACCTGCCATATGAAGCCATCACCTTGCATTTGAGGCCGCCCACTCCAAGGAAAGAAGCCTGGTCGGTCAAGGGAAAGTTTTTCATGCTTAGGATGAATGTTTAGTCCCACATGGGAAGTAGTGTAATTTTGTTTCTCTTGCAAGGTCTATATATTGGACCCTTATGTAATCTTTTGATTTTAAGAATGAGTAAATGAAATCTTTTCTTGTGTTGAGCAACCTTGTGTTCTCTTCTACTGCACTTCTTTGAGTGTTGACCTCCGTGAGGGAGTAAATCCGGGTTCCATTGGAGCCTTGGGGAGGTGAGAGATCTCCAAAGATACCAAAACCCTGCCCGGCTTTCATCCCTGGCCGCCAACCCTAATTTCCTTTCATCATCTTAGCCGCCAACACCCAAATTCCTAAACCCTATTCCCACTTCATTCAAGGCCGCCATCTCCTTCTCCAAGCCACCGCCCACTATATCAAGCCCTAGGTCCTTTTCATCTGCAAGTCGCCGCCCTACCAGACAAACTCTAAATCCACTCCATCTTCCACCGCCACCTTCATACTCTTCCCTCATCTTCAAAGTTCGAGCAGTCCAGAGCTATCCCAGGTAAAGGTCTCTTCCTTGATTTTCTTACATCCTTATCTTGTTCTTCATCCTTTCCATATCCAGAGTACGAGAAGAAGGCCAACCTTGCCATAGGACTACAATCCGAGGATCCATTGCGAAGATACCTCGTCTCCAAGGATCCTACAATATGCTCGAGAGTGTCCTTCAATTGAAGCAAAGAGAGATGTCACAGTCAGGTATAAAACCTTCTCTTCTCTCTTCGTCTGTTTCTTGAAAGAGGAGTAAACCCTAGGTCTGGGGGTTTCTCAATCCCCAGCAATCCTACTTCTTTATTACTTTGATAATCTACTCTTTTGAATTGTGCTTTCTTTCAGTGCATATTTTCTTTCAATATTAGTTAGCCTTGTTTTTTGAGTTAAGCCAACTTCTAACAAAACACAAAAAAAAAAAAAAAAAAAGAAGTCTTAATTTACTTCCGCATCGCATCATCTTATTTGTTCTGCATCATTTTTGGTATCAGAGCCCTGTCTAGGGTTCTTGCTTGTTTGATTATTTTTTCATTCCTTTTTACTTTTACTGCATGGAGTAGACTCCCCTGGCCATCCGGTCCTAGGAACAAGCGAGATGCAAGCCTCCTCCTCCCATTCCACGGGGGTTCCTAGGGCGTGTAGGGGTGCCGCTGGGTTATAACTTCTAGGTAGGGATTGTAAACGGGACACACGTTCTATTTTCTGCCACTAACTATCCTGTTATTTGAATTGTTTCTCCCTGCAGAAAATTCTAAATTAAGTAATTCTTATTTTTATGGAACCAGTATAATTGAAAGTAATTTACATAAAAGTTTCATGATTTATTAATTTCTGTAGATTTTCTGAGATCAATTTTACTGCTGTTCTATTTTTTTTTATTTTCCACAGGCTGTTTTTTTATTTGAGTGTGCATAAATTGAATCTATCTTAAGGGCACCGAAGTTGCAACATAAGGGGAGGATTGAGACCCTCTCCTTAGCCCAAAACCACCTCCCGTGCATTCGAACCTAAGCCTTTAATCTTAAAATTAATTAGACCTAATTTGCCCTAGTGGGCTAGGGACACCAACTGGTCGGGTCTAGGCTAGTGTTGAGTCAGTTTGTCTAGTTACTCTGTGTATGCTTTGTACTCAGTGTCTAGAATGGTGGTTCAAGGATTCTATCCCGAAGGGCTTGTGTGCTGGTCTGCCTACCTGGCCAATCACTGATTGGTGTCTAGGATTGGCAATTAGGGACCTAACACTCCCCTTACACCTGCTTGGCTGAGTCCCGAGTTACTACAGGCTAGCTTGCCACTCTGATTGGGCATCTAGTTTGGGCTCTAGGTTTAGTTAGCCCGTAGTCATTTCAGTCGAGTCTCATTTGGTGTGCTTGCTTGCATCATCATGTCCACCCGGAACGGAGTACCCTACCAACCTGGTCAAACCCAACCGGATTTAGAGGCCATGATTAGAACTCTTACCGAAAGTATGACCAAATTGAATCAGGATATGACTGATACTGTTGCCCAGTTTAGGGATCAAGTCCGTGAGGATCTTACCCAGCTTAGGGATCAAGTCCAAGTACTTGAGGAACCTAGACATCAAAATTGGACTCCTAACCAAGATTTTAATGTGCCTCAACCTCACCCACACCAGGAGCCTAGAAGACCTTTATACAGAGATCCTGAACCTAATCATAGGAGGCCTGACCTAGAGCCTGAAGATAGAGATGATAGGTTCATCCGGAACATCAAATTAGATGCACCCACTTTTGATGGTAGCTTAAACCCTAAGCTGTATTCTGATTGGGAGGGTGAGATGGACCAGTACTTTGAGTGGTATACCATGTCTGAGGAAAAGAAGTTCAAGTTTGCCAAGATGAAGTTAGTGCATCAAGCTAGGTTATACTGCGGGAACATTGAGCTAACCACTAGGAGATGAAATGTTGAGCCCATAACCACTTGGCAGGGTATGAAAGAGAAGCTTAGAGATAAGTACCTACCCATTTCATACCAGCAGAATCTGTTAGACCAATGGAAAACCTTGAAACAAGGGAACCGATTTGTCTTAGACTACATAGCCACCTTTGATGAGTACTTGATGAGATGTGATGTGAGTGAAGCCCATGAGGTCACTTTGTCTAGATTTAGGGCTAGACTTAGGGAAGACATTAAGAGGGAGTTGTTTCCGAGAGAGGTTACTGACCTAAACCAAGCCTATCAGATTGCAGTGAACATTGAGAAATTTCAGAGAGGACCTATACCTTCTAGGGTTAGTGCCCCAATCCCAAGAAATAGACCTAGCCAAGTTACTCCTAGCAAACCTTTTCAGGGTATTCCCATCCCTAGGCCCATGGATAAAGGTAAGGCACCTGACACCCAGAGAACCCCTAGTTCTAGTATCACCTGTTTTAAGTGTCAGTGTACAGCCATAGCCTGTTTTAAGTGCCATAGGGTAGGTCATGTTTCTAGCCAGTGCCCACGTAGATCCCTTTACATAGAAGAGGGAGAGGAAGAGAATTCCGGGCCCAATGAAGAATTTGAAGATGTTTCTCTCGAGGATCTGCTAGACCACCTTCCACCTCTTAGGGATATCCAGCATTCCATAGATTTAATCCCAGGAACTACTTTACCCAACTTGCCCCATTATAGGATGAATCCATCTGAGCATGAGAAACTGCAAAAGCAGGTTGGAGAATTGTTGAGGAAGGGGTTCATTAGAGAGAGTCTTAGCCCTTGTGCAATCCCTGCACTACTGACCCCAAAGAAAGATGGCACGAGGAGGATGTGTGTTGATAGTCGTGCCATCAACAAAATCACAATCAAGTATAGGTTCCCCATCCCTAGACTAGATGACATGCTAGATATGATGGCCGGTGCAATGGTTTTTTCCAAAATTGATCTCAAGAGCGGCTATCATCAGGTTAGAATTAGACCAGGGGATGAGTGGAAAACCACTTTCAAAACTAAGGATGGTCTCTACGAATGGGTTGTTATGCCTTTTGGGTTGTCCAATGCCCCTAGTACTTTCATGAGGATTATGACCCCGGTGCTTAGAGCTTTCATAGGGAAGTTTGTAGTGGTCTATTTCGATGACATCCTTATCTATAGTAAGACCCCTGCAGACCACCTAGGCCATCTTAGACAAGTCTACCAAGTTTTGAGGAATGATAGTCTCTACGGTAATCTCAAGAAGTGTGAATTCATGACCAGTAGAGTTATCTTCCTTGGTTTCGTAGTAACCCCTGACGGCGTGGCTGCCGATCCAGAGAAGATTAGGTCCATAGTAGAATGGCCAGAGCCGACCAGTGTGCATGAAGTTAGGAGTTTTCATGGCTTGGCTACCTTCTATAGACGACTCATCAAGGGATTTAGTATTGTAGTTGCTCCTATCACAGACTGTATTAGGAAGGGAGAATTTCAGTGGACTAAAGCAGCCCATAAAGCCTTCCTTGATCTTAAGGATAGGATGACCCAGGCACCAATTTTGAGGTTACCCAACTTTTCTAAAGTATTTGAGGTTGCCTGTGATGCTTCAGGTGTAGGTATAGGTGGAGTCCTAAGCCAAGAGAATCATCCCATAGCATTCTTTAGTGAAAAACTTAATGATGCTAAGCTTAGGTATTCTACTATGATAAAGAATTTTTGCGGTAGTGCAAGCTTTGCGTTACTGGAGACATTATTTGCTACCGCAGGAATTTGTGCTGCTTTCGGACCATGAGGCTCTTAGATTCCTGAATTCCCAGAAGAAGCTTAACCCTGGGCATGCTAAGTGGGTAGAGTATATCCAGTCATATACTTTTGTTTTGAAACATAAGGCTGGGACTGAAAATAAGGTAGCTGATGCCCTTAGTCGTCGATCTTTATTATTGAATTCTGTTAGGGCCGAAGTCATAGGGTTTGAGCAGATCAAAGAGGAATATGAGTCGTGTCCGAATTTTAAGACTGTATCAGGATCTAGCTGAAGGACCATCTAGTAATCATAAGGATTATACCCTTTTAGATGGCTTTGTGTTCTTTAAGAATAGACTTTGCATCCCTAGAACTTCTCTTAGGGAATTTTTGATTTGGAAAATTCATGCTGGGGGTCTAGCAGGCCATTTTGGAAAAGACAAGACCATACTGGCTGTTGAAGACCACTTTTTCTGGCCTAGCTTAAAAAGAGATGTAGCATACATTGTGGCTAGGTGTCGGACCTGCACTGTTGCCAAACAGCGAAAATAGAACACCGGCCTTTATACCCCACTCCCTGTCCCAGATCGTCCTTGGCAAGATGTGAGTATGGACTTTGTGTTAGGTTTGCCTAAGACCCAGAGGAGGCATGACTCTATCTGTGTCGTAGTCGACTGATTTTCTAAGATGGCCCACTTCTTGCCTTGTTCCCAGACTTTTGATGCATCTAAGGTAGCCACCATGTTCTTTAATGAGATAGTTAGACTCCATGGCCTACCTAAGATAATTGTTTCAGATAGGGATATCCGGTTCACCAACTATTTTTGAAAAACCCTTTGGCATAAGTTAGGGACAAAACTTAAGTTTTCAACTGCATATCATCTCCAAACTGATGGCCAACCATAGCTTAGGCAATCTGCTAAGATGTCTTGTTGGTGAAAACACTAGGAATTAGGATTTGTACTTACGTAGGGCTGAATTTGCATACAATGACTCGGTCAATAGGTCTACAGGTAAGAGTCCATTTGAAATTGTGCATGGGTACAAACCTCACACACCTCTTGACCTAGCCCCTTTACCAGTCCACACACGAGTCTCCGAGTCTGCTGAAGTTTTTGCATAGCATATAAAAGACTTGCATAAAGAAATTCATGCCAAAATAAATTTAAGTAATGAAACTTATAAGAAGTTGGCTGATTCTCAAAGGTGAGTTAAAACTTTTGTTGAGGGAGACTATGTAATGATTAGGTTAAGGCCTGAACAGTTTCCTCCTGGAATCGTTAGAAAGTTACATGCTAGAGGAGCTGGACCATTTAGAGTGGTGAAGAGAGTAGGATCCAATGCCTATGTGCTCGAGTTGCCTCCAGAACTAGGCATTAGCCCCACTTTCAACATTACAGACCTAGTAGAGTATAGAGAGCCAGCTGTGATTCCCAGTGAGCCTTTTGAACCTAATCTTGTTCTTGAGAGTGAACCCAACCCAGTGTGTCCACCAACAAACTGGCCAGTGAGGAAAGAACAGATTGAAAAGATCCTGGACGATCAAGTTATCTCTACTCATAATCGAGGATACCAAAGATACCTGGTCCACTGGCAAGGAAGGCCAGATTCTGATGACTCTTGGATCTCCTGAGATGAATTACAAGAGCTGGATCCAGATCTCTTGGAGAGATACCAGAGCCAACTTGAGCCTTACTCGACAGGGTCGAGTTCCTCCCACCCTGGGAGAATTGGTGCGGGCACTAGAATCAGAAGAAGACTTCAGGGTTCCATCTGGATCTCTGAATGACCTTGCCCGAAGATTAGGGTTTGTAATAAGGGTTGACCTGGTCAACCAGATTATTTTATTTCTTTGAGTCTGCATTTCAATTTGTTTAGTCATGTTGACTCAGTCTAAGTCTGAGTCAAGTCCTGGTTGGCACCATTCCCTAGGGCATCATTTTTTCTTCCAAGGCCAAATGCAAGTAGACGCCACACTCCCAGCCACACTCCCAGGACCAGTTGGTGCCACATTTCATCTCAGTGTCCCTGGTCCCCACGCCCAAGAGAGCAAGAAAATTTTCTTAGGAGAAGTCAAGGAAGGCGCCCACAAGCTGCCAAAAGTAACCAAGCTAAAGGAGCAGGGGATTTTTCTTGGAGAGGACATCAAGGTAGGCGCCCACACCTGCCTAAAGTACCTGGCTATGAATGAAAGGAGCCTAGTCTTGGGGAGAAAGACTAGGAGATGAGTATTTTCTTCCAAGAAAGAGCAAGTCATGGAAGGAAAACCCATGACTTAAGGAGAAGAACTAGGATGTGCCCCACATACCAGCCATATGAAGCCATCACCTTGCATTTGAGGCCGCCCACTCCAAGGAAAGAAGCCTGGTCGGTCAAGGGAAAGTTTTTCATGCTTAGGATGAATGTTTAGTCCCACATGGGAAGTAGTGTAATTTTGTTTCTCTTGCAAGGTCTATATATTGGATCCTTATGTAATCTTTTGATTTTAAGAATGAGTAAATGAAATCTTTTCTTGTGTTGAGCAACCTTGTGTTCTCTTCTTCCGCACTTCTTTGAGTGTTGAGCTTCGTGAGGGAGTAAATCCGAGTTCCATTGGAGCCTTGAGGAGGTGAGAGATCTCCAAAGTTACCAAAACCCTGCCCCGCTTTCATCCCTGGCCGCCAATTCTAATTTCCTTTCATCATCCTAGCCGCCAACACCCAAATTCCTAAACCCTATTCCCACTTCATTCAAGGCCGCCATCTCCCTCTCCAAGCCACCGCCCACTATATCAAGCCCTAGGTCCTTTTCATCTGCAAGCCGCCGCCCTATCAGCCAAATCCTAAATCCACTCCATCTTCCACCGCCACCTCCATACTCTTCCCTCATCTTCAAAGTTCGAGCAGTCCGGAGCTATCCCAGGTAAAGTTCTCTTCCTTGATTTTCTTACATCCTTATCTTGTTCTTCATCCTTTCCAGATCCAAAGTACGAGAAGAAGGCCAACCTTGCCATAGGACTACAATCCGAGGATCCATTACGAAGATACCCCGTCTCCAAGGATCCTACAATCTGCTCGAGAGTATCCTTCAATTGAAGCAAAGAGAGATATCACAGTCAGGTATAAAACCTTCTCTTCTCTCTTCGTCTGTTTCTTGAAAGAGGAGTAAACCCTAGGTCTGGGGGTTTCTCAATCCCCAGTGATCCTACTTCTTTATTACTCTGATAATCTACTCTTTTAAATTGTGCTTTCTTTCAGTGCATATTTTCTTTCAATATTAGTTAGCCTTGTTTTTTGAGTCAAGCCAACTTCTAACAAAACACAAAAAAAAAAAAAAAAATAGTCTTAATTTACTTCCGCATCGCATCATCTTATTTGTTCTGCATCATAAACTCTTCAATTTCTCTATAAATTGAATGTTTGATTGCTCCTACAATGACTAGTTTTTCAATTAGAATTTCAAGATAAATATGAGAAAGTGAAATTATCTCAAACAATTATCTAAATACTTTCTCAATCTATTATCTGAATTTATTTCTTACTCTACCTTTTTGATTGATTGACAAAAAGGGGGAGAAAGTATTGCATGAAAAAGATATAACATTGATACTTCAAAGCTTCGATACATATGTGCTACATGTTTGCTCTGATACGTGAAAAGAACATGTATTGATATTTCAAGCTCTGATGCTTTAAGTTCTGACTTATAATGTTTAAAGTTTTGAATTACAATTTTTTTTACAAACTCTGATACATAATGACTCTGACACATAATGTTTCACACTTCAACTTTTGTTAGCTCTGTTAATCAAAGCTATTGAGCTTTGAAATATAAAAATGGATGAAAAGTTTGCCAAAACATGGAGTATTTTATTGAGGGGGAGATTATCTCTCTAAGCCCTAATTCTCCTCTCATTGTTTGGCACTAATAGAAGTCAAATTGCTCTACTTGTTCATATACTCTTGCAAATACTATTATACAAGTAATTGTAAAGTTTTATACTGATTTTTCATGCCCAGTGTTTTGTCATCATCAAAAAGGGGGAGATTGTTAACCCCATAAATGACTTTGATGATAACCAAACATTGGAGCATGTACATTTAGTACTGACAACTCTTCAAGTGTTTGACAAGTTTTTGTAGGATGTATAACATGTTCAAACATCAACTCCTACATTTCTACTTTCTTGTTTGAGTTGTGTTGTAAATGTTTTTGTAAAGAAGAACCCAATGAAAATGCTAAGAAAAATCAAGCTAAAAGGGTTACTTCTATAAGTGTGTGTGCCTTAGATTTTGTTTTGAGTTGGTTTGTGTAAAATTGTAAAAGAGTTGGTGAGAGTTTTCTTTAAGTTCAAATTGTAAAAGTCCTGAAGAAGACACTCGAGCCGACCCCAAGAAAAGAAAAGCTGACTTTACTTACTGGCACGCAGCGAGAATTCTGGAATGCAGCAATCCGAGCCAACTTGATGGAAAGCGAGCCGACTCTAGTGAATCCTAGTTGACTGGAATCAGTCCGAGTTGACTCCTCCAGAGTCCATTTCCTAAAGTTTTTTGAGAACAGCCAAGCGAGCCGACCTGACCTAGAAAGAGCCGACTTTGCCAGACCTAATTTTGAAAGCCTGAGAAAGCGAGCCGACCCGAACTGCATCGAGCCGACTCTTCCAGAGTAAGGTTTTCCAAACCTGAGAAGAAGAGCCGACCCAAGCTAAAAGGAGCCAACTCCTCGAGTTCAAGATTTTCAAGATTCAAGTTCGAGCCGACCCGAGCTGCAAAGAGCTGACTCGTCTAGAGTGACATTCTGCACCCTGAGACAAAGAGCTGACTGCATTGAAGAAATGGCGACTTGACCTATCGACTCGAAGGATCCGAGCTGACTCGACGGAATCTAAGCTAACTCGAATGTCGCTTCCAGGTATCTAACAGCTAGTTTCAGAATTTATTTTTGAATGCCAAAAAGTGCTCCAACGGTCACAAATCATTCCCCAATGGTCTACAATGGCTAGAACTGCCTTGGGATGATAGAAGACTTTAAATTTTAAGGATTTGAACTACCTTAAAGCAATTAAGAAGATAGTTCTAAAATGAAGAGAGAGCTTCATTTAATATCTAACCAACCACAAGAGATAGAGCACAAGAGCATTCAAGTCTACACTCAAGACTTCAACAACTCTGATCTGAAGCTTGAATCAACTTTGGAAGAAGCCACTGAAGTCATTAAAGATTATTCAAGTACATTCAAGCGGACTTCCAATGAGCTGCACCGGCAACTATCCGACAACTTGAGTTTGTCATTTATTGTTGCATTTATTTTCAATTCAATCTTTGAATTGTTGGGTTATTGGTAAGCCCGATTGAAAAACCAAATAGGTTTTTGGTGAGCCTTATTAAAACCAAGGAATAGGTTCTTGGTGATCCTGTGAAAACCAAGTTGGGTTTCTTTGGTGAGCTTATTTAAAACCAAAGGGTGTTGGGTTTCTTTGGTGAGCCTGTTTAAAACCAAAGGGTGTTGGGTTTTCTTTGGTGATCCCATAAAACCAAAGTATAGAGGTTTTGGATTGTGATCCTGTAAAACAATCCTACTATATTCGGGTGTGAATATAGTGGAAATCCTGAGTGGTATCTTGGATAGTGGACGAGGAGCGGGTTGCTCCAAACCACTATAAATTTGGTATGTTTGTGTTGTACTTTTCTCTACTCTATTTAGCTTCTGCTTTTTGTAACTCGATCACAGCACCTACCACTTGCAAAGGATTTTGAATAGCACATTTCTCGCTTTAAGTTTTTTAAAACACCCAATTCACCCCCCTCTTGGGTAGCCACCTGGGCAACACAATGAAATATCCAGGACCCGAGAGTTGAGAAACTTCCAGTTTAGGATAGTTTATCTTCATCAAATTAGATAATAAGAGAAGGGAAGGTTTCTTACCAGTCAGAGATTGAAATTCAAAAGCAGCAGGGTTCACTCAGAACTCTGATCGAAGCCTCGAAGAAGAAGCCTTGTTTTCCCTTGAATCTGAAGGCTAATATGGGTGGTTCGGGCAGCAAAGAAGGCCTCCTCAGGGGAGGGGAAGCACCTCGGGGATCCTGCAAGCATCAAATGTTAATCAAAATAGCAAATAAAAATTAGAAAAAGAACTAGGTTTGAAGAGATTCAGGATTAGGGCTAAAAGCTGGCAGTCGGGGAAAAAGGAGCTCTTGGGCTTGGATGGTAGCAAGAACTCCTATTCCATGGGTGTGGCTGATCTCCAGGGATGCCAAGGGATGCTAGGGCAGCAGGGTATCAATCCAGGAACACAAGGATAGCACTCAAAGAGAGAACCAAAACTCAAAGTCAAGATAATTTCACAAAATTTCTGCAAGGTTTATTCATAAGAAAAAGATGCTTACAAGAGTGGGAGGGGTGGGGTATTTATAAAGTTCCCATGCCCTTACTAACCATGGTTACACTTGGGTTACAAGTCCTCTTCCAAATTGGAATATAAGTCATTTCCTAGCTAGGTTAGAAAAACAAATCCCCATTAGGTTAGGAATTGACCTAGTCTTTCCTTTTTCCTTCATGCTTTGACTATTCCACTCAAGGACACCTCTTGGACTTGGTCAACACTTCAAGGATGCCTAGGAGGGTGTGTTGGGCTTCTAGGGGTAGCAAGGGGCTAGCTCAAAGGGACTTGGGTGCATTGGTTTAGGCCTCTGGAAGCTCGGGTGGCCTGGTAGCCTGGTAGCAGGAATATTCCCTGGAATCTTGCTTCTTAAGGGCTTGGGCTTGGCACTTGGACTTGATTTCTTTGGACTGGGATGCAGGTGGACCTCTGGAATAATGGATGCCCTGGTTTGGGAATATGCTCTAGCATCTGGACTAGAATCTGGGCATCTGGAGGGCATCTAGAAGGAATCAAGGTTTTTGGAAGCATCTTGGATCCTAGGTTGTCACACAAAATCCACTGGGCTGATGTACATGACTCAAAATAATGACTAGGTTAAGGGTTGAAAAAAATCAACTAACCTCAACTTATTACAGGACTCAATTCTAGTTGATTACAAAACTTGACACATTTATTACAAAATTTGACATATGGCTAGGTAAACCAAATAGGGCCCAGTAATCTATGTCTGATCCTGGTGCCCCCACCACCTTTGCATCCCGGGAGATCAGCCACATCCAGAAAAAGATGCCCTAGCTGCTGCCCCAATCAAGCAACTACTTCTTCCCTAGGACACCCACACCTAAATCTAATTTTGTTTCCTTCTAAATCCTAGTTTTTATTCCTTTGTTTAATTGCTATTTTGATTGACCCCTTATGGGGATATTGGCAAGAGGAAGAAGTTGCAAGCTAACAATCTCTGGTTTTGTAGCTAGTCCAATTTTTTTTAGGTTCCACTCAAAATTATGGAGATGAAGCCCAAACTCATGAAGCATCTTGAAGGCTCCTAGTTCCACCCATTTAAGAAGAAGAGCCCTATTGCATGAAGCAAGTCAAGACCATTTCCATTTGAGACAAGCAAGCCAAAGAAATTCAACTAATTAAGACCTTTCTTTCTAAAATTCCAAGCAATCCATTTCGGTCGGCCAACCTATGATTTGATTCACCTAGTTTAAAGCACATTTGAAGACTAAATCTTAGAAGACACATGGAAGGCTTTTGATGAGGACACTTGGTAAAATAGGATGGTGCCACATGGAGATTCTAGTTTCTTCTATTGTTAGGATTAGTTACCTAGAAGCTTCTCATGTAATTAGTTACCAACTAAATCTAATTTAGTTGGCTTTTTAATCCACCTTTTTGCTGCCCATTATGGCTGCCCTTGGCCTATTAATAGGACCAAGGCCTCCTCTTATAAAGTAATGAATGATTTGAGTGAATGAAAGTTTCCTTGTTTGAGTTCTATTCCATCTTGCCAAGTTCTCTTGAGTTCTTCCTAGAATTTTGAGTGTTTTCTTTAAGTTTGAGTTGGAGTGTTGAGTTTGATCTTGAATTTAAGTGAGTGCTTTGAGTTTAGAGGGCCATAGTTCCATTTCCAAATTTTTCTACATAAGACCCAAGTAGTCCAAGAACAAGAGGAAGTGCTGCACAAAAATTCCAGCAACTCTCTTCACTTCTCTTGTTGATTCCTTACTTTTTTAACCATTAATTTCTTTGAATTTCGACCTTACCTTGACTCTTTGCAGGTTCTTTTAGGTGATTTGAAGATGATGATGAAGGCTCCATGCCATGGATCAAAGCTCCAATGGTGAATCCAAGAAGGGAATGTAGATCTTGTCTTTAGCCTTCAATCTTTGAGTGGTGAGTGATTCCCTTCCACTTGACCTTTAAATTCTCTTCATTGTTGAGAAAAGACCCTCTTGATCCTTAGATCTGAGGTTCTTAAAGGTATATTAGCCTAGTTTGAGGGTTTCTATGCCCTTAGATCTTCTCTTTTGTTTTTTTGAAAGGAAGCTTGCACAAGGGTGTCAGATTTTCTGCTCACCTAGTTCCTAGCTCGAAATTCTTCATCCCTTCCACCCATGAATCCGGCCATATCTGGAGCTCTAATGCTAGTATGTTGTTCCTATAGATCACATCTCTACACACCCATTTCATCAAATTCGTCCCCCATCAATTTTTTGGTATCAGAGCTTTGGTTCTATGTTAAGCTTTGAAAGCTGCTGGAATTCTGTCTAACTGTCTTCCGAGATTCAGTGATTTTTTGTATTTTTTATATTGATCAAAAAAATCCAAAACATACTTTACCAGTACCTTAATGTGTTATAATTCTAAATATAAAATTAAAAAAAAATATTCCCTCTATTTTTGAATTTAAAAATATACGATTTTAAGTCATTTCTGAAGTTCTGTCTAGAATTTAGTTTCTGCCTTCCATTTCATTTAATTTTTAAAAAATTTAAAAAATATTTTTTCTAATTTTTAAATTTTAGATATGAGATCTAGACCTCGATTTTTGTTATTTATCACCAAAATTCTGAGTTTTAGAGAAGTTTAAAGCTCAAAATTTGAAATTTGAATTTAGGTTATCAAGAGTTAGCTAAACTGCTGGAATCTTCTAGCAACTGTTTTCAAACTACCTTCTCAACCAAAACTCGAATTAATTTGAAGTAAAAATTTAAAATCCAAGATTTTAGACTTAAGATCTAATGAAATCAGTTTTATTTTGAATTTTCTGGATTTTTAAAATTTTAAATTTTCAATTTTCAATTCAGGTTAGTTGGAGGTTAGTTGGAAACTGAAAATTATACTTTAACCACTTTGCTTCCAAGGATGAGTTTTCTAATTAAATCTCAAAATTTAAAATTTAAAATTTTGTTACTGAGATCTAGGCTTCAAGATTTGAATTACCGAATTTAAATTTTCATTATTTGAGATTTTGAAATTGGGTTAAAAAATTCATGCATTTGTGCTAGGTATAGTTGATTGTGCTCATTATTTTGCTGAAATTGTTTGCATCCATTTTAAAAATATCCTAAGGGCATTCAATATTACATAAGGGAAGGAGGTCATTACCATTCCTTAGCCCAAAACAATCATCCATATTTGCATTGACCTAAACCCTAAGTAAAATCAAGTAGGAACCTAAACTAGGGACACCCACAAGTTGGGTTCAAGTGCAAGGTAAGACAAAGTATTATTTGAGTTTGTACTTATTCCTTGAAATTGGTGTCTAAGGCTAGAGATCAAATGGCAAACACCTTAAGCGGACTTGCAATTTTTAATTAGGACCTCGCAAAAGCGAGGGGAGCCTCCCGCAACCCCACCTCTTACCTGGCCAGTGGACAGGATAATCACATTCTTAAGTAGTACCTAGTTAAGTCTTGTATTCTTGAACTCTAGGTCTTGGAGTCCTAGAATAAGGTCTTATTTGCTTGCCCATTGTATTGCTTATCCTTGTTCAGTATCCTATAAGCCCGATACCAAAGTCCACCCTTAGTCTGGTTATTATCCATGGACCCCAATCTTGAATTCTTTATGAGGACCATGACTAAAAAAATTGGTACCCTAACTAAACAATTAGGATCAATGAACAAAGAGTTAGGGCAAGTGAATAATCAAATCGGGAACATTGAAAAAGATTGCTTGAACCATACTAATCCTAAATCACCTCCTATTAATCAAAGAGTCCATTGTCATGATCTCACCCTTGAGTATAAACTTAGATATCCCTATCAAGGCTTTGTAGATCAGGAGGAGAGAGTCTTTAGAAGTAATCGACCCTATGCACCTACTTTTGATAGAAACCCTGAGGTGTATGTCGATTGGGAGAAGAAAATGGATTGATACTTTAAGTTTGATGAAATGTCGGAAGAAAGGAAGTGTCAATTTCCTAAATTAAAGCTAGTCCGACATGCTAAGTCATATTGGAGACATGTTAAGCATAAAAGTTATTATAGTGGGGTTAAAATAATTACTTGGAGAGATATAAAGAGTAAGTTTAGGAAAAAGTACCTAGGCAAACCTCATAAGCTAAATCTTTCAAACCAATGATACAAATTGAGACAAGATGATAAAACTGTGCTTAAATATATTGTTGAATTCAATGAGTACGAGAGAGATGAAGAAGAGACTAAATCCATGAAAGAATTAGAGAAAAAATCTCCTGAACCTCTTGAAGTACTCAAGGAAGAAATAGAATCTAAATCTTGTCCAACTAAGAAATTAAAGAAAGAATCCCCTGAACATGATGAAGAATTTAAGGAAGAAGTCTATGAAGCTAGGTCTGACTTAATGGATGAATATAAACAAGAACAATTGGTTGAAGATAAAATAATTATCCAGCCTAAAGAAATTAATAATGGGAATAATCAACTTGAAGAAAATGAAGTCAAGAAGAGCCACCCCAAGAAATAAAAGAGTTCATAAAAGAAGAGGATGTGGAATTAAAGTTAACTAATTCAAATTTAAAGATCAATGAAAGAGCACCTATTGGGGTATTGACCATCCAAGAAACCCAAGAACAAACCCCAACAGATCAGTCCCAAGAAGTTGTAGAGCCTTTGAAGAACTTGCGATATGTATCCCCTAATAGTTTTTCTATCCATGATCCACCATTTTTGAACATCCACCATCCTGATCCACCACTATGTATCATTCACTCTCCTATTCTATCCGGTTGGGACATCCACCATACCATTGATCTGTTCCTAGTAATATTCAATAGTTACTTTCTTAAGACTCTATGGCATATGTTGGGAGCCAAATTGTGATTTACTACCACTTACCTGAAGATATGTGCAAGAGTCTTAGAAGCCTTTAAGGAGAATATTGGAAATTAAGAGCTTTTATTTTATAGCCAATAATAAAGTTCAGTCATTAGTTAATAAAGCCCATTTGAGCTTGTCTTTTTTATCATTTGAGTTTGTTTTATCATTTGGTGTCATCCAAGCATAAGTCTGCCGAATCATATGCACAATGTCTTAGGGATTTGCACAGAGAGATTAGCAAGAAAATCCAAATGAGCAATGAGAGCTTCAAGCATATGGCCGATTCTCATAGAAGGGCCAAAGAATTTTAAGTAGGGGACTTTGTGATGATCAGGCTAAAACCTGAACAGTTTTTACCTGGAACTATGAAGAAACTCCATGCCCGTGGTGCAGGTCCTTTCAAAATAATAAAAAGAATATGACCTAATGCTTATGTGCTGGACCTACCTTCTGACTTTGGCATTAGCTCTACTTTTCATATCTCAGGTCTGGTAGGATACAGGAAGCCCATAATGATTCCTAGTGAGTTCCTAGAACCTGATCCATCCCTTGAGAGTAAACCAACCCCAGAGTGTCCACCAGCCACACTACCAAAGCGAGGAGAAAGAATTGAAAGGGTTATAGATGACAAGATTGTCACTACCCGGAATAAAGATTACCAACGATACTTGGTCCATTGGCAAGGTAGACCTGATTCTAAAGATTTATGGATCACTCAAGAAGAACTACAAAGGATCAATCCAGATCTACTTGAATACTACCAAAGCTAAAAAGATCCATACTCGTCAGGGCTGAGTTCTTTTCACCAGGGGAGAATTAATGGGGACATTGGCAAGAGGAAGAAGTTGCAAGCTAACAATCTCTGGTTTTGTAGCTAGTCCAATTTTTTTTTATGTTCCACTCAAAATTATGGAGATGAAGCCCAACCTCAAGAAGCATCTTGAAGGCTCCTAGTTTCACCCATTTAAGAAGAAGAGCCCTATTGTATGAAGCAAGTCAAGACTATTTCCATTTGAGATAAGCAAGCCAAATAAATTCAACTAATGAAGACCTTTTTCTCAAAAATTCCAAGCAATCCATTTGGGCCAGCCAACCTATGATTTGATTCACCTAGTTTGAAGCATATTTGTAGACTAAATCTTAGAAGACACATGGAAGGCTTTTGATGAGGACACTTGGTGAAATAGGAAGGTGCCATATGGAGATTCTAGTTTCTTCTATTGTTAGGATTAGTTACCTAGAAGCTTCTCAATGTAATTAGTTACCAACTAAATCTGAATTGGTTGGCTAATTAATCTACCTTTTTGCTGCCCATTATGGCTGCCCTTGGCCTATAAATAGGACCAAGGCCTCCTCTTGTAAAGCAATGAATGATTTGAGTGAATGAAAGTTTTCTTATTTGAGTTATATTCCATCTTGCCAAGTTCTCTTGAGTTCTTCCTAGAATTTTGAGTGTTTTCTTTAAGTTTGAGTTGGAGTGTTGAGTTTGATCTTGAATTTGAGTGAGTGCTTTAAGTTTAGAGGGCCATAGTTCCATTTTCAAGTTTTTTCATATAAGATCCAAGTAGTCCAAGAAGAAGAGGAAGTGCTGCCCAAAAATTCCAGCAACTCTCTTCACTTCACTTGTTGATTCCTTCCTTTTTTTCCATTAATTTCTTTGAATTTTGACCTTACCTTGACTCTTTTCTGGTTCTTCTTGGTGATTTGAAGATGATGATGAAGGCTCCATGCCATGGATCAAAGCTCCAATGGTGAATTCAAGAAGGTAGTGTAGATCTTGTCTTTAGCTTTCAATCTTTGAGTGGTGAGTGATTCCCTTCCACTTAAGCTTTGAATTCTCTTCATTGATGGGAAAAGACCCTCTTGATCCTTAGATCTGAGGTTCTTAAAGGTAGCTTAGCCTAGTTTGAGAGTTTCTATTCCCTTAGATCCTCTCTTTTATTTTTTTGAAAGGAAACTTACACAAGGATGTCAGATTTTCTGCTCACCTAGTTCCTAGCTCGAAATTCTTCATCCCTTCCACCCATGAATCTGGCCATATCTGGAGCTCTAATGCTAATATGTTGTTGCTGGTAAGTAGATCACATCTCCACATACCCATTTCATCAAATTCGTCCCCCATCAATGTTTTGGTATCAGAGCTTTGGTTCTAGGTTAAGCTTTGCAGGCTGTTGGAATTCTGTCTCACTATCTTTCAAGATTCAGTGATTTTTTGTATTTTTTATATTGATGAAAGAAATCAAAAAATAAAACTTTCCTAATACCTTTTTGTGTTAGGATACTAAATATAAAATTCAAAAAAAATATTCCTTTTTATTTTTGGATTTAAAGATATAAGTTCTTAGGTCATTTCTAAATTTCTGTCTAGAATTCAGTTTCTACCTTGCATTTCATTTAATTTTCAAAAAAAATATAAAAATATTTTTTATAATTTTCAAATTTTAGATCTGAGACTTGGACCTCAAGTTTTGTTATTTACCACTAAAATTTTGAATTTTAATGAAGTTTATAGCTTGAAATTCAAAATTTGAATTCAGGTTATCAAGAGTTAGCTAAACTGCTGGAATCTTCTAGCAATTGTTTTCAAACTACCTTCTCAACCAAAACTCGAATTAATTTGAAGTCAAATTTTAAAATCCAAGATTTTAGATCTGAGAACTAACCAAATCAGTTTTATTTTGAATTTCTTGGATTTTTAAAATTTTAAATTTCAAATTTACAATTCAGGTTAGCTGGAGTTTAGTTGGAAACTGAAAATTACATTTTAACCACTTTACTTCCAAGCATAAATTTTCTAATTAAATTTCGAAATTTAAAATTTAATATTTGGTTACTGAGATCTAGGATTCAAGATCTGAATTACCCAATTTAAATTTGCATTATTTGAAATTTTGAAATTGGGTTAAAAAATTCATGCATTTGTGCTAGGTATAGTTGATTGTGCTCATTATTTTGCTGAAATTGTTTGCATCCATTTTTAAAATATCCTGAGGGCATTCAATATTACATAAGGGAAGGAAGTCATTACCTTTTCTTAGCCCAAAACAATCACCCATATTTGCATTGACCTAAACCCTAAGTAAAATCAAGTAGGAACTTAAACTAGGGACACCCACAAGTCGGGTTCAAGTACAAGGTAAGACAAAGTATTATTTGAGTTTGTACTTATTCCTTGAAATTGGTGTCTAAGGCTAGAGATCAAATGGCAAATGCCTTAAGTAGACTTACGATTTTTAATTAGGATCTCATGAAAGCGAGGGGAGCCTCTCGCAACCCCACCTCTTACCTGGCCAGTGGACAGGATAATCACATTCTTAAGTAGTACCTAGTTAAGTCTTGTATTCTTGAACTCTAGGTCTAGGAGCCCTAGAATTAGGTCTTGTTTGCTTGCCCATTGTATTGCTTATCCTTGTACAGTATCCTATAAGCCCCATACCAAACTCCACCCTCAATCTGGTTATTATCCATGGACCCTAATCTTGAATTCTTTATGAGGACCCTGACTGAAAAATTTGGTACCCTAACTAAATAATTAGGATCAATGAATAAAGAGTTAGGGCAAGTGAATAATCGAATCAGGAACATCGAAAAAGATCACTTGAAACATACTAATCCTAAATCACCTTCTATTAATCCAAGAGTCCATTGTCATGATCTTACCCCTGAGTATAAACTTAGATACCCCTGTCAAGACTTTGTAGATCAGGAGGAGAGAGTCTTTAGGAGCAATCGACCCTATGCACCTACTTTTGATGGAAACTGATGGGGGACTAATATGCATGCAGTTTATTTTGTATGTTTTACATGTTGAGTTAGGTGATTAATTCCCGAATTTCAGATCAAAATTATTTGTAGGGAATTTTGTATGAATTTTTGAAGATCAGCATGCAGATTAGGACCTAGAAAAGTAGCAAAGAAGGACCGCCGGGGCTGAGAAGCCTCGGTTAGGGCAAGTTCTCCTACAATAAAACTACTGAAGGTAGAGGGGTGTACCTGACAATGTCTGTGAAGATCGCAGCGAAGGGGTCTCTCGTTTCTCAATGGATGCGGCCTGGAAAACCGAGCCAAAGTCCTACGGATACCTAGCTTTCTGCTCGGTGATCCGATTGAGGCTTGGCTGGAGTCGTTGGATTCGTAGGAACTCAGGGACCTGCAAACGACCTATCAGGGGTTAGAAAACTCACAAAGGAACAAGAAAATAAAGGGAAAATAGCAAGGGAAGGCTTCTTTTGGAGTGGGCATCCAGGGATCTGAGAGGCTTGTTGGTAGCAGGAAGATGATTGCAGCACTGGGAAGAAAAACTCTCACAAACCCCTTTATGCACATAGCAGGGTATCACACAACTCAATAGAACTCAAGGTTTTAATTCATATCAAAGATTAGGTTTCATACAAGAGGCTAGGGTCCCTTAAATAGCCCCTTAACCTTGGGCTCCAAGTAAGGGTACATAAGTCTTTACATAAAAATCCTCTTCCCTCTCAAACCCTAGCTAGAAAATAAGGAAACATTAGGTAGAAAAAATCCCTAAAAATTCTCTTGACTTGGCCAACACTCCAAGGATGCCTAGGGGGGTGTGTTGGGCTTCTAGGAGCAGCAAAAGGCCTGCCCAAAGGAGCTCGGGTGCATGGGTTTGGGCCTCTGGAAGCTGGGGTGGCCTGGTAGCCAGGTAGCAGGAATATTCCCTGGTATCTTGCTTCTTAGGGGCTTGGGCTTGGCACCTGGGCTTGATTTCTTTGGGCTAGGATGCAGATGGACCTCTGGAATCATGGATTCCCTTATCTATGAATATACTTTGGCATCTGGAAGGGAATCTGGGCATCTGCAAGAAATCAGGGTTTTCCTGAATTTTCCTCCTGGGGTCTTCAAATCTTCAAGCTGGGTTGGACTTGGGCTATACTTCCATGTCTTCAATCTAGTTGGACTTGGTCTTCACTTGTATGATATAGTCTTGAGTCTTCAGTATGCTTGGACAGGACTCAAAAAAATAAAATTAGCTCAACATGAGCTGACTAGCATTGGACTGAACTAGCTCAACATAAGCTGACTAGTACAGAACTAAAATAACAACTCAAAAGACTCAAACAACAACTAAAAAAAGGACTCAGATGGGCTAAGCCCTTATTACAGATGGACTTATAAATTATTGGTCAATTCACAGAGGGTTGAAAAGCCTCTGTCTTATTCTGGTACCTCCGGTGTCCCCACCAGAAACCCTGAGGTGTATGTCGATTGGAAGAAGAAAATGGATCGATACTTTGAGTTTGATGAAATGTCGAAAGAAAGGAAGTGTCAATTTGCCAAATTAAAGCTAGTTCGACATGCTAAGTCATATTGGGGACATGTTAAGCATAAAAGTTATTATAGTGGGGATAAAATAATTACTTGGAGAGATATGAAGAGTAAGTTGAGGAAAAAGTACCTAGGCAAACCTCATAAGAAAAATCTTCCAAACCAATGGTACAAATTAAGACAAGATGATAAAACTGTGTTTAAATATATTGTTGAATTCAATGAGTACGAGAGAGATGAAGAAGAGACTAAACCCATGAAAAAATTAGAAAAAAAATCTCCTAAACCTCTTGATGTACTCAAGGAAGAAATAGAATCTAAATCTTGTCCAACTGAGGAATTAAAGAAAGAATCCCCTGAATATGATGAAGAATTTAAGGAAGAAGTCTATGAAGCTGGGTCTGACTTAGTGGATGAATATAAACAAGAACAATTGCTTGAAGATAAAATAATTATCCAGCCAAAAGAAATCAATAATGGGAATAATCAACTTGAAGAAAATGAAGTCCAGGAAGAGCCACCCCAAGAAATAAAAGAGTTCATAAAAGAAGAGGATGTGGAATTAAAATTAACCGATTCAAATTTGGAGATCAATGAAAGAGCACCTATTGGGGTATTGACCATCGGGGAAACCTAAGAACAAACCCCTATAGTTCAGTCTCAAAAAGTTGTAGAGCCTTTGAAGAACTTGCAATATGTACCCTCTAATAGTTTTTCTATCCCTAATCCACCATTTTTAAACATCCACCATCCTGATCAACCACTATGTATCATTCACTCCCTTATTCCATCCGGTTGGGACATCCACCATACCATTGATTTGTTCTCAATAATATTCAATAGTTATTTTTTTAAGACTCTATGGCATATGTTGGGAGCCAAATTGAGATTTACTGCCACTTACCTGAAGATATATGCAAGAGTCTTAAAAGCCTTTAAGGGGAATGTTAAAAATTAAGAGATTTTATTTTATAGCCAATAATAAAGTTCAGTCATTAGCTAATAAAGCCCATTTGAGCTTGTCTTTTTATCATTTGAGTTTGTTTTATCATTTAGTGTCATCCATGCATAAGTCTACCAAATCATATGCACAACGTCTTAGGGATTTGCACAGATAGATTAGCAAGAAAATCCAAATGAGCAATGAGAGCTACAAGCATATGGTTGATTCTCATAAAAGGGCGATAGAATTTCAAGTAAGGGAATTTGTAATGATCAGGCTAAAACCTGAACAGTTTCCATCGAGAACTATGAAGAAACTCCATGCTCGTGGTGCAGGTCCTTTTAAAATAATAAAAAGAATATGACCTAATGCTTATGTGCTGGACCTACCTTCTGACTTCAGCATTAGCTCTACTTTTAATATCTTAGATCTGGTGGGATATAGGAAGCCCACAATGATTCCCAGTGAGTTCCTAGAACCTGATCAATCCCTTAAGAGTGAACCAACCCCAGAGTGTCTACCAGCCATACTACCAAAGTGGGAAGAAAAATTTGAAAGGGTTATAGATGACAAGATTGTCACTACCCAGAAAAAAGATTATCAACGATACTTGGTCCATTAGCAAGGTAGACCTAATTCTGAAGATTCATGGATCACTCAAGAAGAACTACAAAGGATCAATCCAGATCTACTTGAATACTACCAAAGCCAAAATGATCAATACTCGTCAGAGCCGAGTTCTTTTCACCCGGAGAGAATTAATGGGGACATTGGCAAGAGGAAGAAGTTGCAAGCTAACAATCTCTGGTTTTGTAGCTAGTCCAATTTTTTTTGGTTCCACTCAAAATTATGGAGATGAAGCCCAACCTCATGAAGCATCTTGAAGGCTCCTAGTTCCACCCATTTAAGAAGAAGATCCCTATTGTATGAAGCAAGTCAAGACCATTTTCATTTGAGACAAACAAGCCAAACAAATTCAACTAATAAAGACCTTTCTTTCCAAAATTCCAAGCAATCCCATTTGGGCTGGCCAACCTATGATTTGATTCACCTAGTTTGAAGCATATTTGAAGACTAAATTTTAGAAGACACATGGAAGGATTTTGATGAGGACACTTGGCGAAATAGGATGGCGCCACATGGAGATTCTAGTTTCTTCTATTGTTAGGATTAGTTACCTAGAAGCTTCTTAATGTAATTAGTTTCCAATTAAATATGAATTAGTTGGCTTCTTAATCCACCTTTTTGCTGCCCATTATGGCTGCTGTTGGCCTATAAATAAGACCAAGGCCTCCTCTTGTAAAGCAATAAATGATTTGAGTGAATGAAAGTTTCCTTGTTTGAGTTCTCTTCCATCTTGCCAAGTTCTCTTGAGTTCTTCCTAGAATTTTGAGTATTTTCTTTAAGTGTAAGTTGGAGTGTTGAGTTTGATCTTTAATTTGAGTCAGTGCTTTGAGTTTGGAGGGCCATAGTTCCATTTTCAATTTTTTCTAAATAAGATCCAAGTAGTCCAAGAAGAAGAGGAAGTGCTGCTAAAAAATTCTAACAACTCTCTTCACTTCTCTTGTTGATTCCTTCCTTTTTTTTCATTAATTTCTTTAAATTTTGACCTTACCTTGACTCTTTGCAGGTTCTTCTTGGTGATTTGAAGATGATGATGAAGGCTCCATGCCATGGATCAAAGCTCCAATGGTAAATCCGAGAAGGGAGTATAGATCTTGTCTCTAGCCTTCAATCTTTGAGTGGTGAGTGATTCCCTTCCAGTTGAGCTTTGAATTCTCTTCATTGTTGGGAAAAGATCCTCTTGATCCTTAGATCTGAGGTTCTTAAAGGTAGCTTAGCCTAGTTTGAGGGTTTCTATGCCCTTAGATTCTCTCTTTTATTTTTTTGAAAAGAAGCTTGCATAAGGGTGTCCGATTTTCTGCTCACCTAGTTCCTATCTCGAAATTCTTCATCCCTTCCACCCATGAATCCGGCCATATCTAGAGCTCTAATGCTAGTATGTTGTTGCTAGGTAAGTAGATCATATCTTCACACACCCATTTTATTATATTCATCCCCTATCACACCTGATGCTTGCAGGATCCTCGAGGTGTTTCACCTCCTCAGAAGAGGCTTTCCTTGCCTTCAGACCAGGTCCAGATCAGCCATCTGATTCAAGGAACTAAAGCTTCTTCTTCCAGGCTCCAATCAGAGTGTGAGTGATCCCTTTTACTGCAAAGTTTTTAATCTTTGACTGGTAAGCAACCTTCCCTTCTCTTGATATCTGTTTTGATGAAGATAAACTATCCTAATCCATGAGTTTTTCAATTCTTGGATCCTGGAATTTATTATTTTTTCATGAGTTTGCCTGCGATCATGATGATTCTATGCATTGCTATTCTTCTTGCTAGTTTTTACTTTTATTTAGGAATTTAGCCTACAAACATAAATTATAAAAAATCATTAAAAAATTAGTTTTCTATTTTTTCTATATCTTTAGCAATCTTAGAGTCATCCCGCATTAGTTTGGTATCAGAGCCGGTTTAGGATAGTTTTTATCTGCTTTGCATTTACAAACCCTAATTTCTACATCCTATCCACTACATTCGGTGTCTAGGTTTCATCTTATTTTGGCATCTTAGAAAATTTGTTTTTCTATGAAAATTTCACGTCATGCACTTTGTTCTATCATGATGTTTTTCATAATTTTTAGTTAATTTTATCGAAACCCTAATTCTCTAAACTCCAGCATATTAGGAACCCTAACTAAAAGTCTAATAATTCTGCGTCAGTCTGAAAACCCTAGGATTTGTATAATCATTTGATTTTATTTTTGCATCAAATTTGGTAGAGGTCATTATCACCTTCCATCCTCTGTCCTAGAATTTTTTTAATTATTTTCTACATCAATATCTATGTCAAAATCTGCATCATCCGAAATCCTAATTCCTAAATTTCTGCAATTACTTGATTAAACCTAATCAACTTCCACACACCTCAATCCCAAGCCTAATTTGTTTGCAAACCTAATCAACCTAAACTTAACTTTCCACCTCATAAAACACACATAAAATATTTTTATTTTTTGATTGTTTTAGATTGCATCAGGACCATTGATTGCCATCATTTGCATTAAATTAATCTTAAGGGCAATCAATATAACATCACAGCAGGAGGTTATAACCTATCCTGGGCCCAAAACAACCACCCAGCATTTCCACCCAAGCCTTAATTAAAATTGATTAGACTTAATTTTCCCTAGAGGGCTAGGTGACACCAACAGGTCGGGTCAGAGCTGTGAGGGCCAACTAGTGCATTTAATCATGTGGCTATTACTAAAATCTGGTGTCTAAGGCTGAGGGTCCAGAGTCAAACGATCTAAGTGGTGTTGCAGTTTTTAATTGGGTCCCTGTGAAAGCAGGGGGGCCTCCCACACTCCCACCCTCTACCTGGCTAGAGGAAGGATTAGCTACCGGGTTAAGTATAAGTTGAATTGACCCACCCAGTTTTGGCTCTAGGTCTAGGAAACCCTAAATTAAGCTAACCTATTTTGCATGATTGGCTGCACCATTCCATTTTGATTGCTTGATTGAGTATATGACCACTAGATTAGGAACCCAATACCATAAGTCTAAACCCCAAACTGACTCAGCCATGGATCCCAATTTTGAAGCCATCATGAACCAGCTTGCCTAGTTAACTACCCTAATGACCCAAGCCAATACCCAATCCCAAAGCCAGTTTGCCCAAATGGATCATAGGTTTGACCAATCCGATACTAAGCTTGACCAAACCCAAGATCAGTTAACCCAATTGATCCAATCCCAGAACCAAATGAACCATAAATTCAACCAAGTAGACCAATGATTTGACCAGGCAACCACTAGGATCAACTAGTTAACCACTAGTTTTGACCAAGTAGGAGATCGGTCAGGAACCCTAGACAAGACCCATAAGACTGAACCCATAACCTATGATCCCATAACCCTTAGTCAGCCTGAGCCCAATAGGATTAGTACCATTACATATGAACCCAGTGTTAGTCAGGAACGCCTTAGCCAACCCACCCTTGTCACCCCAGTCATTAGTCAGTTTTTTCTTAGTCTACCCCCTCTTACCATCTCATTGGTTCACCCAAATGATCTTGAAGAGGAGATATATGAGGCTGACCCAAGCTTAGTGGATGAGTATGCGGAGGAAGAAGAGGAATTCTCCATAGAAGACTTAGAGCTAGTTGATTCAATAGATACCAGGTAGAAGCCAGCTTATAATCAGTTGACCCTAACCATACTCATATAGTAGTCTACCCAGAGTTAGATGGCCCAGATCACATCCAAGCAATAATGGAAGAACAAGTAGAGGAAGAGAACCCAGATCCTATTACTAGAGCACCACCTAAGAAAACTTTAGAAGAGGACCCAATTATAGTGCCTAGTCCTAAATTTCTTGAACCAGATGACTTTATTAAGGATTTGGCTTATCAGTACCCTCAAGAAGAATCCCATCTTGTAGTTCCCTTTGACAATCTCTTCCCTGAGATTAGTGATCCATTCTTCCATACTATAAACCCTATAGGTACCCATCAACCCCATAAGGTAAACCTCATTAGTCTAGGACTAATTCCTGACCCACCTTCTTGCATTCCATTCTATCCAATCAATCCCGAACCTTTTTCCTGTCAGACTAACCCCGAATCCACCTCATATTTTTTGCTTTTTCTTGAGTTTTCTTATATTTCTTTAACCATTCACCTGCATCATGTAGAGGTTTGCATGTTGCATTCATTCCTTGAACATGTTAGGTTTGCATCATACTTCTTGCATACCCTTTGGCATTTACTAGAAGTACATAGTAAGTTTTCATGTGCATGTCATGCGAGGGTCAAACCTAATGAGTCTATAGTCTGTTAGGTTTTATCCCGTAGAGTTCAATAAAACTTCCTTTGATAGGAAGGTCTAGTCGAGTCTAGTAGGTGTTAGTTGAGTCCAATAAATCCACAACCTTGAATCATCTATTTGCACTTACACTAGCCTCTGCACAGCATATGCATCATGAAATTAGTCAAAAGGTGAACATAAGTAATGAACTAAATAACAACTTAGCTAATTCCCAAAGGAAAGATAAAAATTTTATGGAGAGGAATATATGATGATAAAAGAATTTTCTGCTCGCAAAGCTGGCCCATCCAAAATAATGAAGAGTAATGGACCCAATGCCTATATGTCTGAGATATTACCTAATTTAGATATTAGCTCCACCTTCATCATCTCAGATCTTATAGAGTCTAGGGAGCCAGCAGTGATACCCAGCGAGCCCCTTGAGCGACTCCCTTTCTTTGTGAGTGAACCCATCCTAGAGCGACCACATATAATTTGGCTTTTTGGTAAGGAAAAGATTAAGAGAACTCTGGACGATCAAGCTATTGGTACCTGGGATAGAGACTGTCAGTGGTACTTGGTCCGGTGGCAAGGTCGGCCAGAATCTGAGGATTTGTGGAATGCTGGTGCGGATCTACAGCACCTCAACCCAGACCCTCCTTGAGCCAAGTTGACCCTTACTCGATAGGGTCGAGTTTCTCCCACCCAGGAAAAATTGGTGGGGACACCAGGATCAGACACAGATCCTTGGATCCCATATGGTTTAATTAGTCATGTGTCAAAGTTTTAAAAATTTTGTAATCAATTAAGATTGAGTCTTGTAATAAGTTGAGGTTAGTTGATTTGTCTCAACCCTCAACCTAGTCAGTATATTGAGTCCTGTACATCAGTATGAGTCCAGTATGAGCCCAATTTTTGTACAAGAGAGGAGGTTACCTTATTTTGGAGTCCCATCAGGCCATATCCAGGAGTCAGAGGCCACTACATCAGCCTATTGGATTTTGTGTGACAACCCAGGATCCAAGATGCTTCCAGAAACTCGGATTCCTTCCATATGCCCAAATTTTTCTCCAGATACCAGAGCATATTCCCAAACCAGGGCATCCATGATTCCAGAGGTCCACCAACATCCCAATCCAAGGAAATCAAGTCCAGGTGCCAGGCCCAAGCCCACCAGAACCAAGATGCTCTTTTTATTCCAAGAATATTTCATCCAGGGCACCCCAGCTTCCAAGAGGCCCAAGCCCATGCGCCCTTCATCCTTTGGCCAGCCCATTGCTGCTCCTAGAAGCCCAACACACCATCCTAGGCATCCTTGGAGTTGACCAAGTCAAAGCATGAAGCAAAGGGGAGAAGACTAGTTAAAGTTCTAAACCTAGTTAGGATTCCTAGTTTTTTTAAGCTTTGTAATTCTAACCTAGCTAGGAAAGGACATGTAATCTAACTAAGAAAATGCTTGTTAACCTAAGTGTAACCCTAGTTAGAGAGGGCATGGGAACTCTATAAATATCCCACCCCTCCCCCTCTTGTAATCAACTTTTTCTTATGAATACAACCTAGCTGAAATTTTGAGTAATTACCTTGTGTTTAGTGTTATAGTATTGGTTCTCTTATTTTTGTGTGATCTCCCTGTGTCTCTTGGTTGAACCGCCCTAGCTTCCCTCTGCATGCCGGGAGATCAGCCACGTCCAGAGGAAGACGCCCTAGCTGCTGTCCCAGTTAAGCAACTACTTCTTCCCCAGGACACCCACACCTAAACCTAATTTTGTTTCCTTCTAAACCCTAGTTTTTATTCCTTTGTTTAATTGATGTTTTAATTGACCCCTGATGCTTGTAGGATCCCCGAGGTGTTTCACCTCCTCGGAGGAGGCTTTCCTTGCCTTCAGATCGGGTCCAGATCAGCCATCTGTTCAAGAAACTGAAGCTTCTTCTTCCAGGCTCCAATCAGAGTGTGAGTGATCCCTTCTACTGCAAAGTTTTTAATCTCTGACCGGTAAAAAACCTTTCCTTCTCTTGATATCTATTTTGATGAAGATTAACTATCATAATCCGGGAGTTTCTCAATTCTCGGGTCCTAGAATTTATTATTTTTGCATGAGTTTGCCTACGATCATGATGATTCTATGCATTGCTATTCTTCTTGCTAGTTCTTACTTTTATTTGAAAATTAAGCCTTCAAACATAAATTATAAAAAATTATAAAAAATTAGTTTACTATTTTTTTGTATCTTTAGCAATCTTAGAGTCGTCTCGCATCATCGAAGCTAAGAGGCTTGATGAAGGAGGCCGAGGGCTTGATGGAGGAGGCCAAGAGGCTTGCTGGAGGAGGTTAGGAGGCCTAATAGAGGGGGTCAGGAGGCCTGATGAAGGAGGAGGCTGAGGGGCCTGATGAAGGAGGAGTTCTGAAGGCCTGATGAAGGAGGCTGTCGAGGGGCCTGATGCGCCAAGCTGCGAGTTAGGCGATAGATGGCCAGGACTTTTGGAGTTTTTTGGAGACATCTTTGGACTGTGAGCAAGGCAGCTGAAGCCAAGAGGCTTGATGGTGGGGGCCGAGAGGCCTTATGGAGGAGGAGGCTAAGGGGCCAGATGAAGGAGGAGTTCGATGGGCTTGATGGAGGAGGTCGAAAGGCCTGATGGAGGGGATCAAGAGGCCTAATGGAGGAGGAGGCCAAGTGGCCTTATGAAGGAGGAGGCCAAGGGGCCTGATGCGCCAAGCTACGAGTCAGCCGGTAGATGGCCGGGACTTCTGGAGTTTCCCGACAGATATCTCCGGACTGTGAGCAAGGTGGCCACAGCCGAGAGGCTTGATGAAGGAGGCCAAGGGGCCTGATGGAGTAGGTCGAGAGGCCTACTGGAGGAGGCAGGGAGGCCTGATGAAGGAGGAGGCTGATGGGCCTGATGAAGGAGGAGGTCGAGAGGCCTGATGGGGGAGGTCGGGAGGCATGATGAATGAGTGGTCAAGGGGCCTGATGCGCCAAGCTATGAGTCAAGCAGTAAATGGTCGGGACTTCTGGAGGTTTCCCAGCAAACATCTTCGGATTGTGAGCAAGGCGGTCAGAGCTGAGAGGCTTGATGAAGGTGGCCGAGGGGCCTGATGGGCCAAGCTACGGGTTAGCTGGTAGATGGTCGAGACTTCTAGAGTTTCCCAGTGGACATCTCTGGATTGTGAGCATGGTGAACGGAGCCAAGAGGCTTGATGAAAAAGGCTGAGGGGCCTGATGGAGGAGGCCAGGAGTCCTAATGGAGGAGGCCAGGAGGCTTGATGGAGGAGGTCGGGATGCCTGATGAAGGAGGAGGTCGAGGGGCCTGATGAAGGAGGAGGCCAAGGGGCCTGCTGGAGAAGGCCGGGAGGCCTGATGGAGGAGGCTAAGATGCCAGATGAAGGAGGAGGCTGAGGGGCCTGATGAAGGAAGAGGCTGGGAGGCCAGATGGAGGAGTCCGGGTGGCCTGATGAAGAAGGTGGCCAAGGGGCCTAATGAAGAAGGCGGTCGAGGGGCCTGATGCGCCAAGCTACGAGTCAGGCGATAGATGGCTGGGACTTTTGAAGTTTCCCGGTGGACATCGCCGGACTATGAGCAACACGGCCGGAGCTTAGAGTCTTGATGAAGGGAGCCAAGAGGCCTGACGGAGGAGGAGGTCGAGGGGCCTAATGAAGGAGGAGGCCGAGGGGCCTGATGCGCCAAGTTATGAGTCAGGCATTAGATGGTCGGGACTTCTGGAGTTTCTCGATGGACATCTCTAGACTATGGGCACGGTGGCTGGGGCCAAGAGGCTTGATGAAGGGGGCCGAGTGGCTTGATGGAGGAGGTCGGGAGGCCTGATGAAGGAGGCAATCGAGGGGCCTGATGCACCAAGCTATGCATTACGCGATAAATGGCCGGGACTTCTGGAGTTTCCCAGTGGACATCTTTGGACTGTGAGTAAGGTTGCCAGAGTTGAGAGGCTTGATTGAGGGGGAGGTCGAGGGGCCTATGAACCAAGCTGAGATTCAGGCGATAGATGGCTAGGATTTCTGGAGTTTCCCGGGGGACATCTTCAGACTGTGAGCAAGGAGGCTGAAGCTGAGAGGCTGGTTAAGCATCTGGTCCTGAGTACCTGGCTTAGAAAGTTTTCGGGCTTAAAGTGCCGGGCTTTGGAAGTTTTCGGGTTTAGAGTGCCGGGCTTTGAGAGTTTCTGGGCTTAGAGTGCCAGGCTTTGGGAGTTTCTAGGCTTAGAGTGCCGTGCTTCGAGAGTTTTCAGACTTAGAGTGCTAGGCTTCGAGTGCCTGCACAGACAGAAGACAAGGTTGTGCTAAATGTGTGTTTCAATGATCAAAGGGCAAGTCTTACATCCTTGACAAGGTGATGGACTGCTCTGAGCTCAAAGCTTTGATGCAGGCCCGTCGAGAGGGCTCGTCTCGTTGGTTGACCATTTTGTGTCTCTATGGACATATCCAGATCGTTAGTCCAATGGGTGCCGATCTACGAGCCAAGCGGTGGACAACGGGACTGCCGGGGTTTTTCACGAACATCTCTGGACTATGAGCATAGCAGATGCCAAGCTATGAGCCTCATGATAGATAGCGAGACTTTGTTGAGTCACCGCAGACATCTTCAGACTGTAAGCAAGGTAAGATGGTGGGGGTACCAAGATCCGACACAGATTACTGGGCCCTATCTGGTTTACTGATTAGGAGTTTTTTGAACCCTTCATAATGTGTCAAGTTTTGTAATCAAGTTTTGTACTTAAGTTAGTCCAATTGAGTCCTATAATAAGTTGAGCTATCTCAACCTCAGTCCAATTGAGTCCTGTAAGTCCAGTACAAGTTCATGTTACAAGTCCATATCAAGTACCAGTTTCATACAAGAGGAGGATCACCAAAGTAAAAGCCCATGAAGTCTCTCCACATGAAGATTCCAGGCATATTATTCTTCCAGGCACCCTAGCCCAGATGTTCTTCAAGTTCAAAAGCTCCCTAGCTTTCACAAGTCCACTTCTAAGTTGGTGCCCAAGATTTCCAACCCACTAGGAGACATGCATCAAAGCCCAAGCGCCATACCTTGGAGGCTGCCCAAAGCCATACACAAACCCATGCGCTAAGCCAAGCTTTGAAGGCGACCCAAGCCCAATGAAGTCCTCCCCTTACTACCCAAGGTCCAAGCCCAAGAGAGGATGGCATCCAAGCCCAAATGAAGCCCCTTGACCAAGTCAAAGGAGGAAAAGAATTAACTTCAAACAAGGAGACTATGTTCTACTTCTATTCAAATTGTATACTCTTAGTTTTAAGCAAATTTATAATCCCTCTCCCACTCAACTTTGTAATTCTATCATAAAAAGGAGAGGACATGGGGAACATCTATAATTACCCAACCCCTCCCCCTCTTGTAATCAATCTATTATTCATGAATGAAACTCTGTTGAAATTTTGAGCTTGTTCTTGTGTTCTTGTGTTGAGGTGTGTGAGAGTTAATTGTGTGCCCTAATCCTTCCAAGCCTTAGCCACCCAAAGTACCTCCTTCCAAACCCTAAGATGCCAAAGGAGAAAAATCCCTAGCCACCCATAAACAAAAAGCCTTCTTCCTTCTCCAGGCCGCCAGCTTTAGCAAACCCTGATTCCAATAGTCTTCAAACCCTAGTTCCATATTTTTATTTCCTTATTATTCTCTTACTGATCTCTGACGCTTGCAGGATCCTCAAGGTGTTCACCTCTAAAGAGGAGGCCTTCCTTGCTTCCTGGACTGAACCATAATAGCTGATAGATCCGTGGACAATAGGCTTATCTTCCAGGTGACGATCCCGAGTACTGTGTGGCCCCGGCTTCGATCATATCTTCAACTATTGTTTGGTACAATCCTTTTCTCTCCTGATTTTTTATTTGTTGAAGGGACGCTATCTTTACCAAGGGTTTCTCAATTCCTGAGGTCCTACTTTTATTATTTTGCATGTGTTCATATGCGGGTATGTTGATTCTTTTTCATTACTAGTTTCCTGCTAGTCTTTGCTTGCTTTTCGAGACTTTAGCCTACAAATTAAAATTTTTAAAAAAATACAAAAAGAAATTAGTTTCTATTTTCCTATAATAATGTTAGTCTTAGGTTCATCCCATATCAGTTTAGTATCAAAGCGGATTTAGGATAGCTTGCATCTTCATCAAAATCACAAAAATATTTATATCTATTTTTCTGCATCCTATCACCTGTAGTAAGGGTATAGGTTTCAGTCTGTTTTATAATCTTATATATTTTATTTTTTATTGAAATCTTCATGGAATACTCTTTATTTAGTCCTAGTTATTTTGATGATTTTTAATTATTTTTACCAAAACAAAAAAAATTAAAACAATCTGCATCTTAGAAACCTTAACAGAAATTCTAATTTTCTGCACATAGTCTAGAACCCTAGGTTTTTCATCATCATCTGAATTTTTATCTGCATGATGTTTGGTAGGGATCATCTAAACCGTTCATATTCTGTCCTAAAATTTTTATAATTTTTTTTGGCATCGAAAACCATACCAAATTCTGCATCGAATCAAACCCTAATTTTTGTTTTGCATACTTGACAAAACCAAATCTAATCAACTTCCAAACCCTACCTCACCCAAGTACAAATTTTGTTTGATAATTTAATAAACTTAATTTTAATTTGCCACATCATAAAATATAGAAAAATATTTTATTTTCTGATTGTTATTAGTTGCATTAGGGCTCATTGAGTGTCATTATTTCATTTAATCAATCTTAAGGGCAATTTCCTATCTCAGATCAGGGCAGGATTTCATCACCTGTCCTAGGCTCAAAAAAACCATCTAGCATCAAAACCCAAGCCTTAACTAAAATCAATTAGCAACATAATTTCTCTAGTGAGCTTAGATGATGGGGGACAGTTATGAGATGATGCAATTCATATGAAATCAATAATAAGCAAATGAATGATGAAGTAAATAAATGATGGGGGACAGTTATGAGACCTTCTTCTTCGGAGTCTGGAAATCCGGGGATTCTGCAACAAAAGAAAGATGTAGGGGAAGGTTAGAGGGAAAGGTTGAGATGGAGAAGTGAGGAAAAAAGTGAAAGGAAGCTCAGAGTAGTCTTGTTGAAGATCTTCTTTAGCTTCATTTGGATGACAACTCTCGGCAGGAACTTGGGAGAACTCCTTGGATGATTGATTTCATCAAAGAGGTGGAAGAGATGTTGACTCTTGAAAGCTCCTTGTGTTGGCTAAATAGACTACGAGGGAGGGGGGCAGAGATAGGTTTGAAGAGGGAAGTTGGAAAAAGAAGAGCACTCTAGGCCTCACGCCCACCCTTTCATAGGGGACCAAGCATTCAAACAAGGAAATTTTCTTTCAAGAAAACTTTCATCTCATTCATTTAATTTTCAGCATCTTTTTTTAGAAGAAGGTTTGGAGCCTTTATTTTATAGACTTCCAAAACTTTTGAAATTCAAAATTTGAATTACACCTAAATAAAGGAGAGAATGATGGGCGATTTCTTAATGAGAGGCACTGAATGTGGAGGAGAATGAGGCTTCATTTGAATTTTGAAATCTTTCTTCTCTTGGTTCTTGATGAGGGTGCTGAATGTGGAGGAGAATGAGGTTCATTCGAATTTGAAATCTTTCTTCCCTTGGGGGACCATCAAAGGTAAGGTGTCCAGGTGATGTGGCGAAGTGGAGTGATGATGTGGCCTCCAAGTTGGTGATCCCATGGTCCATGTGCCCACTTTCCTTTTTTGGACTTGATGTGCTTGAAATCAGAGTGGACTTGGACTGAACTACTCTTGACTTAATTGCAATAAAGAACCTAATTACAGGACTTAGTTAACCAAATGAAATAAATACAGGACTCAATTAAACTTATTGCAGGATTTAGACTCTCAATCTTCCATCCATAAGGAGTCTAGCTTTATCTATACTGGTTGAAGTCTCTTCTTGAGCCTGGTGCCCGCACCAATTCTCCCCAGGTGGGAGAAACTCAACCCTGTCGAGTATGGATCGACCTGACTGTGATATTTTTCTAGAAGGTCCAGGTCAATTTGCTGCATATTCTCTCAGGTAATCCAGGAGTCCTCAAAATCTGGTCAGCCTTGCCAATGAACCAGATAGCATTGATAACCCTTATTTCTAGTAGTAATCACATGGTCATCCAAGATACATTCAGCTTTATCTCTCCGGTCTGGGGGAATTGTTGTTGGGCACTCGGGTATGGTTTCGCTCTCAAAGGTGGGATAAGGCCTGAAAGGCTCGCTAGGAATTAATGCTGGTTCTTTATATTCTATCAGATCAGCAATATTAAAAGTAGAACTAATGCCATAATCCAAAGGTAACTCTAACACATATGCATTAGGTCCAATTCTCTTAGTTACTTTGAAAGGTCCAGCTCCACGGGCATGCAATTTTTTAATAGTTCCCGGTGGAAACCTTTTAGGCCTAAGTTTAATCATTACAGAGTCCCCTTCATTAAATTCTTTCATTTGTCTACGTGAATTAGCTGTATGCTTATAGACTTCATTGCTCATTTGAATCTTTTTACTGATTTTTTATGCAATTCATGGATATGCTGTGCATAAGACTCGGCAGACTCAAATACTCGTATAGACACATAACAAAATGCAGACTCAACTATGCATTCTTATTGAGAGGGATTTTATTGGACTCTTAGGGCCTAAACCTAACAGACTATTGACTCTCTAGGTTTGACCCTGGTCTGGTATGCACATGAAAAATTACCATGGATCCCTTGTAAATGCCATAAGGTATACCAGAAGTAGGTAGCAAAAGGGATGGGCTCTAAGGATTCATACAACCTGGTAATCTCTACAAAATGTAACCCAATAGCTCTAGAAACATGAAAAGACTCAGGGAAGGGTAGGAAATAGGAATCAGAGTCTTGGGGTAACTTATGGGAAGCATGAAACAGACCTTGCTTACTCAGGATGACCTTATGGTTTGAATATTGATCTATGGGTGTCATAAGGTCAAATTGATGGATGGAGAATTTGGTCATTGTAAGTGTAGGTCTTTCAAGGAGGGAAGACTTGGTCAGTTCCAGAAAAAGGTTA
This sequence comes from Areca catechu, assembly GCA_021397845.1. Classification (NCBI taxonomy): domain Eukaryota; kingdom Viridiplantae; phylum Streptophyta; class Magnoliopsida; order Arecales; family Arecaceae; genus Areca; species Areca catechu. The sequence continues at coordinate 97,403,020 of CM038052.1, read as the reverse complement.
TCGATTGGGGTTAAAAGAATGAACTCTTTACAAGGGAGCTGAATGAGGTCTTGGGTTGAGGCTAAAGGAGTAAGCTTTTCTAGAGGGTATTGACTTACAGGAACCAAGTCCTCACTAATTTTCTGTGGCTCTGATGTTTCAGGACTAGGCTCAATACTCTTATCTCCTACAAGGATTTCCTCAGGTAAGGTACTAGAGTTGTCCTTCTCAAAGTCTTCTCCTTCATATTCATCTATCAAGCTCATGTCAGTCTCATATACTTCTATCATGGGTTCTAATTCTTTCTCCTTTAATTGTTCTTTCAATATGGCTTCATTCTGGTCAACTAATCCAGGGTCGGCCATACCTAATTCCTTTTCAATGTCATCCTTCTGGGTTGGAGGTGATATAGATGAGGGTTAATCAACAAAATTCTGGTTCACACTAGGTGTCAAACCAATGGGGATATGATTCAAGCTGGTAGAGGTTGGATTTAGGTCCAAAGTACTTGATCTAGCAAGCCTCAAGGACCTCTCATAGTTTTGGGCTACTTGGCAGGTTTGCTCCAAACTATAGATATTATGTCTAAATAATTCTCTCCATATATCTTCCCTCAAACCCTCTTCAAATCGGATTAGGATATCATATGGATCCATTTTCATAATATAGCGCATTAGATGCTCGAATCTATCAATATAATCACTGACTGATCCATTACCTTGGGTCAACCTCTCTAAGTGGTCTAGGAGATTTTGTTGGTAGGACACTGGGATATTCCTTTCACGAAGCTTGCTCTTCATTTCTTTCTAGGTCCTAATGGGTTCGTGTCTCTCATACACCCTCCTTCCCTAAACATTATTCCAATAAGACTCGACTGGATCCCATAGATGCACTCGGGCAAACCTAACCTTTCCATCCTCAAACATTTCATTCCACTTAAAATAAACATCCATATCTTCTTCCCAATCTATATAAACCTTAGGATTTAGATTTCCATCAAAAGTGGGTGCTTCCAACCTAATGTTCCTAAGGGTTCAGTCATCATGGTCCATTTGGTCCTGATTGGGTCTCCTAGGATTTGGCTCATAAGCTGGGTCATGGGGTGCTCTCCTAGGGTTCGGGTCATGGACTCGATCAGGGTTGGGCTTAGGAAAAAGGTCTCGGTGCGGAGCCCTTCTAGGGTTGATGGGTGTACCAAACTCTGGTTCAGGCTCTAATTCAATCTGGACTTCATAGGTTCTTCCAGGGGTACGAGCCTCTAGTCGATCAACCTTAGCAGTGATGTGGGTCATCTGATCAGTCATGCTTTGATTGGTCTGGGCCAATTGGTTAGTCAGGTTTTGGTTCAATCGAGCCACTTGATCATTCAAAGTTTTCATAAAGGTCTCAAAGATTTGGTCCAAGGTTGTACTGGTTTGACCTTAGGTTTGCTGGTAAGGTGCTCCTGATATAGTTGCGATGCACACAGACTAGAACTCGAGCTAAGAGTTTACAAGACCTAGAGTCCAAATCAAATATCAGGTCAAGATGACGACCTTGGTTGTAGTAACTTGGCACCTAGCCAGGTAAGTGTAAGGTTGATGGAGGTTCCTCTTTGCTTGCCTAGACACCAATATGAAATTGGCCAGGTAAGCGAACCAACCCACCTTCCTTCGGGCTCTTGTCCCTGAATCACTTGCCTAGACACCAGAAAAACAAGCACACACAAGCAAGTTATCAAGGTTGGCTTGACACTTGGTTCGGTCCAACCTCGTGGGTGTCCCTAGCTCACTAGAGCAAGTTAAATGTCTACTCTGTTTTAATTAAGGATTGGGATCGCTATGCAGGTTGGTGATTTTTTGGGCTAGGGACAGGTAATGAAATCCTTACCCTATGTCAAATTGATGCCCTTAAGATGATTTATCATGAAATGAATGCAAGCATACAAATGAACCCTAATTTTAGGTGCAGAAATTGGTGTGTTGCAGTTCTGATGTGGGGCAGAAAAGTGACATGTAACGATGTCAAAAAATTCAAAAAAAATCACAAAACATTCTTAACTCATAGATTATATACTAGATAAAAGGAATATTAAAACTAAAATCTGTGTTAGGCATGATAATTCCTAGAAGTCAGATAGTGTAGAAAAAACAAAACAGTAGAAATTAAAATTACTAAAAATAAAATGCAAGTCTTGTGTTCTCCTTCAAAGGCCAATCACAATGGCACCCCAACACACCTTAGGAGATCCCCATGGAATGGGAGGACAAGGTCTTGAAACCCTACTTTTCTCCTAAGACCGGATGGCCTGGTGAAGCACCAAATTCAGGTACTGAAGAAAATGCAAAACCCTAACCTATCATGCTCTGATACCAAGATGATGGGGGATAGTTATGAGATGATGCAATTCATATGAAATCAGTAATAAGCAAATGAATGATGAAGTAAATAAACACAGTAATTCAAGTAATGAAATAGGAATTTAAAGATAGGAATCTAAATATTAAACTTAACTAGAAACGAGACAGAACAAAGAGATTAAGAGGAGGACCTTCATGGTTAAGAAACCACTCAGATTAGGGTTTAGTATTCTAATAACTGTAGATCTAAAAAAATATCAAAGAGGGTTATCCGGTAATTAATAGTTATGACTTTAGCACTGGGAACACTAAAAGAAGAACATCCGGGATGACTGGGAGATTCCTTAGATTGCAAGGTTTCTTGTATCTGGTTCCTTGGCACGGGAGACCTTCTTCTTCGGAGTCTGGAAATCCGGGGATCCTGCAATAAAAGAAAGTTGTAGGGGAAGGTTAGAGGGAAAGGTTGAGATGGAGAAGTGAGGGAAAAAGTGAAAGGAAGCTTGGAGTAGTCTTGTTGAAGATCTTCTTTGGCTTCATTTGGATGATGACTCTCGGCAGGAACTTGGGAGAACTCCTTGGATGATTGATTTCATCAAAGAGGTGGAAGAGATGTGGACTCTTGAAAGCTCCTTGTGTTGGCCGAATAGACTAAGAGGGGGGGGGGGGGAGATAGGTTTGAAGAGGGAAGTTGGAAGAAGAAGAGCACTCTAGGCCTCACGCCCACCCTCTCACAATGGACCAAGCATTCAAGCAAGGGAATTTTCTTTCAAGAAAACTTTCATCTCATTCATTAAATTTTCAGCATTTTTTTTCTACAAGAAGGTTTGGAGCCTTTATTTTATAGACTTCCAAGCCTTTTGAAATTCAAAATTTGAATTACACCTAAATAAAGGAGAGAATGATGGGCGATTTCTTGATGAGAGGCACTGAATGTGGAGGAGAATGAGGCTTCATTTGAATTTTGAAATCTTTCTTCTCTTGGTTCTTGATGAGGGCGCTGAATGTGGAGGAGAATGAGGCTTCATTCAAATTTGAAATCTTTCTTCCCTTGGATGACCATCAAAGCTGAGGTGTCCAGGTGATGTGGAGAAGTGAAGTGATGACGTGGCCTCCAAGTTTGTGATCCCATGGTCCATGCGCCCACTTTCTTTATTTGGACTTGATGTGCTTGAAATCAGAGTGGACTTGGACTGAACTACTCTTGACTTTATTGCAATAAAGAACCTAATTACAGGAATTAGTTATCCAAATGAAATAAATAGAGGACTCAATTAAACTTATTGCAGGATTCAGACTCTCAATCTTCCATCCATACGGAGTCTAGCTTTATCTGTACTGGTTGAAGTCTCTTCCTGAGCCTGGTGCCTGCACCATTAGGGACACCAATAGATCAAGTTCGAATTGTGTGGGCCAACTAGTGCACTTAATTCCCTAACTATTACTGAAAACTGGTGTCTAAAGCTAGAGGTCCAGAGGCAAACGCCCTAAGTGGACTGGTGGTTTTTAATTTGGACCTTGTCACAAGCAAGAGGAGCCTCCCACCACCCCACGTCTTACCTGGCCAGTGGAAGGATTAGCTGTTGAGTTAAGTGTAAGTTGAGTAGATCCATTCAATTTTGGCTCTAGGTCTAGCAAGCTATAGTACGTATTAACCATTGTGTGCTTAATTGCATCATACCAACTTGTTTGATTGATTGCATGACCACTAGGTTAGGAATTCAACACCAACAGTCTAAACCCCAACCTAGCTCCACCACGGACCCTAGTCTAGAGACTTTCATGGAAACTTTGACTGAACGGCTTCACCAAATGAGCAACCAATCCCAAAATCAGATTACCCAGTTAACCATCCAAATAAACCAATCCTTTACCCAATCCCAAAACCAGCTTGCCCAGTTGACCACCCAGATGAACCAAATAAATCTTAGTTTTGACCAAATGACCCAATCCAATAATCAAGCGACCCATAGGATTGACCAGTTAACCAATAGGTTAGACCAGGTAGAAAACCAATTAGGTACCATAGAAAGAACCCAAGAGTCTAATACTAAACCTGATCCTAATTCACCGTGTTCCACCTCTCATAACCCTAGGGGAGCCCTAGATCAAGACCAGTTTATGGAGCCCAACCCTAGGAGAACCCAGAACCAGGGCCAATTTATGGAACCCAAACCTAGGATAGCCCCATGCCAGGAACCCTACCAGGATCCTAACCCTAGGAGGCCCAATCAAGATGACCAGAACCATGATGAGAGAATCCTTAGGAGCATCAGAGTAGATCCACCCATCTTTGATAGCACCTTAGATCCCAAGGTCTACATAGATTGGGAGGGAGGCATAGAATATTTTAAATGGTATGCCTTGAGTGATGAAAGAAAGTTTCAATTTGCCAAGCTTAGGCTAACCGATCAGGCTAGGTTATATTGGGAACACGTAGAGCTTCGCACTAGACAAAGAAACCATCCAACCATCACCACGTGGGTGGCCATGAAGCTAAAACTTAGAGAAAAATATGTTCCCCCATACAACCAACAATGTCTCCTGGATCAATGGCAAAGATTAAAACAGGGAGCCAAGACTGTGAGAGAGTATATAACACAGTTTGATGAATGTGCCCTTAGGTGTGCCCTAGATGAACCTGAATCAGTAACCTTATCTAGGTTTAGAGCTAGCCTTCATGAGGATATTCAGAGAGAACTATACCTAAGGGGAGTTGAACACATAGATTAGGCCTATCTGATAGCTAAAAATTTTGAGAGATTCCAAAAAGCATCGTTAGCCCATCGACCTAAGACCTTTAGGGCCAACACTTCTAGTTTTAGACCCAACCAAAACCCAGGTTACTCAGGCCAACCCAGCCCTAACTTAACCTGACCTAACTCCAACTCTGGCCGATCCAATCCTAGTCCAACCCGTCCCAACCCTAATCCAACCCAACCCAATCTCAACCCAACCCGTTCCAGCCCTAACCCATCTCGTCTCAACCCGAGTCCGAGTCAACCCAATTCAAGTAATTCTGCATCCTCTAGGAATGACAAGGATAAGGCACCAGCATTTCAGAAAGCCCCAAGCCCTAGCCCCAATGCTTGCTTTAGATGCAACAAGATAGGTCATTATGCTAGCCAATGTCCCACCAGATCTTTACACATTGGGGAGTTTGAGGAGGAGCCTGAACCCAATGATGATAAGGAAGAAGAGGTTTATGAAGCTGAGGCAGACTTGATGGAGGAGTATGAAGGAGATGAGGAGGAATTTGATCCATCTAACTTAGTAGGGATAGTTAGGTTCATCCTGACCCAGACCAAGACACAGGAAGATTAGCGTAGGACTAACATCCTATAAACCTTTGTGAAAATTGGGGATAAGGTATGCAAGATTATAATAAATAGTGAGAGTTGTGTCAATGCCATCTCTGCCGATACAGTTAAATCATTAGGATTGACCCTAGTTTCCCATCCTAGCCCCTATAAGGTCTCATGGATAGATTCCATATCCATTCCAATCAAGTCTAGGTGCAAAATATTGATCAAACTACAATCATATGTGGAGAAGATTTGGTGTGATGTCCTTCCCATGGGAGCCAATAGTATCATCTTAGGTCGACCATGGCTTTACGATCATGATGCATCCCTGTTTGATCGAACCAACATCTGTACCTTTAGTCACCATGGAAAAAAATTTATAATTCATCCGACTCAACCCAGAGATCCAGTTAAGAGAGATTCTAGTAGCCTTAAGGAAAAGAAACCAGGAATTAATCTAATTAAGGCTAATCCTGAGCCCATTGAAGGATCTAAAGAGGGCATCGATAATTTGAGTCCAATAGAGGAACCCAAAGAAGAGGAATTAGAGAGTGGACCTAGTGAGGAATCAAAGAAAAATGATCCTGAACCCACTATAGTATTTAAGGAACAAGTGACCGAGCCAGGATCAAACATTATAAATGAAACTAAGGGTTCACAAGAGCTGTCCATAGAGGAAATCCAAGAATAAGTCCCAAAAGAACAACCCCAGGAAGTAGATGTAGGTAGTGAAATAATATTTGATTTTGAGTCCAATCAGTCCACAGACCTGATCCATCTATCCACACCTGTACTGACCTCTGCACAGCATTTGCATCAAGACATTAGTCAAAGAGAAAACATAATTAATGCAACCTATAAAAACTTGGCTAATTCCCGAAAACGAGCTAAAGAGTTTTCTGCAGGAGATTATGTGATGACCAGGCTTAGGCCTGAGTTGTTCCCTCCAGGGACCATAAAGAAATTACATGCTCGCAGAGCTGGACCGTTCAAAATAATAAAGAGAGTTGGATCTAATGCCTATGTGCTTGAGTTGCCACCCGAATTAGGTATTAGTTCCATCTTCAATATTTCAGGCCTTGTGGAGTACCGGGAGCCAGCAGTGATACCTAGCGAGCACTTTGAGCCTATCCCTTCCCTTGAGAGTGAATCCACCGCAGAGAGTCCACCTATAAACTTGCCTATTAGTGAGGGAAAGATTGAGCGCATCCTGGATGATCAAGCCATCAGTACCCAGAACAAAAGCTATCAACGGTATTTAGTCCGATGGCAAGGTCGACTGGAATCCGAGGCCTCGTGGATCACCCGAGAGGATCTACAGTGACTCAACCCAGACCTTCTTAAGCAATATAAGAGCTGCATTGATCCTTATTCGATGGGGTCGAGTTCCTCCCACCCTGGAAGAATTGGTGGGGGCACTAAGATCCGACACAGATTACTAGGCCCTATCTGGTTTACTGATTAGGGTTTTTTTGAACCCTTCATATTGTGTCAAGTTTTGTAATCAAGTTTTGTACTCAAGTTAGTCCAATTGAGTCCTGTAATAAGTTGAGCTATCTCAACCTCAGTCCAATTGAGTCCTGTAAGTCCAATAAAAATTTATGTTACAAGTCCATGTCAAGTACCAATTTCATACTAGTGGAGGATCACCAAAGTAGAATCCCATGAAATCTCTCCACATGAAGATTCCAGGCATATTCTTCTTCCACATGCCCCAGCCCATAAGTTCTTCAAGTCCAAAAGCCCCCAGGCTTTGACAAGTCCACTTCTAAGTTGGCACCTAGGGTTTCCAGCCCACTAGGGGACATGCATAAAAGCCCAAGCACCATACCTTGGAGGCCGCCCAAAGCCATACCCAAGCCCATGCACCAAGCCAAGCTTTGAAGGCCGCCCAAGCCCAATGAAGACCGTCCCTTACTTCCCAAGGTCCAAGCCCAAGAGAGGATGGTGTCCAAGTCCAAATGAAGCCCCTTGACCAAGTCAACAGAGGAGAGGAATTCACTTCAAACAAGGAGACTATGTTCTACTTCTATTCAAATTGTATACTCCTAGTTTTAAGCAAATTTGTAATCCCTCTCCCACTCAACTTTGTAATTCTATCCTAACAAGGAGAGGACATGGGGAACATCTATAAATACCCCACCCCTCCCCCTCTTGTAATCAATCTATTATTCATGAATGAAACTCTATTGAAATTTTGAGCTTGTTCTTATGTTCTTGTGTTGAGGTGTGTGAGAGTTAATTATGTTCCCTAATCCTTCCAAGCCCTAGCTGCCCAAAGTACCTCCTTACAAACCCTAAGATGCCCAAGGAGAAGAAGCCCTAGCTTCCTATAAACAAGGAGCCTTCTACCTCCTCCAGGCTGCCAGCTTCAGCAAACCCTGATTCCAACAGTCTTCAAACCCTTGTTCCATACTTTTGTTTCCTTATTGTTCTCTTACTGACCTCTGACACTTGCAGGATCCCTGAGGTGTTCACCTCCAAAGAGGATTCCCTCTTTACCTCCTGGACCATACCATAATAGCTGATAGATCTATGGATAATAGGCTTGTCTTCTAGGCTATGATCTCGAGTTCTATGTGACCCCAGCTTCGATCAGATCTTCAATCATTGTTCGATACAATCCTTCCCCCTCCTGATTTTTGATTTGATGAAGGTATGCTATCCTAACCGGGGGTTTCTCAATTCTCGAGGTCCTACTTTTATTATTTTGCATGTGTTCATATGCAGGTATGTTGATTCTTTTCATTACTAGTTGCCTGCTAGTCTTTGCTTACCTTTCGGGTCTTTAGCCTACAAATTAAAATTCAAAAAAAATATAAAAAAAATTAGTTTCTATTTTCCTGTAATCATGTTAGTCTTAGGTTCATCCTGCATCACAAGAGCTGAATTGAGAGTCAGGTAGTAGATGGCGGGGGCCTTTTGGAGTCTCCGTGAACATCTTCGGACTATTAGCACAGTAGTTGCCAAACTATGAGCCTCGTGGTAGATGGCGGGACTTCGTTGAGTCACCATGAACATCTCTGAACTGTAAGCAAGGCAAGAGCTAAGCTAAGAGTCCGGCGGTAGATGGCAGGGCCCTCAAGCTTTTCGGTTGATGTCCCTAGACCATGGACTCAGCGGTAGGTGTTAGGCTACAATACTTGCCATCGATGGCAAGATAGAAGCTTTTCCTATGAACCTGTCACATAGCTCTTCATATTGTGAGGGTAATAGGGGAAGAGAATTACCCATCAGACTCTGGTCGCATGGATAGGAGTGTGTTACTCCCTCAGGGGTGCACAGGTCGAACTCACTGACCATCATCTTAAGGAGGGATGGATGGAGCAGGTTCCAACCGGAGGGCGCTGTGGGAGGTGACCGTCATTTGGGAAGACATAGTCATCTTCCCCTCTTGTACCCCGGGTCTGCCCTTGAGGGGTGAGGATGGTTGTCGTTGTTCCTGGTGCACCAATTTATTGGTTGCCAGGATTCTTAAACTTCATCTTCTTCCTAGCACACCAATCTGCTGGTCACCAGGATCTTGAAACTTCGTCCCCTTTCTGGCTTGCCAATCTGTTGGTCACCAGGATCTTGAAACTTTGCCCCCTACCTGGCATGCCAATCTGTCGGTTGCCAGGATCTTGAAACTTCGCCCCCTTCCTGGTGCACAAATTTGATTGTCGCCAGGACCTTGAAACTTCACCCCCTAACTGGCGCACCAATCTTTTGGTTGCTAGGATCTTGAAACTTTATCCCTTTCCTGGTGTGCCGATCTGTTGCTGCCAAGATCGCCGTGGCCTGCAGCTCGATCACACCAGGGCATTCCTCTTCCTCCACCGACGTGCGTCCTCCCTTCCTTCCTACAAAATAGGGTAGACCTGGGCCGGGGATTTTGGCAAGGACACTTCGACGATCAAGTCAGTTGATGGGGACATCAGGTCAACCCTAGTTCACTATGGGTCCCTGAGATTGAGTCCCTTAGCCATGATTCAAATTTTATCTTTGAGTCCAATAATCTAGCTATGTTAAGCATTTGAGTCTTGTATTTGGGCCTTGAGTTTTGTTTTTCAGGCCTTGTTACACTTGAGTCCTGTATTTTGGCCCCTGAGTCTTGTTTTGGGCATTTCTGTATTTGAGTCATGTATTTAGAGTCATCCATACCAATAGGGTTTTGGATAAGTCAAGTCAAATTCAGTTGAGACATTTATCATTTGGAGTCCTGTAAGTTTAGTCAGCTCATGTTGAGCCAATTTTGAGTCCTATAAATCCTGTATGTTTTATATTGAGTCTAGTCCAACAAAAGAAGATTCAAGACACTGATGGACCCTAGCCCGAATGATAATTTGCCAACTTCAAGGAGTCCCAGTCATATTTGGATGTGCCACCTTGGATTGCATGAGAAGGACCTTGAAGATCTTCACATTATCAACTTGCTGAAAAGATGGAGCCCAGGAAAAATCCTAGAACTACCCCAGCACTGAAGTGGGCCGTCCAAAGCCCAAAGCCTTCTTGGATATTGCACCCCACCCTTATGGTCACCTTCCAGGGTCAGCCACCCTTAGAATTACCACCCATTGGACCAAGTCAAAAAGAAGGTATAATCCTAGTTAGGAGAGGATTTGAGAGCCTATTTGGGAGAAGAGATCTTCCATGTATTTGAGTGGAAAAATGATACTTAGGGTTTTACATGTATACCCTTACTTGGAGCCCAAGCTTGTATGCCTATATAAAGGCACCCCTCTCATGTATTTTGATGCTATTGAATATGAAAAGTTTCTTGAGTTCTTCTCAACTTTCTGTGTGAATTCTGTATGAATTTTTATGTGATTAAGGTATCTGCATGATCCCTCAGGGTTTCTATGTGACCCCTATGCCCTGCCTCCAAGCCGCCAGCCTTCTTCATCTCTTGGCCGCCTTCCTCGAGCCTCTTCCCCTTCTTCTTCTTTCAGCCATCTAGCTTATTTTTCCTAATTTTTTTAATCCTTGATAGGTGATTTGCAGGTCCCTCTAAGTTCACAAATCCAAGGATTCCATCTGACCAGCTTTTTGGCCACGGAATTGAAAGCCGTGAATCCGCAGGGTCGATAGCTTTATTTTCCAGGATGCATCCAAGAGCGTAGAGCGAAATCTTCATGGGTCAATCTTCAAATCTCTTCTAGGTACACCCCCTAGACTCCTCTGATAGTGGTATTGCAGAATAGCTAGTCCTAACCAGGGCTTCTTAGCCTTGGCGGTCCTGTTTCTTTATTTTTAGGATTTATTTCTGCATGCCTGTGCTTTAGATTTTCTATAGATTTTTTTACTTAATATATTGGCTTGAAATTTCGGATACCAACTCCTAACTTAATGTCTAACAACCAAAAAATAACTTGGATGCATAAATAGTTCCGCATCAATTTGGTATCAGAGCAGGTTTTAGGGCTAGTTTTTGCATCTCGTAATTTCTATACATGGTTTGTTGTTTTTACTATTTCTATATTCAAGTAGATCAAAAAACTCTGATTTTTCTTTTTCTAGATTCCAAGTAATTGATATATTTTTTAGAATTTTATTATGATTTATTTCAGTCTGTAGAATTTTTGCACACCTATTTTCTTTTACCCTAGAAAACTTTTGAATCCTATTTTTGCATTAAGGGTCTGAGTTTTGGTCTATTTCATCATCCTAAAAATTTTATTTTTCATTAAATTTTGAATAAAAAAATCTTTGTTTAGTCTTGATAATTTTAATAATTTTTAATTATGTTTATAGAAAACAAAAAATATACAAAAATCTATATCATAGAAACCCTAACAAAAATCCTGAACTTCTGTATACAGTCTGAAAATCCTAGGTTTTGCATCATCATCCAAATTTTTCTCTGCATGAAATTTGGTAGGGATCATTTGGACTGTCCATCTTGTGTCCTAAAAGTTTTATGATTTTTTTTTTCATCGAAAACCATACCAAATTCTATATCGAATCAAACCCTAATTTCAATTTCTGATATTTCTGCATACTTGACTAACCCAAATCTAATCAACTTCCAAACCCTACCTCATCCAAGCCCAAATTTTGTTTGATAATTTAATCAACTTATATTTAATTTGCCACCTCATAAGAGACAAAAAATATATTTTATTTTCTATTTGTTATTAGTTGCATTAGGGCTCATTGATTGTCATCATCTCATTTAATTAATCTTAAGGGTTATTTCCTATCTCAAATTAGGGCAGGATTTCATTACCTATCCTGGGCCCAAAACAACCACCCAGTATCATAACTCAAGCCTTAACTAAAATCAATTAGCAACCTAATTTGCTCTAGGAAGCTTAGGGACACTAATAGGTTAGGTCCGAATTGTGTGGGCCAACTAGTGCACTTAATTCCCCAGCTATTACTGAAAACTAGTGTCTAAGGCTAAAGGTCCAAAGGCAAACGCCCTAAGTGGACTGGTGGTTTTTAATTAAGACCCTGTCACAGGCAGGGGGAGCCTCCCACCACCCCACCTCTTACCTGGCCAGTGGAAGGAATAGCTATTGATTTAAGTGTAGGTTGAGTATACCCATTCAATTCAAGCTCTAGGTCTAGCAAGTTGTAGTACATGTTAACCATTATGTGCTTGACTGCATCATACCACCTTATTTGATTGATTGCATGACCACCAGGTCAGGGGTTCAATACAAATAGTTTAAGCCCCAACCCAGTTCAGCCATGGAATCCAGTCTTGAAACTCTCATTAAAGCCATAAATGAACAATTGACCACCCAGATGACCCAAATGAATACCCAAACCCAAAATCCGTTTGCCTAGATGAACTTCAAGTTTGATTAATCTAATATCCAAATAAATCAAAGACTTAACCAATTGATCCAAACAAATAACCAAGCTACCAATAGGATCGACCAGTTAACCCATAAGTCTGACTAGATAGGAGACCAATTAGGAAACCAAGAGAAAACCCCTGAGACCTATATCATACCTAAACATGAGCCTAACCTTAGGACCTCATGTCCCCTACCTCCCAGCTCTTGGAGAGCCTAATATCCTGACCCCTACCCTGAGCCCAAGAGATCCACAACCTATAGGTCTGAGCCTAAATCCTTTGACTCTAAATCCTATAACTCTAGATCCTATGACTGTAGGTCCTATGGCTCTAGAACTTATGCACCCACATCCTATGAGTCCAGTAAGCCCCAGACCTATAGAGTTGAACCCTTGTCTTATGAGCCCCAAGAACCCATAATCCCTAGGTATTAGCCAAGTACCAGTCAGGTTTTCCCTAGTCAACCTGAATCCCATAAGATCAGTACCCTTAGATATGAGCCTAGTGTTAGTCCACTTCCCTTTAGTCAACCTAAATCTTTTAGGACTAGTGCCCCTAGCCCAGGACCAGATCCTAACCAGCCCAACCCGAGCCAACCCCGACCCAGTACCACATAGCCTATAGAGAAGATAGAGGCAAGTCTATAGAGGTTCAGAGGAGTTCCAATCTCCCGAGTGTGTGTGTTTTAGATGTCACAAACCAGGCCATTTTGTTAGCCAGTGTCCAGTCAGCACCCTATACCTAGGTGAGCTAGATGAAGATGAGTCTGAACCCATTGTTGAACCCAATATGGAAGTATATGAGGTTGATCAAAGTTTAATAGACGAATACGAAGTAGAAGACTTTGAGGAGGAATATGAAGAAGAGGAACAAGAGAGTAAACCCATTGAGGAATCAAAGGATAAAGATCCTGAACCCACTATAGAATTTGAAGGAGTGACTGAGCCAGGATTGAACATAGTAGATAAAGTGAAGGTTCACAAGAGCTATCCATAGAGGAGGTCCAGGAACAAGTTCTTAAGGAACCCAACCATTCTATGAGAAGCTTACCTGAGGAGCCACTAGAAGAAAGCCTAATTATAGAGCCCAGTCCTAAAATACAATAATCAGAAGAATTTATTAAGAACCTGAGCTCTTTGAATCAGTACCCTCAGGATGAGCCCCCTTCTAAAGTTCCCATTAAAGACCTTTTCACTAAGATTAGTGACCCATTCTTCCATTATGCAAACCCTGTAAATACACCTCAACCTCTTAAGGTTAGCCTCATTAGTCTAGGATTAGTCCCTGACACCCCTTCTTATATCCTACTTTATCCAACTAACCTTAAACCTTTTTCCTACCCTACTAGACTGATCCAGAACCAATCTCTTATTTTCTGCCCTTTCCAGAAACCTCCAGCATTTCTATGATCATTAGATTGCATTTTGCTGAGATTAGCATATTACATACATTCATTGTGCATGTTAGATTTGTATCTTACTTCTGGTATACCTTATGGCATTTGCTAGGAGTCCATTGTAAATTTTCATGTGCATGCCAAGCTAGGATCAAACCTAGAAAGCCTATAGTCTGTTAGGTTTTGGCCCAAAGAATCCAAAAAATTTTCTTTGATAGGAATGCCTAGTCGAGTCTATTAGGTATTGGTTTTGAGTCCAATAAGTCCACAAACCTAATCCATCTATCCACACATGCACAGATCTTTGCACAGCATCTGCATCAAGACATTAGCATTCATTTGAACACTGGAAATAACATGGCTAATTCCCGAAATCAAGCCAAAGAATTTAATGTAGAAGATTCTGTAGAGATTAGGTCTAGACCTGAGTGGTTTCCTCTTGGAGCCCCAAAGATGCTGCTTGTATGCACAGCTGGACCCTTTAGAGTGATAAAGAAAGTGGAACCCAATGCCTATGTGCTAGATTTACCCCTGGATTTTGGCATTAGCTCTACCTTCAATATCGCAAACATGGTTAAGTTTAGGGAACTGGCAGCGATTCCTAGTGAGGTTTTTGGACCTACTCTATCTTTTGAGAGCGAACCTAACCTAGAGTGCCCACCTATAAATTGACTTAAGAGAGGAAAATTGATTGAGCATATCCTGGATGATCAAGCTATCATGACCCAGGGCCACGGTTATCAACGCTACCTGGTCCGTTGGCAAGGTCGACCAGAATCTGACAATTCATGGATTGCTCAAGAGGACTTGCTGCACCTCAACCCAGATCTTTTTTAGAGATACTTGAGCCAGAGTGATCCTCACTCGATAGGGTCGAGTTTCTCCCATCCCGGGAGAATTGATGGGGACATCAGGTCAACCCTAGTTCACTATGGGTCCCTGAGTTTGAGTCCCTTAGCCATGGTTCAAATTTTATCTTTGAGTCCAATAATCTGGCTGTGTTAGCTATTTGAGTCCTATATTTGGGCCTTGAGTTTTGTTTTTAAGCCTTGTTACACTTGAGTCCTATATTTTGGACCCTGAGTCCTATTTTGGGCCTTTCTACAATTGAGTCCTGTATTTAGAGTCATCCATGCCATTAGGGTTTTGGATAAGTCAAGTCAAATTTAGTTGAGACATTTATTATTTGGAGTCCTGTAAGTTCAGTTAGCTCATGTTGAGAAAATTTTGAGTCCTATGAGTCTTGTAAGTTTTATATTAAGTCTAGTCCAGCAGAGAAGATTCAAGACACTGATGGCCCCCAGCCCAAATGATAACTTGTCAACTTCAAAGAGCCCCAGTCATATTTGGATGTACCACCTTGGATTGCATGAGAAGGACCTTCAAGATATTCACATCATCAACCTGTTGAGAAGATGGAGCCTAAGAGAAACTCTAGAACTAGCCCAGTATAGATGTGGGCCACCCAAAGCCCAAAGCCTTCTTGGATATTGCACCCTACCCTTATGGTCACCTTCCTTGGTCAGCCACCCTTAGAATTACCACCCATTGGACCAAGTCAAAGAGAAGGTATAATCCTAGTTAGGAGAGGAATTGAGAGCCTATTTGGGAGAGGAGATCTTCCATGTATTTGAGTGGAAAAAGGATACTTAGGATTTTACATGCACACCCTTACTTGGAGCCCAAGCTTGTATGCCTATATAAAGGCCCCCCGTCTCATGTATATTTGATGCTATTGAATATGAAAAATTTTTGAATTCTTCTCAACTTTTTGTATGAATTTTTGCATGATTAAGGATATCTATGTGATCCCTCAGGATTTTTGTGTGACCCCTATGCCCTGCCTCCAAGCCGCCAGCCTTCTTCATCTCTTGGCCACCTTCCTCGAGACTCTTCTCCTTCTTCTTCTTTCAGCCATCTAGCCTATTTTTCCTATTTTTCTAAATCTTGAAAGGTGATTTGTAGGACCCTCAGAGTTCATGAATCCAAGGATTCCATCTGACCAACTTTTGAGCTACTAGATTGAAAGCCACGAATCTGCATGATCGATAGCTTAGCTTTCCAAGCCACATCTGAGAATGTAGAGCGAACTCTTCATGGATCAATCTTCAAATCTCTACCAAGTACACCCCCTAGACTCCTCTAGTAGTGGTATTACAAAAGAGCTAGTCCTAATAGGGCTTTTTAGCCTTGGCGGTCCTGTTTCTTCACTTTTAGGGTTTTTTTCTGCATGCCTATGCTTCAGATTTTCTATAGAGTTCTTTATTTAATATCTTGGCTTGAAATTTGGGATACAAACTTCTAACTTAATGTCTAACAACACAAAATTAACTAGCATGCATAAATAGTCACGCATCATCAGTGGGATGATAGAGGGGAACAAAAAAGACCTCCACGGTGTAGGGCTTGGGGGACCCGTCAACCGGGAGGGTGTGACTCGAGACGAAAATGTAAAAGAAATGAAAAGAGTCAAGATTGAGAGTGAGGATTGGGGACTTACCTCTCCCTTACCTTTCTCCATGTTCTTACCTTTCTTACCTTCTTCCCTCTCTTTGGAGGACGAGCTGTGGCTCTCTCCGAGAAGGGGTCTTCGAGAGCCCAAAGGAGCCCCATGGATGCACCAATCTACGAACCTCCCCTCCGAAGGGAAGAAGCTCCTCTTCCTCCCCCTCTCCGAAGGAGGGGCCGTGGCTCTCCCCAAGAAGAGGTCTCCGGGATCCTAGAGGGGCCCCCTGGATGCACCCATTTACGGACCTCCCTCCCCAAAGAGAAGAAACTCCTCTTCCTCCTCTTTTCTCTTCTCCCCTGCTCCTAATAGGAGGGGTGCTTCTATTTCAGGAGGGATCACCTAGGCATTGCAGGTCCTGGGGCCTTAGCTGGATTCCTCTCTTGGGGAGGCTCCGGGTGTCGTGCTGTGGTGGTGGGCAACCATTGGTGGTACGACCATGGGCGTGGCAACACGCCCCCATGCCTGGGGCCTGGGGGTGCCCATATCGTACTTCTAGTGGGGCTGGCACCACCAATAGAAGGCTATGGGTGGCCAAGCTTTTACTATGCATGATTTGAACATCTACTTTCTGGCAGGAACTCCATAGCTGGTACTCCATGTTGGGACACGAGCATGGCCCTGGCCCGGAGCTAACCTCGGACAGGGGCTTACCTCGTGAGCCTTGCTTCGATGGGAAGCTTGACCTCATATAGGGGGCTCACCCAATGAGCCCGACCTTGGCTGGAAGCTTAACGTCGGCAGAGAGGCTGATCTCAGATGGGGGGCTTGCCCAATGAGCCCAGCCTTGGATGGAAGCTTGACCTCAGTAGGGAGGCTGATCATGACGAGGGGCTCGGCCAATGAGCCCGGCCTCGGCTAGGAGCTTGACCTCGACAGGGAGGCTGATCTCAAATGGGGGGCTCACCCAATGAGCTCAGCCTCGATTGGGAGCTTGACCAATTAGCCCACCTCGGTTGGGAGCTTGACCTCGACAAGGAGACTGATCTCAGATAGGGGACTCACCCAATGAGCCCGGCCTCAGCTCTTCACCAGGTCGCCACACCCGGGTGGCCGGTCTCCTATCATCGTGGTTGCTTGCATGCTCCACGTTAGCGGATGTCACCACATTAGGTGCTAACCAACTAACTAGCTAAGTAAGTGTAAGGTCGGTGGGGGTCTTCCCATTGCTTTACTTATATACCAAATAAATTGGCCAGGTCAGGTAACGGAACCAATTAAGTAACCACCTTCCTTCGAGATCTTGTCACTGAACCACTTTTCTTAGACACCAGGTAGCTAACTAACCCTAACTCGGTCCAACTCTTAGGGTCCCTTGTCCTAGTAAGCTCGAGAACCCTTAGAGGCCAATATTTAATTGATTTTAAATCAGAGGCTTAGGTTAATGCATTATGCAGGTTGGTGGTTTGTAAGCAAAGGAAGGATAATGAAATCCCCACCTTATATTGTTTAGGATTTAGTACCCTTAAGATGTTTTATGGAGTATGCAATGTAGAAAAAGAAGATGCCTAATACAAGTGATATGTTTTTAAAGTTTAATTAGTTTCTCTAATTTAATTATTGATTATGAGGTGTCCTTGTATTCTTTTTATGTTAGATTAATTTTAGGTTAGTTTTAAATTTAGTTAATTAAGTGTGAGAAAAAGAAAAATAAATTGAATTGGGGTTATGAGGTAGTTAAGTGATTTTCCAAAAATAACTAGAATGCAGTAATATTTGAAGAGTAGTAAAAAGCAGTAAATTAGTTAGGATAGCTCAAAAGCAAATAAACAAATTTTTTTGTAGATTTTTGATTTTTTTTTATTTTTAAATCATAACTGTGCCTAGGGTCCCTGGCAATGGTGCCAAAATTTGATCGTTATCATGGGCAATCAAAAAAAATTCACCAACTCAACTCTCTAGCTAAGATGGGTCAGGATCATATCCTTAGGGACCTTAGAGCTAAGTTATAATTTTTAAAGGAAAGAGAGTAATTATTGTTGCATAAAATAAAAGTAAGCAAGAAGTAAACTATTCTTAAGAGCGAAGCAAGTAAAAGAGATTATTTTAGAAGTTATAGATTAATCTTATATTGACAAGTTGTGTTTCTTTTATAATTTTAATATAATTAATTTTAAAGATTTACCTGCCTTCCCTTAGCATGGTTCGTATTCTAAATCATGGGACATCTTTGGGAAGCACTAAGTATTCAACTCTTCTTTCCTCAGCATGTCCTATATACATAATAGATCATGGCATGTCTCCGGAAAGCAAGAGTTGTCTCTAAACTTAATTTAATAGTAAAGCCATGGCATGTCTCCGGAAAGCAAGAGTTACCTCTAAACTTAATTCAATAGTAAAGCATAATAAAGAGCAAATAAAAGAAAGCAATTAAAGAACTCATAATTAAACACATAATACTTTATTGTAGACCAAAAAATACAAAAGATAGAAGAATAAATGGACCTCGCTTTGCCTAGTACAAAATCTCTTCTTCCCTCCCAGACATCTGCTTAAATTGCTTCTAAGTTAATCTCCTCCTATCCCTCTATGCAAAGGCTCTAAAGGGATTCCAGGGAGTGATGCCTCTAGGTAGAGGTACAGGAACCTTTTTATAGGGTTTAGTAGGGGATTCGTCTTCGTGTTTTTCTGGTATGGGACTAAACAAAAGGATCAAAAGAGTGGCTAGGATTTTGTTTTAGAGAACTCAATGGTTAGATATGAATATGCCCAATCCCAGTAGTGTTAGGGTTCTAGTTCTCATTCCAACTAATTTTGACTAGTCAACATCTTTTTAGCCCTTGGATTTGGATTAAATATCAAAAATTACTACATCACCTATGATCAAGCCAAATTCTAGTTGGATTTGATTTCGGTTGTTCGATTGAGATCCAATAGTTGTTTCACTATGCTTCTTCCTTCATTGGCAAAACTGATCCTCCCCTCACTATCCATCGTCTCTCCTTGTCGGCACCTTTTCTTAAGCCCAAAGTGTCTTGTCGGGGTCTTCTCATGCTACCGAGACCCTGCCACCAGAGTCCCCTCTCCAGAACCACTACCATAGTCCCTGTTGCCACCGTCGGTTGTAAGACATCCCTGTTAACCATGGAGTGCCACTTCTTCAAATCCATCAATGTCGATTGCCTTTGTTCGTCGGTGCTACTACCACTGCCGTCTCCCTTACCACTAGTGTCTTCGTTGCCCAAAGAGGAATTAAAGACGTATGTAAGGAAAAGGAAGAAGGTCAATTTTTCGAATCAACAATCCATCACCAAGACTCCTCCTAGGATCTGGGTACTTCCTCTCTTCCTCTTTCTGTTGTTTATGATCTGTATTTACCTATTGCCTTGAGCAAAGAAAAGAGATATTGTACTTTTCACCCTATTAATCACTTTGTGTCCTATCAAGCTTCCTTCCTTTAAAGCTTTCCTTTCAGTGATTTCTTCCACCAAGATGCCTGGAAGAAGCCCTCAATCATCCTATTAATCTACTCCTATCCCTCTATGCAAAGGCTTCAAAGAGATTCCAGGGAGTGATGCCTCTAGGTAGAGGTTCAGGAACCTTTTTATAGGGTTTAGTAGGGGAGATGTCTTCGTGTTTTTCTAGTATGGGACTAAACAAAAGGATCAAAAGAGTGGCTAGGATTTTGTTTTACAGAACTCAATGGTTAGATATGAATATGCCCAATCCCAGTAGTGTTAGGGTTCTAGTTCTCATTCCAACTAATTTTGACTAGTCAACATCTTTTTAGCCCTTGGATTTGGATTAAATTTCAAAAATTACTATATCACCTATGATCAAGCCAAATTCTAGTTGGATTTGATTTCGGCCATTGGATTGAGATCCAATAATTGATTCACTATGCTTCTTCCTTCATTCGCAAAACTGATCCTCCCCTCACTGTCTGCCATCTCTCCTTGTTGGCACCATTGCTTAAGCCCAAAGCATCTTGTTGGGGTCTTCTCATACTACCAAGACCCTGCCACCAGAGTCCCCTCACTGGAACCACTGTCGTAGTCCCTATTGCCACAGTTAGTTGTAAGACATCCCTGTTAACCATGGAGTGCCACTTCTTTAAATCCATTACTGTTGATTGCCTTTGTTCGTCGGTGCTACTACCACTACCGTCTCCCTTGCCATTGGTGTGTTCGTTGCCCAAAGAGGCTTGCTTAGGAGTCTCTGGTGATCATGGATCAAAAAGTTATCATTGGACTGCCATTGCCATCGATTTTAAGCACTGCTATCCTCTTCACTGGACCAAGAGCCTCGTCAGAGTTTCTGGGGTGGTCACTGGCCATCATCATAGCTAGTAGCTTATTAAAATTTCTCGTGGTTCATGAGGCCAAGCCATGGACCGCATGCGATGGCAGCCATGGACTGACCACATGTTTTGTGAACCAGGTAGAGTGCAATTCCTTAGTGAATTTCAAACTTTGATTTTGGGCTCATTTTAAGTTTAATTTGCTTCAAACTTGTTTCATTTAAATCCATAAATCAAGCTCATTATATTGACAATCTTCTTTCCTATAAATAATAAATAAAAATAACTTAATTCTTAAATTAATATTTATATACATGTATATAATGTAATTATAAGTGCTTAGGTGGGCCAGCCAAAGTCAAGCTTGGTTATTTGTTGGTTAAAAATACTGTTTTTGGTCGTGATAATGGTTAGACCTAATCGGGACTTTCAATGGAGGTCCAAAGACCTACTGAAGAGTTGTCTGGGACAAAATTAATACTAGAAATTATTTAAAAAAATGATTGGTTAGGAACCTACTTTTGATGTCCATGGATGGGTCGACCAAAGTCAGGCTCATGTATAGTCTATTGGATCCTAGTACCTACTAAGAAATTAATGTAATTCCTTAAATTGGAGGTTGAGGTTTCAATTTAAATAAAAAAATAGGAGAACCTTTAAACTAAAGTCCAAATCTTTAGGATTAAATGATTTATATACTAATAGGTCTTTGTTCTCTTTTCAGGTAAAAATGGCTAATACATTGTTACTCCAATCATTATTGGACAATGAAAAGCTTATGGGACCTAATTTTGATAGTTGGTATTGAAAGCTGAAGATTGTCTCAGAGCACGAGTGGATCTTGTACATGCTGATAGATCCGATACCTAAGGAACCTACTTTGAATGCTTGTAGTGAGGTCCGAGACACTTACCAGAAATGGCTCAATGATTGAACCATGGTTCGATGCATTATGTAGGCATCCATGAATAATGAGTTCAATCATAAATTCGAGGATGCTTAGCTAGAGGATATACTTCGAGTATTGAAAGAATCCTTTGGCACTCCCATGATATTGAAAAGTAGAAAATGTCTTGCATGATTTTCAATGCTAGGATGAGGAAAGGGTCGTCTGTCATCGATCATGTATTGTACATGATCTAATTGATCGAGTACCAGAGCAAACTTGAACTTTCCTTACATAGATAACTCAAGAAAGATGTGATTTTAAATTCCTTGTCAAAGTCATACCTCGACTTTCTTAGTCATTATAAAATGACTAAGCTTATAGTCAACTACCACGGTCTGCTATGGTTATTATAGACTGATGAGAAGAATCATCAACTTTTCAAGGAGTCGGTGAATATAGTGGGACATTCTACTTTGACAGGGCATCATCGCTTTAAGAAAGAAAAAAAACAAAAATAAGAAAAAGGTACAATATGCTCAGCTTAGTCAGACCCAAAAGATCAAATTTGTCTAAAGTTAGGCAGAGTGCTTCTTTTGTAATAAGCAAGGTCACTGGAAGAGGAACTGTCTTCTTTACATTGCCTATATAGACATGAACAGACCAAGGAAGAAGAAGAATTATCAAGTTATTGCTGGACAATGTACTTATATAATAACACTTTATAACTTTTCAATTTGTGATACTACTACCTTGGTATTAGATACTAGAAGTCCAATTAATATTTATAATTTATTGTAGAGACTTTTTGTCAGTAGAAGATTTGAAGATGGTCAGAGATTCCTAAATGTTGGAGATAGAACAACAGTTCCAGTTCTGGCTTTAGGAGTTGTCATGCTTATTTTCAATAATAATGTTGTTAGTTTGAGTGATTGTCACATCCTAGTTTTATGATGAATGTAATTTCTGTAAACCTTTTAGCTAAGAATAACTTTTATTTATCAATAAAAGATGATTATTATACTATAATTTTGAATGGTATTACTGTAATATGTGAACATTTAAAAAATGATATTTATATTTTATCACAATCTATTAGTATAGTGTACACGTCTAATAAACATCCTAAATTAGATAATGCGTCTGATGTCTACCTCTGGCAATGTAGGCTAGGACATATTGATAAGAATAGAATAAATAGCTTAATTAAAAAGGGTGTCCCCGAGCTTAATGATTTTGAATCATTGCC
The DNA here is from genome assembly GCA_021397845.1 of Areca catechu. Lineage (NCBI taxonomy): Eukaryota > Viridiplantae > Streptophyta > Magnoliopsida > Arecales > Arecaceae > Areca > Areca catechu. Next base: position 97,380,336 of record CM038052.1, on the reverse strand, counting down.
AATCGTGAATCCTGCCTTCTTGGTAAGATGACTAAATTACTTTTTAATGAAAAAAGTGAATGAGCCAATGTTGTTCAGAGTTGGCACATAGTGATATTTGGACCCATGAACACTTCTACCATAGGTGGATATCACTACTTCATCATTTTCACGAATGACCTATCAAGATAGGGGTATGTCTTTTTAATGAAGCATAAATCTAAATCATTTATAATATTTGAATGATTCCATAATGAAGTAGAAAAATAAACTAGAAAAAGTATTAAAACTCTTTGATTTGATTGGAGAGGTGAATACCTCATTGATGAGTTTTTGACATATTTAAAAGAGAATGGAATTATCTCTTAATGGACACCTCCTGGGATACCTCAGCATAATGGAGTGTCTAAAAGAATGAATCAAACTCTGTTAAACATGGTTTGGTCCATGATTGGTCTATCGATCTCCTTTTGGAAATAAGTACTTGAGTTGGCTTGTTACTTCTCAATAAAGTTTCTAGTAAGTCTATAGATAAAATACCATATAAGATATGAATAAGGTGTAAGTTGAGACACACACCTTAGGATATGAGAATGTCTGGCTTATGTCAAATGTTTAAAAATGGACAAGCTTGAACCTGGATCTGACAAATGTTTTTTCATAGGGTACTCGAAAGAAACTAAAGGATATTACCTTTGCCATTGATGAACAGAAGGTATTTGTCGGTAATAGGGCAATCTTTTTAGAAAAGGAGTTCCTTGATGAAGGAACCAATGTCTCTAAAGTTGAACTTGAAGAAGTTTGATAGGTAGAAGAATTGACACCATTGACTGAACCCATGGAACTAAGTTTAATTAGATTAAACCTAGAGTCCATTGTAGATACACCCTTAAGGAGATCTGGTAGAGTACCACATCAACCGAATACTACGATTTCTTGGTCCGAGATGGTGATCCTCTTAAACTTGATACAAACAATGAGGATCCAATTACCTATATAGATGCCATGAAGAGTGCCGACTCTGAAAATGGCTTGAACCCAAAAAGTCCAAAATGAAATCCATGAAGGTTAACGATGTATGGACACTCATTGACCCACCTGAAGGAGTTATACTCATAGGGTGTAAGTGAGTTTTCAAAAGGAAAAGGGGCATAGATGGGAAGGTAGAAACCTATAAAGTCTATTCGATTACCAAGAGATATCATCCATGTTATGGTATTGACCATGACAAGATGTTTTTGCTTATGGCAATGCTCAAGTCCATTCAGATTATGCTTGGGAAGCAGCATATCTATATTATGAGATCTGACAAATGGATGTCAAAATTTGCTTTTCTAAATAGAGAGCCGGAAGAAGAGGATCATATAATATAACCTGAAGGGTTCACATCCATAGATGGATCAAAGGTATGCAAGCTTCAAAAATTTATTTATGGATTGAAGTAGCCATTTTGGAGTTGGAACATGTATTTTGATAAGGTGATAAAAATGTATGGCTTCATTAAGAATGGAGAAGAGCCCTGCAAATACAAATGGGCTAATGGTTCAATGATAGTATTTTTTGTTTTGCATGTAGATAACATTCTCTTAATTAGGAATAATATTCCTGTATTGCAAGGAATAAAAGTATGGCAGTCTACCTAATTCTTAATGAAGGACTTGGGAGAAGCATTCTATATCCATGGGATAAAGATCTATAGGGACAGATCTAAAAAGTTACTAGGGTTAACCTAATCCATGTACACTGAGACTGTGTTGAAACGATTTAGAATAAAGAATTTCAAGAAAGTCTATCTTCTAATAGGCCATGGAATTACTCTCTCCAATAAGAAATATCTAGCAAATTCTTAAGAGAGAGAGTGTATAAGTAGGATTCCATATACCTCGGTAGTAGAATCTATTATGTATGCCATGACATGTACAATACTAAATGTAGTATACTCACTAGGGATAATGAGTAGATACTAATATGATCTAGGTGAGAACCTTTGGAAGGTTGTAAAAACCATCCTTAAGTATGAGAAATACTAAGGACCAATGGCTCATCTTTAAAGATTTTGACTTGAAATAGTTGGTTATACTGACTTTAGCTTTAGTTAAATAGGAATTATTGTAAAAGTGTATCAGGATATGTATTTATCTTGAATGGAGGAGCAATCGGTTAGAAAAGTTTCAAGCAACACACGATGGTTAATTTAGTAAGCAAGGCAGAGTATATTATAGCATCTGATGCTACAAAGAAAGATGTTTAGCAACAAAAGTTATCACCAAGCTTGGACTGGCACCCTCCATTGATGGTCCAGTTCCCTATATTATGATAGCACCGGGGCCATAGCTCAAGCAAAGGAACCAAAGGTACATCAATGGACCAAGCACATTCTACGTTAGTACCACCTTGTCCAGGAGATCATGGATTAAGAAAATGTTGAACTTCAGAAGATAGATGGAAAGGAGAACTTGATTGACCTATTTACTAAAGCCCTTAAAATCAAAAAGTTCAATGATCATAAGTGAAATATGGGTATTCGATACTGTTTTGATTGGCTCTAATCCAAATAGGAGTTGTTAGAAAATGTATCCTAAAGCTAATTATCAAGGCTATAGATGGTTGATCTCCTTGTAAATTGTACATGAATTATTAATAAATAAAAGTTATTTTTGGTAGTTCATCACATGTTGTACATCTTCGTTTGAACTCATTTATGATGAAGTTCCTAGAACTACTTCTAATCGACAAAGGAGGATTTGTTATGAAGTTCTTAAACCTGTTTGCGACTAAATGATATGTCGTTACCAAGGATGATAATGTTTATTGAGTATAGGTCATTATGTGCCATATGGCTTAGTTGTCCTCATAACCAAGGAGTGTAGAGACACTGATATGGCATGCAGGTGAGTGTAGGTGTACATTCACTAAATTTGACCAACTCTGTAGAGTACTGTACTAACAAGATTATCCCATAGAAGGGTATAGGTATAAGTATCCATTTGATCTGAGATCACTACGGTGACATGTAACTTACCGTACTATGGTGCTAGACTACTTGGATTTCTAATCCAGTGATAAAAGATTTCTAAGTATAGTCAAGTACTTGTTAAGTTGGTATGTGAGTCAAGATAAGTTTGACCACTCCAAGGTATTGGAAAAAATGCTCTACATTATTTCAATTTAGCAAGACCTTGGCCAGGGCAATTCTTGTGAGGAGTCATAGGATTTGTTAAGTTGAGACACATCTGGATGAACTAATTAAGAGTTGGTAGTTGACTCTAATATCATCCTGAGCATTAGGTCAAGGGGATGAATTATATGGTAACTATATACTTGGGTTCTTGAATATTGCTTTGCAATCATTCAACCTACCGAACGTCGGGTACCATTGCTAGATGGTCACATTGGTAAGTTCAGGAATTGGATCCTAGGCTACCAATTTAGTGTTCGAACCTATGAGGTCACACCATTAAAAACTTTTGACTGATCATGATGGCTGATAAATGATTAAAACCATTCAAGTATATAATTATCAATTCAATTGATAATTAACCTAATATAAATATTATAATTAATTACTTAATTAATAATTAATTATAGGAGAGTTTTTTAGCAATTAGATTACTAATTGGCTCAATTTGATTGAGATTTAGGTCAAGCCTAATTTAATTTAGTTGAATTGGATTTTACCCGATTAGGTTATATGATGACCTCATTGCTAAGGAATTTTAATTTTGATTTGATTTGAACTTGGACCTGATTAATTTTTGACTTAACTAAGAATTAATTAAGCTAATTGGGACCTAATTATATTGGGCTCATTTATTTAAATAGGCTAAACCAAATTTTTCTTGGATAAGGAACTATTTTGACCAAGTCAAAATTGAGAAATCCATTCTAGCACCACCTAAAATCCTTCACGCACCTTCTTCACAAAAAACAAGGATTTGCTTGAATGATTTCATGATAAATATAAGATATGCCATCCTTTCCCCATTCCTAATTTGATTAGGATTATTTGGGTTTGAATTTAAATGAATTTTGAATTTATTTGTTGGAGTTTGAATGGGATTAGAACTCCTAGTCCAAATCAAACTATCTCCCTATCTTAATCTATTTTTCCATGCCAAAATTTTTGGGACTTTTTTAGATGTTGTGGGACAATAAGAAGGCTAATTACCATGTGATTCCATATAAGAAACATCGAAAAGAATATTAGAGAGGGGAATATTGTGCATGAAACACATTGGGCATGGAAGGGTTCTTGGCAAGAGGATTTTAGGGAGAATAAAGAAAGAAAAAAATAAAGAGAAAGTCTTCTATAATTTTTATTTTCTTCTCCACCTCTTGATCCTTCAATCCTCCTCTTTTTGATCTTCTTGGAGGGTTTAAGAAGATTCAAAGAAGAATCTTTATTAGCCATCTAGCAGTCTTATGTAGAGCTAGCACTGCAAGAAGGTTGATTGTATTCAGGGCTTCATGTAGAAGATCTATAAAGGCCGGGCACTCTATGTAGCTGAGAAGAGATGTGAAGAGCCTTTATTACATATCATTAGCAGCAGCAATTATTGACCTGCAATCAGGTATGAGATTCGATCTCAGGTTTATTGTTGATTAGATCTACAATATGCATCAGTTAGATCAATGCAGCTAATCTTATTTTCTACATTACATATATTGTCAAGATCATTTGTAGGTTTTTTAGATTCGATCTATATACATATTTTTTGATTAAAATTATTTTAAATCAGATTTGCTTTTGCTAAATTTTAAAAAATTAAAAATATGCATGAAACTCTACCAAATTCTTTAACAGTACTTGGACTATGAAATATGGTAAATAGATGTCGAATGCTTTTCTAAATGGAGAGCTAGATGAGGAGCTGTATATGATACAACCTAAAGGGTTCACATCTATGGATCAGTTAAAGGTATGCAAGCTTCAAAGATCTATTTATGAATTGAAGCAGGCATCTTGGAGTTGGAACATGCATTTTGATAAGTGTATCAGAATGTATGGCTTTATTAAGAATAGAGAAGAACCTTGCATATATAAGTATACTAATAGTTCTGTAGTTGTATTGCTTATAGTATCTATAGACGATATTCTCTTAATTAGGAATGACATCCCTGCTTACTAAGGATAAAAGTTTGGTTGTCATCTCAGTTCTCCATGAAGGATTTGGACAAAGCTTCTTACATCCTATGGATGAAGATCTACGAGATAGATCTAGGAGGCTATTGGGATTGTCCTAGTTTACATATATTGATATTGTGTTGACATAGTTCAGTATGAAGAATTCCAAGAAAGGCTATCATTCGATGGGTCATAAAATTTCTCTCTTTAAGAAGGATTATGTGACAACTCTTGAAGAGAGGAAGCATATGAGTAGGATCTCATATGCCTCAATAATAGGGTTTATCATGTACACCATGACATGGACGAGACCAGATATGTGTTGGGTTTGTGCTGACACAGCATAACATTGGATTTCAAAAACATTCATTATTGAAATCCTAATTAGTCGGAACCATAGATCCAAGGACCACTTGATAATAACAATTAATAAATCATAACTTTAGGATTATAGAGGAATACCAAGAGTACTATACTCCTTAATTTCTACAAGGCATACAAGTGTATTCCCTTTAGAGGTGATCCACATAGGATTCAAACCAAGGAAGCACTCCTATCAAGCTTGCTTATTTGACTAGGACTCTTCTCGGTAGCCTTTCTTCATTTAGCGGCCTTTCTCCCTTTGCTGGAGCCCCTACCCTCGTGTAGGGCACTCAAAGACCTCTCTAAATCCTCTCTCAGAATCTAATTATCCCTCCTATATCTCTTCCTAGGCTCTTGTCTTAAAATGACAAGCATTGTCTTAAAGAAGACTTTTTGTCCTAAAAGAAGGAAGAGATATATAAAGATTTCTTTCGAATGTTTTGGCATCAGAATACCAATACCTATATATAATGAGTGAAGTGGTGCTTGATAAACCTTTTTCTTAGCCCTTGATCTAATTTTCTAATTATCAGATAAGACCCTTTAAGCAGAAGGAGTCTTTAGGTGAAAGGTTTTATCTTGATATGTCATATCACTATGCCAAGAGATATATATGTGTCTCTTCAATTTTTTAGCAATTTTTTCACTTGTCATGTGGCAAGTTAACGGTCAAAACTTAGCTAAGGGATGTGGGATTCTAAAGGATGTATTAGAGAACCAAAAGCCTTCAAGCAGAAGGACTTCTGGATTTATGATTGTGCACCAAAGATGAAGGGACGCGTCCCTTCATTTTGTGCGCCACCTTTTCCATGCCAAATGCCATGTTTTGACAATTTAAACCCAATCCAAATGGGTGTGGGGATAAGGGAAAGAGACCTAACATTTATTTGGAATAGGTGATTAAGTGGCAGAAGGACTCTTGGTTCTTTCTGTTCCCCTTAATCTTGGTCCATGCCAATATGGTGCTAAGTATCCAATCCCATTTGGACTCTTCTATAATCCATGGATAATGTTCAATAAATTCTAGATAAATATAGATAAATGCTACCTTAATTAGTACACAACAAGTTTCACTTAAATTGGTTAGCCTAAATAGCAAGCAAACAGACCCAATCCAATTGGGTTAGGAGTTAGGCTAGCATGCACATACTAGTATACAAATTAGCTAGCCTATTAGGATCCAATGACCCTAACCAAAATCTAATTGACTTCCTTGGATAATTCCCTAATGTGTGACATTTTGGGCTCCACATCTAACCAGCAGTAGGTCTAGGTCTAAGCTATTTTGATCCGATCAAAATTGATTGACCTAATTAGGTCAAATCAAGTTGATCCAAGTCATCAATTCGAACCAATTTCTAAATTGACTCATGAATCCAACCAATTTGATTTATGAAAACCTATAAGACATGATTGACATCTAGCAACATGTCATGCCTACCCAGAAGATAAGAAATTTGATAGAAATTACCAAAATACCTTTCAATAAAAAGTTACCATGCAATTCAATCCTTCGATCTCCCTTTATCTCAAATAAGTGATGGGTATGAAGAATTGTCATACCCTAGCATTCAATCCTTTCAAATCTCAATTCGATAATAAAGACTTGATCGATGAAAGAATAAAAATCCTTTCTAATCTCATCCTACTTTGATCAAAGCCTTCCTGAGTCAACAATCAAAGAGATTATATGGGATAAGTCCTCCTCTTACTAGGAGTGATCGATTTCTTGTTGATCCACTCACATCCTGTATGCATAATCCACTATATCCAAGAACATCCCATACATGACTCTTTGTCATGAATGAGTATAAACCAAAATATGGCTTTATGTACATAAGGAACCATGATCTCAGGTCTAAGGATCACTTGCACAACTCTCACTATGAGAACCATATTTTAACAAGTACTAAAATCTCCATAAGATGTTCTTAAGGAGGATCAGTTTAATGAACTCATACCTTAATAAGCATCCATATCCTTGTATTAGTGTCCCTACACAAGTGGTTATGAGACCAACCACCCTCTCCATTGAGCATACATAGGATATGCTAGTCTTTCTAGAAACATCAATCCCTGAATCGAGGATCCAATGACTAGGAACATTTTAGATTAGGATTTATAGGAACTTAGGTCTCACCATTATGATCTCCACATAACTCTAATTCCATTGCCCTAACCTATGGGGTTCATCATAATTTTGATGAGATGTAGCATTATGATGAATCAACAATTGTCTTTTATTAATAAATAATATCATATATGAGTTGGAAGATTATAGAAAGCCCGTTCAAAGATTAGTATTTAGGGCAAAATTCTTTCAATCTCCCACTTGCACTAAAGCCATTATCCCTTGTATCTTACACCCATACATCTAAGTGGCGATCAAACTACTGCTATGGTAGTGCTTTAGTGAATGGGTCTACTCTATTATTCTTTATATGTACTCGTTCGATAACAACATCTTATCTTTTTATGATCTCTTGAACGAGGTGCAAGCATGTTAGGATGTGCTTGGACTTTTGACAAGACCTTGGTTCCTTAGCTTGCGCAACAGTTCTAGTGTTATCATAATAAAGTGGCATGGTTGTTGTATAGCAGGAACCATGCCAGTTCTCTGATGAATTTCTTTATCCACATAGCTTCCTTTATGGCTTCACTTATAGCTATGTACTCTGTCTTAGTGACCAAGTCAACTACAGTTTGCTACTTTGTACTCTTCCAACTCACTACACCTTCATATAGGATGAAGACATATCTCGATATGAATTTGCTATTATCTGGATCTGATTGAAAACTAGAATCAGTATACCTTTCTAGTTTCAACTCTAATCCACCATATATTTGAAAGAATTGTGCCCTAAAAGCCAATCTTTGTATGGACATTTTTATGATCATCCAGCTCATGTATGATATTATTTATTAATAAAAGCCATTTGATTCATCATACTGCTGCATCTTATCAAGAATATGATGAATCCCATAGGTTAGGATAATGAAATTTGGGTTATGATGGAGATCATAATAGCGAGACCTAAGTTTCTATAAACCCTAATCTAAATTGTTCTTAGTCGTTGGTGTTGGAGTTCTCCCAAGATCAGAAAATTGCAATCGAACAGGCATCAACAGCCTATCACAGCGAAAGCAGATATAAAAACAATTTATATCTAATCATGCAATTCATAAATAAATCTAATTTATTTATCATGAATTTCTAACATGCTGCAACATATGAAAAAAAATCAGATCTGAAATAAAAATTATTTTAAGCATAAAATACTTACCTGGATCGCTATCCGGCCTGCTCTGAAAAGCACGCAGATCTGCTACTGAAAACCGGGATTCTGTCGGAGCCGCGCAAACACCCGGCCTCTGCTGGTATCCACACGAAGCTCTTACAACCAAGTCATAGAGGGCACCGGACTACAAGATCCTTGCAGCCCTCTCCTCTTTCAGCAAATCATCCGCTTTAAGAACTGTGCCGATCCGAATTAGGATCAACTTTTGGCTTCTATCTTGCAAATCAAACTATGCAAGATCTTTGGACCTTTCCTCTCTTCTTTCTCTAGTAAAGCATCTCTCTAGACCTCATAGAAGGAAGAAGGAAATAAAAAGAGGAGAAAAGAACTTGGCGCCAGGAGAGAGAACCTCAGGTGAAGACACCCAAAAGAAAAGCTCACGGCCAAGAGGAATATTCATGGTGGAAGGAGAGAAATATTCATGCCAATTGTTCTCTCTTTGGTCGGCCACCTTTCTTCCTATTTAAATTCAAGTTCTCCCATCCCATCAAAACAAAACTCCAATGTTTTATTTTATCAAGCTAGGATTTAAGAGGAGTGAATGAGAAGGACTCCTTCTCATATTCCTCCATGCCAAAAGAAGGATTAGCACCATCTAATATTCATGCTTCCTCTCTTTTGCAGCCCAAACACATGGGGCCCACAAGGTAGGCCTGTGGAGGGAAGGGGAGACATGGAGAGAGAGTTCCAGTCTAACTGGACTCTAGGTCATGGTCTAAATGAAGTTATTTTACAGTCAAACTGAAGCAGATTTTAAATCTGATCGAACCATTTCGAAGCGGATATTGACCCAACTCAATTAGGATTAATTAATTGAGTTTAACTCAATTAAATTAAACCTAATTTAATTTAATTAACAATTAATCCATAATTAATTAATTGTAACATTTACAATTAGGTCAAATATTAATTGTAACACTTATAATTAGGTCCAAATTGATTTGCTGATTGGTTACTTGAGCTCCAAATATGTGTGACCCCTCAGGTCCTATCCTGTCTGGTAATGAGATATGCTATAATCTTCATTATACATCATCGAAACTTCTTTCGATGGACTGAAATAATTTCAGCTCAACCCTAATTAGGATTATCGATCCAAAAATAATCCTAATGGGCTCTCATAATTCACCAGTGACACCTAGCATATGTAATGGCAACCCAGCAGAATAAGATTGGAATCCCTATGTGTAGTTACCATGCGATTCGATTCCTCTATCAAAATCTCGACATGATGTTGGTTATGAATACTCATCAAACCCATCAATCATATGCTTAACCTAATTAACTCAAGTCCAATTGTGATACTAATGAAAACACCTTTTCATTATCACCCTACTATGGCCATAGATTTCTGGACTTAGTCTCATTAAGCTTGCATAGGATTATACCTTACTACTAAGGCTGATAGATCCCTATAAGTGAACACCCTACTCCTATAATAAACTTACTGTAGCCAACGAACATCGCAAGGTCCCATATGGATAGGAACCATATGATTGTGCTGTCAAACTATAGTAACCTTATTGTGAGTTGCTGAGACACTCTAGGTCAAGGAACTATTCACATGACTACAGCATCAAAAAATTATCGATGAGTGAGTAGTCATCCGTATAACTTCCTGTACTTGTCATGCTCAATACCGTTGATCTCTATCAACTACCTACACTCTCACTGCAGTGTTTCCACACTATAGGTCAGAGACTCATCTATTCAAAAGGAAAGTGATCTGTGCACCAATTTTAACATATCAATTACCATCCTCATGATATTCCACAATCGGGAGCTTTTAGGAGTTAATCTATAAAGACACATGCCTCAGATTCTCAACTATTGAGAATATATGTCATTATCTATTAACTCCATAGATGATTCACAGACACAACAATATGAATGAAACTAATGCCCTTTTTGTTAATAAGGAAAATTGATAAGGGACGGGATTCTCATATTATGCAGGATGATATGCAAGGGATGAACATGAAGAAAATCATATTAAAGCAAGCAAATATTTTAGATTTTTCTTATGGTTTTGTTCCTGAAACTAGACAAGATTAGGTTAGTGTTGTCCTGTATCAATTAGCATCCTACCCACATGCTAGATCAATCAAAAAGAAAAGAAAATCAGGATCCTAGGTCTAAGAAGGCCTATTAGGAGCATGTTCAATCTTCAAAAAATTAGAAAAAGTGAGATGGGAATTAGGTTTAACATACCAAGCAATGATTTCAAGTTGCTGTGGAAGATATTGCTCCACTCAGATCGGTGCCTAGATGATCCGGTCACTTTCTCGTGAATCCGCCAGCTTTTTTATCATCTTCGTTCGGAGGCAAAGAAAACTTCATCCAGAGGGCATGGTACTGGACGGATCCTGCAAACGTCAAGGGTTAGTGCTGTAGAATATGAAAAAAATACTAAACAGGATGGAAAGAAGAAGATCGGGTGGAAGAGAGGATGCAGGGGTTGGCGACTTTTGATGAAGATTTGGGCATTTGGATCTTGGAGAGGGCTGATGATGGGCGTCTTAGGGCTCTTGCTTTGATGGACAATGGCTAGGGTTTAGTAAGAAGAAAAAGGGACAAGTCTCACACACACTTCCAAAGAACACAAATTGTCACAAGAAAAATTCACCCGAGTTTTAATTCATGAAAAGAGATTAGATTACAAGAGAGAGAGGGGTGGGGTATTTATAGATTCACTTTAGGCCCTTTTCTTGTCAAAATTGGATTACAAGTTTGTATGGGACAAGGAGTATAAGGTTTAACTAGAATTAGGAGTACAAAGTTTGATTGAAATTAGGAGGCCTAAATTCTAGTAGAACTTGGACATTGGACTCCTTATAGAGCTTAAAAACTGTCTTTTCTCCATGTGCTTGGGATGGGATGAAATCCACTTAGGCTGCTTTGACTTTTCCACTCCCTGGTGGGCTTGGATGAAATCTTCTTTGACTGGGTCAAAGCCTGGGCTTCTTGGACTGGGTCAAAGGCTTGGGCGCCAATTGTAGTGGGCCTGGGAGGGGAGGGTGCCATGGGCTTGAGGGCTTGGATCTGGGCACCACTTCCTTGAGGATCTGGATTGGGCACCATGCAACATATGAGCTTGTGGGCTTGAGGCGCCTAGGGCCTGGTATGCTGGGGCGCCATCTCTCAGAGGGCTTGGGCGACATGAAGGGACTCTAGATGTTGGGCCAGTGACTTGAGTGTTGGTCCACTGGTTCTTCCTTTTGAATGAAATACACACAACTCTTGACTAAACTAAAACAACTGAACTCAAATGACAGGACTCAATGGACTTAGTGAATCCAACTGACTCACTATATTACAAGACTCAAAAATAAATTCCATTACAGGACTCAAAATTGACCAACACATGACTTAGAGAATAAATTAAAGCTTGAAGTCTATATCTGATCTGATGTCCCCATCAATTCTCCCGGGGTAGGAGGAACTCGACCCTGTCAAGTAAGAAGGTCGATATGGCTTAGGTACTACTCTGATGAGTCTGCGTTGAGGCATTGCGGATCCTCTCGAGTGATCCACGAATCCTCATATCTCGGTCGACCTTGCTAATGAACCAAGTGACATGGAAGCCTTTGATCCGGGTACTAATTGCTTGGTCATCCAGAATACGCTCAATTATTTCCTCTCATAGGTTAATTTGATGTGGACACTCAGAGTTGGGTTCGCTCTCAAAAAAAGGGTCAAGCTCAATCTCACTGGGTATCATTGCTGGCTCTGTATACTCTACTAAGTCTGAGATATTGAAGGTTGAGCTTAATGCCTAATTAGGTAACTCAGGCACTAGGTCCAACTTTCTTTATCACTTTGATGGATCCAGCTCACTGGTCTGTAGCTTAATCATCATAAGATTTTCCTAGCAAACTCTTAGACTCTTTTCGAAAATTAACCATGTTTGTTTGTAAAATCTTTGCTTACATTAATCTTATGATTAACTCCTCATGCAGATCTCTAATCATGCAGTGCAAAAACTCAGAACACTGAATGACATGCAGGCAAACACCTAATGCCAACGCCTAATACAGACAAATAAATGACTAAACCCTAAACTACAACTATGGGTTAACCCTTTGTCAGGTTGGTGACATGCAGATGAGAATGGTGCATGCACTCCGACTAAATGCCATAAAGTATACTAGAAAAAAGATGCAAACCTAACATACACAATGAATGTATGCAGTATGCTTACTTCTATAAAATACAATTGAATGGTCTTAGAAATGCTTGAAGTTTTTTGAAAGGCAGGAAATAAGAGCTGGGTTCAAGGTTAGTCCGATGGGGTAGAAAGTAAGAAGAAGGTTCGAGGTTGATCGGGTAGAACTGGATACAAGAAGGGATTTCAGGGATGAGTCCTAGACTGATGAGGTTGACCTTATGGGGTTGAGGTATATCTAAAGGGTCTACACAATGGAAGAATGGGTCACTAATCTTAGGGAAAAGATCTTCAATAGGAACTATAGGAGGGGATTTATCCTGAGGGTATTGATAAGCCAAATCCTCAATAAAGTCTTCTCGTTCATAAAACTTAGGACTGGGCTCTATAATTAGGCTTTCTTCTAGTGCCTCCTCAAGTAAGATTCTAATAGTAGTATATGGGTTCTCTTCCTCTAACTAGTCTTCCACTACAGGTTCAGTTTGGGCGTGGTTAGGGTCAACTAACTTTGGGTTGGCTTCTATTTGGGTATGGTCAGGGTCAACTAACTCTAGGTTGGCTTTAGTTTGGGTATCTACTGAGTCAACTAATTCTAGGTCTTCTATAGGTATCTCTTCTTCCTCTTCCTCATACTCATCCACTAAGCTCACATCAGCTTCATATATCTTCTATTCAAGGTCATTCTGGTGAACCAATGGGTTGGTAGGAGGGGTTTGGCTAAGAGAGAATTTACTAGTGGCTGGGGTAGGGATGGGTTGACTAAGAGGAAGTGGATTAATACTGGGCTCATATCTAAGGGTACTAATCCTATGGGGTTCAGGTTGACTAGGGTTGACTTGGCTCGGACTAAATTGGCTCGGACATACTTGACTAGGTGCTAGGGTTTGGCTAGAGGTAATGGGATTGGGCAGGTCTAAAAAAAGTCGGCTAGGTCTGGGCTTGGGTTCAGGAGGGTTACTCTTGTTGGACTTAGATTGACTGATCATGAATTCCCTCTGATTTGACTCGAATCCCTAGCTATGTGATAGGCTTCCTCTAGATCCTGAATTTGCCATTGAAACAGTTCCCACTGGATGTCTCTACGTAGGCTAGCTCGAAACCTTGATATGATCTTAGACTCAGGTTCAACTGTGTTACATCTCCTAATAAACTCATTAAATTGGTCAATGTATTCAAATACAATTTTATTATCCTATCTCAATTCGTACCATTATTCTAAAAGTTTATGCTCATAGGACAAGGGTTCAGCTCTATGGGTCTTGGGTTTACTGGGCTTATAGGATGTGGGTGCATAGGATCTGGGTGCATAGGAGCTAGGTTCATGGGATCTGGGTAGGTACTTTTCTCTAAGTTCAAGTTTCATGTCACTCCAAGTAGTTATGCGCATTTCTCCTTTTAGTCTCGACATTTTCTCAAACATATCCCAATCTACCTTAGCCTAGCAAACTAACTTACATTTAGCAAATTCAAACTGACATCTCCCATACATTTTTTCCTGCTCAAAATACAGATCCATGTCACCTTCCCAAGCAAGATAATCCTCAAAATCAAGATCACCACCAAAGTTAGGTGTATATCCCCCAATGTACTTAATGGCTCTCTCATTCGGGTCTATGAAATCATAATTGGGTCTCCTATGATTAGACTTCTGGTATGGGTTAGAGTATTGGGTTCTCCTAGGGTTGGGCTCCATGTATGGGTCATGGTATGGGGTTCTCCTAGGGTTGGGCTCCCAGTATGGGTCAGAGTTATAGGCTCTCCTAGGGTTGGGCTCCATGGTCACACTAGGTTGGGTTGGGTTGGGGCAATTGGTATTGGGCTTCTAATATAACGGTCATTCAATCAAACACACAAGGGTTTTGATGCAACCAAGCACACACGGGTTAATCGTACAAGGGTTTGCTAAACCTAGAGCCAAAATCAAGTGAGTCAACTCAACTTATACTCAACATAGCACCTAATCCTTCCATTGGTCAGATAAGAGGTGGGGTGGTGGGAGGCTCTCCCTGCCTATGACAGGGTCCTAATTAAAAACCACCAGTCCACTTAGGACATTTGCCTCTAGACCTCTAGCCTTAGACACCAGCTTTCAGTAATAGGTGATGGGTTGGGTGCACTAGTTTCCTCACTAGACTCGGACCCGACCTATTGGTGTCCCTAAAACTATTAGGTTGCTAGTTAATTTTAATTAAGGCTTGGGTTTCTATGAGGATGGTTGTTTTTGGCCTAGGACAGGTGATGAAATCCTGTCCTGATCTGAGATAGTGAGAGTGCCCTTAAGATGAGTTTAATGATATGATGCACAATTGATGAACCCTAATGCAATCTAGTAAGAAAACAGAGAATAATATTTTTTTTTTTATGAGGTGGAAACTTACATTTGAGTTGGTTAAGTTATCAAATAAAATTGGCTTGGATTTGGTGGGGGTTTGGATGTGAGTTAGGTTTGGTTCAATCAGGTGTGCTGAAATCATATAATATGAAGTTTAAGTCTACTTTGATGTAGAAGTCAGCATGGATTTCAATGCACAAAAATTCTAAAAATTCTAAAAAAATAGAGAATGACATGTTAGGATGCTTCCTACCAAATTTCATGCAAAGAAAAAATGGAATGATGATGCAAAATCTAGTGTTTCTAACTGGGTGCAGGAAAAGATAGATTTCCAGTTAGGGTTTCTAGGATGCCAATTTTCTTATAATTATATGTTCTATAAAATCTGAGAAAAATATCAGTAAAATATAGGACTCAACAGACATAACGTGATGCAAATTTCAAAGGAAAATAAAATACCTAAGATCGTGAAACATATCAAGGTGTGGACTCCTGATGCAGAATTCAGATGTGCAGAATTTCAAACTACAGTCAGGGTTTGAGTTATGGATTCTTTTCTGGACTGTTTTAAATCTTAAAATTCCACAAGAATCACAGAAAATAGAGGACAAGACAAAGACCCAATTATGTAAAAATCAAAGAAAAATAAAATCTTTTTGATGGGTAAACAGCCCTATGTTTTGACTAATTATGCAAAAAATAGCATGCAGAAATCTAGACTATGATGCAAGAACATGCCCTAAACTGTGCTCTGATACCAAAATTGATGAGGGACGGGTATCTAATATGATGTAGGATGATATGCAAGGGATGAACATGAAAAAAATCAGATTAAAGCAGGCAAATATTTTAGATTTTTTTTATGATTTTATTCTCGAAACTAGACAAGATTAGGTTAGGGTTATCCTGTATCAATTAGCATCCTACCCACATGCTAGATCAATCAAAAAAAAAAAGAAAATCAAGATCCTAGGTCTAAGAAGGCCTATTAGGAGCATGTTCAATCTTCAAAAAATCAAAAAAAATGAGATGGGAATTAGGTTTAACATACCAGGTAATGATTTCTAGTTGATGCGGAAGATATCACTATGCTTAGATCGGCGCCTGGATGATCCGGTCACTTTCCTGTGAATTAGTTGGCTTTTTTATCAACTTTGTTTGGAGGCAAAGAAAACTTCATCTAGAGGGCGTGGTACTAGAGGGATCCTGCAAACGTTAAGGGTTAGTGATGTAGAATATAAGAAAAATACTAAACAGGATGGAAAGAAGAAAATCGGACGGAAGAGAGGTTGCAGGGGCTGGTAGCTTTTGATGAAGCTTTGGGCATCTGGATCTTGGAGAAGGCTAATGGTGGGCATCTTAGGGCTCTTGCTTGAATGGACAATGGCTAGGGTTTAGTAAGAAGAAAAAGGGACAAGTCTCATACACACTTCCAAAGAACATAAATTGTCACAAGAAAAATTCACCAGAGTTTTAATTCATGAAAAGAGATTAGATTACAAGAGGGGGAAGGGTGGGGTATTTATAGATTCACCCAGGGCCCTTTCACTATCAAAATTGGATTACAAGTTTGTATGGGACAAGGAGTACAAGGTTTAACTAGAATTAGGAGTACAAGGAGGCCTAAATTCTAGTAGGACTTGGACATTGGACTCCTTGTAGAACTTGAAAACTTTGACTTTTCTCCATGGGCTTGGGTTGGGATGAAATCCTCTTGGGCTGCTTTGACTTTTCCACTCCATGGTGGGCTTGGATGAAATCTTCTTTGACTGGGTCAAAGCCTGGGCATCTTGGACTGGGTCAAAGGCTTGGGTGCCAATTGCAATGGGCCTAAGAAGGGAGGGCGCCATGGGCTTGAGGGCTTGGATCTGGGCACCACTTCCTTAGGGATCTGGACTGGGCACCATGCAACATGTGAGCTTGTGGGCTTGAGGTGCCTAGGGCTTGGTATGCTAGGGCGCCATCTCCTGGAGGGCTTGGGCAACATGAAGGGAGTCCAAATGTTGGGCTAGTGGCTTGAGTGTGGGTCCACTGGTTCCTCCTCTTGAATGAAACACTCATAACTCCTGACTAAACTAAAACAATTGAACTCAAATGACAGGACTCAATGGACTTAGTGAATCCAACTGACTCGCTATATTACAGGACTCAAAAATAAATTCCATTACAGGACTCAAAATTGACCAACACATGACATAGAGAACAAATTGAAGCTTGAAGTCTATGTCTGATTTGATGTCCCCATCAAAAATTAAGTACAAATTTCATGCCCTAAAATTAAAATATGTCAAGCCAACATGACTTTCAGGGCATACACCTAACAATCTCCCACTTGCACTAAAGCAAATTGGCTACATATCTAAGTCCCATTTTCTCAAAGTGGACTTTAGCCTTCTGATGTCTTAGAGACTTAGTATGTAGGTTTGCCATGTTGTCCGTGGAGTCTACTCTTCGCATCTCAACATATTTCTTCTCGCGGTAGTCGCGTATGATATGAAACTGCTGCTCAAGATGCTTGGACTTCTGGTGAGACCTGGGCTCGTTAGCTAGAGCTATTGCACCATTATTGTCACAATATATGGGGATGTCATTAGATGGCATCACTCCAAGCTCTGCAACAAACTTTTTGTACTAGAAGGCTTCTTTTATAGCTTCAGAGGCAGTGATATATTCTGCTTCTATTATTGAATTTGCTATGATGGGCTGCTTGGAACTTTTTCAACTAGTTGTCCCACTGTATAAAAACACAGACCCTGATATAGACTTTCTATCATCAGGATCAAACATAAAGTCTGAATTTGTATATCCCTTTATCCTTAATTCTGAACTTCCTCCAAAGACTAAGAACAAATCTTTAGTCCTTCTCAAGTACTTAAGAATGTTCTTCATATCTATCCAGTATTCTTCACCTAGATTTGATTGATATCTACTCGTGACACTCACAGCAAGAGCTATATCAGGTCGAGTACAAAACATGACATACATAAGGCTTCCAATTGCCAAAGCATATGGAATCTTGCTCATGCATCGAATCTCTTCAGGTGTGTTGGGATATATTTTCTTAGAGAGATTAATGCCATGTCAAAGAGGTAACAATCCTTTTTTAGATTTTCCCATGCTGAACCTTTTCAGCATTTCCTCTATATACCATTTTTGTGAAAGGCCAAGCATCCGATTAGATCTATCTCTATAGACCTTAATCTCCAAAATATAACATGCTTCACCAAAGTCTTTCATAGAGAATTCCTTACATAACCAACTTTTGACCGAAGTCAACATGAGAATATCATTCACTATAAGGGGGATGTCATTCATGTACAATATAAGGAATGTCACTATCCTCCCACTAGCCTTCCTGTAAATACATGGCTCATCCTCATTCTTGATAAAATCAAACGATTTGATTGCATTATCAAAACAAGTATTCAAACTCCAAGAAGCTTGCTTCAATCTGTAGATTGATCTATGCAGCTTGCGGACCTTATGATTTTCATCATTGGAAGTGAAACCCAAAGGCTACTCCATATAGATATCTTCCTCAAGATATCCATTCAAGAATAAAGTTTTCACATCCATCTGCCATATCTCATAATCATGATATGCTACAATTACAAGCAATGTATGGATGGATTTCAATATAGCTACTGGTGAAAAGGTATCATGATAGTCAATGCCTTCACGTTGACTATACCATTTCGCCACTAACCTAGCTTTAAAGGTCTCTACCTTACCATCTGCACCTATTTTTCTTCTGTAGATCCATTTACAACCAATAGGTATAATGCCTTCTAGTGGATCCACTAAGGACCAAACTTGGTTAGAATGCATTGAATCAATTTCTGACTTCATAACATTCAACCATTTCTCAGAGTCGATGTCTGACATCGCCTCCTCATAGGTCTTAGGATCAATCAATTGATCCTTGTCCCAAACAAGAAACATTTTCTTTATATCCTCTATAAGCATACCCAAGTATCTTTCAGGAGGTTTAGAGACTCTAATAGACCTACAAGGTGGTCTATTTGCATACCCAACTAGAAGTAGATGAAACTGTTAGGTTAGATTCAATAACAAGCATAGGCTTACCTTCAGAAGGTGCATCCTCCTTTTTTTTTAGGCTTTCTAGGTAAAGAGGATAATTCCTTTTCCAGTGGCCATCTGTATTGTAATGGAAACATTTTCCTTTGCTAACCTTGGCTTTCTTGGGAGTGTCATTCTTCTTCTATTTGCTTTCCTTCTTCTACTTCTTTGCAGGTTTCTTCTTCTTCCAAGTAGACTTTCTTTTAGAGGAAGACTGCTCCACAGAGAAAACAGAGCCCCTTAAACTTTTTAGGGTCCCCTCATTACTTACGAGCATATTCAATAATTCAGGTAAAGTGTAATTCAACTTGTTCATATTATAGTTCATAACAAATTGAGCATATGAACTAATCAAGGACTGGAGGATCAAATCCACCTGTAGCTCCTTATGAATCAGAATACCTAGCTTCTCAAGCTATTTGATATCCTTGATCATTGTCAAACAATGATCGTGCATTGATTGCCCTTCATGAATCTTGTTGTTGAAAAACCTTTTCGACACTTCGAAGTATGCAATCTAACTTTGTTCACCATATAACTCTTGTAGATGAATCAGAATCGAATTAGCAGTTGGCATATCCTTATGTTGGCTCTGCAATTCATTTGATATTGAGGCCAACATGTAACACTTAACCTTATTATCATCTTCCATCCATTTTTCATATGCAGTCATTTGATGAGCATTTGGATGGTCAAGTAAGACAGGGGGTTCCTGGTCAAGCACATAGCCCAACTTCTCAGAGCTTAAAATAATTTTAATGTTTTTCAACCAATCTTTAAAATTGAGGCCTACTAGTTGGTTTGTCTCTAGAATATGGATTAAGGGATTTGAAGCAGACATGGTTAACTGCAAGAGTAGAAGATTCAAATTAGATGCTTTACATTTAATTATAAAAATTATTTTAGGGTCTTTAAGAAATAATTTTAGAACTCCCACTATTTTCTCGGATCTCTCACACTCCCTGTGGAGATGTGAAAACCTTGCGACTCTAGGTTTCTAGTGGGTGCTACAGTCTCATCGATGTGCGGCACCTCACCGTATCTGGTTATTGGTAACATGCTATACCAATAAGTGGCCAACTCTTGTCCAATGTATCTAATACAAGTTATAGCTACTTGGTCTCTAAATCATGGAACCTCAACATGCCCGTTTATTGGTCCAATCATTGTTAAGTCAGACCCACCATTCATGTTAGACAAATCTGTCATTGAGTCCCTCAACGTGCCCATTCATTGGGCCCAACCCCATCAGTGCCAGCAACATCTCATGCCTAATAAGGTGGTTATATCTTCTTGATGCAACTAAGCCACTGTAACTAGCTGAGAATAATCAACACCAGTAGGACACCCGCACACCTACAATGGTGGAAGACCTATGACTTAATATTTATTGGGAGCTTAGGTTCAGGTCTCTTCCAAATTGATCAACCAAATCATGACTAACCAATAATATTAAGTCAGTACAATCTCATGACTAATTACATTCAGTCAGCACAATCTTATGTCTGACTAAAATTAGTTAGCATGGGTGAACTCAAATCAAAAGTGACCCTTTTGAAAACCTAATCAACCAAATTGGCCAGGTTAGTTTGATCCATGGGAGGGTTCTACCAATTTATCCTTTTTCCACCAAACTAGTTGGTTGAGAAAGAGTTGGCCCCAATTAAATCCATGATCGAAACCTTCCTTAGATACCAATTGACTGACAAGATTCAATTAGGTCATCTAATGATCTAGGCTCATCACTAAGCCAAATTAGGTCTTAAATTATCGATTCACTATCAAATGAACCGATCTAACCAGACTACATCTAAAACCAATTTTGAGCACACTTGACCTAACCCTAATCATCATTCGATTAGGTTAAGTCACTTGCTCAAAATTAAATTAGGGTTACTAGTTGATCTAATCAAGTCCTAATCACGGCAGCCTAATCTCTAGACTTAATTTGTTCAACCTAAACCCTCATGCACCTAATTTGATTTTCTTGATCAAATCAATTTTAAAATTAGGTTCAAGTGCATGACATTAATGGCTTATGATCATGAATCATATTTAAGATCTAAACCCTAATTTTGTACATCACATACAACAACATACATAATCATAAATCGGTCAAAACCCTTTTGAAAACCCTTTTTCAAAACCAGGTATACATCAAAGTAGGACAATCTTTGCACTATAGGGAGTAAACCCTATAGCAGGACAACCTTATGTTACTTTGTACAACCCTTGATCAATTAATTTTAGATTATTAAATTTAATTTCAGATATAAAAATTATGATTTTAATTTTAAAAATAATTTTTCAAAACATGAAATTCTATGCTAGAACAATCTCATGTTCAACATAGATCCGAAAAATCAAAATCTATCTATCTAATATGAATATTTTTTAGATCTGACTCTCATGCATGCATGTTAAGAAGGTGAACCTGGCTCTAATACCACTGTTGGAGTTCTCCCAAGAATAGAAAATTACAATCAAACAGGCATCAACAGCCTGTCGCAGCGAAAGCAGATATAAAAATAATTTATATCTAATCATGCAATTCATAAATAAATCTAATTTATTTATCATAAATTTCTAAAATGCTGCAACATATGAAAAAAATATCAGATCTAAAATAAAAATTATTTTAAACATAAAATACTTACCTGGATTGCTATCCAGGCTTGCTCTAAAAAGCATGCAAATCCTCTACTAAAAACCAGGATTCTGTTGGAGTCGCGCAAACACTCGGCCTCTGCTGGTATCTACATGAAGCTTTTACAACCGAGTCATAGAGGGCACTGGACTGCTAGATCCTTGCAGCCCTCTCCTCTTTCAGCAAATCACTTGCTTTAAGAACCGTGCCAATCCGAATCCGAACTGACTTTTGTCTTACAAATCAAACTATACAAGATCTTTGGACCCTTTTCTCTCTTCTTTCTCTAGTAGAGCATCTCTCAAGACCTCACAGAAGGAAGAAGGAAATAAAAAGGGGAGAAAAGAACTTGGTGCCAGGAGAGAGAACCTCATGTGAAGATGCCTCAAAAGAAAAGCTTACAGCCAAGAAGAATATTAATGATGGAAGGAGAGAAATATTCATGCCAATTGTTCTCTCTTTGGTCAGTCACCTTTCTTCCTTTTTAAATTCAAGTTCTCCCATCCCATCAAAACAAAACTCCAGTGTTTTATTTTATCTGGCTAAGATTTAAGAGGAGTGAATGAGAAGGACTCCTCAATTCCTCCATGCCAAAAGAAGGATTAGCGCCATCTAATATTCATGCTTCCACTCTTTTATCACCCAAACACATGGGACCCACAAGGTAGGCCTGTGGAGGGAAGGGGAGACATGGAGAGAGAGTTCCAGTCTAACTGGATTCTAGGTCATGGTCCAAATGAAGTGATTTTAGAGTCAAACTGAAGTTGATTTTAAATCCGATCGAACCATTTCGAAGCGGACATTGATCCAACTCAATTAGGATTAATTAATTAAGTTTAACTTAATTAAATTAAATCTAATTTAATTTAATTAATAATTAATCCATAATTAATTAATTGTAACATTTATAATTAGGTCAAATATTAATTATAACACTTACAATTAGGTCCAAATTGATTTGTTGATTGGTTACTTGAGCTCCTAATGTGTCTGACCCCTTAGGTCCTATCCTGTCTGGTAATAAGACATGCTATAATCTCCATTATACATCATCGAAACTCCTTTCGATGGACTGAAATAATTTCAGCTAAATCCTAATTAGGATCATCGATCTGAAAATAATATTAATGGGCTCTCATAATCTACCAGTGAGACCTAGCAGTATGTAATGGCAACCCAGCAGAATAAGATTGGAACCCCTAGGTATAGTTACCATGTAATTCGGTTCCTCTATCAAAATATTGACATGATGTTGGTTACAGATACTCGTCAAATACATCAGTCATATGCCTAACCTAATTAACTTAAGTCCAATTGTGATACCAATAAAAACACCTTTTCATTATCACGTTACTATGGCCATAGATTTCTAGACTTAGTCTCATTAAGCTTGCATAGGATTATACCTTGCTACTAAGGCTAATAGATCCCTACAAGTGAACACCCTACTCCTACAATAAACTTACTGCAACCAACGAACACCGTAAGGTCCCATATGGATAGGAACCATGTGATTGTGCTGTCAAACTACAGCAACCTTATTGTGAGTAGCTGAGACACTCTAGGTCAAGGAACTATTCACACAACTATAGCATTAGGAAGCTATTAACGAGTGAGTAGTCTTCTATATAACTTCTTGTACTTGGTCATGCTCAATACCGTTGATCTCTATCAACTACCTGCACTCTCACTCCAGTGTCTCCACACTGTAGGTCATAGACTCATCTATCCATAAGAGAAGTGATCTGTGCAGCAATTTTAATGGATCAATCACTATCCTCATGATATTACAATAATCAGAAGCTTTTAGGAGTTAATCTATAAAGACACATGCCTCGGATTCTCAACTTTGAGAATATGTCATTGTCCATTAACTCCATGGACTATTCATAGACACAACAATATGAATGAAACTAATGTCCTTTTTATTAATAAAAAAAATTAAGTACAAAGTTCATGCCCTAAAATTAAAATATGTCAAGCCAACATGGCTTTCAGGGCATAGACCTAATAGTTGGATCATCGATTCAGGGATCAATGAATCCAAAAAGACTAGCATATCTTTAAAGTCCTCCTATTTGAAGACTCTTAATTTTCTTTAATATGCCTCTTGGGATCCCATGTCCCCTAACTAATTTCTGACCAGTAATATGCCACATGGCGTATGGAGAAAATTGCTAGAAAATCAAAGAGACATTTATATGTCTCTTGGTGCATGAAAGGTTTTTTCAAGATAAGTCTACTCATCCAAAAGACTCCTTTTGCTTGAAGGGTCTTATAAAGGGATATAAAAATAGACATATCAGGTGCCTCATCCTTCTCTTTAAATAGGTATCGATAATCTGATACCAAGCATTGAGTTTTGATCCAAAGAAATCCACTTTCTTTTTCTCTTCCATCTTAAGACAAAGCTTGTCCTTTTAGAACAAGACTTGTCCTTTTAAGACAAGACCCTAGAAAAAAAATTAGAAGGGGTATTCAGATTTTGAGAGAGGTTCAAAGAGGTCTCTAAGTACCCTACAGGAAGGTAGGGGTTCTAGTGGTGCGGAAACTAGGGCCAGAAAAGATCGACAGGTCGAACACACATCCCTGTAGATCACCTGTGAATAAAGTCCTGAACCCAAACACTTTTTACATGTAAATGTTTTTTTTAAATTCTGTTATTTAAGATTAGTTGGGTTTAGTCTTTTTTCTAATTGTAATTAGGGTTTTATTTTTTTAGCCTTTTGGGCCAAACTCCTTTTACCAAGTTGAACCACTTGTTTACATGTCTTGCCTTTTGATCAAATTGGGTTCCAATTGATCAATTGGAGTTTTTGTTATTTGGTTGGTTTAATTAGTTTTGAGTCTTGTAATTATTAGTTGAGTCCTGTAATACAAGGGGAACACAAGTCCAAACCCATGTGATCCCATGTGCTAGCTCAAGATAAGCCATGTGACTCCATGTGCTAGCCCAAGTCACTTGTCATATGCAACCACTTCTTGGTACCATCTTTTTCAAGAATTTGGACAACAACACATGCTATGTTTGGACATCACTTGACATTTTATTGGGACAACACCACTTGGCACTTCATCGGGACAATGCCACACTTGCCATATCACCCTTTTGGTCGGCCAAATGAAATCAAGTTTTGTGCCCCTTCTTTATAAGATAAGTAAATGAGAAGGAGTCTTCAAGTTGGTGCTATCTCCCTCAAATAAATTCATGCCAAAACCAAGGAGTCAGCCAAGCTATTCCAACCTCTTTTTGATGCCAACTTTCAAGGAAGTTCAAGTTCATTTGATCGCCCAAAGTGCTAGAGGTTCAATGGTTTTCTACCTCAAGTGTTTTGATCAAATAGGTTCCAAGTTGCTCCAGATTAGAGAACTCAAGAATCATATAAGAACTCTTGAGTTGTCTTCTATCCAAACTGGAGAGTCTACTATCCTGCAAGAGCCCACGTCATCCAGACTCCTGAGTCTAACATCCGGGCAATCCATGAAGCAATCTTGGTCCTTCATCATGACATCTCATCTATCCTCCTCTTTGGCACCCACTTTGGATGAGAAGCCTATGATGTCGTCCACCTTGGAGAGAGCCCCATATCAGCTCAAGAGTAGGAGTCCAAGATGCCCAGAGCAAGGTTTCCAAGAGTTTTGCCTAAGGGAAACAAACACTAGTCTTTGTAACCCATACACCTCTAGTTGTTGGTCTATAAATACCCCATCAACCCCAATGTATCATTAATGATTATTGATGAATACAATGACATTCTATCCAATTCCTCCTTTGCTATGTGCATCGTAGGATGTGAGGCCCTTTTCTTTGTTCTTCGAAACATCGCGAGGTGTGAGGCCCTACTTATCCAGACACCAGAAAACCCTAGCTGACCACTTCCTTCCCTCTTCTCTTTCATTTTTCCATTCTCTTTCTTTCGTTACTTCTTTCTAACTGATCGATCTTCC
The DNA here is from genome assembly GCA_021397845.1 of Areca catechu. Lineage (NCBI taxonomy): Eukaryota > Viridiplantae > Streptophyta > Magnoliopsida > Arecales > Arecaceae > Areca > Areca catechu. Next base: position 97,354,398 of record CM038052.1, on the reverse strand, counting down.
TTTGTTGAGTGATTACAGGTGATCAAGAATTATAGTCAGGTGCTCTTTCCTTGGAATCGATATCACGAAAGATTGAAGCCCGGAGATTGAGATCTTGAAGCCCTGCTGCGAGATCCTGAGGGTTCCAACATATCTACTTTAGAGAGAAAATTCTATGTTGGTAAAATTCAAAAACCTTTCCCTACTCTTTAGTTTCTGATCTTTGAAAGTAGACCCTAGTTTACGGTGGTTTCGTAGCCACCAAATCCTGATTTCCTAGTTGCTTTGTTAGATATACTCGTGCGGGTAGAAACTAGTTGACTAGTTTCTTTAATTGCTTACTTTGAGTCTCTAAAAAATTAAAAATTATAAAAAAATTAATCTTTACTTTTTCTCTATTAATTAGGTTAATAATCAGTAGATTAGGTTTTCATATTTATTCCATATCATTTTGATATCAGAGCGAAGGTTAAACTAGGGTTTAACTACAAGTTCTAAAATTTCTGCATACCTAGAACTAGGCTGAAATTAAACCTGCATAAAACCTATCTAAACAAACTCAAAAAAGTTAGTAATTAATTTTTTGATAATCCTCTGTTAATTCTCTACTAATCTAAAAAAAAATCAGAAGAAATTTTTTTTATTTGCTATTTTCTAATGGAAGGAAATCATGCCTCCTGAGCGGGTATATGCAAGTATATTGTCACGATCCATGGAAGTAATGAGCTATGGCCGGACGTGATATCCTGAGATTGGATCAGATCTGAAATTTAATTTTGAGATAATTTTTTTTTAATTTTTGTTTCTTTTCTATTTTTAATTATTTTATTGCTTCATTGCATATTAGGGTTTCATCTTGTGTGTGCATCATCAAGTAATCGAATCTTAAGGGCACTTGAGCATCTCAGATCAGTGCAGGATCTCATCACCTATCCTGGGCCCACAACAACCTATTTTTGCATCCGAGCTAAGCTTAATTAAAATCAATTAGACTTAATTTGCTCTAGTGAGCTAGGGACACCAACAGGTCGGGTTCCAAGTATTGTGTGAAAGCTAGTGCACCCAATCCTTTGATTGTCACTTGAATCTGGTGTCTAAGGCTAGAGGTCTAGAGGCAAACACCATAAGCAGTTTCGTGGTTTTTAATTAGGACCCTACGAGAGCAGGGGGAGCCTCCAACAACCCCACCTCTTACCTGACCAGTGGATAGGGTAATTGCTGAATTGGCTGTAATTTGAGCTAACCCATTCTACTTGAGCTCTAGGTCTAGGAAACCCTAGTCCGAGTCTTGTTTGTGTGCATTACATGACCACTAGATCAGGCACACCCTATCAGCCTACTCAAACCCAACCCAATTCATCCATGGACCCTAACATGGAGGCTTGGTTCACTAAGCAATTTAGGCGACTTACAACTAGGCTAGACCAGATGGATGAGAGAATAGGTAACATTGAGGAATCCCAAGCGACTCGTTCAGATCCTAAAACACCTAGACCCACTCCCCTAGGTCAAAGCTCTGAGATGCTTAGACCCATTCTCACAATTCCAAGAGCCCAACTCACTCCTTCAGATCCAAGAGGTAGAGGCCAACATAACGAAATTACTCCTAACCCAATCCCTAGGCGCCACACCCCTGTTGTGAATGACCAGGAAGAAAGGATTCTTAGGAGCATTCGATTAGATGCACCCACATTTGAGGGTAGTTTAGATCCTAAGGTCTATACAGATTAGGAGAGTGATATGGACCAGTACTTTGAATGGTACGAAATGTCAGAGAAAAGAAAATTTAAATTTGCTAAGCTTAGGCTAGTCTGACAAGCAAGATAGTATTGGGGAAATGTAGAATGACTGAACTGATAAAGAGGTGATCTACCTATAGACACATGGCAAGCAACGAAGGTAAAGCTTAGGGAGAAAAACCTATCATTCTCATATGAACAAAAATTTTTAGATCAATGGCAAAAATTGACTCAAGAAAATAAATCTGTGGCTGACTATATAGCCATATTTGACGAGTTTGTTATAAGGTGTAATGTAGTCGAATCAGAAGCTATTACCTTATCGAAGTTTAGAGCTGGCTTACATGAAGATATCTAGAAGGAGCTATTCTCGAGAGAGGTTAGTGACTTAGATCAAGCTTACCAGATTGCTAAGGATTGTGAATGATTTTAGAGAAGACCTGTTACCTATAGACCTGAGTCAAATAGGTTCAATACACTTGGGAGTAGACCTAGCCCTAGCCGATTTCCACCTATCTGACTCAATCCTATCTCCCAACCAGCTCATAGAGAAGATAAAGGAAAGGCACCTATAATCCAAAGAGATAGGAACCATAACACATTATGTTTTAGGTGTCATAAAACATGCCATTTTGCTGCTGACTGCTCAGTAAGGACCTTACATATAGGTGAATGTGAAGAAGAGAATCTAGAAAATGTTGAGGAATTTGAAGAAGAAATTTATGAAGCTAAGGAAGATTTAGTAGAAGAGTATGAAGGTGATGAAGAGCCCATAGAGTCATCTGACCTACAAGGTGTAGTTAGGTGTATTCTAGCTCAAACCAAGAAGAACGAGGACTGGGTAGGACAAATATTTTACATACCTTTATTAAGATAGGAGATAAAGTGTGCAAGATTATTATAGATAGTGAAAGTTATGTGAATGCCATATCACCAATGCTGTTAAGAGTTTAGGCTTACCCACAGTACCACTTCCTAGTCCATATAAGGTATCCTGGATTGACGCGACATCCATTCCTATTAGCTTACAATGCCAGGTCCTAGTCCAAATTCAATCTTACCAGGAGAAAGTATGGTGTGATGTGATTCCAATGGGAGTTAGTAGTATCATTCTATGCAGACCATGGTTATATGATCATGATGCAACCCTATTTGGCCGATCTAACTCATGTTTTTTTAAACACCATGAATAGATAATTGTGATCAACTCGACCCCACCCAAAGACAATACCAAGCGAGGGTATAGTCATTTAAGAGAGAAAGAACTTAGATTAAACTTAATTACTGCTAAGGAATTAGAGCATGAAATTGTTGAAGGTTCAACAATTTGGATGCTGATTGCTAAAGAAGTTCATGATGAACCACAAAAGGAACACCCTAAGGTGATCTTAGAGTTTCTTAAAGAGTTTAAGGATGTGTTCCTAGAAGACCTCCCTGATTGTTTACCTCCATTAAGGGACATTCAACATGCTATAGACTTAGGCCCAGGAGCTACCTTGCCAAATTTACCCTATTATAGGATGAATCCTACTGAACATAAAGAATTACAGAGGCAAGTTGAGGATCTTCTTAAGAAAGGATTTATAAGGAAAAGTTTGAGACCATGTGCTGTTCCAGCTCTCTTAACTCCCAAGAAAGATGGCACTTGAAAAATGTGTATCGACAGTAGAGCTATCAATAAGATTATAATGAAGTATAGGTTTCCCATACCCCGACTTGATGACATGCTAGACTTGATGGCCGGTGCTACCATATTTTCAAAGATAGACCTTAAGAGTGGCTATATCAGGTTAAAATTAGGCCCGGGGATGAATGAAAGACTGCATTTAAGACCAAGGATGACTTGTATGAATGGTTGGTGATGCCTTTTGGCTTATCGAATGCACCTAGTACTTTTATAAGGATAATGACTCAAGTTCTAAAATCATTTATTAGAAAATTTATAGTGGTATGTTTTGATGACATCCTCATATATAGTAAGAATAAGAAGGATCACTTAGACCACCTTTAGCAGGTTTGTCATGTTCTTAGAGGAAATAATCTTTATGCAAATTTGAAGAAATTTAGTTTTATGACTCCGAGGATTATTTTTCTAGGTTTTGTGGTGACTGCTGAAGGAGTAACTACAGACTCCAAAAAGATAAAATTCATAGTTGAGTGGCCTATCCCTAAGAATATTCATAATGTTTGAAGTTTTCATGGATTAGCTACTTTCTATAGGAGATTTATTCGAGGGTTTAGTATGATTATTGCACCAATAATAGACAGTATGAGGAAAGAAGCTTTTGAATGGTCGAAGGATGCCAAAAGGGCCTTTCATGACATTAAGGATAAGATGACCCAAGCCCCAATTCTGAGGCTACCAAATTTTTTGAAAGTCTACGAGGTTACTTGTGATGCCTCAGGAGTAGGAATTTGAGAAGTCTTGAGTCAAGAGAATCACCCGATTGCATTCTTTAGCAAGAAATTAAATGATGCTAAATTAAAATATTCTACTTATGATAAGGAATTGTCTGCGGTGATTCAAGCACTTAGGTATTGGAGACACTATTTGCTACCACAGGAGTTTGTACTGTATTTTGATCATGAAGCTCTTAGATTTATTAACTCACAAAAGAAGTTGAATGCTAGGCATGGAAAATGGGTTGAATATATACATGCCTATACTTTTGTTTTGAGACATCAATCGGGTACTGATAACAAGGATGCTGATGTGCTTAGTAGAAGATTTATGCTCTTGAATTATGTTAGTACTAGAGTAGTCGGATTTGAGAAATTAAAGGATGAATATGAAAATTGTTCAAACTTTGGTAAAATTTATAAGGCAATTAAGCAAGGACTGTCTAGTTCATAGAGTGAGTACACTATTCAAGATGGTTATCTATTTAAGGAAACTAAGCTATGTATTCCTAATACTTCACTTAGAGACTTCTTGATTTGGGAAACACATGCTGGAGGTTTAGCTGGACACTTCGATAAGAATAAGACAATTTTAGCTCTAGAAGACCAATTCTATTGGCCGAACCTTAAAAGGAATGTTGCTCAAATAGTAGCTAGATGTCGAACTTGTATTGTTGCCAAATAGCAAAAGCAGAACACTGGCTTATACACTCCACTTCCCATACCAGATTGTCCATGGCAAGACCTTAGCATGGACTTTGTTCTTGGATTACCTAAAAGCATAAGGAAACACGACTCAATCTTTGTTGTGGTTGATAGGTTTTTAAAGATGGCACATTTTCTACCATGTTCCCAAACCTCTGCTGCTTCTAAGATAGCCAAGTTATTTCTGAATGAAGTGGTTAGACTACATGGTTTACCTAGGACCATAGTATCCGACAGGGATGAACGGTTTACCAGTTATTTCTGAAAAACACTCTGGCATTTGTTAGGGACAAAACTTAAATTTTTTATAGCTTATCACCCTTAAACTGATGGCCAGACTGAGGTAGTGAATCATAGTCTAGGAAACTTGTTGAGAAGTTTAGTTGAAGAGCATATTGCCAATTGGGATCTATTGCTATCTAGGATTGAATTTGCATACAATATCTCAGTGAATAGGTCTACTAGAAAAAGTCCTTTTGAAATTGTTCATGGGCACAAACCTAGAAAATCTCTAGATCTCATTCCTTTACCCATGCATGAACGCATCTCGGAGTCTGTTGAGTCATATGCTGAGCATGTTAGAGAGTTGCATAAAGAAATAAGTAAAAAAATTAATGAAAGCAACGAATCTTATAAGCATATGGCTGACACAAGAAAAAGGCTCAAAGAATACAATGAAGAAGACTTTGTAATGGTTAGACTATGACCTGAATGGTTTCCACCTAGAATCATAAAAAAATTACATGCCAGTAGTAGTGGACCATACAAAGTAATTAAGAAAATTGGACCTAATGCCTACGTGCTCGAGTTACTACCTGAACTAGGTATTAGTCCTACTTTCAACGTTTCGACCTTATTGAGTATAGGGAGCCAACATTGATTCCTATTGAGCCTTTTGGGCCAATCCAGACCTTGATAGTGAGCCAACCCAAATGTGTCCACCTGCCATACCACTAGCCCGAAAAGACAAGATCGAGCAGATCTTGGATGACAAGATAATCGCTACTCAGAGCAAAGGCTATCAGCGATATTTGGTTCATTGGCAAGGATGACCCGAGATTGATGATTCTTGGATCACCAAAGAGGACTTGAAGAGAGCTGACCCAGACTTACTAGAGCACTATCATAGTGAAGTTGACCCATACTCGATAAGGTCTAGTTTCTCCCATCTAGGGAGAATTGGAGTGGACACCAGGGCCAGAAAAGATCGACATGTCGAACCCACATCCCTGTGGATCACCTGTGAATAAAGCCCTGAACCCAAACCCGTTTTACCTGTAAATATTTTATTTTAAATTCTATTATATAGGGTTAGTTGGGTTTACCCCTTTTTACCAACTGTAATTAGGGTTTTTATTTTTTTAGCCTTTTGGATCAAACCCCTTTTACCAAGTTGAACCACTTATTTACATGTCTTGCCTTTTAATCAAATTGGGTTCCAATTGATCAAGTGGAGCTTTAGTTATTTAGTTGGTTTAATAGTTTTGAGTCTTGTAATTATTAGTTGAGTCCTATAATACAAGGGGGACACAAGTCCAAATCCATGTGACCCCATGTGCTAGCTCACGACAAGCCATGTGACTCCATGTGCTAGCCTAAGTCACTTGTCATATGCAACCACTTCTTGGCACCACCTTTTTCAAGAATTTGGACAACAACACATGCTATGTTTGGACATCACTTGACACTTTATTAGGACAATACCACTTGGCACTTCATCGGGACAATGCCACACTTGCCATATCACCCTTTTGTTTGGCCAAATGAAATCAAGTTTTGCGCCCCTTCTTTTTAAGATAAGTAAATGAGGAGTCTTCAAGTTGGCACCATCTCCCTCAAATAAGTTCATGCCAAAACCAAGGAGTCAGCCAAGCTATTCTAACCTCTTTTTGATGCCAACTTTCAAGGAAGTTCAAGTTCATTTGATCGCCCAAAGTGCTAGAGGTTCAATGGTTTTCTACCTCAAGTGTTTTGATCAAACAGGTTCCAAGTTGCTCCAGATTAGAGAACTCAAGAATCCTATAAGAACTCTTGAGTTTTCTTCTATCCAAACTAGAGAGTCCACTATCCTGTAAGAGCCCACATCATCCAGACTCTAGAGTCCAGCAATCAAGGAAATCCATGAAGCAATCTTGGCCCTTCATCATGACACCTCATCCATCCTCCTCTTTGGCGCCCACTTTGGATGAGAAGCCCATGATGTCGCCCACCTTGGAGAGAGCCCCAGATCAGCCCAAGAGTAGGAGTCCAAGATGCCCAGAGCAAGGTTTCCAGGAGTTGTTGCCTAAGGAAAACAAACACTAGTCTTTGTAACCCATACACTTCTGGTTGTTGGTCTATAAATACCCTATCAACCCCCTGTATTATCATTGATTATTGATGAAATACAATGACATTCTGTCTAATTTTTCCTTTACTATGTGCATCGTGGGGTGTGAGGCCCTTTCCTTTATTCTTCGAAACATCGCAAGGTGTGAGGCCCTACTTATCCAGACACCGAAAATCCCTAGCTGACCACTTTCTTTCTCTCTTCTCTTTCATTTTTCCATTCTCTTCCTTTCATTACTTCTTTCTAACTGATTGATCTTCCTTTGTTGAGTGATTGCAGGTGATTAAAGATTAAAGTTAGGTATTCTTACCTTGGAACCGATATCGTGGAAGATCGGAGCTCGAAGATCGAGATCTTGAAGCCCTGCCACGAGATCCTGAGGGTTCCAACAGGTCTACTTCAGAGGGAAAATTCTATGTTGGTAAAATTTAAAAACCTTTCCCTACTTTTTAGTTTCTAATCTTTGAAAGTAGACCCTAGTTTACAGTGGTTTCTTAGCCACCAAATCCTAATTTTCTAGTTGCTTTGTTAGATCTACTTGTGCAGGCATAAACTAGTTGATTAGTTTCCTTAATTGCTTACTAAAAATTATAAAAAAAATTAATCTTTATTTTTTCTCTATTAATTAGGTTATTAATCATTAGATTTGGTTTTCATATTTGTCCCACATCATCCAGTAAAGGGAGAAAGTCTGAAAGGCTGTTGAAAGAGTCCTAGTCAAATAAGCAAGCTTGGTAGGAGTGCTTCCTTGGTCCGGTTTCTATGTGAATCATCTCTAGAGGGCATACACTTGTATGCCCCTCAGAAATAAGGAGTATAGTGCTCTAGGTATTCTTTTATAACACTAAAGTTTTGATTTATTAGTTGTCATGGTCAAGTGATCCTAGAGTTTAGGGTTCCAGCCGATTAGAATTTCAATAATGAAAAATTTGAAACCCGATCTTCCACTGCACCCTGCCTGAAACCCAACAGGGGTATCAAAGCCACCTTGATGCATGCAATTAGTAATCTCTTTAATGTTGATTGCTTGCTTTGCTATGAATCGATGCATGATTAGTTCATATTACATATGAGATATGTTATATCCTAGTAACTACTTCGGATTGGCTTAGTCACCATGGCCGTCCAGTCATAGAAGTTAATTAGGGTTTAAAGGTCCTCTCTTTCCATTCAATGAGGTCTCCTATGGCGTGTAGGGGTGCCACTATGCCCTCATCCCATGAATAAGTGAGGTGAATGGATTGCTGTTATAATCATGCTCATGTTATGCATATTAGGGTTAATATGCTTGTTTGCTGGAATGAGTGTCATATTGACATGATCGATTAAGATGTGTTTGAGAGCATCAAAGTCCTCGTAAAAAATTATATTTAGTTGTAGTATAAGTTAATCATGATGCAAATCTGATTAGGGTTTGATTAGCCAATTGGTATCTAGGCAAGTGATTATATGAAGGTAAAGTAAATGAGATTTTTAATTGGTTCCATTGTCTGACCTAGCCAATTTAATTGGTGTCTAAGGAAAGCAACGGGGGGACCCCCTCATCTCTTCCACTTACCTAGCTAATTTGGTCATATCTTAACCTTAAACTAGAGATGCTAATTGATTAAGCACACTATAAATTGCCTTCCTTCATGCTAAGCCAAATTTGTATCAAAACTATGGTAGGTTTGTTGAGCAAACTCAAGGCTTACCATTAGGGTTTGATATAAAGTTTGACTTGGTACATTTTATGCTCTTTAGTATGCTTGATAATGTTACTTTGTTTGGCAAACTCAAGGATGACATTATTCAATCATGACTATATAAAATGAAGGGTTTGACTAAACTAAGATATTATGGTTTGTTATACAAACATAAGGCTATAAGTGTCTTAGAGGCAAGTATTATGTTGAGAATTGCAAAGGATGTAATTGGAAAGGAATTTCCTATCTTTGAACTTATAAGTGTTTGTTGTGCAAATACAAGGCATTTATAAGAAACTGGGATCTCAACCCCACTAAAGAAACTAGATATTGGTTTCTCGTCTACCATAGTTGAGGGTTATGGTATTCGAAAGAAAATAGTGGAAGACATAATTAGATGCAAAAGTCCTTATCTAATTATGAATATCATCATGAGTGGTCTGCTTATAGTTATTCTTTACTTAATGTAGATTTTACATTATAGCTTCTACTCTTTCACTATGAGAAATCTTGGATGCCAATAAATTGACAGATCCGAATTATGTGGACTGGTTAAGGAACTCGAGGATTGTATTAGCTCAGGAAAAGATTGCCTATATCCTTGATTCTCCTAACCTAGATCTAGTAGGAGATGATGCTACCGAGGAGGAAAGAGCCATATATAAAATGTGGCAAAATGATAGCATGACTGTCAAGTGCATCATGTTGGCCTCTATGAGCAATAAATTGCATAGGCAACATGAGAAAATGGAACCTCAATCCATATTGCTAAATCTTAAAGAGATTTATAGAAAGCATAGTTGGACTGCTCGATATGAGACATCAAAGCAATTGTTCTAAGCATGGATGAGTGAGGGCTCTTCTATTCAGGCACATGTCTTCAAGATGATTGACCTGATCATATGATTAGGTCAATTGAGATTTGTGATGGATGGAGAGCTTAATCAGGACTTGATCCTATAGTCACTCTCAGATTCCTTCTCATAGTTTATCATGAATTATCACATGAATAAACTGAATATGTCATTACCTGAGCTGCTGAATATGCTCAAGATACAAAGAGCCACTTTAAAGGTGATAAGGCTCAGCTTATTCTAGTCAATGAAAGAAGAAGCAGGCAATGAAAAAGGGTTCAAAGAGAAAAAAGAACCCTAAGAGTAGCTTCCAGAAGAGGAAGAAGGCAAGGAAGCCTTATGCTAATGGGACCTGCTATCACTTTGGAAAGCAAGGGCACTGGATGAAGAATTACAAGTTGTATCTTGCAAGTATGAAGCTTGATGCTGGCGGAGCATCTAAAGGTTATGCTTGTTGAAAACAAGAAAAGAAAGAGAGAAGATGTGAATGTCACTTATCTTTAGCATTGCTATTTGGGTCATATCAGTGAGTCCAAGATAAACAAGTTATTCAAAGAAAATTTCTTTGAATTTTTTGATCATGAGTTTTTAGGAATTGTAAGTCCTATCTCATGGATAAGATGACCAAATCTCCATTCACCAAACATGGAGAGAGGACAACTGAGTTGTTAGGTCTAGTACACACAGATATGTGTGGTCCTATGACAACCCAGGCCAAAGGAGGATACTCTAATTTTATCAACTTTACTGATGACTTATCAAGGATTAGATATGTGTATGTTATGAAACATAAATCTGAAGCCTTTGATAAATTCAAAGAGTATCAAAGTGTGGTTGAAAAATAAACTAGGCATAGTATTAAAATCCTTCGATCTGATAGAGAAGAAGAATACTTGTCTAGTGAATTTCTCGATCATCTTAAAGACAAAGGCATACTCTCTGAATGGACTCCTCAATACACACCATAGATAAATAGTGTAGCAGAAAGGAGAAACCGTATCTTGTTGGATATGGTATGATCTATGATGTGCTTCATTGATCTTCTAATATCCTTCTGGGGTTATGCCCTGGAGACTGCTACCTGCATATTGAATAGGGTGCCATCAAAGGTAGTTAAAAGCACTCCATATAAATTATGAAAAGGAAAAAGGTCAAGTCTTAAGTATTTTAAGATTTGGGATTGCCCTGCTTATGTCAAGAATGTTTTAGACATAAGCTAAGTGCTAGGGCTGACAAGTGCAAGTTTGTAGGATATCCTAAAGAAAGTATGAATTACCTTTTCTACCACCTTACTTAGCAAAATGTCTTTGTTAGTAGGCATCCCACATTCTTGGAAAAGGAGTTTATCCAAGAAAGGAGCAGTGAAAGGATATTTGAACTTGAAGAAGTTCAACCTACACCTGAAGCAATTCCTCAACCATATGTTCCTAGGGTTCAGGAACAACCACAACACACACCCCCTCTCCGTAAGTTAGAAAGAGTATGAAGTGCACCTCTTAGATATGGCTTTGTTAATGGGAATGATAATGAAGCCAGTATCATACAGGATGATGATCTTGTGACCTATACAAAAGCTATCATGAGTGAAGACTCTAATAGATGGCTGGAACCCTTGATATCTGAGATGGACTCCATGGACTCTAATTAGGTTTGGACATTAGTAGATCCACCTGAGAGAGTAAACCTAATTGGATGTAAATGGTTCTTCAAGAGAAAGATTGGAGCGGATGGTCAAATAAAGACCTACAATTCTAGGCTGGTGGCAAAAGGTTTCAGACAAAGACATGGTATAGACTATGATAAAACTTTTTCACTAGTAGCCATGCTCATGTCCATTCGGATATTGCTTGCCATAGCTGCATACTATGACTATGAAATCTGGCAGATGGATGTAAAGATTGCTCTCCTTAATGGATATCTTGAGGAAAAAAATCTATATGTCACAACCAGAGAGGTTTGTCTCAAATGAGAGACCAAACCAAGTATGCAAGCTTAAGAAATCCATTTATAGATTGAAGCAAGCATCGAGAAGTTGGAACATTCACTTTGATGAAATAATCAAAGAGCTTGGTTTCATCAAGAATGTGGATGACCCGTGTGTGTACAAGAAGATAAGTGGAAGTGCCCTTGTTTTCTTAGTTTTGTATGTCGATGACATACTCATCATTGGGAATGATATACAAATGTTGCAATCGGTCAAGTCTTGGCTATCAAAGCAATTTTCTATAAAGGATTTAGGAGAGGCATCTTATAACTGGGTATAAAGATCTATAGAGATAGATCTAAGAGGATGCTTAGCATATCCCAATCTAGGTACATTGATTTAGTGTTGAAGAGATTCAACATGGAGGAAAGTAAGAAAGGTTATTTACCCATGAGTCAAGGCATACATCTCTCCAAGAAGATGTCTCCTAAGACACCAAAAGAGAGAGAGAAAATGAGTTTGATTCCTTATGCTTTGACTGTAGGATCAATTATGTATGCCATGTTATGTGCTAGGCCTGATATTGCTTATGCCTTAGGTATAATAAGCAGGTTCCAGGTTGATCCAGGGAAGGATCATTGGAAAGCTGTGAAAAACATTCTTAAGTACTTAAAAGAATGACTAAAGATGTTTTTCTAATATATGGTAGATCAGAGTTGAAACTAGAAGGATATACAAATTCTAGTTTTCAATTAGATCCAGATGATAGCAAATCCATATCAAGGTATGTCTTCACCTTATATAGTGGTGCAGTGAGTTAGAAGAGTACAAAGTAGCAAACTATAGCTAACTCAGTCCTGAGGCAGAGTACATAGTTACAAGTGAAGCCGCAAAGAAAGCTATATGGATGAAGAAATTCATCATAGAATTGGGCATGATTCCTGCTATACAAAACTGGTGCCACTTTATTATGATAATACTAGATCTGTTGCGCAAGCTAAGAAACCAAGGTGTCATCATAAGTCCAAGCATATCCTAAGATGCTTTCACCTTGTTCGAGAGATCATAAAAGATAAGATGTTCTTGTTGAATGAGTAAATACAAACAATAACATAGCAAACCCATTTACTAAAGCACTACCACAACAATAGTTTGAACACCACTTAGATTGTATGGGTATAAAATACGAAGGCAATGGCTTTAGTGCAAGTGGGAGATTGAAAGAACTGTGCCCTAAAAGCCAATCTTTGTATGGGCATTTCTTTGATCTTCCAGCTCATATATGATATTATTTATTAATAAAATATATTTGATTCATCATGCTGCTACATCTTATCAAGATTATGATGAACCCCATAAGTTAGGGCAATAGAATTAGGGTTATAATGGAGATCATAATGATGAGACCTAAGTTCCTATAAATCCTAATCTAAAATATTCCTAGTCATTGGATCATCGATTCGGGGATCGATGAATCTGGAAAGACTAGCATATCTTATGTATGCTCAATGAAGAGGGTGGTTGGTCTCACAGCTATTTGTATAAAGACACTAATACATGGATATGGGTGCTCATTAGGCTATGAATTCACTAAACTAATCCAACAAGAGAACATCAAATGGAAGTCTTACTTGTCAAAAGAATGTTCTCTTAGTGGGAGTTGTGCTTGTGATCCTTAGACCTGAGACTACCAAAGTATCTTATGCACATGAACCCATGTTTTGGTGCATACTCATTCATGGCAATTAAGTCATATATGGGGTACTTCTGGATATGGTGGATTGTGTATGAAGGTAATGAGTAGGTTAACAAGGAATCGATCACTCCTAGTAAGGGGAGAAGTTGTCCTGTGAGATTTCTTCAAATGATGACACAAGAAGTTTTTAATCAAAGCATGATAAGATTAGATAGGATTTCTAATCTTTCATCGATCGAGTCTTCATTATCAAATTGAGATTCGAAAGGATTAAGTGCTAGTGTTTGATATTTATCCATGCCCCTCACTTATTTTGGATAAAGGGAGATCGAAGGATTAAATTGCACGGTAACTTTCCAATAAAGGATATTTGGTAATTTTTATTAAATTTCTCATCTTCTAGGTAGGCATGATACATTGCTAGATATCAATCATATCTTGTAGGTTTTTATGAACCAAATTGATCAAATTTATAAGTCAATTTGGAAGCTAGTTCAAATTGGCAACTTAGGTCAGCTCGATTTGACCTAATTAGGTCAATCAGTTTCAATTAGATCAAAATGGCTTGGACCTAGACCTACTGCTGGCTAGATGTGAAACCCAAAGGATCACACACATTAGGAAATTGGCCAAGAAAGTCAATTGTATTTTTATTAGGGTCATGGAATCCTAATTGGCTAGCTAAAAGACATACTAGCATATGTTGGCCAGCCCAACTCCTAACCCAATTGGATTGGGTCGGCATGCTTGCTACTTGGGCTAACCAATTTAAGTGAAACTTAAATTAGATTATTTTCTAATTAGGTCAGCATTTGTCTAATTTTATCTAGATTTATTTGGGCCTTATCTTGATTTTATGGAAAAGTCCTACTAGGATTGGACTCTTGGTGCCAAGATAGTTTTATGCCAAAATAAATATGCATAGAAGGACCATGAGTCCTTCTACCAGTAAATCACCTTTTCTAGATAATCTCTAAGCTCCTCTTCCTAATCTCCACACCCTTTTTGATAGGCTTTGACCAGTCAATAAGAGGAAATGGCATGAAGAAAATAAGCATGCAAGATGAAGGGTCGCGTCCTTTCATTTTGGTGCAGATTCAAGGGGCCAGAGTCTTTCTGTTTGAAGACTCTTAATTTTCTCTGATATGCCTCTTGGGATCACATTCCCCCTAACTAATTTTTGACCGGTAATATGCCATGTGGCATATGGAAAAAATTGTTGGAAAATCAAAGAGACATTTATATGTCTCTTAGCGCATGAAAGGTTTTTTCATGATAAGTCTTCTCATCCAAAAGACTCCTTCTGCTTGAAGGGTCTTATCAAGGGGTTGAGAAAGAGATATATCAAGCACCTCATCCCTCTCTATAAATAGGCATCGATAATCTAATGCTAAGCATTGAATTCTGATCCAAAGAAATCTACTTTCTTTTTTCTCTTCCATCTTAAGACAAGGCTTGTCCTTTAGGACAAGACTTGTCCTTTTAAGAAAAGTCATATCTATTTAAGATAAGGCCCTAGGAAGAAAATTAGGAGAGTTATTCAGATTCTGAGAGAGAATTCAGAGAGATCTCTGAGTGCCTATAGGAGGGTAGGGGTTCCAACAAAAAGAGAAAATTTGAAAGGCTACCGGAAGAATCCTAGTCAAATAAGCAAGCTTGGTAGCAGTGCTTCCTTGGTCCGGTTCCTATGTGGATCACCTCTATAGGGCATACACTTGTGTGCCTTATGAAAATAAGGAATATAGTGATCCAGGTATTCTTTTATAACCCTAATGTTTTGATTTATTAGTTATCATAGTCAAGTGGTCCTAGGATTTAGGGTTCCGACCGACTAGGGTTTCAATAATAAAAATTTTGAAACCCGATCTTTTATTGTGCCCTACCCAAAACCCAACAATATTTGAAAAACATCTTTAGTCCTTCTCAGGTACTTAAGAATATTTTTCATAGCTTTCAAATGATCCTCTCCTGGATCAACTTGGAACCTGCTTACTATGCCCAAGGCATAAGCAACATCAGGCCTGATACATAACATGGCATACATAATTGATCCTATAGCTCAAGCATAAGGAATCAAACTCTATCTTCTAGGTCTTAGGAGACATCTTTTTGGATAAATGTATGCCTTGACTCATGGGAAACTAACCTCTCTTACTTCTCTCCATGTTGAATCTCTTCAATACTAAGTCAATCTACCTAGATTGGGATAAGCCTAGCATCCTCTTAGATCTATCTCTATAGATCTTTATACCTAATATATAGGATGCCTCTCCCAAATCCTTCATGGAAAACTACTTTGATAGCCAAGACTTGACCGATTGCAACATTGGTATATCATTTTTAGTGATGAGTATGTCATCAACATATAAAACCAAGAAAACAAAGGCACTCCCACTTGTCTTCTTATACATACATGGTTCATCCACATTCTTGATTAAACCAAACTCTTTGATCATCTCATCAAAGTAGATGTTCCAACTCCCCGATACTTGCTTCAATCCATAAATAGATTTCTTAAGCTTGTATACTTGGTTTGGTCTCTTACTTGAGACAAACCCCTCTAGCTATGACATATAGACTTCTTCTTCAAGATATCCATTAAGGAAAGCAGTCTTTATGCCCATCTGCCAGATCTCATAATCATAGTATTCAGCTATAACAAGCAATATCTGAATGGACTTGAGCATCTACTGGTGAAAAAGTTTCATCATAGTCAATACCATATCTTTGTCTGAAATCTTTTGCCACCAACTTGGCCTTGTAGGTCTCTACTTGACCATCTGCTCCTATCTTCTTCTTGAAGACCTATTTACATCCAATTGGGTTTACTTTCTTAGGGGGATCAACTAATGTCCAAACCTAATTAGAGTACATAGAGTCTATCTCAGATTTCATAGCTTCCAGCCATTTGTTAGAGTCTCTACTCATCATAGCTTCCGTATAGGTCACAGGATCACCATCCTGTATGATACAGCTTCATTGTCATTCCTAAAAGCAAAGCCATATCTGAGAGGTGCACTTTGCACTCTCTTGGACCTATGGAGAGGAAGTGTGTATTGTGGTTGTTCCTGAACCTTAGAAATATCTAGTTGAAGAATTGTTTTAGGTATAGGTTGAACTTCTTTAAGTTCAAATATTCTCCCACTGCCCCCTTCTTAGATAAACTCCTTTTTCAAGAATATGGCATGCCTACTGACAAAGACTTTTTGCTCAGTAGGGTGGTAGAAAATGTATCCCATACTTTCTTTAGGATAATGTACAAACCTGCACTTATCAGCCCTAGAACTTAGCTTATGTCCAAAAATAATCCTAACATAAACAGGGCAACCCCAAATCTTAAAATACTTAAGACTTGGTTTCCCTTTCCATAATTTATATGGAGTGCTTTTAACTACCTTTGATGGCACCCTATTCAGTATGTAGGCAACAGTCTCTAAGGCATAACCCTAGAAGGATACTGGAAGATCCGTGAAGCATATCATGGATCATACCATATCCAACAAGGTATGATTCCTCCTTTTTGCTACATCATTTATTATGCTGTATATGAAGGGATCCATTCAAAGAGAATGCCTTTATCTTTAAGATGATCGAGAAATTCACTAGACAAATATTCTCCTCCTCAATCAGATCGAAGGATTTTAATACTATGCCTAGTTTGTTTCTCAGTCTCACTTTGATACTCTTTGAATTTATCAAAGGCTTCAAACTTGTGTTTCATAAGATACACATATCCGAACCTCAATAAACTATTAGTAAAACTGATGAAATAAGAGTATCCTCCTCTGGCCTAGGTTGTCATAGGACCATACACATCTATGTGTACTAGACCTAACAACTTAGTTGCCCTTTCTCCATGTCCCATGAATGGAGACTTGGTCATCTTACTCGTTAGACAAGACTCACAAGTTCCTAATGATTCATAGTCAAAAGGTTCAAAGAAATTATCTTTATACAACTTGTTTATCCTAGACTCACTAATATGACCAAAATAGCAATACCAGAGATAAGTGACATTCACATCATCTCTTTTTCTTTTCTTGTTCTCAACAAGCATAACCTCATTATTAAGTGACAGAATCAAAAGACCATTAAAAAATGTACCATAACCAAAGAATTTTTTGAAAAGAAAATCGAGCACCCATGGCTCATCAAATTTATTTCATAACCTTGTTTCAAAGAAAAAGGTATAAAAATAATATTTTCTATAATAACAATCTATTAATTCAAGAATATTATTTGATGGTAATAACAATAGATAGGTACCACAGCTTCAGCCTGGATGGGTTCACCACTTACATCGAATAGCTCAAAATCACCCTTCTTGAAGCTTCTAGATCTCTATAACCCCTATAATGACTTCCAGATATGAGACCCACATATGGTATCTAATACCCATGAATCAGAAACTAAAGAACTTAATAACAAGTTTGTTTGCATCATGTACAAACCTTTAGATGCTCCACTAGCATCTAATTTCAGACTTGCAAGATATAACTTGCAATTCTTCTTCCAGTGTCCTTGCTTCCCGTAGTGATAGCAGGACCCATCAGCAGAGGGCTTCCTTGATTTCTTCCTCTTCTGGAAGCTACTCTTAGGGTTCCTCTTTCTCTTTGTAACCTTCTTCATTGCATGCTTCTTCTTTCTATCAACCAAAAGAAACTGAGCCTTATCACCTTTTAAGTGGCTCTCTACTGTCTTGAGCATATTCAGTAGCTCAGGCAATGACATATTCAGTTTGTTCATATGGTAATTCATAACAAACTGTGAGAAAGAATCCAGGAGTGACTACAAGATTAAGTCTTAATTAAGTTCTCTGTCCATCACAAACCCTAGTTGACCTAATCGAGTAATTAGGTCAATCATCTTGAGGACATGTGCTTGAATGGAAGAACCCTCACTCATGCATGCTCAGAATAATTGCTTCAATATCCCTATATCAAGTAGTCCGACAATGCTTTCCATAAAGCTCTTTAAAATTAAGCAATATAGACTAAGGTTCCATTTCCTTATGTTGCACTACAACTTGTTGCTCATAGAGGCCAACATGATGGACTTGATAGTCATGCTATCATTCTGCCACATTTTATATATGGCCTTTCCTCCTTCGTAGCATCCTCTTCTACTAGATCTGGATCAAATCGAGGATATGGACAAACTTTTTCTGAGCTAATACAGTCCTCAGGTTCCTCAACCAGTCCACAATTTAGACCAGTCAACTTATTGGCATCCAAGATGCCCCGTAGTAAATAAGTAGAAGCCATAATATAAAATCTACATTAAATAAAGAGCAACTATAAGCAGACTACTCATAATGATATTCACAATTAGACAAGGACTTTTGCATCTAATTGTCTCTCCCATTATTTTCTTTCAAATACCATAACCCTCAACTATGGTAAGTGGGAAAACCCTCCCAGGGCTTTCTTAGTGGGGTTGAGATCCCCATTCCTCATGAATAACTTGTGTTAATTACAACAAACACCCATGAGTTTAAGGGAAGGAAAATCCCTTTCCAATTACAACCCATGCAACTCTTAACATAACACCTACTTCTAAGATACTTATAGTCTTGTGTCAATCACCACAAACTATAATATCATAGTTTAGTCAGACCCTTTATTTTCATATGGCAATGTTTGATAAATGTTGCCATTGTGTCAATCACAATAAAGCATTACCACCAATCATGCCATAAAGTATAAAATATACCAAGACAAATATCATATCAAATCCTAGAGTAGGCCTTGTGTTAATCACAACAAACCTACTATAGTTTTTGACATGAATTTGGCTTAGCATGAAGGAAGGCAATTTTTAGCATGTTTAATCAATTAGCATTTTCAAATTAAGGTCTAGATATAACCAAATTGGCCAGGTAAGTGGGAGAGATGAGGGGGTCCCCCCGTTGCTTTCCTTAGACACCAAATGAATTGACCAGGTCAGACAATAAAACTAATAAAAAATCTCATTCCCTTTACCTTCCCAAAACCACTTGCTTAGACACCAATTTGTTAATCAAACCCTAAATGGATTGCTTTGATGGCCTCAAACACATCCTAATTAAACATGCCAGGATGACACATATTCCAGCAAATAAGCATATTAACCCTAATATGCATAACCAAAGCATGATTAAAATAACAATCCGTTCACCTCACTTATTCATTGGATAAGGCCACAACGTCATCCCAACATATCATAGGAGATCTCATTGAATGGGAAGAGATGGCCTTTAAATCTTACTTAGCTCCTATGACCAGATGGCCATGGTGACTAACCCAATTTGAAGCAATTATTAGGAGCATAATATATCACATATGTAATATGAACTAATCATGCAAGAGTCATAGCAAAGCAAGCAATTAACACAAATGACTACTAATTGCATGAATCAAGATGGTTTTGATACCATTGTTGGGTTCATGCTAATGCAACGGAAGAATGGATTTCAAAAATTTTCATTATTGAAATCCTAATTAGCCAAAATCCTAGACCCAAGGATCACTTGACCATAACAACTAATAAATCATAACTTTATGATTATAGAGGAATATTGGGAGTGCTATACTCAATTTTTATAAGGCACACAAGTATATGCCCTCTAGAGGTGATCCATATAGGAACCAAACCAAGAAAGCACTCCTATTGAGCTTGCTTATTTGACTATGACTCTTCTCGACAGCCTTTCTTCATTTAGAGGCCTTTCTTCCTTTGCTAGAACCTCTACCCTCCTGTAGGGCACTCAGAGACCTCTCTAAATCTTCTCTTAAAATCTGATTATCCCTCCTATATCTCTTCCTAGGCTTTTATCGGGACGAGCCCGAATCAAGTTTTATTCGAGGAAGATAGGACCGTTGGTCATTAAAAAATGACCCTAGGCTAGGCTAAACCAAAACCCATTTATTTTTCCCTTTTTTTTATTCAAATGAAACTTTTTTTTTCATATTTTTTTTCTCCTTTTTTTTCCATGATTTTCTTTTTTTTTCCCACGGTCTTACTCTAAAGTCAGCTGAGAGGACCGGAGATGCTTTCACATTTGTGCAAAGCATCTCCCGGTGCTTTGATGAATGTGCGAAATAGGGGAAGGGCCTCGGGAGTGGACATCCGGTGGGTTTTACCGGTGGGATCTCGCCGGCGATGGTGGCGGCACGATGGTGGTGGCACGATGGCAGCGGCACGAGAAAGTGGCAGCGCGGCTCGCTGGGGACGGTGACGGTGGCGGCCATAGCGGAGTCGATGGATCGGGCGGAGATGGCGGTCTTACGGTTGCCGGATCCAATCAGGTGGATCTGAGAGATCTGTGCGGTGGTCATTACCAGCTCGGACGGTATTGGCCAACGGTGACGTCCGTGGGAAAAACCTAGTGGTTGACTGGTTGGGAGTGGAGGAGATGGCGGCAACATTGGTGATTGGGCAGCTCGGGCACTGGCAGTCTTGGTGGAGATCTGTGCATAGGGGTGGCTGAGCCGTTTGGGATGGCCGGTGGCATTGATCCACAGGTTGGAGAAAGAAAACAGGGAAGAAGGGAAATCCAGGAGATAACCTAGAGAGAGGAATAGAGAAAGAGAGAAAGTCCCAAAGTAGAGAAGAAGAACCAGGAAGAAGAGAGGGGGAGAATAAGAGAGACCAGGGAGAAGAAATACCAGAGAGAAAGAATATTCAGGAGAAAGGAAGAAGAAGGAAGGGGGAGGGAGTCGGGACACACCCAGACATTTTCTTAATAATGATGCAGGATGAAAATCGATGTAACCTGGTTATTTGGAAAACAGGGAAAAACACCTAACAAACTAGGACCGTGGGTGATCTAAGAAGCCTCCCGGGACTAGGGCATACTGACACTAAAATCCTAAGATAGCTGATCTCTTTTGTTTTCAATTTTCTGGGTGGATGTGGTGAAGGAAGGATGAAGATGGGGGACCGGGAAGTGGAACTCATGGCTCTGAGACTCACTCTAACAGGGGACGCACACAGAAAGTTAGGGGTCAAAGCCTAAAGCTACCCTCCTGAGGGATCACAGCACCAGCTACCCTGAGCATAAAGCTACCCTCCCGAAGGGTCACAGCACCAGCTACCCTGAGATCTCATCGAACCCATAATGCACATAGTAGGGCTCTCACATAGATGCGCTAGGATGACTCTTAAAGGACACGAGGGGATAAAGAAGACGAGATAGGGGATATCTAGGGTGCTCGAATCCATCATCGACAAAGTAGGACTCTCACACCCCCCAACGAACCCATTATCCACACAGTAGGGAACGAAGGCAAATAGGCCTCAGCCCACAACCAAAACCAATGGAGAACCTCAAAAATTTATATCAAAAATCTCTAATCTATTACAGGGGGGAGAGGGGGCCTTTATATAGAGAAACCAAAACCCTCGATTTCTTAGCCTTTAAGAAAACTAAAAATAATAATAAATTACATCAAAATTTGTGTTGCATCAAAAGTGGTGCTGATCTGCTCTGAGAAGCGTGTTGGATTGATGATCTGCTCCAGAAAGTGTGCTGCTCTGAAAATGGAACTGCTTTGAAATCTGTACAACTCCATCTCACGGTCGTGGAAGGGAAGAACGGTCTCCGGTAAGGCACCAGCGGACGGCCAGGAAGCGGGTGGCGGACGGGCCGGCAGACAGTGAACGGCGAATGGCTGGCGACGAGCTGCAGGTGAGGCGGCACAAGAATGGCACGGCACGCCCCAGGGCTTGCCATTTGGTCTCCCATAGCCGTGGGAGACCTCAGGGCGCCGGCGTGGCCGGTGGACGGCGAGGAAGGCCGGGGCCGGCGGGATGGTGGCCGGCGGACGTGCGGGCGACGGTGGCAGGCAGCAACGGCGGTGGTGGCACAGGGGTGCATGTGGGCAGACGGATGCCTCCCGCATCCGTTCGTCTTCCCACGACATGGGCGGCGGCGGACCCCACCGTCGATCGGGCGAGAGCTGGCAGGCGGCTGGAATGGCGGTGGGCGGCTGGAACGATGGCGGTCAGCAGGCCGGCGGCAGTGGCAGTCGTGGGCTGTGGCGGGCGGACGCCTCCGCGTCCATTCATCTTCCCACGGGCGTGCACAATGGCGACGGTGGCTTCTCCGGCGAGGGCGGGAGCCGGCGAGCATCGGCGGCGGTCCGGCGGGGGCGGTCGAGGGTCGAGCGGCCCGGATCTGGCACCGGAGGGGATGGTGGCTAGGGTTTGGAAGTTTTAAAAAAAATTCACGGGAGAAGATGGAATAGTGTAGGAATCAATCGAGATTAAGATCAGGATAAAGGTGGAATAGCAGGAATAAGTGGAATAGCGGGAATAGGAAAAATAAAAAAATACGAGAAAATAAGAGAAAAATGGAAAAAATACCTGGACCTGCCCTGGATCCCCATCAAATAATTCATCATCATCGCTAAATTTTTTAATAACCAGACTCTTAAATATAGTCATCTAAGATATCCGATAACCTAACCTAATCAGATATCCCTAAAATCAAACAAATCCACTTAAAAGATAAAATAAATCCTAAAAACAAATATTCAAACTAAACAACCAAATCCTAAAATAAATTTTAAAATAACTATGATCCTAATCCTAAAATTTCTGATGATATCCTGTGCTGGTATCGGGATCTGTGCTGGCATAGACTCCAGGATCTTGGGCCTCAGGGCTTGGGCTGGGTTGGTTTCAGGTTCTGGGCTAGGCTTCTGGGTTGGGATTCAGGCTTGGGCTAGGCTAGGCTTCAGGTTCTGGGCTGGGCTTCTTGGTTGATCTGGGCTGCTTCAAATTCTGGACCGATGTCCCCATCATTTCTCCTGAGGTTGGGAAAACTCGACTCTGTCGAGTCAAGCTTTAGCAATCTTCTGACTCTTCTGATTCAAAGATGCACAACGTGATCTACAGACTAAATTTTTTTTTTTGTTTTTGTAAATAAATTGAAAAAATTAAAATTGATCCTAGCCTAACCTAACCTTGCTCTGATACCAAATAATTGACGTGGGACACGAGCCCGAATCAAGTTTTATTTGAGGAAGATAGGACCGTTGGTTATTAAGAAATGACCCTAGGCTAGGCTAAACCAAAACCCATTTATTTTTCTTATTTTTTTATTCAAATGAAACTTTTTTTTTCATATTTTTTTTCTCTCCTTTTTTTCCGTGGTTTTCTTTTTTTTTCCTCACGATCTTACTCTAAAGTCTATTGAGAGGACCGGAGATGCTTTCACGTTCGTGCAAAGCATCTCCCGATGCTTTGACGAACGTGCAAAACAGGGGAAGGGCCTCGAGAGCGAACATTCGGCAGGTTTTGCCGGTGGGATCTCGCCGGTGATGGTGGTGGCATGATGGCAGTGGCACGAGAAAGTGGCGGCGCGGCTTGCTGGGGACAACAATGGTGGCGGCCATGGCAGAGTCGATGGATCGGGCGGAGATGGCGGTCTTGTGGTTGCCGAATCTGATCGGGCGGATCTGAGAGATCTGTGCGATGGTCATTACCGACTCGATCGGTAGTGGCCAACGGTGACGTCCGTGGGAGGAACCTAGTGGTTGACCGGTTGGGAGTGGAGGAGATGGTGGCAGCGTCGGCGATTGGGCAGCTCGGGCACTAGCAGTCTCGGCGAAGATCTGTGCACAGGGGCGGCTGAGCTGTTTGGGATGGCCGGTGGTGTTGTTCCACAAGTTGGAGAAAGAAAAAAGGGAAGAAGGGAAATCCGGGAGAGAATCCAAAGAGAGGAATAGAGAAAGAGAGAGAGTCCCAGAGTAGAGAAGAAGAACTAGGAAGAAGAGAGGGGGAGAATAAGAGAGACCAGGGAGAAGAAATACCAGAGAGAGAATATTCAGGAGAAAGGAAGAAGAAGGAAGGGGGAGGGAGTCGGGACACACCCAGACATTTTCTCAATAATTCATCATCATCGCTAATTTTTTTAATAACCAAACTCTTAAATAGAGTAATCTAAGAAATCCGATAGCCTAACCTGATCAGATATCCCTAAAAAACAAACAAATCCACTTAAAGGATAAAATAAACCCTAAAAACAAATATTCAAACTAAACAATCAAATCCTAAAATAAATTTTAAAATAATTGTGATCCTAATCCTAAAATTTCTGATGATATCCTGTGCTGGCATCGGGATCTGTGCTGGCATCGGCTCCAGGATCATGGGCCCTAGGGCTTGGGCTGGGTTGGTTTCAGGCTCTGGGCTGGGCTTCTGAGTTGGGCTTCAGGCTTAGGCTAGGCTGGGCTTCAGGTTCTAGGCTGGGCTTCTGGGTTGATCTGGGCTGCTTCAGATTCTGGACCAATGTCCCCATCACTTTATCTTAAAGAAGACTTTTTATCCTAAAAGAAGGAAGAAAGATAGAAAGGATTTTTTTTGGATGTTTTGGCATCATCAGAATACTGATGCCTATATATAATGAGTGAGGGGGTGCCTAATAAACCTTTTTCTCAGCCCTCGATCTAATTTTCTAATGATCAGATAAGACCCTTCAAGCAAAAGGAGTCCATTGGATGAAAGGATTTATCTTGATATGTCATATCACTATGCTAAGAGACATATATATGTCTCTTTATTTTTTTAGCAATTTTTCTACTTGCCATGTGGCAAGTTACCAGTCAAAATTTGGCTAAGAGATGTGGGATTCTAAAGGATGTATCAGAGAACTAAAAGCCTTCAAGCAGAAGGACTTTTAGATTTATGATTGGGTGCCAAACATGAAGGGACACGTCCCTTCATTTTGTGCACCACCTTTTCCATGCCTAGCACTTATCTAGTATAGGTGATTAAGTGGCAAAAGGACTCTTGGTCCTTTCTTTGCCCCTTAATCTTGGTGCACGCCAATATGTCGCCAAGAGTCCAATCCCATTTGGACTCTTCCATAATCCATAGATAATGTTCTATAAGTTTTAGATAAATACAAATAAATGCTGTCCTAATTAGGACTCAATCCAATCTAAGTTTCACTTAAATTGGTTAGCCCAAATAATAAGCAAACTGACCCAATCCAATTGGGTTAGGAGTTAGGCTAGCATGCATATGCTAGTATACAAATTAGCTAGCCTATTAGGATCCAATGACCCTAACCAAAATCCAATGGACTTTATTGGCCAACTTTCTAATGTGTGTGACCTTTTGGGCTCAACATCTAGCTAGTAGTAGGTCCTGATCTAAGCTATTTCGATCTAATCAAAATCGATTGACCTAATTAAGTTAAATCGAGCCGACCTAAGTTGCCAATTCGAACCAATTTCTAAATTGACTCATAAATTCAATCAATTTGATTCATGAAAATTTATAATATAATGTCTAGCAATGTATCATACCTACCTGAAAGATGAGGAATTTGACCAAAATTTCTAAAATATCCTTTAACGAAAAGTTACCGTATAATTCAATCCTTCGATCTCCCTTTATCCCAAATAAGTGATGGATATGGAGAATTATCAAACCCCAGCACTTAATCCTTTCGAATCTCAATTCAATAGTGAAGACTCAATTGATGAAATATTAAAAATCCTTTCTATTCTCATCCTACTTTGATCAAAGATTTCTAAATCAATAATCAAAGAGATTACATGGGATAAGTCCTCTTACTAGGAGTGATTGATTCCTTATTGATCCACTCACATCCCTCATGCACAATCCACCATATCTGAGAACCTCCCGTACATGACTCTTTGTCATGAATGAGTTCATCCAAAATATGGCCTTATGTGCATAAGGAACCATGGTGATTTCAAGTCTAAGGATCACTTGCACGACTCCCACTATGAGAACCATCTTTTAATAAGTATTAAGATCTCCATAAGATATTCCCAAGGTGGATCAGTTTAGTAAACTCATATCCTAACGAGCACCCATATCCTTGTGTTAGTGTTCCTATACAAGTGGCTATGAGACCAACCACCCTCTCTATTAAGCATACATAAGATGTGCTAGTCCTGCCGGGAACATAAATCCTCGAATCGATGATCCAATGACTAGGAACATTTTAGATTAGGATTTATAGAAACTTAGGTCTCATCGTTATGATCTCCATCATAACCCTAATTCTATTGCCCTGACCTATGGAATTTATCATAATCTTGATAGGATGCAGCAGTATGATGAATCAATAATTACCTTTTATTAATAAATAATGTCATACATGATTTATAGGAAGATTATAGAAATACCCATCCAAAGATTGGCTTTTAGGGCATAATTCTTTCAATATGGCCTATTCACCAGAGGTAGTGAGTAGATACCTATCAAATATGGAAGAGGCTCATTAAAAGGTAATGAAGACTATCCTTAAGTATTTGAGAAATACTAAAGACTAATGGCTCATTTTTGGAGAACCTGACTTAAAACTTATGGGATATACTAATTATAATTTTCAATCAAATAGGGATGATAGAAAGGCTATGTTGGAATTCATTTTTATCCTTAATAGTGGAGTGATCTGCTAGAAAAATTTCAAGTAGTACACCATAGTCAATTCTATTTATGAGGTGAAGTACATTGCAACATCCGATGTTACAAAAGAAGCTGTGTGGTTGCAAAAGTTCATTGGCGAGCTTGGTGTGGCACCCTTCCTTGATGGCCTAGTTATTCTATATTGTAACAGTACTGGAGCTATAGCTTAGGTGAAGGAACTAAAGGTCCATCAAAGAACCAAGCATATTCGATGTTGCTATCACCTTATGCAAGAGATTATGGAATGAGGTGATGTCAAGCTTCAGATGATCAACAAAAAGGAGAACCTGGCCAATCTATTTAACAAAGCTCTTGAAATCAAAGAGTTTGATCACCATAAATGGAAGATGGGTATTAGATACTACTTTGATTGACTTTAGTCCAAGTGGGAGTTGTTCAAAATTGTATCTTAGTGCTAATCGTCTAACTTGTAGATGTTTGTAAATATATATGAACTATCATTAATAAAAGTTATTTGGCAGTTCATCACAATTCATCTTCTTGTAATGAACTTTCTTGTGATAGAGTCCTTAGAACTACATTTAATATGATAAAGGTGGATTTATTGTCTTATGCTTAAATTTGTTCGTGACCAAATGATATGTTATTACAAGATGATAGCATTTATTAAGTATAGGTCATTGTGTGCCATATAGGTCGATTATTCTCTTAACCAAGGAATGTGGAGATACTAGTATGGCATACAAGTAAAATATATAGGTACATTTCACTAAACGTGATCCACCTACGAAGCTCCATACTACCAAAAGTTGCTCGCAAGAGATATGGATATAAATATCCCTCAGATCTGAGACCACCATAGTGACTTGAAAGCAACTTACTGCACTTTGATACTGGACTATCTAGATTTCTAATCTAGTGATGAAAGGTTCTAGGTGCAGTCAAGTACATGAATATTGGTGTGTGTCATGATAGGATTGAACCCTCCAAATGGTTTGGAAAGAATGTTTCAATGTATTTCAATTTAGCAAAATCTTGACCAAGATAATCCTTGAGAGGAATTTCAGGATTTGTAAGGTTGAGATATTATGTGGACGTATTGTTTAAGGGTTGGTAATTAAGCCTTGAAGTCATCTTGAGCACTAGGGGTCAAAGAAATAAATTAAATGATAACAATATACCAGAGGTTCTTGAATATTGCTCTACAACCTTTCAACCTATCGGACGCCGGTACCATTGCTAGATGGTCACATCGATTGGTATAGGAATTATTCCATTACTATTGGCATAATGTTCGAACCTATGGAGTTACACATAATAGGAGTTCCTGCCTGATCTAATGGTTGATCAATATTTATGAAACATTACAGGTTTAATTATCAATATGATTGATGATTGATCTTGAGTTGACATTTCAGTATTTTCTTTGTGTTGACTCATCAATGTTGCAAATGTTGTGATAAAGTTTTTCACTAATGATTAGTGAATTATGGGAGCATTGATTAGCAATTAGATTTCTAATTAGCTCAATTTAATTGATCAATGAAGTATGGGCCAAGTTTAATTGAATTGGATTCAATTAGGTTGACCCAATTAAATTAGTTCAAAGCAATGAACCTTGATTTAAATTTTTGAATTTTGAATTTAAATAGAATTTTGAGTTTGAGTTTGATTTTGAATTTAGAATTTAAATTGGATTTGAATTTTGAATTCATATTTGAATTCAAATTAGGAGGTTTTGATTTTGAATCAAAAATAATTTTAACCAACCCTATTTTATCTCAACCTCCTAAATCCCTTTTAACCTCCTAACCTCTTGGGTACCTCATTTTAAATAGGGGTGCTTGAGGGCATGGGAGATTAAGAGTGAATGCTGAAGAAAATCTTCCAATAAGGGAAAAAGGGGCTATGGTTTGAGAGGAAAGGTTTTGGGTGTAAGCTGCCTAGTCCTTTTACTAGGGTTTGGGAAGAGAGAAAGAAAAAGGGTTTCCACTTCTAACTTCTCCACCATATCGTCCCTCCCAGAGGTTCTTTTTCAATTCCTGGAATGTCCCTAAATTTAAAGAAGGAAAGATTAGTTGTCGAGGTTCCAAAGAGGAGCTAGCACTCTAAGAGAACTAGTCAAGTTTGGGCTTTTGTATGGATTACCTATAGAGGCCAGACATCTTGTATAGCTCATAGAGTTTTCTTACCTCAACCTTCCTGCAATAGTGATTATCGACCTCCTACAAAGGTAACAAGTTAGAACTTTTTGATGCCATAGATGTAATCTAAGGTGTCGGACTTATGGCATAGATATGATCTATGCTTGATGGTTTATATCATTTTATATTACAATCTTATTTTATATGCACTAATATCATGCCATGATCCTTAGTGTAGGCTATTTATAGATGTGATCTTATGCATATTTAGATTAATTTGATTAGTCTTTTATCTTCAACTATAATTTATTTCAAAAATATTTTAAAATATATGCATGAAATAGCATGTAGTTTCTAGTATCATAGCCTCCCATTAAGGTGGATGGTAATTGGTCCAATAGTCTAGATAATCTTTGAAGGTGCCACATGCCTGGTGTTTATCTATATATTGAAATTATCATTCATAATATGATAATTCTGTTGTGACTTTCTCAACGGTGGTCTAATTAGCCGAGCCACACTTGAGCCTGATCATTCATAAGTTAGATGCATTGAGTTTTGTTATGTTAATAGTTGGACCTAACCAAGATTTTCAATGGAGGCACTGATGTGTAGATGTCAATAACACCAAAAATAAATAAATAAATAAGTAAACTGATTCAGCAATTGTGTATTAGGGTTAAGTTGGGTGTCGATTCCATAGGGATCAATTAGGGTTAGGTTCATTTTAAGGTTTTTAAGATTTTTAATTAAATTATAAATACTAAAATAAGAAAATTAAAGAATATGATTAAAAGAAAACAAAAGTTTGAATTAAATGAAAATGAAAATTAATAAGTAAGCAAATAGGTAAAACATTCTAGGGTTTCTATTCGATTCTTTTAATAAAATAAATTAATTCTTAATCATGCAATTATTTGGATTATGATTAATCCTCGATCATAACCTATCTCACTAGATACAAATCATAGTACCTTGATCTATCCCTATATAGTCACATGTTATTCTAAGAATGAAATCATAAAAATAAATCAAATATCTTATAATCAGATCCCAATCATAACCTAGCACAAGTCATATCTTTGGATCACGACTTGTCTCTATGTAACCATAGGCTATTCAAAGATCTCAATTATAATTAAAATAAAAATCATAACAATTAAAGTAATGAAGAAGATAATTTTACTCAAGAAGGATAAGATCATTACATTCAAGACTAATTACATAAAAAAGAAATTAAAATATACATACTAAAAGATTCTCCTCTACTTCCTTGAAGACTTGAGTCTAACTGCACATGGTGTCTTCAAGCATCATCATCATGGAAAAAGACAAGGAAGAAGACCCCGACTACTATCACCCTCTTTTTCTCTCTCAAAACCTCCTACAGAATTAAAAAAATATATATATAAGTGTTCTATAGCTCTCGACTGCTTGCTTGATGCCCCCATAGCTCTCATGGTTACCTTCTAAATAGGGCACAAACACCACTAGTGAGTGGTGCAGTTGGTTATGAGACTTTTCTCACAACCAGCTGGCAGGGGTTCGAGTCCTAGTTTGGACATATTTCTACCTAAAAGTCCGGGGATAAAATAAAAAATAGAAAAATAGTCCAGGAGTAAAATCAAAAAAAGAGAAAAATTAATAAAATAACCTTGGAGCCCCTGTTGGCTGGTCGTAGTGAAAAAGTTAGGGATATATATAATAAATCCCGTTCACTCGGCTAACGCAAGTGGTAGTCAGGTTGATGTACTCACCTTCGGGTGGGGAATGGCTGCAGAAAAATTAATATGCACCGTGTATTGAACATTCTCTGGCTGGGATTGGAGGACCATCTAGGGGTGGCCACGCCCGAGGTCTAACTCCTCCCCCTTTTATTTAACCAAAAAAAAATAGGGCACAAACAAAAGCCCAATCCTCATATAATTCAGCCTCCTATTCCTCTTAGACTTAGTCTCTGAATTCCTAAAAGCCGAGAAGGAGAGAGGATCATTGAAATGCCCAAATTTGTCTTGATTGTTTCCCAGTTGATGTCAGATTGAAGATAAGCTAGGGAATCACCATGAAATGGTTTTTTGCCCCATGGATTATAGAGATTATGGCCTTATTCATGCTACAAATTCTTTCTCTCAAGTGGATTAGGATGATAGCTCAATGATGTTTGGACCATGGGTGACACCCATAAGGCTACCGCCACCGCCCAAATCCTTGTTGGAAGCCCTCTCATGCACCATCTCCATCGCCACAGCTGGTATTGTAAAAGACCTCCGACTTGGATCCTCTTCTTTGGCCATGTTTGTCTAGCATGGAAGCAATGGATCATGATGGTAGTGACGATTCAAAAGAGGCAACGATGGAGTCAGATAGTGGCAATAGAGAAGAAGCAACTAGCAACTGATCATAGGGTTGAAGTGGTGATGGGAGTGGTTTCATCCCGTTCTCTATCTGATCATGGCATGGGACATGGTGATGGCTTGATGGAGATGGGAAGAAGGTAGTTCTATGGGCTTGGGAGACAATACAATGAGCATGGGAGGTGGTGGTAATGGCAGCTCGGAATAGCGAGAGGTAGGGTAGAGACGATGGGTGGCGAGCCGGCGGTGGGTAGCATCTTAGACTAGCAAGGGGGCAGGTATGGTGAGAGGTGACTCCTATAATTGGAAAGTGACGATGACGGCATGGGGGCGGCAACAACATAGATTCCATGGGTTGTAGATCCAAGGTCCACGAAGATGTCTTGTAGACCGGGCAGCGGGTCCATGGTGGACTAGCCACTTTAAAGTGTTTAAAGTTATTTTTGTTAGATTTTTAGGTTGATTTTTGACCCAAGGGGACAACCATTTTGGAGTCAGATCGTCGATGGAAAGTAATCAATCAATGAACCATTTACCAGAATGGTAAAGTAGGGTCTTCAACACAATCAATGATCTACTTGATCCACCTATCTTGGAAGTCAAAATCATGAAGAGTCCATTGAAGGAAATGCCAGCTCATCAAGTCATAAACATGCTCGATACCAAGCTTGATCACTATAAGACTCCTCCAAGATGGGGCATGCCTGAGGTCATGCATGAACACCTGACAAGGAGGACACTATCAGTGATGTTGTGACCACTAACAAAAGTCCCTTACTTAGGACTTATAAGATGAGGCACAATCAACTACAACCACCCTACTAGAACCCTCACTTAAACTTTGTAAAAAGTGGTACAGAGACTGATCAACCTGAAATAGCTCAAAGCAGAGACATCAGGTCTCTTCAGAATTAGAATAATCAGGATTTTCTTTCACTCGGCAGGGATACCTGAACCAAAAATTGCTTGTACAGCCTCGACAATCTCAGTCCCAATAATGAACTAATATCGATGAAAGAAGAGGAAGGGAAACCATCCGGATCTGGTAATTTATCCTTTCTAACATATCAAAGGGCATTCCGCATCGTTAAAAAAAAAGTGAGATTCAAGCTTTCCTGATTAGAAACAGGTCTAGCATATAGGAACACATCATCAAAGAAGACCAGTCATTCATTCCTGTAAAATATACCACCAGCTCTTGAATCCTGAGCTGATAGTCCTCAAATTTTTTTTTTAAATAATATAAAAAAATATTTATTAAATTAGGACTTCGGTAGTATAATTATGAAAGTAGGTGTTTTTTGCCTAGCTGGCCAAAAATCCTGCGACACCGACAAAAATCATTGACACATGTCGCCATGTGGCGACACGTGGACACCTGAAATTGTCTTTGGCAAAGACGATTTCAGTTGAAATCATCTTTGCCAAAGACGAATTCAGGTGTGCATGTGGCCCATGATTGACGAGTCTTGGCGACAATTGGCTTTATCCTGCAAATAGCCCTGGACATGTGGCGACCATCATTGAAATCATCTTTGGCAAAGATGATTTCTCCTCTGTAAATCCCATTCTTCTTGTTTTCTTGGTTTTCTTCCTGTTTCCTTGCCAGTTTGTTCTTCCCCCTGCCCCACTCCAACCGGACCCCCCACTCCAGCTCCCAGGTCCCATTCCGGCTTTCGACCCCAAGGAGAGATCAGGCCCCACTCTGGTTTCAAGGTTTTTTAAATCTATTTTATTTCCTGCCCCACATTCTTTTAATTTTGTCCAATTGTTCATGGTGATTTGTTTTATATTTGTAGATCCGGTCTAAGTTTAAGTTGATTTGTGGCTCTGTGGTGAAGATCCAGTCTTAGCCAACATCTTCCGGTTCCAAAAAAAAAAATTGTTTGACCATGTAAATTTTCTAGATTATGTTATTTTAATTATTTAAATATTATTATTAGTAATTTAATAATATTGTTGTAATTCTCTTTGATTACATTGTTGTAATTCTCTTAGATTACATATGAATATTGTTTGGCCAGGTAATTCTCTTAGATTATATTATTGTAATTATTTAATTATTATGTTGTTGTTTTAGTTATTATATTGAATAATCATGATTATATTAAAATAATCTTAGAGAAGTCCTTAAAATGTCAACAAATTGAATGATGAATTCTTGATATGAATTCATAGTTAGGTTATGTTAGATTATGTTATTTTAATTATTTAAATATTATTATTGGTAATTTAATTTTCTTGCATGATTATATTATTGTAATTATTTAATTATTATGTTGTTATTTTAGTGATTATATTGAATAACCATGATTATATTAAAATAATGTAAGAGAAGTCCTTAAAATGTCAACAAATTGAATGATGAATTCTTGATATGAATTGTTGATAGTTGAGTTATCTTAGATTATGTTATTTTAATTATTTAAATATTATTATTGGTTTTTTTTTTGCATGATTATATTATTGTAATTGTTTAATTATTAGAATTTTTTAAATAATATGAAAAAATTTAATTATTATATTGTTGAAATTTTTTGATATAAATATTTTTATATTTTGTAATTTTATTTTAAAAAATGAATATTGTAATGTTATATTATTATTATTTATGCAGGTGTAATTGTAATTAAATTTTTTAGATGTACTTAATATATTTATTTTTGGTACTTGAATATTAATTATGTATTTTTAAAATTGATTAAAATATAATTTGTTATTGTGAGAAGAATATAAAATATATTAAATTACATGGATATATAGTAATATATATTTGTTTATATTTTTGTTTATATTTTGATGGTGTAATTAAGAAAATTGAAAATTATTAAGAAGTTTTGATTAATTATTTGGTTAATATGTATAATATATGTTATATAAGAATTTAAAAAAAGTAATATATATTTATAATTTTAAAATAAATAATAATTAAATATGAAATATAAAATTATAAATATAAAGATAAAAAGATTAATAATTAAATATGAATATATATTTATAAGTTTTTCATTAATGATTAAATTTATTTCAATATTTCAAAATATTTTATACATAATTAATTAAAAAATATTATATAATGATAGAAAAATTGAAAAATAAATTTTGATGTTATTACAATAAATGAATAAAATATATAATTATTCATAGGATGTAATTAATTAATTAATTATAAATGAATTTATCATGGTACATAAGTAGTGTATGTAATTTTATAAGTAGTGTATGTAATTTATTCATGTATTACTGATAAATAATCCATGAATTATTTACAAGTATTAATTGCTAGGTTACTAATCCGATATTCCATATATAATTTGATAAAATTTGCATTGCATAGAACCATAGACCCGTCAATTGATTAATATGCATAATTTTTAGTATCCATACATTATTTTTAATTTTGTATGGATCTTAGAACTATGCACATTAATTAATTGATTGTCCAAAATGGACAGTTTGGGAATTGTAATTAATTTTATGAATCACTTTATAGCATGCAAACGATGTGCAATGGAGATCGAATAAGATTTTGTGCAGTATTTTTCTTTTATTCTCCGCATACATAAATATTTGTACATGGAGAATTAAAAAAAAATGCTACTAAAATTTTATTCGAACTCCATTGCACATCGTTTGTATGCTGTAAAGTGAACTGTAATATTAATGCAATTCCTGAATGGGATAGAATCTATCTTTATCTATTAGTTGGTGATAGGATGCATTTTTCATTTTCCTCGTTAGGAACATTGTACATAGATATAAATTTAAAAATATATTATAATCTTTAGAAATGAATAATTATTTTCATGCAATTGGTTATACTGTTATTATTTTTTATGTAGTTAGTTATACTATTATTATTTTTTATGCAGTTATAATTGTAATTAATTTTTTTATGCTTACTTAATATATTTATTTTTTGTGCTTGAATGTTATTTATGTATTTTAAAAATTGATTAAAATATAATTTGTTAATATGACAAGAAAAAAAATTATATTAAATTACATGGATATTTTAAATTATTAAGAAGTTTTGATTAATTATTTGTTTAATATGTATAATATTTGTTATATAAAAATTAAAAAAAGGTAATATATAGTTTTTAATCTTAAAATAAATAATAAGTAAATATAAAATATAATGATGTAAATATAAAGATAAAAAAATTTAGTAAAGAATGATGAATATATATTTATATGTTTTGAATTAATGATTAAATTTATTTTAAAAATTAAAAATGATTTATACATAATTAATTAAAAATGGTATATAATGATATAAAAAATAAAAAATAAATTTATATATAATCAATATTTTTTGATATTCAAATAAAATATAATTATTTATAGGATGTAATTAATTAATTAAATATAAATGAATTTATCATGGTATATAAGTTGTGTATGTAATTTTATAAAAAAATTAATAGAAATAAGGTTAGTAATGCATATGCTATGTTAAACTAATTATGTTAATTCATATATTACTAATAAATAATTCATGTATCACTGAGAAATATTAACTGATAGGTTAGTATCTGATATTCTGTATATAATTCGATAAAATTTGCATTGCATCGAACATATCTAAATATATTTTGTTCATTAAACATGTAGGGTCTAATGGAAGAAACAATCACAGCATTATGTTATATTAATGGTTCTATAATCAATGGAATAAATGGGATTAAGTACAACCAGGATCCGTAAAGGTAATTAGAATTAATTCTGGTATGACATTCCAAGAGTTGGATAACAAAATATGTAGAGTTCAACATATTGATAAAACTAGAAAAAAAATATTGATCATCTATAGATATCCACAAGCTATCCAGCCGACATTTGTAAAGTATGAACCTATTCCACTAACAGATGATGAAGACATAGAGATAATGTTTTCAACTATCAGTTCACATCAATATATATCAGGTGCAGAGTTATACATAGATATCCAAATCATTAAAACTCCTGAACCTGTCTATTCTTAGGATGATTATGAAGAAACTGTTCAAAATGTAGCAACAACCCGTATAACTGAACAGGTTATTTCATACTGTACTCTGAATATCATACATGATGATGTGGGAAATATTAGTTCAATTTTTACTGTAGACCCGTTACGTACAGTAGACAGTACTATACCTGAAAGTAATATTAGAGAAGTATTAGTATATACAGTTGCTAATGATATGGTGCATCTAGATAATCAACTTTTAATGAGAATGATGATGAAAGTGAATATGATTTGATTGACAATGCTAGAAGCCGAAACTTCACACCCAGTACGAAGTCTAGAGGACACCACTGTTCCAAACTATTATGCATTTGAAGCTCCATCTAGCACATTCACTCAGATTGATTGGGATATTGTAAAAGTTTCAATGTATTCTTCATTTCAGGAACAAAATTTTAAATGGCAAAGGGATGAGGAATTTTATAAAGGACTTCGCTTTACGGATAAGGCAAAATTATAGAATGCAATAAAGCAGTATTCTGTTAAAAGACATCATAAATTCAAGGTTATTAAGTCGAATCCAAATCTATGGCTTGTAAAATATAAGAACAAAGATTCGGTATGTTAGTAGATGGAGAGAGCTATTAAACGTCATGATTATTTTAAGATCTCATAATATACTAGTCCTCATACATGTCTATCTGCAATAATGTCTCAGGATCATTCTGGTCTGGACTCTATATTAATTATAAATAAAATACGTGACCTAATGAAAGAAGTTTCTATAATTGCTGTTGCTGGACTTGGTGCAGTGATAAAAAATATGTTGACCCCTTGAGTGATTTTGATGATAACAAAACATTGGAGCATGCATATATATTACTAACTTCTCTCAAGTGTTTCATAAGTTTTGTAGGATGACTCTTATTGATTATCAATTGCTCCTACTTTATTCTATTGAGTGTGTTAAGTAATATTATTTGTGTGTTATGTAAAGAAGAATCCCTTGAAAAACCTTTTAAAATCATAAGGCTGGGTTACTTCTATGAGTGTTGTGCTCTAAATTTGATTTGAGTTGGTTTGTATCAAATGTTTGAGAGTTTTGGTGAGAGAGTGTTCTCTAGTCTAATTATAAAATTCCTGAAGAACTCACTCGAGCCGACCAAACCAAAAGAAGAGCCGACTCTATCTCATGGCATGCACTGAGAATTCTGGCATGCAGCAATCCGAGCCGACTCAAGTATATTTTAGTTGACTCATCCAGAGTCCAGTTATGAAATTTTCTGAGAATAAGCCAGGCGAGTCGACCCCAACAAGAATGAGCCGACTTTGCCAGAACAAATTTTGAAGACCTGAGAAAGCGAGCAAACCCGAACTACAATGAGCCAACTCCTCCAAAGTGAAGATTTCTAATTCTAAGATGAAGAGTCGACCCAAGTAGAAGCAAGTTGACTCCTCGAGTATATTGATCTCAACAATGAGTGTTCGAGCTGACCCGAATGAACATGAGCCGACTCATCCAGAGTGAGGTTTCTGCACCCTAAGATAAAGAGCCGACCCAGGTGAAGACATGGTGACTCGACCATACGACTTGAAGGATCCAAGCCGACTTGAGCATCGATTCCAGGTACACAATGGCTAGTTTTAGATTTCATTCTTGAATGCAAAAAGGTGCTCCAACGGCTAGTTTTCGAATCCCAACGAACTGCAATGGCTATATCCTTCAGAAATAAGTACAAGAGACTATATAAAGAGATTCAAAATCTGAGATTAAAAAGAGGATGCTTAATTGAATACAAACAAGTTTTTGGTGAGCACAAGTGAGCATTCAAGACAGTCTTCATTTTTCACCAACTCCCATATGAAGATTGAAGCATTCATTGAGAAAGAAAGGAAGCCTCTCAAGTGCATTAAAGAGTAATTAAAGAAGACTTCATTAGTGCTAAAGCAGCAACTATCCAATAATGAGAGTTTGTCATTTATTGTTGCTTTTACTTTCAACTTCTTTGTGAGTTGCTTGGGTTATTGGTGAGCCCGGTTGAAAAACCAAATAGGTTCTTGGTGAGCCTTTGATAAAAATCAAGTGTTAGGTTCTTGGTGATCCTAGTAAAACCAAGTTAGGTTCTTGATGATCCTGTGTTAAAACTAAGAGTTGGGTTTCTTTGGTGCTCCCATTTTAAAATCAAAGGGATTTGGGTTCTAGGTGATCCGGTTTAAAACCTAGTGTAGGTTTGGATTGTGAGTCTATAAAACAATCCTACTATATTCGGGTGTGAATGTTGTGGAAATCCCAAGTGGTATCTTGGATAGTGGATGTAGGAGCTGGTTCGCTCCGAGCCACTATAATCTTTGGTGTTTGTATTGCTGCCTTTCTCTTTCCTTTTAGCTGGTGCTTTACCTTCATAATCACAACACCTTTCACTAAGAGAAGTTAAATTCTAAAAGCATATATCTGCAGCAATAATTTTTGTTGTTTTAAAATTCTAATTCACCCCCCTCTTAGGTAGCCATCTGGACAACAACTGGTATCAGAGCAAAGTCTCTGAATTCATTTAGAGTAAAGATTGATGGCTCATCCAATGAGTACATCCTTGGCCGAAGGCCAATCAACCAATAGACCTCCACTCTTCACAGGCACTAATAATGCATATTGAAAAGCTAGGATGAAAATTTATATTCAAGCAGTTAATTTTTAATTATGGATGGTCATTCTGAAGGGTCCATATATTCCCATGGTTAAAATTGATGAAGTGGACGTTTCAAAACCTGAAGAGGATTGGGATGAACATGACATGAAAATGGGTGAATTAAATGCCAAAGCAATGAATTTGCTATATTGCGCTTTGGACAGCAATGATTTTAATTGAATTTCTATTTGCTCTTCTGCAAAGGAAATTTGGGATAAACTTGAAGTGACCTACGAAGGAACTTTCCAATTGAAGTCCTCAAAAATTAATCTTCTTGTGCATAGTTACGAATTATTTAAAATGGAACCTAATGAAACAATCTCTGCCATGTTTTCATGCTTCACTGAAATTATTAACAGCTTAAAAAGTCTTGACAGGGTATATTACAATGCGATCTTGTACAAAAGATTTTAAGATCTCTTTCGGATAAATGGGATCCAAAAGTAACCGCCATCCAGGAAGCGAAAGATCTGAACACTTTACTGCTGGATGAACTGCTAGGATCTCTCATCACTCACGAATTGACCATACAGCACAGAATTGAAGATGATCAAAAGAAGAAAAAATCTATTGCCTTCAAAGCTGTAGTGGATTCAAGAAAGGATGATGATGAATCGAAAGAAGACTGCTCCCCACTGAAAACGACATGGAAGATGAAGATGTTGCTATGGTCGTTAGGAGGTTCAAAAAGTTCTTGAAAAGAAGGAAAGGAAGAAACTATAGGAAATTCCACAAGAATAAAGAATATAGCAAGGAAAGAGACAAGGAAAAAGAAGTGCCCATCTGCTATGGATGCAAAAAATCGAGGCACATTCGACTAGCCTGTCCTTTGTTGAATAAGAGAATCAAGAAAAAGAAAAAGAGAGCTATGGTAGCGACATGGAGCAACAGCGAAGCGTCGACATCTACTGAAGAAGAAGAGACCACAAAAATCACGAACTTCTATTTAATGGGTCTTGAGAATGAGGTATCATCCCCTGAGCTTCAGACTAAATTTACTTATGATGAATTGAATTCTGCTTTTCATGATTTCCTTGCTGAATTCAAGAAAGCTGGGGTACAAAATGATTTATTGCTAAAAGACAAGGATGAAATTTCAGAAAAGAGTAATATTTTGCAAAAAGAATTGAATGTATTTTCTGATAATATTATTGCTTTGAAAATTAAAAAGAATATTTTAACTAAGACAAACAAAGCTTTAGTTGCCAAAAATAATGATTTGAAAAAGAAGGTTGAAAAGCTTAAGCCTCTCATAGAAAAACTTACTTTGAGTTCTAATAAGCTTGAGCTAATTCTGAAAGAACCAAGAGATTCAAAAAGCAAAGCTAGAATTGGATTTAATGCTTTAAATGCCAAAGGAATTTCAGCAACAAAATTTGTATCTTCAAAAGCTTCAGCTTCAAACACTAAATCTCAAAAAGCTTTTGGATCATTTCTGTCAAATTCTGTTTCAAAAGGCTTAAAGTACATTCCTAAGATTTCTGATCAAAAATCTTTCAAGCCAAACTTATCCATTTCTGCATCTGTTAAAGTTTTAAAGCATGCATCATTCAAAAATGACAAAATTGTTTGCTATGCATGTCATAGATTTGGGCATAAATTTCACCAATGTAACTCTTTGAAAAATTCTAAGATTGGTGCATTGAAATTTAGAACTATTTGGATTCCAAAAAGAACCAATTTTTCTAACTCGAAAGGATCCAAGTTAGCTTGGGTACCTAAAACCACTTCTTGATTATTTTGCAGGATTGTCTTGCAGTGCTAAATGTTAAGAAACGATTGTATCTAGACAGCAGATGTTCAAGGCATATAATCGGTGATATGGACCAGTTTATCACCTTACAAATGAAAGAAGGGGGATCAGATACCTTTGGTGATAATGTCAAGAAAAAAATAATCAGAATCAGTAAGATCAAGATAATCCCTTGTACTTTTATTGAAGATGTACTATTAGTAGATAAATTGAAGTATAATTTACTGAGTATTAGTCAACTTTGTGATAAAGGCTTCAAGGTTATCTTTGAATCATCTATGTATATAGTAACTAACTCTCTTGACTCTAGCAATAAATTCATTAGTCATAGACTTGGAAACATCTATGTAGTGGATCTCAATAATCTGGCCATGACTAGTAGTTCCAGTCTAGTAGCAATGAATGCTAAGACTAAGGAGTCTTGTTTACTTTGGCATAGACAATTAGGTCATGCTAGCATGCATACAATTGGCAAATTAATTTCAAAGAATCTAATTAAAGGTTTGCCATATTTTAAAGTAGATCTTGATTATGTATGTGATGCTTGTCAATTAGACAAACAAACTAGGGAGAGTTTTAAATCAAAAAATGTAATTTCAATTACTAGATCCCTTGAGCTACTTCACATGGACTTGTTTGGACCAACTAGGACCACAAGCCTAGGTGGTATGAAATATGGCCTTGTGATTATATATGACTTTTCTAGATTCACATGGGTATTATTTTATCGCACATAAAGATGAAACCTTTAATGTATTTCAAAAATTTCACAAAAAGGTTTCAAATAAGAAAAATATTTCTATTATTTCTATAAGAAGTGATCACGGGACTAAATTTCAAAATCAATTTTTTGATGAATATTGCACTGAACATGGCATCGATCATAACTTCTCTGCTCCTAGAATACCACAACAAAATGGTGTTGTACAAAGAAAGAATATGACTTTGGAAGAAATGGCATAAACTATATTGTGTGAAAGCAATCTTCCAAGATACTTTTGGGCAGAAGCAGTGAACACTACCTGTTATATTTTGAACCGTGTTTTAATATGCCTAATTTCAAAGAAAACCCCCTATGAGCTTTGGAATAGAAGAAAACCTAATATTAACTATTTTTATGTTTTTGGGTGTAAATGCTTTGTGTTGAATAATGGTAAAGATAACCTAGGAAAATTTGATGCAAAATCTGATGAATCCATATTTCTTGGTTATTCACTGCACAGCAAAGTATATAGAGTATTTAATAAGAAGACTCTTACTATAGAAGAGTCAATTCATGTTATTTTTGATGAAGCTAACCCCTCACCATCTAGAAAAGATGAGTGTGTAGACAATGATGCAGGTACACTCCAAAAGGAGATGGAAGATCTAAGCATACAAGACAAACCAACACAAGATAGAAATGAAGTGGTAAGTAAGGATCATACTGATTTACCAAAAGAATGGAGGTATGTAACTTCACATCCTAAAGATCTAATTATTGGTGATCCTTCTCATGGTGTTAGGACTAGGTCTGCACATAGAGATGCACATGACTACCTAGCATTTGTTTCATAAATTGAACCACATAATTTAGAAGAAGCTGGATCTGATCCAAACTGGATGATGGCCATGCATGAAGAATTAAACTAATTTGAAAGGAATAATGTTTGGACTCTTATTAGTAGACCTCTAGACCATCCCATCATAGGAACCAAATAGGTCTATAGGAACAAATTAGATGAGAATGGTAAGGTTACGAGAAATAAAATAAGGTTGGTAGCTAAAGGATACAATCAGAAAGAGGGAATAGACCTTGATGAAACTTATGCACCTGTAGCAAGACTTGAGGCCATTAGATTACTTTTTGCATTTGCTTGCTACTTGAATTTTAAACTATTCTAAATGGATGTCAAAAGTGCTTTTCTAAATGGATTCATTTCTGAACAAGTTTTTGTAGAACAGCCAGCAGGTTTTGAAAATCATAATTTTTTCAAATCATGTGTTTAAACTAAATAAAGCTTTATATGGTTTGAAATAAGCACCTAGGGCCTGGTATGATAAACTTAGCAAATTTCTGCTTGTAAATTATTTCAAAAGAGAAAATGTTGACAAAACTCTTTTCATTAAGAAAGAAGGGACTGACATGTTAGTTGCACAGATTTATGTTGATGATATCATATTTGGTGCAACTAATGAAAACCTTTGTGAAGAATTTGTTGAGTTGATGTAGGGCAAGTTTGAAATGAGTCTTATGGGTGAACTCAACTACTTCCTTGGATTACAAGTAAAACAAACAAAGAAAGGGATCTTCATAAGCCAAGCAAAGTACATCAATGAAATAATTAAAAAGTTTGGCATGGAGACAAGCAAAGAGGCTAGCACACCCATGAGCCCTACCTGCAGACTAGACAAAGATGAAGATGGTTGTAACATCGATCAAAAGTTCTATAGAGGTATGATTGGATTATTATTATATCTTACTGCCGGTAGACCTAATATCTTGTATAGTGTATGTGTGTGTGCTCATTTTCAATCAAATCCTAAGGAATCACACATACTTGCTATTAAACGAATTATCAAATATCTAAGAGGTACAAGTAATTTAGGTCTTTGGTATTCTAAAGAATCTTCATTAAATTTAATTAGTTTTTTGGATGCTGACTATGCTGGATGTAAAATTGATAGAAAGAGCACTAATGAAACATGTCAATTTTTAGGGTTGAATTTAATCACATGGCACTGTAAGAAGCAAAACTTCATAGCATTGTCCACTACTGAGGCAGAGTATGTTATTGCTGGTAGTTATTATGCTCAAGTGCTTTAGATTAAACAACAGCTAGAAGATTTTGGTGTTACACAATCTAAAATTCTAATTAAATGTGATAACACAAGTACTATAAATTTAACCAAGAATCCTGTTCAGCATTCAAGAATCAAACACATTGAAATTAGGCACCATTTTATAAGAGATCATGTTTTGAACAATGATATTGTACTTGTTTTTGTGCCAAC
Source organism: Areca catechu (assembly GCA_021397845.1). NCBI lineage: Eukaryota > Viridiplantae > Streptophyta > Magnoliopsida > Arecales > Arecaceae > Areca > Areca catechu. The sequence goes on along the minus strand of CM038052.1, from coordinate 97,310,809 downwards.
TGAAAACCAACTTGCTGATATTTTTACTAAATTTTTAAATTATGATAGGTTTGCAATGATTAGATGTGAACTAGGTTTGTGTAACCCTCTTTAGAAACCTCAACCTAGTTTCCCTCAAACTTAAGGAAACATTATCTAGATATCCTCCATATTTTATTTATGATTTCTCACTTTGAAGAATTTTGAGTAAGGCTTCAATTTATTTTTTGTGCTCACTCTACTCGAGTCGACTCGAGCAAAAGTCATGTTGGTCGAGCCGGCTCGGATGTTGGGCCGACTCTTTCTTAAGTCAAGCCATAGGATTTTTTTTTATTGCATTTTATTCTTCAGCTCTTCATTCCTTCCCTTCAAAATATCTTTACCAAATGGCTCCAAAAAAGGCTGTTGAGAAGAGACCTCATCGGGAAACTGAGCAACCTATGCAAGAAAGGTGTTCCAAATTCTGAGAAGAGAGCTCCTCATGGATTCTGGCTCAATCCATTGAAGAACCGATCCCCCCTTCTCCTCGTCACCAAATGTCCTTGGCAATGAGACTCGTCATGACAGGTAGATGAATTATGTTTGAATTTCTCAAAGAAATAGGGTTGATTGTTGGAGATCTGATTGAAAACTAGGGTTGGAATTATATGTGTTCCTTGAATATTCTTACTTATCCCAATCTAGTCAGAGTATTTTATGAAAATTTGAAACTTGGAGAGCAGCATATTGAATCAGTAGTCAAAGGAAAAAAAATTATAATTTTTGAAGAAAGTCTTGGCAGCATGTTGGAAATGCCTTTTGAAGGAATTGAACACTTAGTTTTAAAAGACAGGACAAAGGCACTTCAAATAGTTTTGGAACAGGAAGATGTGAATGAGATTGGCATTCTAAAAGCTAGCTCTCTATCAGTGGAAATGAGACTCCTTCATAGCTTCATCAGTCGAATTTTCCTACCTAGGACGGGATGGTTCGACTGGGTTAGTGAGAAGGATTTATGCTTTATGAAGCTGGTGATTCATGGAGACAAGATTAATCTTCCTGCAATAATGTTATCTCAAATGAAAGAAGCAATTAGAAAAGTAAAAGCTTGTCTGCCATATGGAATGATTTTGACATTGTTCTTCCAAGCTGCAAATATTGATTTATCTGATGAAGATAGCATACCACTTCTACATACTGATACATACACAGCCAAAACTTTACAAAGAATGGGATATCTGCTTTCTGAAGGCACCTAGAGGAAGAAATCTGATACTCCAACTGATATTGAAGAACAACAAGAAGAAGGTGAGATGCAGACTGGTGAGGACACCTCAATTCCTATTCCTGAGCCACAGACACAGCCAGACTCACCTATTCAGCCAGCTTTTGATGCCCCTTTACCTAACACTGCTGCTCCTGCACCTACTATTGATACATCAATTTTGTAGGACTTTATTTCACAGCAATTGAGTACTCTAACTGACTCGCTTACCTGCACTATGAGTAACATGTTTGGTGAGTTTCGCCAGTCAATAGAGACTAGGCTAAATCAATTTGGAGAGCAAATAAATGATCTGCATAGCAGAGTGGATGTTCTTGAAATCTCCAAAAGTGCAACCAGTACAACACAGCCTAACCTTCAACCCATACTTGAATTGATTTCATCCAGTTCTGAATCCATTAAAAGCTCTATCGATAATACACTTGAAGAATTTAGAACTGAATTAAACAATCTCAAATTTAGAATGGGTTCCGTGAAAGAAGGAAGAAGAACGAAAGAAGATTACACAAAAGGGATTGGAATCTTAAGAGCTGAATTTGGAAGGCTAAGGGGATCTGCAGAAGCATTTGCCAATGAACAGGCATTGAACTTGTTCAATTACACAAGGAAATAAAGAAAACAAGTGAAGAAATGGAACAAATTTAGATTCTATTTGAATAGCTAAGAGCATCAATCATTGCTTCTTTCCCTTCTTAGCCTAGACCTACTAGTGGACCTTCATCATCTTCACATTCTAGGAGACCTGCTCCTCACCTTTAGGTCATCCACTAGGACTAGAATTGATGTTTTATTTAGACTTTTAATGATGTTTACCTTATAATTTATTTTTTTTTCAAGAAACTCTGTACTTTCTTTCATATTTTGTAACTTGTACTAAATTGTTTCAATGAAATGAAAGTCATTTTGGAACTTGTCAGCACTGTCTTGAATTACCACTATGATGAATTTTAATTAGAATATCCAAATCAAATTGAGAAAGTGAAATTATCTCAAACAAATATTAAAACCTTTCTCACTTTGTTTCAAAATTTGAACTTTACTGGACTCACCTTTTTGATTTATGACAAAAAGAGGGAGAAATGTATGTACTTGCATGAAAAGGATAAATTCTATATGCTTATGCTCTAATACATGAAATTATGAATGAAACTCTGAACATTAATATGCTCTGATTTTTGAAAGATATTCTCTAATACATGAAAATTTCCTTAGTATATATGCTCTGATATATAAAGTTTTCTTATCTCTAATACATAAAGTTTTCTTAGAAACCTTGATACATGAGCTCTGAAACATGAAATTTTCTTGAAAGATTTGATGAATACATTGTCTTGCATGGAAAGTTTGTCAAAGCATGGAGTATTTTATTGAGGGGGAGATTATTTCTCATGGCTTTGATTCTTTATCTCTCTCATTACCACTAACATGCTCTAATTTTCCTTCCATGATCTGACAATAATGTTAGTTGAGCATGTCATAAAATTGTATTGTTCAAAATTAGAGTCAATTCTTTCTATACTTGTTTATACCTTCTTACAAATACAATTATACAAGTAAATGTAAAGTGTTATCTTATTTTTTCATATCTGGTATTTTGTCATCATCAAAAAGGGGGAGATTGTTGACCCCTTGAGTGATTTTGATGATAACAAAATATTGGAGCATGCATATATATTACTAACTTCTCTCAAGTGTTTCATAAGTTTTGTAGGATGACTCTTATTGATTATCAATTGCTCCTACTTTATTCTGTTGAGTGTGTTAAGTAATATTGTTTGTGTTATGTAAAGAAGAACTCCTTGAAAAACCTTTTAAAATCATAAGGCTGGGTTAGTTCTATGAGTGTTATGCTCTAAATTTGATTTGAGTTGGTTTGTATCAAATGTTTGAGAGTTTTGGTGAGAGAGTGTTCTCTAGTCTAATTATAAAATTCCTGAAGAACTCACTCGAGCCGACCCAACCAGAAGAAGAGCCGACTCTATCTCATGGCATGCACTGAGAATTCTGGGATGCAGTAATCCGAGCTGACTCGAGGGAATCCGAGCCGACTCGAGTATATCTGAGCCGACTCATCCAGAGTCCAGTTATGAAATTTTCTGAGAACAAGCCAAGTGAGTCGACCCGAACAAGAATGAGCCGACTCTACCAGAATAAATTTTGAAGACCTGAGAAAGAGAGCCGACCTGAACTACAACGAGCCGACTCCTCCAGAGTGAAGATTTTTGATTCTAAGATGAAGAGTCGACCCAAGTAGAAGCGAGCCGACTCGAGTATATTGATCTCAATGATGAGTGTTCGAGCCAACCCAAATGAACATGAGCTGACTTATCCAGAGTGAGGTTTCTGCACCCTAAAACAAAGAGCTTACCCAAGTGAAGAAATGGCGACTCAACCATATGACTCAAAGGATCCGAGCCGACTTGAGTATCAATTCCAGTTACACAACAACTAGTTCCAGATATCTTTCCTGAATGCAAAAGGTGCTCCAATGGCTAGTTTTCAAATCTCAACGAACTATAATGGCTATATCCTTCAGAAACAAGTACAAGAGACTATATAAAGGGATTCAAAATCAGTGATTAAAAAGATGATGCTTAATTGAATACAAAAAAGTTTTTGGTGAACACAAGTGAGCATTCAAGACAGTCTTCATTCTTCACTAACTCCCATCTAAAGATTGAAGCATTCATTGAAGAATGAAAGGAAGCCTCTCAAGTACATTAAAGAGTAATTAAAGAAGGCTTCATCAGTGCTAAAGTGGCAACTATCCGACAACGAGAGTTTAACATTTATTATTGCCTTTACTTTCAACTTCTTTGTGAGTTGCTTGGGTTATTGGTGAGCCCGGTTGAAAAACCAAATAGATTCTTGGTGAGCCTTTGATAAAAACCAAGTGTTGGGTTCTTGGTGATCCTAGTAAAACCAAGTTAGGTTCTTGGTGATTCTGTGTTAAAACCAAGAGTTGGATTTCTTTGGTGCTCCCATTTTAAAATCAAAGTGATTTAGGTTCTAGGTGATCCTGTTTAAAACCTAGTGTAGGTTTGGATTGTGATCCTGTAAAACAATCCTACTGTATTCGGGTATGAATATAGTGAAAATCCAAAGTAGTATTTTGGGTAGTGGACGTAGGAGCTGGTTTTCTCCGAACCACTATAATCTTTGGTATTTGTATTGCTGCCTTTCTCTTTCCTTTTAGCTTGTGCTTTACCTTCATAATCACATCACCTTTCACTAAGAGAAGTTAAATTCTAAAAGCACATATCTGCAGCAATAATTTTTGTTGTTTTAAAATTCCAATTCATCCCCCTCTTGGGTAGCCACCTGGGCAACAAAATAAGTATAACTATACACCAAGTTATAGAAAATTGTGGGATGCCAAGCAGAAGGCAATAGCCATGTTGTTCAGGGATTGGGATATGTAATATCAATTATTGCCAAAATGGTTACATGCTGTAGAACATTTTAATCCCAGTTCCTAGGTAAAATTTATCAGCACTCCAATTGGTATTCTAGCTTATGCTCAGTTTGATCGTGTATTCTGAGTGTTTGCACCCTCAATTGAAGGGTTTAAGTACTGTCGTCCGGCTACAAGTATTGATGCTACTTTCATGTATGAAAAGTATAAGGAGAAGTTATTAATTTCAACTACTGTAGATGGAAATAATCAAATATTTTTACTTGCATTTGGTATTGTTGATAAAGAGTCAGTTGACACCTGGGGTTGGTTCTTAGCTTGCATCAGACAGTTTGTTACATTATATTAGGAAATTTGTCTAATTTTTGATCGACATGCTGGTATTCTTACTGCAGTACAGAATGAGTATCTTGGTTGGCAGCCACCGAATGCTTATCATGTATATTACCTCATCACATAGCAAGTAATTTCAATTCAAGATTTCGTGATCCCGAACTAAGGGATGTCGTGAAAAAAGCTAGAATACAATCGCAGTCCAAAAAATTTCAGAAATATATGAGGAACATTAAAAAATTTAATCCAGAAGCTATTCAATGGCTGAATGAAATACCTTTATCGAAATGGACACTTTTACATGACGACGGACGGTGGTATGGGATGATGACAACTAACATATCCAAGTATTTCAATGGAGTTTTGAAAAAATACTTGATTCCTGCCAATAACAGCATTGCTGCAGTTGACTTTTTTTCGGCTCGTGTCATACTTTGAAGGTCGACATGTCCAAGCAAATGAGGCAATGGACAGAAACAAAAGGTTTACTCCATTTGTCATGGGACATGTTATTTCCAAGCAAGCTAAAGCAACATCGCATTCCATCACAAGGTTCGATAGAGGAAGTGGCTTGTTCCAAGTCCAAACTGCTAGACATGGTCCAAACATGAACAGGGTCAACAATACACAGGTACCTACTATCGATATGTATTATTAAAAACATATCATATATTATATTGTGTATATGTCGAATTATGGTTTTTGATGTCGTAGGTTGTTCGTCTTTCCCAACGAACATGTACATGTCAGAAATGGTAGTGTTATCATTTACCTTGTTCTAATGTCATGGCTGCTTATGCACATATTGCCATCAATTTTTATAAAATACATTGATCGGTGCTATACATTACATGATTATTATCAAACATATGTACCATAATTTCAACTTATTCCTCACAAAAATTATTGGCTCCAGCAAAGTAGACATGGTATCATTATACCTGATAGCAATAGGTTGCGACAGAAAGGTAGGACATGATCCTTGAGCTAGCAACAGATGCAGGTGTACAATCTGTAAGGAGGAAGGGCATGATAGACGGTCATGTCCAAGACTTCTACAAGCACATCAGTAAAATTATAGTAGTCATATTTCATAGATATTTTAAGGTACATCAATTTTTTCTATTATTTATATGATGTTTATTTATTAATTAATACAGCTGCACTCAAATTATTTTCATTGTTTAAATTTTGTTGAAGTGACAGGACAGGATTTGGTTATTGCTTCGGGAGTCCTATCAGATGTTCATGGTTCATGGCATTGATTTGTGTTATATTTGTTGTATTGTAATATATTCATATGGTTTGTGATGTATTATTGCCTCATGTCAATACTTTGTATTATGGTTGATGTCATTTTTGTTTATGTAAGATTTTGTATTATGTTTAATCCTATGATATGTGCTAATTTATTTTCTAAGAAAAATATTATGTTGAGTGGTGCTTGTGATTACTTATTTCATTTTCTTTGAGTTATTGTATATTACAGTTATGGATCCCGGTCCTTCATATCGTAGTATATTATACGATCAGGATTCGCATAGATCATCTCTAATATGGGAGGGATAGGATATTCCAGTTTTGCATTGTCATCATCGAGAGATGGTTATGTGCACATCGATACCGCTCGATCGGTGCATATTGCCTTTGTTGGTGCATTCCTGTTTTTATGGACTTGCTTATTGGCTTTGGCTCCTTAGTTTTGATGATTAACAAAAGGTTGAGTATATGTTTAGACTAATGTTTCATTTCAAGATAAAGTTTCAGGCCTTAGGTTATTCAAAAAGAGTATCAAGAGTACAATGATGAAACCAAGCTTGCTTGATTTGGGAAAGAGCTCTTCTACCTTAAACAAGATCAAATTTCTCATATTGGACCTTCATATTAAGAAGTAATTGACAAAAGAAACAAAGGCCTAGAGAAACTCAAGCATGGCACGCACCTCTCCAGAGTTTCAGAAAATTTCAAACCAGAGGTCGACACCTTGCCAAAGGTCGACCACCAGAGGTCGACTCATGAAGAAAAGAAAAGTTCAGCAAGGCCGGCAGGGCAAAATTTCAGTGGCACGCTCCAGAGGTCGACCACCAGAGGTCGACACCTGTCCAGAGGTTGATACCAGAGGTCGACTCATCGCTTGAGAATTTAAACTGGGCAGAACTATGGTTTTCTAGATTTTTGCCTAAGATAAACTGGAGGTCGACTCATGAGGTCGACACTTGATCCAGAGGTTGACTCATGAGGTCGACTCATGGCATAACTGCTAGTTTTTCTGAACTTTTGATTTGATTTCTAACGGCCATAAATGGCCATATTTTTTATTCTAACGGTCTTGTGGAGTTGTTTCAGCTTGAATGAAGTATTTAACCTCCACCTAACTTCAAAAAAGACAAGGAGACAAAGTGAAAAAGGAGAGAGTAAAAGTACAAAGCTTTCAATCAATCCTAAACCAAAAAGAGTGAAAAACCAAGAGATTCCTTAGCCAAAAGCTTTCCATTTTTGAGGAATCCAGCTTTCAAGTCTTTGGCATTTAATGAGGTCCAAGATTCCAAGAGGAAGACTTGAAGAGTCTCCAACAAGAGCTACATCGAATTGTTTTTTGCTCAAAAAGGAGTTTGTCTTATTTTTATTCATTGTATTCATACTCTATTTGTGTTAGCCTAGTTTCAAGGAAATTTGAAACTAGTGTGAGGTTTGTTGGTGAGCCAATTGATAAAACCAACTAGGGTTGCTTGTAAGCCCGAAGCCAAAACAAGTGTGTAAGGTTTGTTGGTGAGCCTAAGTAGCAAAACCAACTTAGGTTTTGACTTGTGAGCCTTGTAAAACAAGTCGGCTGTAATCTAGAGAAGATTATAGTGAAAATTCCCAAGTGGAGCTTGGGGAGTGGATGTAGGTGCTAGGTGCACCGAACCACTATATGTTTTGTGTGTTTGCATTGCTTTACTCTCTATCTTATTTTGCTCTTTAATTGTTGTTATCTTTCATTGCTTCCATTGCACAATTACTTGAGCACTATCACTCTTCACATTTGAAATTGATAGCACATATATTGCTTTATTTTTTAAAAATACCCAATTCACCTCCCCTCTTGGGCACCATATCTGGGCAACAAGTGGTATCAGAGCACCGGTACTCTCTTGTAGGTCCAACGATCATGAGTGAAAGATCATGGCTGCCCCAATTGTAATGGGTGTAGTTGAAGGTCAAGCATCAAATCGCCCTCCTTTCTTTATTGGCACAAATTACACATACTGGAAAACGCGTATGCGCATTTATTTACAAGCTGTAGATTATAATATATGGAGAGTAATTACTAAAGGGCCTCATCAGCCCACTCACTTGGTTAATGGCATTATCACCCTAAAATCTAAAGAAGAATGGGATGACAATGACATCAAACAAGCTGAGTTAAATGCAAAGGCGATGAATTTGCTATTCTGTGCACTTGACCCAAGTGAATTTAACAGAATATTAAATTGTATTTCCGTCAAAGAAATTTGGGATACACTTGAGGTTACCCATGAGGGTACACACCAAGTGAAGACCATAAAGGTGAACATGCTCATTCATACGTATGAGATGTTCAGGATGGAACCAACTGAAAGTATTAGTGAAATGTACACTAGATTTACCAATATAGTAAATGGTATGAGGAGTTTGGGAAAGATTATATCTAATGATGAACTTGTTAACAAACTTCTTAGGTCTCTTTCGGCTTCATGGGATGCGAAAGTAACGGCCATAGAAGAAGCCAAGGATGTCAATACTCTACCTCTTGAGCAGCTTCTTGGATCACTGATGACTTATGAGCTTTCACTAAAATAGAAGACAGTGGACAATGACAAGAAAAAGAAAGCCATAGCCTTCAAGTCCACTACAAAGGAAGAGTCAAGTGATGAATCAGAAGAAGAAGCTGATGATGATGAGACAGCCCTCATTACAAGAAAATTTAGAAGATTCATGAGAAAGAAGAAGGGCTTCTACAAGAAAAGGTCATACAAAGGTGATTACAATAAAAATAAAGAAAAAGAAAAAGAAAGGGATCCACCCATCTGCTTCGAGTGCAAGAAGCCTGGACATTATAAAATGGATTGCCCTTTACTTAAAAAGAGTCGAAGGATGTTGAGAAAGAAAGCCATGATGTCTACCTGGAGTGAGAGTGAGGACTCCAGCAGTGATGAAAAGCAGCAGGAAGTCGCCAACCTGTGTTTCATAGCCAATGAAGATGATGAGGTAAATTCCGAACCTGAAAATGAATTTACTTTTAATGAACTACATGATGCTTTTGATGATTTAGTTATGGAGTATGAAAAACTAAAACTGAAAAATAAGAAATTAAGAAAGCTAAATCAAGAGCTTACCAAAAATTCAGACAAGTTTTCAACTAAAATTGAAGATTTAATTCAAGAAAACAAGAAATTAACTGAACATGTAAAGACCTTGAAAAATGATAAGGACAATCTTATAAAAGAAAAGGATTCTTTGAAAAATAATAGAAGTTTTGAAACTAATAAGAAAATTGAAAAACAAAACAAAGAACTGTTGCTTCAAAACAAGAATTTCAAAAAAGAATTAGAAAAAGTAAAACCATTTGTAGAAAAGTTTACTTATAGTTCAGAAAAATTAAGTATGCCTTTAAACAGTCAACATGCAGTTTTTAACAAAGCTGGACTTGGATTTAAGCCACAGAATCAGCAAAAACTTTTCAAAAACTTTTTCATACCTGCATCTTCTAATATTACCTGCTATGCATGTGGTAAGTTAGGACATAAATCATATATTTGTAATAGAAGAAAATCAAGTACCTTTGGAAAGATTTGGGTTCCAAAAGGAACCAATTTGTCTAACCCTAAAGGACCCAAGATGACGTGGGTACCTAAAGTTTCAACTTAATCAATTTCTGCAGGTGTGTCTTGCAACCAAAAATAAAAGAAGAATGTGGTAACTGGACAGTGGTTGCTCAAGGCACATGACTGGGGATGTGAAGCAATTCTCATCACTAGTAGTTATAAATGGTGGAAACGTTACTTTTGGTGATAATGGAAAAGGTAAAATCGTCGGAATTGATAAAATCCATATCACCCCTAATGCTTATATAGATAATGTATTATTTGTTGATGGCTTGAAGCATAATCTTTTCAGCATTAGTCAGTTTTGTGATAAGGGTTTTAAAGTAATTTTTGAATCATCTTTGTGCATGGTGTCTAGTCTAGATGTCGATGGCATCAAGTTCACTGGTCATAGGCATGGAAACATTTACATGGTTGATCTTGATGATTTAGCCATTGAAAGTGGTCAATGCCTAGTGGCTAGGGAATCCAAGGCAAGTGAAACTAGTTGGCTTTGGCATCGCAGGCTAGGACATGCTAGTATGCATTTGATTTCAAAATTAAGCAAAAAGGATCTTGTAAAAGAATTGCCAAAACTCATATTTGAAAAAGATAAGATTTGTGCTGCATGTCAATTTGGAAAACAAACTAAATCTACTTTCAAATCTAAAGGAGTAGTATCTACTACTAGACCCCTTGAATTATTGCATATGGACCTCTTTGGACCAACCAGAACAACTAGTTTGAAAGGTAAGAAATATGAGCTAGTAATTGTAGATGATTACTCATGATTTACTTGGGTAATGTTTTTAGCTCATAAAGATGAAACGTTTTCAGCTTTTGTTAAATTTCATAAAAGGGTTTCAAATAAAAAAGATCTCACTATTGTTTCTTTGCGTAGTGATCATGGAACTGAATTTGACAATCATGATTTTGAAGCTTTTTGTAATGATAATGGCATTAGTCATAATTTTTCTGCACCTAGGACACCTCAACAAAATGGGATGGTAGAAAGAAAAAACATGACTCTTGAAGAAATGGCACGCACAATGCTTTGCGAAAATGATTTACCTAGATATTTTTGGGCAGAAGCCATTAATACTTCATGTTACATTTTAAATCGTGTTTTAATTCGACCTATTTTGAAGAAAACACCATATGAGCTTTGGAAAAATCGAAAACCTAATCTTAAATATTTTCGTGTATTTGGTTGCTGCTGTTTCATATTAAACAATGGCAAAGAAAATATCAGTAAATTTGATGCCAAGTCAGATGAGGGTATCTTCTTAGGATACTCTACTTCTAGCAAGGCATACAGGGTCTTCAACAGAAGAACTCTTCTAGTTGAAGAATCAATTCATGTAGTGTTTGATGAAACTAACGAAAAATTTTCTAGAAAAGAAGATTTTATTGATGATGAAACAGGTACAAAGAAGCTTGAACAATTTACAATCAATGAAGATGTGCCCAAAGGAAATGATGATCAAGAAAATGAAGATCAAATTCAAGAAATCAATGCAACTTCACCAAAACCTTTACCTAAAGAGTGGAGGGATGCACACGGACACCCCAAAGAGCTAATTATTGGTGATCCATCAAAGGGAGTAAGTACACGCTCTTCTATCAGAAATGTTTGTGATTATTTAGCTTTTGTTTCTTAAATAGAGCCTAAGTCAATTGAAGAAGCTGAAAAAGATTGCAACTGGATTAATGCCATGCAAGATGAACTAAATCAATTTAAAAGAAATAACGTTTGGACTTTAACTAAAAGACCCTCTAATGTTTCTGTAATTGGCACAAAATGGGTTTTTAGAAATAAACTTGATGAATATGGTATTGTAACTAGAAACAAAGCTAGACTTGTTGCTAAAGGCTACAACCAGGAAGAAGGGATTGACTTTGATGAAACCTTTGCTCTTGTTGCTAGGCTGGAAGCAATTAGACTTTTACTTGCTTTTGCTTGTTTTATGGATTTAAAATTATTTCAAATGGATGTTAAAAGTGCTTTTTTAAATGGATTTATTGAAGAGGAAGTTTATGTTGAACAACCTCCTGGTTTTGAAAATCATGAATTTCCTAACCATGTTTTTAAATTGCATAAAGCATTGTATGGTTTAAAGCAAGCTCCTTGAGCTTGGTATGATAGATTAAGTTCATTTTTGATGAAGAATGATTTTTCTAAAGGTAATGTAGATAATACATTGTTTTTGAAAAAGAAAAATGATGATCTCTTAGTAGTACAAATCTATGTAGATGATATTATTTTTGGTGCTACTAACGAATGTCTTTGTCAAGAGTTTGCAAAGTTAATGCAGAGTGAGTTCGAGATGAGCATGATGGGAGAACTCAACTTCTTCCTCGGACTCCAAATTAAGCAAACCAAAGAGGGGATCTTCATCAACCAAGCCAAGTACACAAAGAAAATATTGAAAAAGTTTGGGATGGAGACTACTAAACCAATAGGTACCCCTATGAGCTCTTCATGTAAATTAGACAAAGATGAATATGGTAAATCAGTAGACCAAAAATTATATAGAGGCATGATTGGTTCATTGCTATATCTAACTGCCAGTAGACCAGATATAATGTTTAGTGTTTGTATGTGTGCACGTTTTCAGTCTGCTCCTAAAGAATCACATCTCTTAGCTGTAAAAGGTATATTTAGATACTTATCTGGGTCAATTGAAATTGGTCTTTGGTACTCTAGAGAGTCATCATATGAATTGATTGCTTATTCTGATACTGATTTTGCTGGGTGTAAACTTGATCGTAAAAGTACTAGTGGAACTTGTCAATTCCTAGGAGTTAATTTGATTTCATGGAGCAGCAAGAAACAGAATTCGGTTGCTCTATCTATGGCAGAAGCCGAATATATAGAGCCGGAAGCTATTGTGCTCAGATTCTATGGATCAAACAACAACTCGAAGACTTTGGCATCAAACTAACTAAGACACCCATAAGATGTGATAATACTAGTGCAATCAATTTAACAAAAAATCCTGTACAACATTCAAGAAGAAAACATATTGAAATAAGACATCACTTCATAAGAGATCACGTTCAAAACTATAATGTGTTGTTAGAATTTATTTGTACTAATTATCAATTGGCTGATATATTTATAAAACCATTGAATGAAGATAGATTTTGCATGATTAGAAGAGAATTGGGAGTCATTGACCCTTTTGCTTGAAACTCTTCAATTTCCTTCAAAATATCTCAAAAATGATTTATAAATTCTCAAATATATTTAAAGCTTCTCTAAGAATTCATTCTAAATTTTTTTTAAATTTTTTCCAAATTTTATTTTGACAAATTTATTTTTGGAGGTCGACACTTAGAATTTTGGAGGTCGACACTTGAGGTCGACCCCTGAAATATTTTAGAGGTCGACACTTGGACGAAAAATCTGTTTTTTTAAAACCCGTCCGCAAGCCCTTTTTTCTTCCACTTCTTTTCGTTTTCTCCTTCATGTGGCCCCCCTCCAATGTTCCTAAGGTCTGAATAGTGGATTTCCAACCCTCTCCCTCCTCCTTTTGGGTAATCTTCTCCTTCCCTCTTGTTTTCTTTTGGACCGAACCGTTTTTACCGTGTTCCTCGTTTTTGGGCAACCGTAGGTTTTTGCCTCTATCTACCCTCAAATATCGGTTAGTATTCGATTGAAAACACTCATTTCTTCCCTCCATTTCGTGCATTTCTTCTATTTGCTCTCTTTTTCTTCTCAATTTCACAAACCCTCACTTACCTTTTCACGGTTCCTTCATTTGCCCAACTGTGAATTCCTTTTCTCTTCTCCAAAATTCTTGGTTCTCCTCTTTCTTAGCACTGCACTATCCTTCTTCTCCCTAAATTACCCTCTTCCATCCATATGGGTCCAAGGAAGCATTTGGCTATAAGGAAAAGGAGATTGGAACAAGGCCAGGGTAGTACTGAGTGACGAAGAAAGACCAGACATGAGCGTGAGCCATCCCAAGAGGCACCTGCACCAGTGCCAGCCAGCTTAGTACAGAAGAGCATTGTGAGCGGGAGACGTGTGGATATACCCTTCTGGGATCAGCATCACTTTTTTATAGGAGATGTACTGAGAGATGCAGGTCTGGTTCACTTCTGCATGATGACTGAGAAATTCTACCCAGACCTCATCAGGGAGTTCTATGCATCCATGGCCACTGATGGCATTGGATGGTCTGCTACTGTTCGTGGGATAGAGATTCTAGTGACACCGGAGGTCATCAGTCGTGTTTGGAGGATTCCACTTCATGGCACAGCATCCACTACTATCAGCGACCAAGACACACCTTCAGATGTATCTTAGAGCGCGAGGATGTTAGCGGCATTTCCACAGTAGCCGCTAACCAGCTATCATTGGAGATGAGAGTGCTGCATCATATCATCGCCCGCATCTTGATTCCAAAGAGCGGGAGGTTCGACTTTATTACTGAGCATGAGCTAGTGTTGATGGTGTCCCTGAGATAGCGGACTCCCAACAACCTTCCCAGGATCATGCTTCAGCAGATGGGAGAGGCAGCATCTCATAGGAGACTAGTTCAGCCATATGGCATGGGGCTGACACAGTTATTTAGGGAGTATGGAGTATCATTTGTTGGTATACCCTTCAGTCAGCTGCAGCATACTGACACATATGGAGAGAAATCCCTGCATAGGATAGGATTTCGATTGATTGGTGATCGTTGGGTGCATCGGGAGTCTGGCCAGGAGCCAGATGAGGAGGAGGAGATTCGAGCAGCTGAGACAGGGCCTTCAGAGCCTACCGATCATGGTACACCTCCTCGCCCAGCACCAGAGTCAGAGACTGTGGAGCCTGAGCCATTCACGCCACCACCCTCATCAGCTCCAGCACCTTCTGCTACTGCTACACTATAGAGGACTACAGCGAGCACATTGGACTTTGAGCAGAGAGTGACTGATCACATTTCAGAGGTCCGAACAGAGATTGCTGGTGTACGACAAGAGCTACATGGTCTGCGGATCTACACAGACATGCGCATTGGAGCTCTCTCAGCTACTGTTGATGTAGGATTCCGACAGATCCTCAGCTTACTGAGATTGGCATTGCCACCAGGGACTGTAGATCCAACAGTGCCTCCTCCACATTCTGATGATGATAATGATGATGACTCCAGTGGCTACAGTGACAGTGATGGAGATCAGCCTGGAGCAGGTAGCTCTGATGTTCCACCTACTGATCCAATTCCAGAGATTCCCCCTTCTACTGATCTTCCTAGTACTGATCCTCCAGCTACAGATGTGCCAGTAGATACTGAGATTACTGAGTCACTCTTTGAGTCTATTACAGGCATTCCAAATGATAGAGATGAGCATACATAGACTGATATTGATGATTCCACTGCTTATGAGCTTATCAGCAGGCACACTCTAGCTCAGTCTACTCAGCATACTAATCCACCTACTCCTACTGCTACTACTTCTGTTAGGACACCTTCGGAGTCTTTTCCACGGACCTATAGATCTCGTAGGACTACCCCTAGGTCTGGTCCCTCTCTAAGGACTCGGAGTCTCACTCATAGGACTCCAAAATCCTCATCTAGGATCTCGGCTCCTATCTCTTTTGATGTACCTTCTGATGAGGAGTAGCCTCATAGATTTGCTTGATGTATAATGTACTAGTTTGCTTTGTATGTTCTGATGTATCAATGTTTTGTGCTTACTATGTAAGCAATTTTGTAACTGAATACATTCATTTATATATTTATCTACATTGTGGTATTTTACTGTTTGATACCAGCTCTTAGCTTTTATCCTTTTAAACCCTCAAGTTAGAATGTCTTTGCTATATCGAATGCACAAATTGATGGGGAGCATGTATTTTATGCAACTAAGTACTTCATTGTAATGGAACATAATTTTCTTTATTATATCTTTTACTACAAAGAATGTTCTTTTTGATTCTTGACAAAAAGGGGGAGTATAGTAAAGTATATATGGTTTTTATGACTCTTTCATAGAGTAGAGTAAAGCTTGTATGGTTCTTAACTTTTTGACTCATGAGAATGTTTTCACAAAAAAAGGAGAGTAGATGAAAAGTAAATTTTTATGATATATTCATATATGTGAGGTTTCTTTGAAAATTTTTTTATGATATACTCATATATGTGAGGTTTCTTTGAAAATTCTTTAATGCTATATTTTGCTTTTGGACTTAATTGCATATATACTCAAGGTTTTGTCATCATCAAAAAGGGGGAGATTGTTGGCTTTGGCTCCTTAGTTTTGATGATTAACAAAAGGTTGAGTATATGTTTGGACTAATGTTTCATTTCAAGATAAAGTTTCAGGCCTTAGGTTATTCAAAAAGAGTATCAAGAGTACAATGATGAAACCAAGCTTGCTTGATTTGGGAAAGAGCTCTTCTACCTTAAACAAGATCAAATTTCTCATATTGGACCTTCATATTAAGAAGTAATTGACAAAAGAAACAAAGGTCTAGAGAAACTCAAGCATGGCACGCACCTCTCCAGAGTTTCAGAAAATTTCAGACCAGAGGTCGACCACCAGAGGTCAACACCTTGCCAAAGGTCGACCACCAGAGGTCGACTCATGAAGAAAAGAAAAGTTCAGCAAGGCCGGCATGGCAAAATTTCAGTGGCACGCTCCAGAGGTCGACCACCAGAGGTCGACACTTGTCTAGAGGTCGATACCAGAGGTCGACTCATCGCCTGAGAATTCAAACTGGGCAGAACTATGGTTTTCTGGATTTTTGCCTAAGATAAACTGGAGGTCGACTCATGAGGTCGACACTTGATCCAGAGGTCAACTCATGGCATAACGGCTAGTTTTTCTGAACTTTTGATTTGATTGCTAACGGCCATAAACGGCCATATTTTTTATTCTAACGGAATTGTGGAGTTGTTTCAGCTTGAATGAAGTATTTAACCTCCACCTAACTTCAAAAAAGACAAGGAGACAAAGTGAAAAAGGAGAGAGTAAAAGTACAAAGCTTTCAATCAATCCTAAGCCAAAAAGAGTGAAAAACCAAGAGATTCCTTAGCCAAAAGCTTTCTATTTTTGAGGAACCCAGCTTTCAAGTCTTTGGCATTTAGTGAGGTCCAAGATTCCAAGAGGAAGACTTGAAGAGTCTCCAACAAGAGCTACATCGAATTGTTTTTTGCTCAAAAAGGAGTTTGTCTTGTTTTTATTCATTGTATTCATACTCTATTTGTGTTAGCCTAGTTTCAAGGGAATTTGAAACTAGTGTGAGGTTTGTTGGTGAGCCAATTGATAAAACCAACTAGGGTTGCTTGTAAGCCCGAAGCTAAAACAAGTGTGTAAGGTTTGTTGGTGAGCCTAGGTAGCAAAACCAACTTAGGTTTTGACTTGTGAGCCTTGTAAAACAAGTCGGCTGTAATCTAGAGAAGATTATAGTGGAAATTTCCAAGTGGAGCTTGGAGAGTGGATGTAGGTGCTAGGTGTACCGAACCACTATACGTTTTGTGTGTTTGCATTACTTTACTCTCTATCTTCTTTTGCTCTTTAATTGTTGTTATCTTTCATTGCTTCTGTTGCACAATTACTTGAGCACTATCACTCTTCACATTTGAAACTGATAGCACATATATTGCTTTATTTTTTAAAAAGACCCAATTCACCCCCCTCTTGGGCACCATATCTGGGCAACATTGCCCGTGTTGGATTTATTAACTTGGACTAGCATTTGATCACTATTCTTGTCGAGCACTGGCATCCAGAGATAAATACTTTTTATTTCCCATAGGGAGAGATCACCATCACCCTTCAGGATATTGCCATTCAGCTAGGTTTACTAATTGATGGTCTACTAGTGACAGGTTCTATACAGGTAGATTGGGGACAACTCTATCATAATTTATTAGAAGTTATCCTACTACACGGTAGACTCCAGGGATCATGATTGAGTCTGGTCTAGCTTACCGAGCATTTTTAGTAGTTAGCTTTTGATGCTAACGAGATAGCCATATAGCACTATGCTCGAGCATATATTTTGCAGCTGATGGATAGGTTCTTATTTATGGATAAATCTGGGAATATGATGCATCTCATGTTTCTACCCCTACTAACGGACTTACAGACTGTCGGATAGTATAGTTGGGATAGTGCAAGGCTTGCATGGTTGTACAGAGAGATGTGTAGAGTGAGCAGGAGAGATGCTACTAATATTGCTGGTCTTTTATTATCACTACAGCTGTGGGCATGGGACAGATTTATGATCCTTGCACCCTGCAGACTACTCCGACAGGCTCCAAATCCTATAATCGATTTTGATGATGGAGGAGCCAGTCTACCACAAGGTCCATTAGGGATGCGGTAAGTTTTGTGCTTATATTATGTTTTATTTTGTGTATGATATTTATTGATTTATTTAACAAATTTAATCCATTTATTTTGTAGATGGAGAGATGTTTTTTCTTTGACATAGTTGCCTACACAGTGGTCTCTTCATATCAGTACATGATAGATCACCTCAGAGCAGATGAGGTGATGATTACTGCTTATTTTTTTAAAATGATTGATTAGTCTTATATGTTCTTGTTTAACAAATTATGCTTTAAATTATTTATAAACAGATGATATGGCAGTCATATACTACCAATATACTTATAAAGTTACCAGATTACCATCTACATGGTCAGGACATCTGGTGTGCTCGAGTGCCACTTATTTGTTTTCATATAGTAGAGTGGCACTTACCTGATAGAGTATGTGCCAGTTTAGGATTTGACAGGTCATGCCTGATCAGTTTGATACAAATTCGGCATTGCACCATATCAATCTGAGGGGACGATACGAACAGGACTGGTCCATCACTTATCAGAGCTATATTCAGTTATGGATGAGTCAACATGATCATATTATAGATGGTGCTCCAGTTGATGGTATCATGGATTATCATGATCTTTATATGCAGTGGTACCGCAACATCACTCATTAATTCATCAGTCATCAAGGTGCGGTTAACGATTATATGATAAGAAATTTAAGTATAGCTATTTATTAATATTAATTTTTAAATTTCTTGAAACTCATTATTTATTTTTAACTTACAGAGTAGTGGCATCACGAGGATACTTTAGCTTGCTTAGCCAGATTGCATAGCGAAGAACTCCCAAACTATATAGGATGTTTGCCATTCTGTCCTTCATACTGTCGGCGTGCATGCACTTGTCTCGTTACGTGAGTTTTATCAGGGGGTCGACAAAGAGGATGAGACTGTTGGGAAATATGTCCCAAAGCTAATTGTCTACTGTAGACAGTTGTACATTTGATGTAATTGTATATGAATTATATTTATTCTGGCAGTTCATCACTATTTTATCTTTATGTAATGAGTTATTGAGTGATGAAGTCCTTAGAACTATTTATATGTGATATAGAGAGGATATATCATATAGTCCTAAAATTGTTCACGACCAAATGATACACTTATTTCAGGACGATAGTATATCAAGTATAGGTCATTGTGTGCCATAGTCGTTGGTTGTCCTCTTAAACAAAGAGTGTGGAGACACTGGTATGCCATGTAGATGTTCTGTTTGACATTTCATCGAACGTGACCCGCCTGTACTCTTTCTGCCTAGAGTTTTTGATATGGACGTAGTTATCCCTCAGACATGAGATCGTCATGGTAGCTTGCGAGCAACTCACTGTACTTTGGTGCTGGACTATTTGGATTTCTAATCCAGGGATGGAAGGTTTCTGGGTTCAGTCAAGTACTCATGTAGCAGTGGTCGGATCAAGATGGGATTGACCCCTCCAAAGTATTTGGAGCAGATATCTCACTGTATTTTAATTTAGCAAAACCTTGGCCAGGATAGTCTCTGTAAAGTGTTACAGGACTTGTGAGGTTGAGGCACATTATTGATGGACTTTATGGGTTGGGCAGTTTAACCCTAAGTCTTCCTGAGCATTGAGGTCAAAGGGATTAATTACAGGGTTTCCGTATCTCCTAGTTCATGATTGTTGCTCTGCAACTTTGACCTATCTAGACATCGGGTGTCATTGCTAGATGGCGACTTTGACTGGTACTGGAAATGTTCCAATGCTACTGGCTTAGTGTTTGAACCTATGGGGTCACACACCATAGGGGTTTCTACTTGATCTAGTGATCAGAGAATGATTGGGAATCGTTCGTGGACTCATAAAGAAAAAGTATTTTTCCTTATCCTAGTGTCGACACTTGATATTCTTGAAAGTGTCGACACTTGTTGATTTCGCAAGTGTAGACACTTGTTGATTTCGCAAGTGTAGACACTTGATGTCACAAAAGTTATGACATAAAATTTTTCACTAAAAGTTGGTGATGCATGGAGGTGAACTAAGTAATGAGATTACTTGATAGCCCAATTTGATTAAGCTATAAAAATCTGGAATGAATCAAATGGGATTTGGTTCAAAATCGGTTTGGGTCCAATTGGGTTGAACCCAATATATGCACACTTGATCCAATTGATTTTAATTATGAACTGAAATTAATTGAGACATTAATATGAATTTAAATAGGTTTAAATTTAGTTTTGGGAAGTTATGTAACCTCCCATGACCATAACCTCCCATAACCACCCATAACCCCTCCATAACCATCCATAACTCCCCACTCTCCCTCTCCCTCTCCACCTATATAATGGGCTAAAATGGGAGGACATAAATAACTAATAATTCAGCAAAGAAATGCTGGAAAAATTAAAAGGGAGGAAAGGGAAAAAACTAAGAAAGGTTCTAGGTTTTGTATGGGTGTGAGGACTTTGGGAAAAGAGTGTGCATGTTTGTACCTAGTGATCTAGGTCTTGGGATTGAGTGTTTGGGAAGGGTTTCAACATCTCATCCTCCACCTCTTGAGTTTCTTCATTCATTCAGAGAGTCCGGCATCGAAAGAAGAAAAGGAGTCCCGATCAAATCGTTTCACAACAAGCTAGCACTTAGAGTGGAAGTGGATCTTGAAAGAGCCCCAGTGTGAACCACCTGTAGAGGCCGGACACGTGTGCGGCTAAGCAGAGTTCTTCTACCTTCTCCTGGATCTTCCGCAGAGGAGATCGTCTCCACTTCATACGAGGTATGGTTTTACATATAGAGATATGTTGCTTTGAAAGCTGTTCATAGCATAAGTTCATGATTTCATAGTTTATATTACTCATTCATGCAAGATCTTGGGCTAAGTAGCATAGAAAAGTTTTAAAAGCATGCTTAGATTAAATGTTAATCTTCTTTATTATGCTTCTGCTGTATTTTGAAAAGTTTTAAAATAGAAAGCATGCTCGCTACAGTTTTTCTTATAATTGGTATCAGAGCCACAAGGTTGCTCTATTATGAATGTTTAGTATAAACATAATGAAATCAGTTTAATATCTTGCAAGTACTCAGATTGAGTGCCTCACCAGGCCATCCAGTCATAGGAGAGAAGTAGGGCTGCAAGACCCTCACTTCTCATTCAAAGGGATCTCCTATGACGTGTCAGGGTGCCATTGTGAAGGACTCATGAAGAATAAAAAGAAAAGAAAAAGTAAAGATTAAAATGTTTTGATCTTTATTATGTTCTAAATTTGAAGACATAAAATGTTTTAGAAATGTTCTAAAGTTAGTTTATGATTGTTATGTTAAATAGTTTAACATAAAATTCAAGTTTAGAAAAGACAAAGTTTGGGTTTCTGCATTTCTGTGCTCGGGTTGGATTATGTGTCGACACTTGGGTGTCTATGTATCGACACTTGGGCTTCTGGGTATCGACTCATGAACAAAAACACAGAAACTGGTTCACTATTTTTTCACTATGTGTCGACCTATCTCAGAGTAGTGTCGACACCTTGGTGTCGACACTTGCTGCTGAAGTGTCGACACTTCACAGTGAACAGAAATTCAAAAGTTGGGTTTTCTTGTAAAAATGTTTTACAAAGTTTATTGAAAATGTTTCAATCTAATGTATGATTAACTTAATTATGAATTAAGTAAATCTAAGTGACTAAATGATCTAGGGATATGATTCTAAGATCTAAGTCATATTCATAACTTTGGATTAAATAGTTTAGCTTGAATTAGGTCCTAATTAGGTTAGAACTAAGTTTAGATGAATTGGACTTAATAGAGAATTAACTTAGTCAAATGTTGAGTTAAGGTTCTTCTCTAGTATCTATCTAATAGTTAGATTGATTGGTCCATACATCTAAATGGACTTAATCTTGGCTTCGTGGTAGGACCCGATTCCTTAGGCTAGCCTAATCAAAATTGGTGAACCAATTGGTGTCTAAGGTAAGTATGGTAATTGATCTATGGTTTTTGAGGCTACCTCTTTCCTGGCCAATGATATTGGTGTCTAAGGAAAGATGGTTAATGGCTTAACCCATAACCTTGATCTCACTTACCTGGCCAATGTGGTCAACCAGATTTGATTAGTTAGCTCATTGATTCGAGTTAGCCCATGCCAACAAGGTTAATCATCTTGACTGATTTAGGTGCCCATAGATTTTGTGGTTCATGTAACTCTTTCATTAACATATGAAGTTAGTGGAAGATAATCCATGACTTATCCTTTCTCTTCTGTCACAACATGTATAAAACCTCTAAGTTATTAGGTCCTTAAAAAGATGGAAATTATATGATAATTTTTTGTCTTAGCCTCCCATTAAGGTATTTGGTAATGAGTCCAGTAGTGGGATGATCATCAACAGATCCATAGATCGGGTGGTCATCATGCTATTGGAATTGCCATATATGATGGCTTAGTGCAACTTTCTTAACAGTTGGTCAGGTTAGCCGGCCAAAGTCGGGCTTGATCATTTGTTAGCTAGAAGCATTAAGATCAGTCATGTTAATGGTTGGACCTAACCGGGACCTTCTTTAGCAAGTAGCCCAATGGCCGATTGAAGTGTTTCTAGGGCAAAATAAATTACTAGGAGTTGTTTGGAGAAACAACTGGTTATGAACCTACCTTTAGATGAGCATGGGTTGGCCGGCCAAAGTCGAGCTCATGCATTGTATATTGGATTCTGGTACCCACTAAGGGATAAGTGTTATTCTTCAGATTGGAGGTAGAGGCTACCAGTCTGAATAAAATAGTGGGAGGAGCTCTTAAACAAAAGTCCATGTCTTTAAGTTTTAAATAATTCATATACTAAATAGTCTTGGTTTTCTCCTTTTCAGATAATGTCTACTAATGTGTTACTCCGGTCATTATTAGATAATGACAAGCTCATGGGACCCAACTTCGATAGCTGGTATCGAAGACTGAGAATCGTTCTCGAGCACGAGCGGATCCTTTATGTATTAACGGATCCGGCACCTGAGGGGCCAGCCCCCACCGCACATACTGCAGTCAAGGACACTTATCAAAAGTGGGTCTCTGACCGTACTACGGTGTGGTGCATTATGTTGGCAACTATGAACGATGAGTTCAATCGCAGATTCGAGGAGGCCCAGCCGGAGGAAATCCTTCAAAAGTTGAAGGAATTTTTTGGTGCCCCAAACGACGTTGAAAGGTACAGGGTTTCCTCTACCATCTTCAATGCTCGGATGACTGAGGGGTCCTCGGTCACTAATCATGTATTGTACATGATCGAGATGATCGAGCACCTGGCCAAACTCGGATATCCTTTCCACGAGCAGCTTGGGAAGGATGCGATTTTGAATTCTTTGCCTCCCTCCTACTTACCTTTTCTAGATCACTATAGATTGACAAGGCCTGTAGTTAACTACCATGGGTTGATGGGGTTGCTGCAGACTTATGAAAGTAAAATGGTGCAGAGTGCGGCAAGGCATCGTCCCTTTAAGAAAGGGAAGAAGAATAAGAATAAAAGTAAAATGGTGCAGAGTGCTGGGCCTAGTCAGGCTAAGAAGAAGGCTGACCAGAGTTAGGCAGAATGCTTCTACTGCAAGAAGCCAGGTCATTGGAAGAGGAATTGTTCTGCTTACCTAGCTACACTTGACCCGAACAGGCCAAAGAAGAAAAAGCAGCAAAAAGTTGCTGGACAAGGTATTTATATGATAAATCCTTATTGTTTTTCTATTTATGATACTACTAACTGGGTTATATGATAAATCCTTGTTATTTTTCTATTTGTGATACTACTAACTGGGTATTGGATACTGGTATTCCTTACCATATTTGCAATATGTTGCAGGGACTACAAGTTAGTAGAAGATTCGAGAATGGTGAGAGATTTCTGAATGTGAGGAATGGAAGTCAAGCTCCAGTCCTGGCATTGGGAATTGTCAATCTATTTTTTGAATCTTGTAAAGTTGTTCTTAGTGATTGTCACTATTATCCATCATTCCTTGTAAATATCATCTCTGTAGGCTAGTTGGCCAGTAATGGTTATGAACTATTAATCAAGAATGATTTTTGCAAAGTCATTATGAATGAGATTGTGGTTATGACTGGACATATTAAGAATGGCATTTATGTTTTGTCATAGCCTGTTGGTGTAATGTACATTTCATGCAAATGCCCTAGATTAGATAATGTCAGTGATGCTTATCTCTGGCACTGTAGGCTAGGTCATATAAACAAGAATAGAATCAACAGGTTAGTGGGAGAAGGTCTCCTAAATGTTAGTGATTATGAATCACTGCCGACCTGTAAATCTTGTTCACTTGGTAAGATGACCAAGTCACCTTTTATTGGAAAAGGTGTACGAGCCGATGATATTTTGTGTCTTGTACATACTGATGTATGTGGACCAATGAATATCGATACCAAGGGTGGGTATAAATATTTCATTACATTTACAGACGACCTCTCAAGGTACGGTTATGTCTTTTTGATGAGACATAAATCTGAATCGTTTGAAATATTCAAACGGTATCATAATGAAGTTAAAAAACAAACCGGGAAGTTTATAAAATTCTTTGATCAGATCGAGGTGGTGAATATCTTTCTGGAAAGTTTCTGACTTATCTTGAAGAAAATGGGATTCTCTCTCAATGGACACCTCCTGGGACGCCCCAGTTAAATGGTGTGTCTGAAAGGAAGAATCGGACTCTATTGGACATGGTTCGATCCATGATGGGGTTTGCAACTCTGTCAACTTCCTTTTGGGGGTATGCTTTGGAGTCAGCATGCTATCTTCTAAATAGAGTTTCGAGTAAGTCTGTTAACAAAACTCCATATGAGATATGGAATGGGCGTAAGCCGACTCTTTCACACCTTTGGGTTTGGGGGTGTCCGGCTTATGTCAAGCATTTGGAGATAGATAAACTTGGACCTAGGTCTGACAGGTGCCTCTTTGTTGGGTATCCTAAAGAGTCTAAGGGTTATTCTTCTATATGCCTGAGGAACAAAAGTTGTTCGTCAGTCTTAGAGCTACATTTTTGGAAAGGGAGTACCTTACTGAAGGTGCTCAAGCTGCCAAGGTTGAGCTTACTGAAGTTTAACAGATAGAAGAACCAAATCACTCAAGGATTGCTACAGAACCCGTTATGATAAGATCAAACCCTGAGCCTATTGACCAGTCATTAAGGAGATCCGGTAGAGTACCGCATCAATCGGATAGATACTACGGTTTTATGGTCTGAGACGGTGATCTCGTTGAGCTCGATGAGAACAACGAGGATCCGATCACTTATATGGACGTGATGCAGAGGTCTGATTCTGAGTTGTGGCTAGGAGCCATGAAATCTGAAATGGAGTCCATGGAAATCAACAAAGTATGGACTTTGGTTGATCCACCTGAAGGGGTAAAACCCATTGGGTGCAAATGGATCTTCAAAAGGAAACGGGGAGCAGATGGGCAGGTAGAGACCTATAAAGCCCGTCTGGTTGCCAAGGGTTATCATCAACGTTATGGTATTGACTATGACGAGACGTTTTCTCCTGTGGCAATGCTCAAGTCCATTCAGATTATGCTTGCCTTAGCTGCATGTCTGGACTATGAAATCTGGCAAATGGATGTCCGAACAGCTTTCCTAAATGGTGAGCTAGATGAGGAGGTGTATATGATGCAACTTGAAGGGTTCACATCCATAAATGAGTCTAAGGTATGTAAGCTTAGTAGGTCTATCTATGGACTAAAGCAGGCATCTCAGAGTTGGAACATGCATTTTGATAAGTGTATAAAGACGTATGGTTTTGTTAGGAACAAAGAAGAACCTTGCATATATAAGTGGGCAAATGGTTCTGTAGTTGTATTTCTTGTACTGTATGTGGATGACATTCTCTTAATCGGGAATGACATCCCTGTATTACAGGGAATAAAGGTCTGGTTGTCATCCCAGTTTTCTATGAAAGACTTGGGTGAGGCTTCTTTCATACTAGGTATGAAGATTTATAGAGATAGATCAAGGAAGCTTCTGGGATTGTCCCAGTCTACGTACATTGATACCTTGCTAAAAAGGTTCAGCATTGAGAATTCCAAGAAAGGCTATCTTCCGATAGGCCATGGAATTTTTCTTTCCAAGAAGGATTGTCCGACAACTCCTGAGGAAAGAGAGCGTATGAGTAGGATTTCTTATGCTTCGGCAGTAGGGTCCATCATGTATGCCATGACATGTACTAGACCAGATGTGGCATACTCATTAGGAGTAGTGAGTCGATACCAGTCTAACCCAAATGAAGCACACTGGAAGGTTGCAAAGACCATCCTGAAATATTTGCGAAATACCAATGACCAGTGGCTTCTTTTTGGAGGACCTGACTTAAAACTTGTGAGGTACACTGACTCCAGTTTCCAGTCAGATAGGGATGATAGCAAGAGTGTGTCTGGCTTTGTTTTTACCCTGAATGGTAGAGCTATCTGCTGGAAGAGTTCCAAGCAGCACACTGTAGCAAACTCTGTATGCGAAGCGAAATATATTACAGCATCTGATACAGCAAAGGAAGCTGTTTGGTTAAGGAAATTTCTTGACGAGCTGGGAGTGGCATCTTTCCTAGATGGTCCTGTTCCAGTATACTGTGACAGTGTTGGAGCCATTGCTCAAGCCAAAGAGCCGAAGTCCCATCAGCATACCAAGCATATTCTGCACCGGTTTCACCTTGTACGAGAAATCGTGGAGCGAGGTGACGTCGACCTTCTGAAGATCGATGGAAAGGAGAACCTAGCTGACCCCTTCAATAAAGCCATTAGAATTCAAGAACTCAATGATTGTAAATGGAAGATGGGTATACAATACTATTCTGATTGGCTTTAGTCCAAGTGGGAGTTGTTGGGAAATGTGTCCCAAAACCAATTGTCTAATGTAGATAGTTGTACATTTGATGTAATTGTATATGAATTATATTTATTCTGGCAGTTCATCACTATTTCATCTTCTGTAATGAGTTCTTAAGTGATGAAGTCCTTACGACTATTTGTATGTGATATAGAAAGGATATATCATATAGTCCTAAAATTGTTCGCGACCAAATGATACACATATTTTAGGACGATAGTGTTGCCGATCTCGCCGCCGCGCCTGTGGCTTCGGAGCTGCCGATCCGACTAGACCGTCTCGCCCCTGGGGTCTCCTGGCTCGATCGAACCTGCAAGGCAAGGTCAGAAACCCTGGCCAGGGATCCCGGCGAGGGAGCTCCGACGGTCAAGTTAGTAGACGGCGAGAGAGAACAGAGTCTCTGAGACGGGCCCCCGAAGGAGTCCCAGACTTAGAGATCGTGCTAGCAAGAAAGGTCCCGGAAAGAATAGAAACTCGGTCGGGTCCCTTCACCGAGCTCACGCCAAAGGTCCACTCTCGGGATCTTGGATCTTGCTCTTGGAATGGAGTCTCCAGCCTTTGTTTCTTGCTTACCTTGTCGTCTATTCTCTCCTTCCTTTTATCTCCTCCTGTTGCCTTCTTGTTTTCTGCCCCTGGGGTGCTCCTTTGTCGCTTTCACCTTCTCCCCTCCGTCTCTTTCCCTTTCCCCTTCTAGATCAAAGAGACAAGCGGCTTCCCGGCCTTGCTTGCCGAGCCTAGCGAGGAAAGAGTAGGAAAGGGGGGCGCCGGTCAGACCGCCGACCAGACCTTGGGCAGAGCGCGAGCCCTCTTCTTCCCAGGCATCGACGAAACCCGTTATTGGGTCCTATTTTGTCAGGACTTCGTCTCTCGACTGCGGGACCTGTCGGGCCGATGTAAGCGATGTTTCGCGTGTCGCCACCAACCATACGGGCACTGTCTTTGGGGTGCGGCATGCACGACTCGAGGGGCGATCTTGGAGCTCGTGCTCTTGCCCCTTGAAAACTTCTCCGCACAGGTTGGCCTGCCTCTGTTGAGGTGGGACCATCTCAGGGTGCCACCTGGCGAGGGAGCAGGGAGGCCGCTGGCTTCGACCGAGGTGGACTCCTCCTGGGTGGACACCTGGCGGAGCGGCAGAGGGGCGCCCAACTTCGGTCGAGGTGGTCCCGTCTCCGGATGCCACCTGGCGAAGGAGCGAGGGGCCCGGCTCGACCTCAGCCGAGGTGGGACCGTCTCTGGGTGCCACCTAGCGAGGGAGCGGGGAGGCCGCCGGCTTCGGCCGAGGTGGACCCCTCCTGGGTGGACACCTGGCAGAGTGGCAGAGGGGCGCCCGACTTCGACCGAGGTGGTCCCGTCTCCGGACGCCACCTGGCGAAGGAGCGAGGGGCCCGGCTCGACCTCAGCTGAGGTGGGACCGTCTCAGGGTGCCACCTGGCGAGGGAGCGGGGAGGCCACCGGCTTCGGTCGAGGTGGACCCCTCCTGGGTGGACACCTGGCGGAGCGGCAGAGGGGCGCTCGACTTCGGCCGAGGTGGTCCCATCTCCGGGCGACACCTGGCGAAGGAGCGAGGGGCCCGGCTCGACCTCGATCGAGGTGGGACCGTCTCAGGGTGCCACCTGGCGAGGGAGCGGGGAGGCCGCCGGCTTCGACCGAGGTGGACCCCTCCTGGGTGGACACCTGGCGGAGCGGCAGAGCGGTGCTCGACTTCGGTCGAGGTAGTCCCGTCTCCGGGCGACACCTGGCGAAGGAGCAAGGGGCCCGACTCGACCTCGGCCAAGGAGGGACCGTCTTAGGGTGCCACCTGGCGAGGGAGCGGGGAGGCCGCCGGCTTCGGCCGAGGTGGACCCCTCCTGGGTGGACACCTGGCGGAGCGGCAGAGGGGCGCTCGACTTCGACCGAGATGGTCCCGTCTCCGGGCGACACCTGGCGAAGGAGCGAGGGGCCCGACTCGACCTCGGTCGAGGTGGGACCGTCTCAGGGTGCCACCTGGCGAGGGAGCGGGGAGGCCGCCGGCTTCGATCGAGGTGGACCCCTCCTAGGTGGACACCTAGCGGAGCGGCAGAGGGGCGCTCGACTTCGGCCGAGGTGGTCCCGTCTCCGGGCGACACCTGGCGAAGGAGCGAGGGGCCCGGCTCAACCTCGGCCGAGGTGGGACCGTCTCAGGGTGCCACCTGGCGAGGGAGCGGGGAGGTCGCCGACTTCGGCCGAGGTGGACCCCTCCTGGGTGGACACCTGGTGGGGCGGCAGGAAGGCCTGGACCGACCTCAACTTCGGTCGAGGCGGAGCCACACCTGTTTTTGCCAAAAAAACTCCACGTGGCTCGAATCATGCCCAGCAAAATCTGAGACATGCCACATCATCGTTACGACCGTAACAGTTGCCCCCCATCCCCTCGTTCCGTTAAGGCATCATGGAATGGGACATGGGGATTTAATGCGGAGATGACATGGGGAAGGTGAAGATCTCACGCCATGATTGCCACGATCCTCGTCACCATTCCTCGGTGCGCCCAAAGCCCTATAAGAGGCTGCCACGTGTTGCCTATTCAGCTGCAATTAATGCGTCGCTTCGAAACAGAGGCCGTTTCCCTGCAACCAAGGCGTCTGTGTCAGGCGTGCATCCACGCGGCATCCATCCGATGGTCTGGAATGGAATGACGGGTACGGTCGCTACCGATCGAATTTGAAAAGGGAGGGGACTTTTCGGTACGAGGCCTTTTCCCTTGCTCCATCGGCGGTTCGCAGCAGGCTATCTCCCACTCCCCCGCGTTGCATAGTGCATTTCGGTGAGTGCTTCTGTTTTCTTCTTCGCTCCGTCCCTTTCCTCTAGCATCCTTTCCTCACCATCTTCTTTTCCATGGCGCGCCGCCGCCATGTTTCGTCTAACCCGGACGAGGCCGGTCCGTCCCGGTCGAGGACTCCATCATCTTCCTCCTCGGAAGAGGAAGTGATCCCGGAGGAGACCCGCAGGCGACTCCAGCCTTGGGGCATCACCATAGGCATCCCTAGGGATCTTAGGTCTCCCCCCGTAGTGTCTGCCCATCCTATCTCTTCTCTTCCTCCTCCGGCGCTTCCTTCTGTCGGTCCCTCCGGTCATGTTTCGACGATGACCGAAGGTGACCTTTCCTTGCTCCGGGAGGTCTATGGCATCCCGGGGTCAATCCATCTTTCTCTTCCGCGGCCTGGGGATCGCGTCACCTTGAGTGGCCCCGACCGCATAGCTTTCCACGAGGACTTCCTCCTTGGGGGTCTTCGGTTTCCTCTGCACCCCTTCTTCCTTCCTTTCCTCAGCCATTTCCGTCTGGCCCTGGCCCAGTTGGCTCCCAATGCCATCCGGGTCATCTTCTCCTTCATCGTTTTCTGTCACTTCTATGGGTTTGTTGCCCGTTTCTCCCTCTTCAGGGCTCTGTTCACCCTGAAGCGATACTCCACTGATGACGGCTGGTGGTACATCTCGCCCCGGCCTATGTGTCTCCGGTTCGACCTCCCTTCTTCCATCAAGGGTTGGAAGAATCGGTTCTTTTTCGCCTCGGTCGAGGACGTCGACTGGGCCTGGAGCGAACCGGATCGGTCCCCGAACCGGAACTCCCAGGTCGAACCGGCGGACCAGGAGGCCTACTCCCAGCTATTGAGTGACGTGATCCCCTCACTCGATGTTCTACTCTCGGAGCAGAACTTGTTCGAGGCGGGGATCAGTCCCATCCGAGAGAAGGGTGAGGCTCAGCTTCTCTCTTACTCGGCATTTCCCCAACTTCTTCTCTTCTTCTTTTAACTGGGCTGATCGATTTTCTTTCTATTGTAGGCATGAAGTTTTCTCTGGAGAACCTTCTGGAGGGCGCGGCTCAGAGAGACACCGCCGAGGGAGACGAGCCTGCGGCGAAGAGGGCTTGCACCGGGGCGAGCCAGGAGGTCGTGTCGGTGCCCGCGCCTGGTCCAGCAGTCGCAGCTCCCCTGCCCAGGCCGCCTCGGGCCCGGGCCACCGATGCTCCAGTCGTCCGCCTTGACGGGGCTGCCGAAGAGGGAGGCCCATCGGCAACGGTTCCCCTCTGGGCAGGCCCCATCATCACTGCAGCCCCGACGGTGCCGCCCACGACTCCAACTGCCCCGCCGGTGGCAGTCCCACCCGGGGGTCGGTCGCCCCTGCCGCCGATCTGACCGCCCCTTCGCCAGTAATCACCAACCGGTGCTCCGTGATCTGCGACCAGGGGCTCGCGGAGAAGGTGATGGAGTTCGCCTGCACCTCCCGGGATCGCCGATTTCTGGGCGGCCGGGACTATGCCGATGCTCTGCTCGGGATCCTCCCGCAGCTCTTCACGATAAGTCCAAGCTCGGATCCCTCTCCTTTTCAATTCCAATCAACTCTTTACTAACCCACTCTCCTTTTCATGCAGATCGGGACCGATGTGCTCCTGTTGAGGAACTTCCTCGCAGGGTATGCCAAGAAGGACGCCGAGAAGGAGGAGAAGCTCGGCAAGCTCGCAGCCGACGTGAAGGACCTCATGAAAAAGGGGGTCGAGCTACGGGGGAGCAACCAGGCCCTTCAGTCGGACATGGCATGCACCGAGGGGCACGTCAGGGACCTGGAGTCCTCTCTGTCCGAGGAGAGGATCTCCAACCAGCGGCGCACGGAAGAGGACGCGGTGGAGAGGGCTCGCCTCCGAGCTCATTCCCAGTCGCTGGAGCGCCGGCTGGAGGAGGCCCGGCGTGAGGCGAGCGCGGCCTAGGAACGGAGCGCCTACATCAACAGGCTCCTGGAGGCCTCGAAGCGGGAGGCGCAGGAGGCCGTCTCGAGATTCCAGGCCTCCAACGAGTACGTCTCGGAGGTCCGGAAGGCCACCGTGGACTCCTTTCTGAAGGGATTCCAGGTGTGCCGGGCAAAGGTGGGGTCCTTCTATCCCGAGCTCGACCTCAGTGGGGTGGTGCTTGGGGGCAGAAGGCAAGGACCCACTGGCGAGGCCCCAGTTGTAGCGAGCGACACGGCTGCAGCTCCAGAGCGACCCTCCGAGCCAGCAGCCACCGATGGCGAGGACGGGGAGCGCGCGCCCCAGCCTGAAGATCCCGCCATCGCGCCGAACTAGGCCTCCAGCTGTATTCTCCTTCTCTTTTTTTTTTTTCTTTTTGAGGACTCCCAGCCTGTCGGGACTCCTTCATTGTAATTCTCCTTTTTCGAATCAATGAAAACATAGATTTTGCTAAGTCCCGACCTCGTCTTCCTTTTCTCTTTTTCCTTCTTCTTTTTTTTTATGTCTAGTCGAGGTGTTAGTGTCGAGTGTCGAGACGAGGTCCTGCGGCTTGATCTGGGCTGAGTCCGCAGGTGGACTGGGTCCCATCTAGCATTCATATCAAAGTTCGGAGCTTTCGGATTGGGCGACAGCAGAGTAGGCCTTGTGGGTGCCCTTCTGGCTTGCCGGGCCATCCTTTGTTATCGCGCGGGCAAGCTGGGCTCTGCCCCACCTTCCAGACCAAAGTCCGGGACTTCGGGATTGAACCCCGGGGCTGCAGGCTTTGTTCAAGCCTTGCGCGGCTTGCCGAGCTGTTCTCCGTGATCGCGTGGGCGAGCTGGGCTCTGCCCCGCCTTCCAGACCGAAGTTCGAGACTTCCGGACTGAACCCCGGGGCCGCAGGCTTTGTTCAAGCCTTGCGCGGCTTGCCGAGCTATTCTCCATGATCGCGTGGGCGAGCTGGGCTCTGCCCCGCCTTCCAGACCGAAGTCCGGGACTTCCGGACTGAACCCCGGGGCCGCAGGCATTGTTCAAGCCTTACGTGGCTTGCCAAGCTGTTCTCCATGCTCGCGTGGGCGAGCTGGGCTCTGCCCCGCCTTCCAGACCGAAGTCCGGGACTTCTCGCTTTCTCGGGTCTCCGGTCATAGCCTTGTATGCCGAACTTAGAGCCAGGCATCGATTTTCCTACGAGGCGAGAAAAAGCGTTTGAAGTAAAGGAATTTTATTGCAGGGGTTGAAGGAACCTTACATTACTGATAATACATCCTTAAGTTTGAGACATTCCAAGTCTGAGGGAATCTGGAGCCTCCTAACTCCTCCAGGTAATAGGCCCCTTGAGGGAGGACTTCCGCCACCCTATACGGGCCTTCCCAGTTCGGGGAGAGTTTTCCGCACTCCCGTGGCCGAGAAGCTTCAGCGTGCCGGAGCACCAGATCTCCGGGGCGAAAGGACTTTGGTTGCACCCGGGAGTTGTAGTATCTGGCCACTCACTGCCTGTACGCCGCCATCCGGACTCGGACCTTGTCCCTCGTCTCCTCAAGGAGGTCCAGGTTGAGCATCATCCTGGCGGGATTTTCTGCTTCGTCGTACTGCTCTACACACAAGGTGGGTAGGCTGAGCTCAATCGGGATAACTGCTTCAGCTCCGAAAACGAGATTGAAGGGGGTCTCGTCAGTGGCCGTTCTCGGGGTGGTGTGGTACGCCCACAGGATGCTCGGGAGCTCTTCTGCCCACCTGCCTTTGGCCTGATCCATCCTCGTTCGGAGGCCTTGCAGAATGGTCCTATTCATGACCTCGGCTTCTCCATTCGTCTGCGGGTGAGCCACCGAGGTGAAGCGATGGTGGATGCTGAGGTCGCTGCAGAATTCTTCGAACTCCCGGCAGTCGAACTGACACCCGTTATCGGTGATCACGGTATGGGGGAGGCCGAAATGGCAGATAATTGACTTCCAGAAGAACCTGGCGACGTTTGCCTCGGTGATCTGTGCCAAGGGTTCGGCCTCAACCCACTTCGTGAAGTAGTCGATGGCGACGATCAGGAACTTCCGCTGTCCGGATGCCGGTGGAAATGGTCCTAGGAGGTCCATTCCCCACTGGGCGAACGACCACGGAGCTGAGAGCTGGGAGATTGGAGTGGAGGGCTGCCACTGCACCACGGCGTGCCGTTGGCACCGATCACACTTCTTCATGAAATCGGCGGCGTCCTCCTTCATCGTCTCCCAGAAATAACCTTGACGGAGAGCCTTGTAGGCTAGCACTCTGCCCCCCATGTGGTTCCCACAGATACCCTCATGAATCTCCTGGAGCACGAGTGCGGCCTCCGCGGGTCTCAGGCACTTGAGGAGGGGATAGGTGTAAGACCTCCAATACAGTCGCCCATCCATCAGGACGAACCGCACGACCTTCTTTTTGATAAGGCAGGCCGCTGCACGGTCCTCCGGCAAGGTACCACCGGTTATGTACTCGGCGTACTTGTCCATCCAGCTGGGCTCACAGCTGACCTGTTGGACCTCCACCGGGATCTCGTAGCTCGGGGCCTTGAGGCGCTCTACATGAGCGCGACCCATCATCGAGTCCGGTAAGGTCGCCAGCCGGGAGAGAGTGTCCGCACGGGCATTTTCCCCGCGGGGGATATGGAAGATGCTGAAGCGCCAGAATCCGGCTGCGCTCGTTTTGACAAGCTCCAAATACTTCGCCATTTGAGGATCGTGCGCAGCATATTCTCCAGAGATCTGTCCGGCCACCAGCTGAGAGTCAGTGAAGGCTTTGAGGTTGGCTACGCCCAGCTCGTGGGAGACTCTCAGCCCGGCGAGGAGTGCCTCGTATTCCGTCTGGTTGTTGGCTGCGGCGAACTGGAAATGGAGTGCGCATTCGGCGACGACCCCACCGCCGTTGGTGAGAATGAGTCCAGCTCCGCTCCCATCGAAGTTCGAGGCTCCATCCACGTGAAGGATCCAGGCGTCCTCCTCGGGTTTCTCGGGTCCTGGTTTCAACTGCTGTTACGGGGAGTCCCCCTCTAGCTCCTTGCCTAGGCCCGCGCACTCGACCAAGAAGTCGGCCAGTACTTGCACTTTCATGGCCGACCTCGGTTTGTAAGTGATATCGAATTCGCTGAGCTTGAGTGCCCACTTCGCCAATTGCCCCAATGTGTCGGGTCAGCTGAGTATCGCTTTTAGCGGCTGATCCATCAGGACGGCAATGGGATGCGCTTGGAAATAGGGCCTAAGACGCTGAGCAGACACTATTAACGCAAAAACAAGCTTTTCGGGCCGGGAATACCTGAGCTCCGCATCACGGAGAAGCTTGCTGGTGTAGTACACCGGCCGCTGGACTCCCTGGTCATTGGTCCGAACTAGGACCGAGCTGACAGCCTCCGGGGTGATCGCCAGGTAGAGGATGAGTTCCTCTCCCTCTTCGGGCCTGGAAAGTAGTGGGGGCGATGCAAGCATCTTCTTCAGCTCTTCAAAGGCCTGCTGGCACTCCTCATTCCAGGCGAAGTCGTTCATCTTCCTCAGTACTTTGAAAAAGGGTTGGCAGCGGTCGGCCGACCTGGAGATGAACCGGCTGAGGGCGGCTATCCGGTCGGTGAGTCGTTGCACCTGCTTCTTGGAGGCGGGCTGCTCCATGTCCAGGATGGCCTGGACCTTCTCCGGGTTTGCTTCAATCCCTCTCTGGGTTACCATGAACCCTAGGAACTTCCCGGCGGAGACGCCAAAAGCGCACTTCGCCGGGTTCAGTTTCATCGGATGAAGTCGGAGGTTGCCGAAGGTCTCCGCCAGGTCGGCAACGTGATCCGAGAGGGGCTTGCTCATTACCAGCATGTCGTCCACGTACACCTGCATGTTGCGGCTGATCTGGTCCTTAAAGACTTTGTTGACCAGTCACTGCTACGTGGCCCCGGCATTCTTAAGGCCAAACGGCATCATCCTGTAACAGAAAGTTTCGCGGTCGATGATGAAGGCAGTGTGCTCTTCATCCTCCAGGTTCATTCGGATCTGGTTGTACCCGGAGAAAGCATCCATGAAAGATAGGAGTCGATGCCCCGAGGTGGTGTCGACCAACTGGTCAATCTTTGGAAGAGGGAAGCTGTCCTTTGGGTAGGCTCGGTTGAGGTTGGTGTAGTCTACCCAGATCCTCCACTTATCACTGCTCTTCTTCACCATGACCACATTCGCCAGCCAGCTGGGATACTGAACTTCCTGCACGAAGCCGGTGGCGAGGAGTTTCTCCACCTCTTCGTTGATGGCCCTCTGCCTCTCCGCGGTGAAGCTCCTCTTCTTCTGGCGGACCGAGCGGCACCTCGGGTCCACGTTCAGCCTGTGCGTAATGACCTCGGGGGGAATGCCCGGCATGTCGGCCGCGGACCAAGCAAACACGTCTGCGTTCATGCGGAGGAATTCCAGCAGGCGGGTCCGTTCCTCCTCCGGGAGTTGGGCCCCCACCTGCACCATCTTCAGAGGGTCCGAACCGAGGGGATAAGTCAACAGGCGCTCTACGGGTCCTCCCCTGGGTTCCTTCTCCCTTAGGTCGAGGTCGTCGACGTCGGGGGCGAGCTCGGCACCCCGGGCACCTGGGATCGTCTGCAAGCAATGCTGAATTGACTGGGTCAAACCCCTCATCACCCCAAGCCCAGAGACTGTGGGGAATTGCACTAGCAACCGCTTCGTGGAAATCATGGCATCCAGCTGGTTGAGCCCCAGACGCCCGAGGATCGCATTGTAAGGCGAAGGGAGCTTGACGACGATGAACGTCAACATGACTGTGGTCTGTCGAGGTGGGGATCCAGCGGTGACCGAGAGAGTGATCTCCCCTTCGACCCCCACCGAGTCCCCGATAAAGCCTACCAGGGGGGTGTGCACCGGCCTTAGCTAATCATGGGACAGATTCATTTAGGAGAAAGCATCATAAAAAAGCACGTCAGTGGAGCTTCCACTATCTACCATAATTCGATGTACAGGATGCTTCGCGATGGTCATCTCGACCACCACAGCATCGTTATTTACATTTTTGTTTTCAGTCCCCTTCTCTGGAGGGGGGACATCCTCTGGGTTCTCGACCTCCCGGGCTCTCTTCGTCGCCCGCCCAATTCCACAAGAGATCATGCCCACTGACTTCTCCGTCGGACGGTTATCGATCGCGGGAACCGGGGGTAATGCCGCTAGCGGCTATCCCTCCGCCGGGACCTCGTTCCTGATGAACTTCCTGAGGTAGCCTCTTTTGATCAGCTCCTCGATTTTCCACTTCAGGTTACGACACTCCTCTATGTCATGGCCATGTTCGCTGTGGAACTGGCAGTACTTCGACTTGTCTCGGGTGCCTCTTGGGTTCTGAGGAGGAGGTCGGCAGAGGTAGTGCTCGCCCTCAATTTCCATGAGGATCTTTGTTCGGGGAGCAAGGAGAGGGGTGAACCTTCGCTCCGGGGTGGCCTCACCCTTTAACCTCGGATTCGGGCGAGGGTCGGCAGATGGCCCGGGCCTCCAGACTCCTGGAATATCCCTCAGGGCCGGCTTCTTCAAAGTCTTCCCGTCTAGCTCTCGGCGGGCCCGGGCTCCTGGAATATCCCTCGGGGCCGGCTTCTTCAAAGTCTTCCCGTCTAGCTCTCGGCGGGTGCGGTCGGCCTCCTCCGCTCGGATGTACTTGTGGGCACGGAGGAGGAGCTCGGAGTACGTCCTGGGAGGTTTTTTGTCCAGGGAATAGGTCAAGTGGGACGTCTTGAGCCCGCGCTTTAAAGCCAGCATGGCAACGGGCTCGTCCAGGCTATAGATCTCCAGGGCAGCGATCTTGAACCGGGTGATGTAGTCCCGAAGCAGCTCCTGGTCCTGCTGGCGGATAGAGAAGAGGCTGTCCACCTCTCTCGGCACCTTCCGACAAGCGTCAAAGTGCGCCACAAACTTTCCTTCCAACTGATGGAAGGAGCAAATAGATCCGGGCTCGAGGCGGGTAAACCAGACCCGGGCAGCCTTCCGGAGGGTAGCGGGGAAGGCGATGCACAAAAGAGCATCCGTGGCCTCCTGGACCCTCATGAGAGCCTTGTAGCTCTCCAAATGGTCCAGAGGGTCGGTGGTCCCGTCGTAGGGGTCCACCTACGGCATGCAGAATCGGCTCGGAATCGGCTCCGCCTGGATTTCTTCAAAAAAGGGGAGATAGGAGTCGTAGCCCGCCGGGTCCACCGAGGAGTTCT
Organism: Areca catechu; assembly: GCA_021397845.1. Classification (NCBI taxonomy): domain Eukaryota; kingdom Viridiplantae; phylum Streptophyta; class Magnoliopsida; order Arecales; family Arecaceae; genus Areca; species Areca catechu. The sequence goes on along the minus strand of CM038052.1, from coordinate 97,272,947 downwards.
GCAGGTCAGCAAATCGGCGGGCAAACTCCACCAATTTGCGCTCGTGCTCCTCCAGGCGCCTCTCGGCCCGGTGCCTGATGGCCTCGTCGGTGGAATCTTCCATCGAGGCCGCTGGTGAAGGAGGCGCTGATCGGTCTCGACGTAGGGTCTTGCCTCGGCGTCGCTTGCTGCGACGCGCTGTCTCGCTTCATCGACCGGGGATCGACTCTTGTGATCCGCCGAACCCGAGTAGTTTCTTTTCGCGGGAGTTTGATGGCTCCCACGGGGATTGGAGGCTACCCGCGGTTGGGATGGCCTACCTTGGATGGAGCGCAGGCTCCCGCGCGGCCCCGCGGCTCGAGCTGCAGGGGTCCCTGGCTGAGGCTGCGTGGCCAGGGAGCGATGCTGATGTTGTAGCTGCCGAACTACCGTAGTCAAGGTCTGCAGCTGCTGGATGACGGTCGCGAGAGGTCCGTCCGCCAAGGTCGGTTGTGGTGGAAGAGGAGGGGGAGTTGGGAGCTCCCTCTCCGGGTTGTGTGGCCCCTGAGGGGAGGGGACCTCCCCTACTCGGCTAGTGGATGCTTCGCGTCCACGCGTGACCACCATGGTCGGAGCGCGCTTCGTCCACAGAAAGCTAGCTCCCACTGGGGGTGTTGTCCTGCCCCCCCTACCTGGCGCATCAATCTGTTGCCGATCTCGCCGCCGCGCTTGTGGCTTCGGAGCCGCCGATCCGACTAGACCGTCTCGCCCCTGGGGTCTCCTGGCTCGATCGAACCTGCAAGGCAAGGTCAGAAACCCTGGCCGGGGATCCCGGCGAGGGAGCTCCGACGGTCAAGTTAGTAGATGGCGAGAGGGAACAGAGTCTCTGAGATGGGCCCCCGAAGGAGTCCCAGACGTAGAGATCGTGCTAGCAAGAAAGGTCCCGGAAAGAATAGAAACCCGGCCAGGTCCCTTCACCGAGATCACGCCAAAGGTCCACTCTCGGGATCTTTGATCTTGCACTTGGAACGAAGTCTCCAGCCTTTGTTTCTTGCTTACCTTGTCATCTATTCCCTCCTTCCTTTTATCTCCTCCTGTTGCCTTCTCGTTTTCCGCCCCTGGGGGGCTCCTTTGTCGCTTTCACCTCCTCCCCTCCGTCTCTTTCCCTTTCCCCTTCTGGATCAAATAGCCAGGCGGCTTCCCGGCCTTGCTTGCCGAGCCTAGCGAGGAAAGAGTAGGGGAGGGGCGCCGGTCAGACCGCCGACCAGACCTTGGGCAGAGCGCGAGTGCTTTTCTTCCCAGGCATCGACGAAACCCGTTATTGGGTCCTGTTTTGTCAGGACTTTGCCTCTCGACTACAGGACCTGTCGGGCCGATGTAAGCGATGTTTTGCGTGTCGTCGCCGACCATACGGGCGCTGTCTTCGGGGTGCGGCGCACATGGCTCAAGGGGCGATCTTGGAGCTCGTGCTCTTGCTTCTTGAAAACTTCTCCGCACAGGTTGGCCTGCCTCGGTTGAGGTGGGACCATCTCAGGGTGCCACCTAGCGAGGGAGCAGGGAGGCCGCCGGCTTCGGCCGAGGTGGACCCCTCCTAGGTGGACACCTGGCGGAGCGGCAGAGGGGTGCCCGACTTCGACCGAGGTGGTCCCGTCTCCGGACGTCACCTGGAGAAGGAGCGAGGGGCCCGGCTCGACCTCAGCCGAGGTGGGACCGTCTCAGGGTGCCACCTGGCGAGGGAGCGGGGAGGTCGCCGGCTTCAACCGAGGTGGACACCTGGCGGAGCGGCAGAGGGGCGCCCGACTTCGGCCGAGGTGGTCCCATCTCCGGACGCCACCTGGCGAAGGAGCGAGGGGCCCGACTCGACCTCAGTCGAGGTGGGACCGTCTCAGGGTGCCACATGGCAATGGAGCGGGGAGGCCGCCGGCTTCGGTCGAGGTGGACCCCTCTTGGGTGGACACCTGGCGGAGCAGCAGAGGGGCGCTCGACTTCGGTCGAGGTGGTCCCATCTCCGAGCGACACCTGGCGAAGGAGCGAGGGGCCCAGCTCGACCTCGACCGAGATGGGACCGTCTCAGGGTGCCACCTGGCGAGGGAGCGGGGAGGCTGCCGGCTTCGACCGAGGTGGACCCCTCCTGGGTGGACACCTGGCGGAGCGGCAGAGGGGCACTCGACTTCCGCCGAGGTGGTCCCGTCTCCGGGCGACACCTGGCGAAGGAGCGAGGGGCCCGGCTCGACCTCGGCCGAGGTGGGACCGTCTCAGGGTGCCACCTGGCGAGGGAGCGAGGAGGCCACCGGCTTCGGCCGAGGTGGACCCCTCCTGGGTGGACACTTGGCGGAGTGGCAGAGGGGCGCTCGACTTCGGCCGAGGTGGTCCCGTCTCCGGGCGACACCTGGCGGAGCGAGGGGCCCGGCTCGACCTCGGCCGAGGTGGGACCGTCTCAGGGTGCCACCTGGCGAGGGAGCGGGGAGGCTGCCGGCTTCGACCGAGGTGGACCCCTCCTAGGTGGACACCTGGCGGAGCGGCAGAGGGGCGCTTGACTTCGGCCGAGGTGGTCCCGTCTCCCGGCAACACCTGGCGAAGGAGCGAGGGGCCCGGCTCGACCTCGACCGAGGTGGGACCGTCTCAGGGTGCCACCTGGCGAGGGAACGGGGAGGCCGCCGGCTTCGGCCGAGGTGGACCCCTCCTGGGTGGACACCTGGCGGGGTGGCAGGACGGCCTGGACCGACCTCGACTTCGGCCGAGGCGGAGCCACACCTGTTTTTGCCGAAAAAACTTCACGTGGCTCGAATCACGCCCAGCGAAATCTTAGACATGCCACGTCATCGTTACGGCCGTAACAGATAGTATATCAAGTATAGGTTGTTGTGTGCCATAGTCGTTGGTTGTCCTCTTAACCAAGGAGTGTGGAGACACTAGTATGCCTTGCAGATGTTCTGTTTGACATTTCATCAAACGTGACCCACCTGTACTCTTTCTGCCTAGAGTTTTTGATATGGACGTAGTTATCCCTCAAACATGAGATCGTCATGGTAGCTTGCGAGCAACTCACTGTACTTTGGTGTTGTACTATTTGGATTTCTAATCCAGGGACGGAAGGTTTCTAGGTGCAGTCAAGTACTCATGTAGTAGTGATCAGATCAAGATGGGATTGATCCCTCCAAAGTGTTTGGAGCGGATATCTCACTGTGTTTCAATTTAGCAAAACCTTGGCCGTGGTAGTCTCTGTAAAGTGTTACTGGACTTGTGAGGTTAAGGCACATTATTGATGGACTTTATGGGTTGGGCAGTTTAACCCTAAGTCTTCCTGAGCATTGAGGTCAAAGGGATTATTATAGGGTTTCCGTATCTCTTGGTTCATGATTGTTGCTCTGCAACTTCGACCTATCTGGATGTCGGGTGTCTTTGCTAGATGGCGACTTTGACTGGTACTAGAAATGTTCCAGTGCTACCGGCTTAGTGTTTGAACCTATGGGGTCACACACCATAGGGGTTTCTACTTGATCTAGTGATCGGAGAATGATTGGGAATCGTTTGTGGACTCACAAAGGAAAAGTGTTTTCCCTTACCCTAGTGTCGACACTTGATATTCTTGAAAGTATCGACACTTGTGTAGGTGTCGACACTTGTTGATTTTGCAAGTGTAGACAGTTGATGTCACAAAAGTTGTGACATAAAATTTTTCACTAAAAGTTGGTGATGTATGGAGGTAAATTAAGTAATGAGATTACTTGATAGCTCAATTTGATTGAGCTATAAAAATCTGGAATGAATCAAATGGGATTTGGTTCAAAATCAGTTTAGGTCCAATTGGGTTGAACCCAATGTATGCACACTTGATCCAATTGATTTTAGTTATGAACTGAAATTAATTGAGATATTAATCTGAATTTAAATAAGTTTAAATTCAGTTTTGGAGAGTTATGTAACCTCCCATGACCATAACTTCCCATAACCACCCATAACCCCTCCATAACCACCCATAACTCCCCACTCTCCCTCTCCCTCTCCACCTATATAATGGGCTGAAATGGGAGGACGAAAATAACTAATAATTCAGCAAAGAAATGCTGGAAAAATCCAAAGGGAGGAAAGGGAAAAAACTAAGAAAGGTTCTAGGTTTTGTATGGGTGTGAGGACTTTGGGAAAAAAGTGTGCATGTTTGTACCTAGTGATCTAGGTCTTGGGATTGAGTGTTTGGGAAGGGTTTCAACATCTCATCCTCCACCTCTGGAGTTTCTTCATTTATTCGGAGAGTCCGGCATCGAAAGAAGAAAAGGAGTCCCGATCAAATCGTTCCACAACAAGCTAGCACATGGAGTGGAAGTGGATCTTGAAAGAGCCTCGGTGTGAACCACCTGTAGAGGCCGGACACGTGTGCGGCTAAGCAGAGTTCTTCTACCTCCTCCTGGATTTTTCATAGCGGAGAGCATCTCCACTTCATACGAGGTATGGTTTTACATATAGAGATATGTTGCTTTGAAAGCTGTTCATAGTATGAGTTCATGATTTCATAGTTTATATTACTCATTCATGCAAGATCTTGGGCTAAGTAGCATAGAAAAGTTCTAAAAGCATGCTTAGATTAAATGTTAATCTTCTTTATTATGCTTCCGTTGTATATTATTTTGAAAAAGTTTTAAAATAGAAAGCATGCTCGCTACAGTTTTCCTTACAGAGACTCCTTCGCCTTTCTACTATGCATCTTCATCGAGAGCACCTCCGCCATTCTAGCATGGATGAGGTACTCGACATTATAGTACCTCTCCATACCCAATGCCCGAGTTCATATCTACTGATGATGTTGCTGTATATTTTGAATATATCGCTGCATCGTACTACATGATGCAGCATGATTATTCTGGACATCGAGGACTGGCCTATGACGAGAGATCATTGCATCACAAATATGCACAGTAGGCATCAGACGACGTCAAGCATATGACAGAGCATTAGCCACCTGCTGAAGTTGCACTAATGCCTCATCATGTCCAGCCTGCACGCAAGAAGAGACAGCCACCATGTGGGACCTGGGACCATTATTTTTTTATTTATGTATTATATTTGTAAAACTATATTCTGAATTTTATTTATTTATCATTGAGTGATTTCTCATGCAAGACCAAGTCATGGTTCCGAGTCAACTTTTTGATCTATATTGTAGTTGTAGTGGACTGAGAATCATCATGGACTAAGGTACCTAGTATACTCATGCCTCTCCTATATGGCATCAACTCCTCATTAATGGTAACAGCATCCATCATCAATTATAAAAGCACAATACAAGAATTAAGACAAATAGCATATATACAATAAAATGATAGGGCACATATGTCTACTTTCGTTCCGTGCCAATGCATGACCGGTGACCTTCGGTAGATCCTTCCTTGCCCATTGCCCGAACGCCCGGCCCATGGCTATGTAGCCAATGGTGATCGTGGTGCTCCACCATAGCCCAACCAAAGGTTTAGGGTTTATGGTTTACGTTTAGGTTTTAGGGTTTACTATACAGGGTTTAGGGTTTAAAGTTTAGGATTTAGGGTTTAAGTGTTTAGGGTTTAGGATTTAGTATTTAATGTTTTGGATCTAAGGTTGGTTTAGGGTATAAGGTTTAGGATTTTTTTTAAAATAATTTTTTTACTAAATAATTATGGAATCAGTGCCATCCCACATTTATTTAAGAGAATAGGTGTTATGGGTTATGTGGATTGTACGGATATGAAGGAAAGTTTTTTGGTTTGGACGTGGGGACTAGGTGGACTTGAAATCGTCTTTGACAAAGACGATTTCAAATTGGGATGATATTTGCCAAAAACGATTTCATTTAAATTATAAATAAACCTCACCTAAAATCGTCTTTGACAATGATGATTTCAAATTCAAGTGAAATCGGTCCGGCTGCCAGGGTCCGGCCACCAATCCTACCACTGGTTCGGCCCCCACTCCTGCCACCGATATGAGCACCAGTCCAGTTGCTAGGGTCCGGCCACATGTCCGGCCGCTGATCCTGCCACCGATCCGGTCGCCAGGATCCAGCCACCGGTCCGGCCTCCAAGGTCCAGCCGTCGGTCCTGCTACCACTCCGATCGCCAATCTACCACTGGTCCGGCCCCCAATCCTGCCATTGCTCTTACCATCGGTCCGGCTGCTAGGGTCCGGCCATCGATCCAGCCCCAAGTTCTGCCTTCACTCCGGCTCCCAGTCCTGCCACCAGTTCGAGATGCTCAAAAATTATTTTCACATACTAGAAATTTTAATATAATATATAATTTTAATTTATATTAATTTTAAATTATTATTTAAATAATATATATTTAATCCTAATTAAGTGAATAAAAAAATTTACTGTATTAGAATGGTTGAAATCATTTTTGGCAAAGATGATTTCACCTGAATTTGAAATCATCTTTGCCAAAGATGATTTCAAGTCTTCCCGGCTCCTGCGTCTAGAAAAAAAATCTTTTCCTTGTATCCGTACAATCCACGTAACCCAAAATACCTATTCTCATAAATAAATATGGGATTACACCGATTACGTAAATATTTAATAAAAAATATTATTTAAAAAAATTCTAGGATTTAGTGTTTACGATCTAAGGTTGGTTTAGGGTTTAGGATTTAAGGTTCAGCGTTTAGGATTTACGGATTACGATCTAGGGTTTAAAAAAAAACTCTAAGGTTTAGGGAGGGTTTAGGGTCGGCACCAGTCGCACGTTGATGCAGGGTATGACTGGTCACTTATCGGTAAGTCGAGATAAGACAAGTCCGAACTCAGAACAAATTAAATTATTTAATATAATACTTTCATTTTAATATAATTAATTATTTATATAGCCATAATTTTAAATAATTAATCTTTAAAAAAATTATGTATTGAAATCGTTTTTAATAAAAATGATTTTAAATTGGCTTGGGCCAAAAATGATTTTAATTAAAATCGTCTACACTAAAGATAATTTTAATTAAAATCATCTATTAAAATTTTTTTTATCAAAAATGATTCAAAGTTAATTTAAAATTATTTTTATTAAAGATAATTTCTGGACCATGCTGACATGCCACGATCCAAAAATATCTACTTTCATAGTTATACTACCGTAGACCTAATTTAATATTTTTTTTTATATCATTTAAAAAAATCCATAGTCCTCACAGTCAAATTCTTGGCAATAATTGTCCTCTCTCAGTTCTCACTGTTCAATTCCAGTTCCCCTGCCTCTCCTCCCACCTCGCCCCCCCCCCCCCCCCCCCCCCCCGCGGGTCCCTCTCTCTCTCTCTCTCTCACTCTCTCTCACAGCAGAAGAGACTCAGAATGCAAAACTCGGAGAAAGATCAAGTAGTTCTTATCATGCAATCCCCGGATCTCGGCGATCCCCAACACCTCTCCGCCGACAAAGCACTCCCAAACCATAATTCAAATCCGAACTCCGCCGCCGCCCCTCCGTCGAAGCCCTCCCGGCCAACCGTGACTCCCCCTGCAGTCTACAAGCCCAAATCCCGCTTCCTGGAGCTCAACTACCCTCCCTCTCTGAAGCCCGAGCTCCAGCCCCTGTCCGAGAACCCCAAAAGATCCGATGACACCGACTCCGACTCCGACGATCAAGAAGAAGACGAGGAGGAGGAGCAGCCCATCTCGGAAAAATTCCTTCCAAAGAGCGGCCGGCGATGGTTCGGGTCGCGGGCCCTGCTTGAGTGGTCCGCCTTCGTCGCCATCACCGCCTGCCTCGTCTGCACACTCACCCTGCGCTCTCTCAAGCCTCATACGCTCTGGGGTCTGAAACTGTGGAAGTGGTGCCTGATGGGCCTGGTGGTGCTGTGCGGCCGCCTCGTCTCCGGGTGGCTGGTGTGGGCCCTGGTGTTCGTCGTCGAGCGCCACTTCCTCCTCCAAGAGAAGGTGCTCTACTTCGTGTACGGCCTCCGGAAGAGCGTCCGCAGCTGCGTCTGGCTCGCCCTCGTCCTCCTCTCCTGGTACCTCGTCTTCGACCCCAAGGTCGACACATCCCCCGTCCTCCACCGCTTCTCCCGCGCCCTCGTCGCCTTCCTCATCGCCGCCACCATCTGGCTCCTCAAGATCCTCCTCGTCAAGGTCCTCGCTTCCTCCTTCCACGTCACCACCTTCTTCGACCGCATGAAGGTGAGCGTCTTCCACCACTACATCCTCGAGACCCTCTCCGGGCCACCCCTCGACGAAGATGATGTCGATGCCATAGATCGCAATAAAGAGGAGGAGAATGAGAAGAAGAAGAAGAAGCTGATCCGGCGATTGCCGGCGGCGGGGATGATGGGGCGGTCCAAGACGATGCCGGCGGGGATGACGGGGTCGTCAAGGATGAGGATCGACATGGAGAGGCTCCGCCTTCTGAGCCGGTCGGGGACGAGCGCGCGTAGCGTGAGGCGGCTGGTGAGCCACATCATGAAGACGGGGCTCTCCTTGTCGACGCTCTCGAGGACGCTCGATCAGACGGTGGACCGCTTCGGGAGGACGGACGCGGACTCGGAGATCACCAGCGAGTGGGAGGCCCGCGTCTCCGCCGAGCGCATCTTCAAGAACGTCGCCAAGCCCCAATACAAGTACGTACACGTACACCTCCTCTACATAAGTAACTTGATACTAGCTACTAGTTCTTATGATAATACGAGCTAATGTAATATTTTCACTTTGTAACTAACATAACACTTTGCTAGTATCATCATACAATTTTCATTTTGTTCCCAGAGATTATTTGATAAGATCAAACAAGTGAAGTAACGACCTACTATCAAGATAGTAATCTAACTGATTGGGATCTTGCTTCACTATCAGCACATCATGAATTTGAGATATGATTTTGTAAAAGACTAGTTAGTTGGGGTCTTGTCTCATTATTAATATATTACAAATTCGAAACATGATTTTATGGAAGATTCAATTAAATTCAGAAATTATTCCTTGAAATACACAATACTTGAACGAGTGATCTTTTTCAAAATGATGGCGAGTGATCTTCTCCAAGATGATGACCTATAAGTAGCTATCCGTTATTATCAAAAATAATAATAATAATAATGATACGAGTGATTTTTAGGTAACTATCCAATCTTATCAAAAATAATAATAATAATGATGATGTGAGGGATTTTTTTCGGGATGATGACTTATAGACAGCTATCCATTATTATCAAAAATAATAATAATAATGACATGTAGATTGTATTTTTTTTTATTGTATTACTGTAAAGCATATTTTTGTTATTAATCAGTCTTATACGGGTTAATAATGGCCTGTAGAAGCAACTGTAATTTGGGTTGTTTTTTTTGGGTGAAAACTGTCATTTTCGGTTTGGTAACGGTTGGGAGACCATTACGATGATGAACCGAAATAATACTGACGACGAGTGGAGAATCACCACCCGTACCGCTTGCGCTGCGGGCCTGAGGTGGTGGCCGTCCGGTGAGGCCGTCGTCTGAAGGAACCGGTGATTTTTAAGTGTACGGATGTCGGAGACCGGTACCGGATGCCTCTGTCCGGTAATATTCACGCCCTGCTAGGGTGGATCTGGGAGGGGATAATTAAGTGACCAATGGATCTCATTTGGAAGAATGGATTGTAAAATGATTTTCATTTTTTCTGTTAGCCTAGGTCAATTATTAATTGATTATTAAATAGCTTGGTGAATGGTTAGGGCTGTGTCTCTCGTGTCGAATAATGATTTTTTTTTTTTTCCACAACATCAACCAGACTATATTTTGCATGTCTGAAAACATTCCAATCTTGCTATGTGCATAAATTTTTAAGTAGACATTGCACGAACCAATAGTTTGTGCTGCAAAATAAGAAAAATTATTTGAATGAAAGAAATAACCCGAATTCCTTGGCAAACCAAAGAGCATCATGTTCCATTCTCTTTCCATTAATGTCAACTAAACAATTTTATGAGTGGCAGCTTTGGAAAAGGAATACAACAAAAAGAAGATTTCAACTTTATGTATAAATAACGAGACATAGAAAAGGAGTTTTCAATCAATTGGACACCTATCTTATTATTATATTTATCTTTAATTTTTTACTTTTGTTACTTTATTTTATTATAGTTTATCCATAATTATTAGCATAGAACTCTAGTCGTGGCTACATCATGCTCCCTTCTTTTTTATAAAAATAATATTATGATAGTGAAAGTCCTTAAAGATGTGCGTTACCAATCTTTTATCTTATCTTCTTTCAAGATGGCATGTATATGCACTTACATAAGAACTTGCCAAGTGATGCAACATCATTCATCCCCTAGTGAAAAATCTGAACACACGCACGCGCGCATATATATATATATATATATATATATATATATGCGTGTGTGTGTAACATGAAGATCCTATAGAATTTTCAGTTTATTATATGAAAGTTGGTATTATTAATACCAATATTATTATGTTTGTCTATTATAAAAATTCATTACTTAATATACAATAAAATTCTTATCACACATGCCCATATATATATATATTGAAGATCCTATAAAATTCTTGATTTATTATATATATGAAAGTTGGTTTTATTAATGCCAATATTAATATGTTTGTCTATCATTAAAATTTATTACTTGATGTACAATACAATTCTAATTATTGAACCTTCTATTTATTATAATATATTATTTTTAAAATAATTAAAAAAGAAAAATCATAATCTACATGTAGCAACAGAAATTTCTGTATAAAGTTTTTCATTTACAATCTTTTTATTTGAATGCCAATATTAATGATATTGGTGTTAATGATAGATGTTTTTACTTGGCATCATTAAAATTTATTGTCTAATATATAAAAAAGTTACTAAAAAATTATTGTTGCTATCAAATCACCCTCCATCGGACTACGACGGCACCTAAGGGTCTTTCAGTTTTCTCCGATGAGGATGGAGAGCTACTTTTAGGTGTTCCATACGGGGACCTGCAAGAATAATCCTTTGATCCGTAGTAATAAACAGGGACCCTCTGATACTCAAGTGAGTGAGAGGATGAGATAGGTCACAGCAATTGAAACTGAGAGCCAAGTGGTAATTAAGAGTATGAGAGTGGTAGAGATGAGTTATTATAGTGTAACGTACCTCACCGGGACTCCTTACCAATTTATAGAGTTACATGGAATAATAGAATGCCATTAGAAAGATACCTCCTTTGATAGGTATAAAAGATTTTGGTAGGATATTGGGATCTTGTTTTATAGGATTTTTTTTATTGGCATCGATTTTTTTCTATTAAGATAGCTGATTCTATTGGGATATTACTCTCCATGAACTTGTTTGCCACTATCCTACTTATTATGATCACTGCTGGGATAGTTGGGATTAGCTTGTTATCACTTACTCGGATATTATTGACTTCGAGTATTGGGACAACTTATTCGTTGCCAAGAAAGAAGAAACATTACCAAGATAGAAGGGGGTCTTGGCATTTGCAATCTAGTGTGCCTGGCTAAGTTTGAAGTTAGTCAAGCCCAAGTAAGTACTTGATGGATATGTATAAAATAATGTTAGTCGGACTCGACTATGTATAGTCTCTTGTGCAAGGTATCGGAGATAGTCAGTGTAGTGACTGACTTGGTCAACTTTTAGTCAGTTAGTTGTTGGGTGAGTCAATAGTCATAATCATCTCCTTCCCGACTGATGGTCTGTTTGCGATCTTTTTCTTAGTCGATGTAGTCAATGGTGTGATCACTCCTTAGTTATCCAGTGGGGGACTTTGTCTTAATTGGTGGTCTAGTAGATGTTTCGAGGCCGAGTAAGTAATTACCATAATAGATGACTCTCACTTCTAAGTCTAGAGTATTATCGAGTAACTTTATCGAGTTTTATCATCTCTGGGCAAAGAAAATAAGTACTCCATCAGCCTCGAGAGTTGGGTAGATCTTTTCACCCTTGGTGTGGTATGCATGATGAGGATGCAATCATGTGACTCTAAAGGAGATTAACCAAAGTTTAACTAGCAATTCTTACTTGCATATGAGTGATTCAACATATAAGATCAAGGAGATCTAAATAAGAAACCCTAAATGCTTATACTTAAACCCAGCTAGGAGGACTATCAAAATATTAAAGCAATAGGACAAGATTAGAATTCACACACAAGTCAAGCTAGCCCTATTTAATGATCCCGATCTTAAAAGACTAGGAGTTCAAGCATTGAAATCTCAAGCACAAGGGATTCGCTCTTAAGGTTCTCAAATGAAAGATCATACCACATAAGATGGGCCATCTAACTTTCTGGTTTGTAGCAAGTAATCCTTCCTCCTGGATCTGGAACCTAGAGAACCCTGCAACAAAGAAACCAAGATGATTAGAAGCTTAATTAGAAATGAGAAGATTGATGGAACTCAAAAGGAGAGTTTGTTGGAAATGATCCTTGGCGCCATGGTGGAAGCTTGTGTTGGTGTTGATCTTCTTCTTGTGAGGATGTCCTTAATTCGCCTTTAAGGAAGAGGATTGCTTGGAACATGAAGAGTAAAAGAGAAGGATTAGGGAGAAGAAACGATGGAGGAGAGGAAGAGGTTCACTTAGGCACAAAGATCCACATAGGCACATAGAAACACATAGAGAATTTCTGAAAAATTGTATTCATTCATCAATTCCTCTTTACAAGGGGCGTCCAAGACTTTAAATAAAGCCTCTCAAGTTTTGAAATTTCAAATCCCCAAACAAGTGGAGTAATATAAGGGGAGAGGGCTGATTTTCTTGTTTGAAATCCTCTTTGGCCAACTTCCTTGAATTTGAACTTGGGATGGCGCCCTCTTGTGGTGAGGTGGCATGTGAGGTGGCATGTGGTCCCCTCTTGACGTGGCATGTGGTCCCAAGTTGAGGTGGCGCAAGTGATGTGGCATGTGGTCCCCAATTGAGTTGGCTTTGGTCTTGATTTGGGGTATACATTGTGAGTCTTCTTTAGGCTTGATGCTAGTTGACCCATTTGGATTGGACTAAGACTAGACCCGACATGGACTCGACTTACATGATTATTTTGGACTCAAAAGAAAGATTACAGGACCCAACATGGACTCGACTTACATGATTCTTTTGGACTCAAAATAAAGAAAGGTTACCGGACTCTCTAGTCCAACCATAAAGATTCGGAATGGGCTTGAATTGGTTGGAGTCTCTTTCTGATTCTGGTGCCCGCACCAATTCTCCCTGGGTGAGAGGAACTCGACCCTGTCGAGTGATAAGTTTCTAATATATCCGGGTCGATTTGTTGTAGGTCCTCTTTGGTGATCCAGGAATCTTCAGATTCAGGACGTCCTTGCCATCGAACCAGATAGTGTTGGTAGCCCTTATTTCTAGTAGTGATGATCTGGTCATTCAAGATCCTTTCAATTCTTTCCTTTCACTCAGGAATATTTGGTGGTGGACACTCAATTGGCATTTCACTCTCAAAAGAAGTGTTAGGACCAAAAGGTTCATCCGGTATCAATGCAGGTTCCTTGTATTCTTTCAGATCGGAAACATTAAATGTAGAACTAATGCCATAACTAGGTGGTAAGTCTACTACATAAGCATTAGGTCCAATTTTCTTTATTATTTTGAAGGGTCCGGCTCCCCGGGCATAGAGTTTCTTCATAGTTCCCGGAGGAAACCTTTTTGGTTTAAGCCTAATCATTACAGAGTCTCCTTCATTAAATTCCTTTAACCGTTTATGTGAATTAGCCATATGCCTATAGAGGTCATTGCTTGTTTGAATCTTCTGACTAATCTCCTTGTGCAAACCCTTAACATGCTGTGCATATGACTCAGCAGACTCAGATATTCGTGTATGTACTGGTAATGGAATTAGGTCTAAAGGTTTCCTAGGTCTGTATCCATGGACCACTTCGAATGGACTTTTTCCAATAGACCTATTAATCGAACTGTTGTAGGCAAATTCAGCGCGAGGAAGTAGTAAGTCCCAGTTTTCTAGGTTGTCGCCGACTAAACATCTTAAGAGATTTCCTAAGCTTTGGTTTACTACTTCAGTTTGGCCATCGGTTTGAGGATGATAGGCCGTAGAGAATTTTAGCTTAGTACCTAACATGTGCTAGAGGGTTTTCCAAAAGTAGCTAGTGAACTTGACATCTCTATCTGACACAATGGTCTTGGGTAAACCATGAAGCTTAACCACCTGATCTAAGAAAAGCTTAGCCACTTTCGAAGCGTCTAAAGTTTAAGAACACGGGATGAAGTGCGCCATTTTGGAGAAACGATCGACAACCACAAAAACAGAGTCATGTTTCCTAGAAGTTTTAGGTAGACCTACCACAAAATCCATACTGATATCTTGCCATGGACCATCAGGGACAGGTAAGGGCGTGTACAGACCGGTGTTCTGTCTTTGCTGTTTTGCAACAGCACAGGTCCGACACTGAGCTACGATCTGGGCAACGTTCTTTTTAAGACCAGGCCAAAAAAATTGTTCTTCCATTGCTAGGATGGTTTTGTTCCTGCTAAAATGTCCTGCTAAACCTCCAGCATGGACTTCCCAGATCAGAAATTCCCTAACAGAGGTCTTGGGAATACACAACTGATTTCCTTTGAAAAGGTATCCATCTAACAGTGTATAATCACTAGGCTCACTAGATGATCTTTGTTGGAGGGATTGATAGATGTGACCAAAATCAGGACATGTGGGATATTCATCTTTCAATCTATCGAACCCTACTACTTCAGTGCTCACAGAGGTTAACAACATGGAACGGCGGCTCAACGCATCAGCAACCCTATTTTCAGTACTGGCACGATGTTTCAAAACGAATGTGTAAGCTTGTATGAATTCTACCCATTTCCCGTGCCTAGGGTTTAATTTCTTTTGAGAACTAAGGAACCTAAGAGCTTCGTGATCAGAGAACAGGACAAACTCGTGGGGTAGAAAATAATGCCTCCAATATCGTAGAGCTTGAACTACAGCATACAGTTCCTTATCATACGTGGAATACCTTAGTCTCGCCTCATTTAACTTTTCACTGAAGTATGCTATTGGGTGATTCTCTTGACTCAAGACACCTCCAATTCCGACCCCAGAAGCATCACAAGCAACCTCAAACACCTTGGTAAAATCGGGTAACCTTAAGACATGTGCTTGTGTCATTTTTTCCTTAATTGTTAGGAAGGCCTTACCTGCTGCTTTAGTCCACTCGAAATTTTCCTTCCTAATACAATCAGTGATTGGAGCCACTATCATACCGAACCCTCTAATGAATCTCCTATAGAAGGTGGCTAAACCGTGGAAACTACGGACATCATGGATATTCTTGGGTACAGGCCACTCTACTATTGACTTAATTTTCGCAGGGTCAGCGGACACCCCTTCAGATGTGACTACGAATCCTAGAAAGATAACTCTATTTGTCAGGAAATCACACT
This sequence comes from Areca catechu, assembly GCA_021397845.1. Classification (NCBI taxonomy): domain Eukaryota; kingdom Viridiplantae; phylum Streptophyta; class Magnoliopsida; order Arecales; family Arecaceae; genus Areca; species Areca catechu. The sequence goes on along the minus strand of CM038052.1, from coordinate 97,257,630 downwards.
TCTTGGTATTGGCATAGAGATTATCTTTTCTCAGGACTTGACAAACTTGCTTCAGGTGGGTTAAGTGGTCTGCCCTTGTTTTGCTATATATAAGTATATCATCAAAATAGACCACTACAAATCTTCCGATAAAAATCTTTAACACCTGATTCATTATTCTCATAAAAGTGCTGGGTGCATTGGACAGACCGAACGGCATGACTAACCACTCATATAATCCATCTTTAGTCTTAAAAGCGGTCTTCCATTCGTCTCCAGGCCTAACCCTAACCTGGTGATAGCCACTTTTTAGGTCTATCTTGGAAAAAGTTATCGATCCAGCTATCATATCTAACATGTCGTCTAGTCTTGGGATTGGGAATCTATACTTTACAGTGATCTTATTAATGGCACGGCTATCTATACACATCCTCCAGGTGCCATCTTTCTTAGGGGTCAGCAGAGTAGGGACTGCACATGGACTTAAGCTTTCCTTAATAAACCCCTTCCTAAGAAGTTCACCCACTTGCCTTTGCAGTTCCTGGTGTTCAGTTGGGTTCATCCTATAGTGAGACAAATTAGGTAAAGTCGCTCCAGGGATTAAATCTATTGCGTGTTGTATGTCTCTTAAAGGTGGGAGGTTATCGGGGAGATCTTCTGGAAACACATCCTCAAATTCTTTCAATAATTGGACCACCTCTTGAGGGTGTTCTACAGGGCTGTGGTCCTTAATTTCCTTAGCAGCTACTACCCAAATAGGTGCTCCTTCCATGATATCTTGCTCTAATTCTTTTGCACCTATTAAATTTAATCCAGTCTTCTTATCTTTCAAGCTGCTAGCTCCTCTCTTGACATTATCCTTAGGCTGGGTTGGATGAATGACAATTTTCTTGCCATTGAAATTGAAAGCACAGGAGTTTGATCGACCAAAGATGGTCACATCATGATCAAACAGCCATGGCCTGCCTAAGATGATGCTACTTACCCCCATAGGAAGCACATCACACCAGATCTTTTCCTGATAGGATTGAAGCTGGACTTGAACCTGACATCTTGACTTGATTGGTATAGAAGTGGAATCGATCCAGGACACCTTATATGGATTGGGATGTGGTACAACGGGTAATCCTAGACTTTTGGCTGCGTTAGTGGAAATGGCGTTGACATAGCTTCCACTATCGATGACGATCTTACAAACCTTTTCTTCTATCTTAACAAATGTGTGTAGGATGCTAGTTCTACGCCAGTCTTCTTGCTCCTTGGTCTGTGTCATGATACGTCTCACAACTCCTAGCAAATCTGATGAGTCTATGTTCTCTTCATCTCCTTCATACTCATCAGCCAAGCAATCCCCTGCTTCATAAACCTCCTCTTCATCATTCTCCAGGGGTTCTGATTCACATTCTTCTGCCTCCCCTATATGTAATGCTCTAGAGGGACATTGGCTCACGAAATGACCTGGTTTACGACACTTATAGCAGACTCGCTCCCTCTCACCTCGAACTTCAGGGCTCTTTCCTTTGTCTTCTCTAGGAATTGGGGGAATGGCAGGGTTGTGCCTAGGGGTTGGATTCGAGCTGGATCTTGGTCTATTGGTTGTACCAGGGACTGAACTAGGCCTGCTAACAGGAGGGTTAAACCTAATAGGTTCAGGTCATCTAAATGTAGCTCTCCTTTGAAACCTCTCATAGTCCGTGGCAACTTGGTATGCCTGATCTAAATCATGGACTTCCCTTAAAAACAGTTCCCCTTTTATATCATCATTCAACCCTGATCTAAACCTTGATAAAGTGGCTGCTTTAGACTCGACTACGTTGCATCGCATCACAAACTCATCAAATTTAGCAACGTATTCAGAAACGGTCTTGTTACCCTGTGTCAATCATTGCCACTGATCTAATAACCTTTGCTGATAAGACATAGGCAGATATTTCTCTCTAAGTTTCCTCTTCATATCTCTCCATGTTGCTATAGGTAAATCTCCCCTTTGCCTTGATATGCGTTCCACGTTTCCCCAATATAACCGAGCCTGACGAACTAGTCTGATTTTGGCAAACTTAAATCTTCTCTCTTCAGACATATCATACCAGTCAAAATACTGGTCCATGTCAGCCTCCCAGTCTGTGTACACCTTAGGATCTAAGCTTTCCTCAAAGGTTGGTGCATCTAGACGGATGTTCCTTAGGGCCCGATCATCTTGATCAAAAGTATCATAGTGAGGCCTTCTAGGAGGTGGCTCTAGAGTATGATCAACATAATCCTGATGCGGTCTTCTTTGAATTGGGTCAGGTGTGTGTTCCTGTCGTTGGGCTCTAGGATGAACTGAAGGTAATCTGGGTGAAGGTGGTTCAGTTAGGGTCAACCTAGCTTCTTCTAGGATTCCTACCCTTTCCTCGAACTGACCAAATTTAGCATCCAAACGGTCCATCTTCTCGATCATAGTTCTCATAAGGCTTTCCATACTAGTATCCATGGATGAACTAGGTTGGGCTTGTGAAGGGTGGTAAGGTGTGCCTGACCTAGTTGTCATGCAAACAATTAAACTCAGACCCGAACTACGAGTTTTCTAAACCGGTTAGTCTAAATAAACTGAGTTGACTAGATACAATCAAATCAACAGCTATTCTCTTCCACTGGTCAGTCAGGAGGTGGGTCTGTGGGAGGTTCTCCCAGCTTTCACTGGGTCCTAATTAAAAACCACAAGAACCGCTTAGGCTTGAGCCACTTAACCTCTATCCTTGACACCAGCTTTCAATAATAGATGAAGAAATGGGTTGCACAAGCTTTCCCAATTGAATTGAACTGGACCTAGAGCTCCAAGCTAGTTGCCTAATCAAGGTGGCAAGCTAGATTGTAGTAACTCTATACTTGGCTAGGTTTTAGAACAAGGGGAGTGTGAGATCCTGTCTCTGGCCTACCTAGGCCCGGTGGAATTGGCCCGATAGACGGATCAGCACCCAAGCCCTTAGTCCCAATTCTAGACACCAAGTAATAGGGCACACACAAGACTAGTTGACACAATGAGTTGACAATAACCCGGGCTCGACCAAATTGATGTTCCTAACCTACTAGGGCAATTAATGTCTAATCAATTTTAGTTAGGAATTGGATTGATATGCAATTTGGTGATTTTTGGGCTAGGGACAGGTGATGAAATCCTGACCCTATGTTAATTTCATGCCCTTAATTTGATTTGTCATGAGATGCATGCAAATTTTAAATTTCAGGTGCAGAAGTAGTATGTTGCAGTTTAAAAGTGGTGTTGATAAGTGCAGAGAAAAATATCAGAAAAATCTAAAAAAATCACAGAAAACTTCTAACTTCTAGATGACATACCAGATGAAACGAAAATTCAAAATAAAATCTGTACTATTCTAGGCAGATTCTGAAATGAAGATAATGAAAAGGAACAGAACAGAACAGAAACCCTAATAACACTGATGGACTGCAGGAATTTTCATTTTTTTTGTAAGTTTTTTCTCAGATTGAAATTTAAAACGATGATAAGAAACTTAAAATGGAGCAGGAAAAAAAATATTCCAATGAGGAATGTGATACTTTCTTTTGGAGTTGCAGGCGGATTACAGTCAGCCTATAGAAAATACAGCAAGCAGAAAAACAGAACGTGCCCAATGCAAAATTCACAAATGAAATCTAAGAAGACTTTTGGCTTTCTTTTTCATGGGTCAATCACAATGGCACCCCGACACGCCTTAGGAGATCCCTGTGGAATGGGAAGAGATGGTGTTTAAACCCTACTTTCTCCTAAGACCGGACGGCCTGGTAACGCCCCCGATCCAAGTACTTCAAGGACTTAATGCTATGCAATCAGGAACTTATTATACCATGCTCTGATACCAAGATTGGTGTGGTATGCATGATGAGGATGCAATCATGTGACTCTAAAGGAGATTAACCAAAGTTTAACTAGCAATTCTTACTTGCATATGAGTGATTCAACATATAAGATCAAGGAGATCTAAATAAGAAACCCTAAATGCTTATACTTAAACCCAGCTAGGAGGACTATCAAAATATTAAAGAAATAGGACAAGATTAGAATTCGCACACAAGTCAAGCTGGCCCTATTTAATGATCCCGATCTTAAAAGACTAGGAGTTCAAGTATTGAAATCTCAAGCACAAGGGATTCGCTCTTAAGGTTCTCAAATGAAAGATCATACCACATAAGATGGGCCATCTAACTTTCTGGTTTGTAGCAAGTAATCCTTCCTCCTGGATCTGGAACCTAGAGAACCCTGCAACAAAGAAACCAAGATGATTAGAAGCTTAATTAGAAATGAGAAGATTGATGGAACTCAAAAGGAGAGTTTGTTGGAAATGATCCTTGGCGCCATGGTGGAAGCTTGTGTTGGTGTTGATCTTCTTCTTGTGAGGATGTCCTTAATTCGCCTTGAAGGAAGAGGATTGCTTGGAAGATGAAGAGTAAAAGAGAAGGATTAGGGAGAAGAAATGATGGAGGAGAGGAAGAGGTTCACTTAGGCACAAAGATCCACATAGGCACATAGAAACACATAGAGAATTTCTGAAAAATTGTATTCATTCATCAATTCCTCTTTACAAGGGACGTCCAAAACTTTAAATAAAGCCTCTCAAGTTTTGAAATTTCAAATCCCCAAACAAGTGGAGTAATATAAGGGGAGAGGGCTGATTTTCTTGCTTGAAATCCTCCTTGGCCAACTTCCTTGAATTTGAACTTGGGATGGCGCCCTCTTGTGGTGAGGTGGCATGTGAGGTGGCATGTAGTCCCCTCTTGACGTGGCATGTGGTCCCAAGTTGAGGTGGCGCAAGTGATGTGGCATGTGGTCCCCAATTGAGTTGGCTTTGGTCTTGATTTGGGGTATACATTGTGAGTCTTCTTTAGGCTTGATGCTAGTTGACCCATTTGGATTGTACTAAGACTAGACCCAACATGGACTCGACTTACATGATTATTTTGGACTCAAAAGAAAGATTACAGGACCCAACATGGACTCGACTTACATGATTCTTTTGAACTCAAAATAAAGAAAGGTTACCGGACTCTCTAATCCAACCATAAATATTCGGAATGGACTTGAATTGGTTGGAGTCTCTTTCTGATTCTGGTGCCCGCACCAACCCTCCAAGTATTGATTGGCTTCTTTAAAAATGTTTATAGCTATTTTATCACCTCAATCATAGTGTGCAGGTGAATCATTGATATAGCACTCGAAAGGACTACACCAAAACTTCTGGAGATGGTTGGTGATTCCTCTGATCACCCTTGGCCAATGGAGCTACATCATGTGGCCTAATAACTAAAGCCCAAAAATGACTTGTGTGGAATCTTGCATTAAGAGTTAATCGGCTGGTTACTTTTTCGAAGTAGTGTGACATTACTAGCTAGGATCTTGCCACACATCAAGATCTTGCGATCTTGAACAAAGCAGGGGCTTTGATCATAATTGTTGAATCGAGTATAAGTAGTGCCATTCCTATTAGGGTTCTTCGGCTTAGAACTTTGTTGGTAGGTCGAGTTTAGCTTCTTAGATTGGGCTTTACTGGGCTCTCCCTAAGTTTGCTTCTTTCTCGGCTTCCTGTCAATCTCATATCAAGTGAGAGCTCCCTCGTCCATACGAATATACTTCTATGCATGGGCCAATATTTTCGAATAAGACTCGGGGGAAGGCTTTTCTAGTGAGTAGATAAAGTGAGACATGTAGAGTCCTTTTTTCAAGGCTAGCATGGCCATGGCCTCATCTAGATGGTGGACTTCTAATGTGGCTGCCTTAAATTAGACCACATAGTCTTTCAAAAACTCTCCATCTTGCTGGCAAATAGAGAAGAGGTTGTCAGCCTCAAATGGCATTTTCTACTAGTGTTGAAGTGTGTCACGAACTTCCTTTCTAGCTAGTTGGAGTCCATGCTCATTGTCTTGAGTTGAGAATACTTTGCTCAAGTTGCCTTATAAAGAGTAGCCGAGAAAGTGATACAGCGTAGAGTATTAGAGGCACCCTAAATCCTTATAAGAGCCTTATAGCTCTCTAGATGATTCAGCAAGTCAGTGGTGCCGTCGTAATGCTCCAACTGGGACATCTTGAACTAAGGATCGATTCCTCCAAAATATATTAGTAAAGAAGGGGATGGGTGCTAAACTCGGTCAGACCCTAACTCCCTCCCTAAAGATTAGCAAGTTAGTAGTTGATATCATGTAGCTTGTGATCATGGTCGTCGAGGTGTTATTCAGCCAATCACTAAATAGCTCATCGATAAACCCCTCTTAGAAAGATTTTGGATGATGACTCGAACAAAGATCTGGGGTGTTTTTCCTGCTTTGGCTCTTTCCTGGATCATTGCTCCTTCGATTTGGGGCTTTCTCAGTGTGGTGTAGGAGACCGCGACTGAGGAATGGTCTATCAGTAAGAGGACCTTCCTCTGGGGGATTGATGATTTTCTCAGCAGGAAGAAGGAGATCGTGATCGATGGAAAGCCCATCGATGAGACTCCACTAGGAAGATTGACAGTCGGGATAAGTAGTAGCGTTGGGACCGGTTGGGATCTCTTATTGCTGCTACCTTGCCATGGTCTACTGCTATAGATTTTGCACCATCAGGATGGCGAGCAAATCCTGCTAGGTTATTGATGATGAAGAAGCAAGAAGCTTTATTGCTGAGGCAGGCTATTTGTCAAAGTAAGGAGAGTGGCCGGTAAGGCTAGTGGAGGCATCCTGCATATGCATGGTCACTCCCATGGCTCAAAACTCTTAGAACTTGATATTTGTTGTTCCTTACCTAGCATGCCAATCTATTACCATCAAGTCACCTTCTATTGGACTACGATGGCAATTGAAGATCTTTTGGTCTTCTTTAGTGAGGATATAGAGATGTTCCTCGGGCTTTGCCATAGGGACCTACAAGACCAGTCCTTTGACTGGTGGTGACTAGTAGGGGACCCTCCGATGCTCAAGTTAGTGAGAGAATGAAATGGGCCACAACAACTAGAGCTAAAAACCAAGTGGTGATTGAGAGTGTGAGAGTGGCAGAGATGAGTTATTATAGTATAATGTACCTCGCCAAAGATCCCCTCTTACCAATTTATAAAGTTACATAGAGTAATTGAATGGTGTTAGCGGGTGGCCTCCTCAAACAGGTGTGACATATTCAAGTAGGATGTTGGGATCTTATCTCTTGGGATCCTTTTTGTTAGTATATTTTCTATTAGGATTGCTAATTTTGTTAGAATACTGCTTCCCATGAACTTGTCCATCATAATCCTGCTTGCCATAATCGCTACTGGGATAGCTAGGATAGCCAAAATCAGCTATTGTCACTTACTTAGATGCCATTGACTAAGTATTGCAATAACTTATTTATTGCTAAAAGGGAAGAAGGCTTGCTAAGAGAGAAGGGGGCCTTGGCATTCATAATCTAGCATGCTCGATTAAGTTTGGAGTTAGTCGGGCCCGAGTACTTGATGGATACGTGTGAAGGATTGTTAGTCTGACTCGACTGTATGTAGTCTCTCAGTACAACATGTCAGAGATAATTGGTGTAGCGACTGACTTGATTGTCTTTTATTCAATTGATTGTTGGGTGAGTCAATAATCATAGTTATCTCCTTCCTAACTGGTGATATGTTTGTTATCTCCATCTTAGTTGGTGATGCAATCGATAGTGTAATTGCTCCTTGGTTGTCTAATAAGTGACTTCGCCTTAATTGGTGAGTTGGTAAGTATCTCGAGATCAAGTAGACAAATACCATAATAATTATTATTATAATATATTATATTTTTAAAAAAATAGGATAAAGAAAAGAAGAAATTATATTTATATACAGGTTATAAACTATTTCATGATTATTTGGACTCTGATTTTCTACCTGTTGTATTTCAGCCATACATGATTATTTGGGCTTTGGTAAACTATTTTTTATAAGAAAAAGAAATGAGGGGGTGACCAGTATAGCTATCCCTTTGAGCGTGACCATAATGACTCCCATTCTATTAGAGAATGTTCAATACATTGTGATAACAAAAAATCAATTCAATCATTTCCTATCATATTAAATAAGTACGTCATTCCAGTTCTATCAAAATACAATCGAATCAGTAGTCAATCTCATACACATCATGTCTAGATATGCAGGATAAATATTTTTATTTAATCGACTCTGTTTCGATTTAAATTTTAGATACGAGAATAATGATATTATAGCCAATATTATTGAACTATTTTGTTGGTGATGGTCAAAGTAAATTTTTGGCTTTAGTAAAAAACAAACGAAAAGTTTGAATTCTTTTTATCAAAATTACCCTTATAATGCCACCAAATCGGTGGGGCTTTTGGTTGTTCCGCGAAAATGCCGGTGAAGAAAATGAGAAAAAGTAATCGTGCTGTCGTCTCGATGGCCGGCCCGCCTTGCATGTCAAACTCGCCTTTTAGAAAAGTTTTGTTTGCCTTTCGTGGTGGAAGCGGACCAGTGACAAATACGAGGGTGTGGGTCCAACCTTTTTATAGGGATGTATCCACAAAGCTGCGCAGCTTTGGGATTGGATCGCCTGGGTGTAGGCGTGCGGTCAAATGTGCCGTCTCTTTTACACTTTTCTCCTCTCCGTCAGCGTTCAAATCGATAAAACCTAGATGCTTGCTATTTAGTATTCTTAATAAAAATATTTATTTATTTATTAATTAGTAATAATTTTAGTTATAATTAAAAAAATAGACAATGAAGGTAATTAAAAAGAAAAATAATAATTGAAAAGGGATATTCAAACTCAAATATTCATTAAAAAAATAAATAATAATAATAGATAGTAATAATTAATATATTAATTTTTAAATAATAAATGGTTATAAATTGTATTTGAATTTCTTAGGTATTTGATGTTTTGTTAGGTATTTGATGCAGGTTTTAAAAATAAAATTCTTCAAAATTAAATCAAATTTCTTTGTTTATCTACGGGTCACGTCCACATCTCCTTCATTGAAATTTTAAGATGTTTAGTTATTTAAGAGTTTGGCTGTCTAATTAAATGGGACGTGATGTTCCAGAAGCTAATTTTAATTGTTTCCGGATATAAAATAATGTATAAGATAATATTAACTAGCAAAGTTTAAACTGAGCTACTCTGCTAATTAACAATCTTGTCACCCACCACATGTTGGCGCATGATGTGACAATTAATACGACTTTTTTATTATGAGCATGAATAGCATTTGCTTGGGGCCAAAGTTAGTCCTGGAGGCCACTCACGCCGCACTTTCCGAGGCCAAGTGTTGAAAGTTAAGAAACGCCCCAGGATAAAGATACAAATGAGTTCTTGATTTGGAACAAACTTGACCCGAATGTTAATAAATTTAAATTGATCTTCAATAATTTAAATAATTCTTTTAGCTGAGCTCGAATCATAAAATATTTAACTTGAAAATTTATGAATCTCGTTATATATATTATTTTAATAATATGTTTTAATTATAATTAAAATTGAATTTAAATTTAAATTTAAATTTAAATATAATTTTATTGATATTCGAGCCGAATCTTGTTAGTCTTGAATTGAATACAAAAATCCAGAAATTCTTAATTCCCCCGCCTTCAACCACACCCAAGTGCTCGAGCCTCTTGCTAACACGATGGGACAAGGATTGATGAACGATTGCAGGTACATCGAGGAGGAGGATTTGAAGAGGTTCCTGACCAGGGAGGAGGAGCACACGATATTTCCACTCTTCGAAGGAGCCTTGGAGACCGGAAAGATTAAGAAATCGGCATTCCGCAATTGGGTGGTAAGATTAAGCTTTCACATGATACACTTGTTAAGTCGGTACTTTAATATGCCATTATATGTGTGCACAGCAGGAAAATATTGATCAGCACCATAATTTGAATAAAGAAAAGCTAAGTACACATCTAGTGTAAGGCAAAGTAGCTGTTTAATTTTATATTAACTGTTGATGTCGAACCCCCATGGACCGGATGGAGCAGCAGGACCTTCGGTGCGTCTTCTTCGAATTCTGCAAAACAGGTTCCTGACTAGAATTTTTCTGGTGGGAGACACTCCGATGCCTAAGTCAGTGAAGGCTCTTGACAACAAAATGAAGAGTTCTCTTGGAGAAGAGAATGAGAAGTAGCTCAGGGGTGAGCTCTCTAACCATGAGTGTCCCCTTTTACTATCATTTATAGTGGTGGCCATATCTGATTCCGTTGGAGCCAGAGTTCGTGGCCACGTTGTTGGTTATAACAACTGCGCCCATGTCTGGAGATTCGTGACCAGCTAGAGATTCTCTTAGAGCAGAAGTTCGTGACCACATTGTTGGTTATAATAACTGCGCCCATGTCTGGAGATTCGTGGCCAGCTGGAGATTCGCTTTAGAGGCATTCCTTCAGCGAGGGCCGAAGTCGAGCTGGTTGATGGTCCCGTATCTAACCTCTTTAGAGTAGACCGAAGACATCTCAACCACCCGCATCAGAGCTACCTTCTTCGGAATCTCTTTGGAGTAGACCGAAAACATCTCAACCGTTCGCATTGGAGCTACATTTTTCGGAGTTTTCTTGGAGTAGGCCGAAGACATCTTGACCACTCGCATCGGAGCTTCCTTTTTTAGAGTAGGCTGGGTTGCTCGCTTCGTACTTGACTTCTTTGGAACAATTAGAGAAATAAAGTGATCGTCTTCTTCAGACTGACCTTTTTCGAATTCAGCTTCTTCGGATCAACTGGTCACGGAGGTGAGTAACTGAAAGATGAGTTTCGGAGGTGGTATCTTCGGTCTAGGCCAAAAATTGATCTTGGAAGGGTGTCCCAATGTGGTTGGGTCATCTCCGATCTTTCTGGCATAGATGCCTGGTTCAAGAGAGACCTGACTGAATCTCTGAATCGGGAGTTAAGTCTTGGTTGAGCCGGCAACTTCAAGATTAACTATTGTATTTGTCGCTGCTCGACTGCACACGGATCTCTGTTAGTTATAAATAAGAAAACGCCCGCTTGACTCGTAGTATACTCACAAGGTCTCTGAGAGTTCCTAGGAAACTAAATTAAAAATAAATAAAAAAATCTAACATAAATAATAAACATTCCTCAAGCGTGAAACTTTCGTATAAGCCGTCGGTCACGCCACTTTCCGAGGTTAGAGCTAGATCTAGAACCATAAAAGCTCTAACTTTATATATAGGCTCCAGATTTAGCACTAACTTCGTATTTGAAAGATCAAGTAGTCTACATAAGACGTTCCTTAGCTTTAAACACGGAACCCCGGAGAGTGGCGTGAGTGACGGGCGTATGTAGAGTAGTTGATCTTTCTAACATAAATAAATAATAAACAATCCTCGAGACAATCCTTGTGAAATTTTGGATAGGCTCATCCAAAATTAGAGCTCTGATTCCCTACCTACAGATGTTTAACCTGGTTTAAGGTAATAAAATAAAAACAATAAAAAAGGTTCAGCGGTCCACACAGAGATCAACAGTAATCTTTTATTACCCGTTTACCAGATGAATCGGTTAGCCACTTTAGTTTATTTGTAATTGTCCTCAAATGCAAGGTTCAATTCACAGGAGAGAGCTGCTTCTTTCTCTCTCCCCCTCTTTCCTCTCAGATATCTTCTTCCTCTATCTCCATTACCCTGGCTTCTCCCTTTCACCTAGTCTGTCTTCTGCATATAGATGATCACAATCAGGCCAGGCTGGTCTCTAAAAAAATGATTTTATAGTAAAAAAAATAATTAGTTTATATATATATAATTTTTATTTTTATTTTTTTCAAGTTTAACCCAATTTTATATCAGATATATTTTTTTTGTCCAAGCCTATCCCATGGATTTGCTTTTAATGCCCAAGCTCTTTAAATTCTGGTACTTCCACATCTGTCCTCACACCTTTTTCTTTCCTTTTAAGTATGGAATATTTTTCTCCAAAATTTTTTCAATAGAGGGGCCATCATTGAGGCAAGGGGAGCTTGACCTTAACCGCTTCTAGAAAACCACTACTTTTGTTTCACTTTCATAAGGCTCTCCCACCGTTGTATATCATTGTTTAAAGAAAAATAAAAAAAAATTGGATATATATACCTTTGGTACATGTTTGTGCTGTAAATTATGTCATAATGAAAAACTAATTAATAGACTGACCTCTCACAACTGTCACCTCCATAGTCTTCGATTCACACTTGGTCCTCGCCCTAAATATCTCTCACATCTTAATGTTTGATCAAATATTGACATATTTATTACTGTTGTTGATATAGAATCTCTTTTTCGATCGGACGAAGCTATTGGTTCATAGGTTCGTTCCCTGATTTACCTGTAAAATAGATCCCTGACCGGATGTTCTCCGACGAGGAACATTTCGATGTCTAAGTCAGAGGCGGGCTCCAGCAACAGAATGGGAAAGATTCTGAGAAGGAAGGATGTCAAGGAAAAGAACTCTGGATTTTCAGGATTTCGTTGTGCCCTTACCTGGAACATCCCATCTTACCAGTATTTATATCGGCTGATCCGGCCTGCGGTTCCATCTTCTCTCCTGCGGTTACAATGGGGGGAGTTAATGGATTCCCCTCTGTTTGTAATTGTGGGCGGTTATTGAACGGTTCCGGTCAGGCCAAAGACGTTACAGTTGGAGTTAGTGACTACGTGGCCACTTTGATGTAGTTCTGCTCTGGAGGTAATAGTTGATCGTAACTGTTATCTCCCACGTTCGTATAGGCTTGAGGTAGGTTGGAGATCTGCCTTCGGGCTTCCTTTTCAGGAATGTCCGTGGGTGGATCGGAGGGGATGCTTTCATCCCGAGATATCTTCGGAACGGCGCCTGTGGCCGAAGCCGAAGATCATGTCTTCAGCAAAGGCCGAAGGTCGTGCTTATGGCTGAGGCTGAGGGTTATGTCTTCGGCAGAGGCTGAAGGCTAACTTTTCGGCTGAGACCGAGGGTTGTGTCTTCGTCTTGTCCATTAACCATTCGACTTTTTCTGGACGCTTTAGTTCGACATAGGAGGGAGTGTTCGGACGATCGAATCGATGGCTGATCTATGCCTGAACCGGTATCTCCCAACAACTATCATGCTAAAATATTTTAACACATTTAGAGAGTAATTCGGAGAAAACCATAGATGCTTCGCAAGCACTCATATTTTTATGATGGTACCCGCAAAGTGCACTGGTCCTGAGTGAAATTTGGCCACTAAAATAAGCCAATCCTAAGTCTTGTGGTGTGCATTTACTGCTAGAGTTTTCAAACTTTGCTCTTCGGATGTTCTTTGAAATGGTCAGCAAAAAATGATATTATAGACTTTTGAATAACAATGTATTATGTGTCAGTCCATGGTCGAAATACATGTTTTTTTTTTATGCGTATGTCCACCAACTTTTTTGAGCAAAGGAGTGGGAGTTAAATTTCATTAGGAATGAAAAGAGAAGAAAAGAGAAAGACAAACAAGGCCTCCCCAGCCTTGTACGTCAAATCCCTTGCATCACAATACATATATTCACAAATATCAGTAGGCTATTGGTGTTTATTGAGATTTTTTATGAAGTGTGAGCTACCAACTCCAAACAAGAACAGGAATAGTGTTGCTAATTAAGGGTGGTGTGTGGCTGTCGATCCCATCGCAAATGTCAATGCATGCAGTTGCACCCTCGAATGTTTCCAATTACTTCCTGGTACTTCCAAGCCATGCAGTTAAAACTTGGATGCTCGACACTCCATTATCCAAATATTTTAACCAAAATGTGCTAGCAGTGCTAACTCGTTTAGTAGCTCTCCTGAATCACCCATGTTGTCCACTGATTCTGGCAAATAGAAAAGAAAATAAATAATTAATTGCTACACAATTTATCTAGGCGTACTTCTTTGTGGATTAGGAAACAACAATTATTGGGCCAATTTCATGCTTTTAACTCCCAATATTATCAATTTCCATTGCAGGTAAGAGCTTATCGAGACCGGAAATCATTGGCTCATTCACTGAATGACACAAAGACTGCAGTGCAGCAGCTGCACAAGCTGGCGAGTGCAGTTGTGAGTGTGATCATTATTATAATTTCACTTCTTGTGATGGGGGTGGCCACCACAAAAGTCCTTGTGGTAGTCACTTCGCAATTGCTGGTGGTTGGCTTCTTGTTTCAGAACATGGGCAAGACCATCTTTGAGTCCATCATCTTCGTCTTTGTCATGCACCCTTTCGATGTGGGTGATCGCTGTGTGATTGATGGTGTTCAGGTTAGCCCCCACTGAGACATCATGTTGTTTGAATGCTCTACAACCAATAAGAACATCCTTTTACCCAAACTTGTTTGCCTTTATGAATTACAAAATACTGATTTGTGATTGGTTTGGTTTTGATGCTAGCATTGACAAGCAAATGTCTTCTAGCAAAAAAATGAAACCATAATTATCATTTTGCTGAGTCATTCTTAATTTTATAAGTTGTTTCAATTTGAAGCTTTTAATATGTTTCAATATCAAAGTTTCCTTATAGTCATTTTTCTCTCTCCTTTTCAAATTAGTAGATCAGACTATCTTGCTTGGATATTCTAAATAATGCTCCATTGAGTATGATAATTCTTCTTTCTATGTATTTTGGGCATCATAATTGCTTTGCCTGCATTCTCTCTCTCTCTCACTTGCGTGTGCTTGGCTTAGGTCGAATTGAAAATTTGTGAGATCATCATTTTTTTTTTGTGAAAAGAGGGGTAGGCAATGATCGTTCATTATCATCTTGGCACTTAAACATAGATGCAGTGAAGATCTATTTGTTTATCTTTAGTCCGTTGATTATTGCCTATAAAATGTACTGTAGCTATCTATTTGCCACCTTTTGAATTATGTCCCATTAATTGGCCATGCATAGCAATGGTTCTATGTCGAGAATTGTTGCTTATTAATGGAAGTGCTCAGTGTTGTATGAAAAGATATCTTGGTATTTTCTTTATATTACTAATTTTTATGCTCGATATGTACCATGAAGCTTATGTAAGTAGCTGGATGTTGTGCAGATGATTGTTGAAGAAATGAACATATTGACTACAGTTTTCCTTCGGTATGATAATGAGAAGATCTACTACCCAAATGCAGTACTGTTGACAAAGCCTATCAGCAACTTCTATAGAAGTCCTTACATGGGTGATACGATTGAGTTTTCGATCGACATTTCTACCCCAGTCGAAACTGTTAGTGCTCTAAGGAAATCAATACAAGCGTAAGCATAACTTGCCCTCTGCTTTACTGCTGACCTGAAAACTATGACTTCCATACAACATGCTTGCTTTGTGTAACATGTGACTTACAGTTTAACTCTATCCTCTGCACTTGATGAATCATCTTTTCATAGCCTTCTCACAGCACATTGACAAAAGTTAACAAATTCATAGTCTAAGCCTCACAGAATAGTAGTCACAGCATAGATCAGGAAACATTTTTATGTAAGTCTTCACATCTTCCATCTAAACCTAATATAATCAAAATGAGATGAAGCATCTTCATTTTTGCACCTGATGATTCTACTCTCTCTCTATCCATCTATCTATCTATCTCTATCTCTCACAATCACAAAGCAATATCCAAGAAGTGAACCCTGGATCTCCTGAAGGGCACGCCTTTAGGGGTGAGGTTCCAATCGACCGTGCAAACAGCAAACAATTGTTGGCAACATGCTTCCTCTCTTTAGAATAATCACAAAATGAGGAACCAATGCCAAAGTTCCTCAAAAAGCCATGAGCCAATAACTGTTTTTTCTAGGCATTCTAGTTCATGAACTTGTGTGTTACCATGTTGGTGCAGGTATCTCGAGAGCAAGCCAAAGTATTGGCAGCCAAAGCACTCAGTTCTAGTGAAAGAGATTGAGAATGTCAACAAAATGAAAATGGCACTAAATGTGCTCCACACGATGAACCATCAGAACTTTCCTGAAAAGAATAATCGACGGTCAGAACTTGTATTTGAGCTGAAGAAGATGTTTGAACATCACGGCATCACATATCACCTCCTCCCTCAAGAGGTCCATCTAACCCAAGTTGTTATGGCAGATGGGAGGATACCTGAGCCACCTCCTGCACCTAATCAAGTTTGATTCCAATGTGATAGTTGAGATAAACTTAGCAACTAATCTTATGCCCTACTGCCTTGATGAAGTGCTATGTGACTAGAGAGCAAAGTGGCTGGTCAAAGGTCGGTTTTTCAGTTTGCTTGGTTTTTGGTGGATGATTTACCAGTTGAAAATGAAAGCTGCAGGGAGTGGAGCAAGGCAAGCTTTATTAATGAGATTATGGGGAGCAGATTTCAAAATTGGTGGATGACTGCAATAGAAAGAAAAATCCAGTAAGACAATGTCTTCATGACAGAACAATAATCCCCCACAACCATGTTGGTCTCCTTATGCAGTCTTTCTGTTTTAAAGTTGTGAAAAGTATTTGTAAACAGAAATGTAGTGAATGCATCTCAAGTCCGGCTCTTTCTTTTTTTCGTTTTGGTTCTTAAACAACAGGTTGTTTTCTGTCATTGTCATACTAATCTGCTTTGATCATTCAGTCGATATATTTGTCAGTGATAAACTCAAATAATATTGTGAGTTTTGTTTAAACAGGATCTAAGTCCTCCTGTTTTAGTACTGGTGTCCCAGGACTTTAGTTATTTGAGTCCGTAAAAATTAGAACTCTGGATATTTTATTTTGATTTGAAAAGGCCTTTAGGACTATACATATATGGTCCGGTTGCCGTGTAAAAATAAGGGAGCAGTTTCTCTTCTCAATAAAATTTATTTTTCTTCCGCGTGATATATATCTTCCGGTGTTTTACAAATTGGTATCAGAGTCAGCTCTTCTCATCGCTCGTCACGGTCTCGAGGCGGATCGCAAGAAGCGCGAGGAAGAGGCTGAGAAGTGGGCCGAACTTGATCGCCGTCGTGAGGAGGAGCGCCAGCACATCCTCCGTAACGCCGAGGCCGCTAAGAAGCGCCAGAGACCACAAGAAGAAAAAAGAAGAGTAGCACGAAACACGAGGAATCGGAGAGGGAGGAACAGGGGCTTGCGGCCGAGCAGTGGAGACTTGGAACAGGACCGATCTCTGATCCTCTCTTCATTGCATCTCCCGTCCGAGATTGGTGCTGTCCTCGAAGGGTTGAGAACGATCCTCTACGGTCAAGGCCGGGAACGGTCGGTGGGAACCCGTCTGTGGCGAAGACGCTCCGGTAGGTGGAGCTAACGGAGGGCCGGCCGTCGGAAGTCTCCTCGCCTCGTGAGAAGAAGCAGGGCGTGAGAGAGAGAGGAAGGAAGAAACAAGGTGTTCTCACTTTGTTTTTCCTCACGGGTTTTTCTTAGCATGGCAGTTCGTGGTTGAAGGCCTGCGGTTTAGCAAATTTTTTTGAGAGAGTCCGTGAGATAGGAAAAGGAGGAGATCAAGAGCGTGCAATTGAGAGGGAAGAACAAACCTTTTCGGTTTGCTGCAGATCGTGAGAGAAGAGAGAAACAGCGTGCGAAGGAGGAGAACTCGCTCACGGTTTTACACCTGGTGATTTTTTTTTCCAGTTCTTATTGTTCTTGGTCTCGGTTTCATCTAAAAAAACTGAGTTGGAGAGCAATGATGAAGTCCGGGAGCAATGATGAGTTTGGCAGATGACGCCGTCACGATTCACGAAATCGAACTACGATAATTAGAGTATTCAGATACATGAATTGCTCGGTACATAAGATGTGTGGGATGTAGTCGAGAATGGCTACATAGAACTGGAAGATACTGATAGTATGACCGTGACTTAATTAAAGACATTGAAAAAAACGCGTATGAAAGACAAGACCACTTTCTATTTTTTATTCCAAGCGGTGGATGAGTCAGGTTTTGAGAAGATTGCTGGAGCAACTACTTCAAAAGAGGCGTGGGAGATTCTGCAAAAGGTCTTCAAAGGCGCCGACCGAGTTAAACAAGTATGACTTCAAACTTTGCAAGACGAGTTAGAGGCCATGAAGATGAAGGAGTCAGAAGGAGTGTCTGACTATATCACGCGAGTGCAGACAGTGATAAATCAACTCAAACGCAATGGAGAAATCCTAATTGATGCAAGGGTTGTTGAAAAGATTCTACGATCATTGACTGAGAATTTTGAGAATGTTGTATGCACTGTCGAGGAATCAAGAAATTTGAAGGAGATGACCATCGATGATCTTGCTGGCTCACTTGAAGCGCATGAACAACAGAAGAAGAAAAAGAAACAAGAGCTAATCGAGGAGGCTTTACAAACTAAAGCAACTATCAAAGAGGACAAGGCGATGTATGCACACCAAAATCAAGGAAGAGGTCGCGGCCGTGGTGGTCGTGGTATTGATCGCAATAGAGGTCGTGGACGTGAAGACAACTTCGAAGAAAAGGGCCAGCCAAGCCAACAGAATTGGCGTGGCCGAGGACGCGGTCATGGGAGAGACAGTCGGTCATATCGTCAAAATGTCGAATGCTACAACTGCGGCAGGTATGGACACTATGCAAAAGAGTGCTATTCCAAAAAAAGAGTTGAAGAAAACAAGAATTTAGTCGCGGAAGAGGAGACAAGAGATGACGGTGTTCTCATGATGACTTATAAAGACACTGCTCTTGACAGCGATATGGTATGATATCTTGATACTGGTGCTAGTAATCACATGAGCGGGCACAAACACCTCTTTGTGGGGATACAATAAGTAGAAGATGGGCACATATCATTCGGCAATGAGTCAAAGGTTCAAGTCAAGGGCCGAGGTAAAATTTGTTTTACTGAAAAGAATGGTAAAGTAGGGTCTATTGAAGATGTCTATTAGGTGCCCAATATGAAGAGTAATATTCTTAGCATGGGGCAATTGTTAGAGAAGGGATATTTGGTTTTCATGAAAGACCGGATGTTGGACTTGAAGGACAAAAGAGGCCGGTGGATTGCACATGTGAAGATGACCAAGAATCAAATGTTCAAACTCAACTTGAGAAATATCCGAGAAAAGTGTTTGCAAGTCAATATAGAAGATAAAGCTTTACTGTGGCACATGGTAGAATCTCTTCACAGCTCAGTTGGAATGTATAAGAGGTTATATGAAGAAGAACATAGGCTTCGTGCTTCTAGCCATGTTTACACTGAATCTGCTCCTGAAGATGGAAAGAAGGAACAAATGCGTCTCTTTGAAGGTTCTCAGGATGTTTCAAAGAAAGCAAATGAGCAACTAACAGAACGTGCTAGAAATCTTGAAGAGGATTTGGCTAAATCAAGGGGTGAGCTTATATCATTATGTTCAGAGCGCGATAAGATGACCCTGGAAGCCAGTCTTGCTAGGGAAAAACTTGATAGTTTCAAGACAGAATTTGAATACCAGAGAAAGGAGGCAAATGTAGTTTCAGCTAGAGATGTGGAGTTGACTCACTTGCTGGTTAATTATCAAAGGCGTCTCCAAGAAAGTTCTGATTCTTTACAAGCCTCTGAGGAGAATTTACGAAAGCTTTCTATGGAGGTGTCTATTTTAAAGCATGAAAAGGAAATCCTTATAAATTCAGAGAAAAGAGCTTCTGATGGAGTTCGCAGTCTGTCTGGAAGAGTGCAACGTCTGCAGTCTAGCCTGGACACCATACAAAGCACTGAGGAGGTTCGAGAGACTGCAAGAGCTGCAGAGAGAAGAAAACATGAAGAGTACCTAAAACAAGTTGAAAGAGATTGGGCAGAAGCTAAGAAGGAACTTCAAGAGGAGCGAGATCATGTTCGTGCCCTAATGCTTGATAGGGAAAAAGCAATGGACAATTCCATGAAACAGGTGGATGAAATGAGAAAAGAATTAGCTGATGCTTGGCGAGCTGTTGCTTTAGCTGAATCAAGGGCTGCCATCGCAGAGGCTCGGTGCTCTGATCTGGAAGCCAAAATTAGCTGTATGAAGAAAAAGGTAATTAAGAAGAATGGTGGAAATGATCATTCAATGAGGTGATTGGAGAGTCATGGAAAGTGAAAGAGGAGATGGAAAAGCTAAAGGACGGAAGATATTTGAGTTTAAGGGAGGAATTTGTTAGTGATAAACTCAAATAATATCGTGAGTTTTGTTTAAACAGGATCAAAGTCCTCCTGTTTTAGTCCTGGTGTCTTAGGACTCTAGTTATTTGAGTCTGTAAAAATTAGGACTCTAGGTATTTTATTTTGGTTTGAAAAGGCCTTTAGGGCTATAAATATATGGTCTGGTTGCCGTGTAAAAATAAGGGAGCAGTTCCTCTCCTCAATAAAATTTATTTTTCTTCCGCGTGATATATATCTTCTGGTGTTTTACAATATCTAGCGGAGTGGAAATATAAGAAGAAATAGAAGGAATAATTTTGTATAAGAGGGGAGTCAAAGAATGGCGAAAAATGAAGAAAGAAGGGGAGGAAGAAGGGTTTCGGCTCTGATATGTTAATATTTATAGCTCATCCCTAAACTTTATTGAAATATACATTAATTTAAGGGCAACATGATGACTAAAATATCATTATCTAAGATACAAAAATTTACGGCCCCCAACCCCTAAAAAAAAAAAGAAAAAAAATGTCCATGCTGAACAAAATTGTATGTATGCGATACTATTATAGACTTTTACGAAGATTCATTGGATTTTGCACTTGAAAACCCCACTCATGTGGGAGTATTTTTAATTGATGGAGCTCACAACATCATGTGCCATTAATATATACTGGCTTATGTACCCAATGTTGATATCATCGGTTGTTTCATACTTCTCTATCTCATTATACTACCTGTCACATCTCACTTGAGGCCAGAGCCAGGCATACAATAAATGGCTGCATATCTTTAGAATCTAATTTTATTGAATATACAAAGCCTTTTTAAAATACAAGCAATAATTTAGGAAATGGTAGAAAAGCATGAATCAACTAAGCATGAATCAACTAATCATGATATTTAAGAGGAGTTTTATATTATATAATATCCAATAACTTATTTAAAGAAAATCTAACTTATGCTCTCCTAGATCTTAAACTTCTCACAACACAATCCCAAGCCATAGCATCTAACAAAAGAAAGAAAAGATATAATAAACTATACGAACCCAGTAAGTTATCATATCCTTTAATTTATAAAATATAAAATTGAATGATTATTCATAAAATATAAGTCAATGAAACATATCAAATCAATCAACATAAATTTTCCATCAGACATATTTGATTACAATATATTTTCAAAAATAACTAAGGATAGTCATCCACTTCCACTTTCCTTGTCCCTTTGACTACGACCACGATCGGTCCATGACTAGCTCCAAAAGAGACTAGATCCTAACTACACGTATCGTTTCTTGGTCATGTACCAATGATCACCCTACTGGAGGCCCAGAAGGGTGCTTGCTCTAATATCACATGAAAAAATATACTTTCTTAGCATATGCTCCCACTTGACTTGGCATAGAAGGAAAATAGCTTCTAACTACATATATCATCCATTGATCATGTGCCAGTGATCACCCCACTAGAGACTCAGAAGGAGACTAGATCCTATTTCGTGTGATCATAATTAGATTAGAGAGCACTACAATCAACAAATAATACATTTTTCGATTGAATAAAATATAATCCATTTTTAAATATTCATGCATGTTTAATTTAATATTTTATTGAATCATGTCTATGTATAACATATAGTATACTTATTTGAGTAAAATAACATAATAATAATTAAACTTTTAAATCAGATCATGCATAGTAAAATACGTTAGAGATAGAAATAACTTAGCAAAAATGATACTATCAAAGACATGCAACTCAAATCCTAGATACGACACTTCTCTACCGATGAAGGCTTTGATAAAATAATTAATTAGATAATTATTCATTAATTCAAGGAAAAAAATTTATGATAAGCAGAGAGATTCTTGGTCAGATCTAAGTTTAGGTCTGGTTATGGATTTGATCTAGATAGCTATTAGATCCAATTTATGAGAATCTGATTTGATTGACAAAGGATTGATCTAGATTAAATCAAATAAACTAAATGGATTTAGGATTGATCTCCCATCTAATTTTTATTATTTATTTAATTATTTATTTTCTTTTTTTTCTCTCTCCTCTCTCTCTTCTCTCTCATCTCTCTCTCCTCTTTTTTTTCTTTTTTTCTTCCCTTTCTTTTCTTTCTTCTTTCTATGCTTTATATTTTTTCTTATGCTCGTCCCAAACATGGCCTTCCCATGGTTCTACAAAATCAAAAAAAAAAGGGAGGGGGGTGGTGGTCCGACCTAGGTGTAGCTGGAGGGGGAGTCAAGGCGATGCTAGCAGTTGTGGCCAAAAGGTGGTGGTTCAGCTACCAATGGGGGAGCCGAAAGGAGAAAAGAGAGGGAATGGGGCTTCACCCTGTGCTACCATGGCAACAATATCCCAAGCCAAAAGGAAATAGATTAGGGAGGGGGAGGGCTTACCAGCATGACAGCAACGACGGGGACATTGTCGATGCGGTTGGTTTTCCATGGTGAAAAGGTCATTAAATCCCAAAACAAGGGTGGGGTTTTGGGTGCCATCGCTCGGCCATGGGGATACATTGGCCACCGAAGAGAAGGAAGAAGGAAGAGGAAAAGCATTGTAGCTTGGGGGTGGCTTGATCAATCACGAAGGAGGGATTTGATGGTGGAATCAATTGAAAGTGGGGTTTAAATCGAATAGGATTTGGGAGGGATCCTAACGCCGGCTATTATCTAGTTGTGGCAATTCCCAACGGCCATCGGCCAAATCATGTAGGTCCTGCAACCCTCGCACCAGCCTTTGTCATGAGGTTCGATCCCCTAAGGCATGAGATTAGGTAAGGAATCGGGATTCCCCTATTTCGATCCCTTTTTTTGAACTGGGTTGAAGTTGGTTGGGACTGCCGACTTTGACCTAGAAAGGGCCTAATTAGGCCAAATTTCACATACCTCCAATAAAGTTACAATAACTTGATGTTGACCGCCTATTAATAATGCATCTTGCCCAACTTGCATCAATATATACTTCAACATTTAAATCTGCATGTTTGGAAAAAGGTAAGCCCATTCTAAGTGAAGACTTAAGAACCATTAACATCCTATATATTGCTTTAAGATGGGTGGACCATGGAAAATGCATGAATCAACTAACCATGTTTATTACACAAGTTGTATTAGGACAACTAATTAAAAGATAGATAGATCAACATTCCAACTAGTATTTGAAACATGGAAATATTTTCTAGAGGCTTTCTTCCTGTATCATCCAACTTTTGATTAGGATCCATGGGTGTGTCTACGGGTTTGCAACCTAATTAATTTACTTGTTTGACTACGTAAGTTAGGCACATACTTCCTTTGAAAAATAAAAATCCCTTTTCTAGGTCCGACAACATCTATACCAATAAAATACTTTAAGGGACCAAGATATTTTTTATCAAACTTGCTTGATAGAGTTGTTTTCAAGCTTCTAACCTTATCTAGATGATATTTTGCAGTAACAAATATATCATCAATATATACAAGAACAATGATGATATCCAATTTTCATCATGTCATAAGAACAATATGAGCAACATGACATTGGCCATACCCAAATCTTCTTAGTGAACCACTAAACTTTTCAAACCAAACCCTTGAAGCTACCTTCAACCTTATATAGCTTTATTCAATTTACAGGCTTTTCCTTCCCATCTTTTTACCTTAAATCCTAGAGGAGCTTCCATATACACCTTTTTTCAAGTAGGTCTCCACTTAAAATGCATTTTTTACATCTAGGTAAAGTGAAGACCAACATAATATATTACAAGTAGTGACAAGATAACACATATTGAATTCATCTTGGCAACTAGAGTAAAAGTCTCAAGTAGTCAACATGATTTGTATTCGAGTAAAGCCTTTTGCTATCAATCTTCCTTAATATCTCTTTAAAGACCCATTTGCCATATACTTTACAGTGTACATTCATTTACATCCAATGGTCTTCTTCCTTTTTGGAAGATCAACAAGTTCCCAAGTACCATTTTGCAATAAAGATAATTAATGATAAGAAACAAAATTAAGTGATAGGAAGATAAGAAATGTTATGTTTGCACCTTTGTAAGGCGATAAGCAAATGTAATTGAGAGTCAATGGACATTATTGTAGGAATACCGTTGGGTCAATGGTCTCTAGATGGGTTTCTTCCTTCTTTCTATGTAGTATACACCTCATTTTCATCCTCTTTTATTATAGAAAAACTTGTCAGTACCATTAGGTGCAAGAAAAGAAATATCCAAACTTTCTTTACCAATATTTTTCCCTAAAAGAGAGGTAGGATGCATAACTAAAAGGAAGGGGATAAACTCAAAGGAGGTTAAATCTATGGTACATGCTTTCTACTACAAAATACTTAAATCACCTTAAAGAAATGTACATTTCATTGATTCCTGATTAAGTTTTAGATCAAGTGCACCAAAAATCTTGAGGGAAATACAAATATTAGATGATCATAATATTGATCCGATCAGGAAGAAAGAAGAATTTTCTCAACTTACTCAAATTGAATCTCTTAAAAAAATTTAGAAAAAAGATAAAAAATAATAAAAGTAGGGTTTACATCCCCTTTTGTTTCATTATAAATATAAAACTAAAATACATACCTTCTATTTATAATGGTAGTAAGATCTGCCCTTACACAATTTAGGTTAGGCTCCTCTCCTAGTTCTAATAGAACTCATTTTTCTAAAATAAACACAACTAGTAAAAATAAAATTAAAAAGTTAAAAACCTATAGAAGGTAGATTTTAATTTCTGCACCAATTTTGTCTTATATCACTCCACCTAATTTCTTTTAGATTACGAGATATGCTTAGTTAAAGACTTTTTCCAAAAAAAATATTTAGTTTGACTGATCCATTTTAGGATCTAAATGATAGAATTTGGATCTAATTTCTAAGAACTTGGCTCCTCCTTAGAGGGTGCTATATCACACATCTCAAAAAGTTAATCAATTTCAAAAAAAAGAATGATCATCTCAATCGAGCATCATATAATTAAGTTATGATCTTTAAAAGTTGATTACATATTTAAGTTTCCAATATGGCAGATCTCGCTGTTAAACCCTATCTAGCCCTACTTGTATTAGCCAAAATGGTCGACATTGAGTTTAGTGATCCTTGTGGTTCAAATATAGAAAACTGATATGACATTTTAAAATCAAGAGCACAAGAAGGCACTAGACTAATATGGTATGATGCAATAAGAACAGCTTTAGGCCAAAAATGCTTAGGCACTTTAATACCTAAACTCAATCCATAAGCCATTTTGAATAGATGCCTATTTTTCCATTTAACAACACCATTTTCTAAGAGATAAATAGGCAAATATTCTGGTGATATACTACCATGTTCTTCAAGATATTGAAAAGCACTCTCCTTCATTATCTGACTATAATACTTTGATTGACTAGTTAAATTAAGTAAGAATCATAGTTAAGCAAGAAATTTATAGCTAAAAGATGTTAAAAAAGAAATTTGCATCCAAAGGCTTACTTTTCTTAGCCATGACAATGGATTTACAAACATCTTATATGAAATAAATATCTCAACATTGAATGGATTATACAAGATTTGATACAAAAAAAGATTTGCATAAATATTTACAATCTTGACATGAGGTATATCATAAAATTTGATTAAGAAATAAAATATATCTTGATTACATATTTGGTTATATCATTGTTGATTATATTTATCTAATCTGGTGTCAAAAAAATCAAGATCTGATTGATCATCAGAATAGGTCTTGATTGCATATCTGGCCATATCAAAGCTAGTCATATCTACCTAATTTGGTATCAAGAGAATATAATTAAGATATAATTTTTATCATAACTATCCATATCAGTCTAATCAATGCTAAGAGAGTCCAGTAGAATCAATATATGATTTCCATCCATCATCTTGTGAAAGGCTTCATAATTCTAGACACTTTATTCTTTGTTTTCATTAGCACACCTAATTGACAAGAGAATAAATACCAATAAAGGTAACATAATATTGATATTCAAACAAAAATGCAACACAATTACAAGTACATACATCAATATGAATAACATTAAATAAGGAGTGGCATCTCTTATTGCTAATTGAAAACAAAGTTCGATAAGGTTTAGAAAATTCCCAAGTTTCACACCAAAAATTAAATGCAAAAATAGAAATAAATGAATGATGTAGTAAAAATCTCAAAGATTTTTTTAAAAAAATGACCTAGTTGATTATGTTAGAACATTATTTAACTTTTATTAGCTTTGATATTCTCATAATCAGATTGGAAAGCTAAAAAAAGTGGACCATCATATTTTAGGAGATATAACCCATCAATTTCTTTACCAATGATAATTGTTCTCTTCATCTTGAAGTCTTGAAAAATATTACGTGAAAGACAAAAAATTATGCGGCAATTCAATGATTTTGTAAGAATGCTTCAAAAGAGGTGATTAATGGTAAGGTAAAGAACATGGAGAATAGATGATAATGAAAAGTTACATGATAAGTTAATGATTCCATTCTCAAATATAGAAGAAGAATAACTATTAATTAGCAATCCTTACCTTATCTCTATGAAAGCAAGTCCTATATGAAGTGAAAGACTGTCATAATGAAAAGGTCAGGAACATGGAGAATAGTTGATAATGAAAAATTACGTGATAAGTACTTAATGCTACCATTCTTAAATAAAGTAGAACTAAAAGCAATCCTTACCATATCTCTATGAAAGCAAGTACTATATGAAGTGAAAAACAATATCATACCAGTTATGTGGTCTAGGATGATCTAGATATGAATAGAGATATATGACGAGTAAATAAAATGAATACTTGAATGTGCATAAGAGGTGCAAGAAGCTGATTTGTCCAATTGAACAAATATACCAGGAAAAGCCTCAATTTCTTTTTTAGGAACTCCTTAGAAGAAAACCTAAGCTGTAGCCATATTATGAGAGTGACCAATAGAAGACATCATTTCTAGTGGTAGTGGTATTATGAGCATTTGAGGATATAGCCATGGAAAACTTAGACAAATAACCCACAAAATCCCAACATGTTTCTCTAGTCAGATGTCTCCCTCCACAATTATAACATCTTAATTTATCCTTCACATCTTGTGGAGACTCTTGGCTTTCTTATTTTCATGCTACTATTTTTGCCACTCATACTAGATATTCTAACAAAGGTTGATTTATCTATGGTCTGAACATTTTATAACATAATAGAATATCTCTTTCTCCAATTTGAATAAATGAGTATACATGACGAAGTGGTGGCACTATAATAAAAATGTGTTTAGACAACTACCAAAAAACATTACTTGAAGGCTCAACACTGTTGTCTAATAGTTTTAGCAACAATTTTCCCACTGCTGCTTATGTGGCCATTGCCTAAAGTCAAAAACAATAGTGCTTTGATTTTAAGCCAATGATTAAATAACCATTGCCTAGCAAAATTTTTAGATAACAATTTTTTATGAGTATTTGTAATGATTGTAACAAAGAAAAGGCAACAATTATTTGGGCTAAGAAAACAGTGCTTTTTGAGATTTCAATAATGATCTTTATTACTTAGGTAATGATTTTTTTGAAGAATTAGCAACAGTTATTCATTTTACACAATGATTGATTATAAGTTTTTATAGTGGTTATGAATGTTTAGGCAATAGTTTTTAAGCATATTTAACATATAGCAATTTTTACAATTTAGACAATGGTTATTCATATTTAAGAAACAATTTTTTAAAAGTTTATGCAATATTTCTTTTTATTTTAGATAGTAGTTTTCTATATTTAGCCAATGATCAATGTTTATTTGTTTAGATAGCTATTATTTATACTTTGGTAATAAATTTTTTATATTTATGTAGTGATTTTAATATTTAGGCAATAATTTTAGATTATTTAAGCAATAGTTTTCAAGAAATTTTATGTAATGATTTTTAATGAGAAGCAATAATTTTGTTATATTTTTTAGCAATAATTTTTTTGTTTAAGCAATGGTTTATAAGAGATTTTATACAATGACTTTTTTGATTATAAGTAATGATTTTATTAGATTTTTTGACAATATTTTTTTATGTTTAGACAACAAATTATTATTTGTACATATCTTATTTTAAATAATAGTTTGTCGTTATTGTATATCTTATTTTTATATTTACACTCTATATTTTTCAAATATAATCATTGCATATCATATTTCAATATTTTACTCAATAACCTGTATATTCCAAATATCATTAAATCACGATAAGATATAAGAATTAAATTTATAGTTGCAAAATATATTCATTACAATAAAATCTTAATAGTATACGAATACCAACATACATTCTATAACTTCATACACCATCAAAATTGAACCATTAAGATTCAAAGAAAATAAAATAATTGATGCTTAATAGTTTTTGTGTTTCTCAATTATCCTTGTCTCTCTCTATGATCCTTTTGATGAATGATCTTCTCCCTCCATAGCATCGTCTTCCCTAAAGCATGTCTCCATCATGAATAAAAATTAAAGCATATAAGAAACAATAATGAATTTCCAAAATATTAAAAAATATAGATTACTATATGTAATAAAAATATTATATTTTTTGAAAATAACTAAAATATTTGGTTATATAAATTAATAATTTCTTAATCTAATTGGTTGTAGACCATTTATGTGACATATCACTTATTGAATGTTTAAGAAAAGAAAAAAAAAGAAGGCTTAAAAAGTAGGAAGAAAATTCTAAAATGATCTCCAAGTGTATGTGTAGCGACATTATAGATATTAAGTTATTTCAATTAATTGTGTATTACTAATATTTATTTTTGATGGTCAAAAAGGTAGATGAAAAGTGGAGAATCTGCATTCATTACAATGATTTTAACAAAGCCTGCATAAAAGATAGCTATCCCTTGTCAAGAATTGATCAATTAATCGATGCTACTTTTGAACATGAATTACTAAGCTTCATGGATATTTTTTTAGGATATAATTAGATCCAAATGACAGACAAAGATGAAGAGAATAGAACCTTCATAATAGAAAAGGGCTCTATTATTACAAAATAATGCCTTTTCAGTTATAAAATGCTAGAGCAACTTACTAGCATTTGGTCAATAAAGTCTTCAAAAATCAAATAGGGAGAAACATGAAAGTGTACATAGATGATATGCTCGTCAAGAGTACAAAGGGTGATCACCACATAGCTAATCTAAAAGAAGTCTTCAATGAATTAAGGTAATATTAGATTAAACTCAATCCGAACAAACATGCATTCGATGTTACATCAAAAAGTTCTTAGACTTCATTGTGACTCAAAGAGGAATCGAAGCCAATCCTGAAAAAAATCTAAAAACTTCTAGAAATGAAGTATCCTTAAAATAGAAGGAAGTTCAATGCTTCATTGGTCGAATTACTTTGCTTAGCCAATTTAATTTTTGATCAGCTAAAAAGTGCTTACCATTCTTCAAGGTCATAAGGCATGTCAACAACTTTGAGTAGACAAAAAATTATGATCAGCTATCAAAGACTTAAAAAAGTATCTTGGCTCTCCTCCATTACTATCAAGGTCAAAATAAGGTGAGCAGTTTTATATTTATTTATCAGTTTCTCCTAATGCCATTAGCTTTGTTTTGGTCATAGAACATATAGGTGTACAAAAACTCATCTATTATATTAACAAAATATTTAGGGATGTGAAAGTAAGATATACCAAGACTGAACAGATGATCTATACTTTTGTCATTATATCAAAAAAAATAATGATCATATTTCTAGTCCTATTCTATAGTTATCTTAATGGATCAGCCTCCAAGACCCATACTTCAAAGGCTAAACACTTCGAGGCACCTAGCTAAGTGGGCTATCAAGTTAGGAGAGTTTGATATTAAATACAAACCTCATCTTAGTATGAAAGAGCTCAAGTCCTTATAGACTTTATCGTGGACTGCATGATACCTGATGAAGAAAGAGGAGAAAAGAAATCGGAAGAAGAACTGACCACACATTCTTGGATTCTACATGTTGATGGTGTCTCAAACTCCTAAGAAAATGGAGCTAGATTAATCCTCACTAATCCTGATAGAGTTGCAATAGTATATGCCCTGAGATTCGACTTTAGCATTACCAATAATGGAGCTAAATATAAAGCTTTAATTACTAGCTTAAAAATAACCAAAGAGATTGGTATCAATCATATCAAGATTCTTTCTGATCATTAATTGGTCATGTATAATTGAAATGAGAGCCAAGTTGGACTGACCCACTAATCTAATTGCTTGATAAAAAAGATCTTCCAATGAATGAGAAAGAAGCTTGAGGAATAAGATGACAAGCCTTACGATATGTCCTTCTAAATGGGTAACTTTATAAAAAGTCTTTTTTAATGCCTTTACTTTGATGTTTGTGTCTCTCAAAAGCTAACTATGCCCTTCAAGAAGTTCGTGAAGGCATTTATAGCAATCATATTGGAGGAAGGTTCCTAGCCTACAAAGTCCTCAGATAGAAATTTTACTGGCCCATTATGCAAAAAGATGCTATGGATTTTGTCCAAAAGTACAATCAATGCCAAAAATTTGCTAATATTCAAAGGCAACCTTCAGTGCCGATCACTTAGATCCTAATCTCATGGCCATTTGATATGTGGGGAATTAATATTCTTGGACTATTTTTGATGGCAATTGGGCAAAGAAAAGTTTTGATAGTGGAAATCGACTACTTTATGAAATGGGTAGAGTTAAGTTGAACTTTTGGCTCATATCACTAAGAAGAAAACTTGAGACTTTATTGGAGGTCTATCATTTACCAATTTGGATTATCTAGATGTATTATTTTCAAAAATGGATGATAGTTTGATAATAAAAGATTATGAGAATTCTACTCAAACCTACATATTAAGTACATGTTCATATTAGTAGGGCACCCACAATCCAACAAAGAAGCATAAGTGACTAATCAAACATCCTTCAAGGCCTAAAATCTGGATTTGATCGGGTAAACGGCCTTTGAGTCAATGAATTGGATAGTGTCCTTTGGTCATATCAAACAACTTCTCGTGTCTCAACTATGAAACACCTTTTAAACTAACTTTTAAGATAAAAGTAGTTATCATTTTAAAGATTGGCCTAGTTTTTGATTGGATAAAGGAATATGATAAAAACACTAATCATGAAAGATTTTGAACAAGCCTTGACCTTTTGGAAGAAATCTAGGAGAAGGCATATATCAGGATAGTGGCTAATAGACAAAAGGTCCCCTGATATTACAACTCCAGAATCAAAATTGAAGTTTTTCAATAAGGAGTCTTGTCCTTTGGTGAGTTGAAATCTTAAGGCCAACAAAACCAGAAAAACTTGCATCTAATTGGGAAGGGCCCTATAAAATATATATGATCATAAAACTTGGGGCATATGACTTGAAAAACTTGGATAGGACTCAAATTTCGATATCATAGAATTCTGATAACTTAAAAAAATATTATCAATGAATTCTTTTTAAGAAAATATTTTATCATTATTTTGATAAAGTATTAGGTAGAGGGTACAGGCAATGTCTAAACTTTTGATCAAGTTTAGAAAGCCAAAATCTTAACTAAAATGATGAGAAGAGGGCACAAGCAATGCCTAAACTTTTGATCTGGTTCAAAAAGCTAAAATCTTACTAAAGTGGTTAGGTAAATAGCACAAGTAATGTCTAAATTTTTTATTAGGTTTAAGAAACTAAAATCTTGACTAAAATGGTCGAGTAGAGGATACAGGTAAAGGGTACAAGCAATGCCTAAATTTTTGATCAAACTCAAGAAGCTAAAATTTTGATAATGTAATCAGGTAAAGGGTACAAGCGATGCCTAAACTTTTGATCAGGCTCAAAAAGTTAAAATTTTGATAAAGTATCAAGTAGAGGATACAAGTAATGCCTAAACTGTTGATCAGGCTTAGGAAGTCAAGATTTTAATAAAAATGATTGAACAAAGGGCATAAATAATGTTCAAACTTTTGATCAGGCTCAAGAAGCTAAAATTTTAACTAAAATAGTTAGGTGGAAGGCACAGATAATGCCTAAACTTTCAATCAGGCTTAGGAAGCCAGAATTTTGATAAAGTGATCAAGTAAATAGCACAAGTAAAGTCCAAACTTTTAATCGGGCTCAGAAGGTCTAAGATTTTGACTAAAGTGGTTGGGAAAGGCTTAGGTAGCCTATATGTTCTCAAAACTAATTAGAAAAGAACTTCTATGACTTAGGAAGCATAAGATTTATATGGTCTATATATTCTTAAAACTAATAAGAACACCAATAAATTTTAAATAGATATATTAAAGCTTAGAGAATATAAATTCTTCAAACATAAAAATAGCAAAGAGAGTTGATAAAAAGAGAAAATTTTTTTTTCATTAATCTTTGAAAAAGTTTCTTACAAATTATATCAGTGAAAAAAGATATATTTATTTTATTCTCTTTTTCGATCTTAGAGCTCTTGGAGGCTTGGTAGTTGAGGGACTGAGACCCTTATCCTTCTTACTGCTCAAAGTCTTCGCACACTCTAAGGGGAGATCATCTTCAACTGGAGGGGTCAAAGGTTGCTATCTCCAGTCGAACATCCAAAGTAGCATCAATGGTGTTTATGAAAGTATATGGGTCTCCCCTAGAACTTGTCTATCAGAGATTGAGCATCCAGATTTGTTAAGGTGAGAAAGTTAAGATCTATGTTTGGAAAGAACTCCTTTACCTTTCGAATATATCTGTTAAAACCAAGTTCAAAGGTAAAGAAGAAAATACCAATATTCTCGATGATTGCTTGATACCTTCTTGCATTAGCTCCTGATATTTCAAGTGCCATTTTCATCACCTCATAGATGGTCATCCTCCTCCTGACCTGTATCTTGATTGAAGATCTAAGAGGACCACCGACCACTTCTTCGAATAGACTTTCTATTAAATTTATCATTCCCAAAGGGTCACTGACATCTTTTTCCAGATTCTCAAGAGGAATGCTGAACTGTTTCCTAGGCACAGGCATTATATTAACCATTTTGTCCACAATGATAGCCATCAAGTTACCACAAACTATACAAGTGATCCTATATAACTGCATGCATTTAAGATATTAGAAAAATGAAAAAAAATATTAATTCAGATATAAAGTTTCATTACTTTAAGTATTTATACAAAGTAAAGTATTTCAAACTCCCAATGGAAGGAACAAAAGTTGAAAAGGAGAAAACAAAAACAAAATACATGAATATAGGCCTTCATACTTTCATTGCTCGATCAGATGGAGCTTTAGGTTGAGTCTCCATAAGTGCTTCAATATTGGATGCACCTCCGTAGAATGTGTGACTTTTGGAGTAGTCGATGGAGAGGTTTCAATAGGTGCATCTATTAGGAACTATATTCCAATACAAATCATCTAGCTTGTAGATGGTTAAGCAAATTATAATTATATATGAATAATTCATTAATAAAAATTATTTAATAGTTCATCATATCACATCTTCCTGTAATGAACTTTTTTATGATGGAGTCCTTAAAACTATTTTTAACATGATAAAAGAGGATTTATTGTATGGTTCTTAAACTTGTTCATGACCAAATGATATGTTGTTATTGAATGGCAACATTTATCGAGCATAGGTTGTTGTGCCATATAGGTTAGTTATTCTTTAATCAAGGAGTGTGGAGATACTGGTATGGTATATAGATAAAATATAGGGCTATATTTCACTGAACATGACCCATTTGTGAAGTGCTCTACTGCCAAGGGTAGCTCACAAAGGATATAGATATAAGAGTGCTTCAGACTTGAGATCACTATGGTAGCTTGCATGCAACTCACTATACTTTAAAACTAGACTACCTAGATTTCTAATTCAGTGATACAAGATTTTTGGGTGCAGTCAAATACTTGTAAAGTTGGTGTGTGAGTCAAAATGAGATTGACTCCTCCAAAGGGTTTGGAAAAAATGTCTCTGAAAGATTGTGCCCTGAAAGCCAATTGAAATATTGTATTTTGATCCCAAAATCAATGAATTGACATTTTTTTTTATAATAAAGGCATTATTTTCATCATACGCTGTCTTTATGATTTTATGATGAACCCCATAGATTAGGGCTATGGTTCTAGGATTATGATGAGATCATACCAGTGAGACCTAAAGCCTTAAAATCCTAATCTAAAATATTCCTGGTCGATGGGACATTGAGTTGGGGATCAATGTTTCCGGCAAGACCAGCACATCCTATATATGCTTTGTGATAAGGGTGACTGATCTCACAGTCACTTGTGTTTGACACTAATACTAGGATGTGAGTGTTCATTAGAGAATGAGTTCACTGAATTGATCCAGATTGAGAATATCTAATGGAACCTTATCTGTTTGTCAATAGATAATTCTCATAGTGGGAGTAGTGCATCTGGTCCTTTGACCTGAGACTACCATAGTACCTTATATATATGAATCCATACTTTGGTTCGCAATCAATCATGACTCTGAGTCATGCACGAGGTGATACTGGTTATGGTGGATTGTATATGGAGGTTGTGAGTAGGTCAACAAAGAATTGATCAGCCCTAGTAAGAGGGAATTGCATCCAGCTAATTTCAAATGATGGATTCAAGAAATCTTTGATCAAAGTATGAACATTAGAGTTATTTTCTAATGGTTCATTAATGAATCATCATTATAAAGATTGAGCTAGGGATGAATATGAAATTGGATTTGACAAGTATCCATATTCATAATCATATTCGGGATGCAAGTTGATCAAAGGACTGAATTGCCCGGTAACTCACCACTGAAGGGTATTTTGGTAATTCCACCAAAATTCCACATCTTCTGGGTAGACATGATACGTTGCTAGATGTCAATCTTGTCTTGTAGGTATATGATTGAGTTATGGTAATTCAAATCAGTTAATTAGTATTAGATTCTAATTGACAGAGTCGAGCTAGTTTGAGTTGACCTAAATCGGCTTAGTTGAGATCAACCGAATTAAGTCAAATAGCACTCGGACCTACTGCTGGCTTGGTGTGGAACCCAATGGGTCACACACAAAAGAAAATTGATGAAGGATTTAATTTGGAATTAAATCATGTTTGCAGGATAAACACACTAGCATGTGTTGCAGACCAAATTTCTATTCGAATCAGATTCGAATTTGGTTCCGAATTGGGCTTAATTGGGTTCTAATTGAACCATATTAAGGTCTAATTTAAATTTTAGGACATTGGGCTAACCCATGGCTGAACCCAAGTGAATTAAGTTCACTGAGACCCTCTCTCCAAGCCGCCCTCTCCCTTTCTCACCCTCGCACGCCAAGAAGAAGAGTCCACGCGCGTGGACTCCTCTTCATGCGCGTGAGAAAAAAAATACCGTCGGAGAAAAATCTGAAAAAGAGGCGATTCGGATCCTTGTCTGATGCCCTTGGATCTGGATCTGATGGCCAGAAAAAATTAAGGAAAAGATCCATCGCTTTTCGGTCGCAAATTCGTCTCCAAAAGTCGCGATTCTTCCTGAAGTTTTTCCGAGAGTCCTCCTCGTCGGAAAAATAAAAATTAAATCGGAGAATCATGATTTTTGGTTGAGGGGACGCGTGAGGAATGAGGGATCATGATTCCTGGGATTTCAGAGGGTTGCGTTGTTTTGAGAAGACGCCCCTCTGAGATCTATAAATAGGGTTAGGTTCTCGGGGGTTTTCATGTAAGATAATTCAGAGATCAGATTCCTTTTCTTCCTCTCCAGAATACTCCTTCCCCTTGTTCTTGTTAGGTATTGTTTCCCTTACAGAGGTATCCTCTGTCGAAACTCTGACCCTAAACAAGAATAAGAGGAAGGTCTTGAACGGTAAAGGAAAGAAAAAGGAAAGGATATGTTCTTATTCTTTTCCTTCTTGAATTAAGACTTTGCCTGTCTTAATTTTTCTTCCAATTCAATTCAAGAAAAGGAACTCAAGAAAGGGAATTCTTGAAAAAAAAAATTCAAGAAGAGGAAAGAAGGAAGAAAAGAAATTTTCAAGAAAGAAAATTTCAGCCTAAAAGTCCAAGAATTGAATTCTTGAAAAAGAATTCAAGAAGAGGAGCCAAGAACAAGAAATTGTTGTCTTCATCTTTTTCTGTGTGGATCACCATTGGAGGGTGAACATTTGGGCACTTGGTGGAGATTCAGAGTTTGGATTTTAGCGATACAGGTTAGTACTTTAATTTGAGATTAAATCTTATATATACATCTTATATGTTTTAATTCTTTTAAGGAGATCTTGGGTTAAAGGTTTGGTGAAGATTTCATAAAGATAAAAAATTTTGAAATCTATGTTTTCGCCTTGCCACCGAACCCTACAGTGGTATCAGAGCTTCCTTATTAAGATTAAAATATATATGCTGATTTTTAGATGCATATTTATATAAGTAACATGAGATGTAGTATATGTTTGATGTAATGTCATCAATTAGGATTTTCACTCAAACCTTAATTGTTGTAGAGATATGTTTAGAGATCTAGTCATCATACTGAAATAAGGTTGCCCTGGTATAATGGTGGATCCATTATGTGGTAAATGGTTGTCCTAGTATGATGACACACTAATCACATATTTGTGTTAATTATGCATATATGTTTGATGTATGCCACTAATTAAGGTTTTCACTTAAACCTTAATTTGTATAGAGATATGTTTAGCCTTCTAGTCATCATACTGAAATAAGGTTGCCCTGGCATAATGGTGGATCCATTATGTGGTAAATGGTTGTCCTAGTATGATGGCACACTATGGCACATATTTGCTAGAATGTGCTTTGTTTTAATAAAGCCCTCTTTAAAAACATATTAAGTTGTAGTGTCATATACCAAAAGCAAAAATAATCAATATGATTAGTTTATCATTCGATGTCTAGGAAAAGTGGTTCATGATCGGTAAAGAGGACGTGGTTTTTAATTGGTTCCGTTGACTGACCTAGCCAATTCTTATTGATGTCTAAGGAAAGCAACGGGGGGACTCCCACCACTCTCCCACTTACCTGGCCGATAAGATTAACTTAATTATTGATTGATATGCTTAGTGTAATATTCACTACATGTGGCCTTCCTTCATGCCAAGACATTATTATGTTATGATCCATATTAGGTTTGTTGTGTACACACAAGGCCTTTTTTTTATGGTGACTAACATAATTTTGGCTTGGTACATTTGATGTTTATGGCATGATTTAATATAATACTTTGTTGTGTACACACAAGGGTATTATAATTAATATCATGACTATATAGCAATGAAGGGTCTAACTTAACTAAAATATTATAGTTTGTTGTGTACACACAAGGCTATTAATATTTTAGAGGTCAAGATAAGTTGAGAATTGTATGAGTTACAATTGGAAAGAGTTTTCCTACCTTTGAACTTATATAAGATTTGTTGTATACACATAAGGTCTTTTGTAAGGAATTAGGATCTCAACCCCACTAAGAGAACCAATTAGGGTTTTCTCGATCATCACATAGAGGGTTATGATGCTTGATAAAATAGTGGGAGACATAATTAAGTTAAAGTCCTAATTTAATTATGTTTTGTCAACATTGATTGTTTGCTTATGTAATGTTCTTTGTTAATGTAGATTAAATGGCCTCTTCACTCTCACTCCGTAGCATTCTTGATGCAAATAAATTGACTGGACCAAACTATGTTGATTGGTTGAGAAACCTGAAGATAGTACTCAGCCAAGAAAGAATTTCTTATATTCTTGATACCCCAACCTTGGAACCATTAGGGGAAGATGCCTCGCAAGAGGATAAGACCACATATAACACGTGGCAAAAGGACTCACTTACTGTCAAGTGTATAATGCTTGCCTCTATGACCAATGAGTTACAGAGGCAACATGAAAGCATGGACACAAACTCCATATTGCTCAATCTAAAAGAACTTTATGGAGAACATAGTCGAACTGTAAGATATAAATATCTAAGCAGTTATTCCGTGCAAGGATGACAGAAGGTACATCCGTACAAGACCATGTATTAAAGGTTATTGACCTAATCACCCGATTGGGTCAATTGGATTTTGTTATGGATGGGGAGTTGAATCAAGATTTAATCCTGCAGTCACTCCCAGAGTCATTTTCATAGTTTGTTCTTAATTATCATATGAACAAACTTAACACTTCCTTGCCTGAGCTGTTGAATATGTTAAAAATAGCAGAGAGCCATTTAAAGAAAAATAAGGCTCACTTCTTCTTGTGGATGGTGTAAACAAAAAAAAAATAGGCAAAAAGGGTTCCAAGAGGAGGTTGAACCCAAAAGGGGGCATCAAGATAAAGAAAGGAAAGAAGGCCTCCGGACAAATGACCTGCTTTCATTGTGGCAAGCCGGGTCACTAGAAAAGAAACTGCAAGGTTTACCTTGCAAGTGTGAAGCCTGGTGCTAGTGATGCACCAAAAGGTATGTATGAGATACATGCAATTTTGTCATTAGACTCTTCTAATTCAAACTCTTGGGTATTGGATACTGCTTGTGGTCATCATATCTGCAAATCATTGCAGGGACTATAGAACATTAGAGTTTTGAAGGAAGGTGACTTCGAGCTCTACGGTGCTGGAGGAGATTCCATCCAAGCAGAAGCTGTAGGGACTTATATGTTGAAGCTGCCTTCTGGGAAGATTTTAGAGTTAAAAAATTGTTATTTTATGCCTAGAATCATTAGAAACATCATATCTGTACCCTTGTTACTTAAACAAGGATATATTATGAATGTAATGAGCAGTGGCTGCTCAATCAGTTTTTCTAATGAAATAATATTTAATGGCATATTTTGCAATGGTCTCTTAACTTTATCTTCTGATGATAATATACTACATGTTAGTAATAAACGAAAAAGAGATGAAGTAAACAATACTTTACTTTGGCACTGTCGTCTTGGACATATTAGTGAGCAGAGGATTAACAAGTTATACAAGAAAAAATTCCTTAATCCTTATGACTATGAATCATTAGGAACTTGTGAATCATGATGTCTCATGGGTAAAATGACCAAGACTCTATTTAGTGGACATAATGAAAGGACAACAGAGTTATTAGGACTCATACACACTGATGTATGTGGACCTATGACAACTCAGGCCAAGGGTGGATACTCATATTTCATCACATTCACTGATGATTTTTCAAGGTACGAATTTGTGTATCTAATGAAACATAAGTCCGAAGCTTTTAAAAAAAATTTAGAGTATCAAAGTATGGTAGAGAAACAAATGGGAAAAAGTATTAAGATCCTTCGATCAGATAGAGGAGGTGAATACTTATCCACTGAGTTTCTTGATCACCTTAAACAAAAGGGAATCATCTCTGAATGGACTCCTCCTTACATACCACAATTAAATGGTGTTACTGAAAGGAGAAATCGTACTTTATTAGATATGGTACGGTCCATGATGTGCTTCACAAACTTACCTGTTTCTTTCTGGGGATATGCCTTGGAAACAACGGCTAATATTTTAAATAGAGTACCATCCAAATCTGTATCTAGCATTCCATATGAGTTATGGAGGGGAAAGAAACCCAATCTTAAGCATCTTAAGATATGGGAATGTCCAGCCTATGTCAAAAGAAATTTTGGACATAAGCTTAATGTTAGAGCAGAAAAGTGTCTATTTGTTGGATATCCTAAAGATAGTATAGGATATCTGTTCTACCACCCTACTGAACAAAAGGTTTTAGTCAGTAGGCATGCTATTTTTATGGAGAAAGAGTTCATCCTACAAAAGGGCAGTGAGAGAAATATTGAACTTGAAGAAGTTCAACAAGTAGATACATCTCAACAAAATCATAACATAGTTA
Source organism: Areca catechu (assembly GCA_021397845.1). Classification (NCBI taxonomy): domain Eukaryota; kingdom Viridiplantae; phylum Streptophyta; class Magnoliopsida; order Arecales; family Arecaceae; genus Areca; species Areca catechu. The sequence continues at coordinate 97,217,902 of CM038052.1, read as the reverse complement.
GTATAGAACCTGAACACACCACTCCTATCCGTAGGTCTGATAGGGTACGACATGCACCTGAGAGGTATGGGTTCATTATTGAAAATAATGAAGCCCGAATCATTGATAATGATGAGCCTCTAACATATACGGATGCTGTCATAAGTAGTGACTCAGACAAATGGCTAGAAGCCATGAGATCCGAAATAGACTCCATGCATGTCAACCAAGTCTGGAGTTTGGTTGATGCACCAGAGGGTGTTAACCCTATTGGATGCAAATAGGTCTATAAGAAAAAGATTGGGGCAGATGGCCAAGTCGAAACTTATAAAGCCAGATTAGTGGCTAAGGGTTTCAGACAAAAACAGGGAATAGATTATGATGAAACATTTTCTCCTGTTGTCATGCTCAAATCTATTCGGATCATGCTTGCTATAGCAGCATATCATGATTATGAAATCTGGCATATGGATGTGAAAACTGCATTCCTCAATGGTTTCCTTGAGGAAGAGGTTTATATGTCACAGCCAGAAGGTTTTGTCTTGGAGACTAAACCTAATCAGGTATGTAGGCTGAAGAAATCTATTTATGGATTAAAGCAAGCATCTAGGAGTTGGAACATCCGATTTGATAAGACAGTCAAAGAATTTGACTTTATCAAAAATGAGGATGAACCTTGTGTGTACAAGAAGACTAGTGGGAGTGCCATAGTTTTCTTGGTTCTGTATGTAGATGACATACTCCTCATTGGGAATGATATCCCAATGTTATAATCGGTCAAGGTATGGTTATCTAAACAGTTTTCCATGAAAGACTTGGGAGAAGCATCTTATATACTAGGCATCAAGATCTATAGAGATAGATCTAGGAGGATGCTAGGTTTATCCCAGTCTAGGTACATTGACCAAGTGCTAAAAAGATTTAGTATGGAGGAAAGTAAAAGAGGTTACTTACCTATTGGTCATGGCATACATCTTTCTAAGAAGATGTCTCCTAAGACACCTGAAGAAAGAAATAGAATGAATTCTATACCTTATGCTTCGGCAGTAGGGTCTATTATGTATGCTATGCTATGTACTAGGCCTGATGTGGCATATGCCTTAGGTATAGCCAGCAGGTTTCAGGCTGATCCAGGAGAGGATCATTGGAAGGCTGTGAAAAATATTCTTAAGTACTTAAGAAGAACTAAGGATATTTTTCTAATATACGGAGAATCTGATCTTAAACTAGAAGCTTATTTAGATTCTAGTTTTCAATCAGATCCAGATGACAACAAATCTATATCTGGGTATGTTTTTACCCTTAATGGAGGAGCTGTAAGCTAGAAGAGTTCTAAACAACAAACTGTAGCTGACTCAACAACTGAGGTAGAGTACATTACTGTTAGTGAAGCTGCCAAGAAAGCTGTCTGGATAAAGAAGTTCATATCAGAGTTAGGCGTAGTTCCTGAGATTGAAGGTCCAGTATCACTTTACTATGATAATACGGGGGTTGTTGCTCAAGTAAAGGAACCAAGAGCTCATCACAAATCAAAGCACATTCTGAGACGCTTCCATCTCGTTCGAGAGATTGTCGAAAGACAAGAAGTCTGCATTAAAAGGGTAGAAATGAAGAACAACATAGCATACCCGTTCACTAAGGCTCTATCACAGCGAGAGTTTGATCGCCACCTTGATTGTATGGGGTTAAGATTTAAAGGCGATTGGCTTTAGTGCAAGTGGGAGATTGAAAGATTGTGCCCTGAAAGCCAATTGAAATATTGTATTTTGATCCCAAAATCAATGAATTGACATTTTTTTTTTATAATAAAGGCATTATTTTTATCATACGCTATGTCTTTATGATTTTATGATGAACCCCATAGATTAGGGCTATGGTTCTAGGATTATGATGAGATCATACCAGTGAGACCTAAAGCCTTAAAACCCTAATCTAAAATATTCCTGGTCGATGGGACATTGAGTTGGGGATCAATGTTTCCGGCAAGACCAGCACATCCTATATATGCTTTGTGATAAGGTGACTGATCTCACAGTCACTTGTGTTTGACACTAATACTAGGATATGAGTGTTCATTAGAGAATGAGTTCACTGAATTGATCCAGATTGAGAATATCTAATGGAACCTTATATGTTTGTCAATAGATAATTCTCATAGTGGGAGTAGTGCATCTGGTCCTTTGACTTGAGACTATCATAGTACCTTATATATATGAATCCATACTTTGGTTCGCAATCAATCATGACACTGAGTCATGCACGAGGTGATACTGGTTATGGTGGATTGTATATGGAGGTTGTGAGTAAGTCAACAAGGAATTGATCAGCCCTAATAAGAGGGAATTGCATCCAGCTAATTTCAAATGATGGATTCAAGAAATCTTTGATCAAAGTATGAACATTAGAGTTATTTTCTAATGGTTCATTAATGAATCATCATTATAAAGATTGAGCTAGGGATGAATATGAAATTGGATTTGACAAGTATCCATATTCATAATCATATTCGGGATGCAAGTTGATCAAAGGACTGAATTGCCCGGTAACTCACCACTGAAGGGTATTTTGGTAATTCCACCAAAATTCCACATCTTCTGGGTAGACATGATACGTTGCTAGACGTCAATCTTGTCTTGTAGGTATATGATTGAGTTATGGTAATTCAAATCAGTTAATTAGAATTAGATTCTAATTGACAGAGTCGAGCTAGTTTGAGTTGACCTAAATCGGCTTAGTTGAGATCTAACCGAATTAAGTCAAATAGCACTCGGACCTACTGCTGGCTAGGTGTGGAACCCAATGGGTCACACACAAAAGAAAATTGATGAAGGATTTAATTTGGAATTAAATCATGTTTGCAGGATAAACACACTAGCATGTGTTGCAGACCAAATTTCTATTCGAATCAGATTCGAATTTGGTTCCGAATTGGGCTTAATTGGGTTCTAATTGAACCATATTAAGGTCTAATTTAAATTTTAGGACATTGGGCTAACCCATGGCTGAACCCAAGTGAATTAAGTTCACTGAGACCCTCTCTCCAAGCTGCCCTCTCCCTTTCTCACCCGTGCACGCCAAGAAGAAGAGTCCACGCACGTGGACTCCTCTTCATGCGCGTGAGAAAAAAAATACCGTCGGAGAAAATTCTGAAAAAGGGGCGATTCGGATCCTTGTCTGATGCCCTTGGATCTCGATCTGATGGCTATAAAAAATTAAGGAAAAGATCCATCGCTTTTCGGTCGCAAATCCGTCTCCAAAAGTCGCGATTCTTCCTGAAGTTTTTCCGAGAGTCCTCCTCGTCAGAAAAATGAAAATTAAATCGGAGAATCATGATTTTTGGTTGAGCGGACACGTGAGGAATAAGGGATCATGATTCCTGGGGTTTCAGAGGGTTGCGTTGTTTTGAGAAGACGCCCCTCTGAGATCTATAAATAGGGTTAGGTTCTCGGGGGTTTTCATGTAAGATAATTCAGAGATCAGATTCCTTTTCTTCCTCTCCAGAATACTCCTTCTCCTTGTTCTTGTTGGGTATTGTTTCCCTTACAGAGGTATCCTCTGTCGAAACTCTGACCCTAAACAAGAATAAGAGGAAGGTCTTGAACGGTAAAGGAAAGAAAAAGGAAAGGATCTGTTCTTCTTCTTTTCCTTCTTGAATTAAGACTTTGCCTGTCTTAATTTTTCTTCCAATTCAATTCAAGAAAAGGAACTCAAGAAAAGGAATTCTTGAAAAAAAAAAATTCAAGAAGAGGAAAGAAGGAAGAAAAGAAATTTTCAAGAAAGAAAATTTTAGCCTAAAAGTCCAAGAATTGAATTCTTGAAAAAGAATTCAAGAAGAGGAGCCAAGAACAAGAAATTATTGTCTTCATCTTTTTCTGTGTGGATCACCATTGGAGGGTGAACATTTGGGCACCTGGTGGAGATTCAGAGTTTGGATTTTAGCGATACAGGTTAGTACTTTAATTTGAGATTAAATCTTATATATACATCTTATATGTTTTAATTCTTTTAAGGAGATCTTGGGTTAAAGGTTTGGTGAAGATTTCATAAAGATAAAAAATTTTGAAATCTATGTTTCCGCCTTGCCACCGAACCCTACAGTCTCACTATATTTCAATTTAGCAAAACCTTGACCAAGATAATCATTATAAGGAGTCATAGGATTTGTAAGGTTGAGACACTATATAGATGTACTATTTAAGGATTGGCAGTTTAACCCTAAAGTCATCTTGAGTATTGAGGGTCCAAGGGATAAATTATATGGTAAGCATATGCCAAAGATTCTTGAATGTTGCTTTACAACTATCCAACCTATCTGGATGTCAGGTACTATTGCTAGATGGTCACTTCGATCAGTACAGAAATTGTTTCTGTATTACCAGCTTAATGTTCAAACCTATGGGGTCACATACAATAGAAGTTTCTATTCGATCTGATGGCTGGTCAATGTTTACGAAACATTTTAGGGTTTAATTGTTAATGTCATTATGATTAATCTTGAGCCGATACTTCGATGAGTCAACACTTTGGTGAGTCGAAATTCAATATTTTTTGAGGTTGACTCATTAGGTTTTCACTAAAAGTTAGTAAGTTAATGGGAGGATTTATTTTAGTAATTGAATCGCTAATTAGCTCAATTTGAGTAATGAGATTTGGTTCAAGTTTAGTTGAATTAGATTCAATTAGATTGACCCAATAAGCTTGGGTCACACCCAATCATCCTAACCCTTTGATTTGATTTGAGTTTTGAATTTTGAATTTGAATTTAAATTCATATAGTTTGAATTTGAATTTAAATTCAAATAGTTTTAACTTGAATTTGAATATAAATTCTAATAGTTTGAATTTGAATTTAGATTCGATTTCAAATTTGAATTGACTAGTTTTGAATCAAAACTATCCAATCTCATCCTTGTTAGATATATGTTCTGGAAGCCAATCTAGCTGACACATTTTTATTTCTATGTTATAAAATTATATTTAATAATTATAATTGGGCTATTTTTCCATACATAATGTGTTCATATATTGTCCAAGAAATTAATGGACAATGATATATTCTCAAGAGTTAAGATTTGAGACATGTGTCATCATAGATTAATTCCTTAAAATTCTAATTATAGGATATTATGAAGATAGATTATCTAAATTAGAATATTAAATATAATTTTATATCCTAAAAAAATATTTTAGCTAGATTGGCTTCTAGGGCATGTATCTAACAATCTCCCAATCTAGGTGAGTTAGACAATAGATGTACTGATCCAAACTAGGTTAATTAAATATTAGATCTATTAACCTTAATTTCATATCATAAATAATTGATTTAAGTCTTGAAAATTATTTTCAAAATTGGTCAATCTTGTGTTAGGACAACCTTTGTATTATAAAGGGTTAACCTTATAGCAGGATAACCTTATATCAACACAAGATTAAACCTAAATAATTTTAATTTTAGACTTTTAATTAGGTACATTATGAACATGAAGATTTAGTCTAGATGTCAAAATTAATTTCATATATAAACTTTAGGTTTAATCATCTCACGAAACACATAATAGACATAAAAATTTTAGATCTAGAAAATTCAATACTCATACATTCAAAAACTCATAACATTAAATTTAAAAATAATTTTTAATATATACAAAATAAAGATGACTTTCTGATCTAAATTTTAGATTTAAAAATCAATTTTTTTGGATTTGATTTGCAAATCAAATTGATTGAAATTTTAGATCTCATACACATCTTGACCGTAGAAAGTTTAGATATGAAATTTTGGTTTTCAACCAAAACTTCATATATGAATTTCTAGATTTGATTTCATATCTGAAACTCCTTTTAGGATTTGAATTCTTAGATCTAGAATTTTTAGATTGGATTTCAGATCTAAACATGTTCATGAAGCATGGCTCTGATACCACCTGAAGAAACCATCATACGATCCCCGGGTTATATGCAAGTTTTTCAATAATTTTTAATTAATTAAAATTAATTTATAGCAAAGAAATCTACTCTAAGTATGCATAGCAAGAACCAATCATGAACATATAATACAGATTTGCAAATAAATACAAAAGTAGATTAAATCTACTTACCTATTGTGCTACTCTATCTTTTTCGAATTAGATATGGAAAAAAATCCTGGGTTCTGTTGGAGTCATGCACATGCTCGGCCTATGCTAGTATCCACATAGAGATGGCCTGATCGATGTTTCAAGGCTACCAGAGCGCTAGCACCTTGTAGACCTCACTTCGACTATTGGATCGAATATCTCTTCCTTCTTATTTTCTTTTTTCTCTATGCTAAAGATCAAGGGAGAAGAAAGATCTCTTCTCAAAAATTAAGAATTGAACCTTTCATGCAAGATCAAAGGAGGAGCATTAGAGAGGGTGATGAATAAAATCTCTTTTTTAATTTTGTGCAGTGTGGAACAAGAAGTGGGGCAGGATCATGTGATCTTGTCTCATGTTGAAAGCCAAGAAAAGATAACACCCAATCTATTTTTCGTGCACACTATAACTTCAATTTTTCTCATGTCACATTATTTCTCCTTAGAGTTCTTTCCCATCTAGAATTAGGACAAAAGTTTGAATCAAGTTCAAAATCTAATCTAAATAGATAAGGACGGGAAGGAGGGATAAAACTAGATGCACTCAAACTCTTTTGGTGCCCCAAATTCTTCCATGCAAATTTTCTTGTTTTTCACACAAAGAAAGGAGGCCTGACTTCTTTCTCACATGTAGAAGAGAGAAAGAGCATGCAGAGGGAGAGAAAATTAGTTAGGATTAGTTAGAAATTAGTTTAACCAACCAACTAATTCTAACCAACTAGAAAACTAACTAACCTAATTCCTAACCAATTTAGATTTAGGTTTAAATCTATAACTAATTAAAAATTAGATCCTAATCAAACTAGAAATACTAAATCTAATTAAAATAGATCAATCTTAACTAAATTAAATTAAAATTAAATTCACCTAGGATTAGATAACCAATTAGGTCAAACCAAATTGGCTCGAAATAATTGTAATTAGATTAGTCCAAAACCTAATTGGACTAGGTCATCATCAAAATTCAACTAAATTGAATCCAATTCAATTTGTATTAAGCCTAATCATAATTAACTGATTAAATTATCTAATTAAATTACAACTCTTGTAATAAATTTCTTGCTAAAATTAGTAGGTATCAAAAATAATAGGTTCCAAATTTGTAATCCTTATAAATTTAGAATTTCTAAATATAAACTCATACATATTTTGATCCAACTATGTAATTAGGTCAAGCTCCTATTGTGTATAATCTCTTAGGTTTCATTTTATCTAGTAATGAAACATACCATGATCTCTATTATATATCATCGAACTCTTTTGATAGATCGAAATAATTCTAGCTCATCCCTCAAGGATTGTTGATCCGAAATGATCCTAGTGAGTTTCCAAAATCTATCAGTGATGTTTAGCAGCATGTAGTGGCAACCTAACATAATAGAAGAATGAACCCCTGGGTATAGTTATCATGTGATTAAGTTCTTCTATCAAGAGTCCCGACAAGATATAGGTCATGGAAGCTCATCAAACCCTAAACATCTATCATATATATGATTTAATTAGCTTAAGTCCAATATAAAATTTATGGAAACTCTTTTCCATCCTTCACCTACTATGGTCATAGATTTTTGAACTTAGCTTCTTAAATTATAAAGGACTATACCTTAACTACTAAGATTAATAGATCCTTTATAAGTGCACTCCCTACTCCTATAATAAATATACTACAACCAATGAACACCATAAGGATCCAAATGGCTAGGGCTAATATTTTATGTTGTCAAACTACAATAACCTCATTATGAGTGATCAAGGCAACGCAAATCAAAGAACCACTCACACAACTACAGTATCGAGAAAATCATTGACGAATGAGTAGATATCTATATGACTTCTCATGTTGGTCATGCTCAGTATCATCATTCTCTAATGACCGCCTGCACTCTTGCTTTAGTGTCCCATACCGTGGACTCAAGACTCATCTATTCTAAAAGAGAAGCTATCTGTATAACAATCACATCATATCAATCACTGTTCCCATGATATCCTATGATCGAGAGTATTTAGAAATTAATCTATGATGATACATGTCTTAAATTCTCAACTCTTGAGAATATGTGTCATTATCCATTAATTTCTTGGATGATATATGGGCACATCATGTATAGAAAAATAACCTAATTATAATTATTAAATATAATTTTATATTCTAGAAATAAAAATATATCAGTCAGTTTGGTTTTTAGGGCATACATTTAACAATCTTCCACTTGTACTAAAGCCAATCAGCCATACATTTCAGTCCCATATTATGTACTTCAATTTTAGCTAGCCAAAGCTTACTAAGCTAGTGGGTTTGCCATATCTTATGTGAAGTTTACTCTCTGTACCTTAATAAGGTAGTTGTGAATTGAATTATCATTCTGTGTTCGGACTTCTAGTAAGATCTTGGTTCCTTAGCTAGAGCTATGGCTCCATGATTGCTATGATAGAGTGTTATAACATCCGATGACACCACACTCATCTATAATAAATTGTTGAACCAGAATCATCCTAGTACCTTTAAAATGATGATGTAGTTAGCCTTCCTAATCAAACCTATAATGATTTGTTCCAAACCACCATTGTTTAAGAACACATTATATATATCCTTATTCCCTCAATTCTCCAAATTTAAAGATCTAAAGCATATCTTAATATTTCTTAAGTCTTAAAGAATGTTTTCACAGTTCTCCAGATCATAGTCTAGATTTTACAAGCATTTGCTCATGACATTCACAGCAAAAATCATATTACATATATAGCATGATTTATATGAGGCTCCTTATGGTATAAGCTCAAAAAAATCCAGCTTATATTAAAATCTCTTCAAATGTATTAGGACACATTTTGGAGATTAGTTCCATACTTAAGGGTCAAATCCCTAATTAGATTTTTCAGGTTAAACATTTTTAATACTTTTTTAATATACAAATTCTATGATAAGTATAGCATCCTCCTTGGTTTATCTCATAGACTTACATTCCAAATATAGACTTACCTTCCAAATATAAGATGCCATCTTATATGTCTTCATTGAAGAGTTACCTAGATAATCATAACCTTACCTAGATCAGCATAGGAATCTCATTCGCAATAGCAGAATATTATCTATTATAATGCATGAAATTACATCCTCTCACTAACCTTTTATAAATATATAGTTTTTCTTCTTGTTCTTGAAAGAATCAAACTATTTGATCATATCACAGAAATGACAATTCCAATTCTGAGCTATTTGCTTTAATCTATTTATATAGATCCTTTACAGTTTAGACATTGTGATTTCATCATTGTCCATTAACCCAATCTCATCAACAATTAGTATAGATTTTAGTATGGTAGTCAATATTGACTATAACCTTTCACCTAAGCCTGGTCTTATAGTCCTAACTCCCTAACCATATGAATGGAAGTCAAAATACCCTCTACAAGTTTATAGGACCATTTATGGGCAAAGTAGTACCATTCCTTATCATATGGGTAAAATTTTAAAATAAAAATAGCTTGGAATAAAGAACACCTTGGCTCTATTCTGACCAAGTCATGGATGAAAATGAAGCTGATGATTACCTTAAAATCGTTTGGAGAAAACTAGGTTGGAGTTACCTTATAAAAATCTAAAATGTTTCTAATGAATGGATAAAAAAGAAACCAAACTCTGGTATCGAATGCATCTTCATAGAAAGCGATGTATCCGAACAAAGGAGATAGAACCCATTCATCAGAACTTGGCATAGTTAACTTAATGCTATTAGGGATAAAATAACTATCCATAAGTCTCCTAAGATCTGCTTCAATGATCTCGTATATCTCTTGGTCAGGGCCCAAAAGGGCCCTCTTATGGCATTTGATAAGGATGTCAGAAATAACTGGATGAGCTTCCTTGACTAGGTTCAGGTTTGCTATGGTTTCAGTAATGCTTACCCTAGAGCTTTTTATCTTCTTAATGGCCTTCTTCATCTTAGGGCCCATGGCTATAAGTAGGGAGGATTGAAAAAAAAAGAAAGCTAAGATCTCTTACCAAGAAAAATGAGGCCCTAGTTCTCCTATCCAAAGTAAATGATGAGACTCCAAAGGGGGCCATCTATTAACTCACTGGAAGATGATGGCAAAAGAATAGAAGATTAAAAATCTTCTATTGAAGGAAAAGACTTTTATTTATAATGGTGTCCAATAGTCTAGATTAAATCATCTTGTCATTTAGATTCTAGCCACATTACTCGATCTTTGACTAAAGGCATAGGCCACTCATTTTGCAACACATGGGTCACTCTTACTAGTTGGAGGGCATATCCCATGGATCGAGCAATCACTATCTTTTTGAAAACTATCCATTGCCAATTTAATCATTTTTAATAAAAAGGCATATGCAACACTAAATGCCATATAATAAAATGGTGGCTAACTAATTAAGTTTTTTTTCCACTAAAAGCCTATGGGGACTTATCGTCATACTTCCAAGTTGAATTGATTAAATCACTTCAAATTTAGAAGTGGGGGCTAGTGTTATAGGATAAATGATATGTCTAATCTCTTCTGATCTAGTTATAAGTAATTGTAGATAAGTATAAAAGATTTGGCTAGGCTCTGATCTCTTATTAAGATGCAAAACACCTAATGGCTAGATATCGATCTCTTACCAAGGTATGAAGTACTTATTGGATATGAGTAGTGTTGGGGTATCCCGGTCCAAGTACGAACCGAACACCGGTTCGGCTGACCGAAGACCTTTCCTCCAAACCAACAATTTCGGACCTAGAAAGATCAGGCCAACAACGGGCAACCCAATGCTCTCCGCCGGCCTACGACATCCGAAGGCAAGACCTTCGGATTATGTCTTCGACTCTAACCGAAGACCAGGCTTCTCGTCGACTTCCGAAGACATGCTCTTCGTTTCATGTCGGAGACACGATCTCTGACCCTTGGTAAACACCAAGTCCTCGACTCATACTGAAGGCAAGATCTCCGACCGAGAAGATCTGAAGATAGGAAGATTCCCGATTTAATTATGAGAATCTTCCTAAGTAGGGTGAAATCTGAAGATAGATCCACGATCTGTCCCAGATAGGCAACAGTAACCAACGATTGCTATCGACTATCTTCATGCCACGATCATGGCATGCAACTCCAGCTGCTACGCCTCCGGTCTGGCCGAAACCACTCAATGATAACCCATGATTGTCAATCATGGAGAGAAATTAACTTCCTGTAATTACTGGGAGAAGAACGGATCCGCAGGCCGGATGGCTCCTTCTAAATAGTGGTAAGAGGAAATGCTCAAGATAAGTACACACACTCTAGATTCACAAAGCCTTTCCCTCTGCTTCTCGAGAATCTTTCCCATTCTGTGGCTGGGGCCCGCCTCTGATTTAGGCATCGGAGTGTCCACTGCCGTAGCAACTCCAGCAAGGGACCTATTTTGTAGGTGAACCGGGGAGCGGTCCTGTGGTGCAGTAGCTCCGACCGGCCGGAACAGGGACTCCATGCTAACAGTAGGTTTAGGAGCTAATTGAGTTTACTTCCAAAGTTATCGATCAGTTTTCTAAATGACATCTAGACTCTCAGAAGCTTAAAGCCATTTTGGTGCATTCAGTTTATCAAGCTTGGAGAGAAGCAGCAATAATAATGATTAATACTAAATTTTTTTTTTTAATGACCACTCTATAATCTCGTCATTCATATATTTATTATTTTTAAAATATCATCAAAAAGAATTTATGTTTTTGTGATGAATCATAAAATTATCATTAATACATTGATTAATATATTCATTTTAGTGCTAAGAATTATGAGAACATATTATATCATCACTAAAGTGATAGAGTTTTAATAACCACTTTATCAGCTTATCATTAAATATATATATATATATATATATATATATATATATATATATATATATGTATGTATGTATATATATATAATGATTATTTTAAAATATAATCACTAAAAATATAAGTTTTAATGATGAATTATAAATTATCATAAGTAATTTGATCAACATTGATTTTGATACCAAATTATGACAATAAAATATATATTCACTAGAAACATAGATTTTTAATGACTACTCTATAAATTTTGTCATTAAAGATATATATATATTTATAGTGACTATTTTAAAATATCATCACTAAAGATATAAGTTTTAGTAATAAATTATAAAATTAGCATTAGTTAGTTGACCAAAATGATAATTTTTTATAATAAAATGGAAAATAATCATAAAAGATATGTATTTTATAATGGCATCTCATTTTATTACTAAAAATATTAGCCAAAATAGTTTGTTAAGGCTACTTCTTATTTTCATCACTAAATATGAGATTTTGATGACTAGACTTACGTTTCATCACTAAAAGTTCATCACCAAAAATTTGAATTATTGTAGTATTATAATAGTGAGGTCCATGTCCATGCAAAAGTCAGATCATATTCCTAACGCTACAAATAGATCAGGTTGACCCATAAGCCGAACTGATGTGACCTACTTAGACTCGATTCGAGCCATTTTTAAGGACCTATGAGTCCAAATATGATTCTAAAATTAGACCCATTCCATTTTCTAAATAAGGTCTATGTTTACTTAATTCAGATCTGATCCAAACATGGTGAAATTATTAGAATCCAAGCCTATTTGAGTTCTAAGTTATGATTTCATATTTGTATGGACTATGACTTTAACATAAAGAAAATTTAAAATTATTTTTATATCTTAATTTATTTTGAGAGCAATTTTATTTGTTGTCTATTTTGTATAGTTAATAGCAATTGATTATATGGTAATTAAAATATAGTTGACTACATTTGATCTCGACCCAACTTGCACCGATCTGAACTTAATCTAAATCCAAATTTTTTAGATTTAGGCTAGATTATATATGGACATGACCTGACCTTAATATTTTGTTGGATCAAAAATATAAGATAGGGACTCAACCCGATCCGATCTTCTATTGGATTGGATGCGAGTTTAATATTAGAACCCATTCAAGAAACCAAATTAGGTCGAGATTACTCAAGACCCGGTTCAACCTAACCTATTTGCACCCTTACATGTTCTTCTTCCTAGTTTTAGTTGAATTCTTTTATCCAAGAAAGATATGTGATGCATGACATGCAGGGATGCGAATATCAATGTAATGAAATGCAAAAATTTAAGGTGAGCAATGATTCCAAAAAATATAGCTTAACTCTTCGCAAGAGAATAAAAAGAGCACTGAAGAAAACTACTAGAAGATAAAATCACTTTCCCGTAGATTAGACCTATTTAAGCAATAAATTGATTGGGCCTAATGATTGAGAAACCTTTTGAATTAGGACAAGCTCTTTCAAGAGTTTAGATCCGAGAGAGAGAAAGGGGCTTGTTACCAGACAATGATCTCTCTTCCCTCAATAGTTGGATCACTCAACACTCCTAAATTGGACATTTAGATAAAAAGGCTGAATCCCTTAAATGTTCTAGCTTCATGTCAATGGTTCCAAGGCAAGGAGGACCTCTTCTTTGGCTCTGGGAACCTCGGGATCCTGCAAACAGATTAATCAGATACCAAGGGGAGAATAGGGAAAAGAAAAGAGAAGGAGATTAGCAAGGGAAGGAGAAAGGATGCGATGGAGTCTTGAAGACTAGAGAACTCGATTGGGCCTCAGACCCTTCTCCCTCACGGAGTGGCAATGCTTGGAGCAATAGAAATAAAAGAAGTTTTTTTTTCATTCATTCTTCAACATCCCATTACAAGAGGAGGAGGGGTATTTATCATTTACCCAAGCCTTTTTGAAATTTGAATTAGAGAGATTACATGCACTAATCAAGGAGGAATAAGTGGGATGCCTCATTTGAATTTGAAAAACCTTCCATGTTGGTGTGGAGATGAAAATGGGGTGCCTCATTTGAATTTTGAATTCCATGCTTTGGAAGACATGGGTGGGGCCTTCCATGTTGGTGTGGGGAGTGAGGTGGGGACCATCTTATATAGAGGATGAGGTGGCGCAAGGAATGGGTTCCTTCTGGAGTCTTTTCTTGCATGGAGAGTGATGTGGCATCCTCTATCCAGTGGTCATGCTTCTTGGTCTTAACTTGGGTCTATGTTGGTTGTCCTCTTGAGTTAAACTTGACTCAAATAAAATAAATTACATGACATAAACTGAAGAAAGAATAAATTGACTCAAATATCTAAGTACAGGACATAAACTTAAAGAAAAAATAAAACTTACAGGATCCAAAAGCTTAATTATCTGCAATCCATAATGAGCTCGGATTGGTCTGAATTGAATGTAGCCTCTTTCGGATCCTGGTGCTCGCACCAATTCTTCCGGGATGGGAGGAACTCGATCCTATCGAGTATGGATCAGCTTGACTTTGATATTGCTCTAATAAAGTTGGATCAATGTGTTGTATATCCTCCCAAGTGATCCACGAGTTTTCAGATTTGGGTCGACCTTGCCAACGAACCAAATAATGCTGATAGCCTTTATTCCTGGTAGTAATAGCCTGGTCATCCAGAATATGCTCAATCCATTCTCGCCATTCTGATAAAGTGACTGGTGGACACTCAAGTGAAGGTTCACTCTCAAGAAATGCGTCAGGCTCAAAAGGCTCACTAGGTATCACTGCTAGTTCCTTATACTCAACTAGATTTGAAATATTAAAAGTTGAGCTAATGTCGAATTCGGGTGGTAACTTAATCACATAGGCATTAGATCTAATTTTCTTTAATACTTTGAAAGGACCAGCTCCGCGGGCATGTAATTTTTTTATGGTTCTGGGGGGGAACCATTCAGGTCTAAGCCTAATCATCACATAGTCTCCCTTAGTGAACTCTTTGACTCTCTTATAGGAATTAGCCATACATCTATAAGCTTTATTACTCAGATTAGTTTTCTTGCTAATTTTCTTATGTATATCTCTAACATGCTGTGCATATGACTCAGTTGACTCAGAAACTTGTGCATGCATGGATAAAGGAATAAGATCTATGGGTCTCCTAGGCTTGTAACCATGGATAATTTTAAACGGGCTCTTTCCAGTGGACCTATTGACTGAGCTATTATAGGAAAATTCAGCATGTGGTAACAAGAGATCCCAATTTCCAACATTTTTGCCTACAAGATACTTTTATAGGTTTCCAAGGCTCCTATTCACAACTTCAGTCTGGCCATCGATTTGTAGGTGATAGATGGTAGAAAATTTGAGCTTGGTTCCTAACATGTGCCATAGGATCTTCCAAAAATAGCTTATGAATCTAACATGGGGTTGTTCCCTTTGGGGTTGATCCAGGATTTCCTTAGTTGACAATATCCAAATGGGTGAACCCTCGTTAAGCTTGCATTCTAAATCCTTAGCTTTGATCAAGTGTAATCCTCGTTTCTTTCCCTTCAAATTGCTAGACCCTTTTTTGGTGTTGTCCTTAGGTCGTGAAGAGTTTATGATAATTTTCTTTCCAAGGTGGTTGAAGTAACAGGAGTTGGAACGACTGTACAGGATAGCATCATAATCATACAACCAAGGTCGACCTAGAATAATACTACTAACCCTCATAGAAAGAACGTCACACCAAACTTTTTCTTAATAAGATTGGATTTGGACTGTAACTTGGCATCTTAACTTAATGGGAATGAAAGTTGAATCAATCCAAAATACCTTATAGGGGTTGGGATGGGGAACAGTAGGCAAACCTAGATTTTTGACAGCATTAGTAGAAATGACATTAACACAACTCTCACTATTTATGATAAATTTGCAAACCTTCTCCCCTAATTTGATAAAAGTTTGTAGGATGGTGGTCCTACGCCAATCTTCATGTTCCTTAATTTGAGTCAGAATATATCTAACGACTCCCAGTAACTCAGGTGGATCTATAGTTTCCTCATCTCCCTCATACTCATCCACTAAGTTTGATCCTGTTTCATACACTTCTTCCTCAAATTCTTCAACGGGTTCAGGAGCTTCTTCCTCTAATTCTCCTATGTGTAGGACTCTAGTAGGAGACTAACTAGCATAGTAACCAACTTTATGACACCTAAAGCAATGAATATCAGGATTATTGCTTCTTTGAACTTCAGGGCCCTTACCCCTATCATTCTTGTGACCTAATAGGATAGTAGGAGTGGGTCGAGTTGAAGGAACTTGACTAGAACTTGGCTTATATCTAAGTGTACTAATCCTGTTGGGTTTAGACCAATGGATCACGGGTCCCCTCTGAAATCTCTCAAAGTCCTTAGCGATTTGATAGGCTTATTCTAGATCATGGACTTCTCTCAAAAATAACTCCCTTTGAATTTTCTCACGTAAGCCAGCTCGAAATCTAGATAGGGTCATGGCCTTAGACTCATCTATGCTATATCTCATAATGTACTCATCGAATTTGGCAATGTATTCAGATATAGTTCTATTACCCTGACTCAACCTTTGCCACTGTCTAAAAATCTCTGTTGATAGGACATGGGGAGGTACTTTTCCCTAAGTTTAATCTCCATGGCTCTCTAGATGTTATGGGCATGTCTCCTCTCTGATGACATATGCGCTCAACATTTTCTCAATATAATCTCACCTAGCGGACTAGTCTAAGTTTGGCTAACTTAAGCTTCCTCTCTTCAGACATCTCATACTATTCAAAGTACTAATCCAGGTCACCTTCCCAATCAGTGTATACCTTAGGGTCTAGACTTCCATCAAAGGTAGGTGCTTCTAAGAGAATGCTCCTAATGGCTTTTTCATCCTGGTCCACAAAATCATGGTATGGTCATCTCTGGTTATGTTCCAAGGCAGGTTCATGGCGTTGGACTCTTCTAGGATTAAGAGGAGTTGGTAGAGGTGATTCAGGTTCAGCACGAGTCACATGGGTCTCTTCTACAGTCCTAATACGCTCCTCCATTCGATCAAACCTATTATTTAGTTGGGCAAACTATTCAGTCATGGTCCTTTGGAGTGTTTCAAAATTAGGATTCATGGTTAAACTAGGCTGGGTTTGGGATTGCTGGTATTGGGTTCCTGATCTAGTGGTCACGCAGCATAGAATTCCTAGTTTCTAGGGCTCCTGACCTAAATGCTCAATGTAGCATGAATTACTCGGGAGGACTTGCAGTGCCTCGATCCCGACCTTCTGAAGAATTACCTAAACCAACTCAACTCTTACTCGACAGGGTCGAGTTTCTCCCACCCCGAGAGAATTGGTGTGGGCACTAGACCTCTGGTTAGGGTTTCAATTTTTGGGTCTTGTAATAAGGCTTCAAGCTTCAACTTTGTAATTTTCCTTTTGCTTTGAATTGAGTCTGTACTTTGACCAATTGGGTCAAATTGTGTCATGTACTGAGTCTAGTCACAAATTGAGTCTAGTCTGAGTATGTTGGAAGTATGGGTCCATGCAAGAAGTGGTCTTAAAATTTAGTCTCCTTGGAGCCAAGTCAGGAAGGAATCCAAGTCAGCTCAGGGCCCACCTTTTCATCCTATGTGGTGCCATGACAACTTGCCATGTGGGCAGCACACTCTTCATCCTTGGATGCCCAAAGAGGAGGAACACATCACTTGGCACTAGCCCTTTTTCCCTCCCCCTATCAAGCTCCTTTCCAAGCAAGGGTGGTCGGCCAAAGAGAAGGTCAATTGGAGTTGAAGTTGGGAATTCAAATCCCTTGCTTCAAGCCCTCCAATCAAGTCTTCTTCCCAAATTGTTTGAACCTCTTTGGAAGGAAGAGACAAGATCCATGGGCACCTCCACCTCACACTCCCCATGTCATACCTGATACCAAAAAAGGATGCACAACAAAGGAAGGAAGAAGAACACATGCCTTGCTCCAAGCCTCTCTTCATGTTTTCTTCCAAAACAAAGAAGCTTCTTTCCAAGTTCAAGGCGCCAAGATCCCTCCTCCAAGCCTTGCATCATGCCACGCCCAATCAAGCTAGCTCTTGGTCGGCCAAGGAGAGAAGAAAGTCAAAGGTTTTGGGCGCCCATTCAAGAATTCTTCTAAAATTTTTATTTGAAATTCAAAAGGGTCCTAAGGTGTCTATTTAAAGGACCCAGCCCCTCCTTTGTAAGGTTAATTTTGATGAATGAAAAAATTATATTTCTTGAGTTCAATCTCTTGCTAGTTGCCTTCGTTCACTAGGAACGTCGATCTTCATGAGGAAGCACCTTCGCCTTCGGGCGTCGAGAGGTGTGAGGCCTCAAACTACCGTCACTTCCGCAACTCCATCATCCGACTCCGAATCAAGCAGAACTCCACCATCACTTCAACCACTGCTTTCCTTCTGATTGAAGCTTAACTTTTATCTTCTTTGAATACTCGCAGGTCCTGCAGGTGACACGAGTATAGAGATGGTTGCCTTTGCCATCATGATCTTCGAACAGCCAGTTGGCGCCTCTGTAGGGTTGACGGCTCGAGCATCCAAGCGCATCCACCAAAGTGAGCAATCTCTATATCGGGCACTTCAGATCTTTGAGGTTTGCCCCCTGACTCTTAATTAGGTCTTGATCGGAGAGCTAAGTCCTATGGGGTTTCTCAATCCCGGGATCCTCTCTTTATCATTGTTTAGGGACTACCTGCTTCTTGATAGTTTTTGTTATTGTAGAACCCTAGATCATCTCTTACTTATTTTTGGGAATCCAAAGAAAACCATTAAAATCTAAAAAAATCACAAAACCCTAAAAATCACTTGCATCATCATTTCATCTTTGCATCTAGTTAGTCCTCCATCATTTCTGGTATCAGAGCATGGTTAGGACTTTAGCTCTTCTTAAGTACCTGGATTAGGTGCTTCACCAGGCCATCCGGTCTTAGGAGAAAAGTAGGATTTCAAGACCCTCTCCTCCCATTCCACGGGGATCTCCTAAGGCATGTAGGGGTGCCATTGTGATAGGCCTTTGAAGGAGTATACAAGAAGAATAGGTTTAAAAGAATAAAAAGATTTTGCATCATAGATTTCATCTTTTAATTTCTGCTGTTTTCCTTTCTGTATATAGTATGTTGTTTTAGTTTTTACTGTTTATAAAAATCTCCAAATTTCATGATTTTCATTTTAATAGATCACATATAATTCAAAGTATTTTTGATAATTTTCTTAGATTTTATTTCAGTTTGTAGAATTTCTACAAGCCAAAATATTACCTGAGAGTGAGTTCTGTTCAGAGAATTTCAGCAATTTGCATTTTCTTGTGTTTTCAATTGTCATCTAGTTTAATCTTGCATTTAGAGTAATATCATTTCATTTCCATCATCTTAACTCTGTTTTCATACATCAAAAATACAAAAACATAATTTAGTGACATCACATTAGATCATTTGCTTGCATTCATTTTCATAAATCACTTAAGGATGGCAATTTGACATAGGGTCAGGATTTCATTACCTGTCCCTAGCCCAAAAATCACTAACCTGCATATCGAACCAAAACTCTAACTAAAATCCAATAGACACTTAATTTGCTCTAGAGAGCTTAGGGACACCAACTGGTCGAGTGAAGACTAAGTGTCTATTCTTGGCATCAGCCCATTCTGTGTGTGCTGTTGCTCTTGGTATCTAGGCTTGGTGATTCAGGGCTTGTGAGTTTGGTTCGCCTACCTAGCCAATCCCAGATTTGTATCTAAGGTTGGCGTTCAGGGACCTCCACTCCCCTACACCTACTTGGCCAAGGACAGAGTTACTACAGACTGGTTTGCCACCCTGACTTAGGTAACTGGTTGAGATTCTAGGTCTAGTAGATCTTAGACGTTTTTGGGTGCTTAACCCATGTCCACTAAATCAGGAGTACCCTATCATCCCCATCCTTCCCAACCAAGTAAACCCATGGACAACACCTGAAGAGATCTATTAAAGGCCATCAAGGAACAATTGGATAAGATGGACAATAAGCTTGACAAGTTTGATCAAAGTGTAACAAGACTAGAAACTCGGATTAGGACCCATAAGCCTCACACTAAACTGAAGTTTAAATCACTTCCCCATCCTAGGAGTTTCCCTCAACATGATCCCTCCTATTATAGACCTGAACCCTTTAGGAACCCTAGCCGAGCCCTAGGAACTAGCCATGAGTATGGTCAGGTCCACCTGAGTCGACCTAGTCCAAACCGATCTGACCTAAGTCGACCCACCCCTGCTACCCTATGTGTTCACCAGGATAACATTAAAGAGGGAGAGTATATCGCTGACCTGGGATTGGTTGACCCAGAAAACACCCAGGCAGAAGCTACTTTGGAAGGACCCTTAGAAAATCGTGAACCCACCAGTGAGCTTGAAGTAAAAGTATATGAAGCTGAAGCACACTTAGTGGATAAATATGAAGAATAGTTAGAGGATGAGACTACTGAGGGAACCCCTACTACCAAAGAGACTCATGAACCAACCCAGAAAGAGGAACCTTCTGAAGAATTTCAAGGAGAAAAGATCGAGCCCACTGAGAATCTAAGTGAAGAAACCCCTGAGCTTATTAAGAAATCCAAAGAAAACATCTCGGAGTCAAGTCTAATGGTGAAGTGTGATGTAGATGAACCCAAGGTTGAAATCATTGAAGAAGCAAAGGAAAATGAACCTGAACCCACTACAAATTTTGAAGAGGAAATGACCGAGCCAGAATCACATCTAGTAAATGAACATGAGGATTCACCAGTCTTTTCCACAGGAGTTCAGGAACCATCCCTTAATGAACCGATCCAAAGAGAACATCCTCAAGAGATGGTTGAAGCTCAAAAAGAAAATGAGGATGTAGTTCCTGATGAGTTACCTGATCAGTTACCGTTTGGTGCGGACACCAAAGGCACCAGAATAAGGCAGAGGCTTCTCAACCCTCTATGAATTGATCAATAATTTATGAGTCCATCTATAATAAGGTCTTAGCCCATCTGAGTCCTTTTTTTAGTTGTTGTTTGAGTCTTTTGAGTTGTTATTTCAGTTCTGTACTAGTCAGCTTATGTTGAGCTAGTTCAGTCCAATGCTAGTCAACTCATGTTGAGCTTATTTTATTTTTTTTGAGTCCTGTCCAAGCATACTGAAGACTCAAGACTATATCATACAAGTGAAGACCAAGTCCAACTAGATTGAAGACATGGAAGTATAGCACAAGTCCAACCCAGCTTGAAGATTTGAAGACCCCAGGAGGAAAATTCAGAAAACCCTGATTTCTTGCAGATGCCCTCTAGATGCCCAGATTCCCTTCCAGATGCCAAAGTATATTCATAAATAAGGGCATCCATGATTCCAGAGGTCCATCTACATCCTAGCCCAAAGAAATCAAGCCCAGGTGCCAAGCCCAAGCCCCTAAGAAGCAAGATACCAGGGAATATTCCTGCTACCTGGCTACCAGGCCACCCTAGCTTCCAGAGGCCCAAACCCATGCACCCGAGCCCCTTTGGGCTGGCCTTTTGCTGCTCCTAGAAGCCCAACACGCCTCCCTAGGCGTTCTTGGAGTCTTGACCAAGTCAAGAAAATTTTTAGGGATTTTTCTACCTAATATTTCCTTATTTTCTAGCTAGGGTTTGAGAGGGAAAAGGATTCTTATGTAAAGACTTATGTACCCTTACTTGGAGCCCAAGGTTAAGGGTCTATTTAAGGGATCCTAGCCTCTTGTATGAAGGAGAATTTTTGATGAATGTAAACCTTAAGTTCTTTTATTGAGTGGTGTGATACCCTGCTGTGTGCATAAAGGGGTTTGTGAGAGTTCTTCTTCCCGGTGTTTGCAATCATCTTCTTGCTGCCAACAAACCCTCCAGATCCCTGGACGCCCACTCCAAAAGAAGCCTTCCCTTGCTGTTTTTCCTTTGTTTTCTTGTTCCTTTTTGAATTTTCTAACCCTTGACAGGTCGTTTGCAGGTCCCCGAGTTCCTACGAATCCAACGACTCCAGCCAAGCCTCAATCGGATCACCGAGCAGAAAGCCGGGTATCCGTGGGTCTTTGGCTCAGTTTTCCAGGCCGCATCCATCGAGGAACGAGAGACCCTTTGCTGCGATCTTCATAGACATTGTCAGGTACACCCCCTCTACCTCCAGTAATTTTATTGTAGGAGAACTTGCCCTAACCGAGGCTTCTCAGCCCCCGGCGGTCCTTCTTTGCTACTTTTCTAGGTCCTAATCTGCATGCTGATCTTCAAAAATTCATACAAAATTCCCTACAAATAATTTTGATCTGAAATTCAGGAATTCATCACCTAACTCAACATGTAAAACATACAAAAGGAATTGCATGCATATTAGTCCCACATCATTTGGTATCAGAGCTTAGATTAGGGCTTGTTTTCTGCAATTTTTTAGTCCATATATACTCTGTTATTTTAATTATATCTCTCTTTTAAAAACTCTAAAAATTTTGAAATTTGTTTTTATGGATTTATCATAATTCAAAGTAATTTTTATAATTTTTTCAGATTTTATTTCAGACTATGAATTTTCTTCAAGCCGAAATACATCCTGTAAATTTTTGACTCTGTTTATTTTCAGCAAGACAAGTTTGGAAGTTTTAGGTTTTTGTTTAGCAATTTTTGCATATTTTTCAATTTTAGTATATTTCCATCATATTAGGACATGATTTACAAGTTTTCTTCTATTTAAAAAATACCAAACAAAAAAAAAATACATATTCTCCAAAAATACCAAAAAAAAAACATCTAAACCTTAATTTGCATCCTCATCTGCCTGCCATCATTGCATAATTTACTTTTAAGGGCACTCTTGCTATATCAGATGGGGGGAGGATTTGATCACCTCTCCTTAGGCCAAAACCACATCCCTTGCATTCGGTCCCAAGCCTTAACCTAAAATTAATTAGACTTAATTTGCCCTAGTGGGCTAGGGACACCAACTGGTCGGGTCCGGGCTAAGTGTTAGATCACTGTGTCAAGACTAACCTGTGTGTTCCTTGTGCTTGGTGTCTAGAATGGTGGTTTAGGGATTCAATCCCGAAGGGCTTGTGTGCTGGTCCGTCTACCTGGCCAATCTTTGATTGGTGTCTAGGGTTGGCAATCAGGGACCTAACACTCCCCTTACACCTGCCTGGCTGAGTACAGGGTTACTATAGGCTAGTTTGCCACCCTGATTGAGCATCTAGTTTGATCTCTAGGTCTAGTCAGCTATAGTCGGTCTGATCGAGTCTTGCATGAGCACTAGATCAGGAGTTTCATATCACCCACCTCCTTCACAAATGTCTGAACCCATGGAAAACTTACAAGCCCAAATAAAAGCCCTAGCTGATCAAATGGCCCAGATGGCTACCCATATAACTACCTAGATGACCCAATTAACTCAGTCTCGTATTCAAACTAATGATAGAATTGACCATCTTGCCAATAGGTTTGATCAGTTAAAAGTCCGGGTAGGGACCCCAGAAAAAAACCATGGGTCACAGTCTGAGCCAGATCCTAATTCCCCTCAACTTAGGAGGACCCCAAACCCTGATCCATACCTTGAGGCCGAACCTAGGAGAGCCCATCGTCATGACCCAATCCCTATGGTTAGTCCTAGAAGATCCAATCAGGATTTTGTAGGCCAGGAAGATAGATCCTATTTACCCACATCCTCTAAGCCTAGTATATCCACAACCTATAGATCTTCTGACTCCAAATCCTATGAACCTAGAACCTATGAATCCAGAACCTATGAACCTAGATCCTATGACTCTAGATCCCATGATCATAGATCCTATGCACCCACACCCTATGAGCCTAGTAGACCTAACACCCTATATTCTGACCCATATAGGGAGTCCAACCCTAGGAGAACCCAATATTCTGACCCATATAGGGAATCCAACCCTAGGAGAACCCAATATTCTGACCCATATAGGGAGTCCAATCCTAAGAGGACCCAATATCCTGACCCATATAGAGAGCCTAACCTTAGGAGGACCCCATACCTTGATCCATCCTTAGAACCTAATCATAGAGCTGACCCAAAATCCTATGACCCTAGATCCTATAATCCCAAGACCCATAGATCTGCACCCTTGTCCTATGAGCCTAGAGAACCCATAACCCCTAAGTATCAGCCTAGTACAAGTCATGCTTCCCCTAGTCAACTTGAACCCCATAGGATTAGTATCCCTAAATATGAATCCAATAGTGAGCCACTACCTCTTATACAACCTGAACCTACTAGGAGTAGTACCCATAATCAGAGACCAGAACCTAACCAATTTCCTGCTAGCCGACCTTCTCCAACCATTCCTGAGATTCGCAAGGCTTACATTAACGCGAAAGTGTATGAAGCTGATGTGAGCCTAGTGGATGAGTATGAGGGAGAAGAGGAGACACCTTTAGTAGACCTAGAATTAGCTGACCCAGTAGATACCCAGGTAGAAACCAACGCAGAGCTAGTTGACCTTGACCACATCCAACCTAAAGCTATAATGGAAGAACAAATAGAGGAAGAGAACCTAGGTACTGCTGCTAGAACCTTACCTAAGGAAACCATAGAGGAGAGCCAAATTATAGAGTCTAGTCCAAAAATACAAGAACCAGAAGAATTTATTAAGGACCTGATCTCTTTGAATCAATACCTTCAAGATGAGTCCCCTCCTATAGTTCCCATTAAGGACCTCTTCCCCGAAATTAGCGACCCATCCTTCCATTATGCAAACCCTGTAGATATAGCTCAACCTCGTAAGGTTAACCTCATTAGTATAGGATTAGTTCCTGACACCCCGTCTTTTATCCTACTTTATCCAACTAACCATGAACCTTTTTCTCTACCTTACCAAACTAATTCTGAACCCACTTCCTATTTTCTGCCCTTTCCTGACACCTCCAGCATTTCTAGGATCATTAAATTATATTTAGCTGAGATTAGCATACTGCATGCATTCATCATGCATGTTAGGTTTGCATCTTACTTCTGGCATACTCTTTGGAATTTGCTAGGAGTTCACTGTAAATTTTCATGTGCATGTCAAGCTAGGATCAAACCTAAAGAACCTATAATCTATTAGGTTTAGATCCAAAGAGTTCAATAAAATTTCCTTCGATAGGAATGCATAGTCGAGTCTGTTAGGTGTCAGTATGAGTCCTTTGCATCATTTGTTAGGAGTCTGCATGTGCCCAGCATGTTCACCACCCGCACTAATCTTAAAACAACTGGCTAATTCCCGAAGAAGGGTCAAAGAATTTGATGTAGTGGATTCTATCTTGGTTAGGCTTAGGCCTAAAAGAAGCTTCATGCTCGCAGAGCCAGACCTTTTAAAGTGATAGAGAAGGATTGGATCAAATGCCTAGGAGTTAGACTTGCCTTCGGATTTGGGCATTAGTTCTACCTTCAATATTATAGACCTGGTTGAGTATAGGGAACCGGCAGTGATACCTAGTAAGGCCTTTGGACCTATTCCTTTTTATTGTGAGTGACCCTAACCTAGAGTGTCCACTAACAAATTGGCCTGAGAGAGGAGAACGGATCGAGCGTATCTTGGACGATCAAGCCATCACAACCCGAGGCCGTGACTATCAATGCTTCCTGGTCCGATGGTAAGGCCAGCTAGAGTCGGACGATTCATAGATTTCTCGAGAGGACTTGCAATGCCTCAACCCAGACCTTCTCGAGAGATATGTGAGCCAGTCTGATCTTCACTCGATAGGGTCGAGTTCCTCCCACCCCGGGAGAATTGGTGCGGATACCAAAGGCACCAGAATAAGGCAGAGGCTTCTCAACCCTCTGTGAATTGATCAATAATTTATGAGTCCATATGTAATAAGGTCTTAGCCCATCTGAGTCCTTTTTTTAGTTGTTGTTTGAGTCTTTTGAGTTGTTATTTCAGTTCTGTACTAGTCAGCTTATGTTGAGCTAGTTCAGTCCAATGCTAGTCAGCTCATGTTGAGCTTATTTTATTTTTTTTGAGTCTTGTCCAAGCATACTGAAGACTCAAGACTATATCATACAAGTGAAGACCAAGTCCAACTAGATTGAAGACATGGAAGTATAGCACAAGTCCAACCCAGCTTGAAGATTTGAAGACCCCAGGAGGAAAATTCAAAAAATCCTGATTTCTTGCAGATGCCCTCCAGATGCCCAGATTCCCTTCCAGATGCCAAAGTATATTTATAAATAAGGGCATCCATGATTCCAGAGGTCCATCTGCATCCTAGCCCAAAGAAATCAAGCCCAGGTGCCAAGCCCAAGCCCCTAAGAAGCAAGATACCAGGGAATATTCCTGCTACCTGGCTACAAGGCCACCCCAGCATCCAGAGGCCCAAACCCATGCACCCGAGCCCCTTTGGGCTGGCCTTTTACTGCTCCTAGAATCCCAACACGCCCCCCTAGGCATCCTTAGAGTTTTGACCAAGTCAATAAAATTTTTAGGAATTTTTCTACCTAATATTTCCTTATTTTCTAGCTAGGGTTTGAGAGGGAAAATGATTCTTATGTAAAGACTTATGTACCCTTACTTGGAGCCCAAGGTTAAGGGTCTATTTAAGGGACCCTAGCCTCTTGTATGAAGGAGAATTTTTGATGAATGAAAACCTTGAGTTCTTCTATTGAGTGGTGTGATACCCTGCTGTGTGCATAAAGGGGTTTGTGAGAGTTCTTCTTCCCGGTGTTTGCAATCATCTTCCTGCTACCAACAAACCCTCCAGATCCCTGGATGCCCACTCCAAAAGAAGCCTTCCCTTGCTGTTTTTCCTTTGTTTTCTTGTTTCTTTGTAAATTTTCTAACCCCTGACAGGTCGTTTGCAGGTCCCCGAGTTCCTACGAATCCAACGACTCCAGCCAAGCCTCAATCGGATCACCGAGCAGAAAGCCGGGTATCTGCGGGTCATTGGCTCGATTTTCCAGGCCGCATCCATCAAGGAACGAGAGACCCTTTGCTACGATCTTCATAGACGTTGTCAGGTACACCCCCTCTACCTCCAGTAATTTTATTGTAGGAGAACTTGCCCTAACCGAGGCTTCTTAGCCCCCGGCGGTCCTTCTTTGCTACTTTTCTAGGTCCTAATCTGCATGCTGATCTTCAAAAATTCATACAAAATTCCCTACAAATAATTTTGATCTGAAATCGGGAATTAATCACCTAACTCGACATGTAAAACATACAAAAAGAATTGCATGCATATTAGTCCCCCATCACCATCTTTGAGGAACACCCAGCCTGTCCTAAAACTTGCACCCATCGATCAATGTCCAAATTCTAAAGTCATCCTGATTAACCAAGGTCTGTCTCATGCTTCTCATAGATTAACCCAAGACTTCGACTCCTATTTTCTCCCCTTCCCTGAGCCTTCTCACATTTCTAGAGCCATGGGGTTGCATTTTGTTGGAATTACGAGGTTGCATGACTCCTTAGAACCCATCCCTTTTGCCATTTACTTCTGGTATACTTTATGGCATTTGTTAGGGATCCTTGATAATTTTTCTTGTACATACCAGACCAGGGTCAAACCTAGAGAGTCCATAATCTGTTAGGTTTAGACCCTAGGAGTCCAATAAAATTTTTTTTCTCTATAGGAATGCTTAGTTAAGTCTGCATTAAATATATATTTTTTAAAATAATTTGGTTGATTCCCAGAAACGAGCTAAAGAGTTTGATCAAAGGGATTCTGTAATGATTAGACTTAGGCCTGAATGGTTTCCACCAGGAACCGTTAAGAAACTTCATGCTCGTGGAGCTGGCCCCTTTAGAGTGATAAAGAGAGTTGGCCCTAATGCCTACATTCTTGAGCTACCTCTGAATTATGGCATTAGCTCGACTTTCAATATCTCAGACTTAGTCGAGTACAGGGAACCAACAAACATACATAGCGAGCCATTTGGGCCTGACCTTTCTTTTGAGAGTGAACCCAAACCTGAGTGTCCATCTCCAATTATACCTGAGAGAGGAGAGCGGATCGAGCGTGTCTTGGATGACCAAGCTATCACTACCCGGGGCAAAAGTTATCAACATTTCTTAGTCCGATGGCAAGGCCAACCTGAGTCTGATGACTCGTGGATTACCCGGGAGGACTTGCAGTGCCTCGATCCCGACCTTCTGGAGAATTACCTAAACCAACTCAACTCTTACTCGACAGGGTCGAGTTCCTCCCATCCTGGGAGAATTGGTATGGGCACCAGACCTCTGGTTAGGGTTTCAATTTTCGGGTCTTGTAATAAGGCTTCAAGCCTCAACCTTGTAATTTTCCTTTTGCTTTGAATTGAGTCTGTACTTTGACCAATTGGGTCAAATTATGTCCTGTACTGAGTCTAGTCACAAATTGAGTCTAGTCTAAGTCTGTTGGAAGTATGGGTCCATGCAAGAAGTAGTCTTAAAATTTGGTCTCCTTGGAGCTAAGTCAGGAAGGAATCCAAGTCAGCTCAGGGCCCATCTTTTCATCCTATGTGGTGCCATGACAACTTGCCATGTGGGCAGCACACTCTTCATCCTTGGATGCCCAAAGAGGAGGAGCACATCACTTGGAACTAGCCCTTTTTCCCTCCCCCTATCATGCTCCTTTCCAAGCAAGGGTGGTCAGCCAAAGAGAAGGCCAATGGGAGTTGAAGTTGGGAATTCAAATCCCTTGCTTCAAGCCCTCCAATCAAGTCTTCTTCCTAAATTGTTTGAACCTCTTTGGAAGGAAGAGACAAGATCCATGGGTGCCTCCACCTCACACTCCCCATGTCATGCCTTGTACCAAAAAAGGATGCACAACCAAGGAAGGAAGAAGAAGACATGCCTTGCTCCAAGCCTCTCTTCATGTTTTCTTCCAGAACAAAGAAGTTTCTTTCCAAGTTCAAGGTGCCAAGATCCCTCCTCCAAGCCTTGCATCATGCCATGCCCAATCAAGCTAGCTCTTGGTCGGCCAAGGAGAGAAGAAAGTCAAAGATTTTGGGCGCCCATTCAAGAATTCTTGTAAATTTTTTATTTGAAATTCAAAAGGGTCCTAAGGTGTCTATTTAAAGGACCCAACCCCTCCTTTGTAAGGTTAATTTTGATGAATGAAAAAATTATATTTCTTGAGTTCAATCTCTTGCTAGTTGCCTTCATTCACTAGGAACGTCGATCTCCGTGAGGGAGCACCTTCGCCTTCGGGCGTCGAGAGGTGTGAGGCCTCAAACTACCGTCACTTCCGTAACTCCATCATTCGACTTCAAATCAAGCAGAACTCCACCATCACTTCAACCACTCTTTCTTTCATTCTTCCACTACTTTCCTTTTAATTGAAGCTTAACCTTTATCTTCTTTGAATGCTCGCAGGTCCTCCAGGTGACATGAGTACGGATACGGTTGCCTTTGCCATCGAGATCTTCGAACAGCCAGTCGTCACCTTCGCAGGGTTGACGGCTCAAGCATCCAGGCCGCATCCACCAAATTGAGCGATCTCTGCATCGGGCGCTTCAGATCTTTGAGGTTTGCCCTCTGACTCCTAAGTAGGTCTTGATCGGAGAGCTAAGTCCTACGGGATTTCTCAATCCCGGGGTCCTCTCTTTATCATTTTTTAGGGACTACCTGCTTCTTGATAGTTCTTGTTATTGTAGAACCCTAGATCATCTCTTACTTATTTTCAAAAATCCAAAGAAAACCATTAAAATCTTAAAAAATCACAAAACCCTAAAAATCACTTGCATCATCATTTCATCTTCACATCTAGTTAGTCCTCCATCACCAAGGGGAGAATAGGGAAAAGAAAAGAGAAGGAGGTTAGCAAGGGAAGGAGAAAAGGATGCGGTGGAGTCTTGAAGACTAAAGAACTCGATTGGGCCTCACGCCCTTCTCCCTTACGGAGTGGCAATGCTTGGAGCAATGGAAATAAAAAAAGTTTTTTTTCATTCATTCTTCAACATCCCATTACAAGAGGACGAGGGGTATTTATTATTCACCCAAGTCTCTTTGAAATTTGAATTAGAGAGATTACATTCACTAATCAAGGAGGAATAAGTGGAACGCCTCATTTGAATTTGAAAAACCTTCAATGTTGGTGTGGAGATGAAAATGGGGTGCCCCATTTGAATTTTGAATTCCATGCTTTGGGCGACAAGGGTGGGGCCTTCCATGTTGGTGTGGAGAGTGAGATGGGGACCATCTCATGTGGAGAATGAGGTGGCACAAGGAATGGATTCCTTCTGGAGTCTTTTCTTGCATGGAGAGTGAAGTGGCATCCTCTATCTAGTGATCATGCTTCTTGGTCTTGACTTGGATCTATGTTGGTTATCCTCTTGAGTTAAACTTGACTCAAATAAAATAAATTACAAGACATAAATTGAAGAAAGAACAAATTAACTCAAATATCTAAGTACATGACATAAACTTAAGAAAAAAACAAAACTAACAGGACCCAAAAGCTTAATTATCTATAATTCATAATGAGCTCGGATTGGTCTGAATCGAATGTAGCCTCTTTCGGATCCTGGTGCCCACACCAATATATCTAATAAAAATAATTTAGAAAAGTTACAATTCTTTAGAATATAGATCGTAACTTTTATATCAACTCTATCTTTTATTGCTTCACCAAATTCTTCTCAGATTATCTAAAAAAGAATTTTTTATTTGACTTATATATGGCATCATATTGTACATTTCAAAAAAATATTTAATTTAAAAAAATTCTCTCAATTAGATGTTAGATGACTAATTATATATATATGGTCTTTAGAAGTTTGGCCAATAATTTGACTTCTTGATATCATAAATCTTACTTTTGGATCTTATCCAGCCCTATCAATAGTAGTCAAGGTGGTCTACATCAAGTTTGATGATTTTTCTAAATCACCGATCACTAATTTAATATATGTATATATATATTGAAAATAATTTGAAAAAATTAGTACTGATTAGGCAAAAATCTTCAAATATGTACTAATTTTATTGAAGTTCTCAATATTTTTCTAAACTTCTTTTGAGATACTCAATTTAGTGGATTAAGTCAATTATTCCTTCTTTCCAATTAGATTAGGCCAAAATTATCAAATTAGCATCACCCTATGCAATGATAGATGAGGCTATTGCTAAAAAGCATCATTTAAAATAAGTGTTATGTTGCCCAAAAATATTGTACTATGCAATAGTTCTACAATTGCTACCAATAAACATCATTTTATGCAACAATTTCATCATGTGCTACAAAAATGCATCACTTTATACAACAGTAGATAAAACTATTGCTAAAAATTATTACTTTAGGCAATGTTTAAACCATCCATTGCTAAACACAATCAATTTAGGCAATGGTTAAAGAGACAGTTAAAGACCATTGATGTGGCACATCCGCTGACATGGAGCCTTGCTGGTGGTCATGGTGGCAAAAGCCCCACCGCCCAGGCACGATGGCCCAGTAAGGGGCTAAGGCGAGCCTCCTATCGAGGTCAGCTCCTAGCTGGAGTCGAGCTTATAGGGTGAGCCCTCCATCTAAGGCCAGCTCCCGGTCGGGGTCATGCTCATGCTTCCAAGACGAGCCCTACTGCCGAGGTCAGCTCCTAGTCGGAGTCAAGCTAATAGGGTGAGCCCTTCGTCTGAGGCCAGCTCCCGGCCGGGGTCATGTGATGCAAGACTAATTAGCATGCAAGAAAATTTTTGTCAATTTAGCATTAAGTTTATTTTTAATTCTTGAATTTCAAGTCAAAAGGATGTAAGGGTGATCCTATAGAAATTCTAGAGCGTAAGCATACAAAAAGACCCTCAAAAGAGATAAAAAACAAGACCGCCAGGGCTAGGAAACACTGGTAAGGCAAGCTTTTTTGCAATAACTCGATCTAGAGGGCTAGAGGGTGTATACCTGGCAATGTTTGCTACTACATCCATGAAGAGATCACTCCATACTCTCGGATGTGGCCTGGAAGATCAAGCTGAAGACCCGTGGATTCATCGACTTTCTATCCGCTGGCCCGAAACTAGGCAAATGGATTCCAATTCATGTGAAACTCAAGGGATTTGCAAAACATCTAAAAAGGATTAGAAAATGATAGATAAGATGGCTATATGGTTGAAGGAAATGATAGATAAGATGGCTAGAGGAAGCAGGTGGCGACAAGGATGGGTTGATGATAGGCATCTTTGGGCTGGAAGAAATAGGGCGGCTAGGGTTTGATAACTAGGACCTCACACCCCTCGATGCTCAAAGAGCAAAGGTAATTTACTCCCTCATAGAGCTCGATGCATAAAGGCAAAGGACAATTGAGAAGAGACTCAAGAATTTCTTTCATTAATCATAACATCCTCCTCAAAGTACATGAGAGGGGTCCTTATATAGATGTTCATTACTTAGGACCCAAGTAATGGAATACATGGAAAAACCTCATGATAAGGGGCACCCAACACCTTCCTATTGTGCCTCTAGAATACAAGGTAGAATTCAAACATATTCCAAAACAAAATCCCTCCAATATGATATATATGGGGCGGCCAAATAGGGGGGACCATAGGGCACCAAACGTATTCCATCTTGGGCTTGGGGAGGCTCACATCATTCCAAGACAAGCCTCCATGATTTGCGGGATTGAAGTATATCAGTTTGACCTTCCTTCCTAGCTTTATGGCATGTGGAGTTGGCATGCCTGGAGGGTGGAAGGGTGTGCTGACGTGTGGACACCAAATCTTTATGCATGGGTCGACTTCATGTGATCCTCCATGTAATCCTAGTGTGGCGCAATCCAAGGTGTGGCTGGGACTCCACATAGCTGCTGAAGTGGCATACTGGCTAGGGTCCTTCACTGGCTTAAGTCTTCTCTTGCTGAGCTGGACTTGACTCAAAAAAAAAAATTAAAAGTACAAAACCCAACTGACTTAAGGCTCAAATGAGCTGACTTGACCAACTAGGCTCACTGAGCCGAACATGTTCCAAAAACTGATCCCAAACCCTAATAGCATGAATCGAACTCTGAATACAAGACTCAATGATATCAAGGGCTAAAGCAGGACTCAAAGAACTAACTTGGGCGTAAATGGGCCAAGCCCTCATTACAGGACTCAAAGTGAATGAAAACCCTAATCACAGGACAACCAGATTTTCATGACTTAACCCTTTTTACCAGACTCTAGATGACTTCAATGACTCAGGCCCTACTTACAGGACTCAAAGGGCTAATAGGACTTGATTATTAGACTCAAAGATAAAATTTGAAAAATAGCTAGGGGACTCAAAATTCAGGGACCCATAGTGAACTAGGGTTAACCTAATGTCCCCATCAATTCTCCTGGGGTGGGAGAAGCTCGACCCTATCGAGTAAGGGTCAATCTGGTGTGGGTAAGAGGGTTGGGTCATGGTGCTGCGGATCCTCTTGGGTGTCCCACGAACCCTCAGAGTCTGGTCAGCCTAGCCATCGGACCAAATGATATGGATAGCCTATGTCCTAGGTCATAATAGCTTGGCCGTCTAGGTCACGCTCAATCCGTATTCTTTTTCCAGGATAATTTTATGGACACTCGAGTAAGGTTTCTCTCTCAAAAATAAGGTGAGGTCCAAAAATCTCACTTGGTGTCATTGCTATTGCCCTAGACACAACTAGGCTCAAGATATTAGAAGTCGAGCTAATGCTAGAATCCAGTGGTGACTTAAACACATAGGCACTAGGGTCAACTATCCCTATCACTTTTAAGGGTCCAGCTTCACAAGCATGTGGCTTCTTAATGGCTCCCAGAGGAAACCACTCAGATCTAGACCTAATCTCTACATGATCTCCCTCAGCATGCTCTTTTACTTGATATCGGGAATTAGACATGTTATTATTAGTGCTCAAGTGAATGCTAATATCCTGATGCAGATGCTGTGCAGAGATCTGTGCAGGTGTGAACCATGGGATCAGGCCTAAGGGTCTTTTAGGATCGAAACCAGATAGCACCTCAGTATCTATATTCACTTCATCCCCTATGCTAAGGATGTAGACCCAAAACTTAATCCACCTTTCAGGTTTCAAACTTAAATTTTTTTGGAAATCATAAAACCTGAAAGTCCTAAGGTATGGGCATAGTAAGTTTCTTAGGGGCAGTAAATATCCTCTCCAGAATTGTAGGACATGAATTGCAGCATGGAAGTCTTTGGGGTAGACATGGTTCAACAGGCTCCTATGCTTAAGAGAAATTAATGGCTTGTCTGTCCTAACCACATGTTTGGCATTAGGGTGGTCTACAGACACTAGTTCTAGAGTAGGCTGGAAATCCATTACTGGTAGAAGGTCATCAGGAAGGTCTTTGGGAAGCTTATCTTGAAAGTCTTCTAAAATAATGTCTACTTCCTGGGGTTATTTCTTAAGGACTTGTTCCTGGACCTCCTCTATGGACAACTCTGGTGAACCCTCACTCTCATCAAATATGTTTGATCCTGCTCAGTCACTTCTTCTCCAAATTCTTTAGTGGGTTCAGGATCCTTTTCTGTTAGGTCCTCAGTGATTTCAACCTTGGGTCCATATTCATGATACTCTTCTACTAGACTTGATTCATAGATGTCTTCTTCGGATTCTTCAATGGGCTCAGGAGTTTCTTTCCCTAGATTTTCAATGGGTTCAACCTTTTCATACTTAAAGTCTTCAATGGGCTCAGGGGTTTCTTTATTTAAATTCTCAGTGGGTTCAACCTTTTCTCCCTGAAATTCTTCAATGGGTTCTTCCTTATCCCCTTCATATTCATTAATTAAACTTGATTCAGCCTCATATACTTCTTCCTCAGGCTCATTAATGGGTTCGGGAGTCTTTTTCTTGCAAACTAATGGGATAGGAGTAGTAGGCTGGTTTGAAGGAATCTACCTAAGAATTGGCCTAGAGGTGCTAATCATGCTGGGCTTAGGTCGGCTGCTCATGAGTTTTCTTTGATAAGACTCGAATTTCCTAGCAATCCGATAAGCTTTCTCTAGAGTATGAATTCTCCAATAAAATAATTCCCACTGGGTGTCCTTACATAGCCCTCTTCAAAATCTAGATATGGTCATGGTCTCAGATTCAGTTATGTTACATCTCCTAACAAACCCATTGAATTCCTTAATATACTTGGATACTGGTCTATCATCCTGTCTTAGTCTATACCATCGGTCTAAAAGTCATTGCTCATAGAATCTACTTAGGTACTTTTCTCTCAACTTACTTTTTATGGCTCTCCAGGTACTTATCTGGTCTCCTCTTAGATAACATTGGTCCTCAATACCTTCCTAGTGCGACTTAGCATGTTGGGTTAACCTACATGTGGCCAATCTAACTTTTCCTAACTTCGACATCTTAGTGTACTCAAAATAGTGATCCATGCTCTCCTCCCAATCAATATACACCTCAGGATCTAGACTTCCATCAAAAGTGGGTGTATAAGTTTGGTGCTCCTAATGGGTCTTTCCTTTGGGTGAACCAAGTATGGGTATGGGCTTCTAGGGCTATACTCAGGGATGAGATCATGATGATAGGCTCTTGGATCAAGGGAATTAGGCCTAGATGATTTACATTTAGCATAGGCCATACGGGCTTCTATCCTTGTTTCCACCTGGTTGAACCTCTAGTTCATCTCGGTAAATGATTGGGCCATTTGCTCAATGAGGGCTCTTATTTGGGCTTCAAGATTAGAACTATCCATGGGTTCAGCCGACTGTGGATGTGGTAAATAATATGAGACTCCTGACCTAGTACACATGCAACACACACGAGAAAAACTGACTAAGGCTGCCTAGACCTAAAGTCCAAGTAGAATGGGTCGACTCAACTTACACACAACACAACACCTAACCCTTCCACTGGCCAGGTAAGAGGTGGGGTGGTGGGAGGCCCCCTGCTTTCGTAGGGACCCAATTATATAACCACCAGTCCGCTTAGGGTGTTTGCCTCTAGACCTCTAGCTTTAGACACCAGCTTCCAGTAATGTGTGAGGTATTGGGTGACTATTCTTCCCATAATGTTCGAACCTGACCTGTTGGTGTCCCTAAATTGCTTTAGGTTGCTACTTGATTTTAATTAGGCTTGGGTTCGAATGCAAGGATTGTTGTTTTGGGCTAAGGAGAGATGATCAACTCCTCCCCCCATCTGACATAGTAAAATTGCCCTTAGAATATTTTTTGTGAATGATGACAAGCAAATGAAACCCTAATGATGCAATGTCTCTAAAGTTTTTTTATTTTTTTTATATTTTTAGCAGAAATATAATATGCAGGAAATTATCTAATATACAGGAAATATGCAAAAAATTAAAATATGTAGAGATTATGCGATCAAAACCCTAAACATGTTGAAATTACTACTTGCTGAAATTCTAGGGGCAGAAACTTTCTAGGCAGAAAATTATACTTGCAGAAGACTTATAAGCCGAATTAAATTATGAAAAAAATTTTGATAAATAGTATAAATATGACAAATCTAGCAAAATAGAATCAAATTTTTTGAGCTGCCTATATGCAGAAATAATTAAATGAACAGACTATATACTGGAATTATGGGATGCAGAAATTAATAATCAAAAGAAACTAAAATAAGCCAAAATAAATCATGGGACCTTGCTATAAAGAATTCATGTTCGTCCTTGGCTCATTACTCCCATGGACAAATAGCATACATGGTTTTCACGCGTATATCCCGCTCAGTAGGCGTGAACTTTCTAAAAAATGATTTTAGAAGATGAAAACTAAGCCCTAAACTTGCTCTAATACCAAATGATGCGGGACTAATTACCATGCAAAGGAATTTTTGTGGATTCAACATTAAGTTAAGATTTTAATTTCAAAATTTCAAGTCAAAAGATTGTAAGGGTGATCTTATAGAAATTCTAGAGGGTAAGCACGTAAAAAGACCCTCAAAAGAGATAAAAAACAGGACCGCTAGGGCTAAGAAATCCTGGTAGGGCAAGCTCTTCTGCAATAACTCGATCTAAATGGCTAGGAGGTGTGTACCTGATATTGTTTGCTGCTGCTTCTATGAAGAGATCACTCCACACTCCCGGATGCGGCCTGGAAGATCAAGCTGAAGATCCACGAATCTGTCGACTTTCTATCCGCTGGCCTGAAAGCTAGGCAAACAGACTTCGGTTCGCATTAAACTGGAGGGATCTATAAAACATCTAAAGAGGGTTAGAAAATGATAGAAAAGATGGCTAGATGGCTAAAAGAAATGTGAAAGGCAGAGAAAGCAGATGGCGGCAAGGATGGGTTGATGATGGGCATTCTTGGGCTGGAAGAGACAGGATGGCTAGGGTTTGATAACTAGGGCCTCACACCCCTCGATGCTCAAAGAGCAAAGGCATTTTACTCCCTTACGGAGCTTGATGCATAATGGCAAAGGACAATTGAGAAGAGACTCAATTATTTTTTTCATTAATCATAACGTCCTCCTCAAAGTATATGAGAGGGGTCCTTTATATAGATGTTCATTACTTAGGACCCAAGTAATGGAATACATGGAAAAACCTCATGAAAAAGGGTGCCCAACACCTTTCTATTGTGCCTCTAGAATACATGGTAGAATTCAAACATATTCCAAAACAAAATCTCTCCAGTTATGGTATATATGGGGCAGCCAAAGGGGGGGACCATGGGGCGCCAAACATATTCCATCTTGGGCTTGGAGAGGCCCACATCATTCCAAGACAAGCCTCCATGATTTGCGGGATTGAAGTATATCCATTTGACCTTCCTTCCTAGCATGATGGCGTGTGGAGTTGGCATGCCTGGAGGGTGGAAGGGTGTGCTGGCATGTAGACACCAAATCTTTATGCATGGGTCAACTTCATGTGATCCTCTATATAATCCTAGTGTGGAGCAATCCAAGGTGTGGCTAGGACTCTACGCAGCTGTTGAAGTGGCACACTGGCTAGGGTCCTTCACTGGCTTGAGTCTTCTCTTGCTGCACTAGAGTTGACTCAAAAAAAAAAATAAAAGTATAGGACTCAATTGACTTAAGGCTCAAAATGAGTTGACTTGACCAACTAGGCTCACTGAGTTGAGCATGTTCCAAAAACTGATCCCAAACCCTAATGTTATGAATCAAACTCTAAATACAAGACTCAATGATATCAAGGGCTAAAGCAGGACTCAAAGAACTAACTTGGGCCTAAATGGGCCAAGCTCTCATTACAGAACTCAAAGTGAATGAAAACCCTAATCACAGGACACAACCGGGTTTTCATGACTTAACCCTTATTACAGTACTCCATATGACTTCAATGACTCAAGCCCTACTTACATTACTCAAAGAGCTAATAGGACTTGATTATTGGACTCAAAGACAAAATTTGAAAAATAGCTAAGGAACTTAAAATTCAGGGATCCATAGTGAACTAGGGTTAATCTGATGTCCCCATCATCGTGCTCATGCTACCAAGACGAGCCCTCTTACCAAGGTTAGCTCCCAGCTGGAGTTGAGCTCATAGGGCGAGCCCTCCGTTTGAGGCCAGCTCCTGGCCGGGGTCGTGCTCATGTTGCCAAGGCAAGCCCTCCTGCTAAGGTCAACTCCTAGTCGGAGTCAAGCTCATAGGGCGAGCCCTCCATCTGAGGCCAACTCCCGGCCAGGGTCGTGCACATGCTGCCAAGTTGAGCCCTCCTACCGAGGTCAGCTCCTAGTGGGAGTCGAGCTTATAGGACGAGCACTCCGTCTGAGGCCAGCTCCCGATCGGGATTGTGCTTATGCTACTAAGGCCATAGTTCTCACCAACGGCATTAGGGGGAGATAATCAATGGATATTCAAATCATGATAAAGGTGAACCTGGCCCCCCACTATTTTTGGGAGGTGGCATACGTCCTGCCACAAATACAGGCTCTGCAGTGCGCCACCTGCACGACCTGCAACCCATATGATACTAGAACCTTTCCAAGAAGGGCATTTCACTAAGGCTCCACGCCCTGCGACACTCCAACGATTCCCACAAAATGGGAGCATGCCACCGTGGCTTGGAGCTCAGTGGCATGGTGCCCACCCCTTCCACAGGAAGTTACACCATCAGAAGGGTAAGACTGGCCCGACAGAAGGGCAACAGTGAGTAACCGAAACCCTTCCTGAAAAGGCACCTAAAGACAGACACCTGGAAGAGGCCCCAGACTTGGTCTAGGCCACCCCATGCATATAAAATTAGAGAGGGGAGGTAAGTAAGAAGATAAGTGAGCACACAGAGGGAGAAAAGGGACAAGGAACCACTCGAGGGAACCTCCCAAGCTCTCTCTCGCTTTCTCTCAACCCATTTCCATTCCATTTTTCATCATGTATGCGAAGAGTCCCCCAAGCTATTCGTCGCAAAGGTTATGTTCCCCTCAATCATCCCACTGACTTGATCATCGAAGTATCCCTACCGGAATCCTTGGCCAAGGTATCCCTTGTTTTGTAGGTCAGCCAGCCAAGGAGGCAACCGAAAGAGAGGACCAAGCACCCTACGAGAACCCGACATGTCAGAGCTATAGGCCACGGTGATCTTGGCGGCAATAGATTGGCACACCAGGTAGGGGGGCAGAAAGATCGATTGGTTTGATATCAGGTCCCCCACTGTTGGAAAGGCATCCATAGAAACCCACGCTCCGATGGTGACCATGCGAGCACGCGGGATCTCCACCGGTCATGCGGGAGAACCCTCTCACCATGGTGACCAGTGCCCGGAGAGGGAGCTTCCTACTCCACCATCGCCTCCTTCAGTGGACACCCATATCACTGCACTAGCTTAGTAGGTTCATGCCCTAGTTGCGGCGATGCATTAGCTTCATCAGAGGCATTGATCCCTGGAGACCCAACAACAACCGGGGACCCCCATGGTTCGTGCCACTGATCCCCACACCAGCCTATGGTTTTTCCAGGAGGGGCCGCTATATGCGGCCTCCCACTCATGAGGAGCCCATCATACGATTAGGAAGAAGCCACAGTGTGGTCCAACTAACCGGGAGAGCCACTTCCCAGTCTCGGACCACAGCACGCCCTTTTACCAGCGATGCCGGCATGGCTAAGAACTCGGGTGAGAGCTCCTCCACTCCAACCCTCCTTCATCCCTGACATACTCCATCGAGGGATCCACTGATGAGGCCATCCACCGTCGAGTTGAGAAGTGCCTCAAGGAGCCTGAACACAAGTTGGCAGACCTAGCCCGCCAGTTTATAGAAGCTCAGGGCTCCCTAACGAGCCTGTGGGTTATGACACCCGCCCTCCTTTCTCCTGAAGACTCCAAGAGGAACCGATCTCCAGCCAGTTCTGTATGCCACAGGTCAATCCCTATAATGGGATGACTGATCTCCTAGACCACCTGGAAAAATACAAGACCCTTATGAGGGTCCAGGGGGCTACCAATGCCCTTCTCTAGATCACCTTCCCGGCTACCCTATGGAAGGTCGCCCAAGTCTGGTTCTCTAGACTCGAGTCTGAAAGCATCGATTCCTTCTTCCAGTTGGAAAGGAAGTTCGTGGTGCACTTCGATGCATGCCAGAAGGTGCCACGCAAGGTCGACAACCTCTTCTCGATTCGATAGCAGGATCGAGAGTCCCTCCAAGACTATGTGTCCTAGTTCAAAGCTGCCACCTTGGAGATCTACAACCTCGATGAGCTGGTTGTGATGCTAGCCCTGAAGAGGGGATTGTGGACCTCCTACTTCACCTACTCCCTCGATAAGAAGCCTTCGAAGACTTATTCAGAGCTCCTCCTTCTGGCACACA
This sequence comes from Areca catechu, assembly GCA_021397845.1. Taxonomy (NCBI): domain Eukaryota; kingdom Viridiplantae; phylum Streptophyta; class Magnoliopsida; order Arecales; family Arecaceae; genus Areca; species Areca catechu. The sequence continues at coordinate 97,177,373 of CM038052.1, read as the reverse complement.
AGTACATCCGTGCCAAGGAGGCTGACCACACTAGGAGGGAGCTGGACGGGAGGCCCCTAAAGAGGCAGGCCATCGGGGAAGCATCGGCTCCCCCAATTCAGAAGATGTCACTGGTCCAACGGTCGGAGTCGAGACGCAGTATTGACCCCACCAAAGAAGAAAAGTTCACTTCTCTCCTTGCCCCCATAGCAAAGATCTTGATGGAAATCGAGGGCGAGCACTTCCTGCATCGCCCTCCTCCTCTGAGGCCATCTACTGGGCATGACAGATCATGTTACTGCCATTTTCATCGGGACTATAGCCACGACACCAAGGAATGCCTCCATCTAAAAAGGGATATAAAAAAGCTGATCAAGCATGGCTATCTCGACAAGTACATAGAGGGAGGGGCACCTCCAGTGGATCAGAGTGAGGAGCCCCGACCTCTCGCCATCGACAATCGCCCCATTGAGAAGCTGGTAGGGATGATTTCCTGGGGTGCAAGAAAAACCCCGAAGAGGGCTAGGGCAAGAGAGGAGAGTGATCATGTACTCCCCTATGTGAGAGAGGAGTCGGCTGGGGAGGATAATCTAAATAATGATGCTGTTGTTGTTGAAATGATAATAGCAAAACATCCTATAAAAAGAATCATGGTTGATAGTGGAAGCTCGACAAATATCCTTTTTTATGATGCGTTCGTAAGGATGAACCTATTTGCTGACCAGATAAAGCTGGTATTCATGCCCCTGGTGGGCTTTACTGGGGATTCAATTGGGATGGAAGGAGAAATTACACTCCCAGTAACCACCGAGACCCTATCTCGATAGAGTACAGTGTTGACAACATTTACCGTTATGAGACTCCCCTCACCTTACAATGCTATCTTAGGACATCCCGGACTCAATCGGCTCGACGCAACCATCTCCACAAGGTGGCTCCTCATTCAGTTCCCGACTCAGTGGGGAACTAGGGAGATGAGAGGATCATGCCAGCTAGTCCTGCACTGCCTGCAGACCCTCCCGGGACCTTGAGGGATCAGTCCAAACCCCTCAATCGATTAGCCGAAGCTGGTGGAGCCGGAGCCAAAGGGAAAACCTGATAAGCCCTTGTTATGTTCCCCCTGGGGGAGGATCCCTCGAGGACTGTGCAGATTAGGGCCTTACTGCCTAAAGGGGAGAGATCCCGCTTGCTTGGCTTCTTGCAGGCCAACACAGACGTCTTCACCTAGATTGCCACCGACTTGCTCGGTATCCCTCCGGAAGTGATCACTCATAGGATGAATATCGACCCCAACCATCATCTGGTTCGGCAAAAGAAAATGAGCTTCACCCTAGAGCAATAGAAGGAGATCGACAAGGAGGTTGAGAAACTCCTTACGGCGGGCTTCATCTAGGAGGTACGGTACCCGGACTGGCTTGTCAATGTGGTGATGGTCAGGAAAGCCTATGAAAAGTGGAGGATCTATGTAGACTACACTGACCTCAATCGAGCATATCCGTAGGATAGCTTCCCACTCCCCAAGATTGACCAGTTGGTGGATGCAACTTTGGGCCACAGGTTCCTCAGCTTCATGGATGCATTCTCCGGGTACAACCAAATTTCGTATGCATCCGGAGGATGATGAGCACACCGCCATTATGACTGACAGAGGTACTGAAGGAAAACCTGGTGCAGAAGAAGCCTACCCTAGTCATGCAACACTAGGGAGCAGGTATTGCATAATTAAAAACTTTTAAAGATGCAGTAGAAAGTACCTACTCATGCACAGGATCTAACATATCATGATGCATGTAACAAAATATACAGGCATGTATAGGCAAGTGCAATAATTATAAATCATATGATAATAACTAGATCTAGGCATACATGATAACCAAAATAAAATATACCTAACCGAAGCAGACTCCCTCAGTCTTCAGATCAGATCAGCAGAGACCGGTTGAACTCTTTCAACAGCAAAATAAGATTGCAACAACAAAATAAATAGGTCGATGCAACCTCTCGAGGTGTCCAAGCATCCACCCTCTAGAGTATCCATGCGCAGGGCTCACGCTGATCCGACTCCCAGATGGATGCTAGTCCACCAAGAATCCAAAAACAGGTCAGGATATGTGGAGCACGAAAATCAAACAGATCTCATGGACGTTCTTCTCCAAGACCGCCTTAAATCCACGAATAGCACACACTGGAAACAAAAGAATAGGGAAGGAAAAACACGGGCTGCAAGAATGAATTTTCTGCACACAGATTTTTTCAAATTGCATGCCCTGTTTTGTTTCTCCTCTCTCAATCTCACGTCTTGTCACTTCCTCTCCTACACAAATCACAGCCAGCAACCACGAAAACAAGAGGCAAAGAAAACACTTGAACTGTTCTTCCCTTTGCTCTCGCTCACGGCCTTTCGCAAAAGCCTTATTCCTTTCTTCTCTCAATGCTTTGTTCTCTCTATCTCACCCCCAGATGCTTCTCTATCTCTTCTCTCTTGCACCTCTGAGCCTTCAACCAACAGGGTGTATTTATAGGTAGAAAAATCAATCCATGAAGGCAAGGGAAAACTAGGGAAGTGACGTGTGGGAGGAAACCATGAGATCCAAAACCAGATGGGAAAGGGCTCTTAATCGGAGGAGAAGATTTGTTTCAGATCTCCCAAGTGCAAACGATCTTCACTTGATCCATAACTCATCAAGCGGTAAAACAAAAGTAGGAGTAGGGGATGTTTGGATAAAAACAAACTGTGAAGAACAAGTAATCACCGTGAACAACAATTTATGGATTGAGATCAGGCCTCCCAAACCGAAGAGAACTCTTGCTGTTCTAATCCCATACCAGCATGAAACAGGGCAACCAAGAGGAGAAGTCATCACGGGAGAGAACACCGAGAGAACTCCTTCTAGTTCACAGTGTTCCAATCCCATACAAAATGCAACCGACCTTCAAGATGATCTTATCCCAAGCTGGTCCGATCACCATGTTGATCTTATCACATCCAAGAGGTGAAACAGGGGAGAAGCCAATAAACACGTGAACCATTTTACCGTGTAAATATTCCATGCTTAAAACTATGCCCGACCAAACCCAATGAGTAATAAAACTCAGTTAGTCCTGGTCTACCAGAAACAATTCCTTGTTGACCCAAATCCATCCTGGTCGATCCAAATCAGACCAGAAAAACCCAATATGTGCTCTATTAATCCATTTGACCTAAATATCGAAACAATTCCCAATCGTTGATCGGTTCCTGGATCAGGAAGAAATTCTCTATGGCATGTGACCTCATAGGTTCGAACCTAAACGGTAGCACTGGAACACTTCCAGTACCAGCACAAGATACCATCTAGCAATGGGTCCCGATATCCAGATAGGCCAAAGATGCGAGAGCAATCTATCGAACCGCTGGTATATGGTTACCATATAATTCATCCCTTTAACCTCCAATGCTCAAGATGACCTAGGGTTAGACTGCTAACCCTAACTGAGTCAATCCACAACATGTCTCAACCTCGCAAGTCCAGTGACTCCTCACTAGGACTACCTCGACCGAGGATTTGCTAAATTGAGACACTATGAGACATTCAATCCAAACAATTCGGACAGGTCAATTCCATCTTGGTCCACCACTACTCCATAAGTACTTGCCTGTACCCAGAAACCTTTCATCACCGAATTAGAAATCCGGGTAGTCCGGCACCAAAGCACAGAGAGTTGCTTGCAAGCTACCATGGTGACCTTAAATCAGAGGGACACATATACCCATATCCAATCACGAGCAATCCTTTGGCAAAAAGAAGCTCCACGGAGTCACGTTCAATGAGATGTCACATATTCTACTTGCAGATCACATCAGTGTCACCACACTCCTTTGGTTAAGAGGACAACCAAATGATGTGAACCACAACAACCTACACTTGATACATTGCCGTCCTGTACAATGTATCCTTTAGTTGTGAACCTGTTTAAAGGACCACTCGATATATCCTCTCTATTTCGAAGTCAGTGCAGTCCTAAGGACTTCATCACATAAATTGAGTTCATTATAGAAAAATAAAAAATGCGATGAGCTACCAAAATAAAGTTTTATTAATTCATATACTAATTACAATACTAAGCACAACCATCTACAACTTAGACAATTGGCTTTGGGACATAATTCCCAAAAGGTACGTACTATTACAAGATGATGTCGTTCGATCTCAAGAACGCGGGAGCCACGTACCAGCATCTGGTAAGCAAGATCTTCAAAAATCAGATCAACTGCAACATGCAAGTTTACATGGACGATATGCTCATCATGAGTATCCTAGAGTCTGATCACATTGCCGACCTGGCACAGGATTTTGGTAACCTCTGCCTCTACCAGATGAAACTGAATCCCTCCAAGTGTGCATTTGGCATGGTGGCGGGAAAGTTCCTGTGATTTATGGTCACCCAGAGGGGAATAAATGCTAACCCAAAGAAGATCCAGGCGATTGCCAACATGAGACATCCTGTCTCCAAGAAGGAGGTTCAGCGCCTAACGAGATGCATCATAGCATTAAGCTGCTTCATCTCGTGCTCTATCGAGCGCTGTCAGCATTCTTCAAAGTGCTGTGAAAGATGAACGACTTCGCTTTGACCGAGAAGTGCTGGGAGGCGTTCGAAGGGCTCAAGAAGTTCCTCGCCTCCCCTCCACTACTATCCAGACCTAAACCCGAGGAAGAACTCATTCTATACCTGGCAGTTTCGCCCGAAGCGGTCAGCTCAGTCCTGTTCCACACTAATAAGGATGGCTCCCAGCAGCCAGTCAACTATGCCAGTAAGCTATTTTGATACACAAAAATCAGGTACACTCGATTTAAAAAGATTATTTTTGCACTAATAATGTCTGTGCAACACCTCAGGCCATACTTCCAAGTGAACCCTATCATCGTCCTTACTTATCAGCCCTTGAGGGTCCTTTTGAGCCATCCTAATACTTTTGGGTGCCTGGCCAAGTGGGTGGTGAAACTCAATGAGTTTGACATCACTTACCGCCCATGACCGGTGCAGAAGGCCCAGGTCCTTGCAGATATTCTAGTGGAATCACCTGGGCAAATGAAGATCTGCAGTCAGGGGACCGACGGGCTGAACCGAGGCCGGACCCGCCTTTGTAGGAGATGACATGGGTACTCCATGTCGATGGTGCATCCAACACTAGAGGGAGCGAAGCCGGCCTCATTCTCGCTAACTCTGATGGGGTCGTCATGGGGTACACGCTGCGGTTCCTCTTCAAGGCGATCAATAACCAAGCGGAATATGAGGCACTCTTCACAGGGTTAAGAATATCCCATGAATTAGGCATCAAGAGGTTAAAGGTCTTCACTGATTCCCAGCTTGTGGTGGGCCAAGTCTCTGGCATGTACGAAGCACGGAATCCCATGATGGTGAAGTATCTGGATAAGGTACTGATGAGGGACAGATGGGTAGGATCGTTGGTGAGCCTAGAAGTCACCTAGCTTAGGGTACCACTATTTTTTTTTATATTTTTTTAAGGGTAAAGGGTGGCGAAAGAATAGTGGGGTTGGAAGACAGGGTTTGGAACTCATGGACTTTGGGACTCACCCTAACGAAGAGACCTCTCATCTCTAGGGCATTACACCCTCCTCGATACTTGGAGGTGCTAGGATGAATCTCAAAGGTCACGAGGGGATAAAGAAGATAAAATGGGAAGGGGGATAACTAGGACATCATGCCCATGCCCGAAGGCGAAGGCAAGAAGAATCACTCTTTTAAAAACTCAAATTTTTTTTTTCTCAAAAACTTTACTCTTTTACAAAGGACTGAGGGTTGTATTTATAGACCTATCCAACCCTCATTTGAATTTGAATACAGGATAAAAAGATAGAGATGATTCAAATTCAAACACAAGATAGGATAAGATAAGCCTATCCATATCTCAATCCTAACGAACCAAATCCTAATTCAAATATCAAATAAAAGATAAATTCTAAATTTATTCTAGATATGCTCCAAAACTCGTGCAGCTCCAAGATTTATGCTTGCTCCAGGATCCGTGCTGGTGAGGTCCCCATCATTCCCCTGAGGTGGGGAAAACTCGGCTCCATCGAGTTAGGCTGGCTTTAGATGCACATAACTCGATTTAAAGTAAACAGGATTTGTTCCAAGCTAGAATAAATCCGGGATATAATGGAATAGCCAGAATAGCTAGAATAGCTATTCCGGTCTTCTTCAACAGCTGCTTAACAATTTGACTTGCATGCTTCTTGGAACAGGAGTTTTGAAGCTTCATGGGGGAGGAGATCGGAGGTGTAGACGGCTTCGGGCAGATCGGAGGAAGGAGATCCGGCGACGGGGAAGGACTGGAGAAGGAGATCCGGCGATGGAGAAGCCGAGAGGAGGCTTACGGACGGGCTTCTATGGACGAGTGAACAGGGGCTTCATGGAATAGGGGATCTGGGCGGCTCTCGGTGGAGTGGTGGCTTAGAGAAGACGACGGCGACGTGGAGGTTGGGCTCCGGTGGAGATCGGCCGGGCGGACATCCGGCATGGTCACTGAGACCCGAGGAGCAGGGGGGAGGGAAGATGTGCCTGGTTCGAGCAAGCACTCCATGGAGGGAAGCTGGGGCTGTTGACGGCATCGCGGTGGACTGGAGGAGGTATGCCTGGCGACGAGAGGTCAGAGGAGGGAGGTCCGATGATGGAAGATGGAGGAGAGGAGATCCGGCTTCGTGAAGACTGGAGGAGGCACCATTGGTGCTCGGGAGGACCGGTGAGGGTTCACGGATGATCTGAGATTGGAGGAGTCGGCTTCGGAGGAGGAGTAGCAGCCGAGCAACCATTTGGAATGAAGCAGGGGAGAACTCGGGAGCAGGGGAGGTGAGCCGGGTTTGGAGATGACCGGGTGAGGGTGGTTGGGTGACGGTGGTCCGGGATGAAGCTCACGGGCAGCAGGAGACTGCGGGGGGGAACTTCTGGATGGTAGGTGATCGGAGGGGTTCTCGGATAATGGGATCTGGAGGAGGGAGGTGCGGGAAGACCGGGGAAGGTCGTCTGGTGCTGGGCGATGGAAGACCAGGAAAGGCTGGTTTGGTGTGATGCAGAACAAAAGAGATGATGCGATGCGGAAGTAAATTAAGACTAATTCTTTTTTTTTTTTTTATTTCAGAAGTTGGCTTTGACTCAAAGGAAAGTTAAACTAAATTTGAAGGAAACTATATAATAATTGAAAGCACAATTTAAAGAAACTAGATTATCAGAGTAGTTCAGAAGTAAAGGATCGCTGGGGGTTGAGAAACTCCCAGACCTAGGGTTTCGCTCTGAACTTTCAACAGGACAGAAGTAAAGAGAAGAGAAAGGGTGATGAACCAGACAGTGATCTTCATAGAGTTTAGTGGAAGGACTCTCTTGAGCAGATTGTTGGATCCTCGGATTCGGGTATCTTCGCAATGGATCCTCCAATATTGGTCCTTTGGCAGAGTTGGCTTCTCCTAAACTCAGGATCTGGGAAAGAAGAAGAACAAGTTATGGAACCAGATACTCAAGGAATGATTTACCAGATAGAAGAACTTGAAAGTTGATGTTGCTGAAAGCCTGATTCTCTTGGATGCTGATCTGACTTCCTCTGGGATTTGCTCTGTACTTGAAGTCGCTAAACTGGACCTGGATGCTGGTGGCCAGCCTCTACTTGGAGAGAGGGGTCGTGAGAGATGGGGTAGGCTAGGGTTTGGTGGAAAGAAGAGGATGATGGGCGGCTAGGGTTTGGAGTTGAAGTGGCTAACCTAGGGTTTTGGGGTTGGAGATCTCACACCTCCTCAAGGTTCCTAGGGAACCCGGATTTACTCCCTCACGGAGCTCAACACCTGGATGCAAGTGCGGAAGAGAGAAACATAAAGTTGCTCACACAAAATTTGAATTCATTCATCAGTTGTTTTTAAAACTTACAAGAGGGGTTTATTTTATAGGTCTTTACAAGAGGTCAGGGTTTTACATCTTCCCATGTGGGACTAATAGGATAGATCTTCAAATTAGGTTTGTAGAATCAATTCCTTCCCATATGGCCGGCCAAGAGGTTCCATAAATGTTGATTGATGGCTCCAAATGGTAAGTAGGTGGCGCCTCCTAGCCTTGCTTTTCAAGAAAAAATTTCTTCCTTCCATGCCTGGTTTTATCTGGAAATATTTGGGCACCTCCTAGTCTTGCTCCCCAAGCTTTTCTCCTTTCTTTTCATAGCTTGGCTTTTATGGAAGTATTTTGGGCACCTCCTTGGATTGAGGATCTTAAATTGATTTCTCCTTAAGTGGCGCATGAAAGAAGGGACCTGCTTTCTTGTGGTGTGGGGACCAAAGCACACTGGATGGAGATGTGGCACCCCCTGGACTCAGGCGTGTGGCTGGAAGTGTGGCGCCCACTTGCTTGGGCTTGGGAGAAAATGTGGCACCCTGGAGAAGACCTAGACCATTACTAGGACTTGTACTGAGTCAACATGACTCAACAAAATTTAAATTGCAGGAAAATACAGACTCAAACTAAAATTGAGTTGACCAAGTCAACCCTTATTACAAAACCAGAAAAATACTAATTCTTCGGGCAAGGTCAATCAGAGATCCAGATGGAGCCCTGAAGTCTTCTTATGAGTCTGGTGCCCGCACCAATTCTCCCGGGGTGGGAGGAACTCGACCCTGTCGAGTATGGATCGAGCTGGCTCTGGTATCTCACCAAGAGGGCTGGGTCCAATTCTTGTAATTCTTCTCTGGAGATCCAAGAGTCATCAGAATCTGGCCTTCCTTGCCAGCAGACCAGGTATCTTTGGTATCCTCGATTACAAGTAGAGATAACCTGATCATCCAGGATCTTTTCAATCTGCTCTTTCCTCACAGGCCAGTTTGTTGGTGGACACACAGTGTCGGGATCACTCTTAATAACAGGATTAGGTTTCAAAGGCTTACTAGGAATCACAGCTGGCTCCCTATACTCTACTAAGTCTGTAATGTTGAAAGTAGAGCTATTGCCTAGTTCTGGAGGCAACTCGAGCACATAGGCATTGGATCTTACTCTCTTCACTACTCTAAATGGTCCAGCTCCTTTAGCATGTAACTTTCTAATGATTCCAGGAAAAAACCGCTCAGGCCTTAACCTAATCATTACATAGTCTCTCTCAACAAAAGTTTTGACTCGTCTTTGAGAATCAGCCAACTTCTTATAAGTTTCATTACTTAAAGTTATTTTGGCATGAATTTCTTTATGCAAGTCCTTTACATGCTATGCAAGTGCATCAAGAGACTTGTGTGTGTGGGCTAATAGTGAAATCAGTTCAAGTGGTGTGTGAGGCTTATATCCATGAACAATTTCAAAGGGACTCTAGCCTATAGACCTATTGATCGAAACATTGAATGCAATTTCAGCCCTGGACAAAATACAAATCCCAATTCCTAATGTTTTCACCAACAAGACACCTTAACAGATTGCCTAAACTACGGTTCACTACTTCGGTTTGGCCATCAGTTTGGGGATGATAGGAAGTTGAAAACTTAAGTTTTGTCCCTAACTTATGCCAAAGGGTTTTCCAGAAATAGCTGGTGAACCGGACATCCCTATCTGAAACAATTGTCTTAGGTAGGCCATGGAGTCGAACTATCTCATTAAAGAACAGGGTGGCTACCTTAGACGCATCAAATGTTTGAGAACAAGGCAAGAAATGGGCCATCTTAGAAAATCGGTCGACTACAACACATATAGAGTCATGCCTCCTCTGGGTCTTAGGCAAACCTAACACAAAGTCCATGCTCACATCTTGCCAAGGACGATCTGGGACAGGGAGTGGGGTATAAAGGTCGGTGTTCTATTTTTGCTGTTTGGCAACAGCGCAGGTCCGACACCTAGCCACAATGTGTGCTGCATCTCTTTTTAAGCTAGGCCAGAAAAAGTGGTCTTCAATAGCCAGGGTGGTCTTGTCTTTTTCGAAATGGCCAGCTAGACCTCTTGCATGAATTTCCAAAATCAAAAATTCCCTAAGAGAAGTTCTAGGGATGCAATGCCTATTGTTAAAGAACAAAAAGCCATCTAAAAGGGTATAATCCTTATGATCACTAGATGGTCCTTGAGCTAGATCCTGGTACACAGTCTTAAAATCTGAACACGACTCATATTCCTCTTTGATCTGCTCAAACCCTATGACTTCAGCCCTAACAGAATTCAATAACAAAGATCGACGACTAAGGGCATCAGCTACCTTATTTTCAGTCCCAGCCTTATGTTTCAAAACAAAAGTATAGGACTGGATATACTCTACCCACTTAGGATGTCTAGGGTTAAGCTTCTTCTGGGAATTCAAGAATCTAAGTGCCTCATGGTCCGAAAACAACACAAATTCCTGCGGTAGCAAATAACGTCTCCAGTAACGCAAAGCTTGCACTACCGCATAAAATTCTTTATCATAGGTAGAATACCTAAGCTTAGCATCATTAAGTTTTTCACTGAAGAATGCTACAGGATGATTCTCTTGGCTTAGGACTCCACCTATACCTACTCCTGAAGCATCACAGGCAACCTCAAAAACTTAAGAAAAGTCGGGTAACCTCAAAATAGGTGCCTGGGTCATCTTATCCTTAAGATCTAGGAATGCTTTATGGGCTGCTTTAGTCCACTGAAATTCTCCCTTCCTAATACAGTCTATGATATGAGCAACTACAGTACTAAACCCCTTGATGAATCGCCCATAGAAGGTAGCCAAGCCGTGGAAACTTCTGACTTCATGCACACTGGTCGGCTCTGGCCATTCTACTATGGACCTAATCTTTTCTGGATCGGCAACCACGCCGTCAGGGGTTACTACAAAACCAAGGAAAATAACTCTACTGGTCATGAATTCACACTTTTTGAGATTACCGTAGAGACTATCATTCCTCAAAACTTGGCAGACTTGTCTAAGGTGGCCGAGGTGGTCTGCAGGGGTCTTACTATAAATCAGGATGTCATCAAAATAGACCACTACAAACTTCCCTATGAAAGCTCTAAGCACCTGAGTCATAATCCTCATGAAAGTACTAGGGGCATTGGACAACCCAAAAGGCATAACAACCCATTCGTAGAGACCATCCTTAGTTTTGAAAGCAGTTTTCCACTCATCCCCTGGTCTAATCCTAACCTGATGATAGCCGCTCTTGAGATCAATTTTGGAAAAAATCATTGCACCGGCCATCATATCTAGCATGTCATCTAGTCTAGAGATGGGGAACCTATACTTGATTATGATTTTGTTGATGGCATGACTATCAACACACATCCTCCACGTGCCATCCTTCTTTGGGGTCAGAAGTGCAGGGACTGCACAAGGGCTAAGACTCTCTCTAATGAACCCCTTCCTCAATAATTCTCCAACCTACTTTTGCAGTTCCTTATGTTCAGATGGATTCAAGCTATAATGGGGCAAGTTGGGTAAAGTAGCTCCTGGGATTAAATCTATGGAATGCTGGATATCCCTAAGAGGTGGAAGGTGGTCTGGCAGATCCTCGGGAAAAACATCCTCAAATTCTTCTAACAAAGGTCTAACTTCCTGAGGGGGCTTTGAGGGTGTAGGTGTCCTATGTTCCTTAGCAGTCAACATCCAAATAGGTGAACCACTATGAATTTCTTGTTCTAGATCCTTAGCACTAATTAGGTTCACTCCAGTCTTCATCTCTCTGACCTTATTGGGTCATTTAGCTACCTTGTCCTTAGGAGGGACTGAATGGATTGTGGTTTTTTTTCCATTAAAACTAAAGACACAGGTATTGGATTTTCCTACGAGGGTGGCATCATGATCATATAACCAAGGTCTTCCAAGAATTATACTGCTCACCCCATGGGCAAGACATCACACCAAATCTTCTCTTGATAGGATTGCATTTGGATTTGGACCTGACATCTAGACTGGATGGGTATAGAGGTAGAGTCTACCCAAGAAACCTTATAGGGGTTGGGGTGGGGGACTGGGGTTAAGCCTAATATTTTGACAGTGCTAGCAGAAATGGCATTCACACAGCTCCCACTATCTATGATGATCTTACATACCTTATCCCCTAGTTTAAGGAAAGTCTGTAGGATGTTAGTCCTACGCCAATCCTCCTGAACTCTATTCTGGGACAGGATGCATCTCACAACCCCTAACTGGTCAGACTTTGTGGATTCCTCCTCTCCTTCATACTCATCAACCAAATTCATTCCGGCCTCATAAACTTCTTCTTCAAATTCTTCATTGGGCCTGGAATTATCTTCCTCTCCTTCTTCTATGTAAAGGGATCCACGAGGGCACTGGCTAGAAACATGACCTACCCTATGGAACTTAAAACAAGCTATGGCTGTGCATTGGCTGGAGATATGACCGGGCTTCTGGCACTTAAAACAGGTGATACTAGGGGTTCTCTAGGTGTCAGGTGCCTTACCTTTGTCCATGGGCCTAGGTGTGGGAATACCTTGACTAGGTTTGCTAGGGGTAACTTGGCTAGGTCCATTTCTTGGGATTGGGGCACTAACCCTAGAAGGCATAGGTCCTCTCTGAAACTTCTCAGTGTTCAGTGCAATCTGATAGGCTTGGTCTAGGTCTGTAACCTCTCTCAGAAATAACTCCCTCTTAATGTCTTTCCTAAGTCCAGCCCTAAACCTAGACAAAGTGACCTCATGGGCTTCACTCACATCACATCTCATTAGGTATTCATCAAAGGTGGTTATGTAGTCTGAGACAGATCGATTCCCTTATTTCAAGATTTGCCATTGGTCTAACAGATTCTGCTGGTATGAATGGGTAGGTACTTATCTCTAAGCTTCTCTTTCATACCCTGCTAAGTAGTTATGGGCTCAACATTTCGTCTTCTAGTGGTTAGCTCAATGTTTTCCCAGTATAACCTAGCTTGACGTACTAACTCCATCTTGGAAACTTGAACCTCCTTTCCTCAGACATGGCATACCACTCAAAGTACTTGTCCATCTCACCGTCCCAATCAGAATACACCTTAGGGTTTAAGCTACCATCAAAAGTGGGTGCATCTAATTTGATGTTCCGAATGAACCTATCATCTCTATCTTCAGGCTCTGGGTCAGGCCTCCTATGATTAGGTTCAGGATCTTTGTATAAAGGTCTTCTAGGCTCCTGGTGTGGGTGAGGTTGAGGCACATTAAAATCTAGGTCAGGAGTCCAATTCTGATGCCTAGGTTCCTTAAGTACTTGGACTCGATCCCTAAGCTGGGTAAAATTCTCATTCATATCCTGACTCAATTTGTTCATACTTTCAGTAAGAGCTCTAACCATGGCCTCTAAATCAGGTTGGGTTTGACCAGGTTGATAGGGTACTCCATTCCGGGTAGACATGATGATGCAAGCAAACACACCAAATGAGACTCGACTGAAACAACTACGGGCTAACTAGACCTAGAGCCTAAACTAGATGCCCAATCAGAGTGGCAAGCTAGCATGTAGTAACTCAGAACTCAGCTAGGCAGGTGTAAGGGGAGTGTTAGGTCCCTAAATGCCAATCCTAGACACCAATCAGAGATTGGCCTGGTAGGTGGACCAGCACACAAGTCCTTCGGGATAGAATCCCTCAACCACCATTCTAGACACAGAGTACAAAGCACACACAGAGTAACTAGACAAACTGACTCAATACTAGCCTAGAACCGACTTGTTGGTGTCCCTAGCCCACTAGGGCAAATTAAGTCTAATAAATTTTAAAATTAAGCTTAGGATCGAATAAATGGGTGGTGGTTTTGGGCTAAGGAGAGGTTATCAACTCCTCCCCTTATCTTAGATGCTCAATTGCCCGTAAGATGAATTAGGAGATGATCACTCAAAAAAACTGAATTGCAGAAACACAGAAATAGAGTTGCAGTAATTTAACTCTCAAAAATTTCACGGAATACAATAAATTATAGTAAAATTATGTGAAATAGGTTCAATTTTACTGGTTCCAGCAAAATAAAAATCACATAATTTTGAGTTACCTGCAATGAGAAATAATTCCTGCAACAGGATAGTTACAGACTGAAAACAGAATGCGTCCCCTGTTTACAATTCCTGCTACGAAGTTGTAACCCAGCGGATCCCCTACACGCCCTAGGAACACCCCATGGAATGGGAAGAGGAGGCTTGCACCTCGCTTCGTTCCTAGGACCGGACATCCTGGGGAGTCTACTTCGAGCAGACAAAGTAAAAAAGAGAGACACTCAAAACATGCAAGCAAATCAGAAACCCTAGACAGGGCTCTGATACCAAAAATAATGCAGAACAAAAGAGATGATGCGATGCGGAAGTAAATTAAGACTAATTCTTTTTTTTTTTTATATATTTTAGAAGTTGGCTTTGACTCAAAGGAAAGTTAAACTGAATTTGAATGAAACTATATAATAATTGAAAGCACAATTTAAAGAAACTAGATTATCAGAGTAGTTCAGAAGTAAAGGATCGCTGAGGGTTGAGAAACTCCCAGACCTAGGGTTTCGCTCTGAACTTTCAACAGGACAGAAGTAAAGAGAAGAGAAGGGTGATGAACCAGATATTGATCTTCACAGAGTTTAGTGGAAGGACTCTCTTGAGCAGATTATTGGATCCTCGGATTCGGGTATCTTCGTAATGGATCCTCCAATACTGGTCCTTTGGCAGAGTTGGCTTCTCCTGAACTCAGGATCTGGGAAAGAAGAAGAACAAGTTATGGAACCAGATACTCAAGGAAGGATTTACCAGATAGAAGAACTTGAAAGTTGATGTTGCTAAAAGCCTGATTCTCCTGGATGCTGATCTGACTTCCTCTGGGATTTGCTCTGTACTTGAAGTCACCGAACTGGACCTGGATGCTGGTGGCCGACCTCTACTTGGAGAGAGGGGCCATGAGAGATGGGGTAGGCTAGGGTTTGGTGGAAAGAAGGGGTGATGGGCGGCTTGGGTTTGGAGTTGAAGTGGCTAACCTAGGGTTTTGGGGTTGGAGATCTCACACCTCCTCAAGGTTCCTAGGGAACCCGGATTACTCCCTCACGGAGCTCAACACCTGGATGCAAGTGCGGAAGAGAGAAACATAAAGTTGCTCACATAAAATTTGAATTCATTCATCAGTTGTTTTTAAAACTTACAAGAGGGGTTTATTTTATAGGTCTTTACAAGAGGTCAGGGTTTTACATCTTCCCATGTGGGACTAATAGGATGGATCTTCAAATTAGGTTTGTTGAATCAATTCCTTCCCATATGCCCAGCCAAGAGGTTCCATAAATGTTGATTGATGGCTCTAAATGGTAAGTAGGTGGCGCCTCCTAGCCTTGCTTTTCAAGAAAAAATTTCTTCCTTCCATGCCTGGTTTTATCTGGAAATATTTGGGCACCTCCTAGTCTTGCTCCCCAAGCTTTGCTCCTTTCTTTTCATAGCTTAGCTTTTATGGAAGTATTTTGGGTGCCTCCTTGGATTGAGGATCTTAAATTGATTTCTCCTTAAGTGGTGCATGAAAGAAGGGACCTGCTTTCTTGTGGTGTGGGGACCAAAGCACACTGGATGGAGATGTGGCGCCCCCTGGACTCAGGCGTGTGGCTAGGAGTGTGGCGCCCATTTGCTTGGGCCTGGGAGAAAATGTGGCACCCTGGAGAAGACCTTGACCACTACTAGGACTTGTACTGAGTCAACATGACTCAACAAAATTTAAATTGCAGGGAAATACAGACTCAAACTAAAATTGAACTGACCAAGTCAACCCTTATTACAAAACCAAAAAAACCCTAATTCTTCGGGCAAGGTCAATCAGAGATCCAGATGGAGCCCTGAAGTCTTCTTCTGAGTCTGGTGCCCGCACCAATTCTCCCGGGGTGGGAGGAACTCGACCCTGTCGATTATGGATCGAGCTGGCTCTGGTATCTCTCCAAGAGGGCTGGGTCCAATTCTTGTAATTCTTCTCAGGAGATCCAAGAGTCATCAGAATCTGGCCTTCCTTGCCAACGGACTAGGTATCTTTGTTATCCTCGATTACAAGTAGAGATAACCTGATCATCCAGGATCTTTTCAATTTGCTCTTTCCTCATAGGCCAGTTTGTTGGTGGACACATAGGGTCGGGATCACTCTCAATAACAGGATTAGGTTTCAAAGGCTTACTAGGAATCATAGCTGGCTCCCTATACTCTACTAAGTCTGTAATGTTGAAAGTAGAGCTATTGCCTAGTTCTGGAGGCAACTCGAGTGCATAGGCATTGGATCTTACTCTCTTCACTACTCTAAATGGTCCAGCTCCTTTAGCATGTAACTTTTTAATGATTCCAGGAAAAAACCGCTCAGGCCTTAACCTAATCATTACATAGTCTCTCTCAACAAAAGTTTTGACTCGTCTTTGAGAATCAGCCAACTTCTTATAAGTTTCATTACTTAAAGTTATTTTGGCATGAATTTCTTTATGCAAGTCCTTTACATGCTATGCAAGTGCATCAAGAGACTTGTGTGTGTGGGCTAATAGTGAAATCAGCTCAAGTGGTGTGTGAGGCTTGTATCCATGAACAATCTCAAAGGGACTCTAGCCTATAGACCTATTGATCAAAACATTGAATGCAATTTCAGCCCTGGACAAAATACAAATCCCAATTCCTAATGTTTTCACCAACAAGACACCTTAACAGATTGCCTAAACTATGGTTCACTACTTCGGTTTGGCCATCAGTTTGGGGATGATAGGCAATTGAAAACTTAAGTTTTGTCCCTAACTTATGCCAAAGGGTTTTCCAGAAATAGCTGGTGAACCGGACATCCCTATCTGAAACAATTATCTTAGGTAGGCCATGGAGTCGAACTATCTCATTAAAGAACAGGGTGGCTACCTTAGACGCATCAAATGTTTGGGAACAAGGCAAGAAATGGGTCATCTTAGAAAATCGGTCGACTACAACACAGATAGAGTCATGCCTCCTCTGGGTCTTAGGCAAACCTAACACAAAGTCCATGCTCACATCTTGCCAAGGACGATCTGGGACAGGGAGTGGGGTATAAAGGTCGGTGTTCTATTTTCGCTGTTTGGCAACAGCGCAGGTCCGACACCTAGCCACAATGTGTGCTACATCTCTTTTTATGCTAGGCCAGAAAAAGTGGTCTTCAATAGCCAGGGTGGTCTTGTCTTTTCCGAAATGGCCAGCTTGACCTCTAGCATGAATTTCCGAAATCAAAAATTTCCTAAGAGAAGTTCTAGGGATGCAATGCCTATTTTTAAAGATCAAAAAGCCATCTAAAAGGGTATAATCCTTATGATCACTAGATGGTCCTTGAGCTAGATCCTGGTATACAGTCTTAAAATCTGGACACGACTCATATTCCTCTTTGATCTGCTCAAACCCTATGACTTCAGCCCTAACAGAATTCAATAACAAAGATCGACGACTAAGGGCATCAGCTACCTTATTTTCAGTCCCAGCCTTATGTTTCAAAACAAAAGTATAGGACTGGATATACTCTACCCACTTAGGATGTCTAGGGTTAATCTTCTTCTGGGAATTCAAGAATCTAAGTGCCTCATGGTCCGAAAACAGCACAAATTCCTGCGGTAGCAAATAACGTCTCCAGTAACGCAAAGCTTGCACTACCGCATAAAATTCTTTATCATAGGTAGAATACCTAAGCTTAGCATCATTAAGTTTTTCACTGAAGAATGCTACAGGATGATTCTCTTGGCTTAGGACTCCACCTATACCTACTCCTGAAGCATCACAGGCAACCTCAAAAACTTAAGAAAAGTCGGGTAACCTCAAAATGGGTGCCTGGGTCATCTTATCCTTAAGATCTAGGAATGCTTTATGGGCTGCTTTAGTCCACTGAAATTCTCCCTTCCTAATACAGTCTATGATATGAGCAACTACAGTACTAAACCCCTTGATGAATCGCCCATAGAAGGTAGCCAAGCCATGGAAACTTCTGACTTCATGCACACTGGTCGGCTCTGGCCATTCTACTATGGACCTAATCTTTTCTGGATCGGCAACCACGCCGTCAGGGGTTACTACAAAACCAAGGAAAATAACTCTACTGGTCATGAATTCACACTTTTTGAGATTACCGTAGAGACTATCATTCCTCAAAACTTGGCAGACTTGTCTAAGGTGGCCTAGGTGGTCTGCAGGGGTCTTACTATAAATCAGGATGTCATCAAAATAGACCAATACAAACTTCCTTATGAAAGCTCTAAGCACCTGAGTCATAATCCTCATGAAAGTACTAGGGGCATTGGACAACCCAAAAGGCATAACAATCCATTCGTAGAGACCATCCTTAGTTTTGAAAGCAGTTTTCCACTCATCCCCTGGTCTAATCCTAACCTGATGATAGCCGCTCTTGAGATCAATTTTGGAAAAAATCATTGCACTGGCCATCATATCTAGCATGTCATCTAGTCTAGAGATGGGGAACCTATACTTGATTGTGATTTTGTTGATGGCATGACTATCAACACATATCCTCCATGTGCCATCCTTCTTTGGGGTCAGAAGTGCAGGGACTGCACAAGGGCTAAGACTCTCTCTAATGAACCCCTTCCTCAATAATTCTCCAACCTACTTTTGCAGTTCCTTATGTTCAGATGGATTCAAGCTATAATGGGGCAAGTTGGGTAAAGTAGCTCCTGGGATTAAATCTATGGAATGCTGGACATCCCTAAGAGGTGGAAGGTGGTCTGGCAGATCCTCGGGAAAAACATCCTCAAATTCTTCTAACAAAGGTCTAACTTCCTGAGGGGGCTCTGAGGGTGTTGGAGTCCTAAGTTCCTTAGCAGTCAACATCCAAATGGGTGAACCACTATAAATTTCTTGTTCTAGATCCTTAGAACTAATTAGGTTCACTCCAGTCTTCATTTCTCTGACCTTATTGGGTCCTTTAGCTACCTTGTCCTTAGGAGGGACTGAATGGATTGTGATTTTTTTCCTATTAAAACTAAAGACACGGGTATTGGATTTTCCTAAGAGGGTGGCATCATGATCATATAACCAAGGTCTTCCAAGAATTATACTGCTCACCCCCATGGGCAAGACATCACACCAAATCTTCTCTTGATAGGATTGCATTTGGATTTGGACCTGACATCTAGACTGGATGGGTATAGAGGTAGAGTCTACCCAAGAAACCTTATAGGGGTTGGGATGGGGGACTGGGGTTAAGCCTAACATTTTGACAGTGCTAGCAGAAATGGCATTCACACAGCTCCCACTATCTATGATGATCTTACATACCTTATCCCCTAGTTTAAGGAAAGTCTGTAGGATGTTAGTCCTACGCCAATCCTCCTGAACTCTATTCTGGGACAGGATGCATCTCACAACCCCTAACTGGTCAGACTCTGTGGATTCCTCCTCTCCTTCATACTCATCAACCAAATTCATTCCGGCCTCATAAACTTCTTTTTCAAATTCTTCATTGGGCCTGGAATTATCTTCCTCTCCTTCTTCTATGTAAAGGGATCTACGAGGGCACTGGCTAGAAACATGACCTACCCTATGGAACTTAAAACAAGCTATGGCTGTGCATTGGCTGGAGATATGACCGGGCTTCTGGCACTTAAAACAGGTGATACTAGGGGTTCTCTGGGTGTCAGGTGCCTTACCTTTGTCCATGGGCCTAGGGGTGGGAATACCTTGACTAGGTTTGCTAGGGGTAACTTGGCTAGGTCCATTTCTTGGGATTAGGGCACTAACCCTAGAAGGCAAAGGTCCTCTCTGAAACTTCTTAGTGTTCAGTGCAATCTGATAGGCTTGGTCTAGGTCTGTAACCTCTCTCAGAAACAACTCCCTCTTAATGTCTTCCCTAAGTCCAGCCCTAAACCTAGACAAAGTGACCTCATGGGCTTCACTCACATCACATCTCATCAGGTATTCATCAAAGGTGGTTATGTAGTTTGAGACAGATCGATTCCCTTGTTTCAAGGTTTGCCATTGGTCTAACAGATTCTGCTGGTATGAAATGGGTAGGTACTTATCTCTAAGCTTCTCTTTCATACCCTGCCAAGTAGTTATGGGCTCAACATTTCGTCTTCTAGTGGTTAGCTCAATGTTTCCCCAGTATAACCTAGCTTGACGTACTAACTTCATCTTGGTAAACTTGAACTTCCTTTCCTCAGACATGGCATACCACTCAAAGTACTGGTCCATCTCACCCTCCCAATCAGAATACACCTTAGGATTTAAGCTACCATCAAAAGTGGGTGCATCTAATTTGATGTTCCGAATGAACCTATCATCTCTATCTTCAGGCTCTGGGTCAGGCCTCCTATGATTTGGTTCAGGATCTCTGTATAAAGGTCTTCTAGGCTCCTGGTGTGGGTGAGGTTGAGGCACATTAAAATCTGGGTCAGGAGTCCAATTCTGATGCCTAGGTTCCTTAAGTACTTGGACTCGATCCCTAAGCTAGGTAAAATTCTCATTCATATCCTGACTCAATTTGTTCATACTTTCAGTAAGAGCTCTAACCATGGCCTCTAAATCAGGTTGGGTTTGACCAGGTTGGTAGGGTACTCCATTTCGGGTAGACATGATGATGCAAGCAAACACACCAAATGAGACTCGACTGAAACGACTACGGGCTAACTAGACCTAGAGCCCAAACTAGATGCCCAATCAGAGTGGCAAGCTAGCCTGTAGTAACTCGGGACTCAGCTAGGCAGGTGTAAGGGGAGTGTTAGGTCCCTAAATGCCAATCCTAGACACCAATCAGAGATTGGCCAGGTAGGCGGACCGGCACACAAGTCCTTCGGGATAGAATCCCTGAACCACCATTCTAGACACTGAGTACAAAGCACACACAGAGTAACTAGACAAACTGACTCAACACTAGCCTAGACCCGACTTGTTGGTGTCCCTAGCCCACTAGGGCAAATTAAGTCTAATAAATTTTAAAATTAGACTTCGGATCGAATGAATGGGTGGTGGTTTTGGGCTAAGGAGAGGTTATCAACTCCTCCCCTTATCTTAGATGCTCAATTGCCCTTAAGATGAATTAGGAGATGATCACTCAAAAAAATTGAATTGCAGAAACACAGAAACAGAGTTGCAGTAATTTATCTCTCAGAAATTTCACAGAAACCAATAAATTACAGTAAAATTATGTGAAATAGTTTCAATTATATTGGTTCTAGAAAAATAAAAATCACATAATTTTGAGTTACCTGCAATGAGAAATAATTCCTGCAACAGGATAGTTACAGACTGAAAACAGAATGCTTCCCCCGTTTACAATTTCTGCTATGAAGTTGTAACCCAGCGGATCCCCTACACGCCCTAGGAACACCCCGTGGAATGGGAAGAGGAGGCTTGCACCTCGCTTTGTTCCTAGGACCGGACGTCCTGGGGAGTCTACTTCGAACAGACAAAGTAAAAAAGCGAGACACTCAAAACATGCAAGCAAATCAGAAACCCTAGACAGGGCTCTGATACCAAAAATGATGCAGAACAAAAGAGATGATACGATGCGGAAGTAAATTAAGACTAATTCTTTTTTTTTATATATATATTTCAGAAGTTGGCTTTGACTCAAAGGAAAGTTAAACTGAATTTGAAGGAAACTATATAATAATTGAAAGCACAATTTAAAGAAACTAGATTATCAGAGTAGTTCAGAAGTAAATGATCGCTGGGGGTTGAGAAACTCCCAGACCTAGGGTTTCGCTCTGAACTTTCAACAGGACAGAAGTAAAGAGAAGAGAAGGGTGATGAACTAGATATTGATCTTCACAGAGTTTAGTGGAAGGACTCTCTTGAGCAGATTGTTGGATCCTCGGATTCGGGTATCTTCGCAATGGATCCTCCAATACTGGTCCTTTGGCAGAGTTGGCTTCTCCTGAACTCAGGATCTAGAAAAGAAGAAGAACAAGTTATGGAACCAGATACTCAAGGAATGATTTACCAGATAGAAGAACTTGAAAGTTGATGTTGCTGAAAGCCTGATTCTCCTGGATGCTGATCTGACTTCCTCTGGGATTTGCTCTGTACTTGAAGTCACCGAACTGGACCTGGATGCTGGTGGCCGACTTCTACTTTGAGAGAGGGGCCGTGAGAGATGGGGTAGGCTAGGGTTTGGTGGAAAGAAGAGGATGATGGGCGGCTAGGGTTTGGAGTTGAAGTGGCTAACCTAGGGTTTTGGGGTTGGAGATCTCACACCTTCTCAAGGTTCCTAGGGAACCCGGATTTACTCCCTCACGAAGCTCAACACCTGGATGCAAGTGCGGAAGAGAGAAACATAAAGTTGCTCACATAAAATTTGAATTCATTCATCAGTTATTTTTAAAACTTACAAGAGGGGTTTATTTTATAGGTCTTTACAAGAGGTCAGGGTTTTACATCTTCCCATGTGGGACTAATAGGATGGATCTTCAAATTAGGTTTGTAGAATCAATTCCTTCCCATATGCACGGCCAAGAGGTTCCATAAATGTTGATTGATGGCTCCAAATGGTAAGTAGGTGGCGCCTCCTAGCCTTGCTTTTCAAGAAAAATTTTCTTCCTTCCATGCCTGGTTTTATCTGGAAATATTTGGGCGCCTCCTAGTCTTGCTCCCCAAGCTTTGCTCCTTTCTTTTCATAGCTTGGCTTTTATGGAAGTATTTTGGGTGCCTCCTTGGATTGAGGATCTTAAATTGATTTCTCCTTAAGTGGTGCATGAAAGAAGGGACCTGCTTTCTTATGGTGTGGGGACCAAAGCACACTGGATGGAGATGTGGCACCCCCTGGACTCAGGCGTGTGGCTGGGAGTGTGGCGCCCACTTGCTTGGGCCTGGGAGAAAATGTGGCACCCTGGAGAAGACCTAGACCACTACTAGGACTTGTATTGAGTCAACATGACTCAACAAAATTTAAATTGCAGGGAAATACAGACTCAAACTAAAATTGAGTTGACCAAGTCAACCCTTATTACAAAACCAGAAAATTCCTAATTCTTCAGGCAAGGTCAATCAGAGATCCAGATGGAGCCCTGAAGTCTTCTTCTGAGTCTGGTGCCCGCACCATGGTGGCTCGGGGTCGTCTGGAAGAACACCGAGGGACGGGAGCTTCTTTGATGGTGGAGCAATGCTCGGGGAAGACGGATGGGAGAACAATGGGATGATGCACGATGGGATTGGCTGCAGGGAGCACCCGTGGGAGGCCAGCGGATGATGGCAAAATTGCTGCTATGGGGGTGCCGATCTGATGAGCTTCGATCGTGGCGATCGGCTGTTTCTGTTTGCAGGTGGAAGGGACTGGTGGTCGACAGGGAGCAGGGAGGATCCGACAGGGAGGCGACCAAGGGGTGCTGGACCGGGTGGTAGATGGAGGACGGGGACGATGAGGGCTGGCAGGAGAGAAGGGAATATGGGGTACCCAAATTTTTTTTTGAGCTCTGATACCAAAATTGATGAGGGACAGATGGGTAGGATCGTTGGTGAGCCTAGAAGTCACCTAGATTAGGATACTACTATTTTTTTTTTAAAATTTTTTTAAGGATAAAGGGTGGGGTTGGAAGACAGGGTTTGAAACTCATGGACTTTGGGACTCACCCTAACTAAGAGACCTCTCACCTCTAGGGCATTACACCCTCCTCGATACTTGGAGGTGCTAGGATGAATCTCAAAGGTCACGAGGGGATAAAAAAGATGAAATGGGAAGGAGGATAACTAGACACCCTCCTCGATACTTGGAGGCGCTTGGATGAATCTCAAAGGTCACGAGATGATAAAGAAGATGGAATGAGAAGGGGGATAACTAGGGCATCACGCCCATGCCCGAAGGTGAAGGCAAGAAGAATCACTCTTCTAAAAACTCAAAATTTTTTTTTCTCAAAAACTTTACTCTTTTACAAAGGACCGAGGGTGGTATTTATAAACCTATCCAACCCTCATTTGAATTTGAATACAGGATAAAAAGATAGAGATGATTCAAATACAAACACAAGATAGGATAAGATAAGCCTATCCATATCTCAATCCTAACCAACCAAATCCAAATTCAAATTTCAAATAAAAGATAAATTCTAAATTTATTCTAGATATGCTCCGAAACTCATGCAGCTCCAAGATTTGTGCTTGCTCCAGGATCTGTGCTGGTGAGGTCCCCATCAGGTACGTTCGTTCATGATGAATCTCCAATACTTTGGGATCTCCCACATTCCTCGAGCGGAGAATGCTCAAGTTGATGTCCTCTCCAGATTAGCTACCCTGCCGGAGTGGTTGCTGGGGCGTACCTTCATCGAACACCTTGAGACATCCAGCCATGAGTCCATGGCAGAAGTGCAGTAAGTCACCTCTAAAGCCAGTTGGATGGACCTTTATGTCAGGTATATCACCACCGAGGCCCTACCTGAAGATCGGAGGGAAGCTGGCCTCCTCAAGAGGAAGGTTGCATGCTACGTGATGATGGATGGATAGCTATACTGGAGATCTTACTCCTACCCCCCACTGAAATGCCTGAAACCTTCTAAGGCTACCTACGTGCTTCATAAAATACATGAAGGCATTTGCGGCAATCATGTGGGGGGCAAGACCTTAGCCTACAAGGCAATCCAGCAAGGATATTTTTGAGAGACTATACGAGAAGATGCCATCGACTTTATGAGAAAGTGTGATCGGTGTCAACGTCACGCCCACATTCAGCGATAACCAGTGGCTCCACTTTCCCAGTTATCAGCCCCGTGGCCATTCTCCCAGTGAGAAATGGACATCCTAGGTCCCTTTCCTACTGCATCCGATCAACAAAAGTTCTTGATCATTGCCATCGACTACTTCACCAAATGGGTCGAGGTCGAGGCTTTGGCTTGAATAACAGAGATAAAGTTCAGATCCTTCTTCTGGAGATCTGTGATCTGCCAATTCGGCTTTCCATATTCGATCATCATCGATAACGGGAGGCAGTTCGATAATCAAGCTTTCGAGGAGTTCTACGCTGACCTAGGCATCCGTCACCGCTTCACTTCGGTAGCTCATCCCCAGACTAACGAGGAAGCCGAAGTGACCAACCGAACCATCCTGCATGGGCTCTGCACAAGGTTGGACGAAGCCAAGGGTTGATGGGTTGACGAACTGCCCAGCATGTTGTGGGCTTACCATACTGCACCCCGTATGGCAACGGGCGAGATGCCCTTCAACCTTGTCTTTGGCACTGAACCCGTGATTCTAGTGAAACATGGCCTACCGATGTTATGGGTAGAGCAGTATGATAAAGCTGAGAATCCAGCCCATCTCCTCCTCAACCTAGATTTGTTGGATGAGACAAGAGACAAGGCCCGGCTCCAGATGGTGGCTTATCGGTAATGAGTGGCACGCTACTATAATGCCCACATGAGGCCCAAAGCATTCCATCCGGGCGACCTTGTCCTCAGGTAGGAAGAAGTATCTCAATTAGGAAAGTGCAGGAAACTCTCTCCAAATTGGGAAGGTCCTTACAAAGTGGTCGAGGCTCTACCGGATGGAGCCTACTACCTCATTGAGCTCGACGATGCTCGATTCATGTAAACCTGGAATGCCAGCAATTTGAGAATGTACTACCAGCAATATAAGGTTCTCCCTCCATAATTAAAGTTCTTTTTTAGTGCAACCTCATTTTCCATCTATGTAGGAACTCGTCCGTCAGACTCCAAGTCCAGCAAAATAAGCTCGGAAACTTACGAAGCCCGGTACTCTAAGCCAGGAAACTTACGAAGCCTGGCACTCTAAGCCCAGAAACTTAAGAAGCCCAGCACTCTATAAGCCCAGAAACTTATGAAGCCCGACACTCTAAGCCCGAAAACTTATGAAGCCTGGTACTCAAAGCTAGCAGTCCCACCTCCGAGGTCAGGAGACACCAGCAGTCCCACCTCCAAGGTCAAGAGATACTAGCAGTCACACCTCCAAGGTCAGGAGACACTAGCAATCCCACCTCTGAGGTTAGGAGACACTAGCAGTCCCACCTCTGAGGTCAGGAGACACTAGCAATCCCACCTTCAAGGTCAAGAGACACCAGCAGTCCCACCTCCGAGGTCAGGAGACACTAGTAGTCCCGCCTCCAAGATCCAAAGACACTCTACCACCTTGCTCACAGTCCAGAGATGTCGAAAGGGAATTCCAAATAGTCCCACCATCTACCGCCTGACTCACAGCTCAGCGAAGTGACAAGATCCAGGGACCTTGCATTCTGTCTCGCATGGTCTCAAGAATCAAGGGAAAGAGGATGAGGTGCTCCCAAGGACCATTGTGCCCATCCTAAGGCCTTAAAGTAGGCCTGGAGCAGTCAAGGCCTAAAAAAAAAAGGAAAGAAAAAAAAGCGGAAAAAGAGAGAAAAGAAGAGGGAGAGGGGCTGAGTAAAGAATAGCAGTCAAAGAAAAAAGATGTTTCATTGACAAAACCCTCTTTACAGCTTTATGAAGGCTCCTTACAGGCTGAAAGACTGTCTAAATTTTTAATTATAAAAGATGGAAGGAAAAGAAGTTCATGCATCGGTCGCCGGCTCCTTCCCAAGCTGGCGAGGGACCTCACTACTCGAGAGGCATCCTGTACAGCCCCAGATTCAACCTCGACTATGCCCCCCTCTAGCTCCGGTTATGCCTTGACTACTAGCATGCCCTACTGCCTAGGAAATGCAAGGGAAGGTTGAATGTCACCCAACCTCTCCCGTCCGAAAAGGCGGACAGCCTTATCCTTGAAGTCTCTGAACCCCTGATGGAAGGAGTCCAGAACAGCTTCGGTGACCTCATCCTTGAAGGCTTAGGATGCTATGAATTTGGGGCTGGCCTCAGCAGCTTCTTTCTTGGCCATCTCCATCAATGCGATGGCTGCCATAGCTTTTTCTGCTGTCACCATGGCCCTAACCGTCTGCTCCTCCAGCTAAGCCTGAAGGGCCTGTGCTCTCCCCTTCAGGCGGGCCACCTCCACTGTAGAGGCAGCCACCTCTTCGACTCGGCGGGAGCCGACCCCCCTCTCCTCAGTCAGGTTGGCCTCGAGCTCGGCCACCTTCTTCTCCAGCTCAGCTACCTTGGCCTGGGCACTAGTTAGCTAAGCCTCCAGCCCTTGGGCCTGGCCAGAGAGGCCCCGGGCCTCATCCCTCTCCCGACGGAGGCGGGTCTCATGCTTTTCCAGCACTTGATAGGCATCCTGCAGGAGCTGCATATCGATCACCACCTGCAACAAGGACAATGATTGACATCCCTTATAAAAAGGGTGGAAAAGAAGATGCAGATTTGGAGATGGCTTACCGACATCAGCTGGGTAAAGGCCTCCATGGCAAGCCCCACCACCGGCCTCCCTACCTGGCTCTTGCAGTCTGATGGCTGGATTAGGGAGGTAAGGATGTCTTCCACTAGCTTCCCATCCTGGGATATCATGGAGTCCACAGGGAGGATGACGGTGAACCTTTTGCCTTCTTGGCTCGATGCCTCAAGCGGTTCAGTTGGGTCAGGTGCACCCTCAGGTGATGGCGCCGCATCCACGGGATCGTCACTGGTGGCTCCGGCCCCAGGCGGTGGAGGTGGCATCCTTGCAGCAGCAGGTCCCTGGGCGGACCGTCAATGCATGGAGGGACCACTAGAGATGGAGGTGCAGCCCCCTCTATGGTCCTGGTTTTGCCCCTGGGCTACCTGGCAGGATCCTGGACCCTTGGTCTGGATGGCACACACGGGGTGGCTGGTCCCCTCATTTCAGGCCCATCGCCGGGCCCCAATCTCGGCTCTTCCCGAGCCCTCTTCTAGGGTGCTCCTTTAGGCCCTTTAGCAATGGCCCTCTTGTAGGACATCCCCAGGAGGTCATCGAAACTGAACCTCATTCTTGCAAAATGAAGCAAATCTATCAATCCCATCTCAAGGCTGGACTCATTGTTGAGTAGAGATGGAGCCTAGCATCAAGACTTGCCCTGGGACTGGGCTTGGCTGATCCCAGCATCGGCGAGATTTTTCTCACCCAACAAATCTCGAAGGACTGGAACCTGGGAGGAGAGAAGCTGGTCAAATACTTCCTTATCGGTTGGCTCGACCGTGGACTGTCAGTTGGGGGAGCGATCTAGGTCACTCCAATCCCAGTCCACCCCCTCGACCGAAGCAAAGAAGAACCTGCACTTCCATCCCTTGATAGAAGTGGGCAGGTCAAACTTGAGGGGGCTCTCTTATGGGGGGACACGAACCACCATCCGCTATCGAAGGGGTGACGCTTCAGGGTAAACAAGGCCTTGAAGAAGGAAAAATGAGCGATGATCTCACGATGGTGGTAGAGAACAATAAAACTGAAGATGGTCTGGATGGCATTGGGAGCAAGTTGGGCCAAAACCAAATGATAGTGGTGGAGAAAAGAAAGGAAGAAGACATTGAAGGGAAGCCGAAGACCCTCGAAAAAGAAGTCTTTGTACGGGGCTATCCGGCCCGGGCCACCGAAAGTGACCTAGTCCCCCAGCCCAAGAACAAAGAGTCGAATGGAATCAGGGATCCCAAACAACCTCCAGATGCGAAGAAGATCCCCGTTGATCATCACTGAAGCAATAACGGTGGGGCCGCCGGCCTCCCTAGCAGAGGGGGAAGGTGGAGGAGGAGCCGGAGGGGGTCCAATGACAATCCCTGTCGGGCAAGGACCCCTGTGGAGCACGATCGAGACTTCCTCCTCGCTATCCGAGGAGGGAGGCCTCGACTGAGAAGGCCCCGCACCATCAAAAAAACCCTGGTGATGGTGTCCCTTACCGGATGGACCATCAAAAATAGCGAAGTGAAAAACTAGAAGACCTAACAAGAGTACTCCTCAGGCGCAGGCCAAAAAAGGAGAGCAAATGAGAAGAAGGCGGAGAAGAAGGAAGCCTAACCTGCTGGGACTTCACAACCTTATCCAAGAAGGTGGAGGAAGATTGCTCTGAGGAAGAAACTTTATTCTTTGTCACTTGGGAAACCCTCAGTAAACAAAAGGGCAAGTCCCTTTCAAGTGACCCAAAGCCCCATCACCTCGTACTGACCAAAGGCATGCACCATATCTCGCCCTGAGCCAGTCGGGGCATTCCATGTGTTGATATCCACCAGAAGCGATGCCCCGAATTGGAGGCGACCCCTTAGGTCTTGGCATGGCAATTATGGTCACCCTTAATGAGGGGTGACGTGGCATCGCCCTATTAGCACGAAAGTATAGCCTTCAGGGGCATCGGTGCATAAGGCATTAATAATGCAAGAGATGCGTCTCTCCATATCAGCACAATCATTACTCCCCTCACCCCGAGCACCGTTTCGTCTTCCAAGCTCAGGAGTAGGGGGCATCCTGTTGTGGCACATCCACTGACATGGAGCCTTGCTGGTGGCCATGCTGGCAAAATCCCTGCCGCCCGGGCATGATGGCCCAGTAAGGGGCTAAGGCAAGCCCTCCTACTGAGGTTAACTCCCAGCCGGAGTCGAGCTAATAGGGTGAGCCTTCCATCTGAGGCCATCTCCCGCTCGGGGTCATGCTCATGCTGCCAAGGCGAGCCCTCCTGCCGAGATTAGCTCCCAGCCGGAGTCAAGCTTATAGGGCGATCCCTCTGTCTGAGGTCAGCTCCCAGTCGGGGTCATGCTCATGCTGCCAAGACGAGCCCTCCTGTCAAGGTTTGCTCCCAATCGAAGTTGAGCTCATAGGGTGAGCCCTCCGTTTGAGGCCAACTCCCAATCAGGGTCGTGCTCATGCTGCCAAGGCGAGCCCTCCTGTAGAGGTCAGCTCCCAATCGGAGTCAAGCTTATAGGACGAGCCCTCCGTCTGAGGCCAGCTCCTAGCCGGGGTCATGCTTATGCTACCAAGGCAAGCCCTCCTACCGAGGTCAGCTCCTATCCATAATCAAGCTCATAGGGCGAGCCCTCTGTTTGAGGCCAGCTCCCGGCGGGGTCGTGCTCATGCTGCTAAGGCCATAGTTTTCGCCAACGGCGTGAGGGGGAGATGATCAATGGAGATTCAAATCATGACAAAGGGGGACTTGGCCCCCCACTACCTTCGGGAGGTGGCTCATGTCCTGCCACAAATATAGGCTCTGCAGCGCACCACCTGCACGACTTGCAACCCCCCACGACACCAGAACCTTTCCAATAAGGGCATTCCACTAAGGCCCCAGGCTCTGCGACACTCCAACGATTCCCCTAAAATGGAAGCATGCCACCATCGCTCTAGGCTTAGCAACATGGCACCCAGCCCTCCCACTGGAAGTTACACCATCAGATGGATAAGACTGGCCCGATAGAAGGGCGATAGCGAGTAACTGTAAACCCTTCCTCAAAAGGCACTTGATGATGGACACCTGGAAGAGGCCCCAGACCTGGTATGGGTCATCCCGTGCATATAAAATCAGAGAAGGGAGGTAAGCAAGAAGGTAAGTAAGCATATAGAGGGAGAAAAGGGTAAGGAACCACTCGAGGGAACCTCCCAAGCTCTCTCTCGCTTTCTCTCAACCCATTTCCATTTCATTTTTCACCCATTTCTGTTCCTCTCGATGTCTCACTGACTTGATCATTGGAGTGTCCCCGCCATATTCCTCGGTCCGGGTCTCTCTTGTTTTGCAGGTCAGCCGACCAAGGAGGCGATCGGAAGAGAGGATCAAGCATCCCGTGGGAATCCAACACGTCAGAGCTACAAGCCACGGTGATCTTGGCGGTAACAACCATCACTTTAGACAATAGCTCTATAAGCCATTGCCCGAAAGTGTCATTATCATACAACGGTTCTAAACTCTGTTACAAAGAATTTATGCAACGGTTATATTATTCATAGCCATAAGGAATTAATTTATACAACAATATTTATTATAGCTGTTGGGATATGTCGGTCCAAGTACAAGCCAGCCAATGGTTCAACCGGCTGAAGACATTTCTTCCGAACTGCAAACTTCAAACCAAGATATTCAGAAGAAACCAAGCAACCCACAGGCAAGCCAAAACTCTTAACGGACCTATGGCCCATGAAGACAAGGTCCTTAGCCTGGACCGAAGAGTGACCTTCACTGACTTTCGAAGACACGATCTTCGATTTATGCTGAAGACATATTGTTCAGCCTACGTCAAAGATCAAGTCCTACGGCTCCTGAGGACAAGGTCCTCAACCTGGACCGAGGAGTGACCCTCATCGACTCCTGAAGACACGATCTTTGGTTTGTGTCAAAGACATAGTCTTCGGCCTATGTCAGAGATCAAGTCCTCGATCTATGCTGAAGACAAGATCTCCGATCTCCGATCTGTCTCGAAAGGGTCCAAGGATGAAAACTTTTCCTAATTCAATCACGGAAATCTTCCTAAAAGAGAAGACTGAAGACGGACCCTCGATCTATCTCAAGTCTCTACGAACATGACAAGCAACGGTTATCATCGACTATTTCCGGAGCGCAATCATGGCACGTAATTCCAGTGACAACGCCTTCGATCTGGCTGCTAGAATGATTTAATAACTATCCATTATTTCAAATTGTGAGAAAAAAATTAACTCCCCCATCGTAACCGCTGGAGAAAGAACGGAACCGCAGGCTGGACAACTCCTTATAAATAACGGTAAGAGAGAATGCTCGAGATAAGGCACAAGATACTCCTGAAAATCTCGAAGTCTTTCCCTTCTCCATCTGATCCTCCTCAGAATCTTTCTCATTCTGTGGCTGGAGCCCGCCTCTGACTTAGGCATTAGAGTGTCCCCTGTCGAAGCAATTCCAACCAGGGATTTATTTTGCAAGTGAATCAGGGAGCGGGCCTGCGATCCAGTAGCTTTGCCCGGTCGGAAAAGGGACTCTGTGCCAATAGATTGGCGTGCCAAGAAGGGAGAGTTCACATGCAATTCACATTGTTAAGCTCCCCTCTTTGACTAAGGGGAAGTAAGAAATTTTTGATGGCAAGAGGAAGGACTCAGGTTGCCTTAACAAGTCAAAATCGTGCTCCATCCCAGGGGGGTGCACCCCCGGTAGAAAACGACATTCCACCTCCCACAGTTGTCGTGGGACAGCAACAGTTCAAAGCCTTCGTAAACCAGGTCACTAACCTCATGGCTATGGTTTAGGACTTCCAAAATAGAGTTTTCAGGTGGGGCATCCGCCAGCCACTTCCAGACATAGCTCTAGATCCCAAAGGAAGAGAGCCCCTCGAGAGGGGTCCACACATCTCTCCCCCCATTCTTGGCTCTCTCCTGAAGGCCGAAGTTCAAGAATGCCTAGGCCCACTGATTCCCCGCAGAGAGGGAAAAGACCTAGGCAAACTTTCTCATCCTTTTCTAAAAACTCTACTCCTGTAGAGAAAGCGCCAAAGCAGGCTCTCCCTGATTATGATGGAAAATTCAATGCCATCGAATCGAAGATGGCGAGAATGCGGGAGCAGAGAGATCACAATGATTTGGTGATGTGTGATCTGCGCCCAGCCTACGCCGACCGCGTCATGGCCGAAGTCATCCCTCGGCACTTCAGGATTATCTAGATGGAACCTTACGATGGCACCTCCGATCCTTTTGACCACCTGGATAGTTTTAAAGCCCATATGATGATCCAGGGAGCTTCGAATACAATGAACTGTCTCGCATTCCCAGCCACTTTAAAGAAAGTCGCTCGGATGTGGTACTCGAGCATACGCCCAGGTACCATCGATTCCTTCTTCGAGTTAGAAAAATTGTTTGTCTTGCATTTCAGGACTTGTCGCAAGACCCCCCGTGATGGGGGACGAGTATCGAATGATGCATTTCTAGGAATTAGAGGGACTAAACAAAAATGAAATAGATAAACATGCAGCTATTCTATGTAAAAGGAATAGGATTACATGAAAGGAACATAATGAAATAAACTAGACTAGAAAAGACTCTATCAAAATAACTAAAAAAGGGATCTTCGTGGTTAGGAAACCACATAGATTAGGGTTAACTTACTCACTATTTCAGATCTGAAGGAAGATTAAGATGGTTATCTGGCGTTAATATTCTGAAATGAGGAAAAGGACACTCAAGAAGAAGTAATAAATGACTAAGAGATTACTTTAGGTTTCAAGGCACTCCGTATTTGAATCTTTGGCACAATAGACCTTCATCTTGGAAACCATGAGACCCGGGGATCCTGCACAAATAGATGGAAACATTAAATGGTTAAGAAGGAAGGTTGGAGGAATGGAAGTGGAAAATTAGGAATAGAAGAAGAGGTTTAGGCTTGGAATGAAGTAAATCCAATTTGGCGCCCATAGCTTGAATCTGCTTTGCTTGTTGGCGTGGGGAACTCCATTGTAGATGATCTCCTTTGGAAGGTGGGATGGACAAATTTGGAGAAGCTTGAAGAGGGTTCTTCAAGGGTGCCCGAAGGGGATTGGAAGAGGGATTAGTAGCTTGTTTGGTTAAGTATCCTAGGTCTCACACCTACCTTCTCTCAAGGGTCTTTGGCTAACAAAGGAAGAAAGCTTTCTTAGGAAAAAAATTTATTTCATTCATCATCCCCATTACAAGAGAACTTAGGAGCTTTTATAAACTTTAAGCTTCCTTTCCAAATTCAAACTACACCTCCTTTCATGGAGAAAATCAAGGGGCGTCCCATCAAGAGAGGAGGGCCCTTTCAAATTTGAAATTCCTACTTACAAGGGAGAAAATCAAGGGCATCCCAAAGAAGGTGGAATGGCTCTTGCAAGGTGGCATCCCAAGAAGAGTGGAGCTTCATTTGAATTTTTCTTGGGTGGGAATCCATGGTTGACTTGTCTTGGTGATGTGGCATGTTCTCTCCTCCAAATGGCATGACTTGTCTTCCAAGGTGGCATGGTTCAATGATGATGTGGTGCTCCAAGTAGTTGGTGAAGCTGGTTGCACTTAATCTGGCTTAATTGAAACCCAACTTCAAGTAGCTTTTGGACCCAACTTAATACAAAGCCTAATTGAACTATAATTGGACCCAAATTAAAATAAAACAGAACTCAATTATTCAAATAAAATAAATACATGACTCAAAGACTTTTTATAGGACTTAAATTCCTAGTCTTCTAACCATGAAGAGCTTGGCATTAATTGAAGCCTCTTCTTGAGCCTGGTGCCCGCACCACCCCGGAATGCAGATACATTGTTCCTCCTTCACCAGAATGAAGGAGAAAGTCTGCGAGATTACATCTCCAGGTTTAATGCGGTCACACTCGAGATCCCCGATCTCAACGAGCACGTGGCCATGTTTGCATTGAAGAAGGGACTTCATACATCCAGGCTCACCTTTTTCCTGGATAAGAAGTTCCCAAAAAGCTATACCGAGCTCCTATCGAGGGCTCAGAAATATGCTGATATCGAAGAGCAGGCGACGAATCGATGACTGATCGAAGGGAAGCCCCCTTCGAAAAAAAAAAGCAACAGGGGACAAGGCCCCCTATTTTCAACAACAACAACAAGTATGCTGACCGTCGAAGGAGTCCTCCCAGGCCCAGAACATCGGGCAGGAGATTCGACTCTTATACCCCTCTCAACCTCCCTCGTGAAAAGATTCTCTTGGAGATAGAAAAAGAAAACTATCTCCAGCGGCCATGTCCCATGAAGGCATCCTCCTTCGCAAGGAACAGGAATAAATAATGCCGATTCCATAGAGACCATGGCCATAATGCTGAAGAATGCATCCAACTGAGAGATGCAATAGAGGATCCCATCAAAAGAGGATATTTGGGGTGGTACGTTGGTTACCAAGGACCACGGTCAGAAGCTACCGTCCCCCAATCGGCTCCTGAAGATGTTGAACTACCAAATCAAAGGCCCACCAATGGAGGCATAGGGATGATCATCGACCTGTCAACTGGAGAAGAGATGAAGACGATGTCCCGAAGTGACTCAAGGACAACAATTCCATTCTCTTCTCTGATGATGATCTTGGGGGAGTTCGACTCCCGCACGATGACCCTATTGTAATCTCGGTTGTTGTGGCCAATTACGATTTACAACGAATCCTAGTTGATAATGGAAGTTTGACCGATGTCTTGATCTACGATGCATTCTCTCGGATGTGTTTGCCTAGAGACAAACTACGAAGGTCCCCTATACCACTTACCGGCTTTGGAGGTAATCAGGTTGATGCCGAGGGAGAAATAGTACTGCCTGTAACCCTCGATACTAAACCTCGATAAAAGACACTGCCGATCAATTTCATGGTAGTTTGAACCCCTTCGGCCTACAACATTATTCTGGGATGGCCTGTCCTAAAAAAATTTCAGACCGTAGTGTCATTCTACTACCTCCTGGTGCGCTTTCCCACCAGAAATGATGTTGGAGAAGTAAGAAAAGACCAGAGAATAGCACGATAATGCTTGATGATCCAGGACAAGCACTCTAATGATCCTACAACTTGGGATCAGCTAGATCTGAGGGACTTGGCTATAGATTCTGGTGAACCTATAGAAAGAACTATCTCGGTACCCTTAACTAAAGAGGACCCTAACAAGGTCGTACAAATCAGAAGTATGCTTGATGAAAAAACTAGAACGGAGCTGATCTACTTCCTCAGGGATAATGCTGATGTCTTTGCCTGGTCGGCTTTGGACATGCTAGGGATTCCCATCGAAGTGATCACTCATCGGCTGGAAGTTGCTCCTGGGTATAAGCCAGTCCGGCAAAAGAAGAGAAGCTTTGCCCTCGAAAGATAAAAAGCAATAGATGAAGAGGTGAGCAAGCTCCTCAAGGCAGGGTTCATCCAGGAAGCCCACTACCCCGAGTGGTTGGCCAATGTGGTAATGGTAAAGAAAGCAAATGGCAAGTGGAGGATTTGCATCGACTACTCAGACCTCAATAAGGCTTTCCCAAAGGACAGCTTTCCTCTTCCAAAGATCGACCAACTAGTCGATACCATCGCGGGCCACCAACTGCTAAGTTTCATGGATGCTTTCTCTAACTACAATCAGATCCGAATGGATCCCCGAGATGAAGAGAAGATGGCCTTCATCATTGACAAAGGTCTATATTGCTACAAGATGATGCTATTTGGGCTCAAGAATGCTGGAGCGACATTTCAGAGATTGATTAACAAAGTGTTCAAGGAGCAGTTTGGGAGAAACCTGTAGGCCTATGTCGACAACATGATCATCAAGAGCCTCCTTAAAAAAGATCACATCCAAGACCTGGGAGAATCATTCAGCACCCTGCGACATCATCGAATGAAGCTAAACCCGATGAAGTGTGCCTTTGGGATTACTTCGGGCAAGTTTCTAGGTTTCCTCATTACCAAGCGAGAGATTGAAGCAAACCCTAAAAAAATTCAGGCCCTCAAAGACATGAGGCATCCATCTTGCAAGAAGGAAGTCCAACAGCTGACAGGGAGGATCGCCTCCTTAAGCAGGTTTATCTCTCGCTCAACCAAAAAATGTCTTCTATTTTTCACGGTACTTCGGCAGTCTCGAAGCTTCGAATGGACTGAAGACTGCCATACTGCCTTTAAAGAGTTGAAGAAGTACTTATAGACCCCGCCTTTACTTTCCAAACCTCAAGAAAGGGAGGTTCTCTACTTATACCTTTCCACCTTGGATGAAGCGGTCAGTTCAGTCCTTGTTCGAAGAGAAGAAGACGGCTCTCACGAGCCGATCTACTATATCAGCAAAGTTTTGCATAATGCTAAAACAAGATATTCGAAAATGCAGAAGCTGATCTACTCTCTGATGATTGCGACAATATGACTACGGCCTTACTTCCATGCCCACACCATCATGGTACTGACCGATCATTCCCTCAAAGCCGTTCTCCGATCCCGCGATATCTCCAGAAGGATAGCCAAATGGCTGTGAAACTAAGCGAGTTTGACATCAGCTTCCAACCCCGATCAACTATGAAGGCCCAGGTGCTTTCAAATTTCCTGGCTAAGTGCACCTGGAAGTCCGAAGATGAACTGCATCCAGCAGAAGAAGAAAATTCGAAGAATACGGAGTCTGATTAGGTGCTTCATGTGGACGGAGCTTCCAATTCTGCTGGATGTGGAGCCGGCCTTATACTGGCTGAACCCGATGGCCACATGATGGAATACGCATTTCGGTTCTCCTTTCATGCTTCTAACAACCAAGCTGAATATGAAGCCCTACTTGCAGGACTTCGGATCGCCAAGAGTTTAGGAGTTTGGATACTCTAGGGTTTTTCAGACTCCCAGTTGGTGGTAAATCAAGTTAAAGGAGAATATGAAGCCAGAGACCCCACCATGGTGCAGTACTTTGAAATAGTACAAATCTTATCTTCTTAACTGGAATACTTTGAAATCATTCATGTTCTCCGATCGGAGAACTCCCGGGCAGATGCATTGTCTCGACTTGCCACTACAACCCCGGAATCCCTCGATCGCACCTTCGTTAAACACCTTGAAGCCCCTAGTATAGCTGAATAAGCTATGGAGGTGCACCAAATTGAGGCCGAGCCAAGCTGGATGGATCCCATCATCAAGTTCTTAAATAAGGGAGTGCTACCGGAAGACAAGGCAGAGGCCAAAAAGATTCACTAGATGGCATCTCAATATGTCATCTTAGACAGAGCTCTTTACAAAAGATCATTCTCTCAGCCCTTGCTGAAATGCTTGGGACTGTCAGATGCTGACTACGCCTTAAGAGAGGTCCACAAGGGGATATGTGGTGATCACTTGGGGGCAGGTCTTTAGTGTATAAAATTATATGCCAAGGATACTATTAGCCCTCCATCCAAAAAGACTCGACTGACTTCGTGTGAAGATGTGATGAATGCCAGAAATATGCCAACATTCAGAGACAACCAGCGAGTCATTTGACCCAGCTGATAGCCCCGTGGCCTTTTGCTCAAAGGGGGATGGATATTCTTGGCCCATTTCTGCTTGCATCTGGGCAGAGAAAATTCCTCCTTGTGGTGATTGACTACTTCACAAAGTGGGTCAAAGCCGAACCACTGGCCCAAATCATGAAGGGCAAGGTTGAAAATTTTATCAAAAACTCCATCATATTTCGGTTCAGGATTCTACATATAATAATCACTGATAACGGGAGGCAGTTCGACAATCCAAAGTTTAAGGACTTCTGCGCTCGGTACCATGTGCAACATAGGCTAATTTCCGTTGCCCACCCACAGTCTAATGGAGAAGCTGAAGTAACTAATTGGACCATTCTCCATGGTCTGAAGACGAGGTTGAACGCTGCCAAAGGACTCTGGGCAGAAGAGCTGACCTCCATCCTCTGGGCATACAGAACTACCCCGAGAATGGCCACCAGTGAGTCTCCATTCAACCTGGCATACGGTACCGAAGCCGTTCTTCCTATCAAAGTCTCCCTCGAATCTCTAAGAATCGATAAATACGAAGAGCCTGAAAACTCTGATTGTAGAAGAGTTGACCTGGATCTGCTGCAAAGCACCAGGCTTCAGGCCCAAATGAAAATGGTGACATACTAGCAAAAGGTCGCCAGATATTACAATTCCAGAGTAAAGGAGCAAATTTTCCGCATAGGGGACATGGTGCTACGAAGGGCAGAAGTTTCCAGGCCAACAGAACAGGGTAAGCTTTCCCCTAGCTGGAAAGGTCCATACCAAGTCAAAGAAGTCATACATCCAGGAACATATCAACTCAGGATCCTAGATGGTAAAATCATGTCCCGGCCATGGAATGTACAAAACCTTCATAAATACTATCAATAAACAAACCCCTAAATTTTTCGTGTAAATTTGCCCAACTCTGAACGGTCCGTTGCATCGACTGAATGATAACGGCCTGAGTGGCACGATCTAAGGAATTAGTCAATGGCACAAAGGAGAGTCTGATCTACTCACCTTATCAGCATGCCCGACAAGCACAACAGACGGCCCAATCAGGCTGCCAAAATGATCGAAGGCACAGGGATGGTTCACATAACCTACCTTACGGAAAATTCGAAGACATGCCGAGGTGGGCCTAATCAGCCTACCTTACACCAAAGAAGGCGCAGGGATGGTTTTTGTAGCCTACCCTACGGTAAGTCCGAAGATGCGCCGAGGCGGGCCTAAATAGCCTACCTTGATCATGACAAGAATGCACAGGGATGGCTTAGATGCCCTACCCTACGGTAAATCCAAAAACGTACTAGAGTGAACCTATATTACTCATCCTGTCAACAGCAAAATACTTGATGGGATGGCCCAGCTGATCTCACGTCTCTTTGCAGATCCCAAATGTTTTGGAAAATTTACACCTTCGACATATCATAATACAACAAGTCATAGAAGAAGAGTGGAAGAAGTTGGAAACTTCATTTCATTCTTGAATTTTTACAAAAAAAAAAAGAAGAAGAAAAGGACAAGGAGCATTGCAGATAAAGGGGAAAGTAGATTCAATGACCACCAGCCAGCCCTTTCCCATACCGGCAGGAGGCATCAAAGCCCTGGGAGGAGGATGGAGAGGCTCCGGCATTCTTCTCAGAGTCGGACTCTGACTCCTCTTCGAAGTCAGAATCAAACTCATAGCCGGGGAAAGGGACAGAAAGCCTAATGTTTTCCAAGCCCTTCAAATTGAAGAACTTGAAAGCCTTATCTCGATACTCCCAGAAACCCCGATGGTACGAATCCAAGACTGCCTCTGCAACTTCATCCTTGTAGGTGGGAGAAGCCATGAAGTCCAAGATGGCCTCCACCAATTTCTTCCTGGACTCCCCGCCTCTGCAACGGCGACCTCAACCCGCGCCTAGGCCTCCACCACGCGGGCCTCTAAGATCTAGATTTTCCTCTCCAAGCAAGCAATGACCTCCTGCAGGTCATCGTTATCGCCCCTCCAAGGAGCCTTAGAGCTGGGCTCCCCCTCAGATAGGGCCTCAGAGGCCCTTTTCATTGCCACCTTCTTAAGTTTGGAAATGTTGAACTTCATTCTGTTGGGATGCTAGAGAAAGAAGGAAAACTTCCAAAATGGGAGTCTGAAATTGCGATGGCCTTTGACAAGGAGAGACAGGGCCCTATTTATAGGGACCTTACACCCACGACCGACCATAGGGAAACATGTTCCACGCCCTTTCCCAGGAGCACCAAAGAATGCCACGTGTTGGAGTGACACCTCGAGACTCCAGGTGACCGCTCGGGAGCGGTATGATCACCAATAACTGCTCTTGGGGATGGCAACTGCTAGTACTTCAAATCCTGAATAATCTTCATCATACAGCGACGGCATTAATGACTCCCTTTCGGAAAGGGAGGATATGGCAGCACCCGGGGTACATGAGGATGCGACCATTCGAATATCGACACACTCAACACGGGCAACGAGAATCATAATCAATGTTCCTTAATCAACGGTCAACAGGAAAATGACACCTATCCGTCACGTCCATTCTTGGACAGATGGATTAATAATGAAGGAAGACTGATGTCAACCCCGCTTGATCATGGTCAGTCATTGACAACGGCATTCCGATTCTGCTTCGAAACTCATCTTCGATGCCAGCCATGAGCCAAACAATCTTCGGCTTCAGCCCCTTGATCAAAAAGGAAGAAGAGCAATGTAATTCAAATCATCACCAAAGCCAGCATCCTTATTTAAACCATAGTCAAAAACATGACATAACATGTACAAAAAGGAGAAAGTCACTTGGAAATTCAGAATAGTTCGTCAGTTACAGAGAAAAGTAAGGAAAAAATATAATACCTAAAGCTACACAGATCTCTAAGCATCGGCTGGAAGAGAACCAGCATCGCAAGATTGGAGCAGTCTATTAATTTGCACAGAAAGAGTTTCTTCGAATTGGGTTGAGTCCAGAGGGCCTTCAACCTGGACTCCATCCTCAGCTCGGACTCCCTCTTGAGCTGGAATCGAAATTACATTCAAGTCTTCGGCTATGACAGGAGTTTTTTTCCCCAAGCCTGGCACCTCTTCAGCCTCTACGACCTGGGCCGAAATTATGCTGGGAGCCTCGACCATGATTGGGATATCCTCCCTTGGACTTAACATCCTTCTGATCTCCTCTTCGACCTCGGCTCCCTCCTCTTCCTCTTCCGTAATGTTGAAAGCAGGGACAGCAGAAAGATCAAGGTTAGGAAAAAGCCTACTAACCTTAGCGAGTCCATCGTTAAAACCATGCTGGTAGCTGTATAAGGTTGCCTCATTCATTTCCTGTTGAAACTGTGAGGACTTCCTAAACTCCACTACAGATCTACTCACTAGCTCTTTCAGGACTTCGGACTCTCTCCTAGCTACCTCAAATTCTAAGGCTGCCTCTTCATCCCTTAAAGATGCCTTTCTGGCTCTTAAGGATGCCTCTTCAGCCTTCTTTGTTGCCTTTTCAGCCGCCTTGGTCAGGTCTTCCATCTTTTCCTGATTCTCCTTGACAGATTGTTCCAAGGAATTGACATATTTTCTACTTTTCCTCAACTCTGCCCCTTGCCTCGCGATTGCCAAATGGGCATTCTTCATCTCACTCCTCAGGCTGCAAATTTTAGCATTCGCATGAACGAGATGATTCTCCATAGACTGCTTCAATTCTTCGGCCACCTCTTTTTCAGCCCTGGCTATATGGAGTTCTTTTTTAAGGCCATGAATGAGGCTATCGACATTCCCTAGGCCCTCCTCCATGAAGGTGATGTCGTAGACCAACTACATCGATAAGGTGAGGTTATGGACCAAACAACCCTCCGGACAAAGGAAAAATGATGAGGATCTTACCTGTTGCAGGAAAAAAAAGGCAGAGTCAGATATTCTGGCAAGGCTTCGACCTCGGATAACTGTCAAATCATGAGGCAGCAATGTATCCTTTAGCACCCGCCTAGCCACGGCGGGGATCAATAATCCCCCCATGGAGGAAAGCTCCGAAGAGTCCACGGGATGGCTCTCAGCTGGAGAAGCCTCCCAAACGGGCTTCCTCTCAACTTGTGGTGCCTCACCCCTATCTATTGCAGAGGGACAAAGCGAAGGCACATCAACCACCGGAGGCGCGGACTCTCCCTTGTACGAACTGGAGAGATAACCATCGGTGAAGATTTAACTAGCTGAGGCCCTATTGGGGCCTCCATCATTGGCGCCACATCCCATCCAGGAGTTCCTCTTGAGGATGAAGTGCTCCTACTCCTCTCAGGACTGTCCCTTCGAGCCTTCTTCCGAATCCCCGACCTTGAAGGAGGGGCCTGAGCTGCCTTCTTCTCAGAAGATTGGCGGAGCAAGCTCAAATTAGGCCTCATTTCACCGCCTACAAACAGAAAAACCCCTTTGAGTCGACTGAACTACAACAGGAATGGAAGAGAAGGAATAAAAATTTTTGCCATTTATACCTAACATAGGG
Organism: Areca catechu; assembly: GCA_021397845.1. Taxonomy (NCBI): domain Eukaryota; kingdom Viridiplantae; phylum Streptophyta; class Magnoliopsida; order Arecales; family Arecaceae; genus Areca; species Areca catechu. The sequence goes on along the minus strand of CM038052.1, from coordinate 97,135,340 downwards.
AACTCACTGATCCCTGGAAGATGGAGATTCCTCTCCTCCAATAACTCGCGGATAGGAACGGCCTCCGAATCAGTCAGTAAGTCATAATCAGACTGATCAGCCATCAAAACCTTTTTTTCATCATTGACTGTTAAACGCGGCTCCTTCCAATCACTACTGAAACCCCACGGTTCGGTAGAAGACACAAAAATGAAGATTGGTTTCCATCCATGGATGGCGCTGGGCATATCCTTGATGATCTTGCGACCGGGTCGAGGGCCGATCACCCACCATCCGCTATCGTGTAAACCCTCTTAAGCACAAAAAGGGTAGTAAACAAATTGGTCCCGGGGTTCACATTAGCTATGTGACACCAGACCAAAATCCCATAGATGTTCCGAATGCTATTCGGAGTCAACTGCGCAGGTACTACTTGGTACAGATGAATGATTTTGATGAAGAAAGGATGTAGGGGGAATCGAAGGCCAGCCTTCAAATGGTCTTCGTACATGGCCAAACACCCAACAGGTGGTTTGTTCACCCATTCCTCAGATGTGGGAAGGATTAGAGGAAACCCTTCGGGAATGTGATAACGTTCTCGAAGATGAGCAACCTTTCCTGACGGAATGGAATTGGGAACTAACTTCGGACTCACTACATCTTCGGCCCCGGAGGGCCCGACTTTTTCCCTTTGACTTCCTACGGACTCGACCATGATAAAAGAGCGAGGCAAAGAAGCGAAAGGAAGATTCTACTTACGAAAATGATTGATAGCCAAGAACAGAGAAAGCTGGGCCAAAACTAAAAGTGTGTGGTTGAAGAAGCTTCCTCAGCCAGACCTTTTCTTCTTCTCAAAAAGAGATGAAAAAACTCCAAGATAACATCTCGATAAATGGAACCATCATCATAAACCCGCCACGGATGCTCGAGAAAGCCGCTCAACCCCAAAGCAGCCCTAAGCTGATTTGACACGAAATAGATCAAAGGTCATAATCCGTATGAATCAATGGCCAAAATGAAGCACACTCGTCATCCAAGGGATGGGGAGGAACCATAACCGCCACTCAAATCACAACCAAAAGATTGGTTGAACCGTCATGCAACGGAAAAAGGAAAGACAATCCTTAGTCCACCCACTCCTTTTCCATCCCTCAATCAGGGAGTGACAACTATCCATCGCCTGATCCCCGAATCATCTTGCAGTTATGGTAGACGGTCCAATCAGAGATTTTGTAATCGTCCACTACACTACCCCCCAGGAGGAAAACGATAAATCAATAATACTCTCACCCTTCGAGGCAAATATTCATCTCAAAAACTGAGAGTAGGGGGGTAATTATTGGGATATGTCGGTCCAAGTACAAGCCAGCCAATGGTTCAACCGATTGAAGACATTTCTTTCGAACCGCAAACTTCAAACCCAGATATTCAGAAGAAACCAAGCAACCCACAGGCAAGCCAAAACTCTTAACGGGCCTACGGCCCCTGAAGACAAGGTCCTCAGCCTAGACCGTGGAGTGACCTTCACTGACTCCCGAAGACATGGTCTTTGATTTATGCTGAAGACATAGTATTCAGCCTACGTCAAAGATCAAGTCCTACAGCCTTTGAAGACAAGGTCCTTAGCCTGGACCGAGGAATGACCCTCACTGACTCTTGAAGTCACGGTCTTCGATTTGTGTCAAAGACACAGTCTTCAGCCTATGTCAGAGATCAAGTCCTTGATCTATGCCGAAGACATGATCTCCGATCTCCGATCTATCTCAAAAGGATCCGAGGACGAAGACTTTTCCTGATTCAATCACAAAAATCTTCCTAAAAAAAAAGTTTGAAGATGGACCCTCGATCTATCTCAAATCTCTACGAACATGACAAGCAACGGTTATCATCGACTATTTCCGGAGCACAATCATGGCACGTAATTCCAGCGGCAACGCCTCCGGTCTAGCCGCCGAAATCGTTTAATAACTATCCACTATTTCAAATTATAAGAAAGAAATTAATTTCCCCATCGTAACCGCTGGAGGAAGAACGGAACCACAGGCTAGACAACTCCTTATAAATAATGGTAAGAGGGAATTCTCGAGGTAAGGCACAAGATACTCCTGAAAATCTCGGAGTCTTTCCCTTCTCCTTCTGATCCTCCTCAGAATCTTTCCCATTCTGTGGCTGGAGCCCGCCTCTGACTTAGATATCGGAGTGTCCCCCACCGGAGCAATTTCGGTCAGGAATTTATTTTACAGGTGAACCAGGAAGTGGGCCTGCGATCCAGTAACTCCACCCGGTAGGAAAAGGGACTCTGCGCCAACAATAGACATTGCTATAGACCATTGTTAAAGACAACAATTGCATAAATTATTGTCCAAAAGTAATATTTTAGTCTATAGTTATAAAAACTGTTATTTAAAAGTATACCTTTATGCAAGGTTATTTTAGCCATTGCAAAAATGTTAATTCCAAATAAATTATAACTAATTGTTGCATATGGACAAATGTACAGGCAACAATAGCAAAAAATACATTCCCAGAATATAAAACTTTATATAACAACATTTGGACATTGTTACATAGCCAACACATAATGTACCCTAAAGCAACAGTTTAAAACTGTTGCTCTAAAATCACTTCCTAAAATTGGAGTTAAGCCAATGGTCAACAAAAGACGCCCAAATCGTGCATAACCTGATGGGGTTGGAGCCCAATAAAGATAGCTACACCGGGATTTATCCTCCTCTCTCCTTTTATTTATCAAAAAAAAAAAAAAAAACACTTTTGCAATGATCTTTATAGCCGTTGCTTTTGAGTGTTGCTTAAATATATTTTTCTTGTAGTGTAGTAAATCATCATAGCTCAAAATTTATGCAGGACCCTACTCAAATTCCATGCTCAAATCAGCAGGAAACTCAAAAATACAGCTCTTCCACTATTTTCTTATATGACACTGCAACCTCGTGACAAGAAGGTTCAAAATTCTGATGGTAGACCAACTCCTCTTTTTGTTTCTCACTTCTCATAACGAGGGCCTGACTCTGCCAGTACTTTAATTTTTCCATTAATATAACCTTGCTTCCCTCTACTTCCAATAAGCTTTTTTATTGATTGGGATCATTCCAAATGATTTTTTCCATCTAACTTGATCTGCATGCAATTGTAGGTTCTCAAGTTGGGTCCCTATATTAGAGAACATATATCCATGCCACCTGTAACTATAGATGAGTCACTAATTACACTAGATATAGACATCGACATCTTACCTTAAGAAAATGATTTGCATTAAAAGTAGATGTTGGGATATGTCAGCCTAGGCATGGGCCGGCCATCGATTTGATCGGCAGAAGACCACTGGCCGAAGACATTCCCTCCGAACCATGAGCACCAGGCCTAGATATTTAAAGAAGGCCGAATAACCACGGGCAAACGAAAGCTCCTGACAGGTCCATGGCTCCAGAAGACCAAGTCCTCAGCCTGGACCAGAGTACGACCTCCGAAGATATGATCTTCGAATTATGCTGAAGACACAGTCTTCGGCCTACGATAAGGATCAAGTCCATGACCCGCGCCAAAGACACGACATCCGATCTATCTCAAATATCTACAAAACATGACAAGCAACGGTTATCTTCAACTATCTCCGGCATGATCATGGCACATGATTTCAGTGGCAGCGCCCCTGGCCTGGCCGCCGGAACCACCCCAATAACCATCCACGATCCTTGATTAAGGGAAAGAAAATAACTCCCCCGTTGTAACTGCTAGGGAGAGAAAGAAAATCGTAGATGGGACAATTCCTTATAAATAATGGTAAGAGGGAACACTGGAGGGAAGGTGCTTGACACCCTTGACCATATCAGAGCTTTTCCCTTCTTTGTCTTCCCCATTCTATGACTAGAGCCCGCCATTGACTTAGGCATCGGAGTGTCCCCCGTCGGAGCATCTCTGGCAAAGGATCTGTTTTGCAGGTGAACCAGGAAGCGGTCCTGCAATCCAGTAGCTCCATCCGGTCAGAAGAAGGGGTTCGATGCCAATAATAGATATCAACAACGCCTATAAAATACTGATCACTATATTGTCTCGCAGAATTGTATTATAGGTACAACAAGTAGAGAACACATCACAACGTAGATGAAAGGAATTGGAACACTACAGAAAAATAGAAACAAAAGCAACCAGCATCATCTGGCTTAAACAACACCATCTACTCTCCAAAGATATGGTTTATATATCATGCAATTCTAGAGAATAAAAAAGACTGACTACCAATATTTAAACAATGATGCACAAACAAACATTAATTCCACTTCATATATAGCCCTAACAATGTAATTTTCACGGAAGAAGAATCCTCCACAGCATCCCTTCAGTGCCCCAGGGCCAGGTAGAGTTTTAAGAAGAAAAAACAAATTTTTGTATACGAGAGGGGATTAAAGAATGGAGGAAAAAGAAGAGCGCAGAGGAGCGTTTGAACTTTTGTATTTCATCATGTAGAGCCCACCCTTAATTTGTACTAAAATATTAAATAAGATAAAGGCATCATAATGACTAAAATGTCCATAAAAAGTGCATCACAAATGATGATTCTTCTTGTGCAGGATAGTACTGACCCAAGAGTTACCTCTTCCGCTAAGACGGTAATCTGATTGGTAGAGATTTAGCTTACTGTCTCTTCGATCACGGGTTCGAGACATGATCCTGTGGGTGACTCGATTAAATTCAGAATTAAATCCTGGGATACGTGACGGAGGGTTGAGAGAGTACCTACTCCTGTAGCTTAGCGGGGCTAGGTTGACGTACTCACATTAACAAATGGATAAATAAGGTACACGAAAAAATTGTGATATATATCGAACATTGCCCGGTGATGTGGGGCCCAGTGGGGGAGCTACACCGGGAGATTTACCTCCCACTCTCCTTTTTTTCTATCAAAAAAAAAACAGAGTTACCTCTTTCATATGAAGGAATGTTTTATCTTTTTTAGCGACCTCAACCATTGGATCACACTTTGTATCTCTTTTAAAATGTGACAAATCTTTTCCATCTATCTATAGCACAGATCATGAAGCTCATGTCATACTTTGAAAGATATACAAAGTGTGATCCAATGGTGAAGTTGTAAAGGAAGATTACTTATTCTTTCAGATGAAAGATATAACCCAAAGACTTGACCCAACATCAAGAATAGAAGCACCAAAAGCAATATATAATACAAAAATTGTTGGAGCAATCTTGGAAAAGAAAATGAATTTTATTTAGAAAACTTAGAAAATGCATGATAGGTCTCTCTCATACTCTTTTTAATTGAAGCCTCATCAAAACTCTCTTCCATATGGGACTATACTATTCAACTTCTGAATATTATAGAATAGTTTTCCAAAGATAAAGTTACCAAGGCTGGTGGTCAACCTTGAAGGGCAAGCAGTGGCTCTTGGCTAAAACCCTTATTAAATGCGATTCGTCAAAGCATGGCTGAGGTGGGAGCTAAGATGGTGTATATCGCTTATCAGATTTTGCTCTCCAAAATAGCCTAATCTTTAAAGCGAAGGTTATAACTATGCACCGGATGTTAGAGAGAGCTATTTGCTTAGCTATGAAATATAACCATTTCGATGCTACTAACCCATCCCTTAAAGCCCCGGATTTCTAGGATTCCCATGCTGCTTCTATAGTGACCCAAAGGGTTATTTCCATTTTTTGGGAGCTCCTTCCTTTGGGATTTATCAAGATTAACTTTGATGATAGTGTCAAGAATGTCAATGGGTGGTGTTGGCTAATTTAGATGTCAGGTTACTAGCAGTAGGGAACTCATGTCTATTTGAGCCTTCCATCCTAGAAGCTGAGCTTCGAGAACCTAGATGGGCAATACTTGTGCCAAGTAGGAGCTGTGGATAGAGAAGATTTTCATGAAAGGAGATTTTGCCATCGTGATCGGTTGGATCTAGGACAAGACAAAGCAACTAGTGGTCAATCAATTCCTCCATGACATTTGGAGTTCCCTCGATGATTCTGTCAAGGTGTCAATTTGGTATGTCTTTTGGAAGGCGAATAGTACGATTGATTGGGTTACATCATATATTGCTGAGCATATTAGAGACTAGATCTGGCAATAGGGGAGGCTTGCCCATGGGCCTTATAGGACCTTTTATTGTCTAACCTTTTGGATTGTATTCATGCTAGAGTGGCGTGATCACCTGCATGTACCAAAAAAATAAATAAAGTTACCATTGCTTCATAAATATTTTATAGCAATTTATAAAAAATTTAGTATTGCAACTGAACTCAAACAATTGTTAGCAATTAATATATGCTATATGTATTTCAGTGGTTTATAACCTAATAATCATCAAAATATAGTGAATTTTTTAAAAGCCTACTCATGTTTTAAAATATTGAGATCATGATCTATAAAGTAGAATTTTCATTATCATATCATATATATTACTATACTGGTGTAATTGATCTCATTTATTTTTGTTCTTACTTGGCGCACGGGTTATAGACCACCAAGATATATTATTTCTAGTTTTCAAGTATTCTCTATAGTATAGACAATATTGACTAATGCCATAGATCTTTAATTTGGATGGATTATAATTGATTTTTAAAATCATTAACTCCTTTTAGAAGGAGTTAGAATAGAATATATAATCAAATTTTAGATTTTTCTATGGTGCTCTAAAGGGTAAAATCATCTTTAATCAAAATCAAAATCCTAGCTATTCGATCCAACGTGAATAGTCAAGATTAAGCCATTAATATTTGCTTGTAGCAAATCATGTGCATGTGGCTGGTGCAATAATTTTTTTTGAAATCAAGGATTATTTTTGTAGTGAGATGAATGGTGGAGAAACATAATTTTATCAAAATTAAAGACTCTTTCTGAATAGCCTTCTCCCTTTCAATATAATCCCTAGTCCCTTATTATGGAGGTGGAGGAGGAAGAGGAGGAGAGGAGAGGAGAGGAGGGGCAGGTTGAAGATGGAGGAGTAAGAGGTGGTGGGGTAGCTTGAAGATGGAAGAGGAGAGAAGGAGGAGGATGAGGAGGGGTGCGTTGAAAACAGAGGAGGAGGAGGAGGAGGTCGAGTAGCATTCGGCAACAGGGAAGCAGGTGGTGGGCAGCAATGAGGAGGAGGAGGTGGAGTAGGTTGAAGATGGAGGAGGAGGAGGTGGGGTGGGTTGAGGATCGAGGAGGAGAGGAGGAAGAGTTTAAGCCATGTACAGAATGGGGAGGTGAGCAGCTTGCGGCAACAAGGAGGCATTTGGTGACCTACTAATATTAAAATTCCTTAATTATACCTATAGAATAGATACTTAGGATGTTACCTACTATTTCTATTAAAAAAAATTAAGGAGAATCATAGAAACTCTCTCTAATTATATGTATATCAATAGATCACGATGTTGTTGTAGGATATCATGATTATTAGTTTAGAAATCCAACTTCTAAAAACTTAAAAATACATAGTGTTGCCGATTTTACCGCGATGGCCTGGAGCTTGTGAGCTGGCACCGGTTCTCGGACTCTCCTACCTCGAGATCTCCAAACCTTCAGTCCTGCAAAACAAAGTCAAAGACCCAGGCCGGGGATTCCGGCGGGGGCACTCCGACGATCAAGTTAGAGAGCGGCAAGATGGAACAGGTCCACTAAGGTGGGTTCCTGAAGGACTCCCGTTCTTAGAGAAGATTTTAGATGAAAGAAGTGTGAGGAAGAGAGGGGTTGAAGACCAGCTTCCTGCGCTGAGTTCGCCGAGCTCACGCCTGAGGACTTCCGGGGATCCCAGGATTGTTCTCTCGGTGCTCTTCCCTCTTTCTTGGCTTACCTTTCCGTCCACTTTTACCGTCCCTTTTATACCACCGGACCGCCTTTGATGGGGAACTAATATGCATGCAATTTTTTTTGTATGTTTTAAATATTGAGTTAGGTGATTAATTCCCAAATTTCAGATCAAAATTATTTGTAAAGAATTTTGTATGAATTTTTGAAGATCAGCATGCAGATTAGGACCTAGAAAAGTAGCAAAGAAGGACCGCCGGGGCTGAGAAGCCTCGGTTAGGGCAAGTTCTCCTACAATAAAACTACTGGAGGTAGAGGGGTGTACCTGACAACATCTGTGAAGATTGCAATGAAGGGGTCTCTCATTCCTCGACGGATGCGGCCTGGAAAACCGAGCCAAAGACCCGTGGATACCCGACTTTCTGCTCGGTGATCCGATTGAGGCTTGGTTGGAGTCGTTGGATTCGTAGGAACTCAGGGACCTGCAAATGACCTGTCAGGGGTTAGAAAGCTCATAAAGGAACAAGAAAACAATGTAAAAACAGCAAGAAAAGGCTTCTTTTGGAGTGGGCGTCCAGGGATCTGGAGGGTTTGTTGGCAGCAGGAAGATGATTGCAAACACCGAGAAGAAGAACTCTCACAAACCCCTTTATGCACACAGCAGGGTATCACACCACTCAATAGAAGAACTCAAGGTTTTCATTCATCAAAAATTTTCCTCATACAAGAGGCTAGGGTTCCTTAAATAGACCCTTAACCTTGGGCTCCAAGTAAGGGTACATAAGTCTTTACATAAGAATCCTTTTCCCTCTCAAACCCTAGCTAGAAAATAAGGAAATATTAGGTAGAAAAATCCCTAAAATTTTTCTTGACTTGGTCAAGACTCCAAGGACGCCTAGGGGGGCGTGTTGGGCTTCTAGGAGCAGCAAAAGGCTGGCCCAAAGGGGCCCGGGTGCATGGGTTTGGGCCTCTGGAAGCTGGGGTGGCCTGGTAGCCAGGTAGCAGGAATATTCCCTGGTATCTTGCTTCTTAGGGGCTTGGGCTTGGCACCTGGGCTTGATTTCATTGGGCTAGGATGCAGATGGACCTCTGGAATCATGGATGCCCTTATTTATGAATATACTTTGGCATCTGGAAGGGAATCTGGGCATCTGGAGGGCATCTGCAAGGAATCAGGGTTTCTGATTTTTCTCCTGGGGTCTTCAAATCTTCAAGCTGGGTTGGACTTGGGCTAAACTTCCATGTCTTCAATCTAGCTAGACTTGGTCTTCACTTGTATAATATAGTCTTGAGTCTTCAGTATGCTTGGACAGGACTCAAAAAAATAAAATTAGCTCAACATGAGCTAACTAGCATTAGACTGAACTAGCTCAACATGAGCTGACTAGTACAGAAGTGAAATAACAACTAAAAATACTCAAATAACAACTAAAATGGACTCAGATGAGCTAAGCCCTTATTACAGATGGACTCATAAATTATTGATCAATTACAGAGGGTTGAGAAGCCTCTGCCTTATTCTGGTGCCTTTGGTGTCCGCACCAATTCTCCCGGGGTGGGAGGAACTCGACCCTATCGAGTGAAGATCAGACTGGCTCACATATCTCTCGAGAAGGTCTGGGTTGAGGCATTGCAAGTCCTCTCGAGAAATCTACGAATCGTCCGACTCTGGCTGGCCTTGCCATCGGATCAGGAAGCATTGATAGTCACGGCCCCGGGTCGTGATGGCTTGATCGTCCAGGATACGCTCGATCCGTTCTCCTCTCTCAGGCCAATTTGTTAGTGGACACTCTGGGTTAGGGTCACTCACAATGAAAAAGAATAGGTCCAAAGGCCTTACTAGGTATCGCTGCCGGTTCCCTATACTCAACCAGGTCTGTAATATTGAAGGTAGAACTAATGCCCAAATCCGAAGGCAAGTCTAACACCTAGGCATTTGATCCAATCCTTCTCTATCACTTTAAAAGGTCCGGCTCTGCGAGCATGAAGCTTCTTTTAGGCCTAAGCCTAACCAAGATAGAATCCACTACATCAAATTCTTTGACCCTTCTTCGGGAATTAGCCAGTTGTTTTAAGATTAGTGCGGGTGGTGAACATGCTAGGCACATACAGACAAATGATGCAAAGGACTCATACTGACACCTAACAGACTCGACTATGCATTCCTATCGAAGGAAATTTTATTGAACTCTTTGGATCTAAACCTAATAGATTATAGGTTCTCTAGGTTTGATCCTAGCTTGACATGCACATGAAAATTTACAGTGAACTCCTAGCAAATTCCAAAGAGTATGCCAGAAGTAAGATGCAAACCTAACATGCGTGATGAATGCATGCAGTATGCTAATCTCAGCTAAATGCAATCTAATGATCCTAGAAATACTGGAGGTGTCAGGAAAGGGCAGAAAATAGGAAGTGGGTTCAGAATTAGTTTGGTAAGGTAGAGAAAAAGGTTCATGGTTAGTTGGATAAAATAGGATAAAAGACGGGGTGTCAGGAACTAATCCTATACTAATGAGGTTAACCTTATGAGGTTGAGCTATATCTACAGGATTTGCATAATGGAAGGATGGGTCACTAATTTCGGGGAAGAGGTCCTTAATGGGAACTATAGGAGGGGACTCATCTTGAAGGTATTGATTCAAAGAGATCAGGTCCTTAATAAATTCTTCTGGTTCTTGTATTTTTGGACTAGACTCTATAATTTGGCTCTCCTCTATGGTTTCCTCAGGTAAGGCTCTAGCAGCAGTACCTAGGTTCTCTTCCTCTATTTGTTCTTCCATTATAGCTTTAGGTTGGATGTGGTCAAGGTCAACTAGCTCTGGGTTGGAATCTACCTGGGTATCTACTGGGTCAGCTAATTCTAGGTCTACTAAAGGTGTCTCCTCTTCTCCCTCATACTCATCCACTAGGCTCACATCAGCTTCATACACTTCCACGTTAATGTAAGCCTTGCGAATCTCAGGAATGGTTGGAGAAGGTCGGCTAGCAGGAAATTGGTTAGGTTCTGGTCTCTGATTATGGGTACCACTCCTAGTAGGTTCAGGTTGTATAAGAGGTAGTGGCTCACTATTGGGTTCATATTTAGGGATACTCATCCTATAGGGTTCAAGTTGACTAGGGGAAGCATGACTAGTACTAGGCTGATACTTAGGGGTTATGGGTTCTCTAAGCTCATAGGACAAGGGTGCAGATCTATGGGTCATGGGATTATAGGATCTGGGGTCATAGGATTTTGGGTCAGCTCTATGATCAGGTTCTAAGGTTGGATCAAGGTATGGGGTCCTCCTAAGGTTGGGCTCTCTATATGGGTCAGGATATTGGGTCCTCCTAGGATTGGACTCCCTATATGGGTCAGAATACTGGGTTCTCCTAGGGTTGGACTCCCTATATGGGTCAGAATATTGGGTGTTGGGTCTACTAGGCTCATAGGGTATGGGTGTATAGGATCTATGATCATGGGATCTAGAGTCATAGGATCTAGGTTCATAGGTTATGGATTCATAAGTTCTAGGTTCATAGGATTTAGAGTCATAAGATCTATAGGTTGTGGGTATACTAGGCTTATAGGGAGAGGGTAAATAGGATCTATCTTCTTGGTCTATAAAATCCTGATTGGGTCTTCTAGGACTAACCTTAGGGATTGGGTCAGGATGATGGGCTCTCCTAGGTTCAGCCTCAAGGTATGGATCAGGATTTGGGGTCCTCCTAGGTTGAGGATTGTAGTACGGGTCAGGATAAGGGGCTCTCCTAGGTTCGACCTCATGGTATAGATCAGGGTTTGGGGTCCTCCTAGGTTGAGGGGAGTCAGGATCTGGCTCAGACTGTGACCCATGGGTTTTTCTTGGGGTCCCTACCCGGACTTTTAACTGACCAAACCTATTGGCACGATGGTCAATTCTATCATTGGTTTGAATACGAGACTGAGTTAACTGGGTCATCTGGATAGTTATCTGGGCAATTTGATCAGCTAGGGCTTTTATTTGGGCTTGTAAATTTTCCATGGGTTCAGACATTTATGAAGGAGGTGGGTGATATGAAACTCCTGATCTAGTGCTCATGCAAGACTCGATCAGACCGACTATAGCTGACTAGACCTAGAGTCCAAACTAGATGCTCAATCAAGGTGGCAAACTAGCCTATAGTAACCATGTACTCAGCCAGGCAGGTGTAAGGGGAGTGTTAGGTCCCTGATTGCCAATCCTAGACACCAATCAGAGATTGGCCAGGTAGGCGGACCAGCACACGAGCCCTTCGGGATTGAATCCCTAAACCACCGTTCTAGACACTGAGCACAAGGCACACACAGGTTAACTTAACACAGTGATCTAACACTAGTCCGGACCCGACCAGTTGGTGTCCCTAGCCCACTAGGGCAAATTAAGTCTAATTAATTTTAGGTTAAGGCTTGGGACCGAATGCAAGGGATGTGGTTTTGGGCTAAGGAGAGGTGATCAAATCCTCCCCCTTATCTGATATAGCAAGAATGCCCTTAAAAGTAAATTATGCAATGATGGCAGGCAGATGAGGATGCAAATTAGGGTTTAGATGTTTTTGGTATTTTTGGAGAATATGTAATTTTTTTTTTTTTGGTATTTTATTAAATAGAAGAAAACTTGCAAATTATGACCTAATATACTGGAAATATACTAAAATTAAGAAATATGCAAAAACTCCTAAACAAAGCCCTAAAACTTCCAAACATGTCTTGCTAAAAAAAACAGAGCCGAAAATTTGCAGGCCCTATTTCGGCTTTCAGAAAATTCACAGGTCATAATAAAATCTGAAAAAAGTTTTAAAATTACTGTGAATTATGATAAATCCAAGAAAATAAATTTCAGAATTTTTGGAGTTTTTAACAGGGAGAAATAATTAAAATAACAGAGTATATACGGACTGAAAAATTACAGAAAATAAGCCCTAATCTAAGCTCTGATACCAAATGATGGGGAACTAATATGCATGCAATTTTTTTTGTATGTTTTAAATATTGAGTTAGGTGATTAATTCCCAAATTTCAGATCAAAATTATTTGTAAAGAATTTTGTATGAATTTTTGAAGATCAGCATGCAGATTAGGACCTAGAAAAGTAGCAAAGAAGGACCGCCGGGGCTGAGAAGCCTCGGTTAGGGCAAGTTCTCCTACAATAAAACTACTGGAGGTAGAGGGGTGTACCTGACAACATCTGTGAAGATTGCAATGAAGGGGTCTCTCATTCCTCGACGGATGCGGCCTGGAAAACCGAGCCAAAGACCCGTGGATACCCGACTTTCTGCTCGGTGATCCGATTGAGGCTTGGTTGGAGTCGTTGGATTCGTAGGAACTCAGGGACCTGCAAATGACCTGTCAGGGGTTAGAAAGCTCATAAAGGAACAAGAAAACAATGTAAAAACAGCAAGAAAAGGCTTCTTTTGGAGTGGGCGTCCAGGGATCTGGAGGGTTTGTTGGCAGCAGGAAGATGATTGCAAACACCGAGAAGAAGAACTCTCACAAACCCCTTTATGCACACAGCAGGGTATCACACCACTCAATAGAAGAACTCAAGGTTTTCATTCATCAAAAATTTTCCTCATACAAGAGGCTAGGGTTCCTTAAATAGACCCTTAACCTTGGGCTCCAAGTAAGGGTACATAAGTCTTTACATAAGAATCATTTTCCCTCTCAAACCCTAGCTAGAAAATAAGGAAATATTAGGTAGAAAAATCCCTAAAATTTTTCTTGACTTGGTCAAGACTCCAAGGACGCCTAGGGGGGCGTGTTGGGCTTCTAGGAGCAGCAAAAGGCTGGCCCAAAGGGGCCCGGGTGCATGGGTTTGGGCCTCTGGAAGCTGGGGTGGCCTGGTAGCCAGGTAGCAGGAATATTCCCTGGTATCTTGCTTCTTAGGGCTTGGGCTTGGCACCTGGGCTTGATTTCATTGGGCTAGGATGCAGATGGACCTCTGGAATCATGGATGCCCTTATTTATGAATATACTTTGGCATCTGGAAGGGAATCTGGGCATCTGGAGGGCATCTGCAAGGAATCAGGGTTTCTGATTTTTCTCCTGGGGTCTTCAAATCTAGCTGGGTTGGACTTGGGCTAAACTTCCATGTCTTCAATCTAGCTAACTAGCATTAGACTGAACTAGCTCAACATGAGCTGACTAGTACAGAAGTGAAATAACAACTAAAAATACTCAAATAACAACTAAAATGGACTCAGATGAGCTAAGCCCTTATTACAGATGGACTCATAAATTATTGATCAATTACAGAGGGTTGAGAAGCCTCTGCCTTATTCTGGTGCCTTTGGTGTCCGCACCAGCCTTTGGCCTCCGTCTCCTTCCCCCGAGGCTCCCGGAGATCTCTGGATCCTTTTCCCTTTCTCCTTTGAGTCCGGGAGCTAAGTGGCTGGCGCGCCTCGTTTGCCGTATTGTCATGAAAGGGGAAAACTGGCCAGACCTCGAACCAAGCACGGGAGCCCTTCTTTCGGGGCGTTGATGGTGGGTTCCCAGTGTTTCAGGCCACTGCTCGCAAGGATTTTATTCCTCGATCGAGGGGCCCCACTTAACTGATGTAAACAAGGTTCCGTGCACCGCTGCGGGCCATACTTGTGCCTTGTACGGGACGCGGTGCATGCCGATTCTAGTGATGACCTCGAGACCCGTGCCTCTACCTCCCCGTGGCTTTGCAGGGGAAGGCTGACTTTGGCTGAGGCGGACCCGTCTTAGGGCACCACTGGGTGAAGGAGTAGGGGCTGCCAGCTTCGGCCGAGGTGGACCCCTCCTGGGTGGACACCTGGCGAAGTGGCAAAGGAAGGCTCGACTTCGGCCGAGGTGGACCCGTCTTGGGGTGCCACCTGGTGAAGGAGCAGTAGCGCCAGGCTCGACCTCGGCAGAGGTGGACCCATCTTGGGGCACCACCTGGCGAGGGAGCAGGGGCCACCAGCTTTAGCCGAGGTGGACCCCTCCTGGGGTGCCACCTAGCGAAGGAGCAAGGGCTACCAGCTTCGGTCGAGGTGGACCCCTCCTGGGTGGACACCTGGCGAAGTGGCAGAGGAAGGCTCGACTTCGGCCGAGGTGGACCTGTCTTGGGGTGCCACCTGGCGAAGGAGCAGGAGCGCCAGGCTCGACCTCGGCAGAGGTGGACCCGTCTTGGGGCGCCACCAAGCGAGGGAGCAGGAGTCGCCAGCTTCGGTCGAGGTGGACCCCTCTTGGGTGAACACCTGGTGAAGTGGCAGAGGAAGGCTCGACTTCGATCGAGGAGGACCCGTCTTGGGGTCCCACCTGGTGAAGAAGTAGGAGTGCCAGGCTCGACCTCGATAGAAGTGGACCCATCTTGGGGCACCACCTGGCGAGGGAGCAGGGGCCGCCAGCTTCGGCCGAGGTGGACCCCTCCTGGGTGGATACCTGGCGAAGTGGCAGAGAAAGGCTCGACTTCGATCGAGGTGGACCCATCTTGGGGTGCCACCTGGCGAAGGAGAAGGAGCGCCAGGCTTGACCTCGGTAGAGATGGACCCGTCTTGGGGTGCCAACTGGCGAGGGAGTGAGGGCTACCAACTTCGACCGAGGTGGACCCCTCCTAGGTGGATACCTGTTGAAGTGGCAAAGGAAGGCTCGAGTTCGACCGAGGTGGACCAGTCTTGGGGTACCACCTGGCGAAGGAGCAGGAGAGCCCGGCTCGACCTCGATAGAGGTGGACCCATCTTGGGGTGCCACCTGGCGAGGGAGTAGGGGCTGCCAGCTTTGGCCGAGGTGGACCCCTCCTGGGTGGACACCTAGCGAAGTGGCAGAGAAGGGCTCGACTTCGGCCAAGGTGGACACGTCTTGGGGTGCCACCTTGCAAAGGAGCAGGAGAGCCCGGCTCGACCTCGGCAGAGGTGGACCCATCTTGGGGTGCCATCTGGCGAGGGAGCAAGTGGTGCGGGCACCAGACTCAGAAGAAGACTTCAGAGCTCCATTTGGATCTCTGATTGACATTGCCCGAGAAATTAGGGTTTGTAATAAAGGTTGACCTGGTCAACCAGTTTATTTTTTTATTTATTGAGTCACTATTTAAATTTTGTTGAGTCATGTTGACTCAGTGCAAGTCCCAATGTGGTTTCAATTTGGTCCAAAATGGTGCCACATTTGTCTTCCAATCAAATCAAGGTTCAAGCAAGTGGAGGCCACACTCCAAGCCACACGCCCAGCCACACTCCGAGCACACGCCAGAGTCCAGGAGGCACCACAGAGGCATCCCAGTGTCATGGTCCCCACATCCAAAGAAGAAAAAATCAAATTGGATGCTACTTTAAAGGAGGCGCCCATACCTGCCTATTTTACCTAAGCAAAGAAGGAAGAAAACTTCTCTTGGAGAAGAAATCAAAGAAGGACATCCAATTGAAGTTCAAATCAAAATCAAAGAGCTTAACTTGGAGTGGAAGAAAAGAAGAAATACCATAAGAAGAAGAGGACTCCAAATCCAAATCCAACTCCAAGGAGGCACCAAAAAATTCAAAAAAAATTCCTTTATGGCTGTCCCAATTTTTTTTGAACTCTTGGTCGGCCAAGAGAGAAGATTTTCTACCTAATCTAGTGGTTGGAGGAGTTTAGTCCCACATGGGAATTTGTACAAGCTAGGAGAAAATTTTAGGTCTATATAATAGACCTCTCTTTGTAACTTTAAAAAAAAAAAAAATGAAGAAAAATTATTTTTGCTATTCTCTTGTGTTGAGTGACCTAGGTTTCTCTTCTTCCGCACTATTCTAAGTGTTGAGCTCCGTGAGGGGGTAATCCGGGTTCCATTGGAGCCTTGAGGAGGTGAGAGATCTCCATCTTTATCCAAAACCCTAGGTTAGCCACTTGAAATTCCAAAACCCTAGCCACCTTTCATTATTTTCCATCCACCAAACCCTAGATCCATCCATCTCCCACGGCCTCTCTCTCTCTACAAGTCCAGGCTGTCCACCTTCATCCAGATCCAGTCCGGCTACGTCAGATCCAGAGCAAGTTCCAAGGAAAATCACATCAGCATCCAGGAGAATCCAGTTTTCAGCAATTTCGATCTTCAAGTTCATCAACCTGGTAAATCTTTTCCTTGACTCTCTGATTCCATCAATTGTCTTTCTTCTCTTCCAGATCTTGAGTTCAGGAGAAGCCAACCCGCCAAAGGCCCAGTATTGGAGGATCCATTACGAAGATATCCGACTCCGAGGATTCAACAATCTGCTCGGGAGAGTTCTTCCACCAAAATCTGTGAAGATCATTGTCTGGTTAGATAACCCTTCCCTTCTCTTTATTTCTGTTCTGTTGAAAGCTCGGAGTAAAACCCTAGGTCTGGGAGTTTCTCAACCCCCAGCGATCCGTTGCTTCTGAATTACTCTAATAATTTAGTTTCCTTAAAGTTGTGCTTTCAATTATCACATTAGTATCTTTCAATGTTAGGTTAACTTTTCTTTGATTTGAAGCCAACTTCTACAAACCTATAAAAACCACAAAAAAATTAGTTAATCTTAATTTACTTCCGCATCGTATCCCTTATTTGTTCTGCATCATTTTTGGTATCAGAGCCCAGTCTAGGGTTTCTAATTTGCTTGCTTGCTTTGATTGTTCTCTTTTTATTTTGTCTGCTCGAAGTAGACTTCCCAGGACGTCCGGTCCTAGGAACTAAGTGAGGCGCAAGCCTCCTCCTCCCATTCCACGGGGTGTTCCTAGGGCATGTAGGGGATCCATTGGGTTATAACTTCGTAGCAGGGATTATAAACGGGGAAGACAATCTAGTTGCAGCCCGTAATTGCCCTGTTATCTGAATTATTTCTCCTTGCATAAAACCCCGAATTGCATGATTTTTGCTTTGCTGAAACCAGTATAATTGAACCTACTTTTCATAATTTTTCTGTGATTTATTGGTTTCGGTAAAAATTCTGAGAATTAAAATACAGCAACTCTATTTTTTGTGTTCTGCAATTCAATTCTTTTGGAGTGATCATCTCATAATTTACTTAAGGGCAATTGAGCATCTAAGATAAGGGGAGGAGTTGATTACCTCTCCTTAGCCCAAAACCACCATCCAATCATTCGAACCTAGACCTAATTTAAAATCAGTTAGACCTAATTTGTCCTAGTGGGCTAGGGACACCAATTGGTCGGGTCTAGGCTAGTGTTGAGTCAGTTTGCTGAGTTATTCTGTGTGTGCTTAGCACTCAGTGTCTAGAATGGTGGTTCAGGGATCCATTCCCGAAGGGCTTGTGTGCTGGTCCGCCTACTTGGCCAATCACTGATTGGTGTCTAGGATTGGCAATCAGGGACCTAACACTCCCCTTACACCTGCCTGGCTGAGTCTTGAGTTACTACAGGCTAGCTTGCCACTCTGATTGGGCATCTAGTTTGGGCTCTAGGTCTAGTTAGCCCATAGTCGTTTAGTTGAGTCTCATTTTGTGTGTTTGCTTGCATCATGTCTACCCGGAATAGAGTGCCCTACCAACCTGGTCAAACCCAACCTGATTTAGAGGCCATGGTTAGAGCTCTTACTGAGAGCATGAACAAGTTAAGCCAGGATTTGACTGCTACTGTTATCCAGTGTAAAGAACAAGTCCATGAGAATTTTACCCAGCTTAGGGATCAAGTCCAAGTCCTTGAGAAACGTAGACATCAAAATTGGATCCCTGATCCAAAATTTAATAGGCCCCAACCTCATCCATACCAGGAACCTAGGAGGACCTTATACCGTGATCCCGAGCATTACCTTAGGAAGCCTAACCATGATATCTATAGTGTGGATCGTGTCTATGAGAGGTCCTTACAATATTCTAGACCAGTCATTCAACAACCCAAGTCTTCTAGATCAAACCGTTTAGATCCACACCCATGCCCAAGTAAGGTCTCTACTAGCTTGAAACCCAGTGTGACCCAGGTTCCTATATCTCAAGAATGTTTGTTTTGTGGAGAAAGAGGCCATAAATCTAGTCAGTGCCCATGCATAGGACTGGCTTGTGCACAGCTAAGTGGTAAGAATCCTAAGGATGACATTAATGAGGGAGAACCCAAGCCTACCAATGAGGAAGAACGGTTAGGTATGACAAGCCTAGAATCAGTTGACCCGATTACCACTGACCCGAAACCCATTGAAGATGGCATCGAGGAAGTATATGATGCTGGCTTGAGTCTAGTTGATGAATGTGAGGGGAAGAACTTGAAGAATGTGACATTGATACTATTGGTTCCTTACCAGAGGAGACCTTGGAAAGCAACCAACTGATAAGACCTAGTTCAGAATTCAAGAGATTTGTGAGAACCGGGTTCCTTTAGTCAAATACCCCCAGGAAGAACTCATATTGTTAGCCCGAGCTATTAGTTCGTACCCTCTAATGACAGTCATTCCCCAAGTACCAATTGAAGATCTTTGCACTGAACTGTTTAAGTTTGCCCACCCTATGGTAGATCCTCTCCTTAGGATGACTGAATCAAGCCTCTTACAATTGGACCTTGTCCCATGCCCAGCCACTAAGGTCTCTCCCGTAATCTCAGTTGAACATCCTTGTCTTGAGCGGATTGGTTCACCCAGTCTTGTAGAAGTCCTCCTTATGGCCCCAGACCCCTTCCTTTGCATGACTGACCTACCCTTCTATAGAGTATACCTTTCGACACCCATAGGTCAAATTTCAAGTCTTGAGGTCATCATCCATAGGTCCTTCCATGAATCATTCTTTAATCCATTTCTTGAGAAAGTGGATCATTGTTTGCTTAGAGAACAAACCTTAACTATTGCAATCACATGTCCTAGGCTACTCCCCGAACCATCTCTTGATCCATTCCTAGGAATAGCAAACTTTTCCTTTCGTAAGGATGACCAGTTGACACTCATAGATCACCATTCAAACCTTCAGGTCACCACCTTTAATCAGCAGGTAATTCAAGACTCCACCTCATATTTCCTCCCTTTCTCTAGGACTTTCAATGCTTCTTACAACATCCAAGTATACTTTGTCAAAGTCTTTAGAGTGAACCACGTGTCAGAATCTATTAGGTTTGCCACCTACTTCTGGAAGACCTTATGGCACCTACTAGGCACCCATGATAAGTTTTCATGCTCTGCATGCCCTCCTCCGACCCAAGGTCAAACCTAGAGAGCCTTAGTTTGTTAGGTTTAGACCTAGGGTTCCTTTGGAATAAAGTCCATTCTTTAGGAATGCGTCGTCAGTCTAGTTTAGTTTTTCTTGACCCTTTACTAGGCTTTGGCTCAGATTTGGTTTGATTGAGAGCACCAGGAATTGGGATTTGTATTTTGTCCAGGACTAAATTTGCGTACAATGACTCGGTCAATAGGTCTACGGGTAAGAGTCCATTTGAAATTATACATGGGTACAAACCTCACACACCTCTTGACCTAGTCCCTTTACCTGTCCACACTCGAGTCTCCGAGTCTGCTGAGAATTTTGCACAGCATGTAAAAGACTTGCATAAAGAAATTCATGCCAAAATAAATTTAAGTAATGAAACTTATAAGAAGTTGGCTGATACTCAAAGGCGAGTCAAATCTTTTGTTGAGGGAGACTATGTGATGATTAGGTTAAGGCCTGAACGGTTTCCTCCTGGAACCGTTAGAAAGTTACATGCTAGGGGAGCTGGACCATTTAGAGTGGTAAAGAGAGTAGGATCCAATGCCTATGTGCTCGAGTTGCCTCCAAACTAGGCATTAGCTCTACTTTCAACATTACAGACTTAGTAGAGTACAGGGAGCCAGCCGTGATTCCTAGTGAGCCTTTTGAGCCTAACCCAATCATTGAGAGTGATCCCGACCCTGTGTGTCCACCAACAAACTGGCCTGTGAGGAAAGAGCAGATTGAAAAGATCCTGGATGATCAGGTTATCTCTACTCGTAATCGAGGATACCAAAGGTACCTGGTCCGCTGGCAAGGAAGGCCAGATTCTGATGACTCTTGGATCTCCCGAGAAGAATTACAAGAATTGGACCCAGACCTCTTGGAGAGATACCAGAGCCAACTTGAGCCTTACTCGACAGGGTCGAGTTCCTCCCATCCTGGGAGAATTGGTGCAGGCACCAGACTCAGAAGAAGACTTCAGAGCACCATTTGGATCTCTGATTGACATTGCCCGAGAAATTAGGGTTTGTAATAAAGGTTGACCTGGTCAACCAGTTTATTTATTTTATTTATTGAGTCACCATTTAAATTTTGTTGAGTCATGTTGACTCAGTGCAAGTCCCAATGTGGTTTCAATTTGGTCCAAAATGGTGCCACATTTGTCTTCCAATCAAATCAAGGTTCAAGCAAGTGGAGGCCACACTCCAAGCCACACGCCCAGCCACACTCCGAGCACACGCCAGAGTCCAGGAGGCGCCACAGAGGCATCCCAGTGTCATGGTCCCCACATCCAAAGAAGAAAAAATCAAATT
Source organism: Areca catechu (assembly GCA_021397845.1). Classification (NCBI taxonomy): domain Eukaryota; kingdom Viridiplantae; phylum Streptophyta; class Magnoliopsida; order Arecales; family Arecaceae; genus Areca; species Areca catechu. Next base: position 97,114,220 of record CM038052.1, on the reverse strand, counting down.
GGAGGCTACTTTAAAGGAGGCGCCCATACCTGCCTATTTTACCTAAGCAAAGAAGGAAGAAAACTTCTCTTGGAGAAGAATCAAAGAAGGACATCCAATTGAAGTTCAAATCAAAATCAAGAGCTTAACTTGGAGTGGAAGAAAAGAAGAAATACCATAAGAAGAAGAGGACTCCAAATCCAAATCCAACTCCAAAGGAGGCACCAAAAAAAATTCAAAAAATTCCTTTATGGCCGTCCCATTTTTTTTGAACTCTTGGTCGGCCAAGAGAGAAGATTTTCTACCTAATCTAGTGGTTGGAGGAGTTTAGTCCCACATGGGAATTTGTACAAGCTAGGAGAAAATTTTAGGTCTATATAATAGACCTCTCTTTGTAACTTAAAAAAAAAAAAAAAATGAAGAAAAATTATTTTTGCTATTCTCTTGTGTTGAGTGACCTAGGTTTCTCTTCTTCCGCACTATTCTAAGTGTTGAGCTCCGTGAGGGGGTAATCCGGGTTCCATTGGAGCCTTGAGGAGGTGAGAGATCTCCATCTTTATCCAAAACCCTAGGTTAGCCACTTGAAATTCCAAAACCCTAGCCACCTTTCATTATTTTCCATCCACCAAACCCTAGATCCATCCATCTCCCACGGCCTCTCTCTCTCTACAAGTCCAGGCCATCCACCTTCATCCAGATCCAGTCCGGCTACGTCAGATCCAGAGCAAGTTCCAAGGAAAATCATATCAGCATCCAGGAGAATCCAGTTTTCAGCAATTTCGATCTTCAAGTTCATCAACCTGGTAAATCTTTTCCTTGACTCTCTGATTCCATCAATTGTCTTTCTTCTCTTCCAGATCTTGAGTTCAGGAGAAGCCAACCCGCCAAAGGCCCAGTATTGGAGGATCCATTACGAAGATATCCGACTCCGAGGATCCAACAATCTGCTCGGGAGAGTTCTTCCACCAAAATTTGTGAAGATCATTGTCTGGTTAGATAACCCTTCCCTTCTCTTTATTTCTGTTCTGTTGAAAGCTCGGAGTAAAACCCTAGGTCTGGGAGTTTCTCAACCCCCAGCGATCCGTTGCTTCTGAATTACTCTAATAATTTAGTTTCCTTAAAGTTGTGCTTTCAATTATCACATTAGTATCTTTCAATGTTAGGTTAACTTTTCTTTGATTTGAAGCCAACTTCTACAAACCTATAAAAACCACAAAAAATTAGTTAATCTTAATTTACTTCCGCATCGCATCCCTTATTTGTTCTGCATCAGCAAGGGGCCGCCAGCTCTGGTCGAGGTGGACCCCTCCTGGGTGGACACCTGGCGAAGTGTCAGAGAAGGGCTCAACTTCGGTCGAGGAGGACCCATCTTGGGGTGCCACCTGGCGAAGGAGCAGAAGAGCTCGGCTCGACCTCGACAGAGATGGACCCGTCTTTGGCACCACCTAGCGAGGGAGCAGTGGGCCACCAGCTTCGGTCGAGGTAGACCCCTCTGGGTGACACCTGGCGAAGTGGTAGAGAAGTGCTCAACTTTAGCCGAGGTGGATCCATCTTGGGGTGCCACCTGTCGAAGGAGCTGGGGCTGCCAGCTTCGACCGAGGTGGACCCCTCCTAGGTGGACACCTGGCGAAGTGGTAGAGAAGAGCTCAACTTTGGCCGAGGTGGACCCGTCTTGGGGTGCCACCTGGCGAAGGAGCAGGAGAGCTCGGCTCGACCTCGACAGAGGTGGACCAATCTTGGGGTGCCACCTAGCGAGGGAGCAGGGAGCCGCCAGCTTTGACCGAGGTGGACCCCTCCTGGGTGGACACCTGGAGAAGTGGCAGAGAAGGGCTCGACTTCAACCGAGGTGGACCCATCTTGGGGTGCCATCTAGCGAAGGCGCAGGAGCACCACTCCTTTAGCGGGAAATTTTGAAAGAAAAATCCACGTGGCACCGGTGGCATCCAGCTGGAACTGACACACATTCCATGTCAGCGATATAGCCATATCAGTTTCCCCCCATCCCCAGGTCCCATCGAAGCATCACGGCTTGGAGCATGGGGAGTTAATGCGGAGATGACGTGGAAAAGGCGAAAATCCCATGCCATAATTGCCATGATCACTGCCACCACTTCTGCTGCGCCTGAGACCCTGTGGGAGGCTGTCACATGCGCGCGTCTGACGGGCCATTAATACACCGTTTCGAAGTCGAGATAGTTTTCATCGGACTGAAGCATCGATGTCGAGCGTGCCTCCACGTGGCGGTCATCTGATGGCTCGGGACGGAAAGAGGCATACGGCTACTATTGATTGAGTTTGAAAAGGAGGGGGACTTTCTGGAAACAAGGTCTCTCGGCTTTCTCACACCTCGTCGGCAGTTGCAGCGATCTCCCTTCATCTCCCAGGGGTTGCCAATCCTTCGGTACAAAACATCCCGGTGAGTGCCCGCGACATCTTTTGCCGATCTTCCATCTCCTAACTCTTGTGCTACTCCAAACCCATCTCCTTCTTGCTTCTTCTTCCTCGATGGCGCGTCGTCGTCACGTTTCTTCAAACACGGACGAGGCCGGTCCTTCCCGGCTGAGAACTCCATCATCTTCCTCCTCGGAGGGGGAAGAGATTCCAGACGAGGTCTGGAGGCAACTGCAACCAGGGACCATGACCATAGGCATCCCTAGGGGTCCTAGGCCTCCCCCTATAGTTTCTGCATGTCCCATTTCTTCTCTTCCTCCTTCGGTGGTGGAGGTCTCTTCTTCTGGTCCCTCCAGTTATGCTTCGACGATGACCAGAGACGATCTTTCCTAGATCCGGGATACCTACGGGGTCCGGGAGTCAATCCATCTTTCACTCCCAAGACCTAGAGACCGACTAACCTCGAGTGGGCCTGGGAGGGTCGCCTTCTACGAGGACTTTCTTGCCGGGGGTCTCATTTTTCCCTTCATCCTTTCTTCCTTTCCTTTCTCAGTCATTTCCGCCTTGTCCCAGCCCAGTTGACTCCCAATGCCATCCGGGTCATCTTCGCCTTCATCGTCTTCTGTCATTTTCACGGGTTGTTATCCGTTTCTCACTGTTCAAGGACCTCTTCATCCTGAAGTGCTATTCTACCGACGATGGCTGGTGGTATCTTTCACCCTGGCCTAGGTGTCTTAGGTTCAACCTTTCCACTTCGATCAAGGGTTGGAAGAACCACTTTTTCTTCGCCTCAGTTGAGGATGTCGACTGGACCTGGAGCGAACCGGACCGGTCCCCAAACCGGAACTCCCAGGTTGAGCCGGCAAACCAAGAGGTCTACACGCATATGTTGGGTGATGTGGTCCCAGCTCTCGATGTTCTGCTCTCGGAGCATAATTTATTTGAGGCAGGAATCAGTCCCATCCGGGAGCTGGGTGAGACCCCGGATCTCCTTTTTCCGCCTTCATTTTCTGCTCTGTGGTTCTTTTCTTTCAAACTGGCCTAACTGTTTCTTTCCTCCAGGTATGAAATTCTCTGTCAAGAGCTTAATGGAGGGTGCCCGAAAGAGGGACGCCGTTGAGGGGACCCAGGAGGCCCCCGCAAAGAGGGCTCGTACTGAGGCGAGCCAGGGGACGGCGCCCACTCCTGCTACTACTGGCCCCAGGGCGACGGGTCCGCCTCAGTCTTGTGTGCCCGATGTCCCTGTCATTGAGCTCGACAGGGTCTGGGAAGAGAGGAGACCGGAACCCCCTCGGACGATGCCAACTCTGGCCACTACGCCGATCGTCTCCACGGTGGCCACCAGGGTTACAGCAGCTCCACCGGCAGCCGCACCGCCCAGCGGAGGGACGGCCACCCAGCCTGCTGCCGATGCGAGCCCTCCACCCTCGGGACTCGATGCCTACTCCTCCGTCATCGCGATGAAGGGCTCGCCGAGAGGATGATGGAGTTCGCGAGCATGCCCTGGGACCGCCATCTGAGGGACGGTCGAGACTACACCGATGCGCTGCTAGGGATCCTCCCTCTGCTTTTCATGGTAAGTCCCAAGCTCTCCTCTTTTAATGTTCCAGTTGGATTTCTCTAATGTCCTGTCCTTTCTTTGACACAGATTGGGACTGACGTACTGCTGCTGAGGAACTTCCTCTCCAGCTATGCCAAGAAGGATGCCGAGAAGGAGAAGAGGCTCGGCAAACTCGCAGCTGACATGAAGGACCTCATGAAAAAGGGGGTCGAGCTATGGGAGAACAACCAGGCCCTTCGAGTGGACTTGGGTCGTGCCGAGGGGCGCGTGAGGGAGCTCGAGACCTTTCTGTCGGAGGAGAGGATCTTGAACCAGCACCGTGTCGAGGACGATGCGACGGAGGTGTCATGCCTCATGGCTCAATCCCGGTCACTAGAGCGTCGGGTTGGGGAGATCCTCGAGGAGCTTAGCGCAGCCAAGGACAAGAACTCCGATGTCAACGGGCTATTGGAGGCATCCAAGAGGGAGGCGCAGGAGGCCGTGCCGAAGTTCCGGGCGTCTGAAAGTTCAGGGCAGAGCTGCACGAGGTGGTCGTCGACTCTTTCCTGAAGGGCTTCGAGGTGTGCCGGGAAAAGGTGAGTTCTTTCTTCCCCAAGCTCGATCTCAACGGAGTCATCCTGGGCGGCCGGAGGGAGGAGCCCGGCGAGGGAGCTTCAGCTGTAGAGGGTGCTGAGGCAGCGGCCCCCGAAAAGCCTTTGATGACGCGGTGGCGGTGAGGGTGCCCCAAGCCGGAGGAGGATGTGGCTGCAGCAAAGTAGCCCTTCGATTCCATTTGTCTTCACTTTGCTTTCGTTGAACTTGTTTCTTTCTTCTTTGGGTCACCTGGCCTGTCGGGGCCCCTTTTTTTTTATAGGAACTTTTGATAGAAATGAAGATCTTCTTCCATCAATTCATTCGCTTTTTTTTTTTGCATCTTTCGACTGAACCCGGTGCCAGCCACCGGGACTGAGTCCGTTGCATTCCAGGCTGAACTCTGGGACTTCGTGGGCGAACCAAGTTCTGCTCCACCTTCCAGACCGAGGTCTGGGACTTCGCTTTAGAGCCAGGTTCCACGCGAACTTCGGACTGAACCCCGGGGCCGCAGGCTGGAGTTGAGCCTTGCGTGACCTACGAAATATTCTCCGGGATTTTGTAGGACCGTGACCTAAGTCTCCGGGACCTGCAGACTGAACTCTAGGGGCTGCATGTCGAAACTTAATTCTGTGCGGCATTCCAGACTAAACTCCAGGATTTTTATGAGAGGGAACTTCGCGCCTTCGTGGATCTTTCACCGTGCCTATGCTCGCCGAACCTAGAGCTGGATGGCGATTATCCTACGAGACGAGAATAGGCATTTGGTAAAAAAAGATTTTATTATTGAAGTTTAAGGAGTCGTACACTATTGGTAATACATCCTCAAGTTTGAGCGTTCCAAGTCCGCAGGAACCGGGCTCCGTTTAGCTCCTCCAGGTAGTATGCCCCGTGGGGAATTGCCTCCGCCACTCTATAAGGGCCTTCCCAATTTGGGGAGAGCTTACCGCACTCCCGTGGCTGGGAAGTTTCAGCACGGCGTAGCACTAGGTCTCCCTGGCGGAAGGACTTCGGTCGCACCCTGGAGTTGTAATATCTGGCCACTTGTTGCCGGTAAGCCACCATCCGAACTCGGGCCCTATCCATCATTTCTTCAAGGAGGTCCAGGTTCAGTAGCAGCCGCGCCGAGTTCTCCGCCTCGTCGTACTGTTCCACATGCAAGGTCGGCAGGCTGAGCTCTACTAGAATAACCGCTTCTGCTCCAAAGATGAGGTTGAAAGGGGTCTCGTCCGTTGCCGTCCTCGAGGTAGTATGGTATGCCTATAGGACACTCGGGAGCTCTTTTGCCCACCTCCCCTTGGCCTGGTCTAATCTTGTCCGGAGGCCTTGCAGGATGGTCCTGTTGTTACCTCGGCTTCTCCAATTGTCTAAGGATGCACCACCGAGGTGAAATGATGATGGATACCGAGGTCGTCACAAAACTCCTCGAACTCCCGATAATCAAACTGGCATCCGTTGTCGGTGATGATGGTGTGGGGCAAACTGAAGTGGCAGATAATCGACTTCCAAAGGAACTTGATGACATTTTCCTCCATGATCCGGGCCAAGGGCTTGGCCTCGATCCACTTCGTGAAGTAGGTCGATAGCCACAATCAGGAACTTCCTTTGTCCGGATGCCGGGGGAAAAGGTCCGAGGAGATCCATGCCCTACTGAGCGAACGGCCATGGGACGGAGAGCTGGGAGAGTGGAGCGGCAGGTTGATGTTGCAGCACAGCGTGTCGCTGACATCGGTCACACCTCTTCACGAAGTCAGCAGCGTCTTCTCTCATCGTCTCCCAGAAGTAGCCTTGACGGAGGGCCTTATACGCCAGCGTTCTGCCCCCTACATGGTTCCCGCAGATGCCCTCATGGATCTCCTGGAGCACAAGGGTAGCTTTGGTGGGTCTCAGATACTTGAAAAGCGGGTAGGAGTAGGACCTCCAATACAGTAGCCCGTCCATCAATACAAAATGTGCGGCTTCCTCTTAATGAGTCCAGTCACCATGCGATCCTCTGACAAGGTACTATTGGTAATGTACTCAATGCACTTATCCATCCAGCTGGGCTCTAGGTTGACCTACTGGACTTCCATGGGTGTCTCATAGCTCAGGGCTTTGAGATGCTCGATGTAAGCGCGGCCTAGTGATGAGTCTGGCAGGGTTGCCAGGCAGGAGAGGGCATCTGTGCGAACATTTTCCTCGCGAGGAATATGGGAGATGCTGAAGCGCCTAAAACCTACCGTGCTCATTCGTACGAGCTCTAGGTACCTCGCGATTTGGGGGTCCCGTGCCTCGTACTCCCCGAGACCTGTCCGGCCACTAGCTGCGAGTCAGTGAAGACCCTGAGGCAGGCCATGCCTAGCTCGCGGGACACTCTTAGCCCCACGAGGAGTGCTTTGTACTCCGCCTGGTTATTGGTGGCGGCGAACTGGAAATAGAGTGCCACCCCCCGGCGACGACCTTGCATTGCAAGGATGAGTTTGGCTCCACTCCCACCGAAGTTCAAGGCTCCATCCACATGAAGGATCCAGACGTCTTCCTCCGATTCAGGCTCTGGCTATCGATCTTTGGGGCTCTCTTCGGCCCCTCGCCCAGGCCTACAAAACTCAACCAAGAAATCAGCGAGTACCTGTGCCTTCATGGCCGACCTCGCCGGTAGGTAATGTTGAATCGCTGAGCTTGAGCGCCCACTTCGCTAGGTGTCCAGACATATCAGGTTGGCTGAGCATGCTCGTGTAATACACCGACCTTATGCCCTTTGTCATCTGTCCGAACCAGAACCGAACTGACAGCCTTCGGTGTGACAGCCACGATCCTCTGACAAGGTACTATTGGTAATGTACTCAATGCACTTATCCATCCAGCTGGGCTCTAGGTTGACCTACTGGACTTCCATGGGTGTCTCATACTCAGGGCTTTGAGATGCTCGATGTAAGCGCGGCCTAGTGATGAGTCTGGCAGGGTTGCCAGGCAGGAGAGGGCATCTGTGCGAAACATTTCCTCGCGAGGAATATGGGAGATGCTGAAGCGCCTAACCTACCGTGCTCATTCGTACGAGCTCTAGGTACCTCGCGATTTGGGGGTCCCGTGCCTCGTACTCCCCCGAGACCTGTCCGGCCACTAGCTGCGAGTCAGTGAAGACCCTGAGGCAGGCCATGCCTAGCTCGCGGGACACTCTTAGCCCCACGAGGAGTGCTTTGTACTCCGCCTGGTATTGGGTGGCGGCGAACTGGAATAGAGTGCACACTCGGCGACGACCCCTTCGCCATTGGCAAGGATGAGTTTGGCTCCACTCCCCACCGAAGTTCAAGGCTCCATCCACATGAAGGATCCAGACGTCTTCCTCCGATTCAGGCTCTGGCTATCGATCTTTGGGGCTCTCTTCCGGCCCCTCGCCCAGGCCTACACACTCAACCAAGAAATCAGCGAGTACCTGTGCCTTCATGGCCGACCTCAGCCGGTAGGTAATGTTGAACTCGCTGAGCTTGAGCGCCCACTTCGCTAGGTGTCCAGACATATCAGGTTGGCTGAGCACCGCTTTCAGTGGCTGATCTGTCAGGACCGTAATGGGGTGCGCTTGGAAATAATGCCTGAGATTCTGGGCAGACATGATTAGTGCAAAAATCAGTTTCTCAGACCGAGAATAGCTGAGCTCCGTATCACGGAGGAGTTTGCTCGTGTAATACACCGACCTCTATGTCCCTTTGTCATCTGTCCGAACCAGAACCGAACTGACAGCCTTCGGTGTGACAGCCAGGTACAGGAGGAGCTCCTCTCCCTCTTCTGGCCAGGAAAGCAATGGCGGCGATGCCAATGTCTTCTTCAGGTCTTCGAATGCCTCCTGGCACTCCTTCATCCAAGAAAAGTCATGCATCTTCCTCATCACCTTGAAGAAGGGCTGGCAGCAATCAGCAGACCTTGAGATAAACTGGCTCAGGGTGGTTATCCGGCCAGTGAGTCGCTGCACTTGCTTCTTGGAGGTGAGTTGCTCCATGTCTAGGATCGCATGACCTTCTCCGGGTTGGCCTCTATCCCTCTTTGGGTCACCATGAAGCCCAGGTATTTCCCTGTGGATACGCCGAAAGCGCACTTCGCGGGGTTCAACTTCATTTGGTGGAGATGGAGGTTATTGAAAGTCTTCGCCAGGTCGCTTATGTGGTCCGAGGTCGGCTTGCTCATCACCAGCATGTCGTCCACGTACACCTGCATGTTGCCCACTTACACCTGCATGTTGCGGCCAATTTGGTCTTTGAAGATCTTGTTGACCAGACGTTGGTACTAACACCACATTCTTGAGGCCGAACGGTATCATCTTATAATAGTAGGTCCACGATCGTGATGAAGATGGTGTGCTTCTCGTCCCCCGGGTGCATTCGGATCTGTTGTACCCGGAGAAGGCGTCCATAAAAGAGAGAGGCGATGCCCTGCGGTAGCCGTCCACGAGCTGGTCGATTTTAGGAAGGGGGAAATGGTGCGGCACCAGAATCAGAAAGAGACTCCAACCAATTCAAGCCCATTCGAATCTTTATGGTTGGACTAGAGAGTCCGGTAACCTTTCTTTATTTTGAGTCCAAAAGAATCATGTAAGTCGAGTCCATGTTGGTCCTGTAATCTTTCTTTTGAGTCCAAAATAATCATGTAAGTCGAGTCCATGTCGGGTCTAGTCTTAGTCCACCAATGGGTCAACTAGCATCAGCATAAAGAAGACTCACAATGTATACCCCAAATCAAGACCAAAGCCAACTCAATTGGGGACCACATGCCACTCACTTGCGCCACCGTCAACTTGGGACCACATGCCACGTCAAGAGGGGACCACATGCCACCTCACCCGCCACCTCACCACAAGAGGGTGCCATCCAAGTTCAAATTCAAGGAAGTGGCCAAGGAGGATTTCAAGCAAGAAAATCAGCCCTCTCCCCTTATATTACTCCACTTGTTTAGGGATTTCAAATTTCAAAATTTGTAAGGCTTTATTAAAGCCTTGGATGCCCCTTGTAAAGGATTGATGAGTGAATACAAATTTCCAGCACTTTTCTATGTGTTTCTATGTGCCTATGGGGATCTTTGTGCCTAAGTGAACCTCTTCCTCTCCTCCACCATTTCTTCTCCCTAATCCTTTCTCTTTTACTCTTCATCTTCCAAGCAATCCTCTTCCTTCAAAGCGAATTAAGGACATCCTCTCAAGAAGAATATCACACCAACACAGCTTCCCCCATGGCGCCAAGGATCATTTCCAACAAACTCTCCCTTTTGAGTTCCATCATCTTCTCACTTTTAATTAAGTTTCTAATCATCTTGGTTTCTTTGTTGCAGGGTTTCTAGGACCAGATCCAAGAGGAAGGATTACTTGCTACAAACCAGAAAGTTAGAAGGCCCATCTTATGTGGGTATGATCTTTCATTTGAGAACCTTAGAGTGAATCCCTTGTGCTTGAGATTTCAATGCTTGAACTCCTAGTATTTTAAGATCGGGATCATTAAATAGGCTAGCTTGACTTGTGGTGCGAATTCTAATCTTGTCCTATTTCTTTAAGATTTGATAGTCCTCCTAGCTGGGTTTAAGTATAAGCATTTAGGGTTCTTATTTAGATCTCCTTGATCTTAATGTTGAATCACTCATATGCAAGTAGGAATTGCTAGTTAAATTTGGTTTAATCTCTTTATAGTTACATGTTTGCATCCTCATCATGCATATCACACCAGGAAACTATCCTTCGAGCAAGCTCGATTGAGGTCGGTGTAGTCCACGCAGATCCTCCACTTGCCGTTGCTCTTCTTTATTTTATTTTCACTTTCATTTCTCTTTTCAAAGGGGAGTACATTCTCTAGGTCTCCCACCTCCCGGGCTCTCTTCGGCACGCGCCCTATCCCCCAAGAGATCTCACTCCTCATGAACTTCCTGAGGTAGCCCCTCTTGATCAGCTCCTCGATCTCCCATTTTAGATTATGACACTCCTCTGTGTCGTTGCCGTGCTCGCGATGAAATTGGCAATACTTCATCTTGTCACTGGTGTTCCTTGGGTTCTGAGGAGGAGGTCAGCTGAGGTGGTTCTCACCCTCAATTTCCATGAGGATTTCATTCTAGGAGCGAGAGAGGGATGAAGGCTCGCTCCGGGGTAGCACCATTCTTCGGCTTCGGACCCGGATGAAAGTCTGCAGGTGGTCCGGGACTCCGGGTCCCATGGACATTCCTTGGGGTAGGCTTTTTCGAAGGCTTCTCGTCCAGCTCTCGCCTGGTGCGGTCGGCCTCCTCAGCACGGATGTACTTGTGGACGTAGAGGAGGAGCTCTGAATACGTCTTGGGGGGTTTCTTGTCCAGGGAATACATCAGGCGGGAGGTCTTGAGCCTGTGCTTCAACGCCAGCATGGCGACAGGCTCGTCTAGGCTATAAATCTCCAGGGCGGCGGTATTGAAGTGGGTGACGTAGTCCCGCAGCAGCTCCTGGTCTTGCTGGCAGATAGAGAAGAGGCTATCCACCTCCCTTGGCACCTTTCAGCAGGCGTTGAAGTGTGCCATAAACTTTCCTTCCAATTGTTGAAATGAGCTGATAAATTCTGGCTTGAGGCGGGTGAACCAAACTCAAGCGACCTTCCGGAGGGTGGCCGGGAAGGCAATGCATAGAAGAGCGTCCGTCACTCCTTGGATCCTCATGAGAGCCTTATAGCTCTCTAAGTGGTCCAAGGGGTCGGTGGTCCCATCGTAGGGATCCACCTGAGGCATGCAGAATCGATTTGGGATCGGTTCCTCTTGGATTTCCCGGGAGAATGGTGGTTGGGCATTATAGCCCACTGGCTCAATTGGGGAGCTCTGTAGGTTGGCGAAATGGTGGGAGAGCTCCACCAACTTGTGCTCGTGCTCCTCCAGATGCCTCTCGGCCAGGTGCCTAATGGCCTCATTGGTGAAACCTTTCACCAAGGCCGTTGGAGAAGGAGGTGCGGATCGGTCACGGCGAGGGGCCTTGCCCCGATGGTGCTTGCCGCGCTGTATTGCTTCAGCATCGTCGGCCGGGGATCGACTATCGTGATCCGCCGAACTGGTGTGGTTTCTTCGCGGGAGTCTGATGGCTCCCGCGGGGGTTGGTCACTGCCCGCGGATGGGAAGGCCTGCCTTGGATGGAGGCAAGCTTCCATGGGAGCCTGCGGCTCGGGCCGTGGGTGGTGTGGACACCAGAAATTGAAAGAAACTTCACTCCAACAAGGAGTCATTTCCATTTTAAGAGTCCTGTAATTAATTTTGAGTTTCAAATCAAAAGTGTTTATTGAGTCCTGTAATTACTTTTAAAATTTCATTTCTGTAAGTCCATTTCAAGTTCTAAAGTCTAGGTCAGTTGAGTTTAATTCAATTGAGTTAAGTCTAATTCAGTTGAGTTAAGTCTATTCAAGTCTTAAAGCCATGAAAGCCAGCAACAAGACTCAAATTCTGGACCCCAGAATTTGACCCCATGAAGAAGAGAAGACACACCACCAAGCAAGAGAAAAGGACCATCAACTAGGACATGTGGCGCCACATGTCATCTTGAAATTAGAAGACCACCTCACCATGCCACGTCATCAGCCAGAGGTGCCACCTCACCAGCCACTCATCACCCTTTGGGCACCAACAAGGGAGATTCAAATTCAAGGAGGTCGCCACATCCCTCCAAGCCCTCCACCAAATCCTCCAACTCCCCCACATCCCTCCAAACCCTCCATCAAATCCTCCAACCCCTTGTAATCCTCCTCAATTTGGGGAGTTTTTAAATTTCAAAAGCTAGCTTTGTGAGGCTATTAAAAGCCTTGGATGCCTATTATAAAAAGGGATTGAAGATGAATGAAATACAAGTGAAGTTTTGAAGCAAATTGTCTTGTGTTCTTGTGTGAAAGTTTCTTCCTCCATGCCAAAGCCAATTTTTTTTTTTTTTTCTCCAAGCAACTCACCATTCCAGTACAAGACGAAGGCATTGGAGTCGGCCAAATCTTCTGCAATTTCTTCTTTGTTCACAAATCCTTCCAACCTTTCTTTATATTTGTCTCTTTCTTCCTTAACCTTTGATCTTCAATTACAGGGTCTTTCGAAGTCTTTGAGTTGAGAACTGGGTTCCCCCTTGACAATGAACCGACAGATTGAAGTCCAAGTCCAGAGTTCTGATCTTTGTTATCCAAGTCCTCTAGTCCAGAGTGTTGGTAGTTTCAAGGTATGAATCAAAAGAAGGTTGGAAAGCTCATCAAGGTAAGTCCATAATCATTAGCCCCTATTATCTAGATCTTCTTCCTTCTTAGTTTAGGATTGTGTCTAATCAAGTAAAAGATCCATTTCTTGTAATCCTTAAATCTTATTATGATGAGTACAATGCTAGTGTAATTAGGTTTCATTGCTCTATAAATCATAATCTAAACATTAATCATATGCTTGCCGCATCATCTTGGTATCAGAGCATGGTTGCATTAGGGTAGAATAGTTATCTTTAAATCCAAGCAAGATCTAAAATTCATGCCTCCTGAGCGGGTGTACTCCAGTACACTATCACGACCCATGGGAATAATGAGCCCCTGGCCGGACGTGAATTTTTAGATTGAAGTTTGGGTTAGCCATTGCACTTGTTTGATTAGGTTCTGTTTTCTGAAAAATTGCATCTGTTTACTGTAATCCGTCTTTAGCTCCAAAGGCAAGTCACTAATTTTTTATTGAAATACTTTTTTTTCTTGTTCCATTTTAAGTCAGTTATCACCATATTAAATTTCACCATCAAAAAAAAATTATAAAAAAAATAAAAATTTCTGCAGTTTGACACTGTCATTAGGGTTCTGTTCTATCTTTTTTATTTATCTTCATTGTAGGATCTGCTTAGAGTAGTACAGATTTTATTTTTAAAATTCCTTTCATCTGCATTGAAACATATAAGTTATGAATCCTCTGTGAATTTTCAGAGTTTTTGGATATTTTTTTCATCATGTTTTCCACACCACTTTCAAACTGCAACACACTTCTGCAGCACCTTTGCATTTCATTCATCTCATGAGAAATCAAATTAAGGGCATCAATTTGATATAGGGTCAGGGTTTCATCACCTGTCCTTAGCCCAAAAATCACCAACCAGCATATCGATCCCAGCCCGTTAATTAAAATTGAGTAGAACGTTAATTGCCCTAGTGGGTTAGGGACACCAACAAGTTGGGTTCAGGTTAGGGTCAAGTTAACTATGTCAGCTAATTGGTGTGTGCTTACTGGCTTGGTGTCTAGGATTGGTGTATCAGGGCTTGTGATTTAGTCCGCCTACCTGGCCAATCTCAGATTGGTGTCTAAGGTTGGCAATCAGGGACCTTCACTCCCCTCCACCTACCTGGCTAAGTTCCATAAGTACTACTAGCTAGTTGGTTCACTTAATTAGACTTCTAATTTGTGCTCTAGATCTAGAAAACCTTAGCTCGAACTTGAGTCCATTTGCATGCATGACAACTAGAGCAGGGATACCATATTCACCAATTCAAGCCCAGTCAAGTGTAGCCATGGACCAAAACTTAGGGAATTTGATCAAAGGCCTAAATGATCAAGTTGCCCAACTGACTAAGAGTTTAACTGAGCAATTGGCCCAAACAAATCAGAATGTGGCACAAACCAACCAAGACATGAATGAGCAGTTAGCCCACTCACTACTAGGTTGGATCAGTTAGAGGCTAGAACCCCTGAAAGCAATCATGAAGCCCAGACTGAGCCTGAGCCTAGTCTTGCACGTGAACTCGAGACCCCATTGAACCCTAGAAGGATTCCATATCAAAACCCTCTCTACGAAACAAACCCTAGGAGAGCTCCCCAAGATCAGTTTTATGATCCAATTCCTAGAGGACCCCACCCTGATCAAACCATCGATCCCAACCCAAGGAGATTCCATCATGAGCCTAACTATGAACCCAATGTCAGGAGACCCACCCCAATTCACTTTGATCAAGATGACCGAACCATGAAGAACATTAGGCTGGAAGCTCCCACCTTTGATGGAATTTTAGATGATAAGATCTACATTGATTGGGAAGGTGAGATGGACCAGTATTTTGACTGGTTTGAGATGAGTGAAGAGCGCAAGTGTAAGTTTGCAAAGCTTAAACTTGTGTGCCAAGCTAGGTTATATTGGGGAAACGTTGAGAGACTCACTAGACAGAGAGGTGATGTGCCCATAGTGACCTGGCGAGCTATGAAACTTAGGCTTAGGGAGAAATACCTTTCTATGTCCTACCACAAAGACTCCTAGATCAATGGCAAAGACTCACTCAAGGAAATAGGAGTGTTGCAGAGTACATAGCAAAGTTTGACGAATTCATTATGAGGTGCAATGTTGATGAATCTGAGTCGGTGACCTTGTCTAGATTTCGAGCCAGACTGAGGGAAGAAATTCAAAGAGAATTGTTCATGCGAGAGGTACATGACCTAGAATTGGCCTATCAGATAGCTAGGGATGCTGAGAGATTCCATAGAGGTCCAGTCTATCATAGGCCCGAAGCCCCTAGGACTAGTGCACCTTACCAGCAGTCAGGATCCAATCAGCCTAGATTCAACCGACCCAATCCTAATGTGCCTGTGACCCGAAGAGATGACAAGGGGAAAGCACCTGAGACCCAAAGAACTCCAAACGCATGTTTCAAGTGTAACAAAGTGGGTCACTATTCTAGCAGCTGTCCCAATAGAGCCCTACACATAGGGAAAGTAGCAGAGGAAGCCATAGAATCCCAAGGTGAATTTGAGGAGGAAGTATACCAGGCAGATGAGAACTTGGCTGAAGAGTATGAGGAAGAGGAAGTCCTGGTAGATCAAGATCTGATAGGAGTGGTTAGGTGTATTCTCACCCAGGCTAAAACCCAAGAAGATTGGCGTAGGACTAGTATCCTACAGACATTCATTAAGATAGGTGAGAAAGTATGCAAAGTCATTTTAGATAGCGTTAGCTGTGTCAATGCCATATCTACCAACACAGTAAAAATCCTAGGATTGCCCACCGTACCCCACCCCAATCCCTATAAGGTATCCTAGATAGACTCAACCATGATTTCCCTTAAGTCTAGGTGCCTAGTAACCATTCAGTTCCAATCTTACCTAGAGAAAGTATGGTGTGATGTACTTCCAATGAGAGTAAGTAGCATAATCCTAGGCCGACCATGGTTGTACGATCTTGATGTAACACTCTATGGTCATTCTAATTCGTGCTTGTTTACTCATAATGGAAAGAAGATCGTAATCCATTCTTCTCCACCTAAGAACCCAATTAAGAAAGGATCAAGCTAATTGAGTGATAAGAAAAAAGGGATAAACGTGATCATTGCTAAAGAAATGGAGCAAGAAATTAGTAATGGATCACCTGTTTGGATTTTGACCATTAAGGATCATCAAGAACCTCTTTCAAAAGAACAACCTACAGAAGTCAGTGAAGTGCTAGCGGAGTTCGAAGACGTGTTCCCCGACGACTTACCCAACCAACTCCCACCTCTTAGGGATATACAACATGCGATAGATTTAGTCCCCGGAGTAACCCTACCGAACCTTCCCCATTATAGAATAAACCCTACCGAGCACCAAGAATTACAACGACAAGTAGGAGAACTCCTAAAGAAAGGATTCATTAGGGAAAGTTTGAGTCCATGCGCAGTCCCAACCTTACTTACCCCTAAGAAAGATGGCACATGGAGAATGTATGTTGATAGTCGTGCCATAAATAAAATAACAGTGAAGTATAGGTTTCCCATCCCCCGCTTGGATGATATGTTAGATATGATGGCTGGTGCAACTATATTTTCTAAGATTGACCTGAAGAGCGGCTATCACCAAGTTAGGATCAGACCAGGGGATGAATGGAAGACTGCCTTTAAAACTAAGGATGGGTTATTTGAATGGGTAGTCATGCCTTTTGGGTTATCAAACGCCCCTAGGACTTTTATGCGAATCATGAATCAAGTCCTACGGGCCTTTATTGGGAAATTTGTTGTCGTTTACTTTGACGACATACTTATCTATAGTAGGACTAGAGAAGATCATCAACAACATCTGAGGCAGGTCTGTTTAGCACTTAGGAAAGATAACCTCTATGCCAACCTAAAGAAATGTGCTTTCATGACTACTAGAGTTATCTTCCTAGGATTTGTTGTGACCCCTAAAGGAGTATCCGCTGACCCTGAGAAGGTTAAGGCAATTGTAGAGTGGCCAACACCCAATAATATTCATGAAGTAAGAAGTTTTCATGGCCTCGCTACGTTTTATCAAAGATTTATTAGAGGGTTTAGCACCATAGTTGCTCCTATCACGGATTGTATTAGGAAGGGCCACTTTGAATGGATGAAGTCAGCTGATAAGGCCTTCCTTCACATCAAGGATAAGATGACCCAAGCACCAGTCTTAAGACTACCCGATTTTTCTAAGGTCTTTGAAGTAGCATGCAATGCTTCGGGAGTAGGGATTGGTGGAGTTCTGAGTCAAGAGAACCATCCCGTAGCATTCTTTAGTGAGAAATTGAATGAAGCCAGGAAGAAATACTCCATATATGATCAGGAGCTTTATGCGGTAGTGCAAGCATTAAGGTATTGGAGGCATTATCTCCTACCGCAAGAATTTGTTTTATTTTCAGACCATGAAGCCCTTAGGTTTTTGAGTTCCCAAAAGAAACTAAACTCTAGGCATGCCAAATGGGTAGAATACATCCAATCCTATACTTTTGTCCTAAAACATCAATCGGGAACTGACAATAAGGTAGCTGATGCCCTAAGTCGTAGAACGTTACTTTTATCTTCAGTCAGTACTGAAGTCATAGGTTTTGAAAGACTTAAGGAGCAGTACAAAACCTGTCCAGATTTTGGTAAAATTTATCAAGTTTTGCATCAAGGACCATCTAGTGATCATAGTGACTATACCCTTCTAGATGGTTATCTTTTTAGAGAGAATAGGCTTTGCATCCCAAGAACCTCCTTAAGAGATTTTTTAGTTTGGGAGATACATGCGGGAGGTTTGGCTGGCCACTTCGGACGAAACAAGACTATCTTGGCTGTTGAGGAACAATTTTACTGGCCAGGCTTTAAGAAACAAGTAGCAAACCTTGTAGCCCGATATAGGATATGTGCTATTGCAAAGCAGCAAAAGAAGAATACCGGGCTATACACTCCATTACCTGTACCTGAGTGTCCATAGCAGGATCTAAGCATGGACTTTGTTCTAGGATTACCCAAGACCATTCGAAAACATGATTCAATCTTTGTGGTGGTCGACCGGTTTTCAAAAATGGCCCATTTCATACTTTGCTCCCAAACTTCCGATGCCTCTAGGATAGCCAAACTCTTTCTTGATCAAGTAGTCAGACTCCACGGGTTACCAAAAACTATAGTTTCTGATAGGGATATCCGCTTCACAAGTTACTTCTGGAAAACCCTTTGGCACCTATTAGGAACCAGACTGAGATTCTCCACAGCCTACCATTCCCAAACGGATGGACAAACCGAGATTGTAAATAGAAGTCTAGGGAACTTGCTGAGATGCCTAGTGGGAGAAAGTCTAGGAAACTGGGATTTGTTATTGCCACGTGCTGAGTTTGCTTACAACAGTTCGATCAATAGATCTACAGGCAAAAGTCCCTTTGAGATAGTCCATGGTTACAAGCCTAGGAAGCCTTTAGATCTAATCCCACTACCTATTCACACACAAGTCTCTGAGTCTGCTGAGTCTTTTGCACAGCATGTCACAAATCTGCATAAAGAAATCAGTAATAAGATCAACCTGAGCAATGAAACTTACAAACACTTAGCTGACTCACATAAGAGGGCTAAAGAATTCTATGAAGGGGATTATGCGATGATTAGGCTCAACTCTGAACGGTTCCCCTTTGGAACCATAAAGAAGCTGCATGCCCGCGGAGCGGGACCTTTCAAGATCTTAAAGAAAATAGGGCCTAATGCATATGTTTTGGAACTTCCACCTGATATGGGTATCAGTACAACCTTTAATGTTTCAGACCTAGTAGAATACAAAGAACCAGTACTAATACCTAGTGAGCCTTTTGGGCCAGAAACTTTCATTAAGAGTGAACATATTTTCGAGTGTCCACCACCAACCCTACCTGAGCGGAGAGAGAGGACTGAGAGAATCCTGGATGACAAGACCATTACTACTAGGAATAAGGACTATCAGCGATACCTGGTTCAATGGCATGGTCGACCTAAGTCCGACAACTTTTGGATTACTCGAGAGGACCTGCAAAGACTTAACCCAGACTTGTTCGAGCATTACCAGGGCAAAACTGAACCATACTCGACTGGGTCGAGTTCTGCCCACCCCAGGAGAATTAGTGTGGATACCAGAAACCGAAAGAAACTTCACTCCAACAAGGAGTCATTTCCATTTTAAGAGTCATGTAATTAATTTTGAGTTTCAAATCAAGAGTGTTTATTGAGTCCTGTAATTACTTTTAAAATTTTATTTCCTCTAAGTCCATTTCAAGTTTTAAAGTCTAGGTCAGTTGAGTTTAATTTAGTTGAGTTAAGTCTAATTCAGTTGAGTTAAGTCTATTCAAGTCTTAAAGCCATGAAAGCCAGCAACAAGACTCAAATTCTAGACCCCAGAATTTGACCCCATGAAGAAGAGAAGACACACCACCAAGCAAGAGAAAAGGACCATCAACTAGGACCACGTGGCGCCACATGTCATCTTGAAATTAGAAGACCACCTCACCATGCCACGTCATCAGCCAGAGGTGCCACCTCACCAGCCACTTCATCACCCTTTGGGCGCCAACAAGGGAGATTCAAATTCAAGGAGGTCGGCCACATCCCTCCAAGCCCTCCACCAAATCCTCCAACTCCCCCCACATCCCTCCAAACCCTCCATCAAATCCTCCAACCCCCCTTGTAATCCTTCTCAATTTGGGAAGTTTTTAAATTTCAAAAGCTAGCTTTGTGAGGCTATTAAAAGCCTTGGATGCCTATTGTAAAAAGGGATTGAAGATGAATGAAATACAAGTGAAGTTTTGAAGCAAATTGTCTTGTGTTCTTGTGTGAAAGTTTCTTCCTCCACGCCAAAGCCATTTTTTTTTTTTTTCTCCAAGAAACTCACCATTCCAGTACAAGACGAAGGCATTGGAGTCGGCCAGATCTTCTGCAATTTCTTCTTTGTTCACAAATCCTCCCAACCTTTCTTTACATTTGTCTCTTTCTTCCTTAACCTTTGATCTTCAATTGCAGGGTCCTTCGAAGTCTTTGAGTTGAGAACTGCATTCCCCCTTGATAATGAACCGACAGACTGAAGTCCAAGTCTAGAGTTCTGATCTTTGTTATCCAAGTCCTCCAGTCCAGAGCGTTGGTAGTTTCAAGGTATGAATCAAAAGAAGGTTGGAAAGCTTATCAAGGTAAGTCCATAATCATTAGCCCCTAATATCTAGATCTTCTTCCTTCTTAGTTTAGGATTGTGTCTAATCAAGTAAAAGTTCCATTTCTTGTAATCCTTAAGTCTTATTATGATGAGTATAATTCTAGTGTAATTAGGTTTCATTGCTCTACAAATCATAATCTAAACATTAATCATATGCTTGCCGCATCAGTGGGAGTCCCCGGTTGGGGCTAAGTGGCCAAGGAGCGCTGCTGGTGCTGCAGCTGCCGCACGACCGTAGTCAGTGTTTGCAGCTGCTGGACGACGGCTACGAAAGGACCGTCCACCGAGGATGGTTGAGGAGGAGGGGGTGGAACAGGAAGTTCCCTCTTCGGGCTATGCGGGCCCGGGGGAGAGGGAACCTCTCCTGCTCGGCTGGTGGATGCTTCGCGCCCACGCATCACCACCATGGTCGATGTACGCTCTTGCTCATAGGGAGCTTGCTTTTACAGGGGTTGTTGTTCTACCCCCTACCTGGTGAGCCAATTTGTTGCCGATCTTACCGCGGTGGCCTGTAGCTTGTGAGCTGGCACTGGTTCTCGGACTCTCCTACCTCGAGATCTCCAAACCTTTGATCCTGCAAAACAAGGTCAGAGACCCAGGCCGGGGATTCCGGCGGTGATGGGGGACAAGTGCGTAGGATCGTTGGTGAGCCTAGAAGTCACCTAAATTATGGTACTATTTTTTTTTGTATTTTTTTTACTAGGGGTGGCGAAGGAATAATGGGGCAGGAAGACAGGGTTTGGAACTCATAGAATTTGGGATCACCCTAACGAAGAGACCTCTCACCTCTAGGGCATTACACCCTCCTCGATACTTGAAGGTGCTAGGATGAATCTCAAAGGTCACGAGGGGATAAAGAAGATGGAATGGGAAAGGGGATAACTAGGGCATCATGCCCCATGCCCGAAGGTAAGAAGAATCACTCTTCTAAAAACTCAAAAAAAAATTTTCTCAAAAACTTATTTTTACAAAGGACTGAGGGTGGTATTTATAGACCTGTCCAACCCTCATTTGAATTTGAATACAAGATAAAAAAATAGGAATGATTTAAATTCAAATACAAGATAGGATAAGATAAGCCTATCCATATCTAAATCCTAACCAACCAAATCCTAATTCAAATTTCAAATAAAAGATAAATCCTAAATTTATTCTGGATATGCTCCAAGATTCATGCAGCTCCAAGATTTGTGCTTGCTCCGAGATTCGTGCTTGCTCCGAGATTCATGCTGGTGAGGTCCCTATCATTCCCCTGAGGTTGGGAGAACTCGACTCCATCGAGTCAGGATCAGGGGGGACGTTGGTGAAACCGAATCCAATCAATCAAAGAGGCTCTACCCTGAGATCTGTGTAGCTTCGGGAATCGTGCAGCACTGAAAATCGTGTAACTCTGAAATCTATGTGAAATTGTGCATATTTAGAAACTATCCCAAATTATTTTTTCTCGATTTTTTTCATTCATTTTTTTTTCACTCTTTTTTTTTCTCTCCATTTTTTTTTCTTTATTTCCTGCCTAATCCTGAAGTGGGTGAAATCGACAAAGAACGGTTTGCTTTAAGGAACGTGCAATGCTTGAAGTCGGCAAAGAAAGTCGATTTAGCTTTCACGTTTGTGCAACTCAAACCAGGAATAGGGGCTTGTAGAGGGGTGTCGCTGGCATCGGTGCTAGACGGAGTCGGTCGGGTAGGGCGATGGTGGTGATGGTGGAGTCGGCTGCGACTGGCATTGGCAGCAAGGAGGAGATCCGGTGGTACGGGCGTCGTGCGGAACTACGGCACAGGGGCTTGCAGGGGGGCTTCGGATGGGACCTCCACTAGTGTTCTTGAAGGAGCCATCTCGGAGAAGGGGTGGCACGGAGATCTGGACCGAAGGATGAAGCTGCTTCCATTCGATTACAGGATACGGAAATGGTGGGCTTCTTCATGGAGCATTGCAGGGAGGAGCAGGGGAGGCAGTTCGGTCAGGACAGGCGGACCTGGACGGGTGAAGGTCGGGCGGAGGCTCATCAATGGATCCTCGGTCGTCGGCTGCTGGTGATGGAGGCGGTGCCAGTGTTCCCTGTTGGAGACGGAGGAATGGGGCTTCGGGCAGTAGCGTCGGTGAGCTTGATCCCGCGGGAGGCGAGGGCACCGAGCTTGGTAAGGGCGATTGCTCTGGCGACGAGTGTTTGCGGCAGCAGGGAGATGGGCGGAGCATCCAGAAGATGTGGCTATGGGCAACTCCGGGCGACAGACTAGGTCTCCGGTGGAAGAGAGAGAAGGACCTCGGGGACGTGGAGTGGGGTGGGCAGAAGTGAGGGATCGCCGACCCTAGGATCCGGTGAAGGGAGATGAGGGGGACGTGGCGGTGGCGGCGGGCTCGATGCGGTGGCCTCAGGCGGGATGGCGGAGGTGGCGACTTCAGCCTCCTTGATCTTCTGCTTGGGAGGAGAGTAGTCAAAAGGCTTTGGATGAAGGATCGTGGCTGCCGCAGGCGAGGGAAGATGAGTGGCTCGACGCGGTGGCCTTGGGCGGGATGGCAGAGGTGGTGACTTCTTCTTCCCCAGTCGGTGACTACGAGGGGAGGAGAGGACAGAGGCGTTGGGTGGGAGGAGGACGAGGTCCTCGCCGATGGGGAGGAGGGATTTGTCGGTGGCGAAGGTGGCGTTGGGTTTTTTTTTTTCTCTAGGTGACGGCGATAAACTGGTTTGGGGATTTGATTTTTTTTTTTTTTTTTTGGATCTAGAAAGTAGAGGGACGGCCGGTAAAAGAGAATCTAAGATGATATGAAGGTATCCTAATTTTCTGGGCTCTAATACCAAAATTGATGGGAGACAGGTGCGTAGGATCGTTGGTGAGCCTAGAAGTTACCTAAATTAGGGTACTATTTTTTTTGTATTTTTTTCACTAGGGGTGCGAAGGAATAATGGGGTAGGAAGATAGGGTTTGGAACTCATGGACTTTGGGACTCACCCTAACGAAGAGACCTCTCACCTCTAGGGCATTACACCCTCCTCGATACTTGGAGGTGCTAGGATGAATCTCAATGGTCAGGAGGGGATAAAAAAGATGGAATGGGAAAGGGGATAACTAGGGCATCATGCCCCATGCCCGAAGGCAAGAAGAATCACTCTTCTAAAAACTCAATTTTTTTTTTCTTAAAAATTTATTTTTACAAAGGACTGAGGGTGGTATTTATAGACCTGTCCAACCCTCATTTGAATTTGAATACAAGATAAAAAGATAGGAATGATTCAAATTCAAATACAAGATAGGATAAGATAAGCCTATCCATATCTAAATCCTATCCAACCAAATCCTAATTCAAATTTCAAATAAAAGATAAATCCTAAATTTATTCTGGATATGCTCCAAGATTCGTGCAGCTCTAAGATTTGTGCTTGCTCCGAGATTCGTGCTTACTCCGAGATTCATGCTGGTGAGGTCCCCATCAGGCGGGGGCACTCCGACGATCAAGTTAGAGAGCGGTAAGATGGAACAGGTCCACTAAGGTGGGTTCCCGAAGGACTCCCGGAGAAGATTTTAGATGAAAGAAGTGTGAGGATGAGAGGGGTTGAAGCCCGGTTTCCTGTGCCGGGTTCGCCGAGTTCGTGCCTGAGGACTTCTGGGGGTCCCAAGATCATTCTCTCGGTGCTCTTCCCTCTTTCTTGGCTTACCATTCTGTCCACTTTTACCGTCCCTTTTATACCACAGGACCGCCTTTGGCCTCCGTCTCCTTCCCCCGAGGCTCCCGGAGATCTCTGGATCCTTTTTCCCTTTCTCCTTCGAGTCCGGGAGCTAAGTGGCTGGCGCGCCTCATCTGCTGTATTGTCATGAAAGGGGAAAACTGGCCAGACCTCGAACCAAGCATGGGAGCCCTTCTTTCGGGGCGTTGATGGTGGGTTCCCAGTGTTTCAGGCGACTGCCCACAAGGATTTTATTCCTCGATCAAGGGGCCCCACTTAACAGATGTAAACGAGGTTCTGTGCACCGCTGCAGGCCGTACTGGCGCCCTGTACGGGACGTGGTGCACGTCGATTCTATTGATGACCTCGCGGCCTGTGCCTCTGCCTCCCCGAGGCTTTGCAGGGGAAGGCTGACTTTGGCCAAGGTGGACCCATCTTGGGGCGCCACCTGGCGAAGGATCAGGGGCTGCCAGCCTCGGCTGAGGTGGACCCCTCCTGGGTGTACACCTGATGAAGTGGCAGAGAAAGGCTCGACTTCGGTCGAGGTGGACCCGTCTTAGGGTGCCACCTGGTGAAGGAGCAGGAGCGCCAGGCTCGACCTCGGTAGAGGTGGACCCATCTTGGGCCGCCACCTGGCGAGGGAGTAGGGGCCGCCAGCTTCGGCCGAGCTGGACCCCTCCTGGGGCGCCACCTGGCGAAGGAGCAGGGGCTGCCAGCTTCGACCGAGGTGGACCCCTCCTGGGTGGACACCTGGTGAAGTGGCAGAGGAAGGCTCGACTTCGACCGAGGTGGACCCATCTTGGGGTGCCACCTGGCGAAGGAGCAGGAGCGCCAGACTCGACCTCGACAGAGGTGGACCCATCTTGGGGCGCCACTTGGCGAGGGAGCAAGGGCCGCTAGCTTCAACCGAGGTGGACCCCTCCTAGGTGGACACCTGGCGAAGTGGCAGAGGAAGGCTCGACTTCGATCGAGGTGGACCCGTCTTGGGGTGCCACCAGGCGAAGGAGCAAGAGCTCTAGGCTTGACCTCGACAGAGGTGGACCCATCTTGGGGCGCCACCTGGCGAGGGAGCAGAGGCCGCCAGCTTCGACCGAGTTGGACCCCTCCTGGGAGGATACCTGGCGAAGTGGTTGAGAAAGGCTCGACTTCGACCGAGGTGGACCCGTCTTGGGGTGCCACCTGGCGAAGGAGCAAGAGCGCCAGGCTCATCCTCGGCAGAGGTGGACCCGTCTTGGGGTGCCACCTGGCGAGGGAGCAGGGGCTGTCAGCTTCGGCCGAGGTGGACCCCTCCTGATGCGGAATTAATATGCATGCGATTATTTTTGTGTGTTTTATATGTGGAGTTAAGTGATTAAATCCCAAAAATTGGCTCAAAATAAGTTGTAGGGAATTCTATATGAATTTTAGAAGTCAAGCATGCAGATTAGGACCTAGAAAAATAGTAAAGAAGGATCATCGGGGCTGAGAAGCCTCGATTAGGGCAAGTTCTCCTACAATAAAATTACTGGTGGCAGAGAGGGTATACCTGACAACGTTTGAAGTGCCCGATGAAGATCACAGTAAAGGGATCTCTCGTTCCTCGATGGATGAGGCCTGGAAAATCGAGCCAAAGACCCGCGGATACCCGGCTTTCTGCTCGGTGGTCTGATTGAGGCTTGGCTGGAGTCGTTGGATTCGTATAAACAAAGGGACCTGCAAACGACCTGTTAGGGGTTAGAAAACTCAGAGGAGATCAAGAAAATAAAGGAAAATAGCAAAGAAGAGGTATCTTTGGAGTGGGCGGCCAGGGTTCTGGATGGTTGGCTGGCAGCAGGAAGATGGATGCAACACCGGGAAGAAGAAAACTCTCAAACCCCTTTATGCACACAGCAGGGTAACACTCAAAGCAATAGAAGAACTCAAGGTTTATTTCATATCAAAATCAATCCTCATACAAGAGATTAGGATCCTTTAAATAGACCCTTAATCTTGGGCTCCAAGTAAGGACACATTATTCTTTACATAAGAATCCTACTCCTACTCAAACCCTAGCTAGAAAATAAAGAAACATTTGATAGAAAAAATCCCTAAAAATTCTCTTGACTTGGTCAACACTCCAAGGATGCCTGGAGGGGCATGTTGGGCTTCTAGGAGCAGCAAGAGGCCGGCCCAAAAGGGCTCGGCGCATGGTCTTGGGCCTCTGGAAGCTGGGGTGGCCTGGTAGCCAGGTAGCAGGAATATTTCCTAGTATCTTGCTTCTTAAGGGCTTGGGCTTGGCGCCTGGGCTTGATTTTTTTGGGCTAGGATGTAAATGGACCTCTGGAATCATGGATGCCCTAGTCTATGAATATACTTTGGCATCTAGAAGGGAATCTGGATATCTGAAGGACATCTGCAAGGAATCAAGATTTCTGATTTTCCTCCTGGGATCTTCAAATCTTCAAGCTAGGTTGGACTTGGGCTATACTTCCATGTCTTCAATCTGGTTGGACTTGGTCTTCACTTGTATGATATAGTCTTGAGTTTTCAGTGTACTTGAACAGGACTCAAAAAAAATAAAATTAGCTCAACATGAGCTGACTAGCATTGGATTGAACTAGCTCAACATGAGCTGACTAGTACAGAACTTAAATACCAACTCAAAAGACTCAAATAACAACTAAAATGGACTCAGATGGGCTAAGCCCTTATTACAGATGGACTCATAAATTATTGATCAATCCATAGAGGGTTGAAAAGCCTCTGTCTTATTATGGTGCCTCTGGTGTCCCCACCACCTCCTGGGTGGACACCTGGCGAAGTGGCAGAGAAGTGCTCGACTTCGGCCGAGGTGGACCCGTCTTGGGGTGCCACCTGGCGAAGGAGCAGGAGAGCCCAGCTCGACCTAAGCAAAGGTGGACCCGTCTTGGGGTGCCACCTGGCGAGAGAGCAGGGGCTGCCAGCTTCAGCCGAGGTGGACCCCTCCTGGGTGGACACCTGGCGAAGTGGCAGAGAAGGGCTCAACTTCAACCAAGGTGGACCCGTCTTGGGGTGCCACCTAGTGAAGGAGCAGGAGAGCCTGGCTCGACCTCAGCAGAGGTGGACCCGTCTTGGGGTGCCACGTGGCGAGGGAGCAGTGGGCCGCCAGCTTCGACCGAGGTGGACCCCTCCTGGATGGACACCTGGTGAAGTGGCAGAGAAGGGCTCGACTTCGGTCGAGGTGGACCCGTCTTGGGGTGCCACCTGGTGAAGGAGCAGGAGCGCCACTCCTTAAGCAGGGAATTTTGAAAGAAAAATCCACGTGGCACCGGTGGCATCCAGCTGGAACTGGCACACATTCCACGTCAGCGATGTAGCCATATCACATAGCAAGTAGTGAGTCAGGTCGATTCCATGGAAAAGACAGTGCTTTTTAATGATTTGGAATCTTTGATTTTTTTAAAAGAAAAGATAAGTAAAAGTCGAGAAAATAGAAATTAAGATTGTAAGAAAAATAAACTCGGTACTAGGATCTACTATTTAGATTCTAGCATCTACTTATAATAAAAGTAAAAAATATAAATTTAAAGACAATGACAATAATATTGGCATTAATCAAAAGTAAAATCCTATTACAAGTAATTAAAAATAATAATTAAATAAACTAAGAACAACTATAAATAAAGTTGTAACAAAGATTAGAAGTAGATTGGTGCAATCTCGTCAGGAAGATGGTTAACGAACTTCCTTCTTTCTTCATACTTCTCGAAGTTTATTTGACTTCCTCTACTTCTTCTTCTTTAGATCTTGTTCTTGGAGATGGTGTAGGCATAAAAATGGTATAGATAGCAAAACTCTCCTCTAAGATACCTCTCTCTCTTAGAGGCCAATCTGCAACCCAAAGCTATACCTTCTATCCTGTATTGTATCATCTCTTTAAATTAATTTTTTCTGTAGCCTAGGATCCTTTAAATAGAGGGGAAATAGGCTTAGTTGGTATCAAACTATATATTAGTCTTGATATAGAATTGTTATTTGTTATACCCAATCAGCTTTTCTCTGAACCGGACCAAAGATCCAACCGACCCACTTGAGCTCCGACCGACCCACTAGAGGTCCTGTCGACCCACTTGAGATCCGACCAACCCACTAGAGGTCCTGCCGACCCATTCGAGGTCCGACCGACCTATTTAAGATCCAATAGATCTGCTTCAGCCGGGTCCATACTAATCAGAAGGTTCCAGAAGCCCCTTCCAGCTGGTACCAGCATTCTATTACAACAGATCCCACGACGCAGCCACGTCCCGGTGTCACCTGGCCACCACCTTGATTCTCTTAGGGGCAGATCGGATATTTCCAGCCTAGCCCCTAACAAATTATGGTAGTGTTCCGTGCCTATATAAGGTAAATGGGAGACTCCGAGCAGGAATGGACACTTTTCCTTCTTCACGAGTAATCTCCTTTTGATTCCTCTATTCTGTTGCTCTAAGACTCCCACTAACTTAGCCATCAGAATGTCCCTGCCAGAATACCACTAGCCCGTAGGACTTCTTTGCAGGAACCGGGAGAGACGCGCTCTAGCCAGGCCGAGAGAATCCGATCTAGGAGATTCAGTAGCAACATTATTCAACCCATGACCATTAGATCATCTTAAATAGTGCTGAAATCGCTGCATCACACACTCTCATCAAAGCCCAAATTCTGGTTAGGAGGTATTATGGTCATCCAATAGCTTCATGTCATGTTGGAATCCACCGTTCTAGCTATCAGATTCCCCACAAATCGGCCAAGATCACACGTTGGAAGCCCTTCTCAATTTTGGAATCTCTATCAGTCGTTGGATCGGCATGGAAAACATTTAGGAGTCATCGAATGGCCACAAGAAAAATACCCAGCAAACTTTCATCACTTCGGGAGAGCTTGCTCATCATTAGATTCTTTGATAGACGCTTCTTGCCTACATGATGGCGTCAAAGAGGCCAGCACCCACTCCTTCCGGCCACACTCCATCGCATTAAATGCTTCCCAAAATAAGCCACTGGAATTAAGTGCTTCCCGAAACAAGCCACTAGCATCCAACAAAACAAACACCGCATGAAACACCATATTTGCTGTTCCTGTAGACTGATGGTCCACGTAGACCATGTGAATTATAGATTTCTATGGACTGGGCCTTTAAATGGATTTTGGATTTGAGTTTTGTACTTGTTTAAGCTTCGATTCAAGCCCGGTTTACATACTCTCGACTTGTAAATCAAGTTTTCATGTTGGCATGCATCTTTTCTTTATTTATCAAATATTTTTATGATTTTAAAATTTCAAACATTTCCGGTGACATAGAGTATACCTAAAAAATAAGGAAAAAACATAGTTTAAAATTTTCTTGCTAATAGGTGTGAAATTATTTTAGTGCTTAGATTAATCAGTCAACTTGACATCTACCTTTCATAAATATACTCTAATTTTAGATTTTTTGAGATTATTTTTAAAATATTTAATTTTATAAAAAAAGTTCAATTTAGTTATGAAATTATGATTTTTAGAAGATGTTAGCACCAATAAATACTTAAAATACTTAACATAATTATATATATTGCCGATCTCGCCGCCGCGCCTGTTGCTTCGAAGCCGCCGATCCGACTAGACCGTCTGGCCCCTGGGGTCTCCTGGCTCGTTCGAACCTGCAAGGCAAGGTCAGAAACCCTGGCCGGGGATCCCAGCCAGGGAGCTCCGACGGTCAAGTTAGTAGACGGCGAGAGGGAATAGAGTCTCTGAGACGGGCCCCCGAAGGAGTCCCAGACTTAGAGATCATGCTAGCAAGAAAGGTCCCAGAAAGAATAGAAACTCGGCCGGGTTCTTCCACTGAGCTCACGCCAAAGGGCCCCCTCTCGGGACCTTGGATCCTGCTCTTGGGGCGGAGTCTCCTTTCCCAGCCTTTGTTTCTTACTTACCTTGCCGTCTATTCTCTCCTTCCTTTTATCTCCTCCAGTTGCCTTCTCGTTTTCCCGCCCCTGGGAGGCTCCTTCGTCGCTTTCACCTTCTCCCCTCCATCTCTTTCCCTTTTCCCTTCTGGATCAAAGAGCCAGGCGGCTTCCCGGCCTTGCTTACCGAGCCTAGTGAGGAAAGAGTAAGGGAGGGGGGCGCCGGTCAGACCGCCGACCAGACCTCGGGCCGAGCATGAGCGCTCTCCTTCCCAGGCGCCGACGCTGTCCGTTACCGGGTCCTGTTTTGTCAGGGCCTCGCCTCTCGACTGTGGAACCTGTCGGGCCGATATAAGTGATGTTTCGTGTGTTGCCGCCGACCGTACGGGATGCTTTTCTCGGGGTGCAGCGCGCACGGCTCGAGGGGCAACCTCGGAGCTCGCGCTCCCGCTCTTTGGAAACTTCTCTACACAGGCTGGCCTGCCTCGGTCGAGGTGGACCCCTCCTCGGTGGACACCTGGCGGAGTGGCAGAAGGTCGCTCGACTTCGGCCGAGGTGGTCCCGTCTCCGGGCGCCACCTGGCGAAGGAGCGAAGGAGCCCGGCTCGACCTTGGCCGAGGTGGGACAGTCTTAGGGTGCCACCTGGCGAGGGAGCAGGGGGGCCGCCGGCTTCGACCGAGGTGGACCCCTCCTGGGTGGACACCTGGCGGAGCGGCAGAAGGTCGCTCGACTTCGGCCGAGGTGGTTCCGTCTCCGGGTGCCACCTGGCGAAGGAGCGAAGGAGCCCGGCTCGACCTTGGCCGAGGTGGGACCGTCTCAGGGTGCCACCTGGCGAGGGAGCAGGGGGGCCGCCGGCTTTGGCCGAGGTGGACCCCTCCTGGGTGGACACCTGGCGGAGTGGCAGAAGGTCGCTCGACTTCAGCCGAGGTGGTCCCGTCTCCGGGCGCCACCTGGCGAAGGAGCGAAGGAGCCCGGCTCGACCTTGTCCGAGGTGGAACCATCTCAGGGTGCCACCTGGCGAGAGAGCAGGGGGGGCCGCCGGCTTCGGCCGAGGTGGACCCCTCCTAGGTGGACACCTGGCGGAGCGGCAGAAGGTCGCTCGACTTCGGCCGAGGTGGTCCCGTCTCCGGGCGCCACCTGGCGAAGGAGCGAAGGAGCCCGGCTCGACCTTGGCCGAGGTGGGACCGTCTCAGGGTGCCACCTGGAGAGGGAGCAGGGGTGGCCACCGGCTTCGGCTAAGGTGGACCCCTCCTGGGTGGACACCTGGCGGAGCGGCAGAAGGTCGCTTGACTTCGGCCGAGGTGGGACCGTCTCCGAGCACCACCTGGCAGAGCGGCAGGAAGGCGTGGACCGACCTCGACCTCGGCCGAGAAGGATCCACACCTGACTTTGCCGAAAAAAGTCCACATGGCGCGAATCACGCCCAGTGAAATCTGAGATATACCATGTCATCGCAACGGCCGTAACAGTTACCCACCATCCCCCCGTTCCGTTAAGGCGTCATGGCACGGAACGTGGGGATTTAATGCGGAGATGACGTGGGGAAGGCGAAGATCTCGCGTTATGATTGCCACGTGTCACCTATTCGGCCGCAATTAATGCATCGCTTCGAAACAGAGGCAGTTTCCCTGGAACCAAGGCATCGCTGTCGGGCGTGCGTCCACGCGGCATTCATCCGATGGCCCGGAACGGAATGACGGGTACGGTCGCTGCCGATCGAATTTGAAAAGGAAGGAACTTTCCAGAATGAGGCCCTTTCCCTTTCTCACGCTCCGTCGGCGGTTCGCAGCAGGCTATCTCCCACTCCCCCGAGTTGTCGCCTCTTTTGCACAGTGCATTTCGGTGAGTGTTTCCACTCTCTCTTTCGCTCCGTCCCCTTCCTTTAGCATCCTTTCCTCACCATCTTCTTTTCCATGGCGCGCCACCGCCATGTTTCGTCTAACCCGGACGAGGTCGGTTCGTCCCGGTCGAGGACTCCATCGTCTTCCTCCTCGGAAGAGGAAGTGATCCCGGAGGAGACCTACAGGCGACTCCAGCCTGGGGGTATTACCATAGGCATCCCTAGGGGTCTTAGGTCTCCCTCCGTCTTGCTTGCCCATCCTATCTCTTCTCTTCCTCCTCCGGCCCTTCCTTCTGTCGGTCCCTCCGGTCACGTTTCAACGATGACCGAAGGTGACCTTTCCTTGCTCCGGGAGGTCTATGGCATCCCGGGGTCAATCCACCTTTCTCTTCCGTGGCCTGGGGATCGCGTCACCTTGAGTGGCCCCGGCCGCATAGCTTTCTACGAGGACTTCCTCCTTGGGGGTCTTCGGTTTCCTCTGCACTTCTTCTTCCTTTCTTTCCTCATCCATTTTCGTCTGGTCCCGGCCCATTTGGCTCCCAATGCCATCCGGGTCATCTTCTCTTTCATCGTTTTCTGTCACTTCCACGGGTTTGTTGCCCGTTTCTCCCACTTCAGGGCTCTGTTCACCCTGAAGCGGTACTCTACTGATGACGGCTGGTGGTACATCTCGTCCCGCCCTAGGTGTCTCCGGTTCGACCTCCCTTCTTCCATCAAGGGTTGGAAGAACCGGTTATTTTTCACCTCGGTCGAGGATGTCGACTGGGCCTGGAGCGAGCCGGATCGGTCCCCGAACCAGAACTCCCAAGTCGAGCCGGCGGACCAGGAGGCCTACTCCCAGCTTTTGAGCGACGTGGTCCCATCGCTCGATGTTCTGCTCTTGGAGCAGAACTTGTTCGAGGCGGGGATCAGTCCCATCCGAGAGCTGGGTGAGGCTCAGCTTTTCTCTTACTCCGGATTTCCCCCCTTCTTCTCTTTTTCTTCTAACTGGGCTGACCGATCTCCTTTCTATTGCAGGCATGAAGTTTTCCCTGGAGAACCTTCTGGAGGGCGCGGCTCAGAGGGACACCGCCGAGGGAGACGAGCCTGCGGCGAAGAGGGCTCGCACCTAGGCGAGCCAGGAGGTCGCGCCGGTGCCCGCGCCTGGTCCAGCAATTGCAGCTCCCTTGCCCAGGCCGCCTCGGGCCCGGGCCACCGATGCTCCAGTCGCCCGCCCTGACGGGGCTGCCGAAGAGGGAGGCCCATCGGCAGCGGTTCCCCCTAGGGCAGGCCCCATCATCATCGCAGCCCCGACGGCGCCGCCCACGACTCCAGCTGTCCCGCCGGTGGCAGTCCCACCTGGGGGGTCGGTCGCCCCTGCTGCCGATCTGACCGCCCCTTCGCTGGCAATCACCAACCGGTACTCCATGATCCATGACCAGGGGCTCACGGAGAAGGTGATGGAGTTCGCTTGCACCTCCCGGGACCGCCGACTTCGAGGCGGCTGGGACTATGCTGATGCTCTGCTCGGGATCCTCCCGCAGCTCTTCACGGTAAGTCCGAGCTCGGATCCCTCTCCTTTACAATTCCAGTCGACTCTTTACTAACCCGCTCTCCTTTTCGTGCAGATCGGGACCGACGTGCTCCTGTTGAGGAACTTCCTCGTAGGGTACGCCAAGAAGGACACTGAGAAGGAGGAGAAGCTCGGCAAGCTCGTGGCTGACGTGAAGGACCTCATGGAAAAGGGGGTCGAGCTGCGGGGGAGCAACCAGGCCCTGCAATCGGATCTGGCACGCGCCGAGGGGCGCGTCAAGGACCTGGAGTCCTCTCTATTCGAGGAGAGGATCTCCAACCAACGGCGCACGGAGGAGGACGCGACGGAGAGGGCTCGCCTCCGAGCTCATTCCCAGTCGCTGGAGCGCCAGCTAGAGGAGGCCCGGCGAGAGGCGAGCGCGGCTAAGGAAAGGAGTGCCTACATCAACGGGCTCCTGGAGGCTTCGAAGCGGGAGGTGCAGGAGGTCGTCCCGAGATTCCGTGCCTCTGACGAGTACATCTCGGAGGTCCAGGAGGCTGCCGTGGACTCCTTTCTGAAGGGGTTCCAGGTGTGCCGGGAAAAGGTGGGGTCCTTCTATCCCGAGCTCGACCTCAGCGGGGTGGTGCTTGGGGGCCGAAGGGAAGGACCCACCGGCGAGGCTCTAGTTGCAGCGGGCGACACGGCTGCAACTCCAAAGCGGCCCTCCGAGGTAGCAGCCACCGACGGCGAGGATGGAGAGTGTGCGCCCCAGCCTGAAGATCCCACCACCGCGCCGAACTAGGCCTCAAGCAGTATTCTCCTTCTTCCTTTTTTTTTTTCTTTTTGAGGACTCCCAGCCTGTCGGGACTCCTTCATTGTAGCTCTTTTCTTTTTCAAATCAATGAAAACTTAGATTTTGTCAAGTCCTGGCCTCGTCTTCCTTTTCTCTCTCTCTCTTTATTTTTATGTCTTGTCGAGGTGTTTGTGTCGAGTGCCGAGACGAGGTCCTGCGGCTTGCTCCAGGCTGAGTCCGCGGGTGGACTGGGTCCCTTCCAGCATCCAGATCAAAGATCGGAGCTTCCGGACTGGACGACAGTAGAGTAGGCCTTGCACGGGCCCTTCGGGCTTGCCGGGCCGTCCTTCGTGATCGCGTGGGCGAGGTGGGCTCTGCCCCGCCTTCCGGACCGAAGCCCGGGTCTTCCGAACTGAACCCCGGGGCCGCAGGCTTTGTTCAAGCCTTGCGTGGCTTGCGGAGCTGTTCTCCGTGATCGCGTGGGTGAGCTGGGCTCTGCCCCACCTTCCAGACCAAAGTCCGGGACTTTCAGACTGAACCCCGGGGCCACAGGCTTTGTTCAAGCCTTGCACAGCTTGCCGAGCTGTTCTCCGTGATAGCGTGGGTGAGCTAGGCTCTGCCCCGCCTTCAAGACCGAAGTTCGGGACTTCCGGATTGAACCCCGGGGCTGCAGGCTTTGTCCAAGCCTTGCACGGCTTGCCGAGCTGTTCTCCATGATCGCGTGGGTGAGTTGGGCTCTGCCCCGCCTTCCAGACCGAAGTCCGGGACTTCCGGACTGAACCCCGGGGCCGTAGGCTTTGTTCAAGCCTTGCGTGGCTTGCCAAGCTGTTCTTCATGATCGCATGGGCGAGCTGGGCTCTGCCCCGCCTTCCAGACCGAAGTCCGGGACTTCCTGACTGAACCCCGGGGCCGCAGGCTTTGTTCAAGCCTTGCATGGCTTGCCGAGCTATTCTCTGTGATTGCGTAGGCGAGCTGGGCTCTGCCCCGCCTTCCAGACCGAAGTCCGAGACTTCCGGACTGAACCCCGGGGTTGTAGTCTTTGTTCAAGCCTTGCGCGGCTTGCCGAGCTATTCTCCATGATCGTGTGGGCGAGCCGGGCTCTGCCCCGCCTTCCAAACCAAAGTCCGGGACTTCTCGCTTTCTCGGGTCTCCGGCCACAGTCGTGTTCGCCGAACTCAGAGCCATGCGCCTGTTTCCTACGAGGCGAGAAAAAGTGTTTGAAGCAAAAGAATTTTATTGCAGGAGTTGGAGGAACCTTACATTATTGATAATACATCCTTAGGTTCAAGGCATTCCAAGTCCGAGAGAATCTGGATCCTCCCAATTCCTCTAGGTAATAGGCCCCGTGAGGGAGGACTTCCGCTACCCTGTACGGGCCTTCCCAGTTCAGGGAGAACTTCCCGCACTCTCGAGGCTGAGAAGCTTCAGCGCGCCGGAGCACCAGATCTCCAGGGTGAAAGGACTTCGACCGTACCCGGGAATTGTAGTACCTGGCCACTCGCTGCTTGTACGTTGCCATCCGGACTCGGGCCTTGTCCCTGGTCTCCTCAAGAAGGTCCAGGTTGAGCATCATCCTGGCGGGGTTTTCCGCTTCGTTGTACTGCTCCACATGCAGGGTGGGTAAACTGAGCTCAATCGGGATAACCGCTTCAGCTCCGAAGACGAGATTGAAGGGGGTCTCGTCGGTGGCCGTTCTCGGGGTGGTGTGGTACGCCCACAGGATGCTCGGGAGCTCTTCTGCCCACTTGCCCTTGGCCTGATCCAGCCTTGTTCAGAGGCCTTGCAGAATGGTCCTATTCGTGACCTTGGCTTCTCCATTTGTCTGTGGGTGTGCCATCGAGGTGAAGCGATGGTGGATGCTGAGGTCGCTACAGAATTCTTCAAACTCTCGGCAGTCGAACTGATGCCCGTTATCGGTGATCACGGTGTGGGGGAGGCCGAAACGGCAGATGACCGACTTCCAGAAGAACTTGGCGACGTTTGCCTCAGTGATCTGCGCCAAGGGTTCGGCCTCAACCCACTTCGTGAAGTAGCTGATGGCCACGATCAGGAACTTCCGCTATCCGGACGCCGGTTGAAATGGTCCTAGGAGGTCCATTCCCCATTGGACGAACGGCCACGGAGCTGAGAGTTGGGAGATTGGAGTGGAGGGTTGTCGCTGCACCATGGCGTGCCGTTGGCACTGATCACACTTCTTCATGAAATCGGCGGCGTCCTCCTTCATCGTCTCCCAGAAATAGCCTTGACGGAGAGCCTTGTAGGCTAGCGTTCTGCCCCCCACGTGGTTCCCGCAGATGCCCTCATGAATTTCCTGGAGCACGAGTGCGGCCTTCGCGGGTCTCAGACACTTGAGGAGGGGATAGGAGTAAGACCTCCGATACAGTTGCCCATCCATCAGGACGAACCGCGCGGCCTTCTTTTTGATAAGGCGAGCCACTGCACGGTCCTCCGGCAAGGTACCGCCGGTTATGTACTCGACGTACTTGTCCATCCAGCTGGGCTCACGGCTGACCTGCTGGACCTCCACTGGGATCTCGTAGCTCGGGGCCTTGAGGCGCTCTACATGAGCGCGACCCAGCATCGAGTCCGGTAGGGTCGCCAGCCGGGAGAGAGCGTCCGCACGGGCATTTTCCCCGTGGGGGATATAGAAGATGCTGAAGCGCCGGAATCCGGCTGCGCTCGTTTTGACTAGCTCCAAATACTTCACCATTTAAGGGTCGTGCACAGCATATTCTCCGGAGATCTGTCCGGCCACCAGCTGGGAGTCAGTGAAGGCTTTGAGGTTGGCTACGCCCAGCTCACGAGAGACTCTCAGCCCGGCGAGGAGTGCCTCGTATTCTGCCTGGTTGTTTGGTGGGGACACCAAAGGCACCAGAATAAGATAGAGGCTTTTCAACCCTCGATGAATTGATCAATAATTTATGAGTCCATCTGTAATAAGGGCTTAGCCTATCTAAGTCCATTTTAGTTGTTATTTGAGTATTTTGAGTTTCAGTTCTGTACTAGTCAGCTCATGTTGAGCTAGTTCAGTCTAGTGTTAGTCAACTCATGTCGAGCTAATTTTATTTTTTGAGTCCTATTCAACCATATTGAAGACTCAAGACCATATCATACAAGTGAAGACCAAGTCCAACCAGATTGAAGACATGGAAGTATAGCCCAAGTCCAACCCAGCTTGAAGATTTGAAGACCCCAAGAGGAAAATTCAAAAAATCCTGATTCCTTTCAGATGCCCTCCAGATGCCCAGATTCCCTTCCAGATGCTAAAATATATCCATATACCAAGGCATCCATGATTTTAGAGGTCCATCTGCATCCTAGTCCAAAGAAATCAAGCCCAGGCACCAAGCCCAAGCCACTAAGAAGCAAGATACCAGGGAATATTCCTGCTACCTGGCTACCAGGCCACCCCAGCTTCCAGAGGCCCAAACCCATGCGCCCGAGCCCCTTTGGGCCAGCCTCTTGCTGCTCCTAGAAGCCCAACACGGCCCCCTAGGCATCCTTGGAGTGTTGGCCAAGTCAAGAGAATTTTTAGAGATTTTTCTATCTAATGTTTCCTTATTTTCTAGCTAAGGTTTGAGAGGGAAAATGATTCTTATATAAAGACTTATGTGCCCTTACTTGGAGCCCAAGGTTAAGGGTCTATTTAAAGGACCCTAGCCTCTTGTATGAAGGAAGATCTTGATATATGAGATAAACCTTGAGTTCTTCAATTGCTTTGTGTGATTACCCTGCTGTGTGCATAAAGGGGTTTGAGAGTTCTTCTTCCCGATGTTTGCAACCATTTTCCTGCCGCCAACCATCCTTCCAGCCCCTCCAAAACTTTCTTCCCTCTGTTGTTTTTCTTTATTTTCTTGACCTCCTTTGAGTTTTCTAATCCCTGACAGGTCGTTTGCAGGTCCTCGAGTTCCTACGAATCCAACGACTCCAGCCAAGCCTCATTCGGATCACCGAGCAGAAAGCCGGGTATCCGCTGGTCTTTGGCTCAGTTTTCCAGGCCGCATCTGTCGAGGAATGAGAGATCCCTTCACTACGATCTTCACCGGGTGCTTCAGACGTTGTCAGGTACACCCCCTCTACCTCCAGTCTTTATATTGTAGGAGAACTTGCCCTAACCAAGGCTTCTCAGCCCCGGCGATCCTTCTTTAGTACTTTTCTAGGCTCTAATCTGCATGCTTGGCTTCAAAAATTTATACAAAATTCTCTACAAATAATTTTGATCTAAAATTCAAGAATTAATCACCTAACTCCACATGTAAAATATACAAAAAGAATTGCATGCATATTAGTCCCCCATCATTGTTGGTTATGGCGAACTGGAAATGGAGTGCGCATTCGGCGACGACCCCACCGCCGTTGGCGAGAATGAGTCCTGCTCCGCTCCCACCGGAGTTCGAGGCTCCATCCACGTGAAGGATCCAGGCATCCTCCTCGGGTTCTTTGGGTCCTGGTTTCAACTACTGGTGCGGGGAGTCCCCCTCTGGCTCCTTGCCCAGGCCTGTGCACTTGACCAAGAAGTCGGCCAGTACTTGCGCTTTCATGGCCGACCTCGGCCTGTAAGCGATATCGAATTCACTGAGCTTGAGTGCCCACTTCGCCAATCGCCCCGATGTGTCGGGTCGGCTGAGTATTGCTCTTAGCAGATAATCCATCAGGACGGCAATGGGATGCGCTTGGAAATAGGGCTTGAGATGCTGAGCAGACACTATTAACGCAAAAATGAGCTTTTCGGGCTGGGAATACTGAGCTCCGCATCGCAGAGATGTTTGCTGGTGTAGTACACCGGTCGCTGGACTCCCTGGTCGTCGGTCCGAACTAGGACCGAGCTGACGGCCTCCGGGGTGACCACCAGGTAGAGGATGAGTTCCTCTCCCTCTTCGGGCCTGGAAAGTAGTGGGGGCGATGCAAGCATCTTCTTTAGCTCTTCAAAGG
The DNA here is from genome assembly GCA_021397845.1 of Areca catechu. Taxonomy (NCBI): domain Eukaryota; kingdom Viridiplantae; phylum Streptophyta; class Magnoliopsida; order Arecales; family Arecaceae; genus Areca; species Areca catechu. The sequence goes on along the minus strand of CM038052.1, from coordinate 97,075,786 downwards.
CCTCCTGGCACTCCTCAGTCCAGGCGAAGTCGTTCATCTTCCTCAATACTTTAAAAAAGGGTCGGCAGCGGTCGGTTGACCTGGAGATGAACCGGCTCAGGGTAGCTATCCGGTCGATGAGTCGCTGCACTTGCTTCTTGGAGGCGGGCTGCTCCATGTCCAGGATGGCCTGGACCTTCTCCGGGTTGGCTTCAATCCCTCTCTGGGTTACCATGAACCCCAGGAACTTCCCGGCGGAGATGCCGAAAGCGTACTTCGCCGGGTTCAGCTTCATCTTATGAAGTCGGAGGTTGCCGAAGGTCTCTGCCAGGTCGGCAACGTGATCCGAGAGGGGCTTGCTCATTACCAGCATGTCGTCCACGTACACCTGCATGTTGCGGCTGATTTGGTCCTTAAAGACTTTGTTGACCAGTCGCTAGTACGTGGCCCTGGCGTTCTTAAGGCCAAACGGCATCATCCTGTAACAGAAAGTTTCACGATCGATGATGAAGGCGGTGTGCTCTTCGTCCTCCGGGTTCATTCGGATCTGGTTGTACCCGGAGAAAGCATCCATGAAAGATAGGAGGCGATGCCCCGAGGTGGTGTCGACCAACTGGTCAATCTTTGGAAGAGAGAAGCTGTCCTTTGGGCAGGCTCGGTTGAGGTCGGTGTAGTCCACACAGATCCTCCACTTACCACTACTCTTCTTCACCATGACCACATTCGCCAGCTAGCTAGGATACTGAATTTCCCGCACGAAGCCGATGGTGAGGAGTTTCTCCACCTCTTCGTTGATGGCCCTTTGCCTCTCCACGATGAAACTCCTCTTCTTCTGACAGACCGGGCGGCACCTCGGGTCCACGTTCAGCCTGTGCGTAATGACCTCGGGGGGAATGCCCGGCATATCGACCGCGGACCAGGCAAACACATCCGCGTTCATGTGGAGGAATTCCAGCAGGCGGGTCCGCTCCTCCTCTGGGAGCTGGGCCCCCACCTGCACCGTCTTCAGAGGGTCCGAACCGAGGGGATAAGTCAACAGACGCTCTACGGGTCCTCCCTTGGGTTCCTTCTCCCTTAGGTCAAGGTCGTCGATGTCGGGGCCGAGCTCGGCGCCCCGGGCACCTGGGATCGTCTGAAGGCAATGCTGAATGGGCTAGGTTGAACCCCTCATCACCCCAGGCCCAGAGGCCATGGGGAATTGTACTAGCAACCGCTTCGTGGAAATCATGGCGTCCAGTTGGTTGAGCCCCGGACGCCCGAGGATCATGTTGTAAGGTGAAGGGAGCCTGACGACGGTGAACATCAACATGACTGTGGTCTGCCGAGGTAGGGATCCAGCAGTGACCGGGAGAGTGATCTCCCCTTCGACCCCCACTAAGTCCCCGGTAAAGCCTACCAGGGGGTGTGCACCAGCCTTAGCTGATCATGGGACAGATTCATTCGGGAGAAAGCATCATAAAAAAGCATGTCAGCAGAGCTTCCACTATCTACCTTAATTCGATGTACAGGATGCTTCGCGATGGTCATCTCGACCACCACGGCATCGTTATTTACATTTTTGTTTTCACCCCCCTTCTCAGAAGGGGGGATATCCTCTGGGTTTCCGACCTCCCGGGCTCTCTTTGCCGCACGTCCAATTCCACAAGAGATCATGCCCACTGGCTTCTCCGTCGGACGATTGTCGATCGCGGGAACCAGGGGTAAGGCCACGAGAGGCTATCCCTCCGCCGGGGCTTCATTCCTCACGAACTTCCTGAGGTAGCCTCTTTTGATCAGCTCCTCAATTTCTCGCCTCAGATTATGACACTCCTCGGTGTCGTGGCCATGCTCGCGGTGGAACTGGCAATACTTCGACTTGTCGCGGGTGCTTCTTGGGTTCTGAAGAGGAGGTCGGCGGAGGTAGTGCTCGCCCTCAATTTTCATGAGGATCTTCGTTCGGGGAGTGAGGAGAGGGGTGAACCTTCGCCGACCGGGTGGCCTCGCCCTTCAGCTTCGGATTTGGACGAGGGTCGGATTTGGACGAGGGTCGGCAGACGGCCCAGAACGTCGGGCACCTGGAACGTCTCTCGGGGCCGGCTTCTTCAAGGTCCTCCCGTCTAGCTCTCGGCGGGTGCGATCAGCCTCCTCCGCCCGGATGTACTTGTGGACATGGAGGAGGAGCTCAGAGTACGTCCTCGGGGGCTTTTTGTCCAGGGAGTAGGTCAGGCAGGACGTCTTGAGCCCGTGCTTTAAGGCCAGCATGGCAACAAGCTCGTCCAGGCTGTAGATATCCAGGGTGACAGTCTTGAAACGGGTGACGTAGTCCCGAAGCAGCTCCTGGTCTTGCTGGCGGATAGAGAAGAGGCTGTCCACCTCTCTCGGCACCTTCCGACAAGCATCGAAGTGCACCACAAACTTTCCTCCCAACTGATGGAAGGAGCAGATGGATCCGGGCTTGAGGCGGGTGAACCAGACTCGAGCAGCCTTCCGGAGGGTAGCAGGGAAGGCGATGCATAAAAGAGCATCCGTGGTCCCCTGGACTCTCATGAGAGCCTTGTAGCTCTCCAGATGGTCCAAAGGGTCGGTGGTCCCGTCGTAAGGATCCACCTGCGGCATGCGGAACTGGCTCGAAATCGGCTCCGCTTGGATTTCTTCAGAAAAGGGGGGACGGGAGTCGTAGCCCGCCGGGTCCGTCGAGGAGTTCTGCAGGTCGGCAAATCGGTGGACGAACTCTGCCAATTTGTGCTCGTGCTCCTCTAGGCGCCTCTTGGCCTGGCGCATGATGGCCTCATCGGTGGAATCTTCCATCGAGGCCGCTGGTGAAGGGGGCGCCGATCGGTCTCGACGTAGGGTCTTGCCTCGGCGTCGCTTGCTGCGATGCACTGTCTCGGCTTCATCGGTCGGGGATCGACTCTCGTGATCCGCCGAACTGGAATAATTTCATTTCGCGGGAGTTTGATGGCTCCCGCGGGGGTTGGAGGCTGCCCACGGTTGGGATGGCCTGCCATGGATGGAGTGCAGGCTCCCGCGCGGCCCCGCGACCCGAGCCACGGGGGTCCCTGGCTGAGGCTGCGTAGCCAGGGAGCGCTGCTGATGCTGTAGCTGCCAAACTACCATGGTCAAGGTCTGCAGCTGCTCGATGACAACCGCAAAAGGTCCGTCCGCCGAGGTCGGCTGTGGTGGAAGAGGAGGGGGAGCAGGGAGCTCCCTCTCCGGGCTGGGGGGCCCCTGAGGGGAGGGGACCTCCCCTACTCGGCTGGTGGGCGCTTCGCGTCCACGAGTGACCACCATGGTCGGAGTGTGCTTCGTTCACAAAAAGCTAGCTCCCCTCGGGGGTGTTGTCCTGCCCCCCTACCTGGTGCGCCAATCTGTTACCGATCTCGCCGTCGCGCCTGTGGCTTCGGAGCCGCCGATCCAACTAGACCATCTGGCCCCTGGGGTCTCCTGACTCGTTCGAACATGCAAGGCAAGGTCAGAAACCCTGGCCGGGGATCCCGGTGAGGGAGCTCCGACGGTCAAGTTAGTAGACGGCGAGAGGGAATAGAGTCTCTGAGACGGGCCCCCGAAGGAGTCCCAGACTTAGAGATCAAGCTAGCAAGAAAGGTCCCAGAAAGAATAGAAACCCGGCCGGGTTCTTCCACCGAGCTCACGCCAAAGGGCCCCCTCTCGGGACCTTGGATCCTGCTCTTGGGGCGAAGTCTTTTTTCTCAGCCTTTGTTTCTTGCTTACCTTGTCGTCTATTCTCTCCTTCCTTTTATCTCCTCCTGTTGCCTTCTCTTTTTCCCGCCCCTGGGAGTCTCCTTCGTCGCTTTCACCTTCTCCCCTCCATCTCTTTCCCTTTTCCCTTCTGGATCAAAGAGCCAGGCGGCTTCCCTGCCTTGCTTGCCGAGCCTAGCGAGGAAAGAGTAAGGGAGGGGGGCGCTAGTCATACCGCCGACCAGACCTCGGGCCGAGCGTGAGCGCTCTCCTTCCCAGGTGCCGACGCTGTCCGTTACCGGGTCCTGTTTTGTCAGGGCCCCGCCTCTCGACTGCGGAACCTGTCAGGCCGATGTAAGTGATGTTTCGCGTGTTGCCGCCGACCGTACGGGATGCTTTTCTCGGGGCGCGGAATGCACGGCTCAAGGGGCAACCTCGGAGCTCGCGCTCCCGCTCTTCGAAAACTTCTCTGCATAGGCTGGCCTGCCTCGGCCAAGGTGGGCCCCTTCTAGGTGGACACCTGGCGGAGCGGCAGAAGGTCGCTCGACTTCGACCGAGGTGGTCCCGTCTCCGGGCGCCACCTGGCGAAGGAGCGAAGGAGCCCGGCTCGACCTTGGCCGAGGTTGGACCGTCTCAGGGTGCCACCTGGCGAGGGAGCAGGGGGGGCCGCCGGCTTCGGCCGAGGTGGACCCCTCCTGGGTGGACACCTGGCGAAGCGGCAGAAGGTCGCTCGACTTCGGCCGAGGTGGTCCCATCTCCGGGCGCCACCTGGCAAAGGAGCGAAGGAGCCCGGCTCGACCTTGGCCGAGGTGGGACCGTCTCAGGGTGCCACCTGGCGAGGGAGCAGGGGGGGCCGCCGGCTTCGGCCGAGGTGGACCCCTCCTGGGTGGACACCTGGCGGAGCGGCAGAAGGTCGCTCGACTTCGGCCGAGGTGGTCCCGTCTCCGGGCACCACCTGGCGAAGGAGCGAAGGAGCCCGGCTCGACCTTGGCCGAGGTGGGACCGTCTCAGGGTGCCACCTGGCGAGGGAGCAGGGGGGGCCGCCGGCTTCGGCCGAGGTGGACCCCTCCTGGGTGGACACCTGGCGGAGCGGCAGAAGGTCGCTCGACTTCGGCCGAGGTGGTCCCGTCTCCGGGCGCCACCTGGCGAAGGAGCGAAGGAACCCGGCTCGACCATGGCCAAGGTGGGACCGTCTCAGGGTGCCACCTGGCGAGGGAGCAGGGGGGCCGCTGGCTTCGGCCGAGGTGGACCCCTCCTGGGTGGACACCTGGCGGAGCGGCAGAAGGTCGCTTGACTTCGGCCGAGGTGGGACCGTCTCCGGGCACCACCTGGCGGAGCGGCAGGAATGCTTGGACCAACCTCGACCTCGACCGAGGCGGATCCACACCTGACTTTGCCAAAAAAACTCCACGTGGCGCGAATCACGCCCAGCGAAATCTGAGATATACCACGTCATCGCAACGGCCATAACAATATAAATATAGAATTTATCACATCCCCTAGCTTACTCATTGCTAGTTCATTAGTTATGCAATAAAAATATAAATATTAAATTATCATCACGTATCATTAAGATCTTTCTTTAGAAAAGTAGATCTAAGATTGAAAGTTAAAAGAGTTTTGCAAGTATCACTATCTAAATATTGTATTTCAAAAACAAATTTTACGGTCAGTATAATCATAAACATAAAATTCATCTAAAGATCTATAACACTTGCATTCTTGATAACTAAAGCTTGTAAAGGATAAATGTATATTTTCTTTTTACCTATTTTGATTAATTTTCTATACACCCCCAAATTAAGCTCATAAGCTAAGGAAGCTTTTACACTGTCTAAATTTTTTTTTCATTAAGAGTATTAGCATCCCCACCTTTTGATGTGAACCACATCTTTCTCAGGTGAATGTGCCTGGTTAATCGGTGAAATAATATCAAAACCATTTTTTAGAGCACTGAGCATCCTAGACTTCCCTCTACCATTTAACCCGAACCTCTACACTTGATCTAGGTGAAGAGATCCGGTTACTAAGCTTAGAGTAATCTACATGTATTCTATATTTTATACTTTTATTTTAGGTAGGTAGCTCTTTCCTTAAATTCATGTTTTTTTAATTAGAGTATATATCTATTGATGCCAAAATTCATCAAGCACTAGGAAGGGGTTGCTAGAGATAGTAAAGGTGCTGAAGTAGGCGATGCAGGCCGGTCTCTAAGAAGAAGTACTTACAAAAAAGCTCCACCGGGGGTAGCCCCGATGATGGCACTCTAACGCTCAAATCGGTATGGATACCAATAGTGAGGGAGTGTAAGCAAGAAAGCTCGCATACCTCTTGGATCCTCCAAAAATCCTTTTGTAGGTTATTGCCTCGAGGGTGATTCAACCTTAGGCAAGATCCTACTGGATCCTGCAAGAGGTGGTGGAGCCTTCCACGTATCATATAGGGCTTTCTTGACTACTGGCGACATCCCATCCCATTAAATGCATCCCTATTGCCATCTAGATATGTTACATGCTTCATCAAATGGTAGATTTTGATACATAGAATCTGGGCATGCATCCTCTATTTGCCTAGATTTGGTGATGATTGGAGATTTTGGGATATGACAGAGAGCTGGCCACATGGAGGAGACTGTAGTAGGATTGACTGAATATTGCTTCCTTGGGAATTGAGACAAATTTGCCACCAGGGTTTAGCAGGTCAGAGTGCTCGCGGCGTGTTTAAGGCCTAGGAGCTCATGGATGAGCACTTTCCAAATGGTCAGCAAGGCTTACTGATGCTCGAGGGTATATGAGTTGACCTCTACTGATACTCACCCAGGGGCTCATGGCTGAAGGCTCGTAGCTGAGTGCTTCTTAAGCGATCAATGAGACTCACTAATGCCTGATCGCATAAGAGTTGGCCTCTGTCGATGCTCATCCAAGGGCTCAAAGCCAAGTGCTCCTTGGACAGTTGGCGAGGTGATAAGTGCATAAAAATTAGTAACAAGTACATTAATTTATGATCAAATTGACTTTGTTTATTAGAATTAATATTTTTATGCAGTGTTTTAATGAAAGAACTCTGTCAATGTGAAGAGCATGAGTTTTGGGATCCAATGCTATGAACGGCGTGCAAATCAGATTTCAATTGAGCCGGGAAATAAGTTTTGAAGTTATTTTTAAAGATGTTGCACCAAATTTGGAGCAGTTGGTTCATTGTGAACCAGCCAATTGGTCCACAAGACGCCCAGCTGGTCCATAACCGCCATTGCAGCAGGTCCACGATTCTTGCCCGTGGACCACAGGCCAAAACAAGCCATGACTTCGCCGAGGAAGATGCCGGAGTTCCTCTTCTCACGGCCGGGAGCCTTCTCGTGGCCGGGAACACGCCGGAGAGGCCGTTAATGGCCGGAAAAGCCTTGCCCACCGTTCCGCACGTCCTCTTCCTCCCACCAATCCACTGCCGTCCACCGTGAGGAGCTGCCTTGTCTTCCCGGTCATCTTCTCATCATCACCGCTTGCAACGGTCATCATCACCATCGCAGAACCAAGCTAATGCCATCTTCCTCCTCTTATCGCCGCCGCCGGTAGTCCGCCTCCTGCTGCTTGCTGCTGTTGCTCCCATGACCGTCCAGCTCTACATCGAGCCTCCTTCTTCTCTGATTCGCTACAAGCATCCATGGCCGTCCTTCTTCTTCCTCTTGTTACTGCCACTTGCCGAAGCACAGTCCGAGTTTTCCATCAAGCTTGCCGCCCTGTTCTCTCAGCCCCTTCCCCTGTTCTCCGCCCGGTCCTCTTCTTCACGGGTGCCTGCTGCCAACCGTCACCGTCTTCCCATGGGATTCGTCACGGTCATCTTCTCCCTGCTGCTGTCAACGCCAACCACTGTCATTTTCACCGCCATCTTCCTCCCTGTTGTCTGTCTCCTCCCCAGTTCACCGTGTCCGTCGCCATGCACAGTCCGCTTCTTGTCGGGAGACTGGATGTCCGAAGGAGCAGGAGGATCAGGCCTTCGATCGATGACGGATAACATCGAAGACTTTATGGATTCGTGATAACACCGCGGTGGTGGTGTTGGTCACGGAACGTAAGTAGAGAACCGGAAGCAACCAAGAGGAAAGTCCCACGCCGATATCCCACGCAGTCGTACCCTTTAAATACGAGAGATTACGAGAGGCAGGGGAGTTTTTAATTTTTCCGAACTTTATTTTCTTCCTGGGAGCGGGTAGCAGGAGCAGAGAGTTTTAATTTTATTTTTATTTTCTTGTTCTAATTTTAAATTTTTTTAATAACTTAGAAGTTAGGTTTTCTTTTATAGTATTTAATAAAAATTTATTTTTTTATTTCTAATTTTTATTTTATAATTTTTGCTACGGTAGTTTAAATCATTCAATTTAATTTCTTGCAAATTAGAATAGATTTGTTTTTAATTATACAATTTACGTTCTATAACTAGGGTAGTTTAATTTCTGTAATTTTTTTAATTTCCTGTAAATTATATTTTAGTAAGTAGTATATGATTTATTTTTAAATAATTTTTAAAATTTTTATTTCAATTATGTCTAGCTAAGCGATTATTCTAGGATCGCGATGAAGCTAGACCTTGATTAAAAATCATGTCTTTGGGATCCTTCTATGTATTTAATTTTTTAGAGTTTTTTTTTTGATCATCTTGCTACTAATCTTAATGAGCTATCATTGGGTCATAATCCCTTTATAGTTCATATTTGACTTAGTGCACGATGGGTTATAGGTAATAGGCTCATGGTTAATTTTTTCTTATAAACATCCTTGATAGGTTATTGTTGAGTCAGAGCCCGTTCATAATCCATACTTTCATAATCCATACTTGGGTATTACAATAGAAAATGTAAAAGGGAAGGAAACCTTAAAAAGACTTTATTAGTCATCATTCTAGCGGATTCAAAGATTCTAGAATTATTTTAAGTGTTTATTTTTGAAATTACTGCTTTAGAATAGTTTAGCAATTAATCTCCTAATCTTGTTAAAGCTTGCCTTAGGGGTTTGAAAATAGTTCGAACACCATTTTTTCGTAGAATCGATCCGTACTTGCTGGATGTGCTACTCTACATACCGTGCACTTGCGGTTGCAACTTAAGTTCACAACAAGTTTTTTTGATGCCATTGCCAGGGAAATCTGGTTTGTTTTAAATTCTTACTTTAATTTGATCTGTCTAGTATTTATTTTAAATTGGTGAGTGCTAAAAGCATGTACAAATTTTAAATTATTTCTTTTTCTTTAAGCAAATTTTATTTTTATCTTGATCTTATTTTGATTTGTGTTTAGTTTAGTTTTTAATTTAAATTTGTTTGATTTCTTTCTGTTTATGCATAGCATTTCTAAATTAATTTAAGGGCACGAACCTAAATAAGATAAGGTGGAGATTTCATTTTAGCACACAAATAAGACTCCTTCATTTGTATCAACCCAAGCCTTTTAATAAAATTAATTAGACGCTAACCCTAGAAACATCCGAGCTTATTAGGACAAGAAGACCTAATGGTTATACCAAGCTAGATTCAATCATTGAATTGGTGTCTAGGAAAGTAGTTCAGGGATTAAGTCCCGAAGAAAGGCGGTTACTTAATCGGTTCCATTCGCTGACCTGGCCAATCCAATTGGTATCTAAGGAAAGCAACGGGGGACCCTTGCTAATCTTATACTTACCTGGCCAATTTAGTGAATTGGTTGAACTTGGAGTGCTTGAAGGTCAACTTGGAATAGTCAGGAGCTGCCTAGTTCTAAGTTACCATAGGATAGGATTAATTTTGTGTGAAACTTATTTGAAAAAAAAATAAAAAATTTACTTTAGGTATTTTCAATCTTGACTACCCTGACATAAGGTTGCACTGGCATAACTGGAAGTTATGTTGCATGGTTGTCTTAGGGTATTAAAAGATTGAATTGATTTAGAGATTTTTTTAGGAAAGCTTCTAAATAAATATATATATATATATATAATATAAAAAATTCAAAAAAAAAAAGAAGAGATAGTAGAATTAGTGAATTCTCCCACTCCTGTGTGGAAAAGAATTTTGGATTGACTTGTTAGAACCGATTCAATTCCTGTTTTAGATCTCACGACCTCTTCTATAATGGATTTGACTAATCAACCCCAACTCCTTAAGGATTTATGTTATCCAATTGGTTCTGTCCAACATTCTTGCATTAGGTTGCCTCAACCCATAGCTAATAATTTTGAAATCAAACCTCAATTGATTAATATGCTTCCAAAGTTCACGAGAATAGAGGATGCATATATATTTATTAGGGAATTTGAAGAGGTTTGTGCAACCATGAGGTTACAACAATTATCAGAGAATGAAATCAAGCTGAGACTATCAATTTTGCCCTTAAGGATGATGCCAAAAAGTGGCTTTATAGTCTTCCAAATCAATCTGTCACGACCTGAGAGGGCTTTATGAGAGTGTTCTTAAAAAAATATTTTCCTCATCATAAAACAGCTAAGATTATAAATGAAATAAATCAATTTTATCAATTAGCTGGTGAGTCATTTTCGAAGTACTTTGATCGTTTCAAGAATCTCTTGACCCAATGTCCATACCATGGAATAGAAACTTGGAGACTATGCCAAATCATTTATGAAGGTTTAGATTCCAATTCAAGAACAATGCTAGAGTCCATGTGCCAATGTCAATTCATGTATAAAGAACCCAATAAAGCATGGCAATTTCTAGAAGACCTAGTTGAAAAGAAGCAACAATGGAAAACAACTAGGAAACCAGAAAAAATCACACCTTCAAGAGGTGGAATGCACCAAATGCAGACTTTCCTAACTATAGAAGCTAAAATTGCAACCTTGACACATAGGTTAGAGGCCTTAGAACTTCAGAGATCATCTAGTGTGAACCAAGTGTTTGCACTAATGTATAATGGGTGCAATGTATCAGACCATGTCCTTGAGGAATGTCCACTCCTGATGAACCCAATAGATAATGGATGTGCATAGGTGAATGCTACATACCAGAGACCAATGAACAATCCCTATACACCTACATATAACCCAGGATGGAGAAATCATCCAAATTTTTCATACTCACTGAATCCAAATGTAGGTGGTCTAAGATTCAATCAGCAAAACCCAAGGCCTAATCTTGTGATGAATAACCTACCACCACCAGGCTTCAATAATAACAATGATAGGAAAATTAGTTCTTTAAAGAAAAGCCTGGAAGCCTTAGCTAAATCCAATGCTAACACCAATGCTACATTGAGTAATTTCATGCAATCCATGGGCCAACTTCTAAATTCAAACTCCCAGGCCATAGCCTGCTTGGAAATGCAGGTAGGTCAGCTAGCATCTACCATTAGTGAACGTGAACGAGGTAGGCTACCTAGTCAACCTGAGCCCAACCCAAGGAACCAAAATGATTATCCACCCCAAGGAAATCAAGTCAGTCAAGTTAATGTAATTCACACTTTGAGATCAGGAAAGCAAGTGGATAATAAGGTAGATACATCTGATACTAGAAAATACTCAACTATTGAGTCAACTGAGCCACCTAATGAACAACCTACCTTACAAACTCAAGATTCTGAAATTAATAGTCCACCAAATCAGGTACCTGAAATCTCTAAAGCTCCTTTTCTAAATCAATTAAGGTCTAATAAACAATCAAAATATTTAGATAAAATATTAGAGGAGATAAAATGTTAGAGGTGTTTAAGCAAGTTCAAGTAAATATTCCCCTGCAACAATGCCAAATAAACTTGTTGTGAACTTAAGTTGTAATTATAAGTGCACAGTATGCAGAGTAGCACGTCGAGTGAGTACAGGTCGATCCCACAAGAAAATGGTATTCGAATTGTGTTCAAACCCCTAAGGCAAGCTTTAATAAGATTAGGAGATTAATTGCTAAACTATTCTAAAACAGTAACTTCAAAAATAAACACTTAAAATAATTCTATGATCTTTGAATCCGCTAGACTGATGACTAATAAAGCCTTTCTAAGGTTTCCTTCCCTTTTACTTTTTCTCTTGTAATACCCAAGTATGGATTATGAACGGGCTCTGACCCAACAATAACCCATCAAAGGTGTTTGAAGGCTCAGGTAGGCAACCCAAGAGGGGGGGTGAATTGAGTTTTATAAAACTTCTGAACTACTTTTAAAAACTATGAACTAAAGGAAGTGTGTGCTAATGCAATTTGAGTGCTTGTGTATTTCAAATAAATGTGACAAAAATAAAGAAATAAAAGTACAAGGAGAATAGTCACACAAACACAAAGGTTTATAGTGGTTCGGTGCCAACCAAGCACCTACATCCACTCCCCAAGCCACCCTTGGGAATTCCACTAAGATTGGTTTTATAACTCAGGCTCATCAACAACCTTTACAATTTGTTTTGGCTTTGGGCTCACAAACCAAACCCTAGTTGGTTTCAAGGCTCACCAACAACCATCCTTGGTTTTAAGGGCTAACCAAGAACCTAAATAACTTGTTTTATCTTCGGGCTCACAAGTAAAATCCTAGTTGGTTTCAAGGCTCACCAACAACCACTTTGGTTTTCCAAGGCTTACCAAAAACCTCTTTGGTTTTCAAGGCACACCAAAAACCTTAAGTAAACAAGTTAAAAGCAATATGAAAGAATATAATAAAAGCTTTCTAAAATAAAGCAAATATCTCTTTGAAGCCCTTGAATATTGATGAAGATCTTGTCTTCAAGTTGATGAAGCCTTTGATTGATGCTTGTGGATGTAGACTTTGAATGCTCTCTTTGAAACTTGGAAGCTTGAAGGCTTGAATCACTCAACTCTTGAATTCTTTAAGAATATTCAAGAAACTCACCAAAGGATTGCTTTCCCATTTAATTTTAGATGTTTATATAGCCTCCCAATACTTAAATGACCGTTTATAGCTGTTAGGGATGAAAATATAATCGTTTGAAGCAAGTTGGAGAAGTTATGTACTTCAGAAAAACTAGCCGTTATGCCTCAAGTGTTGATACTTGACCCTCGTGAGTCGACACTTGACTTCCAAGTGTCGACACTTCATTCTCTAGGTGTCGACACTTCAGCTCTAGGTGTCGACACTTCGGCTCTAGGTGTTGATACTTGACTGAATATGCTTTCTGAAGTTTTCTATCTCAGGCATTGAGTCGACACTTCACTCTTCAAGTGTCGATACTTGATCCTCAGGTATCAACACTTCATTTCCAGATGTCGACACTTCACTATGCCAGGCTGAAACTTCTTCAAATTGAAACTTTAACCTCTTCAAGTTCTTCCATATCAATTCCAAAGTCTATATACTTGATTTTTCATTAATTTAAGGACTTTTTCAACTGAAATACAAGCATTTCTTCATTCAACATGGTTAAGTACTAAGATCTAAAAAATACACTTAAAATATAATTAGTACTTATATATACTTAAACATTTTGTCAATCATCAAAATCAAGACCAGAGTCAACAGTGTTTACAAGAAAAAATTAACTATGAGCCTATTACCTAGAACCCTTCTTGTACTAAGTCAAATATGAACTATAAAGGAATTATGACCCAATGATAGCTCATTAAGATTAGTAGCAAGAGGATCAAAGGTAAAACTTTAAAGAATTAAATATATAGAAGGATCCCAGAGACAAGATTTCTAATCAAGGTCTAGCTTCATCGCGATCCTAGAATAATCGCTTAGCTAGACATGATTGAAATAAAAATTTTAAAAATTATTTAAAAATAAATTCTATACTACCTACTAAAATGTAATTTACAAGAAATTAAAAAAACTGCAGGAATAAAACTATCATAGTTATAGAATGTAAATTGCATAATTAAAACAAATCTATTCTAATCTACAAGAAATTAAATTGAATGATTTAAACTATCCTAGAAAAGATTATAAAATAAAAACTGAAAATAGAAAAATAAATCTTTTTTAAATACTATAAAAGAAAATCTAACTCCTAAGCTATTAGAAAAGCTTGGAGTTAGAACAGGAAAAAGGAAAATAAAAATAAAAAATAAAAATAAAAATAAAATTTTTGGAGTTAGAATAGGGGAACAGGAAAATAAAAATAAAAAATAAAAATAAAACTCTCTGCTCCTGTCCACTCTCTCAGTAAGAAACTAAAGTTCGGGAAAACTTAAAGGCTCTGTTTGGTTGCGGAATACGGGGTCGAATAAGGGGAATAATCCTCTTATTCTCGCAAACAGCTCCAGATTCGAGGGAGAATAAGGTGGATTACTTATTCCGGTCAATATTTGTTATTCCCGAATTCTAATTCCACGGGTCACCGTGGAATTAGGTATTTCGCGATTCGGAATTCCAGGGGCAGGTGTGTCTTTTGTTTTCTCTAGAAAGTTCTTTCTTCTCCCCTCCCGAAGCCAATCGAACCCTCACTCTCGCCCTCATCTCTCCCTCCGTTCTTCTCTCCGTCTCCGGGCTTTCCCCTCGCCGTCAAAGATCCGTCGAAGTGGCTGTTTGTCGCTTGAGGTAAGCCATGTTTTCATCTCTCCCTCCATTCTTTCCTCCCTTCTCCGAGCTTTCCCCTCCATTCTCCGTTCTCCCATCTCAGTACATTGTGTTTTGAGCACGGTGTTTGGAGGGAAGAATAAAGGAAAGGGAGAAAAAGAGTATGTTTTCTTCTTGTTTTTTTTTTTCCTTTTTTGAGTTAGATCTAACCGTAGGTTCTGGGAGGAGGCATATTCGGTCCTTGATGAGGAGAAGGGGTGGAGAGAAGAGAGGGAAGAAGACTGTGAAGAGGGAGAAAGTGGGAGAGGAGAGGAGAAGAGGGTTAGGAAAAATTTGGGTTTGTTCTTTGTAGCTGCTGTCCCATAAACATGGCATTCTTGATTTATTAAAATAGATGGAAGTTTTGGAATTTACCTAAAAATATTTAGCAAAAACAATGCCCCTACAAGGACAGCTGGAAGGGTATCCGCTATTGGAGGTTTATTCTTAAGATTGATCTCATTTACATTGAGGGCAACTCAGCAACTGTGATCCGATGATGGCTGAAGTGTGAGACAGGGTCACCAACAAATGGACACTCTTTATTGCAGGATATCTCATGACTAGCAAAAATTTGTACCTTCTTTCGAGCCATATATGTCTGCATTCTAGCAAAGTTTTTTAAGGTCGATTGTGACTGTATTCCGTCTACTTTTCATAACATTTTTTTTTTTTTTTGATTTTGATGGGTATATTTAAACTAAAATTTTAGCTCTGTTAGAAAAAAGAAAAAAATAATTTAATAGAAGAAGGGACAATCTATGTATTAGCTACTACTTATACTGGTTGGGCAATGTCTTATGGAAGGGTTTTTTTTTTTTTTTTTTTTTTTTTTTTTTTTTTTTTTTTTTTTTTTGATGGGTATATTTAAACTAAAATTTTAGCTCTGTTAGAAAAAAGAAAAAATAATTTAATAGAAGAAGGGACAATCTATGTATTAGCTACTACTTATACTGGTTGGGCAATGTCTTATGGAAGGGTTTTTTTTTTTTTTTTTTTTTTTTTTTTTTTTTTTTTTTTTTTTTTTTTTTTTTTTTGGGGTATGCGATGGTAATTAGTGCAGCTCCACTTTTATTTGTTTGCAAACCATCCTTCTTAAAGATTGATGACTTAATGCCTTTTTTTTTTTTTCCCATCAATCTGGGACTCTACATAGACAGAGTGGTTTTTATCTTTCTTTTTGGTTTGATTCATTTTACCCCATTGGACCACAGCCATCCATATCACCTACCATTGGCCGCACTTGCCAGGCATATCATTTTCTTTTTAGATGAGAGAAAAAGGGGATGAAATTATAGGTATGTCACAATTAATTAAGTCAATTATTTCCTAGAGAAAGGCTAGAGCAGCAAGCATGATGTAGAACGAAGGATACGAAGAAAACCTATATTTATTTTGAAAAGAGGAAAAACACCTAAAGCAAATCAAGGATCGTGGGAGGGCTAAGAAGCCTCCGGGACTAGGATAGAACGACCCCCGAAAATCCTAAAACGACAGGGCTTTTTTTTTTTTTTTTTTTTTTAAATTTATCTTGGCGGAGATGGCGAAGGAACGATGGGGATGGGAGGCTGGGACGGGAACTCCTAGACCTTGGGACTCATCCTAACGAAGAGACCGTCCACCTCTAAGGCATTACGCCCTCCTCAATACTTAGAGGTACTAGGATGGATCTCAAGGTCACGAAGGACGGGGGTGGGGGAGAACTCCTAAACCTTGGGACTCATCCTAACGAAGAGACCGTCCACCTCTAAGGCATTACGCCCTCCTCAATATTTAGAGGTGCTAGGATGGATCTCAAGGTCACGAAGGACGGGGGTGGGGGAGAACTCATGGATCTTGGGACTCATCCTAACGAAGAGACAGTCCACCTCTAAGGCATTACGCCCTCCTCAGTACTTAGAGGCGCTAGGATAGTTCTCAAAGCCACGAGGGGAAGGCGCGAAGGTGGGAGGGAGAAAGGAGATACTTGGGGCCTCACACCCCTCGACGTCCCGAAGGACGAAGGAAAAAGGGCCTCAGCCCAGAACCACACACTGGAAGAACACTCAAAAATTTCATTCAACTGTTTTTTTTTTTACAAGAGGAGTATGTATATTTATAGATGCCCATATCCCTTTTGAAATTCAAAAATAAAATCCCCTGAAATCCTCTCTTGATTTTGAAATCAAATTCAAAATCAAAATCCCCAAATTTCCCAAATTACATCCATTAAAAAAAATTACTAAATAAATCTCGTTTATTTGAATTTTGAAATCCCCTCCGCTCTGAAACTCGTGCTACTCCAAAAATCGTGCAAAACAACTCTTCTTCCAATGTTTTGAGAAGCGTGCAGAAGCTTCATTTGGCTGCTCTGAAAAACATGCGGAAGCTCCCTTCACGGCCGAGCAACAGGGGCATCTGGATCCTCGGCACCCGGCCCAACGGGCGGCGGCGGGGTGGCCTGGTGGCGCGCCGGCGGGCGGACGGCGGTGGCGGGGCGGCACGGCGGTGGGGCGGCACGACGGCGGCGGCGAACGGCGGCGGCGGCCGTGGATGACCGTTGGTCTTCCACGGTCCGCGGGTCTTCCCATGGGCGTGAGGCCCAGCGGGCGGCGGCGGGGCGGCCTGGTGGCCCGCCGGCGGGCGGACGGCGGCGGCGGGGCGGCACGGCGACGGGGTGGCATGACGGCGGCGGTGAACGGCGGCGGCGGCCGTGGATGACCGTTGGTCTTCCACGGTCCGCGGGTCTTCCCACGGGCGTGAGGCCCAGCGGGATGCCGGCGGGGTGGCCGGGCGGCGGCTCGGCGGAGCGCCGGCGGGGTGGCCGGGCGGCGGCTCGGTGGAGCGCCGGCGGGCGGGCGGCGGTGGCGGAGGTCGGGTACGGTCGATCGCGGACCGGTGGGGCAAAAAAAATCAGAAAAAAAAGGCCTCTGTGATTTTTTCTGGAGGTTGAAGGAGATAGGAATAGCTTGGAATAAAGTTGGAATAACATCGGGATAACATGGGAATAAAGGGAATAGGTGGAATAGCGGGAATAACTAAAATACAAAAATTCTAAAAAATTTTTAAATTCTAAAAAAAAATAAAAGGTGAAACCCGGATAGGTTTCGGGTCCCCCATCATTCTCCTGCAGCACGAAGAACTCGACTCCGTCGAGTTCGAGGACTAAGCAAATCCTAGCCCGCTGCTAGCTCTGATACCAAATTGATATAGAACGAAGGACACGAAGAAAACCTATATTAATTTTAAAAAGAGGAAAAACACCTAAAGCAAATCAAGGATCTTGGGAGGGCTAAGAAGCCTCCGGGACTAGGATAGAACGACCCCCGAAAATCCTAAAACGACTGGGCTTTTTTTTTTAAAAAAAAAAAAAAAATTTCTTGGCAGAGATGGTGAAGGAACGATGGGGATGGGAGGCTGGGGCGGGAACTCCTAGACCTTGGGACTCATCTTAACGAAGAGACCGTCCACCTCTAAGGCATTACGCCCTCCTCAATACTTAGAGGTGCTAGGATGGATCTCAAGGTCACGAAGGACAGGGGTGGGGGAGAACTCCTAGACCTTGGGACTCATCCTAACGAAGAGACCATCCACCTCTAAGGCATTACGCCCTCCTCAATACTTAGAGGTGCTAGGATGGATCTCAAGGTCACGAAGGACGGGGGTGGGGGAGAACTCATGGATCTTGGGACTCACCCTAA
Source organism: Areca catechu (assembly GCA_021397845.1). NCBI lineage: Eukaryota > Viridiplantae > Streptophyta > Magnoliopsida > Arecales > Arecaceae > Areca > Areca catechu. Next base: position 97,057,976 of record CM038052.1, on the reverse strand, counting down.
CGAAGAGACCGTCCACCTCTAAGGCATTACGCCCTCCTCAGTACTTAGAGGCGCTAGCATGGTTCTCAAGGCCACGAGGGGAAGGCGCGAAGGTAGGAGGGAGAAAGGAGATACTTGGGGCATCACACCCCTCGACGTCCCGAAGGACGAAGGAAAAAGGGCCTCAGCCCAGAACCACACACTGGAAGAACACTCAAAAATTTCATTCAACTATTTTTTTTTTTTACAAGAGGAGTATGGGTATTTATAGATGCCCATATCCCTTTTGAAATTCAAAAATAAAATCCCCTGAAATCCTCTCTTGATTTTGAAATCAAATTCAAAATCAAAATCCCCAAATTTCCCAAATTACATCCATTAAAAAAAATTACCAAATAAATCCTGTTTATTTGAATTTTGAAATCCCCTCCGCTCTGAAACTCGTGCTACTCCAAAAATCATGCAAAACAACTCTTCTTCCACCGCTTTGAGAAGCGTGCAGAAGCTTCATTTGGCTGCTTTGAAAAAGCGTGCGGAAGCTCCCTTCACGGCCGAGCAACAGGGGCATCTGGATCCTCGGCACCCGGCCCAGCGAGCGGCGGCGAGGTGGCCTGGTGGCACGCCGGCGGGCGGACGGCGGTGGCGGGGCGGCACTGCGGTGGGGCGGCACGACGGCGGCGGCGGTCGTGGATGACCGTTGGTCTTCCACGGTCCGCGGGTCTTCCCACGGGCATGAGGCCCGGGATGCCGACGGGGCGGCCGGGCGGCGGATCGACGGAGCGCCGGCGGGCGGGCGGCGGTGGCGGGAGTCGGGCACGGCCGATCGCGGACCGGTGGGGCAAAAAAAATCGGAAAAAAAAGGCCACTGTGATTTTTTCTGGAGGTTGAAGGAGATAGGAATAGCTTGGAATAAAGTTGGAATAACATCGGGATAACATGGAAATAAAGGGAATAGGTGGAATAGCGGGAATAACTAAAATACAAAAATTCTAAATTTTTTTTAAAATTATAAAAAAAAATAAAAGGTAAAACCCGGATAGGTTTCGGGTCCCCCATCATTTTGAAAAGAGAAAAAATACCTAAAGCAAATCAAGGATCGTGGGAGGGCTAAGAAGCTTCCGGGACTAGGATAGAACGACCCCCGAAAATCCTAAAACGACTGGGCTCTTTTTTTTTTTTAATTTTTCTTGGCGGAGATGGTGAAAGAACGATGGGGATGGGAGGCTGGGACGGGAACTCCTAGACCTTGGGACTCATCCTAACGAAGAGACCGTCCACCTCTAAGGCATTACGCCCTCCTCAATACTTAGAGGCGCTACGATGGATCTCAAGGTCATGAAGGACGGGGGTGGGGGAGAACTCCTAGACCTTGGGACTCATCCTAACGAAGAGACCATCCACCTCTAAGGCATTACGCCCTCCTCAATACTTAGAGGCACTAGGATGGATCTCAAGGTCACGAAGGACGGGGGTGGGGGAGAACTCATGGATCTTGGGACTCATCCTAATGAAGAGACCGTCCACCTCTAAGGCATTACGCCCTCCTCAGTACTTAGAGGCGCTAGGATGGTTCTCAAGGCCACGAGGGGAAGGCGCGATGGTGGGAGGGAGGAAGGAGATACTTGGGGCCTCACACCCCTCGACGTCCCGAAGGACAAAGGAAAAAGGGCCTCAGCCCAGAACCACACACTGGAAGAACACTCAAAAATTTCATTCAACTATTTTTTTTTACAAGAGGAGTATGGGTATTTATAGATGCCCATATCCCTTTTGAAATTCAAAAATAAAATCCCCTGAAATCCTCTCTTGATTTTGAAATCAAATTCAAAATCAAAATCCCCAAATTTCCTAAATTATATCCATTAAAAAAATTACCAAATAAATCCCGTTTATTTGAATTTTGAAATCCCCTCCGCTCTGAAACTTGTGCTACTCCAAAAATCGCGCAAAACAACTCTTCTTCCATCGCTTTGAGAAGCGCGCAGAAGCTTCATTTGGCTACTCTGAAAAGCATGCGGAAGCTCCCTTCACGGCCAAGCAACAGGGGCATCTGGATCCTCGACACCCGGCCCAGTGGGCAGCGGCGGGGCGGCCTGGTGGCACGCCGCCAGGCGGACGGCGGTGGCGGGGCGGCACGGCGGCGAACGGCGGCGGCGGCCGTGGATGACCGTTGGTCTTCCACGGTCCGCGGGTCTTCCCACGGGCGTGAGGCCCAGCGGGCGGCGGCGGGGTGGCCTAGTGGCGCGCCGGCGGGCCAACGGCGGCGGCGGGGCGGCACGACGGTGGCAGCGAATGGTAGCGGCGGCGGCCATGGATGACCGTTGGTCTTCCACGGTCCGCGGGTCTTCCCACGGGCGTGAGGCCCAGCGGGATGCCGGCGGGGCGGCGGATCGGTGGAGCGCTGGCAGGCGGGCGACGATGGTGGGGGTCGGGCACGGCCGATCACGGACCGGTGGGGCAAAAAAATCGGAAAAAAAAGGCCTCTATGATTTTTTCTGGAGGTTGAAGGAGATAGGAATAGCTTGGAATAATGTTGGAATAACATCGGGATAACATGGGAATAAAGGGAATAGGTGGAATAACGGGAATAACTAAAATACAAAAATTATAAATTTTTTTTTAAAATTCTGAAAAAAAATAAAAGGTGAAACCCGGATAGGTTTCGGGTCCCCCATCAAAGCAACCACTACTCTATTCATGCTAGACTTTTGTTCCCTTTGTTTCACCCAAAAAACAAGTTTCGAAAATATATCAAAGAAAATGATAAAGTATTGAAACAATTTCTCAGTCAAAAATTTAATTCAAGAATGTATTCTTTTATTTTAAAAAATATAATTAAGAAACTTAGCGACGCTTTAGCATTGGGACGCAACCTGCCGACGCTTCAAAAAAGCGTTGCTAAATTTTTATTTACCAATGCTTTAAAGCGTTGCTAGTTTTAAATCTAGCGACGCTTTAAAGCGTCGGCATTTAGCAATGCTTTAAAGAATCGGCATTTAGCGACGCTTTAAAGCATCGCTAGGGTTTCAGTCTAGCGATGCTTTAAAGCATCGCTAGTTCCAGTTATAGCGACGCTTTAAAGCATCGATAGATTTTTTTTTAAAAAAAATAAATAAATAGCCATATATACAAACCCATAACCTGTATACATTATGAAAATGAAAACATTCAAACCTGTATCACATCCAACATACACAAACAAATGAAAATATTCAAACATGTATCACATATCACATCCAACATACACAAACACAAATACAAACCAAATATAAAAAGTTTTTTTTATATATATAAACGTATCAATCCAAGTCAAATAAACAAAAAGATATACATAAATAATAAAAAAAATATCTGGCATCACTGATCCATGGGAGGCTGGTCGTCGTCAGGTCTGCGACTCGCAGATGCACCAGGAACCTGCAAGATATACATCAGGAATTATAATGCATACATTCTATATATTCTAAATTATTTGATTCATATAAAATTAATAAATAATTACTTACCTGAGATGACATGAACATATGCAGCACAGATATAACATGCTCTAGCTGAGACCTAATGGTCTGCATCTCTGCTCTATTTGCATCACGTGTCTGTCGGAGCTCTGTTATCTCCTCCTGGAGCTGACGAACATGTAACTGATCATGACTCTCTCTAGTATCCCGAGTATATCTACGCATCTCAGATAACTGAGTAGGGGTAACTTCAATCCCATAACCCCTCACTCGTCCAGGACGCTCTGGTCCCATCAACTCCGAGAATACCTCAGCCTCGATGCGACTGCTCTGTGTAGATGATGAACCCTCGCCAGCATGCTCAAAGATCATAGAGGTAGCCCTATTCTATATTTTATAAAAAACACATATATCAATACTTAATAAAAATAAAAATATAAATCATAATATAACATAAATAAAAAAATACATATATATCTCTGGACTCGTCCCGAACAAAACTGCCATCCTGGTGAACGTGAGTCATCCGATAGAACTCCACCTCACCAGGCTCCCTCCCCTGCTGATCAGCCTATATAAAGAATAAATATTACAAAAAAATTCAAAATAACACATCTTATATTCCCGTACCATGATACATGGCACATGCATGATACATGATGATACATGATGTTAAAAGTAAAAGTGTACTAAAAGTATTATAGAATGAGAAACATACAAACTCATGCCTGAGCCGTGTATAACTCTTGGACCCCGCTATGTGAGGAACAGACTGAGCAACTCGTATAGCTCTACCAATATCAGAATACGTCTGCAAAATAAAATTAAAACAATGTTATATATTGTATAAATATAATTATGACAAGTGAAAATTAATAAATTTCGAAGTGTTTGATGATGCTACACAACCTGTGCCCTCTCAGAGAACCAATAGTGCACCTGCTCCATCCACTGATGAGGGTGAACATCAAGAGGACAGGTAGCTACAACCTGCTCCTCTGTCCTACCCTCTAGCTTGTAGTCTCTCTTCAACTTCGCCCTATATTCTTTCCACTTGTGATTGAGAGACTTAAGCACAAAATCAGATGAATCTGAAGGAAGAACGAACTTGCTCTATAATTTAATTAAACAATAAAATAAATATTAAATAAAATAAGCAATTCAATTATTAAAAACCTAAGATATAAAATAATATATTAATTTTTTTACCTGCATAACTCGTAGCATTTCTATTTTATATGCAGGAAGCATGTCGTTCCACTTCAAATAATTCAGGGGACATAGCTGACCACGGCGTGCTACTGTCCCCAGAAAGCTAGTCAACAAGCTAGTAGCTTTCTTAATAGGCTGCCATAGCTAGTTGCACTCTATCACTATCCTCTCACCCTCAGGTAACTGCCACACATCATAGACTAATGTGGGTCCTCGCCTACGCTTGAGTCTCCTGGATCCATCTACAAAAAAAAAATACAGAACATTGTATATCAAAACTATTGCATATGCATGAATTGAAATGAGATAGAATTATTAAATTATGTACCCTGTATCTGTATATCATCGACGATAGGCTCGTCATCAGGATGATCCATAAAATGATCGTGATGTGCGGACTCGGATGGAATAGCATCGTCCTGAGGTGTAGAGGTAGTAGCATCGACCTGATGTGCAGAAATAGAGGGACTGCCATCAGACCGATGTGAAACTGATCGACTGCCCTCGGGCTGCTGTAATGAAGAAGTACCAGCCTCGGTCTGGGAAAATTGAAACTGTACATCTGCTAATCGCTTCCTTCGAGGCATGGTGTACCTAACCTGCATTATTTAAAAACAAGTCAGTCAACATTATAATCAAATTATAACAGAAATGAATTGCAATTTAAAAGATAACATAATCATTAATGCAAAAATGTAAACCATCTTATAAACTACTTACTTGTCATAATCAACCAGTTGTACCTTCCTCGGAATCTAACCTAACCAAAATGGTTGTATCATTTATATGATCATCCGGTACAATATTATAAGGCATACACTGAGTGTAAGTATCATCATCTTCTTCTTCCACCCTTTTTCCATATCATACAAGTCTCTGAGTTTTGTCTTAATAACAGTAGCCCATTCTTTATCTTTCGAGTATTGTACATGAAAAACTCGTCGAGCTTGAGATGAAAAGATAAATGGATCATCCTTCAATAACACACCCGTATGTATCAATCTTGAAAAATTGACAAGTTTGAATTCGTTTGAGTCCTTTTTCAAACCTCTCGGTGTATTTATATCCACCCAATCGCATCAAAATAATACAACTTTAAAATTTTCATAATAATCCAACTCCAAAATATCTTTAAGTATACCATAATAAGATTTTCCATCTGCTTCAACCATAACACCACTGTTTTGAGTTTTCCTAAGTTTCTCGTGCTCCTTGGTATGAAATTTAAAGACATTTATAATAAAACCATTATATTTGTTCACAATATAATTTGGACCTCTGGCAAGTGCAATTAATTCTGCTGAACTATTTTTCTCCATTAGTACCGGTACCTAAAAAATATAATATCAATTATCGATCATTTATTCGATGTTAAAAATATATAAAATTATTATACGACTTATATATACTAACCTGATTGGCAAGCCAATTAGGGAATAACTCAACCAACCATCTTTGTTCAATCCTTAGATTAGGATGAGTGGAATGATTGGCTTGTTGTTGTACAGATAAAAATTCACTACATGACAATCAAATATAAGTTTGACAACAACATGTCTAATATTTAGTATTATCTATGTGTAGATAGATTAACCTGCGATAGTCAGATATTATGTCACTATGTAGCAATACATAACGGTGTGCTTGTGACATGGATTTATGGTCAAGAACAATATTTTCAACTTTTTCTATAAATCTTCCGGATGATGCAAATTTGTATAGATCTGTATTCTCCATTGTATCACCATGACGTTGAGGTTGATTGAATACAGTCTCTATACCTTCGAGATATCTTGAACAAAATGTTAAACACTCTTCAGCAATATATCCCTCTACTATTGAGCCCTCAGGATGGGCTTTATTTCGTACATAATCCTTCAAACATACAAGATACCTTCAAAAAGTATGATATTTATATCACATTAAATAATAAAAAAGTTATATAAATTATAAAATTTAAGTTTTACAGCATTACCTCTCGATAGGATACATCCATCTGTACTGTACCGGTCCACCAAGTTTAGCTTCCGAAGCTAGGTGAATGAGTAGATGAACCATAATCATAAAAAATCCAGGAGAAAAAATCTTTTCCATCTGATATAATGTAAGTACGACTTGAGACTGTAACTGATCAAGCTCCTGAGGATCAAGAACCTTAGAACATAATGCCTTGAAGAATGATGATAACTGGAAAACAACCGTAATAACTTGTTTTGGCATTGACGACCTTAAAGCCAATGGAAGAATATCTTGCATTAATATATGTCCATCATGACTTTTAAGATTTGAAATTTTGTGCTCTTTCAGATTCACACATCGTGAAATATTTGAGGTATATCCATCAGGAACTTTGATATTCTTTAAAATTGTTAGGAAGAGATCTTTTTCTCGACTAGACATTATATAACATGCATGAGGGATATAAGTTCTATCATTTGCAAGCACTTGTGGATGAAGTTCATGTCGGATGCCCATTTCTTTTAAATCAAGACGCGCCTTCATGTTATCTTTAGTCTTTCCATCAAGATTTAATATTATTCCAATCAAATTATCACAAACATTCTTTTCTATATGCATAACATCAAGATTATGTCGGAGTATATTATGCTCCCAATAAGGTAAGTTAAAGAATATGCTTCTTTTCTTCCATAATTGTTTAGTATGTCGATAGGTAGTTGCTGTGATTATATCATCATCATTTTCAACTTCAAAGAAATTATTCGGATCCTCGAACACTGATGTATCTAAGGTGCAAGTATTGACTTCCTCTGATACTTCTTCTTGTACCGAAGTCTCAACATCATCTCTTCCTCATTTTTTAGAGGACTTTGTTATCTTGCCATAAATGTATCTGATACCAAACATTTATTTACGAATATCAGAACTAGATGGTAGAATTGAAGCAGATCCCAACTTTATAGTACCATCAAATAAATCCTTCTGAAATCGAAATGGATCATTTGCCTCCAACCATCGACGATGTCCCATATAACAGAACTTTCCTCCATGTTTTAACCAAATTGAATGGGTTGATTTACCACAAGAAGGACATGCAACTCGTCCCTTAGTGTTCAGCCAGATAAATTATCATATGTAGGAAAATCATTAACAGTCCATAATAAAGCTGCCCGCAGATTGAATGTTTGGCCATTCGAAGCATCAATTGTACTGATACCCTCCCATAGTTGTTTCAATTCATCTATTAAAGGTTGTAAGAAAATATCAATATCATTGCTTGGACCCTTATCACCTGGAATGACCATTGATAAAATAAGTGAAGACTGTTTCATGCATATCCATGGTGGCAAATTATAAGGAATCAGTACAACTGGCTAAGTGCTATAGACAGAACTTAAGGTCCGAAATGGATTGAACCCATCATTGGCTAAACCCAGCCTGACATTACGAGCATCAGATGCAAAATCAGGATGTCTGTCATCAAATTCTTTCCATGCTAAACTATCTGCTGGGTGTCTCAGCATTCCATCTTTTATATAGCTTTCATCATGCCATCTCATTGACGAAGCTGTCTTTGATGATGCATAGATCCTTTTCAATCTAGGTACAAGAGGAAAATAGCGTAATACCTTTGCCGGCTTTTGTTTAATTTGTGTTGCATCCAATTCATCTAATCCCTCACTCTCATTTCTTTTTTGCTTCGTCCATCATGAACATCCACACACATGGCACGACTCTTGATCGACATGTTCTCCTTGATATAATATACAATCATTTGGATAGCTATGAATCTTTTCGTATCCAAGATCCAATTCCTTTACTAATTTTTTGGCTTCATAACAAGATGTTGGTAAACTAGTACCTTCAGGAAATGCATCCTTTAACAACTTGAGCAGCATAGTAAAACTCTTGCCAGACCATCCATTCAAGTATTTTATATGAAACAAATGCACAAGAAAAGAAATTTTTAAAATGTTCTTGCAACCGGCATATAATTCTTGATCTGCATCTCTTATCAGCTTTTGATAACGATCTGTTCCAACATTAGTTAGGGGTATCGGCTCTCCATCATGTATAGATTCAGTAAATATAGGATCCTCAGGTAACCCAGCTGCTACTTGTCCTCCACTGTAATCTCTAGGATGTTGAGCACCATATTCAAAAGCATCTCTGAGCAAATCCCTGATATCATCATTTCTTGCAAGATTTTTCTGTTGGTTACTGGATCCAAAATCAGGTATATGTTCCATGTTAGAGATTTGGTTACATATAGATTGTAACCTTGACTCTCCATGAAAAAACCACTCAGTATAACCTCTTAAAAAACTATTCCATACCAAATGTTCTTCAACAATATTTGGATATAGAGAACTGTACTCCATCCAGATATTCTTTGCTATTCCTCGGTTTAGTTATCCAACTCTTATCCATTGTAAGAAAAAGCTAACTGAAATAAATAATTATTTAAAATAAGTTTATTCAATAGATCAATTACAGTATTATTAAATGCACCCTATCATCAACTAATAGGTAAAGAGGTCCTATCCCATTCAAGAATTGCATTAATTATATAGGTCATTTACAGTAACCAAAGGATACGCAATAGAAGTTCCAGAAAAATTTTGGCAGCATTTCTCCTTAGTTCTCCCCATATAAATAAATATGTATGAGGAGAACTAAAAGAAAATGATATCCGAAATATATCTGAAACTCTATCTGTACCGTTTGATTACTGTAAGCACCTATAAAATTATTTGCAATTCTTAAACTGTCCAAACTGGACATTCAATTGATCACTGTACATATTTCTCCCATCCGTACAAAAATAAAATAATTGTACGGATGCTGTAGAATATGTACTTTAATCAATTGATGGGTCTATATTTCTATGCAATGCAAATTTTTTAAAAAATATCTAAAATATCACAATTGATTGTAACAAAGCTACAGATGGTATTGAAATCAAAGATTTGCAAAAATGAAACTAACCCTAAAGCATAACATGTTCAGTAAGATGCAGGTATATAACAAAAAATTTATAAATAAACAGAAATAATCTACTAAGGAGAAGAACAATAAATAATAAAAAATAATGTACATACCATGATCTAACAATAACAATTTTAATATTATAGTGCACCCTTCTTATTGGAAAAGAAAGGAACAAGATAATAGTATAATAATGTTAGGAGCCTATGTTTATGGATGGGGCAATTAGAAAAAGGTTGGTCTGGAATGCTTGGCATGAGTATAGATAACATGGTCGTTCTCATATTGAAGTTCTATAACTGAGAAAACAGCTTCATTCAATACAAGTCCTTATCATTAGTAGCAACTCTAATTTATCAACATTAACTGTAAGTTATTTTAGTGTCGGATATTATGCTGGGTAGACGTTAGTCTACTAATAATATGGGTAGGTTAGGTAAGCTCATCGGTATGTGCAATAAAACAAGGAGTCATCTATCCATCAATACACGTACCATATAATATGTTGCTTGGCAATTAAAATAATTAGGATATGATTAAGGCTTCAAATGGGTCGGGTTAATCCATGGCCCGACTCGACCCGATTTATTTAGATCTGATCCAATCCATTTAGACCCGACTCGACCCGATTCATTTAGATCCGATCCAAGCTGCAAGTGCACAATGCACTAGATTTGATAAATATAGATAATTTTATTCACATAGTTTGATGTTTTGGCCAATGATGCCAAAAAATATCGAAAATGAGAGCTTAATAGCAATTATTTGATAGCTGATTCTGTCCAATTAAAAGCCTATTTCTTTCCCCATTTATGAGGAAGTGCCAAGAAAACTAGCTCATGAAATGGGAATACTTTTCTAGCCATTAACTTGTACGTAGCTATAATCTCCCAACATATATAGACGATAGTGATAAATATGAGACAATCTTTTATGAAGTGGATTTGCAAATGATTGTCTTAAGAATCTTGGTTTGTTTTTTTCAGACCTATTAAGCATTATTGTCGATGGGTCATTATTCAAAGAGAGTATTACAAATTTTTAGGATAATAGAAATTCTACTTTAGCCATCTTCATTCATATATATATATTTTTTAAAAATTGTTAGTGTGTCAGATTTTTTGAAGACTAATTTTTATATACTAGAGCTTTGCAAATGGGCTGGCCGAACATCCAATAACCCAACTTGCACCAGCTTATCAAGTTGGTAAAGTTTTTAATACTTGGACTAAGCAAGTTGAAATTGAATCATATATTTTCTAGGATTTGGGAAGTTAAACATATTTAGGAGTGGGCTATCTCTTGTTATATATGTAGCTCATTATCTATAGACCCTTGTATCACAAAAAATAAAAAAAATAATAATAATATTAAAAAAATATAAGCATTATTGTGAAAAAAAAAAGAAAATGATGAAAGATATGTTCTCATCTTATAACAATCAAACCATAATATTCTAATGTATAAGCTAGGAGCAACTCCTGCATGACACACTTTATGCTAGGAATCGGTACCTTTGGCAATATTGAGAAGTCCTTTTATGCAAGGCATGGGATTGGAATACATTCATCTAATTTTCACTCATCTAGGCTCCAAAGGAACATCTATTGCCTTAACAATTTTGCTAATATGTGCAATATTGGAAAGAACACTGATTTATGGCATGATATGAACTAACGTGCAATAGGAAGCACCAAGGAATGAAAAAAGCCAAAAGAATATGATCCATATATATAAATGCTAACTGTACAATCACTAGAAAATTATGAATTATCTAGCCCGATAGAATTGTATTTTGAATTTGTAGTTAAAAAATTATAGTGGTTCTTTTATGTGTTTAAAGATTAACATTTATGGATAATAGAAGAATGTTGTTGGCTGTCCAAGCCAATACTTAATTAACATGCTTTTACATTTGGTTTCTTGAATTGCTATGTACTAACGCCAAAACCAGCTTTGTTGATCTAGTTTATGAGACTAGATCGGATAGCTATGAATTGGTCGAATAAATGAATTAAAAAAAAAAACCCAACCAAAAATAACAACAAAAATTAATGGATCGAGAGAGAAAAAAAAACCTGTGCGATACAACAAAGGCCGGTGGAGAGGGAGGGGCTTCGATCGGTGGGCCGGTAGGGAGGAGGTGCTGGTCGGCTCGGGCAGTGCACAGGAGATGGAGGAGGGAGAGGGAGGAGGAAGAAATTTTAGGGGCGGCAGCGGAAACTAGGGCTCGGGCTAGGGGAGATGATGGTTAAGTGAAGTCCGGCGACGTTTTCCGCCGATGCTTTTAAGTGTCGGTGGGTTGAGGGAAATTGCCGACGCTTCTAAAAAGCATCGGTGGGTTGTGGAGAATTGCCGACGCTTTTAAGCGTCGACGGATTTGGCTTGCATGGTGGCGACGCTTATAAGCATCGCTAAATTTCCGACGCTTATAAGCGTCGGCGGATTTCAAAGCTTCCCGATGCTTACACGAACCGTCGGCGGGTTCCTGGGTCTTCCCGGTGCTTCACCGAAGCGTCGGGAGAAAATAGTTGCCTTTTCCCTGTTTTACTGTAGTGCTTGTTTGGGTTATTGATAGATAAATAAAATGTTTCTTTAAATCAATGCTTGATGGGACTCTGCTATCTAAACCAAGTGACCAAAGCCGAACCATGAAAGCTAAGTCTAAGACCAAGATAGAAGCCGACCCATCAAGACAAAAAAAATAACTTTTTGAAGGATCTCTGGTTAACTTGAAAAAGGTAATAAAGTGCAGCTCTATAATGTTCTGTAGTACTTCATATTATTATATGATACTCATTAATAATGACTCCACTAGGGTTTATGAACTTGTATTTGTACATTTTCTCCTTTTGTTTCTGTGCGTTTGGTTGGTTTATGTTATATTATTTGGTGGTTGATATATGTTTTGATAGAAACCATAGGCTGATAGTTGGGATGGTATGAGAGAGATCTTGTTTTTGGTCTTTCCTATTATTCAAAGTTAACATATTTACATGATGTTCACTTGTAGTATTTTATCTGATGAATTTTTCTTGGATTAAAGTTACAGTTGTTCCTAAAAATGTCTAAATCACATGATAAGAGTGAACAAGATGTGGGAGGTTCCTCATGTCGAAGGGGACCTAATTGGACGGATTCCCTCGACATGAACATGATTGCCTTAATGCGGCAAGAATATGATGAAGGTAATTGTATAAATGGAACCTTCACAAAAGAAACATGGAAAAAGATGACCTTATCTTTTAATTAACAAACAAGGAAGAGTTTCACGTACCCCAACCTGAAGAACAGGCTGAAGGTCCTCAAAAAAACCTTCAATCTTTATTTCAACCTGGCTAATCGATTGGGTTGGGACTGGGATCCTATACTGAAGGTGCCTACTCCCGGTGATGAATAGATGTGGGAGGAGATCATTGTGGTGAGTGTTTTGTAGCTAATACCATTCTAACCAAGTGTTAAGTATATCAATTTATGTAGTTAACACGTACACCTGTATGATGTACAGGTGAACAAAGCTTATGCCCGCATTAAGGATAAGCCTTTCTCTGCTTATGAAGATCTAGAGATCTTGTTCTCTAGAACCACAGCCACGGTAGGCGCGGGGCCACATCTATTTTACCGGAAGGTGTATCTGATAATTCAACGTCTGAGGATGAAGGACAAACGACAAACTTTGATTCCTTGTATATTAGGCAGTCCTCACAAAATACTGACCGCGTATCTGCTGCTTCATTCTACCGTTTGGAAGATTCAAATGAAAGCAGGTTAGATGAAGCACCCAACAGCCCGCCCGCATGTACCTCGACACCCGTAACCGAACCAGTTTCTGAAGGACGGCCTTCCTCTTCTAGCAATAAGAGTAGGAGGTCAAATTCCCAGACCGGTAGGTCATGTCGATCTCGGATTAGTAGTGATGCAAGTGATGCACTACAAGAGATCACTGAATAAGGAGAAGAAGATTGGAAATTGTAAACGAGCTTCTACGTAGGGAGAAGCTTGGTAGGACAAATGTTTATTCTATTGCTCAATGCATGGCTAAGTTGGAGAGTTTACCCGGAATTACACCTGAATGCATAATAGGTGCATTCAAAATTTTCAAAAATGAGGACAATCGATGGTTCTTTATGAACTATGATGGGCATGTTTTGGATGCATGGCTTCGGCGACAACTGTCCGAATTTAATCAAGGCCCTAGATCGATGCAAGCTCCTCCTGCATCAAATGTCTATGTCTCAAACATTTACACTCCAACTTCCATGCATGATGTCCACAGAGCTACCCCAAATTATTTTATGAATCCGTCTATGAATCCAAACATTCACTCTACACCACATATGTTTAGTTCGACTTCTATGCAATCAGGAATTCAAGGTGGTACACCATCATTCATGGACCAAGTTTTTAGGGCTAGTACTAGAGGTAGCCCAAGTGCAGCTCATTCAACATCTACTGAACACAGCTCATAATTTTCGGAACAAGCTCTTCTGCACCACGAAATCAGTATGATGACACTTACATACATGATTGACAGATGACATACTGTGTTTCTATGTCTGCTGAAGTTAACATTATCCTTAATTACTTTACATATGCTTGAACAATGTATTATTATAAGTGCTGTATGTTTGTATTGCTATTTTTATGTTTACTTAAATGTTCTACATTTGTGTATGCTGTTATGGAATCATCATAGGATATATGTATCTGTATCTTTTTGGCCTTAATATCAATGAAATAGTACTTAAATCTCTCTTTCATATTTCTATATTTGTTTCTTTACAATTTTATTAGGCAATCCATATTGTTCTATTAGTTTTAATGCTTATTTATTGATGATATGAATTAAAGAGGAAGTATATTTTATAAGTCCATTTCTAATCCCATATATTTTATTTAGATGTCTCCCCCGAATCAGCTATTGCAATTCATTATTGATGAGGAAGATTTTTCGGATGATGTTGTTATGACATTGTTAAGTACAGGACTGATTCAGTTGAAGGATTATAACATACATTACAGGAGACCATGTCGAACTCGTCCATTTTCAGGTCACAATCTGATTACAGATATTATGAGTGGTCATCCTGACAGAGGTTACTCTCATTTTAGAATGACAAATAATATGTTTCAATAATTAGAACAGCTGCTTGTCTCACGAGGAGTTATAAGTGGCACTCGCAACGTAACCTCTATCGAACAATTGGCTTTCTTTTTTGTACTGCGTAGGGCATGGGGTCAGCAATATAGTTTTGTTCAAAACTTTTCAACATTCAGGTGAGACAATATCAAGATACTTTAACAAAGTTTTTAAAGGGATTTGTTCCCAAAAGCATGATTTCATAGTTCAACCATCTGCTGATGTGGGTGTGCATCCAAGAATACGTGATAACAACCTCTTCTATCCATACTTCATGGTATAATTCAAAGCTTTATCTAATTACTATTGCTACATTATATTCATGATTTGATTTACTTGTGTATGTGCCATCAAAGAATGCTGTAGGCGCTGTTGATGGTAAACACATACCTGCTCTAATAAAGAAGAGCAAACAACCTCGATTCAGGAATCACAAGGGAACACTTTCTCAAAATGTTATAGTAGCTGCTTCATTTGATCACACTTTTCTTTTTATATGTACTGGCTGGGAGGGCTTTGCAGCTGACATGCGTATTTTGCATTGGTATGTGGAGTCCGGTGATTTCATGGTCCCTGAAGGTATCGAACGCCATATGAATAATAAATTTCATGGGATATCGTTGACACTGTCATTGAGTTAATTTAAACAAATTTTATATGTTTCAGGAAAATATTATCTTGTTGATTCTGGATATGCGAATACCAATAAGTTCCTAGCTCCTTATTGGGGAAATAGGTACCACCTGAGTACATTCAACAATCCTCGAACTTGACGATATTCAAACAATCGAGATTTATACAACCATAGACGTGCACAATTACGCAATTATGTAGAGAAGGCCTTTGAGATTTTGAAGAAACGTTTTAAGATTTTGAGGATTGCTATACCGTTTCCATTCAAGGTACAGAAGCGGATAGTAATGGCTTGTTTCATTATTCATAATTTCATAAGACGCAACTAGGGTAATGACAAGTGCTTCAACATGTCATTAGCACCAATGCCTCCTGACCATGATGAGGATGACATAAATCCTTTGCTAATTATCAGTGATAATGAATGTTGTAGAGGGGAAGATCTATGTAATTTCATATCGAATAGGGTATGGGTTGATCATCTACACCAGGGTATGTGCAAATGAACAGAAAGCAAATGACATACCTTTTTACCCCTATACATTGGGATTTATTTGATAAATTGTTTGGTACTAACTGTTGTTAATTTACATTACTACACTACGTATAAAGTGATATTTTTTTTTGTTATACAGGAAGGCGAGTTCCTCGTTAACTACCTCCAGTAATGACATCTGAAAAATACTATGTGGTTTTTGAGGGTCGCCAAAGGGGAGTTTATGACTCATGGGCTGAATGTCAACGTGAAGTTTCTGGTTATAACCATGCTTTATATAAAAAGTTTAGGACACAATCAGAGGCATTCGATGCATTTGACAGATATGTACTAGGTTTTAACAATCCTGCTCTACATGAATATGCTATCAATGAGGTTGCGGCAGACAACATTCATCATGACAGGGGCAATAACAATCACTCGCGATGTGCCCTAATGTTTGTTGTATTACTTGCCATCCTCGTAGGCTATGTGCTGGGCTTGCTGACATGTGCTTCTAAATGAAACTAGGATGTCATGGATTATTAATATTGTATTATTAAGATGTGCTACTGTTTGTTGTATGTTGCATTTTGTTGTGTTCATAAAGTATTGCTATGTTTTTTGTCATGTGCATAAAGTATTGCTATGTTTCTCTTATATGCCAATTATGTTTGAATGGTTCCAAGTGAGTCAGATATATTATTTTGAAGTTTCTGGTTTGATGAAAGGAAAAGATATAGGGCTGCCTATCGATGGAGCATGGCCTGGAGACAATAGTTGACCCTAATATTGGTTATTTTTACATACTATTGTAGCCGCGATGCTCTAAGTCATATCAATTGCGGATAGTATCGAGCCATTTTTTTCTGATCTACATACTTCTTGGTTTTTATAATTTATATTTTGTTATTTCATATTCGTTCGATTTTTGTAATGTGGCAATAATGATGGGCTATCTATGGACGGAGCAATGCCAGGAGACAATAGTGATACGATGTATCCAGGTTTGTTACTATTGTAGCCGCAATGCTCCATTGATGAGGATTTCGCATTTTGTTGAGCCACATATTCAATTAGCCATTGTAAGGCATTACTAAAGTGGCAGCCTTTAAAGTCCCGCTATATTGAGCTTCCTTGTAAAGTTTGATTGTAAATATGTACATGGTTTTTTAAATAAGGCAATGATGATGGGCTGCCTATTGATTGATTGAGTATTGCTGGGAGGCAGGAGTGGAATTACACATTTGTTGTTTCCACATATCTTGTAGCCGTGATGCTTGATTGAGATTACATTCGCTGTCCTGAGCCATTTTTCTTAAATATATATTTGAACTAGAAGTAATAATAGCAACTTTCAGGTTGCTATACTTATATTCATGGCAGCTCTTATCATTTCAGGATTTTGAAGTTTTATATGGATTATAGGTGTTTTATATGTACTTCATGTATTATCATTTTGTTCATTTGGTTTTTGCTGGCCACAATGACTGGTAGAGGCCGTGCCACCATTATACATGCCATGCCACTTTGCCTGGTGGGTTTCATTCTGTTGGTTTTATGGTATGACTTCCATGGGTAGACATGTATACATGCTAATTACTCTGTCCTAATGTTTATTGGAACCTTGGATACTGCTGCCACCTTTTCTTCATGCTTGCATGATTTTGGTAGTTTCTTGCAACAACATTATATGCATTTCTGATCAGGTAATGATGTCGCACTTCCTATTAATCTCGTGCACTGTTTTTGATCTACTACATTGTACTTGTTATGTTTGATTGCTTGATGTGTAAAACAGGTATCCATTTGATGATTATGATCATGTGTGGGAAGGCACACTCGGCATTGTAAGACAGGTATCCTACTGAGCACTATTCTTTCCCATTTAGAATGTATCATCAAATTAGACTCTTTTGTGGGAGCTGATATTATATTCTGCATGGCTGATATGTCAGTTATATAATGAATTGGGCTTTTACATTTAAGCTTTCTATCCATTCATTGCTTAACCTTAGCATCAGAAAGAAAAAACATTGTCAGTGATTTTTCATTTTAGGGCATTCAGGGCTACACTACTCTTATACAAAGTTATAAAATGCATTCCTAACATTTGTTTGCCACTGGACAAAAATGTTCTTACCAAGACCACAAAAATGCCCTGTAGCCCTGGACCCTGTTTGTATGCTGCATGCCAGCACATCCACCATACTTCCGATCCAACTTTCACAAATTATATTTAAAATCTGTGACCTGCAGCTTGCCCCAGCGGTGGCACCCTGGATTAGCAACCAAAGATTCTAGGTTCGAGCATAGGATACAGAAACTGTTTTTTTTCCTCCAGAAGAAATTTTACCAAGTAAATTTCTGATGAGAGATAATTCATTTCTGATGAGAGATAATTCGCTTTTATAAAGTTCACTAAGTTGTCTGAAGTTTACAGTCCACTACTGAAACTTCGGAGTGAAAAGGTTTATACACAGCTCCCATTAACCAATCCAAATTATGCAGCCACTTTGAATGGATATACATATTAGTTCAAGTACAAAATTCTCGCCACAGAAACAGAAGATAGTAGCTGACAATGTTGACAATGGACTTCTCTCAATATTAAAATTAGAAGACATTTGAGCATGAGATCAAAAATAAGAGAGGAAAAAGGTGACCTCCCACAGGTCAAACGACGATTCACCTAAACACATGATGCACATCTTGTCAGTCAATTATCATGCAAGGCCTTCATTAGATATAATTTGTTGAAACTCTGACCTGCAACCCTGCAATTTTAATTTTATACAAGCTGTCATCATCATATACAAAATCATATAATCCTGAAACAAGTTTTCACATAAAAGATATTGATGTATGATGATAACTTAAACAAGCAAATGATTGGCAATAGACGTCCATACAAAACTTGTTGGTTAAGAAAAAGATAGGAAAATATGTATAGAAAAGATAGAAAAATATGTATTGTACTTCTAATTTCATCTCAGCCTATGTCGCCAAAAAGAACCATCTGGCATACTCATGCTATTGCTAAACGCGTGCCAGATAAAATATGTATCGCTTCTTGATGATACAGGATGTTTCAGTTGTTAAGTTATATGTATAGCTTGTTGGCGTTATGGTTTATGATGATATGCAGGTGTGCTTCTATAATGTTCAAGTGACTACGTGTCATTCAAGTTCCTCGTTTCACCAGAATAAGAAATTCCTGTTATTCTCCCTCGATTTTGGCGCTGTTTGGCAGAATAAGGTATATATTATTTATGTGGCAATGATGATAGGCAGCCTATTGATTGAGCATTGCTTGGAAGCAGGAGTGGAAAGGCAACATTTGTTGTTTTCCTCTTGTTGCCGTGGTGCTCAAGTGATATTACATTCGCTGTCCTGAGCTATCTTTCTAAAATATATGTTTCTACTATTTTACATTTTGGCAGATGTTGTTTTCCTACTTTTTCTAACACAGCTTCTTCATGTTGTGTGACAAGGTATGTTTATATGCATGGTTTGTTACTGTTCTGTGTTGGTTATGGCGATGATGATGGACTGCCTGTTGATTGAGCATTGCTGGGAGGCAGGAGTGGAACTTCACATTGGTTGTTTTTCTTTTGTAGCCGTGATGCTCAAGTGAATACTTTCGCTTCCCTGAGCCAAAATTTGTAACTATATATTGTAACAACTACTTAAGGCAGCTGCAAAGTGCTTTGTTTATACTGTTGGCAGCCCTTATTGTTTCAGTATGTTGACCATCGTATGTTCCAGGATGGTTCGGGATGTTTGACGTGTTAGTGCGATGTATGGATTCTTCATACAATGATTTATGATGATGTTCTTGATGTTCCATACTGTGTTTCAGTTGTTAGTACATTGTATCGCTTGTTGGTATTATGGTTTATGATGATGTTCGTCATGTTGTAGGATGTTTCAATTGTTAGTGCATTGTATGGCTTCTAGTTATTACGGTTTACGATGATGTTCTTGATATTCCAGGATGTTTCAATTGATAGTGCATTGTATCGCTTGTTGGTATTATGGTTTACGATGATGTTCTTCACGTTACAGGATGTTTCAATTGTTAGTACATTTTATGGCATCCTGTTAATACGGTTTATGATGATATTCTTGATATTCCAGAATGTTTCAGTTATTAAGTTATATGTATCGCTTGTTGGTGTTATGGTTTATGATGATAGGCATGTGTGCTTTTATAATGTTCAAGTGACTACATGTCATTCAAGTTCTTTGTTTCCAGGTATATATTATTAGTGTGGCAATGATGATAGGCAGCCTATTGCTTGAGCATTGCTTGGAAGCAGGAGTGGAAAGGCGACATTTGTTGTTTTCCTCTTATTGCCATAGTGCTCAAGTGAGATTACATTCGCTGTCCTAAGCCATTTTTCTAAAATATATGTATCTACTATTTTACATTTTGGCAGATGTGTGCTATGCTTATATTCTTGGCGGACCTTAATGGCCCTTTACCAAGATTGTTATGTTGCCATGTCAAATTTCATGTTACTTTTATCGATTGTCATAATGAAATTTTATTGCACATGTTTGGTATTTCATATATCTAAATTCAGGTAGTTTATGTGAATTGTATATTTTTCACTATTGACAAGTATTTATTGTTAAAGGTAACTGTTTATCTTTTCTTACAGGGGATATAATACTTCGAAATGGTCCGTAGAGCAGTTTGCATAACAATAGTTTATTATTGGTTGAAGCTGATGATTAAGGATTGAAGTGCACCACGTGACTGTTTTGCTGGTTAATTATATCATTTTTTTTTGTGACTTGTTGGAACTCAGGTTCATTTGTGTATTGTCTGGGCATGTATATTATATTCGTGTTCTTATAAAAAGTACTCATCTTTTATACATTTATTATGATAATTCAGATTAATAATAAAATAGGTACTTTTGATGTGGATATTACATAGTTTACTCGTGTCACAGGATATTTTTTACTTGTATTATAAGATATCTAAATTGTAAAAACTCAGAAGTCAAAAAATTGCTACTTGTATTGCACGTAGTGTTGAATAATTGCTGTTTATGTTGTAAAATATATTTGTTATGGCAAGCATTTATTAGATCATTTATTTGTGCAATAATTAATGAACCTATTTTTTAACAATGTCCACTACGAAGTTGTCTAATTAATCTGAAGAGGGGCTTGATCAGTGGGCCTTTCCCTTTTCTGGTGTAACCGAGTGCGGGTCTGAACCAGATGGCTCGACCTCGAAGAGGGGCTCGATCTGGAGGACGCCACTCGTCTCCGGCCTAGGCATCCCGGGCTCGCGGGTCCGACCTGGCGGAGGACGAAGCTTGGCTTCGACAGGCAGTCCCGTTGTCCTGGGGGAGCTCAGCCTGGCGATGGAGTCCGAGCAAGGAAATTGACGCGGCGTCTGACACGGCGGCTTTCTTTGACATGGCGCTTGTCAGCTGCCCCACGTCAACGGTCTTGCCATATCAGTTATAATAATCAATTAATTTGTATAACATCATTTTAATACATCATAATTTGAATTTAATATTAATAAATTTATTTTTAATTTTATATTTACATACAATAAATTAATAAATTATTTGGTATAACATGTTTTTAATACATCATATTAATAAATTATTATTAATATAATAATATATTTACTTAAATATAAAATTAAAAAATAATTTTATAACTCATTTTATTTATATATATAACTAGGGGTATTTTTGGGATTTCAGAAAATTCCTTTCCTATTCTAAGTATTAAAAAATATTTTTATAACTCATTTTATTTATATATATAACTAGGGGTATTTTTGGGATTTCAGAAAATTCCTTTCCTATTTTAGATAGAATACAGGCTTATTTCCATCTCATCCAAATATCATTTAAAATAACATCATATTAATTATATTAAAATAAAATAGAATATCAGATTTTTAAAAATACTAAAAATAAGTTGTTCTTGAAAAATATCTATTTCATTGACCAGACACTACCAAAAACTCACCTGCCTCTCTAATCTCTCGTATTTAAAGGGAACGACTGCGTGGGACATCCGCGTCGGACTTTCGTCTTGGTTGCTTCCAGTTCTCTACCTACGTTCCGTGACCAACACCACCACCGCGGTGTTATCCCGAATCCATAAAGTCTTCGATGTTATCCGTCATCGATCGAAGACATGATCCTCCTGCTCCTTCGGACATCCAGTCTCCCGACACAAGAAGCGGACTGTGCATGGCGACGCACACGGTGGACTGGGGAGGAGACAGACAACAGGGAGGAAGATGGCGGTGAAAATGACAGTGGTCGGCGTTGACAGCAGCAGGGAGGAGATGACCGTGACGAATCCCATGGGAAGACGGTGACGGTTGGCAGCAGGCACCCGTGAAGAAGAGGACCGGGCGGAGAACAGGGGAAGGGGCTGAGAGAACAGGGCGGCAAGCTTGATGGAAAACTCGGACTGTGCTTCGGCAAGTGGCAGCAACAAGAGGAGGAAGAAGGACGGCCATGGATGCTGATAGCGAATCAGAGAAGAAGGAGGCTCGATGTAGAGCTGGACGGTCATGGGAGCAACAGCAGCAAGAAGCAGGAGGCGGACTACCGGCGGCGGCGATAAGAGGAGGAAGATGGCATCAGCTTGGTTCTGCGATGGTGATGATGACCGTTGCAAGCGGTGATGATGAGAAGATGACCGGGAAGACAAGGCAGCTCCTCACGGTGGACGGCAATGGATTGGTGGGAGGAAGAGGACGTGCGGAACGGTGGGCAAGGCTTTTCCGGCCATTAACGGCCTCTCCGGCGTGTTCCCGACCACGAAAAGGCTCCCGGCCGTGAGAAGAGGAACTCCGGCATCTTCCTCGGCGAAGTCATGGCTTGTTTTGGCCTGTGGTCCACGGGCACGAATCGTGGACCAGCTGCAATGGCGGTTATGGACCAGCTGGGCGTCTTGTGGACCAATTGGCTGGTTCACGATGAACCAACTGCTCCAAATTTCGTGCAACACCTTTAATAATAACTTCAAAACTCATTTCCTCGGATTTTTTTTAAATAATACCAAAAAAAACAAAAATAGATGTCATACAGTACGGAAATAGGTGTTTTTGGCTAACATGGACATGCGACGCCAAAAACACCTGCCACGTGGCAGGCGGGGTGCCAGCCGGGCTTTACGCTGAAAAATTATCTTTTTCAAAGACGATTTCAGGTACCTTCTCTCCATGTGCCTGGCTCTCCCAGTCACGACACGTGACTAAAACCTTGTACCTGGCAAAAAAAATTGTTCACGTGGCATGCCAGGGAGCGAGCTGGTCTGATTTCGTCTTTTCAAAAAATAATTTCAGGTGAATGCCTTTTGGACAGACGAATTCGGACCACGTGGCAGGTTCCCGTGACTACGTGGCAGTTTTTCGAGGACGTGGCAGGCAGACGGGATGGAAAGAGACGTCTGAATTCGTCTTTTCGAAACGCGATGTCAAAGAACGAATTCGTCTTTCGAAAAGACGAATTCTTACTTGATAACATCCCCGAGCCTTCTTTTCTTTTTTTTTTTCTAGTGCTTCATTCTTCCTCTTCGGCCTCATTTGATCCGTTCCATCCCCATTGTAGCATTTTTTTCTTCCCCCTTGGCCTACTTCCCTTCGATCGGTCACCACGTTTCCCAAATCCATTCCAGCTCGACCCCATTGCTCCTGGTCTGGGTTCGATTTGAAGGTAATTTTTTTTTGTCCCACAATATTCTAAATTCATTTAGATCCTTATGTTTTTTTTCTAGATCCGGTCTATGTTAATTTGTGGTGAATATCCAAGATTGTTAGATCTTGCGGTTCAAAAAAAATGCAGGTATTTTTTTAGATGGTGTTATATTTATCGTGTAAATATTATTTTTTTTGTAATGTAATTATGTTACATGATTTTATTATAGTTTTTTGAATATAATGTTGTTGTTTCAGTTAAAATATTGAATAATGTTGATTAAATTAAAATAAACTTAGAAAATTCTTTAATTATGTTGTATGAATTTATTGCAATTTTTTTAATTTAATGTTGTTGTTTTAGTTAATATACTGATAAATCATGATTAAATTAAAGTAATCTAAGAAAATTCTTTAATTATGTTGCATGATTTTGTTGTAATTTTTTGAATATAATGTTGTTGTTTTAGTTAAAATATTGAATAATGTTGATTAATTTAAAATAAACTTAAAAAATTCTTTAATTATGTTATATGAATTTATTGTAATTTTTCAAATTTAATGTTGTTGTTTTAGTTAATATACTGATTAATCATGATTAAATTATCTCTACGGGGGTAGTGCGGTTGGTAAAGGCTTGGCTTCCCTTTGCCTGGTCATGGATTCGAGGAATGATCCCATGGGTGACTCGATTAAAATTCTGAAATTTCCGGATGCACGTGACTGGGGGTGGACCGGCTGATACTCCGACGTTGTAGAGGGGCTAGGCTGATGTACTCACCGATTTGGATAAACCCTGGAGGGTGGGGAAGGTATGCAAAAATTTGTGGCCTGTATCGAACAAAGGCCTAACGGGCTGGGACCAGAATGGGGTGCTACACCGGGATAAAACCCTCCTTACCCTTTTTGTTCTATCAAAAAAAATCATGATTAAATTAAAATAATCTAAGAAAACCTAGTATAATAATTATAGATATTATTATGTTAATTGTTTAAATATTGGTATTACTAATTTAATTATGTTGTTGTTATTGATAATATATTAAAAAATAATATATAATGCTATAATAAATAATAACTAAATTCATAAATTAAAGTTGTAAATATAAATATTAAAAAATTAATTAATAATTATGAATATACTTTTTTATGTTTTGATCAGGGAAGGAACTAGGTCGGGCTAGCCCATTGGGCTTCGGGCCGGCCCGAAATCGGTACGTGCTTCGGGCCAGCTTTTAAGTATATATAATAATATAGTATTTTCATAATTTATTATGTTAGCTGTTCAAATGTTATTATTAGTTATTTAATTATGTTGTTGTTATTATTTGATATAATCATAATAATATATTTATTGATAATGCTAGAATAAATAATAATTAAATATAAAAATTAAAGTTGTAAATATAAATATTAAAATATTAAATAATAATTATGACTATATTTTTTTTATATTTTGAGTTGATTATTAAATTTACATCAATATTTTAAAATAATTTATACATAATTAATTAAAAAAAAATATAATGATATAAACATTAGAAAATAAATTTGTATATAATTTGGTAGTTTACTAATCTGGTATTCTGAAATTAGTTTGATAAAATTTGCATTGCATTGAACCATAGACCCGTCAATTAATTAATATGCATAAATTATAGTATCCATACATTATTTTTAATTTTGTATGGATCTTAGAATTATGCACATTAATCAATTGATTGCCTAAAGTGGACAGTTTGGGAATTGCAAATAATTTTACGGATCACTTTACAGCAATGAAATGATGTGCAATGGAGTTTGAACGAAATTTCGTGCAGCATTTTCCTTTTATTCTCTGCATACATAAATATTTGTATGTGGAGAGCTAAGGAAAAATACTGCCGAAATTTTATTCGATCTTCATTGCACATCATTTCAATGCTATAAGTGATATGTAATATTAATGCAATTTCTGAATGGGATAGGATATATCTTTTCCTATTAGTTGATGATAGGATGAATTGGATATTTCTAAATATATTTTCTTGGTTAAATATATAGGGCATAATGGGAGAAACAATCATAGCATTATATTATATTAATAGTTGTATTATCAATGGACCAAATGAGATTGAGTACAACCAGGGTCCGGAAAAGGCAATTAGAATAAATTCTAGTATGACATTTCAAGAGTTGGATAACAAAATATGTAGAGTCCTGCATATTGATAGAATTGGGAAGAAAATATTGATCATCTATAGATATCCACAAGTTGTCCATCCGACATCTATAAAATATGAACCCATTCCACTGACCGATGATGAAGACATGGAGATAATGTTTTCAACTATCAATTCACATCAATGTATATTAGGTGCGGAGTTATACATAGATATCCAAACTGTAGAAGCTCCTGAACCTGTCTATTCTCAGGATGACTATGAAGAAGCTGTTCGAAATATAGCAACAACCCGTGTAACCGAACATGTTTCATACTATACTCTGAACATGGTAGCTACTGAAGTTGAAAATATTAGTTTTGTTTATCCAGTATCCCCGTTACATACGGTGGACAGTATTGTACCTGAAACTAATATTAGAGAAGTATCGGTATATACAGCTACTGATGATACGGTGCATCTAATCTACTTTTTAATGAGAATGATGATGAATGTGAAAATGATTTGCCTGATGAAGGTAATGAAGCTGGAACTTCATTCCCAGTATGAAGTCTAGAGCGAACACCTATTCCAAACTATTCTGTATTTGAAGCTCCATCTAGAACATTCACCCAGATTGATTGGGATGCTACGAATGTTTCAATGTATTCTTCATTTCAGGAATAAAATGTTATATGGCAAAGGGATGAGGAATTGCATAAAGGACTTCGCTTTATGGATAAGGTCGAATTACATACTGTAGTAAAGCAGTATTCTGTTGAAAGACATCATGAATTCAAAGTTATTGTGTCTGATCCAAATATATGGCTTGTAAAATGTAAGAACAGAGATTTGGGACGTCAGTGGATGTTGAGGACTATTAAGCATCATGCTTACTTTGAGATCTCATGATATACTGGTCCTCATACATGCCTGTCTACAATGATGTCTCAAGATCATTCTGGGCTAGACTCCATATTAATTGTTAATGAAATACGGGACCTGGTAAAAGAAGTTCCTACAATTGCTGTTGCTGGATTAGGTGCAGTGATAAAAAACAAGTACAATTATACACTAAGTTATAGAAAATTATGGGAAGCCAAGCAGAAGGCGATATCAATATTATTCGGTGATTGGATAAAATTTATTAGCACTCAAATCGGCATTCCAGCTTATGCTCAATTTAATCATGTATTCTGGGCCTTTGGACCCTCAATTGAAGGGTTTAAGTACTGTCGATTAGTTATAACTATTGACGCTACTTTCATGTATGGAAAGTATAAGGAGAAGCTGTTGATTGCAATTGCCGTAGATGAAAATAATCAGATATTTTCGCTTGCATTTGCTATTGTTGATGAAGAGTCAGCTGACACCTGGGTTGGTTCTTAGCTTGCATCAGACAGTTTGTTACATCACGTCAGGAAATTTATCTAATTTTTGATCGACATGCTGGTATTCTTGCTACAGTACAGAATAATTATCTTGGTTGGCAGCACCGAATGCTTATCATGTATCTTGCCTGCGTCATGTAGCAAGTAATTTCAATTTAAGATTTCGTGATCCCAAATTAAGGGATGTAGTGAAATAATCTGGAATGCAATTACAGCCCAGAAAATTTTAGAAATATATGACGAACATTGAAAAATTTAATCCAGAAGCTGTTCAGTGGCTGAATGAAATTCCTTTATCGAAATGGACACGGTCACATGATGATGGATGACGGTATGGGATGATGACAACTAACATATCCGAGTGTTTCAATGGAGTATTAAAAAATGCTCGATTCCTGCCAATAACAGCGTTGGTGCAGTTGACATTCTTTTGGCTTGTATCATACTTTGAAGGTCGACGTGCCCAAGCAAATGAGGCAATGGACATGAACGAAAGGTTTACTTCATTTGTCACTGGACATGTTATTTCCAAACAAGCTAAAACAACATCACATAGAATTATAAGGTTCGATAGAGGAAGTG
Source organism: Areca catechu (assembly GCA_021397845.1). Classification (NCBI taxonomy): domain Eukaryota; kingdom Viridiplantae; phylum Streptophyta; class Magnoliopsida; order Arecales; family Arecaceae; genus Areca; species Areca catechu. The sequence continues at coordinate 97,030,325 of CM038052.1, read as the reverse complement.
GCCAATTCCAGGTCCAAATTGCTAGACGTGGTCCTAACATGAACAGAGACAACAACATACAGGTACCTACTATCGATATGTATTATTAAAAATATATTATATATTCTGTTGTGTACATGTCGAATTATAGTTTTTGATGTTGTAGGTTGTTCGTCTATCCCAGCAGAAATGTACGTGTCAAAAATGGCAATGTTATCATTTACCTTGTCTCATGTCATGGCTTCTTGTGCACATGTTGCCATTGATTTTTATAGATACATTGATCGGTGCTACACATTACAAGAAAATCATCAAACATATGCACCACAATTTCAACCAATTCCTTACGAGAAATATTGGCCACAGCAAAGTGGACATGGTATCATTATTCCTGATATCAATAGGTTACAACAAAAAAGTAGGCCACGATCCACAAGGATTATAAATGATATGAATATCCGAGAAGTTGGTAACAAATGCAGGTGTACAATCTGTAAGGAGGAAGAGCATGACAGATGGTCATGTCCAAGACTTCTACAACCAAATCAGTAAAAAGATAGTAGTCAAATTGCACATAAATTTTAAGGTACATCACATATTTCTATTATTCATCTGATGTTTATTTATTAATTGATACAGTTGTACTCATATTATTTTCATTGATTAAATTATGTTGTAGTTTCAGGACTACATTATGTTGTTGCTTCAGGAGTCCTATCGCATGTTCATAGTTCATGTTGTCCCTTTGTATTATGTGTGTTGGATTGTAATATAATTATATGTTGGGTTGTAATACAATTATTATTGTAATATAATTATTTATGGTTCATGTTAACACTTTGTATTATGCTTCATGTCTTTTTTTTAATGTAAGAATTTATATTATATTTATCATGTTTATGATTATATCATAGTTATGGATCCCAGTCCTTCCGATCATACTGAACTATACGCTCAGGAGATACATAGATCGATTGTAGTATGGGATGGACAGGATACTACAGTTTTACATTATCGTCGACGAGAAAATGTTATGCGCATATCCATACCGCTAGATCGGTGCATAGTACCTTTGATGATTCATTTCGATTTTTATGGACTTGCACGGATTGATTTCATTAAATTGGACTGGGATTTGATCACTGCTCTTGTTGAGCGTTGGCATCCAGAGACGCACACTTTTCATTTCCCGCAGGGAGAGCTCAACATCACCCTCCAGGACGTTGCCATTCAGCTTGGTTTTCCGGTGGATGGTCTACTAGTGACAGGTTCTACAGGGATAGATTGGGGACAGCTCTATCATGATTTATTAGGAGTTGTCCCACCATAGGGTAGACTCCAGGGATCGCGGTTGAGTCTGGTTTGGCTTACGGAGTAGTTTCAGCACTTACATATTGATGCCGACGAGATAGCCATACAGCGCTATGCTCGAGCATATATTTTGTAGCTTATGGGTGGGTGTTTATTTATAGATAAATCTGGGAATATGATGCATCTCATGTTTCTACCCCTACTAGCAGATTTGGATGATGCTGGACACTATAGTTGGGGTAGTGCAGGGCTCGCATGGTTATATAGGGAGATGTGTAGGGCGAGCAGGAGAGATGCTAGTGACATTGCCGGTCCATTATTACTGCTACAGTTATGGGCATGGGATAGATTCACGATCCTTGCACCATGTAGATTACAGCGCCAGGCTCCAGATTCGATGATCGATTTCGATGATGATGGAGCTGGTTTACCACAAGGTCCTTTAGGGATGCGGTGAGTTCGATATTTATATTAAAATTTATACTGTATGATATTCACTGACTTATTTAATAAATTTATTTTGCAGATGGAGGGATGTTTTTTGTGTGACCTAGGTACCGACACATGTGGTCTCCTCTTATCGTTACATGATAGATCACTTCAGACTAGACGAGGTAATCATTAGCGCTTATTCTTTTTAAAATGGTTGATTAGTCTTATATTATATGTTTTTGTTTAATGAATTATGCTTTAAATTATTTATGAACAGGTGATATGGCAGCCATATTCTGCTGATATACTTGCACAGTTACCAGGATACTGTCTAGATGGGCAGCATATCTGGTGTATTCGAGTGCCACTTATCTGTTTTCATATAGTGGAGTGGCACTTACTTGATAGAGTGATGCGCTAGTATGGGTTTCGACAGGTTATGCCTGAGCCGGTTGATACACGTTCGGCTCTGCACTACATCGATCTGAGAGGACGACCCGACCAGGACTGGTCGCCACTCATCACAAGTTCGTTCATTTATGGATGAGTCAACTTGATCATATTATAGATGGTGCTCCAGATGCTAGTATCATGGATTATCACGATCCCTATATGCAGTGGTACCGCAGCATCACGCGTTGATTCATCAATCGTCCTGGCATGGTTGATGATTATATGGTAAGAAATTTAAATTTTACTATTTATTAATATTAAATTTTATATTCCTTATAATTCATTATTTATTTTTTATCTTACAGAGCAGTGCCATCACATGGATACTTTAGATGGCTCATCCAGATTGCATATCGATGAACTCTGAGACTATTACGGAGGTTTGTCATTATGTCCTTCATACTATCGGTGAGCATGCACATGTCCTGTTACGGGAGTTTTATCAAGGGGTCGACAGAGAGTACGAGACTCCTTCGCCTTACGACTATAGATCTTCATCGGGAGCACCTCCATCATTCCAGCATGGATGAGGTACTCGAGAGTATAGTACCTCTCAATATCCGATGCCCGACTTCACATCTATTGATGTTGTTGTTGCACATTTTGAGTCTACCGCTACATTAGACTACATGTCACAGCATGATTATTCCGAACATCGAGGACATGCCTATGGTGAGGGTTTGTCGCATCACGTGTTGGCACAGCAGGCATCCCAGGTCGGGAAGTATATGACAGAGCATCAGCCACCAGCTGAAGTTGTACCTCCACTTCGTCGTGTCCAGCCTCCATGCAGGAAGAGACAGCCACCATGTGGGACCTAGGATATATATTTTTTTATGTATTGTATTTATAAAACTATATTTTGAAATAAAATTTAATTATAAAATTCATGATTTCTCATGTGGTAATACAATAATTAAGACAGAGAAGATATATAGATTGAAATGATATCCAGCCCGGTACCACTTCGGTTGACAATCCGGTGTTAGTACGATTTCCAATTCGACACCAGTTCAGTCGATAGTTTATGGTTTAACTGTTTAGGGTTTAGTGTTAGTAAAAAAAATTATTTACATCGAGTCATGGAAGTAGAAATGATAAGTCATCATGAATGAAATTTTTTTAATAATAATGTAAAAAAAATTTCAATGATACGGTTGCCAGGTTCTGGCCTTCAATCCTGACACCGGTCTAGCCCACTTACTGCCATCGATCTTACCATGATCCGACGGCTAGAGTCCGGTACAACTGGTCTGAGCATCAGGGTCTGGACATCGGTCTGGCCCCCACTCCTGTCATTGGTCCTATGGTCCGTCCGGCATCTAGGGTTCGGCTACCAGTCACGTGTTTAGGGTTTATCGGCATAATTTGAAATCATCTTTGACAAGAAGCGGCAGTGGGTTAAGGGGAAAGAAATCGTAGTGGGGCATGCAGGAGGAAAAGAGAAGAATGAAACAGAAGAAAAAAAATTCAAAAATTGGGCTCGAAAAAAATTCAAAAATCTAATTTTGTAATTTTTTTCGTATTATTCAAAAAAATTCATAAACCTGACTAGAGAAAAATTCAAAAATTTATTTTTATAATTTTTTTTCATTATTCAACAAAAATTTAAAAACTGGGCTAGGGAAATTCAAACATAGATATTATTTTTTTCCTTGCATTATTCAACAAAAAATTCAAAAAAAGAGAAAAACCACTAAGAACTCATCTTCGGGAAAGATGGGTTCTCAGCTGCCTGAAATCGTCTTTGCCAAAAATGATTTCTTAGCTCCCTGAAATCATCTTTAGCAAAGATGATTTCTCAGTGAGAAATTGGCTTTGCCAAAACAAGTTCTCTTTGCGCCACGTGTCGTGGCTGGGGGAGCCAGGTTACGTGGAGAAATCATCTTTGCTAAAGATGATTTCTCAGTGAGAATTTGACTTTGGCAAATATGAGTTCTCTTGGCTGCCACGTGTCGCGGCTGGGGGAGCCAGGCACGTGGAGAGAAGGTTTCTGAAATCGTCTTTGGGAAAGACGATTTCTCAGCGTGAAATCATCTTTCCCAAAGATGATTTCAAGCTCGACTGGCACCTCGCCAGCCACATGGCAGGTGTTTTTGGCACCGCGTTTCCATGTCAACCAAAAACACCTACTTCCGTATATATACTATACGACACCTATTTTTGTAATTTTTTTAGCATTATTTAAAAAAAAATCTCATTTCCTGGCTCAATTGAAGTTCGATTCGCACGCTATTCACGATGTTGGATCCCAAAAATCATGCTATTCACATTACTAGAGTTCTTTCATTAAAACACTACATAAAAATATTAATTTTAATAAAATAAAGTCAATTTGATCATAAATTAATGCACTTGTTATTAATTTTTATACACTTATCACTCCTCCCAACTTAAATCTTACTCGTCCTCGAGTAAATAATTGATTAAGGAGACTACCAAAACTCTTAATACCTTACACATCTTAATACCTTACACAAGTTTACTTAGACTCAAAAGTTGTTCTCATATCCTTTTTATAAGTAGAAGATTTTTCATTAGATAGTAGATGAAATGGGTCATTGGGATATTAATGCTTCAAGTAAATTGGTTAAGTACAAACTCTTCATTTTTTGAAATAATTCTTAACCAACTCCTACTGTTATTTCTAAATCCTCTACTCCCATAGAGTGGTGAGATATCATTTTAGTGCAAGGATATTCCTCTTATTGTGACACTTTTCACTCTTTTTTTTTATGAGGCACACCGATGCCTAAGAACATAGGAGTTGGCCTCTACCGATGCTCACTTAGGAGCTCATTCCAAGCACTCCTTAAGCAGTCAATGAGGCTCGTTGATGCCTGAGGGCATAGGAATTGGCCTCTATCGATGCTCGTCCAGGGGCTCATGGTTGAAGGCTCCTGGCTAAGTACTTCTTGAGCGATCAACGAGGCTTGCTGATGCCTGAGTTTGTAGGAGTTGGCCTCTATTGGTGCTCACCGAGGGGCTCATGGCTAAGCACTCCTTGAGTGGTTGTCAAGGCTTGCTGATGCCTGAGGGCATAGGAGTTGTCCTCTGTCGGTGCTTGATCGCTTTGTAGGCGATCAAAAATAATTCACCAACTCAACTCTATAGCAAAGGTGAGTCGGGAACATATCTTAAAGGACTTTAGGACTAAGTTATGATTTTAAAAAGAAAAGAAGGATAGTTGGTGTTGTACAAAAATAAAAGCAAGAAATAAACTACTTCTAAGAGTGAAGCAAGTGAAAGGGATTATTTCAGGCATAGAAGATTGGTTTTGTACTGCCAAATTGTAGTTCTTTTATAATTAAGATGTAATTAATTTTAGAAATTTACATGTGTTCCCTTGGCATGCCCTGTACCCATAGCAGATCATGGTATGTCTTCGAGAGGTACTAAATATCCAACTCTTCTTTTCTCGGCATGTCCTATATCCATAATAGATCATGGTACATCTCCAAAAAGCAAGAGTTGTCCCTAACCTCAATCTAATAATAAAGAATAATAAAGAGTGAATAAAAGAGAACAAATAATAAACTCATAAATAAAAATATACTCTTTTATTGTAGACCAAAGAAATATAAAAGATTGGAGAACAAGAAAACCCCGCTCTGCTGTGTACAAAATTTTTTCTTCCCTCCTGCACTTCTGCACTACCCTGCTTCTAAGTTGATCCTCTCATGTTCCCCTATGCAAAGGCTTTAAAGGGACTCCAGGGAGTTGATTGTGGTGCGGGCACCAGACTCAGAAGAAGACTTCAGGGCTCCATCTGGATCTCTGATTGACATTGCCCGAAGAATTAGGGTTTTCTGGTTTTGTAATAAGAGTTGACTTGGTCAACTCAATTTTAGTTTGAGTCCGTATTTCCCTGTAATTTAAATTTTGTTGAGTCATGTTGACTCAATACAAGTCCTAGTAGTGGTCTAGGTCTTCTCCAAGGCGCAACATTTTCTCCTAGGACCAAGCAAGTGGGCGCCACACTCCCAGCCACATGCCAGAGTCCAGGAGGCGCCACATCTCCATCCAGTGTGCCTTGGTCCCCACACCACAAGAAAGCAGGTCCCTTCTTTCATGCGCCACTTGGGGGAGAAATCCATCAAGATACCTCAATCCAAGGAGGAGCCAACTTCTTTCCAGATAAACCCAAGCCAGGATGGCAAGAATTTTTCTTGAAGAGAGGATCAAGGAGGTGCCCCACAATGTTCCATAAAAACCCAAGTTATAAAAGGGAAGAGAGCATGTCTTGGGGAGAAAATCAAGGAGGCACCCAAAAGTTTCCTAAAGTGCCAAAGCCATGAAAGGAAGAAGCCTAAACTTGTGGAGCAAGACTAGGAGGTGTCCAAAAGAGCCAAACCATGAAGGGAAAATCCTTGATTCATGGAGAGATACTAGGAGACACCCCCATAACCTGCCATTTGGAGCTGATTTTCAAGTTTTCTTGGAGTTTTTGGGTTGCCCACTCATGGAAGGAGTCTTGGGAAGAAAATTTGATGCCTAAAGTATGGGTTAGTCCTATTAGTCCCACATGGGAAGTGTATGAAATTTTATTTTATTTTGTTATGTCTATATATTCAACTCTATGTAACTCTTGAAGAAAAAAGATGAATGAAATCAATTTCTTTGTGAGCAACTTTGTGTTTCTCTCTTCCGCACTTGTATTCAAGTGTTGAGCTCCGTGAGGGAGTAAATCCGGGTTCCCTAGGAACCTTGAGGAGGTGTGAGATCTCCAACCCCAAAACCCTAGCTTAGTCCACCCATCTCTACTCCACCACCACCAAACCCTAATTTTCCATCTACATCCCACGGCCCCTCTCTTCCACATAGAGGCCGGCCACCAGCATCCAGGTTCAGATCAACTGTTTCAACTACAGAGCAAGTTCAAAAGATCTCCGGAACTTCTACATCCAACAATCTTCATTAAGTCCTCAGGTCAGTGTCTTTCTTTGAGTTTCTGGTTCTTCTTTTGTTCTTCTTCTTCCAGATCCTGAGTTCGAGAAGAAGGCCAACCTTGCCATAGGACTACAATCCGAGGATCCATTGCGAAGATACCCCGTCTCCAAGGATCCTACAATCTGCTCGAGAGTGTCCTTTAATTGAAGCAACGAGAGATATCACAGTCAGGTATAAAACCTTCTCTTCTCTCTTCGTCTGTTTCTTGAAAGAGGAGTAAACCCTAGATCTGGGGGTTTCTCAATCCCCAGCGATCCTACTTCTGAGTTACTCTGATAATCCAATCCTTTTAATTGTGCTTTCTGTCATTTCTTAGTTTCTTTCAACATTAGTTTATCTTTCCTTTGAGTCAAAGCCGACTTATGAAAATATAAAAAAAAAAAATACATTAATCATAATTTGCTTCCGCATCGCATCATCCTTTTTGTTCTGCATCATTTTTGCACAGAGCTTTTGTTCTACATCAATTTTGGTATCATCAGCCCTGTCTGTCTAGGGTTTCTGTTTTGATTGCTTGTTTGAGTCTCTCTCTTTTTACTTTGTCTGCTCGAAGTAGACTCCCCAGGACGTCCGGTCCTAGGAACGAAGCGAGGTGCAAACCTCCTCTTCCCATTCCATGGGGTGTTCCTAGGGCGTGTAGGGGATCCGTTGGGTTACAACTTCGTAGCAGGAATTGTAAACAGGGAAGTACTCTGTTTTCAGCCCGTAATTACCCTGTTGCAGTAATTATTTCTCATTGCAGGTAACTACAAATTTAGCGATTTTTGTTTTGTTGAAACCAGTATAATTGCAACTATTTTGCATAATTTTCCTATGATTTATTGGTTTCCATGAGATTTCTGAGAATTAAATTACTACAACTCTATTTTTGTGTTTCTGTAATTCAATTATTTTTGAGTGATCATCTCTTAATTCATCTTAAGGGCATTTGAGCATCTAAGATAAGGGGAGGAGTTGATAACCTCTCCTTAGCCCAAAACCACCACCCACTCATTCGATCCTAAGCCTTTAATCTTAAAATTCATTAGACCTAATTTGCCCTAGTGGGCTAGGGACACCAACAAGTCGGGTCTAGGCTAATGTTGAGTCAGTTTGTCTAGTTACTCTGTGTGTGCTTTGTACTCAGTGTCTAGAATGGTGGTTCAGGGATTCTATCCCGAAGGGCTTGTGTGCTGGTCCGCCTACCTGGCCAATCTCTGATTGGTGTCTAGGATTGGCAATTAAGGACCTAACACTCCCCTTACACCTGCCTGGCTGAGTCCCGAGTTACTACAGGCTAGCTTGCCACTCTGATTGGGCATCTAGTTTGGGCTCTAGGTCTAGTTAGCCCGTAGTCGTTTCAGTCGAGTCTCATTTGGTGTGCTTGCTTGCATCATCATGTCCACCCGGAACGGAGTACTCTACCAACCTGGTCAAACCCAACCTGATTTAGAGGCCATGATTAGAACTATTACCGAAAGTATGACCAAATTGAGTCAGGATATGAATGAGGGTTTTGCCCAGTTTAGAGACCGAGCCGAGGGACTTGAGAAACGTAGACATCAAAATTGGACCCCTGATCTAAAATTTAATAGGCCCCAACCTCACCCATGCCAGGAGCCTAGGAGGACTTTATACCGTGATCCCGAGCATAACCCTAGGAGCCTATACCCATACTTGGTTGACTCAGAGAAGGGACCCGTTAGGAACACCAAACCTTATGCACCCACTTTTGATGGAAGACAAGACACATATATTAAGTGGGAAGAACAAATGGATCGATATTTTGAGTGCACTAATATATCGGAATTAGGACAAGTTAGGTTGGCCAAAACCAAGTTCACCAAACATGCAAGGTCGCATTGGTATGCTATTGAGCATGAGTGTTATCAAAGAAAAGAAGAAATATATACTTGGAGAGATATGAGAAGTAAGTTGAGAGATAGGTACCTAGGTAGATCCTATGAGAAAAGACTTTTAGACCAATGGTACCAATTGCGACAAGGTAATACGCATGTGTCTAAATATATCGAGGACTTCCAGTGGTATGACATAAAATGCAATACCATTGAGACCGAAGCTCAGATCACATCGAGGTTTAGGGTTGGGTTACACCCAGACATTTATAGGAAGCTATGCCTTGAAAAGACCAATAAGTTAGACCGAGCCTACCAAGAAGCCCAAGACTATGAGTGGTCTTTAAGATATAACCAATCAAGTACTTTGGACTTAAAGCCAACCTCTACCAACTTGAGTCAAGTTCCGATTGATCCGACACCCGTAGTGAACCAGACTCTTGTTTGTCAATTCCCACTTGTGTCACCTCTTGACCAGAAGGATAACACTGAGAAGGAGTTAGGCATGGTCATCCCAAAATTAGTTGACCCGACCAGAGCCGTACTTAAAGAGGAATCAAAGGAGAATAGATTAGAACCTTTCAGTGAGATTGAGGAAGAAATATATGAGCCTGACATAAGTTTGATAGATGAATATGAAGAAGAAGAATTTGAGGATATCTCTCCCGATAATTCAATTAACCAACTCCTACCTAATGGGGTTATTGAGGGGACCCCTGCCACTCAAGGAATTCAGGAGCTAACCCTTAGAGAAGACCCTTTTGAGGAAGTTCAGGAAGAAGAAATTACACCCAATGAATGTTTAAGTGAGAATACCCCTGAACTCATTGAGGAATCCAAAGAAGACACCCCTGAGTCAAATCTGGTAGAGAAGTGTGAAGAAGGAAGGGGTTCACAAGAATTGCCCATTGAGAAGGTCCAAGAACAAGAAAAAGATAGTAGCTTAGAGGACTTTTTAGATAAACATTCCAAAGACCTTCCTGATAACCTTCCATCTTCTAGGAGCACCCAGCCTACCCTAGAACTTGCACTTGTAGACCCTCCTAGAGCAAATCATGAGGTTTGGATGAGTGCACCTATAGAACAATGTCCTCATTTTAAGGTCATCCTGAATAACCAAGGTTTGTTTCTTGTTTCTGATAAGCCACCTCAAAACTCTGATTCTTATTTCCTACCCTTCCCTGAATCTTCTCATATTTCTAGAGCTATGGGATTACACTTTACTGAGATCTCTAGGTTGCAAGACTCCTTAGAACCTATTAGGTTTGCCACCTACTTCTGGAAGACCTTATGGCACCTACTAGGCATCCATAATAAGTTTTCATGCTCTGCATGCCATCCTCCAACCCAAGGTCAAACCTAGAGAGCCGTAGTTTGTTAGGTTTAGACCTAGGGTTCCTTTGGAATAAAGTCCATTCTTTAGGAATGCGTCGTCAGTCTAGTTTAGTTTTTCTTGACCCTTTACTAGGCTTTGATTCAGATTTTGGTTTGATTGAGAGCACCAGGAATTGGGATTTGTATTTTGTCTAGGACTAAATTTGCATATAATGTTTCGATCAATAGGTCTATAGGCTAGAGTCCCTTTGAAATTGTTCATGGATACAAGCCTCACACACCACTTTCTCTGATTTCACTATTAGTCCACACACACAAGTCTCTTGATGCACTTGCATAGCATGTAAAGGACTTGCATAAAGAAATTCATGCCAAAATAAATTTAAGTAATGAAACTTTTAAGAAGTTGGCTGATTCTCAAAGGCGAGTCAAAACTTTTGTTGAGGGAGACTATGTAATGATTAGGTTAAGGCCTGAACAGTTTCCTCCTGGAACTGTTAGAAAGTTACATGCTAGAGGAGCTGGACCATTTAGAGTGGTGAAGAGAGTAGGGTCCAATGCCTATGTGCTCGAGTTGCCTTCAGAACTAGGCATTAGCTCCACTTTCAACATTACAGACCTAGTAGAGTATAGAGAGCCAGCTATGATTTCCAGTGAGCCTTTTTGAGCCTAATCCTACTCTTGAGAGTGAACCCAATCCTGTGTGTCCACCAACAAACTGGCCTGTGAGGAAAGAGTAGATTGAAAAGATCCTGGATGATCAGGTTATCTCTACTCGTAATCGAGGATACCAAAGATACCTGGTCCGCTGGCAAGGAAGGCCAGATTCTGATAACTCTTGGATCTCCCAAGAAGAATTACAAGAATTGGACCCAGACCTCTTGGAGAGATACCAGAGCCAGCTTGATCCATACTCGACAGGGTCGAGTTCCTCCCACCCCGGGAGAATTGGTGCGGGCACCAGACTCAGAAGAAGACTTCAGGGCTCCATCTGGATCTCTGATTGACATTGCCCGAAGAATTAGGGTTTTCTGGTTTTGTAATAAGGGTTGACTTGGTCAACTCAATTTTAGTTTGAGTCTGTATTTCCCTGCAATTTAAATTTTGTTGAGTCATGTTGACTCAATACAAGTCCTAGTAGTGGTCTAGGTCTTCTCCAAGGTGCAACATTTTCTCCCAGGACCAAGCAAGTGGGCGCCACACTTCCAGCCACATGCCAGAGTCCAGGAGGTGCCACATCTCCATCCAGTGTGCCTTGGTCCCCACACCACAAGAAAGCAGGTCCCTTCTTTCATGCGCCACTTGGGGGAGAAATCCATCAAGATACCTCAATCCAAGGAGGAGCCAACTTCTTTCCAGATAAACCCAAGCCAGGATGGCAAGAATTTTTCTTGAAGAGAGGATCAAGGAGGTGCCCCACAATGTTCCATAAAAACCCAAGTTATAAAAGGGAAGAGAGCATGTCTTGGGGAGAAAATCAAGGAGGCACCCAAAAGTTTCCTAAAGTGCCAAAGCCATGAAAGGAAGAAGCCTAAACTTGTGGAGCAAGACTAGGAGGTGTCCAAAAGAACCAAACCATGAAGGGAAAATCCTTGATTCATGGAGAGATACTAGGAGACACCCCCATAACCTGCCATTTGGAGCTGATTTTCAAGTTTTCTTGGAGTTTTTGGGTTGCCCACTCATGGAAGGAGTCTTGGGAAGAAAATTTGATGCCTAAAGTGTGGGTTAGTCCTATTAGTCCCACATGGGAAGTGTATGAAATTTTATTTTTTTTTGTTATGTCTATATATTCAACTCTATGTAACTCTTGAAGAAAAAGATGAATGAAATCAATTTCTTTGTGAGCAACTTTGTGTTTCTCTCTTCCGCACTTGTATTCAAGTGTTGAGCTCCGAGAGGGAGTAAATCCGGGTTCCCTAGGAACCTTGAGGAGGTCTGAGATCTCCAACCCCAAAACTCTAGCTTAGTCCACCCATCTCTACTCCACCACCACCAAACCCTAATTTTCCATCTACATCCCACGGCCCCTCTCTTCCACATAGAGGCCGGCCACCAGCATCCAGGTTCAGATCAACTGTTTCAACTACAGAGCAAGTTCAAAAGATCTCCGGAACTTCTACATCCAACAATCTTCATTAAGTCCTCAGGTCAGTGTCTTTCTTTGAGTTTCTGGTTCTTCTTTTGTTCTTCTTCTTCCAGATCCTGAGTTTGAGAAGAAGGCCAACCTTGCCATAGGACTACAATCCGAGGATCCATTGCGAAGATACCCCGTCTCCAAGGATCCTACAATCTGCTCGAGAGTGTCCTTTAATTGAAGCAACGAGAGATATCACAGTCAGGTATAAAACCTTCTCTTCTCTCTTCGTCTGTTTCTTGAAAGAGGAGTAAACCCTAGATCTGGGGGTTTCTCAATCCCCAGCGATCCTACTTCTGAGTTACTCTGATAATCCAATCCTTTTAATTGTGCTTTCTGTCATTTCTTAGTTTCTTTCAACATTAGTTTATCTTTCCTTTGAGTCAAAGCCGACTTCTGAAAATATATATAAAAAAAAATACATTAATCATAATTTGCTTCCGCATCGCATCATCCTTTTTGTTCTGCATCATTTTTGGTAACAGAGCTTTTGTTCTACATCAGATTGCCTCAAGTAGAGGCATAGGAGCCTTTTTATAGGGTTTAACAAAGGAGAGGTTTTCATGGGTTTTCGATGTGGGATTAAACTAAAGACTCAAGCGAGTGGCTAAGATTTTATAGGACTCAATAGTTAGATGGTAAACCAAATTCCCAGTTCAATTAGATAGTAGAGTCCTGCTCCAACTCAATGCTTGACCAGTTGAGGGTTAGTTGTCATCGGATCTTGATCAGAGGTCCAGAAATCAACCACAGCAAGAAAACCAACATAGGCCTTTTGATTACTCTAAGATCCATGCAACTTCTTCCTTCCCAGATGGTTTGATCTTGTTGCCCAGCATTGTCGTCATCTCTCCTTGGGTCGCTGCTGCCACCACAGGCACCTCACTGAAGGTTCGCCACTGAGATCACCCATGCATCGCCAAGACCCGCCACTGAGATCACCCATGCATTGCCAAGGCATGACATCGGAAAGGAGATGGGTCAATAGTGAATGGTCTGATACAGGGAAGGGGATGGGTAGATGATAGTGATGGAGATGGGAGAACATTTGGGGATGGTGGCCAGAGATGGGAGAGTAGCCGGGAAACAAAGTGGACTAATTAGTGGTCAGAGATGGTGACTCAGGCGGTGGCATGGTCATGATTCGATTAATCAAAGAAGAAGGGGAAGCAAATCGCTAGATCATGGAGGAGAGGCCATGGAGAAGGTTCCTCGATAGTGAGGAGGGGGTCGGCAACTTCGGCAGCGATGGGACAGTGTTTCGGGGCTGAAAATCACTCACGATCCATGGGTCTACATCATGGATCGATAGCCATAGCAGCTTATGGACCACCAAGCCTTCTGTAGATCGGGCAGCCAGTTCATGGTAGACCAGGTGTTCCAAAATTCGTATAATTCTGAATTAAATCATCAAAAATTGATTCTGAGCTCATTTCAGGTCTGATTCGTTTCAAACTTATTTTGTTTGAATTCATAAATCGAGCTCTTTGCATTAAGACTCTCCTTTTATGTAAATGATATATAAAAATATCAATTTTAGATAAATAAAGATAATCTAATTATTAAATTAATTCATTATATATACATGTATAATGTAGTCAACACACCTCCCAACTTGAACTTTACTCATCCTCGAGTAAAGCAGATAAATTAGCAATGTATACAAACTCATCCTTAAATTAAAAATTGACCTAGGCAGTCCTTAAGGTAGTTGATACCTGGCTAGACCGTTAAGAGGTACTTCATTGGATCACTAAGTCAACCCAATTAGTGGTTGAGTGTTGACCATAAAAATTTTTAGAGGTCTTCCTTACTGTCCCCCCAACTTACTCTTTAAATCCTCTAACTTGATTGGAGTTGAGTTTGTCATCTTTTTGCACTTTAGTTCTTTTATTATTTTTTTTTCACATTTTTTAAAGGAGTCTAGTGCAATGTCCTAACCTTTTAAGTATTAGCATCCTCACCTTTTGATGCGAATCACAATGCTTACTTAGGCGAAGGAGCCAGATTAATGGTGGGGTGCCATCTTAATAGATCTCTTAACCTTCTCACCTTTTGATGTGAACTACAATGCTTACTTAGGCGAAGGGGCCCGGTTACTTTATAAAAGTTCAAGAAGAGCTGCGAGGTCTGACTGACTCTCTAATATTTTTTTTTTGTATAAAGAACTTTTTGTATATCTCAACCTTTCTACCTATGCTCTCAACAAGCAAATTCTTTATTGAGATAAGAAGGAAAAGAGTTATGGAATCACTCCTAAAATTTAATTTGGTCAACACCCTATCATTTATTGAGTTTTCTTAATGATTTGCCCCTTAGTATCTCTAAACTATCTAGGCTGTTAATCAATCATGGATTAAGGTGCCTAATTAACTTCAAATTGAGATAAAACATGGATACAAAACTATTTATTTATGGTCATACTTAAAGACTTATTTAGATTAGTTATTCTCTCCCTAACTTAATTGGCATTGTCTTCAATGGAGTAGGAAAGAAAATAAGCATATAAAAAAAAGAGAGAATACACCTAGGGTGAGTGTGCTTCAGGAGTTGAAGAGGGCTTCCTGAAGTAGCAGGCTCTTATTCTTCCTTCTAAGTTTCTGTAATTATACTAAAAAGAAGATGAGATTGTTGGGTTGCCTCCCAACCAATGCTAAATTTAATGTATTCAGCCATACTTAATGGATCTTTTAAATTATACCAGTTGATATATCCACTAAATTATTAGGTATACCTAGCCATGGCGAATGGTTAGATGAAGTCCAATCAGTAATGCTCCACACAAGATTACTTTTATGCATGTCTACAAGATGTAGCTTCTGAATGTAGGTACTAGGAGGTGGCTTGGTGTGTAGAGTAAATGTTGGTTCTAGTGTTGGGACTAGGTAAAGATTGGAGGGTGCAACAAATTTCTTAAACTTTGGTATCCAAGGTAGATCTAATAAGTCACTCAGCTTCTCCATGCTATCTATTCCAATATAGTATAGATATTTATGGGATGGGTCCTCGATAAAGTTGTCAAGACTATCGTACTCAAAGAACACATTACTTGATTCTGGAAGTGACAATTTGTTTGGGTAGTCTATTGGCAGATCAGAGATTATCTATTCAATAGCTTCTTTGGATTCATTTGGTAAACCTACAAGTTGGGTTTCCTAGTCAGGGGTTGTATCATGTTTGATGAATGGATGATTTATCTTGACTAAGAGTGGCTCTTGTTTCAGTGTAGGTGAGGTCTCTAATAAGGAAGCTCTATTGGTGTATGAGGGAGATGGGCCATCTGCTCATATTTCGTGGTCCATGGAGGAGTGGAACTACATGGTTCAAATAGTGCATTCACTTCATCCATGTACCCCTTTATGTTAAAGCTGTCAATATCAAAATGGGCTAGACAGGCTTGTAGAAGGCCTTGTGTGGGTATGTTAGGGGTGGTTTCTTCTGCAAGTTTCTCTAGCACATTTACTTCTTTAAACCCATCATTTTGTGGTCCAGTGATTGCATTAAATATATTCAACCTCAACTTTTTATTCCCAAATGATAGTCCATGGCTCCTGTCCTATAGTTGATGCATGTGTTTGCTGTAGCTAAGAAGGGTTGGCCTAGGATAATGAGATGTGTCTTGGGTTGCTACTTGATTCCATGTCGAGGACTAAGAAGTCAACTGAAAAATAAAACTCATCTACCTTGACTAACACATCCTTAAGCATCTCACATGGTATCTTAATTGATCTGTCAGCTAACTGTAAGGTGATCGAAGTAGATTTCAATTCTTCTAGTCTAAAGAGTTCATACAGAGTTCATACACTGAACTAGGTAGAAGGTTCACACTGGGCCCTAAGTCTAGGAGAGCTTTTTCAACATGGAAGTTTCCTATGATACAAGAAATAATGAAAGCTCCTGGATCCTTGAGTTTCAGAGGGGTGGTATGCTGGAAGATAGAACTAGTATGTTCCATAAGACATACTTTCTTTGGGATTTGTGACTTAGATTTATATTTCTAGGTACACAAATCTTTCAAAAATTTAGCATATGCTAGAACCTATTTGATTGCATCGAGGAGGGGGAGATTAATTCAAACTTGCTTAAATAATTCTAGTATCTCGTTGAGTCCTCCCTTCTTCTCAGCAAGAATAGATCTTAGAACATTTGGGTATGGTACTTTGAGCAAGTAGGGTGGTTTTGGTCCAATCGGTTTATTTTCATATCTCAGATCCTCCTTATCCTTAGATGGTTCTAATTCAGTTTGGGTTGGAGGTGTGGGGTGGGTCTCATTTGTTCTACTAGTTTGCTCGATGACCTTTCCATTCCTGAGAATCATAACAGATTTGGTATGTTCAAAAAAGATTTATGGGATATTGGAGCTTTCAATCATGAATTGTCCTTTCGGGTTGCTCTCAGGTTGAGA
Source organism: Areca catechu (assembly GCA_021397845.1). Lineage (NCBI taxonomy): Eukaryota > Viridiplantae > Streptophyta > Magnoliopsida > Arecales > Arecaceae > Areca > Areca catechu. The sequence goes on along the minus strand of CM038052.1, from coordinate 97,013,488 downwards.
TGGCAATTTACCTCCTTCCCTTCTACCCAGGTTTGCTGCTAATTGACTAATTTGCATTTCTAACCTAGCGACGGATTGTGTATGAGAACTGATTATTTGGAAGTGAGAGTTAAGGGTCTGAGTGTTGACTTCTATCTGGTATAAAGCCTTTAAAACTCTCTCCTCAAAAGTTGAGCTATAGCTAGTGGAGGATGGTTGAGTAGGGTATTGGTATTGCGAGTGAGGTATGCTCTTGCAGCTGGTTTCTGGGTAGTTTGGGTTTGATGGAATTGGGATAGCAAGTGGCTATGATTTCCATAAGAAATTAAGGTGATTGTACCATCTTGGGTTATAGGTGTTTAAATAAAGATCATTTTCTGGTCTACGAGATTGTTGGGCTTGAACTTGTTGGACCTGTTCATGGACAAATTCAGGAAACTGGGTAGCCACTGGGTAGTTTGTGATGTAGTGGGTGGGGCTAGAACAGATCGTATAAACTTCTTGTTGTGCACTAGGTATAGGTGGGGTAGGAGAGTGTCCCTTACTAAACATGCGATCCATCCTTTGGAACAACTCATTTACTATCTTTTATGACATCTCATTCATTTTATTATGGATATTTATGTACTGACCAACTTCATAGATTCCATCCCTTTTTTGAGGAGCAATGAGTCTGTCACTACATGAAGCAGGCATATGGTGTAAAGAATTTTTACTTAATATCTCAAATAGTTTCCATGCCTCATCCTCACTTTTCAATATGAAAGTTCCTCCGCATAAGGCATCGACCATCTACCAGTGTTTCTCTAATAGACCATCATAGAAACACTAGACTAGTTGCCACTTTGGAACTACATGATGTGGGCACTTTCGGATTAGGTCCTTTAGCCTCTCCCATGTTTCATGGAACATTTCTCCTACCATTTAGGAAAAACTAGTTATGGCTTTTCTAATTTGGTTGGTTTTTTTAATGGAGAAGTATTTCTTGAGAAATTATCTTTGAAGTTGGTTCCGAGTTGATATAGTTACTGAATCTAAGGTACTCAACCAATATTTGGCTTTGTCCTTAAGTGAAAATAGGAAAGCTTCAACCTAAAGGCATCATCAGGAAAATTTTGATTTTTTATCATGGAGCAAATCTCAAGAAATTCACCTAGATGCTTATAGGGATACTCGTTACTAAGTCCTTGAAAAGATGGTGGCATCTGAATAATACTGGACTTGATCTCATATTGGGTGGCCTCCATGGGAGTTGCTTGGATGGATGGTGAGTATGAGTACGAGGATGGGGTAAATATTTTCTTAATAGGCACAGAGGGTTGCCATCACCAGGGTCGACCATATTTGTCCCCCAGATCGACCAAGGGTCTTCTCTAACTCTTCGTCAAATGGTTGCAAGTTGGGTTGTAATGATCATTGACCTAGCATGCAACCAAATGGTCTAGGTAAGGCAATCCTAGGCTATTAAGTTTTTTTTTAATATATTTCATTAAAGAAGAGATGAGGGAAGAAGAGAGAAGAAAGATAGAGAAGACTAAAGATGATAGCCTAAGGAGTCCTAGAGCTAAGAAGGATAGAGAAGAAGTATCAGTTAAAGTTCTAGGTTAATTGCAAATAAGTTAGCAATCAATGGCTCTCTATCCTAAGGTCCCTAGTTCTAGACAGCTCCTAACTATTCAAAGGTTGCCTTTGAGCCTTCAAAGTTAGATACCAATTACCCACTGGCCAGGTAAGGGTAAGGTCGGTGGGGGTTCCCCGTTGCTTTTCTTAGATACCAAATTAGTTAGCCAGGTCAAACAATGGAACCAATTAAAGAACCACCTTCCTTCAAGGCTACATCATCCTTGAAACCCTTTCCTTAGATACCTGTGAACCAGTTAATTCAGAGCTAGTCCAACTCTTAGGGCCCCTTATCCTAGTAAGCTAAAAAATCTTTAGGGACCAACATTTAATTGACTTTAAATTAAGGCTTAGGTCAATAAAATATGCAAGGTGGTAGTTTGTGGGCCAAGGAAGGATAATGACAACTCCACCTTATATTGTTTAGGGGTTTAGTGCCCTTAAGATGTTTTATAAAGTATGCAATGTAGAAAAAGCAGATGTCCAGTACAAGTAGTTAGTTTTTAAAGCTTAATAAGTTTCTTTATTTTAATTACGTGTTATGAGATGTCTTGTTTTCTTTTTAGATTAGGTTTTTTTTTGGGATAAGTTTTTAATTTAGTTAATTAAGTATGAAAAAAGAAAACTAAATTAGTTAAGGTTATAAGGCAGTTAAGTGGTTAATCAGATTTAGAAATAGTAAATTAGTTAGGAAAGCAGTAAAATGGAAATAAATATTAACTAATTTTTCTATACCTTTCTAATTTTTAAATTTTTTTTATTTTTAAATCATAACCATTTCTATGGTCCCCGGCAACAGTGCCAAAATTTGATCGCTATTGTAGGCGGTCAAAAATAATTCACTAACCCAACTTTATAGCTAGGATGAGTTGGGATCGTATTCTCAAGGACCTTAGGACTAGGTTATAATTTTAAAAAGAAAAAAATGATAATTGTTGTTGTGTAAAAATAAAAGTAAGCAAAAAATAAACTACTTCTAAGAGTGGACTAAGTGAAAGGGATTGTTTCAGGAGTAGAAGATTAATTTTGTATTGCCAAATTGTAATTCTTTTATAATTTAGATATAATTGATTTTAGGGATTTACCTGTCTTCCCTTGGCATGCCTGGTACCTGTAACAGATCACGGTATATCTTTGGGAGGCATTAGGTATCCAATTCTTCTTTTCTCTGCATGTCCTGTATATGTAACAGATCACGGTGCATCTCTTGAAAGCAAGAGTTGTCCCTAACCTCAATCTAATAATAAAGCATAATAAGAGTAAATAAAAGATAACAAATAACAAACTCATAAACAAAAACATATATTTTTTTTGCATACCAAACAAATACAAAAGATTGGAGAACAAGAAAATCCCGCTCTGCCATGTACAAAATTTCCTCTTCTCTCCTACACTTCTGCACTCTCTGCTTCTAAGTTGATCCCCTCCTGTCCCCATATGCAAAGGCTCAAAGAGACTCTAGGGAGTTGATTGCCTCAAGTAGAGGCATAGGAACCTTTTTATAGGGTTTAACTAGGGAAAGGTTTTCATGGGTTTCCTATGTGGGACTAAACTAAAGACTCAAGAGAGTGGCTAAGATTTTACATGACTTAACTATCATATGGTAAACCAAATTCCTAGTTAAATTAGATAGTGGAGTCTTGCTCCAACTCAATGCTTGACTGGCTAAGGGTTGGTTGCCATCGGATCTTGATCGGAGGTCCAGAAATCAACCATAGCTAGAAAACCAACATGGGCCTTTTGATTTCTCTGAAATCAATGCTACTTTTTCTTTTCCTAATGGTTTGATCCTGTTGCCCAGTGTTGCCGTCGTCTCTCCTTGGGCCATTGCCGCCACCACCGGCACCTCACCGGAGGTTCGCTGGACTCATCCATGCACCACCAAGACCCGCTACCGGGATCACCCATGCACTGCCAAGGCATGTTGTCAGGAAGGAGATGGGCTATGGTGAATGGCCTAATATAGGGAAGGGGATGGGCAAATGATAGTGATGGAGATAGGCGAACATCTAGGGACAGTGGCCAGAGATGGGAGAGTGGCTGGGGAAGAAAGTGGACTAATCGATGGCTGGAGATGGTGACTCGGGTGGTGGCATGGTTGTGATTCAGTTAATCAAAGAAGAAGGTGAAGTAGATGGCCGGATCATGAAGGAGAGGGACGTGGAGGAGGTTCTCTGGCAGTAAGGATGGTGGTCAGCAACTTCGACGATGGCGAGATGGTGTTCCGAGGCTGAAAACTACTCACGGTCCATGGGTCTGCACCATGGGCTGATAGCCATGGTAGCTCATGGACCGCCGAGTCTTCTATAGATCGAGCAGCCAGCCCATGATGGACCGGGTGCTCCAAAATTTATGTAATTTTGAATTAAATCTTCAAAATTTGATTCTAGGCACATTTCAGGTTCGATTCGCTTCAAACTTGTTTTGTTTGAACTCATAAATCAAGCTCTTCACATTGACTTTCTCCTTTCCTACAATGATATATAAAAGTATCAATTTTAGATTAATAAAGATAATTTAATTATTAAATTAATACTTTTATATATATATATGTATAATGTAGTCAACACACCCCCCAACATGAACATTGCTCATTCTTGAGTAAAGTAGATAAATTAGCTATATATACAAACTTATCCTTGAATTGAAAGTTGACCTAGGCAATCCTAAAGGTAGCTTATACCCAGCTAGCCTGCTAAGAGATACTTTATTGGATCACTAAGTCAACCCAATTATGATGCAGAACGAAAGTTCTGATACCAAAAATGATGTAGAACAAAAGAGATGATGCGATGCGGAAGTAAATTAAGACTAATTCTTTTTTTTTTTTTATATATTTTCAGAAGTTGGCTTTGACTCAAATGAAAGTTAAACTAAATTGAAAGAAACTATATAATAATTGAAAGCACAATTCAAAGAAACTAGATTATCAGAGTAGTTCAGAAGTAAAGGATCGCTGGGGGTTGAGAAACTCCCAGACCTAGGGTTTCGCTCTGAACTTTCAACAGGACAGAACTAAAGAGAAGGGAAGGGTTATGTACCAGGCAGTGATCTTCACAGAGTTTGGTGGAAGGACTCTCTCGAGCAGATTGATGGATCCTCGGATTCGGATATCTTCGCAATGGATCCTCCAATACTGGTCCTTTGGCAGAGTTGGCTTCTCCTGAACTCAAGATCTGGGAAAGAAGAAGAACAAGTTAAGGAACCAGATACTCAAAGAAAGGATTTACCAGATAAGAAGAACTTGAAAAATTGATGTTGCTGAAATCCTGATTCTCCTGGATGCTGATCTGACTTCCTCTGGGATTTGCTCTGTATTCGAAGTAGCCGATCTGGACCTGGATGCTGGTGGTCGGCCTCTACTTGGAAGAGAGGGGCCGGAGATGATGAGGTAGATTAGGGTTTGGATGATTGGTGGAATCAAGAAGATGATGGCGGCTAGGGTTTGGAATTAAAGTGGCTAACCTAGGGTTTTGGTAGGGTTTTGGGGTTGGAGATCTCACACCTCCTCAAGGTTCCTAGGGAACCCGGATTTACTCCCTCATGGAGCTCAACACCTAAATACAAGTGCGGAAGAGAGAAACACAAAGTTGCTCACACAGAAATTGATTTCATTCATCATTAAACTCAAGAGTTACATAGAGTTGAATATATAGACATAACAAAGAAATAAAATTTTATACATTTCCCATATGGGACTAATAGGACTAACCCACACTTTAGGCATCAAATTCTCTTCCTAAGACTCCTTCCATGAGTGGGCAGCCCAAAAACTCCAAGAAAACTTGAAAATCAGCTCCAAATGGTAGGTTATGGGGGTGTCTCCTAGTATCTCTCCATGAATCAAGGATTTTCCCTTCATGGTTTGGCTCATTTGGACACCTCCTAGTCTTGCTCCACAAGTTTAGGCTTCTTCCTTTCATGGATTTGGCACTTTTGGAAACTTTTGGGAACCTCCTTGAATTCCTCCCCAAGACATGCTCTCTTCCCTTTTATAACTTGGATTTTTATGGAACATTGTGGGGCACCTCCTTGATCCTCTCTTCAAGAAAAATTCTTGCCATCCTGGCTTGGGTTTATCTAGAAAGAAATTGGCTCCTCCTTGGATTGAGGTATCTTGATGGATTTCTCTCCCAAGTGGTGCAAGAAAAAAAAGGAACTTACTTCTTGTGGTGTAGGGACCAAAGACACTGGATGGAGATATAGCGCCTCCTGGACTCTAGCGTGTGGCTGGGAGTGTGGCGCCCACTTGCTTGGGCCTGGGAGAAAAAAATGTGACACCCTGGACCTTGACTTGACTGAAAAAAAAGTGGCACCAACCTGGAGAAGACCTAGACCACTACTAGGACTTGTAGTGAGTCAACATGACTCAACAAAATTTAAATTGCAGGGAAATACAAACTCAAGACTAAAATTGAGTTGACCAAGTCAACCCTTATTACAAAACCAGAAAACCCTAATTCTTCGGGCAAGGTCAATCAGAGATCCAGATGGAGCCCTGAAGTCTTCTTCTGAGTCTAGTGCCCACACTAATTCTCCCAGGGTGGGAGGAACTCGACCCTGTCGAGTATGGATCAAGCTGGCTCTGGTATCTCTCCAAGAGGTCTAGGTCCAATTCTTGTAATTCTTCTTGGGAGATCCAAGAGTCATCAGAATCTGGCCTTCCTTGCCAGCAGACCAGGTATCTTTGGTATCCTCGATTACGAGTAGAGATAACCTGATCATCTAGGATCTTTTCAATCTGCTCTTTCCTCACAGGCCAGTTTGTTGGTGGACACACAGGGTCGGGATCACTCTCAATAACAGGATTAGGTTTCAAAGGCTTACTAGGAATCACAGCTGGCTCCCTATACTTTACTAAGTTTATAATGTTGAAAGTAGAGCTATTGCCTAGTTCTGGAGGCAACTCGAGCACATAGGCATTGGATCCTACTCTCTTCACTACTCTAAATGGTCCAGCTCTTTTAGCATGTAACTTTCTAACGGTTCCAGGAAAAAATTGCTCAGGCCTTAACCTAATCATTACATAGTCTCTCTCAACAAAAGTTTTGACTCGTCTTTGAGAATCAGCCAACTTCTTATAAGTTTCATTACTTAAAGTTATTTTGGCATGAATTTCTTTATGCAAGTCCTTTACATGCTATGCAAGTGCATCAAGAGACTTGTGTGTGTGGGCTAATAGTGAAATTAGATCAAGTGGTGTGTGAGGCTTGTATCCATGAACAATTTCAAAGGGACTCTAGCCTATAGACCTATTGATCGAAACATTGAATGCAATTTCAGCCCTGGACAAAATACAAATCCCAATTCCTGGTGCTCTCAATCAAACCAAAATCTGAGCCAAAGCCTAGTAAAGGGTCAAGAAAAACTAAACTAGACTGACGACGCACTCCTAAAGAATGGACTTTATTCCAAAGGAACCCTAGGTCTAAACCTAACAAACTAAGGCTCTCTAGGTTTGACCTTGGGTCGGAGGAGGGCATGCAGAGCATGAAAACTTATTATGGATGCCTAGTAGGTGCCATAAGGTCTTCTAGAAGTAGGTGGCAAACCTAATTGGTTCTAAGGAGTCTTGCAACCTAGAGATCTCAGTAAAGTGTAATCTCATAGCTCTAGAAACATGAGAAGATTCAGGGAAGGGTAGGAAATAAGAATCAGAGTTTTGAGATGGCTTATCGAAAACAAGAAACAAACCTTGGTTATTCAGGACGACCTTAAAATGAGGACATTGTTCTATAGGTGCACTCATCCAAACCTCATGATTTGCTCTAGGAGGGTTTATAAGTGCAAGTTCTAGGATAGGCTGGGTGCTCCTAGAAGGTGGAAGGTTATCAGGAAGGTCTTTGGAATGTTTATCTAGAAAGTCCTCTAAGCTACTATCTTTTTCTTGTTCTTGGACCTTCTCAATGGGCAATTCTTGTGAACCCCTTCCTTCTTCACACTTCTCTACCAGATTTGACTCAGGGGTGTCTTCTTTGGATTCCTCAATGAGTTCAGGAGTATTCTCACTTAAACTTTCATTTGGTGTAATTTCTTCTTCCTGAACTTCCTCAAAAGGGTCTTCTCTTAGGGTTAGCTCCTGAATTCCTTGAGTGGCAGGGGTCCCCTCAATAACCCCATTAGGTAGGAGTTGGTTAATTGAATTATCGGGAGAGATATCTTCAAATTCTTCTTCTTTATATTCATCTATCAAACTTATGTCAGGCTCATATATTTCTTCCTCAATCTCACTGAAAGGTTCTAATCTATTCTCCTTTGATTCCTCTTTAAGTACGGCTCTGGTCGGGTCAACTAATTTTGGGATGGCCATGCCTAACTCCTTCTCAGTGTTATCATTCTGGTCAAGAGGTGACATAAGTGGGAATTGACAAACAAAAGTCTGGTTCACTATGGATGTCGGATCAATCGGAACTTGACTCAAGTTGGTAGAGGTTGGCTTTAAGTCCAAAGTACTTGATTGGTTATATCTTAAAGACCACTCATAGTCTTGGGCTTCTTGGTAGGCTCGGTCTAACTTATTGGTCTTTTCAAGGCATAGCTTCCTATAAATGTCTGGGTGTAACCCAACCCTAAACCTCGATATGATCTGAGCTTCGGTCTCAATGGTATTGCATTTCATGTCATACCACTGGAAGTCCTCGATATATTTAGACACTGGCCTATTACCTTGTCGCAATTGGTACCATTGGTCTAAAAGTCTTTTCTCATAGGATCTACCTAGGTACCTATCTCTCAACTTACTTCTCATATCTCTCCAAGTATATATTTCCTCTTTTCTTTGATAACACTCACGCTCAATAGCATACCAATGTGACCTAGCATATTTGGTGAACTTGGTTTTGGCCAACCTAACTTGTCATAATTCCGATATGTTAGTGCACTCAAAATACCGATCCATTTGTTCTTCCCACTTAATATATGTCTCTTGTCTTCCATCAAAAGTGGGTGCATGTTCCTAACGGGTCCCTTTTCTGAGTCAACCAAGTATGGATATAGGCTCTTAGGGTTATGCTCGGGATCACGGTATAAGGTCCTCCTAGTCTCCTAGCATGGGTGAGGTTGGGGCCTATTAAATTTTGGATCAGGGGCCCAATTTTGATGTCTACGTTTCTCAAGTCCCTGTGCTCGGTCTCTAAACTAGGCAAAACCCTCATTCATATCCTGACTCAATTTGGTCATACTTTCAGTAAGAGTTCTAATCATGGTCTCTAAATCAGGTTGGGTTTGACCAGGTTGGTAGGGTACTCCATTCCGGGTGGACATGATGATGCAAGCAAGCACACCAAATGAGACTTGACTGAAATGACTATGACCTAATTAGACCTAGAGCCCAAACTAGATGCCCAATCAGAGTGGCAAGCTAGCCTGTAGTAACTCGGGACTCAGCCAGGCAGGTGTAAGGGGAGTGTTTGGTCCCTAATTGCCAATCCTAGACACCAATCAGTGATTGGCCAGGTAGGCGGACCAGCACACAAGCCCTTCGGGATAGAATCCTTGAACCACTGTTCTAGACACTGAGTACAAAGCACACACAGAGTAACTAGACAAACTGACTCAACACTAGCCTAGACCCGACCAGTTGGTGTCCCTAGCCCACTAGGAAAAATTAGGTCTAATTAATTTTAAAATTAGGCTTAGGATCGAATGAATGGGTGGTGGTTTTGGGCTAAGGAGAGGTTATCAACTCCTCCCCTTATCTTAGATGCTTAATTGCCCTTAAGATGAATTAGGAGATGATCACTCAAAAAAAAAATTGAATTGCAGAAACATAGAAACAGAATAGCTGTAATTTAACTCTCAGAAATTTTATAGAAACCAATAAATTACAGTAAAATTATATAAAATAGTTTCAATTATACTGGTTCCAGAAAAATAAAAATTATGCAATTTGGAGTTACCTGCAATGAGAAACAATTCCTATAATAGGGTAGTTACAGACTGAAATTAGAATGCTTCCCCCGTTTACAATTCCTGCTACGAAGTTGTAACCCAGCGGATCCCCTACACGCCCTAGGAACACCCCATGGAATGGGAAGAGGAGGCTTGCACCTTGCTTCATTCCTAGGGCTGGACGTCCTGGGGAGTCTACTTCGAGCAGACAAAGTAAAAAAAGAGAGACACTCAAAACATGCAAGCAAGTCAAAAACCCTAGACAGGGCTCTGATACCAAAAATGATGTAGAACGAAAGCTCTGATACCAAAAATGATGCAGAATAAAAGAGATGATGCGATGCGGAAGTAAATTAAGACAATTCTTTTTTTTTTTTTTATATTTTCAGAAGTCGGCTTTGACACAAATGAAAGTTAAACTAAATTGAAAGAAACTATATAATAATTGAAAGTATAATTCAAAGAAACTAGATTATCAGAGTAGTTCAGAAACAAAGGATCGCTGGGGGTTGAGAAACTCCCAGACCTAGGGTTTCGCTCTGAACTTTCAACAAGATAGAACTAAAGAGAAGGGAAGGGTTATGTACCAGGCAGTGATCTTCACAGAGTTTGGTGGAAGGACTCTCTCGAGCAGATTGTTGGATCCTCGGATTCGGATATCTTCGCAATGGATCCTCCAATACTGGTCCTTTGAAAGAGTTGGCTTCTCCTGAACTCAGGATCTGGGAAAGAAGAAGAACAAGTTAAGGAACTAGATACTCAAAGAAAGGATTTACCAGATAAGAACTTGAAAAATTGATATTGCTGAAATCCTGATTCTCCTGGATGCTGATCTGACTTCCTCTGGGATTTGCTCTGTATTCGAAGTAGCCGATCTGGACCTGGATGCTGGTGGTCGACCTCTACTTGGAAGAGAGGGGCCGGAGATGATGAGGTAGATTAGGGTTTGGATGATTGGTGGAATGAAGAAGATGATGGCGGCTAGGGTTTGGAATTGAAGTGGCTAACTTAGGGTTTTGGTAGGGTTTTGGGGTTGGAGATATCACACCTCCTCAAGGTTCTTAGGGAACCCGGATTTACTCCCTCACGGAGCTCAACACCTGAATACAAGTGTGGAAGAGAGAAACACAAAGTTGCTCACACAGAAATTGATTTCATTCATCATTAAATTCAAGAGTTACATAGAGTTGAATATATAGACATAACAAAGAAATAAAGTTTTATACATTTCCCATGTGGGACTAATATGACTAACCCACACTTTAGGCATCAAATTCTCTTCCCAAGACTCCTTCCATGAGTGGGCAGCCCAAAAACTCCAAGAAAACTTGAAAATCAGCTCCAAATGGCAGGTTATGGGGGTGTCTCCTAGTATCTCTCCATGAATCAAGGATTTTCCCTTCATGGTTTGGCTCATTTGGACACCTCCTAGTCTTGCTCCACAAGTTTAGGCTTCTTCCTTTCATGGCTTTGGCACTTTTGGAAACTTTTGGGAACCTCCTTGAATTCCTTCCCAAGACATGCTCTCTTCCCTTTTATAACTTGGATTTTTATGGAACATTGTGGGGCACCTCCTTGATCCTCTCTTCAAGAAAAATTCTTGCCATCCTGGCTTGGGTTTATCTGGAAAGAAATTGGCTCCTCCTTGGATTGAGGTATCTTGATGGATTTCTCTCCCAAGTGGTGCAAGAAAAAAAAGGAACTTACTTCTTGTGGTGTAGGGACCAAAGACACTGGATGGAGATATAGTGCCTCCTGGACTCTGGCGTGTGGCTGGGAGTGTGGCGCCCACTTGCTTGGGCCTGGGAGAAAAAATGTGGCACCTTGGACCTTGACTTGACTGAAAAAAAAAGTGGCACCAACCTGGAGAAGACCTAGACCACTACTAGGACTTGTAGTGAGTCAACATGACTCAACAAAATTTAAATTACAGGGAAATACAAACTCAAGACTAAAATTGAGTTGACCAAGTCAACCCTTATTACAAAACCAGAAAATCCTAATTCTTCGGGCAAGGTCAATCAGAGATCCAGATGGAGCCCTGTAGTCTTCTTCTGAGTCTGGTGCCCGCACCAAATTAGTGGTTGAGTGTTGACCATAAAAATCTTTAGAGGTCTTCCTTGTTGTTCCCCCAACTTACTCTTTAAATCCTCAAACTTGATTGGAGTCAGGTGTCATCTTTTTTCACTTTAGTCCTTTCATTTCTCCCCTTTTTTTATTTTTTTTTAAAGGAGTCTAGTACATTCCTAACCTTTTAAGTATTAGCATTCTCACCTTTTGATGCGAATAACAATGCTTACTTTGGAGAAGGGGCGCAGTTACTCAGTAGGGTGCCATTGCTTAACAGATCTTTTGATGTTCTTACCTTTTGATGTGAACCACAATGCTTGCTTAGGCGTAGGGGCCCGGTTACTTAATAAGAGTTAAAGAAGAGCTGTGAGATCAAACTGACTCTCTAATTTTTTTTTGTATAAAAGACTTTTTGTATATCTCAACCTTTCTACCCATGATTTCAATAAGTAGATTCTTTATTGAGATAAGAAGGAAGAGAGTTCTGGATCACTTCTAAAATTTAATTTGGTCAACACCCTATCATTTATTGAATTTTCTTAATGATTTGCCCCTTAGTATTTTTAAAACTATCTAGGCCATTAATTTATCATTGATTAGGGTGCCTAATTAACTTCCAATCAAGACAAAACTTGGATGCAAAACTAATTATTTATGATCATACTTGAGGACTTAATTAGATTAGTTATTCTCCTTCCAACTTAATCAACATTATCCGTAATGGAGTAGAAAAGAAAATAAGCACATAAAAAAAGGAGAGAATACACCTGGGATGAGGGTGCTTCGAGAGTTGAAGAGGGCTTCCTGAAGTAGCGGGCTCTTATTCTTTCACCTAAGTTCCTGTAATTATACTAAAAAGAAGATGAGCTTGTTGGGTTGTCTCCTAACCAGTGCTAAATTTAACATCTTCAGCCAGACTTAGTGGATCTTTTAAATTATGCCAGTTGATACATCCACTAAATTATTAGGTATACCTGGTCATGGTGAATGGTTGGATGAAGTCTAGTCAGCAATGTTTCACACAAGATTACTTTTATGCATGTCTACAAGATGTAGCTTCTGATAGTAGGTACTAGGAGGTGGCTTGGTGTGTAGAGTAAATGTTGATTTTAGTGTTGGGGCTAGGTAAGATTGGAGGGTGCAACAAATTGCTCAAACTTTGGTATCCAAGGTGGATCTAATAAGTCACTCAACTTCTCCACGCTATCTATTCCAATATACTTTAGATATTTACAGGATGGGTCCTCGATAAAGTTGTCAGGACTATTACTTAAAGACTGCATTACTTGATTCTGGAAGTGATAATTTGTTTGGGTAGTCTATTGGCAGATCAGAGATTATCTGTTCAATAGCTTCTTTGGATTCATTTGGTAAACCTATAAGTTGGATTTCCTGGTTAGGGGTTGTATCATGTTCGAAGAATGGATCATTTACAGTGACTAAGAGTGGCTCTTGTTCCAGTGTAGGTGAGGTCTCTAATGAGGAAACTATTGGTGTATCAGGGAGATGGGCCATCTGCTCATATTCCGTGGTCCATGGAGGAGTGGAACTAGGTGATGGGCCATCTGATTCTAATAGTGCATTTACTTCATCCATGTACCCTTCTATGTTAAAGCTGTCCATATTAAAATGGGCTAGACAGGCTTTAGAAGGTCTTGTGTGGGCATGTCAGGGGTGGTTTCTTCTACAAGTTCCTTTAGCACATTTACTTCATCAAACCCATCACTTTGTGGTCCAGTGATTGCATTAAATATATTCAACCATAACTTTTTATTCTCAAATGACACATCCATGGCTCCTGTCCTATAGTTGATGCATGCATTTGCTATAGTTAGAAAGGGTCGGCCTAGGATAATGGGAATGTGTCTTGGGTTGCTACTTGATATCATGTCGAGGAATAAGAAGTCAACTGGAAAATAAAACTCATCTACCTTGACTAAGACATCCTCAAGCATCCCACGTGGTACCTTAATTGATCTATCGGCTAACTGCAAGGTGACCAAAGTTGGTTTCAATTCTCTCAGTCCAAAGAGTTCATACACCAAACTAAGTAAAAGGTTCATACTGGCCCCTAAGTCCAGGAGAGCTTTTTCAACATGGAAGTTTTTTATGACATAAGAAATAATAGGAGCTCCTGGATCCTGAGTTTCGGAAGGGTGGTGTGCTGGAAGATAGAACTAGCATGTTCTTTAAGGTGTACTTTCTTTGAGATTTGTAATTTAGATTTACATTTCTGGGTGCACAAATCTTTCAAAAATTTAGCATATGCCAGAACCTGTTTGATTGAATCAAGGAGAGGAAGATTAATTCAAACTTGCTTAAATAATTCTAGTCTCCTCGAGTCCTCTTCTCTTCTTCTTAGCTGGAATAGGGACTTTTAAGGCATTTGGGTATGGTACTTTGGGCAAGTAGGATGGTTTTTGTCCAATCGGTTCATCTTCTTTTCTCAAATCCTTCTTGTCCTTTGATGGTTCTAATTTAGGTTGGGTTGGAGATATGGAGTAGGTCTCATTGGTTCTGCTAGTTTTCTCGATGACCTTTCCATTCTTGCGAGTCATGACTTATTTGGCATGTTCAGAAAAGATTTCTAGGAAATTGGAGCTTTTAGCCATGAATCGTCCTCTCGGGTCGCTCTCAGGTTGAGATGGCAATTTACCTCCTTCCCTTCTAGCCAGGTTTGTCGCTAGTTGACCAATTTACTTTTCTAACATAACGATGGATTATGTATTTGCATGATTATTTGGGAATGGGAGTTGAGGGTCTGAGTGTTGACTTCTATCTGGTTTAAAGCCTTCAAAACTCTCTCCTCAAAAGTTGATCTATAGCTAGTGGAGGACAGTTGAGGAGGGATTTGGTATTGTGAGTGAGGTATGCTCCTATAGCTAGGTTCTTGGTAGTTTGGGCTTGATGGAATTGGAAAAGCAGGTGGCTATGATTTTCAAGAGAAATTCGGATGATTGTGCCATCCTGGGTTATAGGTGTTTGAATAAGGATCGTTTCTTGGTCTACAAGCTTGTTGGGCTTGAACTTGTTGGACTTGTTCATGGATAAATTTAGAAAACTGGGTAGCCACTAGATAGTCTATGATGTAGCGGGTGGGGCTAGAACAGATTGCACAAATTTCTCGTTGTGCACTAGGTATAGGTGGGGTAGGAGAGTGTCCCTTACTAACCATGTGATCTATCTTTTGAAACAACTCATCTACTATCTTTTGTGACATCTCATTCATTTTATTTTGGATATCTATGTAGTGACAACTTCATAGATTCCAACCCTTTTTTGAGGAGCAAGGAGTCTGTCACTACATGAGGCAGACATATGGTGTAAAGAATTTTCACTTAATGTCTTAAATAATTGCCATGCCTTATCCTTACTTTTCAACATGAAAGTTCCTCCGCGTGAAGCATCAACCATCTTCTAGTGTTTCTCTAACAGACCATCATAGAAACACTAGACTAGTTGCCACTTTGGAACTACATGATGTGGGCATTTTCAGATTAGGTCCTTTTGCCTCTTCCATGTTCATGGAACTTTTTACCTTCTATTTGGAAAAAACTAGTTATGGCTTTTCTGATCTGGTTGTTTTTTCCTATGGTTGTTTTTTTCTATCGGGAAGTATTTCTTGAGAAATTCATTTTGAAGTTGGTTCCAGATTGATAAAGTTACTGAATCTAAGGCACTCAACCAATATTTGGCTTTGTCCTTAAGTGAAAAAGGAAAAAGCTTCAACTTAAGGGCATCATTAGAGAAATTTTGAATTTTTACCATAGAGCAAATCTCAAGAAATTCACCTAGGTGTTTATAGAGATCCTCATCACTAAGTCTGTGACAAGATAGTAGCATCTGAATAATACTGGACTTGATCTCATATTGGGTGGCCTCCACAAGAGATACTTGGATGGATAGTGAGTGATGTGGCTAGATAATTGACGTGGCACGAACAGACTGACATGGAGCCTTCACCAGGCCCCACGGTGGATTTCCACAATGAGCCCCTTCATCGGGTTGAGCACCCTTGAAGCAACGGGGCTGCCCGTCGAAGCCGAGCTTCGTCCTGTGCTAGGTCGGTCCCCGCCAAGTCGGGACGCCTAGGCCGGAGCCGAGCACAAGCCACCGTTCGAGGCGGACCCCTCGAGGTTGGGCCCCGTGGTCAGGAATCGAGCTTAAGCCTCTTCCGCCATGAGGAGCCCCTCCGAGGTCAGATCCCCCGGGATGGTTGGCCCTCGTCCATCTCAGTCAGGTCGAGCTCATCTGAAGCTGAGCCTTGCTAGTCCGGAGTTGAGCTCGTCCATCCACCACCCAGCCGAGCCATCTTAAAGCGAGCCCACCGAAGGCGGGCCCCATCTTTCCAGCTCGGTCCCCGACCCAGACAGAGACACCAGCCGCCAAGAGAGCAGCACCTCTCTTCTGAGGACAATGGTGGTCCCCCCAAGGGCCGTACAGCAGCACCAGCCATGCTGCCATTAATGCTCATGGCCATCATTCACATCGGAAAGAAAGAAAGCTCATATCAAGGTGTCATGCCCTCCACCGACCTGCCGTACGACCAGGGAAAAGACCCAACCGAAGGGCGCGGGCCCCAAGAATGGTGGCCCGCCAACCAAGGCCCTGCCAGGCTCCCAACAAAAGGAATGTCAGAAGCAGAAGCTTCCCCAACTATCCGACAGAAAAGGCATCCCATCTACGGCACGATACCTCGTCGCACATGCCTGACAACATGGGGAGATCCCAAAGCAAGCCAAAGTAAAAGACCCAGCCATGGTAAGCCAAAGGGAGTAACACAACAAACCAAAAAAAAAAAAGCAAGAGCAAGCACTGAAAAAGGGAGAGAGAGGCTAGACAAGAGGGCAAGATCACCTCGGCCATCACCTCTCCCAACTCGCATATACTCTTATTTTCCATACACTCTACACTCACTCCTCCTAGCATTGAGCTCATCCAGAGGGGCTCGACCAGGAGGATCTGTTCCCCTAGATCGTCATTGACTTGATCGTTGGAGCACCCCCGTCGAAATCCCCGGCCCAGGTCACTAACGCTCTTCCTTGCAGGTCCCGAGGCACCGGAGGCATCCCCAGCAGGCAATCGCGCGACTCCCGACACCACCAGCAGCTACGGGCCACAACGATCCGGGCGGCAACAGATTGGCGCACCAGGTAGGGGGCCGCACTGAACGATTTCTGATCCAGTTCAGGCCCTGTTCATATAGTTTGAAGCAAGGATGGTGACCACTCGGGCGAGGGGAGCCTCTCCCAGTTGTGCGGAGGTGTTCCCTTCTCACGGGAACCCGCACGGTCCGGAGACAGAGCCACCTGCCCTAGTTCAACCGCCTCCACTAGAGATCCAGCTGACCGCACTGGCTCAGCAGATCCACACTCTTACTACAGCAGTGCGTCAGCTCCAGCACCAGCATCGGTCCCTAGACACTCACTAGCAGCTGGAGACCCCCGCGGCCCATGCCGCAGCTCCCCACGATAGCCTACGTTCCTTCCACGGGAGGCCTTCATAGCTGTGGGCCATTACGGACCCTCGGGGTAGCCGTCAAGCCCCGATGAAGTGACAACGGGCTAGGTCCACTGACGAAGAGAGTTGCTCGCCGCACCTTGATCGGGGGGCATCTAAACCCCGCCAAGGCAGGAAGGGCAAAGCCCCGCCTCCCTCAACAGAGGGGTCGACGGATGAAGCTATCAGGCACATGGCAGAGAAGCGCTTGGAGAAGCATGACCGCAAACTGGCAGAGCTTTCCCACCGGTTTGCTAATTTGCCTAGCTCCGCTAGCGAGCTGGCGGGCTATGATGTCCGCCCTCCGTTCTCCCAGGAGATTCAAATAGAGCCGATTCCCCGTCGATTCTGCATGTCGCAGGTGGATCCTTACGACGGGACCACCGACCCCCTGGATCACTTGGAAAGTTACCGGGCCCTCATGAGGGTCCAGGGGGCTACTGACGCCCTTCTGTGCATCTCCTTTCCTGCTACTCTCCGGAAGGTGGCTTGGGTGTGGTTCACCCGCCTTGAGCCCGAAAGCATCAACTCCTTCGCCCAGCTGGGGAAGAAGTTCGTGGCTCATTTTGACGCATGTCGGAAGATGCCACGTGAGGCAGACAGTCTCTTCTCCATCAGTCAGCAAGACCGCGAGCTGCTATGAGACTACGTGGCTCGCTTCAAGGCAGCCGCGCTGGAGATCTACAGCCTGGAGGAGCCGGTCGCAATGCTGGCTTTGAAGCGAGGGCTCAGGACTTTTCGCCTGACCTACTCGTTTGACAAGAAGCCTCCGAAGACTTATGCCGAGCTTCTCTTTCGAGCTCAGAAGTATATCTATGCCGAGGAGGCAGATCGTACAAGGCGGGAGCTTGATGGGAAGCCGTTGAAAAGACCTGCACCCGTCGAGGTGGCCTGGAGCGCGGAGGTTGGGACCGCCTGCTCAGAGCTCCCGACCTGGACCAAGGCCCAGGAGCGCTACCATCCCTGAGGGGAATTTCACCCCCCTCCTCGCCCCCAGGACGAAGATCCTCATGGAGATCGAGGGCGAGACCTATTTGAGGTGCTCGCCATTGCTGAAGTGTCCGCCAGCCGTGATAAGACGAAGTACTGTCGTTTCCACCGTGACCATGGCCACGACACCGAGGAATGCCACAACCTCAAGTGGGAGATCGAAGAGCTCATCAAGAGGGGCTACCTTGGAAGATATGTGGGGGGCATACCTCAACCAGAATCCCAGGCGTTCATCGCCCTCCCACCAATCCCGGTGGTCGACAATCGCCCTATCGATAAGCCGATGGGGATGATATGCTGGGGAGCCGAGCATGCCTCAAAGAGGGCCCGGGGGGCAGGGCATCCCGAGATTGTACTCCCCTTTATGAGGGAAGGGAAAAATGGAGAGAGGAATGTAAATAATGATGCTGTGGTCGTCAAGATGACAATCGCAAAGCATCTTATAAAATGCATCATGGTAAATAGTGGAAGCTCCACAGATGTGCTTTTCTACGATGCATTCTCCAGGATGAATCTTCCCCTTGCTCAGCTCAAGCCTGTGCATACCCCCCTTGTTGGTTTCACAGGAGATTCCATAAGGGTAGAGGGAGAAATCACTCTCCCAGTTACTGCCGGGACCCCGCTTTGGTAGAGTACCGTCATGATGATGTTCACGGTTGTAAGGCTTCCCTCGCCATACAACGTGATCTTGGGCCGACCTGGGCTCAACCTCCTTAATGCGATCATCTCTACCAAGAGATTGCTTGTACAGTTCCCGACCCATTATGGCATGGGGGAAATGAGGGGTACACCCTAGCCAGTGCAGCACAGCTTTCAAACCCTCCCCGGGGCCCAGGTGCCCGAGGAGGGCCCCAAGCTGGAGGAGCTCGACCAGAGGGCTCAGGACCTCAGGAGAGGCCCAGTCGAACGTCTGCTTCCTTACCAGCTCGGGGCTGACCAGACAAAGACTATGCAGATCGGAGCCCAGCTGCCCGAGGAGGAGAAGGCTCCGCTGTTGGAATTCTTGCAAGCAAATGTAGACGTGTTCGCTTGGACGGTCGCGGACATGCCAGGTATTCCCCCTGAAGTCATCACCCACAAGCTCAACGTCGATCTGAAGCACAGACCGGTTCGACAGAAGAAGAGAAGCTTTGCCCCAGAAAGGCAGGCGGCCATCAACGAAGAAGTTGAGAAACTTTTAGCCACCGGCTTCGTCCGAGAGGTGCAGTACCCGAGTTGGCTGGCGAATGTGGTGATGGTGAAGAAGAATAATGGCAAGTGGAGGATCTGTGTAGATTACACCGACCTCTATAAGGCGTGCCCAAAGGACAGCTTCCCTTTGCTGAGGATAGATTATTGGTGGACGCCACCTCAGGGCACCGGCTGCTCTCCTTCATGGATGCATTCTCCGGGTACAATCAGATCCGGATGCACCCAGGGGACGAGGAGCACACTGCCTTCATTACCGATTGAGGGGCATACTGCTACAGGATGATGCCCTTTGGCTTGAAGAATGCTGGAGCCACGTACCAATGTTTGGTCAACAAGGTCTTCAAAGATCAGATCGGCCAAAACGTGCAAGTGTACGTGGATGACATGCTCGTCATGAGCAAGCCGAGCTCGGACCACATTGCTGATCTCGTCGAAGCCTTTCATAGCCTTCGGAAGCACTGAATGAAGCTTAATCCAGTGAAATGCACTTTCGGGGTGGCAGCCAGGAAGTTTCTCGGCTTTATGGTCACCCAGAGAGGCATCGAAGCGAATCCGAAGAAGGTCCGGGCGATCCTTGACATGGAGCACCCAACCTCCAAGAAGCAAGTCCAGTGTCTGACGGGGAGGATTGCAGCCTTAAGCCGGTTCATCTCGAGGTCAGCTGACCACTGCCTACCTTTCTTCAAGGCATTGCGCAAGATGCATGATTTCACCTAGACCGAAGAGTGCAAGGCAGCCTTCGAGGAGTTGAAGGAGTTCCTAGCCTCCACACCTCTGCTGTCTAGACCGGAGGAAGGGGAAGAGCTCCTACTCTACTTGGCTATCACACCCGGGGCCGTCAGCTCGGTCCTCATCCGTACGGACCAGGACAGGTCTCAGAAGCCGGTGTACTACACTAGCAAAATCCTCCGTGACGCGGAGGTCAGGTATACTTGCTCCAAAAAACTCATTTTGCACTAATTGTGTCTGCTAAGCGCCTCAGGCCCTATTTTCAAGCGCATCCCATTGCGGTTATGAGTGACCAGCCGCTGATGACCATACTAAACCACCCCGAGACTTTCGGGAGACTGATGGCTAAATGGTTCCTAATGCTGAGCGAGTTCGACATCGCTTATCGATCGAGGTCGTCGCAGAAGGCCCAGGTTCTAGCCGACTTTGTGGTCGAATGTATAGGGCCCCCTGAGGAACCAGAACAGACGGTCCCAGAGAGCCAAGTCGAGTCCAGACCGCTGGAGGACCTTTGGATCCTCCACGTGGATGGTACCTCCAATTCCTGCGGGAGCGAAGCGGGCCTCATCCTCACCAATGCCGATGGAGTGGTGATGGAGTGCGCCCTTCGCTTCAAGTTCGCAGCTACAAACAACCATACGGAGTACGAAGCACTCCTCGCCGGCCTAAAAGTGTCCCACGAGCTAGGAGTACAAAGTCTAAAGGTTTTCATCGACTCCCAACTGGTTGCCAGACAAGTCTCCAGGGAATACGAAGCCCGAGATCCCCAAATGGTGAAGTACTTGGAGAAGGTCCGTTCGAGCATGGCGGGCTTCCGTTACTTCCACATTTTCCACATCCCTCGTAGAGAAAATGCTCGGGTGGATGCACTGTCGAGGCTCATAACCCAACCGGACTCTTCCTTGGGGCGTGCTTACATCGAGTATCTCGAGAGTCCGAGCTATGAGAGCCCAGAGGAGGTGCAACAAGTAGCCCATGAGCCGAGCTGGATGGACAAGTATGTCAGGTACATCCAGGATGGCCTTTTACTAGAAGACCGCAAAGAAGCCGGCCTCATCAGAAGGAAGGCCACCCACTTTGTCTTAATGGACGGTCACCTCTACCACTGATCTTATTCCTACCCACTCCTAAAATGTCTCAGGCCCACGGAGGCAGCCTTCATGCTCCAAGAGATACACGAGGGCCTTTGTGGGAATCATGTAGGAGGGAGGACTTTGGCATACAAGGCCCTTCGCCAGGGGTACTTCTGGGAGACGATGAGGGAGGATGCCACCGACTTCGTTAAGAAGTATGATAAATGTCAATGCCATTCCCATATATAGTGTCTACCAGCTACATTGATCTCGCAGTTGTCATCCCCTTGGCCCTTTGCACAATGGGGGATGGACATCCTGGGACCATTCCCCACCGTGCTAGGGCAGTGGAAGTTCCTGCTAGTGGCGATCGACTACTTCACCAAGTGGATCGAAGCGGAGCCGCTAGCTCGGATCACAGAAGCTAATGTTCGATAATTCTTCTAGAAGTCTATCATCTGCCGCTTCGGACTCCCCAACTGTGTCATCATCGACAACGGGTGGCTGTTTGACAATCGAGAGTTCGAAGGATTCTGTGCCGAGCATGGCATTCAACACTAGTTCACCTCGGTCGCTCATCCCCAGGCAAATGGGGAAGTCGAGGTAACTAACCAGACCATCCTCCAAGGACTTCACACCAGGCTGGACCAGGCTAAGGGCAGATGGGCAGAAGAACTCCCAAGCGTCCTGTGGGCCTACCACACAATGCCCAGAATGGCAACGGGTGAAATGCCCTTCAACCTCATCTTCGAAGCTGAAGCAGCGATCCCAATTGAGCTCGACGTGCCCACACTCCGGGTGCAGCGGTACGACGAGACACAAAACTCGACACACCTCCTGCTCAACCTAGACCTCCTCGAAGAAATGAGGGACAAAGCCCGGCTTCGAATGGCAGCATACCGACAGTGGGTCGCCTGATATTACAACGCGCGATTGAAGATGAAGACTTTCCAACCTGGTGACCTTGTACTACGCCGGGCCGAGGCATCCCAACCTTGTGAGTGCGGCAAGCTCTCACTGAACTAGGAAGGCCCCTATAAAGTGGCCGAGACCCTCTCACATGGGGCCTACTATCTCGAGGACCTGGATGGCACCAGATTCCCTCGAATGTGGAATGCTTGTAATTTGAGGAGATACTATCAGTAATGTAAGTTTTTCCTCCACTAGAAATAAAGACTTTCTTCTGTACAACTATTTATTTGCCTTGCAGGAATATGAAGCCTCGAGCCCAGCTCCTCGGCATTCAAGCCAAGAGAGAAGTCCTCCAGCACAATGAGAAGTCCTCCGGCACAATGACCTGGGAAGCCCCCAGGCACTCAAGCCTCGAGCCTAGCTCCTCGGCATTCAAGCCCAGAGAAAAGTCCTCCGGCACAAAGACCTGGGAAGCCCCCATGCACTCAAGCCTTGAGCCTAGCTCCTCGGCATTCAAGCCCAGAGAAAAGTCCTCCGGCATAAAGACCTGGGAAGCTCTCAGGCACTCAAGCCTCGAGCCTAGCTTCTCGACGTTCAAGCCCGAAGAAAAGTCCTCCAGCACAAAGACCCGGGAAGGCCCCAGACACTCAAGCCTCGAGCCTAGCTCCTCGGCATCCAAGCCCAGAGAAAAGTCCTCCGGCACAAAGACCTGGGAAGCCCCTAGGCACTCAAGCGTTGAGCCTAGCTCCTCGGCATTCAAACCCGGAGCTCAGATCTCCATCCAGCACATCTCCGAGCCCAGCTACAAGGCATCTAAGCTCCTGAGCCTTGATCTCAGGCAGTCAAGATCCAAGATCCAGCTCACCGAATAGCAGATCTCTGATTCTGACTCTGAAATAACAAGGCCCGGAACCCAGACTTTCGGCACAGCTCTCATCCAGCAACGTCCTCGAGCCCAGCTCCAGGATGCCAGCCCAAGACCGGAGCTCAGATCTCCGGCCAAAAGACCTTCGAGCCATGCTGCTCTCATCCAGCATTATCCCCGAGCCTAGCTCTAGGATTCCAGCCCAAGATCGGAGCTCAGATCTCCGGCCAAGGGACCTTCAAGCCATGCAGCTCTCATCCAGCAACATCCCCGAGCCCAGCTCTAGGATGCTAGCCCAAGACCGGAGCTTAGATCTCTGGCTAAGGGACATTCGAGCCACGCAGCTCTCATCCAGCAACATCTCCGAGCCCAGCTCTAGGATGCCAGCCCAAGATCGGAGCTCAGATCTCTAGCCAAGGGACCTTCGAGCCATGCAACTCTCATCCAGCGACGTCCCCGAGCCCAGCTCCAAGATGCTAGCCCAAGACCGGAGCTCAGATCTCCGACCAAGGGACCTTCGACCCATGCAGCTCTCATCCAGCAACGTCCCCGAGCCCAGCTCCAGGATGCCAGCCCAAGATCGGAGCTCAGATCTCCGGCCAAGGGACCTTCGAGCCACGCAGCTCTCATCCAGCGACGTCCCTGAGCCCAGCTCCAGGATGCCAGCCCAAGCCCAGAGAAAAGTCCTCTGGTATAAAGACCTGGGAAGCCCCCAGGCACTCACGCCTCGAGCCCAGGTCCTCGGTGGTGTGGGCACCAGGATCCGACAGAGGCTCCTCAACCCTCTGTGGATCTCAGATTAGGGTTCCCCTTCTATGAGTCCTGTAATAAGGCCTTGAGCCAAAGCAATTTCATGATTTCTTGTCAAAGTTTGTTTAGTCCTGTACCTTGACCAATTTGGGTCAAGTTAGGTCATGAGTCCTGTATTTATTCGAGTCTGAGTTTGGACTGGGCCCAAGCCCAATTGAAGTCACCCTGGTTTTCTTAACCAAATCAAGTTCTGGTGGGCCAACCCACCCCTTCCACTTGGAATAATGCCAACTCAGGTGCCACCTCAGCTACCTATGTGGCGCCACATCAGCTGCCACTTGGGCATCCAAGGAGGGAAACAAAGTGGCACCCTCTTGCTTTCCACACGCCTTGGGCGACATTGGAAGGAAGAAACACCATCCCCCTCTTCCCTCCCCCACATCATGCCTTGTTCCATCAAAAGAAGGCCGTTGAAGATCCTTGAAGAAACCAAGCCACAAAGCAAGCCCCCTTCCAAGCTTTCTTCCCAAAGTGATCATGCAAGGATGGAAGGTCAAAAAAGGACACACTCCCCTCTTCAAGCCCTCAACCATGCAATGCCCATGGAGCTCTCCACTTGGTCGACCTTGAATCACTCCAAGAAATGGCATTGAAGAGTCCAAGGGAACACATCCCTTCAAGCAAGCCATGCCCCACTCTTTCTACCCAAAATGAGCATGCTAATGAAGGAAGTCAAGAGACCAATCCCGCTCTCCAAGCCTTCCCACATGCCATGCCAAATCCAAGCCTTTTGGTCGGCCAAAGAGAGGAGAAGTTAAAAAATTTTGGGCGCCACCCATGAAGCTTGTAATTTGGTTTCATTTGAATTTCAAATGGGCCTTGGGTGCCTATTTAAAGGACCCAATCCCTCCCTTGTAGAACTATTGAATGCTTGAGTGATTAATGAAAAAGTTTGAGTTTTTTTTCACCCTCCAACCATTGTCTCCTAGGCTAGGTTTGAGTGGAGTTGCCTTCGTCCCCAGGGACGTCGAGTGGTGTGAGGCCACCTGTCTGTCATCCCAGGGCATCGCGAATCCTTCGTCCTCCAGGACATCGCGTGGTGTGAGGCTACATTCCTTCATCCTCCAAGATAACGCGGGGTGCGAGGCCCCAAGTTATCTCCAACTTCGACTTCGGAATCCAGCCGGACATCGGGCTCGAAGCCCCTTCCCAACTCCATCTCAGTTCATTTCCATGCATCTCCACATTTTGCTGATCCTTCTTTGGTTTGCCTACAAGTCCTCCCTGGAATCTCAGGCATTGGAGACAATCAGCTTTGCCATCGCGACCTCCTGGCCCAAAGCCAGTGCTTCCATGGGTTCGACTGCTTGGGCATCCAGGCCGTATCCGTCGAGTTGAGCGATCTCTGTACCGGGCGCTTCAGAAGTTTGAGGTTTACCTTCTCTTTATCTCCTAAGTAGATATTGTATGCCGAGCTAGTCCTACCGGGGCTTCTTAATCCCGGGGTCTTGTTCTCATTTTCACTTTTAGGGCTTTGAACTGCTAGCATAAGCTTTCATTACTCTTCTTCGTATTTCTTGCCTTTGCTTGTGATCGGGAATCGAAACCTTAAAAAAAAAAAAAAATCTAAAACTCATCAAACATAAAAAAAGAAATTCCTTGCATCATAAGCATCCACCCCAGCATCCCTAGCCCTAACCCCCTTGTTCCATATCAATCTTGGTATCAGAGCAAGGCTAGGACTAGTGCATTTGTTTCATTTTCTGCATTCTGGTTAGCCTGTATATAGTCTGATCATTGGATTGTTTCTCTCTGTAGAGACATCCAAATTTTATGATTTCTATTTTGTTAGATCACATTAATTTCAAAGTATTTTTGTCTATTTTCTCATATTTTATTTCAGTCTTTAGAGTTTCTACAAGCCGTAATACTGCCTGAGAAAATCTCAGGTCTGAAATTTCAGCAAGCATCTCATCTTTGATTCATTCATCCATCTAGCATGTTTCTTGCATGTTTTAATTCCTGCATTTTGTTTAGCATTCACCCATCTAAAAGACACAAAAGAACATAAAAAAATTTTAAGTCATTTCATTAGTCATTATTGTGCTTCATTTTACATAACTTATCTTAAGGGAGTCAAATTAACATAGGGTCAGGATTTCATTACCTGTCCCAAGCCCAAAAACCACCACTTGGCATATCAAACCCTAGCCTTTAACTAAAATCAATTAGACGTTTAATCTGCTCTAGTGAACTAGGGACACCCATGAAGTCGGGTTGACCCATGTACCGAGCCAAGCTAGATTGCTTATTGGTGTGTGCTTGAGTAGCTGGTGTCTAGGCAAGTGGTTCAGGGACTAGAGCCCGAAGGGAAGTGGGTTGGCTCGCTTACCTTGCCAATTTCTAATTGGTATCTAGGCAAGAAAAGAGGAACCTCCACTCACCTTACACTTACCTATCCAGGTGCCAAGTTACTACTTCCAGGTTCATCTTCTTGACTTTACATTTGGAGAGATCTCCTAGGTCTAGCAAACCGTAGCATCATTTTATTACATGTGCACTAGATCAGGAACCTTTTTTCACCCACCTTCTCCACCCTTTACCGACACCATGGACAAACTGCGAGCCGACATTGGAGCCTTAACCCAATCCTTGGCCCAATCCATGACCCAGTTGAACAATAGACTGGACCAGATAGAGGCCAGACTGAGACCCCTAGAGGAAGCTGCTAGGCCCCGACCTGAACCCAGTCCTGAGTCCCCTCACCCCAGGAGAAACCTGCCACAAGACCCTTACTTCGAGCATGACTTTGGAAGAGACCCTGACCCCTTTGTTGATACCCATCCTAGGAGACCCAATCTAGAGGACCGTGAGGAAAGAGCCCTTAGGAGCATCAAGCTTGAGGCACCCACTTTCGATGGTAGCTTAGATCCCAGGGGGTATGAAGATTGGGAGTCTTCTATGGAGCAGTATTTTGATTGGTACTCTATGTCTGAAAGAACTAAGTTTAAGTTTGCCAAGCTTAGGTTGGTTCACCAAGCTAGGTTGTTCTGGAACAGTATTGAAAATTACATAGAGCAGAAAGGTCAATTACCCATAACCGCCTGGGGGGAGATGAGAGAAAATCTTAGGAGGAAATACTTACCTGCATCCTACACCCAGAAACTGTTGGACCAATGGCAGACCTTAAGTCAAGGGAGTAAGAGTGTGGCCGATTACATCACCAAGTTTGATGAATATGTTATGCGATGTAAGGTTGTTGAATCACCTGAGATAACTCTGTCTAGGTTTAGGGCTGGCCTACACCCAGACATCCAGAGAGAGCTGTATTTTAGATCAACCAGAACCTTGGAAGAGGCTTACCAAGTTGCTAGGCTCTGTGAGCATTTCCAGAGAGCTCCCACCTATAGAAGACCTGAGCTCTTTAGAAACCTGAGCCGTATCCCTGGATTTACCCAAGGTTATAATCAAGTTTTCCCGAGTCGACCAAACCCGAACCGAACTGACCCAAGTCTACCAAACCCAGCCCGACCCAGTCCTAGTCATCCCAGCCTGAACCGACCCCAGTATAGCAGAGAGGAAAAGGGTAAGGCTGTTGAAGTCCAGAGGAGACCCAATCCCCAAGGTAAATGCTTTAGGTGTCATAAACCTGGATATTTTGCTAGTCAGTGCACCGCCCCTGCCCTACTCAAAGAAGAACCAACTGAGACTGAACCCGAACCAACTGTAGAACCTGAAGAGGACATCTATGATCCCGAAAATCAGTTATTAGAAGGGTACGAGGGAGAGGAAGAAGTGTATGAACTTGAAGACCTTGTAGGGGTAGTCCGATGCATCCTAGCCCAAAACATAGTACAGGAAGACTGGCGTAGGACCAACATCCTACAGACCCTGATCAAGCTAGGAGATAAGGTTTGTAAGGTCATCATTGATAGTGGAAGTTGTGTTAATGCCCTTTCCTTGAGTACAGTCAAATCTTTAGGACTAGCCACAGTTCCCCACCCCAACCCTTACAAAGTCTCCTGGATAGATTCAACTTCAATCCCTGTAAAATCTAGGTGCCAAATCAAGATAAAAATGAGCTCCTATGAAGAATCAATTTGGTGTGACGTCTTACTCATGGGTGTGGGTAGTATCATTCTAGGACGACCCTGGCTTTTCGACCATGATGCCACCCTTTATGGTCGATCCAATACCTTTGTCTTTCTCCACCAAGGGAAAAAGATCACAATCAACCCAATCCAGCCAAAGGTCCCAGTCAAGAAAGGATCAAGTAGCCTTAAAGAAAAGGAGCCTGAAGTTAACCTGATCAAGGACAATGGGTTAGAAGAAGAGTTTCAGGGAGAGAAGGATTAACATTCTAAGAATTTGAATACAAAAACCCCTGAGCCCAATGAAGACTTTAAGGTTGAACCCATTGAAAATCTAGGAAAAGAAACTCCTAAGCCCATTAAAGAATTGAAAGAAAGCATCTATGAGTCAAGTTTAGTAGAAGATGGGCACGAGGGTGAAATCATTGAGGAATCCAAGGAAAATGATCCTGAACCTACTACAAAATTTGAAGAGGAAATGACAGAGCCAGAATCACATCTAGTAAATGAACATGAGGATTCACCAGTCTTTTCCACAGGAGTTCAGGAACCAACCCTTAATGAACCGATCCAAAGAGAACATCCTCAAGAGATGGTTGAAGCATGGAAAGAAATTGAGGATGAAGTTCCCGAAGAGGTACCTGATCAACTTCCACCCCTGAGAAACATCCATCATACTATAGACTTGGTCCCAGGATCCTCTTTAACAGCCTTCCTCACTGTGGGATTGACCCTAGCGAGCCCCAAGATCTACCGGAACAAGTGGACCATATGACACATATTGAATGATGCCCAAATTTTAAGGTCATCCTGAATAACCCAGGTCTGTTTTATGCTTTCCATAAGCCACCCCAAGACTCTGATTCCTATTTCCTACCCTTCCCTGAACCCTCTCACATTTCTAGAGCCATGGGGTTACTTTTTATTGAGATTACCAGAATGCGCGACTCCTTAGAGCCTATCCCTTTTGCCCTCTACTTCTGGTATACTTTATGGCATTTGCTAGGGATCCTTAATAATTGTTCTTGTGCATACCATACTAGGGTCAAACCTAGAGAGTCAAAAGTCTGTTAGGTTTAGACCCTCGGAGTCTAATCTATCTGGAGACTTTGTAAGGGTCCGTTGCCGCCTCCTTGAAGTCCTTGATGTACTCGGGGGAGGCCTTAAAAGCAGCCACCGCACCGGCAGCCTCCTTCTTTGCAAGCTTCGCCCGATGCTCCACTTCCTCCAGCTGCTTTCTGGAGTGTTCCATCTGACGGACTGCCATTGCCATCCCCTTCTCGGTGATCTTCATGGAGTGATCAGCAGTGATGGCCCTCTCTTCCACCTTCACGGCCCTCTTCTCCGTGGCCGCCACCTTCTTCTCGGTAGAGGTGGCCCGTTCCTTCGTCGCCTTCGCCTCGACCTGGAGCTCTTTTAGCTGGGCCCTCTTCGACTCAAGCTCTTTCTTGGCCTGAGTGGCATCAGCGATCTTGGCCTGGAGGCCCTTAGCCTTCAGGTTGGCCTCCCGGACCTCGGCGTCCTTCCGACCTGCCTCGGCCTTCAGGGACTCGAGCTTTGCCTTTCGCTCCTTGTCTCTTTTCGCCCAATTATGGCAGTAGTCTCGAATGAGAATCAGTTCTCTACCTTGCTGCATCGAAAGAAATATGTTGGCCACAGTGCTAGAAAGGCTTAGAAGAAATCAAGGAAAGTTGAAGAGAACTTATGGCATACAGGTTTGCGAATGACGAGCTGACGACGTTGCTCAGGAGCCTCCCGCTCCCTTCACGCCGATCGCAGGACTGGACCAAGAAATCTATCATCCACTCGGCAAGTTTCAGATCCTCCACCAAGGAGACGTTGGGCCCCAACCGAAAGGGGACTCGGTGGTTGTCCCTGTCCTGCTTCTCTGCCGGCTCAGATCCCTTGATGGTGGGAGGCGTTCTCGACACCAGTTGCGAGCTCGGTGCTGCTTCGGGCCACACCTGGGGTGCTGGCCTTACTTCTTTTGGCCCCCCATCCTCCTCGACATCGACAACTTCTGGAATGGGGGCTTCTATCCTGGCGACTATAGCGGTCGACCTGGCACGAACGACCACCTCGGGCTCGGGCGCCGGGATGAGGTCGCGCTGCCTGGAAGGCTCATGGATTGGCTTAACCACCCTCTTCCACCTTCGCTCTATGATCGGTGCGTCCATCCTGGCCTGCTCCGCCCTCGCACCGTCTTCGACTCGAGCCCTCTTTGGAGCGGGTTCGCCAGTCTTGGCTGCCTGCTCTCATTCCTCAAAAAATGTGAGCAACTCATCCATGGAGAACTTCATCTCTGCATCAGAAAAGACATGGTCAGTCCCCCCCCCAAAAAAAAAAGAAAAGAAGAAGAAAGAAAAAATAAAAAGGTGGCCACGTCGAACTCACCCGACTCCTATGCCGAACCGACCCCGGCCTCACGAAGATTCTGCTCCGATAGCAAGACCTCAAGTGAAGGGATCTTGGCTGATCTGAGCAGCTTGTACAAGTCGAGGTCGATCACTTCGATGGAGGAGTTCCTATTCGGAGACCGATCTGGGTCACTCCAAACCCAGTCGATCCCCTCAATCGAGGCAAAGAAGTACCTACTCTTCCATCCCTTGATGGAAGAGGGGAGCTCAAACCTGATACCCCGAGGACGAGAAGAAAGGGACCACCACCCCTCCTCGGTGGGATGGCATTTCAGGATGAAAAAGGCCCTGAACAAGGAGAAACGAGCAACAATCTTGTGGAAGTGATACATGACGATGAAGCAGAAGATCGTCCTAATAGCATTGGGGACCAACTGGGATGGGACAAATCGATAGTTGGCCAAAAAAGAAAGAAAGAAGGGGTGTACAGGAAAGCGAAGGCCCCCGGTGAAGGTCTCCTCGTAGAAGGCGATCCGTCGAGGACCACTGGATGTAACCCGCTCCCTCGGGCGAGGAACGGAGAGATGAATGGACTCGGGAATACTGTAAGCATTTCGGATGGCCACAAGATCCTCGATGGTGATCACCGAAGCAATCCCACCGGGACTTGTCGACCGAGAAGGTTCGGGTTCGGGAATGGGAGCAGGAGGGGGAGCGGGGAGAAGAGCCAAGCGAGGTGGAGGAGAAGACCCGGGTTCCCTAATGGCTGCTGGGCCATGGAAAGGTCTCCTACTGAACTCATACCTTGCCGCCTCCATCTCCTCGTCGGAGGAAGAAGGAGTCCTCGGCCAGGAAGGTCCGGCCTCGGCTTGGCAGGAAGGATGGAAGTTTGGACCAAAACGATCCATGGAAGAAGGAGAGAAGGATGGGAAGACCTATGACGGCTCCTAATCGACGAGAAGAGAGGGGAAGAAAGAGCTAACCTGCTAAAGTTCTAGGAGGATGTTGACGGTCGGAGGAGAAGAAGGAGGCTCCTGTACGATGCCGGGCACGAAAGGATTTGGAGGAGGTAAGTTGCGAAATGACTTACCCCTCTCTTCGAAGCAGCCTATGCCCGACCGTACCGTTACGGCTTCCCCAAGAGACTCGCCACATGTTGCTGATCAACGGGGCCAGTGTCCCAATCCGATCATGGTCGCTCTAACTTCTGTGCCTGCCATAACTGCTCTTTAGACGTGGCCACGTGGTTCCCCCGCATAGGCCCGAAGGACCGTCGAGCGAGGCGTCGCCGATTTTGATCATTATTACACTAGATTTCTCCACCTTTCCATGTCAGCACCGCAATTACTCCCTTCGGGCTGAGCATCACACGCCAACGGACCTCGGGAGTGGGGGGCAAATGATGTGGCTAGATTGCTGACGTGGCATGGACAGACTGACGTGGAGCCCTCACCGGGCCTTATGATGGATTCCCACAATGAGCCCCTTTGCCAGGCTGAGCACCCCTGAAGCAACGGGGCTACCCACCAAAGCCGAGCTTCGTCCTCCGCCGGTTCGGTCCCCACCAAGTTGGGATGCCTAGGCCGGAGCCGAGCACAAGCCACCATTCAAGACGGACCCCTCGAGGTCGGGCCCCATGGTCAGAAATCGAGCTCAAGCCTCTTCTGCCATGAGGAGCCCCTTCGAGGTCAGATCCCCCTGGCTGGTCGGTCCCCGTCCATCTCAGTCAGGTCGAGCTCATCCAAAGTCGAGCCCTGCTGGTCCGGAGTTGAGCTCGGCCCTCCACCACCCAGCCAAGCCACATTGAAGCAAGCCCACCGAAGGCGGGCCCCATCTTTCCAGCTCGGTCCCCGACCCAGACAGAGACACCAGTCGCCAAGAGAGCAGTGCCTCTCCTCCGAGGATAATGGCGGTCCCCCTAAGGGCCGTAGAGCAACACCAGCCATGCCGCCATTAATGCCCACGGCCATCACTCACACCAGAAAGAATGAAAGCTCACATCAAGGTGCCATGCCCTCCACCGACCTGCCGTATGACTAGGAAAAAGACCCAACCGAAGGGTGCAGGCCCCGAGAATGGTAGTCTGCCAACCAAGGCCCTTCCAGGCTCCAAACAGAAGGAATGTCAGAAGTAGAAGCTTCCCTAACTATCTGACATAAAAGGCATCCCGTCTATGGCACGATACCTCGTCGCACATGCCTCACAGCATGGGGAGATCCCAAGGCAAGCCAAAGTAAAAGACCCAGCCAAGGTAAGACAAAGGGAGGTAATACAACAAACCAAAAAAGAACAACAAGAGCAAGCACTGAAAAAGGGAGAGAGAGGCCAGACAAGAGGGCAAGATCATCTCGGCCATCACCTCTCCCAGCTCACATATACTCTTATTTTCCATACACTCTACACTCACTCCTCTTAGCATGGAGCTCATCTAGAGGGGCTCGACCAGGAGGATCTATTCCCCTGGATCGTCACTGACTTGATCGTCGGAGTGCCCCCACCGGAATCCCCGACCCGGGTCACTAACACTGTTCCTTGCAAGTCCCGAGGCATCGGAGGCATCCCCAGCAGGCGGTCGCGTGACTCCCGACACCACCAGCAGCTATGGGCCACGACGATCTGGGCGGCAACAGTGAGTATGAGTACGAGGATGGGATAAAATATTCCCTTAATGGGTGCGGAGGGTTAACATCACCAGGGTTGACTAGATTTGTCCCCCATATCGACCTAAGTATCTTCTCTAACTCTTCATCAAATGGTTGCAAGTCGGGTTGTAGTGATCATCGACTTAGTGTATAACCAAATTGTCTATGTAAGGCAATCCTAGGCTATTAAGTTTTTTTTTAATAATTTTATTAAAGAGAAGATGGGGGAAGAAGGGAGAAGAAAGATAGAGAAGAAGACTAAAGATGAGAGCCTAAGGAGTCCTATAGTTAAGAGGGATAGAGAAGAAGTATTAGTTAAAGTTCTAGGTTAATTGCAAACAAGTTAGCAATCAATAGACTCTCTATCCTAGGATCCCTAGTTCTAGACAGCTCCTAACAATTCCAAGGTTGCCTTTGAGCCTTCGAAGTCAGATACCAACTATCCACTGGCCAGGTAAGGGTAAAGTTGGTGGGGGTCCCCCCACTGCTTTCCTTAGATATCAAATTAATTAGCTAGGTCAGACAATGGAACCAATTAAAGAACCACCTTCCTTCTAGGCTATATCATCCTCGAACCCCTTTTTTTAGACACTAGTGAACAAGTTAATTCTAAGCTAGTCCAACTTTTAGGGTCCCTTGTCCTAGTGAGCTTGAAAATCCTTAGAGGCCAACATCTAATTGATTTTAATTAAGGCTTAGATCAATGCAATATGCAGGGTGGTAGTTTGTGGGCCAAGGAAGGGTAATGACAACCCCACCTTATGTTGTTTAGGGGTTTAGTGCCCTTAATATATTTTATAAAGTATGCAATGCAGAAAAAGTAGATGTCTAGTACAAGTAGTTAGTTTTTAAAGCTTAATTAGTTTCTTTATTTTAATTACGTGTTATGAGATGTCTTATTTTATTTTTAGAGTAGTTTTTTTGGAGGGGATAAGTTTTTAATTTAGTTAATTAAGTATGAAAAAAGAAAACTAAATTAGTTAGGGTTATAATGTTGTTAAGTGGTTAATCAGATTTGGAAACAATAAATTAGTTTGGAAATCAATAAAAAGGAAATAAATATTAACTAATTTTTTATACTTTCTTTAATTTTTTTATTTTTAAATCATAACTGTGCCTATGGTCCCTGGCAATGGTGTCAAAATTTGATCGCTGTCGTAGGCGGTCAAAAATAATTCACCAACTCAACTCTATAGCTAGGGTGAGTTGGGATCGTATCCTCAGAGACTTTGGAGCTAAGTTATGATTTTAAAAAGAAAAAAAGGATAATTGTTATTGTGTAAAAATAAAAGTAAGTAAAAATAAACTACTTCTAAGAGTGAAGCAAGTGAAAGGGATTATTTCAGGAATAAAAGTTTGGTTTTGTACTACCAAATTATAATTCTTTTATAATTAAGATGTAATTGATTTTAGGAATTTACCTATCTTCCCTTAGCATGCCCTGTACCCGTAATAGATAATGGCGCATCTTTGAGAGGCACTAGATATCCAACTCTTCTTTCCTCGACATGCCCTGTATCCATAACAAATCATGGCATATCTCTGAAAAGTAAGAGTTGTCCCTAATCTCAATCTAACAATAAAGCATAATAAAGAGTGCATAAAAGAGAATAAATAAGAAACTCAAATAAAAACATACTCTTTTATTGTTGACTAAAGAAATACAAAAGATTGGAGAACAAGAAAATCCCACTCTAATGTGTACAAAATTTTCTCTTCTGTTGCCCAGGTGGCTTCCCAAGAGGGGGGTGAACTGGGATTAAAAACTTTTCTTCACAATTATGTGTGCACTTTTCAAATTCTTTTAGTGTTGTGGTGCAATATGCAATGCGGAAGTAATTAAGTAAAAACAATAAAGCAATAAGAACACAATCACAAATACAAAGAAATTTAGAGTGGTTTGGAGCAACCAGCTCCTACGTCCACTATCCAAGCACTACTTGGGTTTTCCACTATATCCCCCAACCGGAATATAGTCGGATTGTTTTACTAGGCTCACAATCCAAACCTATACATTTTGGTTTTACTGAGATCACCAAAGAAACCCAAACACTTGGTTTTATATCGGGATCACCAAGAACCCAACTTAGGTCTTCACAAGGCTCACCTAAAAACCTTCAACCCTCTCTTAAGACACAGCCCCTTGCTATTCTTAGAGAGAAAACAAAGATAGATAAAAGATAAACAAGCAAGTACAACAAACCAAGTTTGTTTAAATGTTGCCGATATAGATCAAGATGAAGCCTAGTTTTGAATGCTCTTAAATGCTCTTCAAGCTACTTCTTAGCTTCTTCAATGAGTGGATTCAATGATGCAGTAGAGTTGGTGAAGCTTTGAATCATAACTTGAAAGCTCTTGAAGTAGGTAGGTGAAAGACTTGAAAGCTCTTCAAATATCTCAAGATAATTCCACAATAATTCTCTAATAATTAATTAATCCTTCAAAAACAATCCCTTTTATAGTTTTCCAAGAGATATGGCCGTTGTAGGACTTAGGGATTCGTGAAAGAGCTATTGAAGATGAATTGGAGTCCAAAAATCAACTTCAGTAACTAGACGTTGGAGTGCAGAAAATGGCTCCACGAGTCGGCTCGAGGTCCACAAGTTGGCTCGAAGTCTCAAACAGCCCAAAATGAAATTCTGTAAGAGTCGGCTCTTCAGACTGGAGTCGGCTCTTTCTTATAATAAATTCAAAATGATGAATACCTAGAGTCGGCTCTTCAAGGCAGAGTCGGCTCGAGTTCTCAGTCCATCAAAATTCATAACTCTGGATGAGTCGGCTCTTAGGGTAGGAGTCGGCTCGAGATCTCAGGCTTAAAAAAAAATATTCTTTCATTAGTCTGCTTTTGGGATAGGAGTCAGCTCTTGATACTGAAACTCTGAAATTTTTTCCATGCCGTGCCACAACGAGTCGGCTCTTGATCCAAGAGTCAGCTCTTGCAAAGTCTTCAATAAATGCTTCAAGCTTCTCCAAAACTCTTCAACAATTGAATCAAGTAAAAGCAAATATACATACTCTTATTTTTACAATTTTTAGCCTATTTTACAAGATTACGATATTGATAAAACTAGGGCTTTTACAAGTTCAAGTTCACAAAACTTTATACATAATTGAATTACCTTCCAATCAATTTGAAAACCATTTTAAACTAAAGGTAACTAATATCCTAGAAAATCTCTCAAGTAGTTTGAAAGAATTAGTATCAAATACATGCTCCAATATTTTGTGATCATCAAAATCATTTTAGGGGTCAACAATTTTTTCCTTTTTGATGATGACAAAACACTGGGCATGATTAAAATTTAAAATACTTTACAATTACAGTATATTCATATTTATCAAAAGATATTAGATATAATGTGTATCACACAGATTAAGTATCAAGGTATCAATACAGTGTGTCACAATGTATCATATGTATCAAATGTATAAAACTGAACACTATTAACACCAAGTATTATATGTATCGATACACTATATTATCTATATCATAAGAGCAATAGGTATCGAAACAGAATGTATTAACACATAATATATCAAGAATATCATCTATACAATGTGTATCGAAACTTAAAGAATTACCAAATATTTGAAATAATTTTCATGATAATTTAACTTAACAAAACTCCCCCTTATTATGGTAATGGCATTTCTTTTAAGTTTCATCAAATTTTCATGAATCAACATTCATATTTTCATACATATTCTCCCTTCATCAAATTTTCATAAAAACTTGTAAATTGAACATTCATATTATAGCCTTTTCATGAAGTTGAACAATCATATTATAACCTTTTCATACACATTCTCTGTTCTCCTCTTTTTTGTCATCAACAAAAGGTATAGAAGAGAACATTCATTCATAATAAATCATTCATAACAAGGATAGATATGTAGCATAAAAAAGTAATATATATATATATGAAAAGTCAGTACATAGGTGATACTTTACAGATATGCCATGGCACGACAAAATAATATCACAATATCAAAATATAACAAGCATAGAGTCCTAAAAACATCAAGATAAAAGCCTAAAAAATATCAAAAAGATGGGCTTGGATCATCACCACTAAGGTCTTCATCACTAGTGGAGGAACCGACCTCTAAGATTCCTGGACTAGGCTTAAACTTTGGAAATCTAGGTCTAAGACCCCTAATTCTAGTCCTAGTAGGAGTGGTAGTCCTAGAAACTTTAGTTTTGGCTTTGGCTTTTACTTTGGACTCAGAAGATATGATAATGGGAGTGGGTCTAATAGTCGGAGGATCAAAGGATAATGCCAAGGTGATGGTAGTAGAAAGAATCGCTGTAGCTGGAGTTTGTCCAACTTCAGATCCTGGAATGTCCATACCAGCATCGGCCTCTGCAGGAAAATCAGTAAACTGTGCAGCCTCTCCCTGCTCACAATCAGTACCAGTACCAGTGCCAGGTGCTGCAGTCGAAGTTATCGGTACAGACTGGCTGGTAGAAAGCTATCTAAGAATGGTCATAATCTCCTGGAATCCATGCTACATCTCAGACTGAAGTAGAGTAATCCTGCTATCAGTGTCAGATCTGAGACAAGATATCTTATCCAGTACTCTCTGTAATCTGTCATCTGCATCAGGTCCAACAGTTATAGATCTTATAACTGGTGATTGAGGTGTGGTAGGAGCTGGCTTTGACGGTCCAGCCTCATCATCATGTGTATCTACCTCCTCACCAAGTCCTTTTGCTGCCTTAGTGTCCTCCTCTAAATCATCTGAGTGTGCTATCGGAATACCTGAAGTCTTTCATATCCAATGGCCGTCTACTTTAATAAATCCCATTCTAGTAAGAGATTTCAAAGTATACCTATCAGTGTGTAGCGGTAGCCAGCTATCCTCACCTATCAGATCTACCAGGGCATCCTGAA
This sequence comes from Areca catechu, assembly GCA_021397845.1. Taxonomy (NCBI): domain Eukaryota; kingdom Viridiplantae; phylum Streptophyta; class Magnoliopsida; order Arecales; family Arecaceae; genus Areca; species Areca catechu. The sequence goes on along the minus strand of CM038052.1, from coordinate 96,975,935 downwards.
ATAAAAGTGTGAAGACCATCCCATACGGTAGACAAGCTCGTGCCCTACAAGCTACCTCTCTCATCAGTGAAAGCATGATAAACGGTAAGTTGAGGGCCTCCCCCTCAATCAGACATCTCATAAATACAAGGTCATGCTTACTGACCCAATCAAAATGCCTTGTCCAAGGCAAGAAAATCCTACTGATAATGTTGTGCAACAGTCTCATTTCCAATGACAATTGATTCGCACTAACATGCACAACACCCTTCATATTAGATCTTTCCAGTATGACTCTAAGGGTCTTCTGCTTCTCTTTTAAAACCAAATAGCATTCACCTTCTTTTGGAATATTCAGGATACTTGAAAGTTTCTACTCACTAACCTCAATGTGTTTTCCTTTTATAGTTCCTTCAATATTAAATGCACCTAGTGACATATTTTCAAAAAATTATCGAACTAAATTGGGATATGTAGGTGCATTCATCAGATAGAAATTATTCCAACCTTGTTTTTCTAACCAATCCCCAATACGTAACTGTTCTTGCTCCAAGAAACTAAAATCAATGCACCTACTAGGAGTTACTTGATGATTTTCCATTAGAATCACTTGTCTGGGTGCCTCATGCTCTTGTTCTTGCTCAATCTGCTGTTGCTCTTCCGGATTGGAGGTGTCCAAGCACTATTTTATTCTCCTTTCTTCCGTGACCATCCGAACCACCCACCGGGGTTTCTTGGCAACGACTTTACGGGGTGCCATCTAGCTAGGATTAAGAGTTTGGAGGGATTATAGAGTGTTTTAGGAAGTTTTCCTAGGATGGTATGAGGAGTCGGCTAGGTGGAAGAGAGCAAAACCTAAAAACACAGTGAATACAAACCACTGAAACCCTATTTAAAAACGTTCGGCCTGACCTTCGAGTCGGTTCTCCGAGCACCCTGATGACTCGAGTCGGCTCGAGCCAAAAAGCATTCTAAAAGTCGAAAAAGGTCAAAATCAGTTTCTATAGGTTTTTAGACATTAAAATAGGTTGTCCTATGCTCTAGAAAAAAATTTGAAATACCTAGATAATTTTTTCTTATTTTTCAAAAATTAGGTCAAAAATTATTCAGAATGGGTCACATAACCCTAATTCCCCTCTAATTTTCTCGAATCTATCTAGACTAAGTGGTTTAGTAAAAATATCAGCAAGTTGATCTTCAGTAGATACAAATTCTAGCTCGACAACATTATTTAAAACATGATCACGAATAAAATGATGTCAAATTTCAATGTGCTTAGTTCGTGAATGCTAAATTGGATTTTTGGACAAATTAATAACACTAGTGTTATCACATTTAATAAGGATTTTAGATTGGACAATACCATAATTTTCTAGTTATTGCTTAATCCATAACACTTGAGCACAATAGCTCCCAGCAGCTACATATTCTGCCTCAGTATTAGATAGTGCTACAGAGTTCTGTTTGCGACAGTGCCATAAAATCAAGTTAATACCTAGAAATTGACATGTGCCACTTGTACTTTTTCTATCAATTTTACAGCCTCCATAATCAGCATTAGAATAACTAATTAATTTCAAAGATGTGTGCTTAGAGTACCATAAACCTACATTGCATATGCCTTTCAGGTATTTAATGATTCTTTTAACAGCTATGATGTGTGACTCTTTTGGATTAGATTGAAATCGTGCACACATACAGACACTAAATAATATATCAGGTCTACTAGCTGTCAAATAAAGTAATGAACCGATCATACCTCGGTATAGCTTTTGATCAACATTTGTGCCATTCTCATCTTTATCGAGTCTACATGCAGGACTCATGGGTGTTCCATTTTCTTTGCTTGATTCCATGCCAAACTTTTTGATAATCTCTTTGATGTACTTGGCCTGGTTAATCAGGATACCTTCTTTAGTTTGTTTGATTTGAAGTCCAAGAAAGTAACTCAGCTCACCCATCAAGCTCATTTCGAATTCTCCCTGCATTCGCTTAGCAAAATCTTGACACAAAGATTCATCAGTAGATCCAAAAATAATATCATCAATATATATTTGAACAACTAAAATATCATCATTTTTTCTTTGAATAAACAGTGTAGTATCAACACTACCTCTTAAAAAATCATTTGTAATTAAAAACTTGCTTAGTCTATCATACCAGGCTCTAGGTGCCTGTTTCAGACCATACAAAGCTTTATTTAATTTGAAAACATGATTTGGAAAAGTGTGATCAATAAAACCCGGTGGTTTCTTAACAAATACTTCTTCGGATAAAAAATCATTAAAAAATACACTCTTTACGTCTATTTGAAATAATTTAAAGTTCATAAAGCATGCATAAGCTAATGATAGTCTAATGGCTTCTAATCTAGCTACCGGTGCATAAGTCTCATCAAAATCTATTCCCTCTTCTTGATTATATCCTCGCTACCAGTCTAGCCTTATTTCTAAGTACATTTCCATCTTCATCTAGTTTATTTCTATAAACCCACCTAGTACCTATAATAGGATAGTCATTAGGTCTTTCTATTAGGGTCCAAACATTATTTCTCCTAAATTGATTTAATTTATCATGCATTGCTAACATCCAATTAGGATCAGTTTTAGCTTCTTCTATATTATGTAGTTCTACATGAGAAAGAAAAGCAATTAAATCATGCATATCTCTATGTGCAGATCTAGTTTTAACACCTTGAGATGGGTCTCCTATAATTAATTCTTTAGGGTGTGATTGTACATACCTCCATTCCTTGGGTATATCATCATGATTTTTACTTATCTCTTCTTCATGTGGTTCACTTGATTGTTTGTCTTTAAGAGTCAAATCTTTCGATCCATGTTCTAGTGTACCTACATCATCATCAGCAAAATCTTCCTTTCTAAAAGATGTAATGTCAGATTCATTGAAAACAACAAATAGATTCTTCAACAATCAAAGTTCTTTTATTGAAAACATGATAGGCTTTACTATTTAAAGAATATCCAAGAAAAATAGCCTCATCTGATTTTGCATCGAATTTACCAAGATTATCTTTTCCATTGTTAAGAATAAAATATTTGCATCTGAAAATATGAAAATACTTAATATTAGGTTTTCTATTATTCCAAAGTTCATAGGGGATTTTTCTGATAATTGGTCTAATTAAAACTTTGTTCAAAATATAGCAAGTTGTATTAACAGCTTCTGCCCAAAAGTATTTTGGAAGATTTCCTTCACAAAGCATTGTTCTAGATATTTCTTTCAAAGTACGATTCTTTCTTTCTACAATACCATTTTGCTGTGATATTCTAGGTGCAAAAAAATTATGATCAATACCGTGCTTTGTGCAAAAGTGATCAAAATATTGATTTTCAAATTCGGTGCTATGATCACTATGAATTGAAATAACAGATAAATTTTTTTAATTTATAACTTTTTTATAAAACTTTTTGAATACATTGAAAGTTTCATCTTTATGTGTAATAAATAAAATCCATGTGTATCTTGAAAAGTTATCTACAATCACAAGGTCATATTTCATACCACCTAGGCTTGTAGTCCTAGTAGGTCCAAATAAGTCCATGTGAAGTAGCTCTAAAGGTCTAGTAGTAGAAATGATGTTTTTGGATTTAAAACTCCTCCTCACTTATTTTCCTAACTGGCAAGCATCGCATACATAATCAAAATTAACTTTAAATTTTGGCAAACCTTTGACTAAATCCTTTGAAATAAGTTTAGCTATAGTGTCCATATTAGCATGACCAAGTCGCCTATGCCATAGTAAACTTGATTCCTTGCTCTTGTCATTCATTGCTACAAGACTTGTGTTGCTTGACATAGCTAGATCATTAAGATCTACTACATAAATGTTACCAAGTCTATGTCAAATGAATTTAGTACTAGAGTCATATGGATCAACTACTATATACATTGATGACTTGAAGAAAATATTAAAACCAATGTCACATAGCTGACTAATACTCAAAAGATTATGCTTTAATTTCTCTACAAGTAATACATTTTCAATAAATATAGGAGTAATTTTAATTTTACCAATACCGATTATCCTTCCTTTTTGATTATCACCAAATGTTATCATTCCACAATCCTTTTGTTCTAGGGTGAATAATTGATCAGCATCACCCGTCATGTGTCTTGAACAACCACTATCCAGATACCATCTTTTCTTTATATTTGTGGCTGCAAGACATCCCTGCAAAATAATCATTTAATAAATTTAGGTATCCAAGCTTTCTTGGATCCTTGCAAGTTAGTGGAAATGGTTCCTTTTAGAATCCAAACTCTCTTAATTTTTTTTTTGTCATTATGTTTCAAATAACACTCAAATGCCTTATGACCAACATTATTGCAAGCATAGCATATAATTTTTGACTTTGAATAATAAGCATGAGATGATGCAAATTTAGGTCTAACTTGTTTTGAAGTGGTAAACTTAGGAGCATAAGAAGTAGATGCAGAAAATTTGTTTGAAATAGAACCTTTATAACCAATTCCAAATTTATTATTTGTCTCTCTTTGATCTTTCAAAATTAATTCAAGTTTGTTGGCACTTGGGGTTAATTTTTCAACCAAGGGCTTTAGCTTTTGAACTTCCTTCTTTAAATCATCATTTTCATTTTTCAAACCTTTGTTTTTCTCATAAAGCTCTTCTTTTTCAAATTGAATAGTTTTAAGTCTTTCACAAATAAGATTTAATTCTCTTTGCAAAATTTTATTTCTTTCATCAAATTCATTTTTGTCTTTTTCAAATGTATCACACTGATTTTTTAAAGTTTTCATTTTCAAACCAGCTTTTTTATATTCTACCAATAATTCACAAAAAGCATTATGCAATTCATCATAAGTGAATTCTAAATTAGGTTCAGAAGTAGTTACCTCATCTTCCAAGCCCATAAGATAGATTTGTGCAGTCTTCATTATCTCTTCATTCTCTTTAGTGGATATAGATTCATCACTATCACTCCAGGCTGCAAGCAATGCCTTCTTCTTATTTTTAGTGAACATCTTTTTCTTTCCTTCAGGATAGTCAAGATGAATGTGTCCCGGCTTCTTGCATCAATAGCAAATTGGTACTTGATCTTTATCTTTATCCTTATCTTTTTCTTTATATCTTTCTCTTTCTTTCCCAAAATATCCTTTTCTAAATTATTTTCTTCATTTATTTATTTTTCTTCTGCACATAAACCTCTTGAGTTTTCTCATTACAAGGGCAATTTCATCATTTCCTAAATCATTATCATCTGATGAATCTGAGTCTTCATTTTTATCTTCTTCCGTAGCTTTAAATGCTATAGCTTTCTTTCTTTTGGTATCTTCCTCAATCCTTTATTGCATAGCCAATTCATGTGTGATCAGTGATCCAAGTAATTCATCTAATGGCAGAGTGTTTAGGTCCTTCACCTCTTGAACAGCTGTCACTTTGGCTTCCCACTTATCTGGCAAAGATCTCAAAACCTTTTGGATAAGATCATCATTAGTATAAGTTCTACCAAGACTTTTGAGACCATTTATAATATCAGTAAAGTGAGTATACATAGCATATATAGTGTCACTAGGATCCATCTTAAATAGTTCATAATTATACACAAGAAGATTGATTTTTGATGTTTTAACTTGTAATGTGCCTTCATGTATGATTTCTAGCTTGTCCCAAATTTTTTTAGCAGAATTGCAAGTTGAAATTCTATTAAACTCATTTGGATCCAAAGCATAATAGAATAAATTCATTGCTTTGGCATTCAGCTCAACTAATTTCATATCATTATCGTCCCAATCCTCTTTTGGTTTAGGAACCTCTACATCATTAACTCTAATTATGGGTGTGTGAGGTCCTTTCAGGATAATCTTCCATAAATGAAAATCTATGGCTTAAATGTATATTTTCATTCTTGCCTTCCAATATGTGTAATTGGTTCCGATGAAAAGTGGAGGTCGATTTGTGGATTGACCTTCGGCCAATGAAGTGCTCATGGGATGTGCCATATATCTTTACTCTAAGTAACTTTCAGAGACTCCACTTTGATCCACTTGTTATCCAGGTGGCGTCCCAAGAGGGGATGAATTGGGATTAAAAACTTTTCACAATTATGTGTGCACTTTTCAAATTCTTTTAGTGTTGTGGTGCAATATGCAATGCGAAAGTAATTGAGTAAAAACAATAAAGCAATAAGAACACAATCACAAACATAAAGAAATTTAGAATGGTTCGGAGCAACCGGCTCCTACGTCCACTACCCAAGCAGCACTTGGGATTTCCACTATATCCTCCAACCGGAATACAGTCAGATTGTTTTACCAGGCTCACAATCTAAACCTATATACTTTGGTTTTACCGAGATCACCAAAGAAACCCAAACACTTGGTTTTATACCGGGATCACCAAGAACCCAACTTAGGTTTTCACAAGGCTCACCTAAAAACCTTCAACCCTCTCTTAAGCCATAGCCCCTTGTTGTTCTTAGAGAGAAAACAAAGATAGATAAAAGATAAACAAGCAACTACAACAAACCAAGTTTGTTTAAATATTACCGATGTAGATCAAGATGAAGCCTTGCTTTGAATGCACTTAAATGCTCTTCAAGCTGCTTCTTAGTTTCTTCAATGAGTGGATTCAATGATGGAGTAGAGTTGGTGAAGCTTTGAATCCTAACTTGAAAGCTCTTGAAGTAGGTAGGTGAAAGACTTGAAAGCTCTTCAAATATCTCAAGATAATTCTATAATAATACTCTAATAATTAATTAATCCTTCAAAAACAATTCCTTTTATAGTTTTCCAAGAGATATGGCCGTTATAGGGCCTAGGGATTCATAAAAGAGCTGTTGGAGACAAATTAGAGTCCAAAAATCAACTTCAACAACTAGTTGTTGGAGTGCAGAAAATGGCTCCATGAGTCGGCTCGAGGTCCATGAGTCGGCTCGAGGTCCACGAGTTAGCTCGAAGTCTCAGACAGCCCAAAATGAAATTCTCTAAGAGTTGGCTCTTCAGACTGGAGTCGGCTCTTGCTTACAGTCAATTCAAAATGATGAATACCTAGAGTGGCTCTTCAGGGTAGAGTCGGCTTGAGTTCTCAGTCCATCAAAATTCATAATTCTGGATGAGTCAGCTCTTGGGATAGGAGTCGGCCCGAGATCTCAGGCTTCAAAAAAATATTCTTTCATTAGTCGGCTCTTGGGATAGGAGTCAGCTCTTGATACTGAAACTCTGAAATTTTCTTCATGCTGTGCCACAACGAGTCGGCTCTTGATCCAAGAGTCAGCTCTTGCAAAGTCTTCAATAAATCCTTCAAGCTTCTTCAAAACTCTTCAACAATTGAATTAAGTAAAAGCAAATCTACATACTCTTATTTTTACAATTTTCAGCCCATTTTACAAAATTATGATATTGACAAAACTAGGGCTTTTACAAGTTCAAGTTCACAAAACTTTATACATAATTGAATTACCTTCCAATCAATTTGAAAACTATTTTAAACTAAAGGTAACCAATTTCCTGCAAAACCTCTCAAGTAGTTTGAAAGAATTAGTATCAAATACATGCTCCAATATTTTGTGATTATCAAAATCATTCCAGGGGTCAACATCTTCCCTTCTACACTTCTACACTACCCTGCTTCTAAGTTGATCCCCTCCTGTCCCCCTATGCAAAGGCTCTAGAGAGACTCCAGGGAGTTGATTACCCCAGGTAGAGGCATAGGAACCTTTTTATAGGGTTTAATAGGGGAGAGGTTTTCATGCATTTTTGATATGGAACTAAATTAAAGACTCTAGAGTGTGGCTAAGATTTTACTATTGAAATTATATCCTAAAGCCAATCATCTAGACTGTAGACAGTTATGCTATTTTATAATTATATATAAATTTCTTAATGAATAAAAGTTATTCTTTTGGCTGTTCATCACATGTGCATTTTTCTGAAAAGAACTCTTGCGTGATGGAGTCCTTAGCATTACATTATATTCGATATAGAGAGGATATATCGAGTAGTTCTTAAACTAGTTCACAACCAAAAGATACATTATTATAGGATGGCGATGTATTAAGTATAGGTTGTTATATGTCACATTTATTGGTTGTCCTCTTAATAAAGGAATGTTGAGACACTAATGTGACATACAGGTAAAATGTATGACTTCTCACTGAATGTGACCAACTGTGGATCTCCCTTCTACCAAAAGATTGCTCGCGAAGGGATATGGGTATATGTGTCCCTCAGACCTGAGATCACCATGGTAGCTTGCAAGCAACTCACTGTACTTTGGTGCTGGACTACCTAGATTTCTAATCCAATGATGAAAGGCTTCTGGGTACAGTCAAGTACTTGTGGAGTAGTGGTGGATCAAGATGGGATTGATCCTTCCAAATGGTTTTGAGTGAATGACTCACTATGTCTCAATTTAGCAAAATCTTGATCATGGTAGTTATTGTGAGGAGTTACAGAACTTGTACGGTTGAGACATTATCTAGATGTACCAGGTTAGGGCTGGCAGTCAAACTCTAGGTCATCCTGAGCATTTTGAGATCAAAGAGATGAATATGCGGTAACCTTATGCCATAGGTTCTAGAAAGTTGCTCTGTAATCTTCGACCTATCCAGACATCGAGTATGATTACTAGATGATGACTTTGACTGGTACTGGAAGTGCTCCAGTGCTACCGACTTAGTATTCAAACCTATGGGGTCACACACCATAGGGGTTTCTATCTGATCTAAAGGCGATCGATGATTGAGAATCGTTTGCCATCACTGGAGGTCAATATGATTGACCATGTTCCAAGTGTCGATACTTGGAAGTGTCAACACTTGCAAGTGTCGACACTTAGAATGTCGACACTAGGAAGTGTCGACACTTCCAAGTATCGAGCAAAAATTCTAGAAAGAATTTTTGGAAAGTTTTGACCAGAATCCGAATTTCGAATTCTGGTTGGTTTTGGCTCCAAGCTTTCATGGAATGATGGTCATTCTTTTGAAGGTTTTGACCTCAATTCGAATTTCAAATTTTGGTTGATTTTGGCTCCAAGCTTTCATGGAATGATGGTCATTCTTGCCTTATGAGCTTAGAGCTAATTTAGTATGGCCCTTGACCTTCTCCCCCCTTGACCTTCTCCCCCAATCACTCCTTTCTCTTTCTCCCTCTCATGGCTGCCTCTATAAATAAGGGTTGTTTTAGGCGCTGCTGGTTGGTTGAAGAGTTTTCTTGTTGAATGAGATTGCTGAATTCTGAGAGGGAAAAGAAAAGAGGCTTGGGAGGGACTGGGGTTTTGGGTGTGTGACTACCTAAAACTCAAGCTAGGTCTTAGGAAGAGAGCTAGTTAGGAAGGGTTTCACCTCTCCTCCTTGTCCTCCAAAAAAAAGTAAATTGACCTCAAGGATCCCAAGAATCTAGCACTCTGAGGGAGTTGATCAAAATCAAGCCCTAGTGTGAACTACCCGTAGAGGCCAGACACATGTGTGTGGCTCGAGGGCTTTTCACAACCTCCTCCTAAAGGTACAACGGTAAGGTATTGGTGTAGGCACCAGGATCCGACAGAGGCTCCTCAACCCTCTATGGATCTCTAATTAGGGTTTCAGTTTTCGAGTCTTGTAATAAGGCTTCAAGCCTCAACTTTGTAATTTCCTTTTGCTTTGAATTGAGTCTGTACTTAGTCCAAATTAGGTCAAATTGTGTCCTGTACTGAGTCCAGTCACAAATCGAGTCTAATCTGAGTCTATTAGAAGTATGGGTCCATTGCAAGAGTGGGTCTTAAAATTTAGTCTCCTTGGAACCAAGTCTGGAAAGAATCCAAGTCAGCTCAGGGCCCACCTGTTCATCCTATGTGGCACCATGACATCTTGCCATGTGGGCAGCACACTTGGCATCCTTGGATGCCCAATGAAGAGGATCACTTCACTTGGCTCTAGCCTTTTTTCCCTCCCCGTATCTAGCTCCTTTCCAAGCAAGGGTGGTCTGCCAAAGTGAAAGTCAATGGGAGTTGAAGTGGGGAATTCAAATCCCTTGCTTCAAGCCCTCCAATCAAGTCCTCTTCCCAATTTGCTTGAACCTCTTTGGAAGGGATAGACAAGATCCATGGGCGACTCCACCTCACACTCCCCATGTCATGCCTTGTACCAAAGAAAGGATGCCAACCAAGGAAGGAGGAAGGACACATGTGATGTGGGCACTAGAATCAGGAAAAGACTCCAACCAATTCAGGTCAAGTCCGAGTCCTTGTGGTTGGAGTAGCAAAAGAGAAGTCCTGTAATTTTTCTTTTTTTTGAGTCCAAATAATCTTGTAGTTAATTTCGAGTCCATGTTGGGTCTGGTTTAATATCTTAGTTAACCCTGCAATTGAGAGTTGGGTCTAGTTAAATCAAGCCCAATCCATGAGTCCATGAAGCATTAAGACAAGAAGAAGCGACCTCATCAAGTGACCCCCACCTTGTGCCACATGTCAAAAGCTCCAATAGATGTCGCCACCTCAACAAGTGGTCCCCACTTTATGCCACATGTCAAGATCTCCAAAGGACACCGCCACCTCATCAAGTGGTCCCCACCTTGCACCACATGTCAAGCTTTGAAGGAGTTTCAAGCAACAAATGCCACCATATCCTCCAACTCCCCACATTTCAAGCAACAAATGCCACCATATCCTCCAACCCCCCTTGTAATCCTCCTAATCCTATGGGTTTTCAAATTTTAAAAATGTTGTAAGGCTTCTATTTAAGCTATAGGATGCCCCATTGAAAAGGGGTTAATGAATGAAGTTGGTATTTTTTTCTTCTATGTGTGTTTTTTTCCTATGTGTCTATGTGGTAGCTTAGCCTTTCTCTTCCTCCACGCCAACCCTAATCTTTCCTTCTTCCATTCCCAATGCCAAAGACTTCCTCTTCTTTCATAACTTCAAACTAGCTCCAGCATACAAGGGTGAATCAAGAAGATCATCACAAGGCGACCAACCTACTCCACTTCAAGCATTCCACCATGACGCCAAGATGGATCTCCTTCAATGCCTCTTCCACCCTTCTTTCTTTTCTCTAGTTGATTGCTTGTTAAGTCACTCATCTTAGGGTTTCTTTGTTGCAGGGTTCTCCCGGATTCCGGCTTCAAGAGGAAGGTTTACTTGCCATAGATCCAGAAAACAAGAGGGGCCTTCAGTGGTATTATGTTCATGTCATCCGGGAGACCTCTTCAAGAGTGAATCTATTCTAATTGAAGGGCCAATGTCAGGTATGTCTAGTGTTGATTAAGTCTGCAATGTTAAATTAGACCTCGCTTGGCTTGCGTGGTTCTTTTCTGGTCCTATTCCTTTCTTATTCTGAGAGTCTCGATCACTAGGTTTATGTTAGATCCTTCGAGCTTCTTCACTAGATCTCTTTGATAGTTTATGTTGAGTTGTTTATATGCAAATAGGGAATTGCTTGGTTAATCATTTGCTAATCTCCATTAGGGTTGCATAGTTTCATTTTACATTCTACACCAACATGCCTTGCTCCAAGCCCCTCTTCATGCCTTCTTCCAAAACCAAGAAGATTCTTTCCAAGTTCAAGGCGCCAAGATCCCCCCTCCAAGCCATGCATCATGCCACGCCCAATCCAATCAGCTTTTGGTCGGCCAAGGAGAGAACAAAGTCAATGGTTTTGGGTGCCCATTCAAGAATTTTGTAAATTTTTTCATTTGAAATTCAAAGGGGTCCTAAGGTGCCTATTTAAAGGACCTAACCCCTCCTTTGTAATTTTTAATCTTGATGAATGAAAAAAAATTATCTTCTTGAGTCCAATCTCTTATTAGTTGCCTTCGTTCACTAGGAACATCGATCTCCGAGAGGGAGCACCTTCGCCTTCGGGCGTCGAGAGGTGTGAGGCCTCAAACTACCATCACTGCCGTAATTCCGTCATTCGACTCCAAATCCAGCAGAACTCCACCATCACTTCAACAACTCTTCTTTCATTATTCCACTGCTTTCCTTCTGATTGAAACTTAACCTTTTATCTTCTTTGAATGCTTGCAGGTCCTCCAGGTGACACAAGTATGGCGACGATTGCCTTTGCCATCGAGATCTTCGGATAGCCAGCCGGTGCCTCCACAGGGTTGACGGCTCAATCATCCAGGCCGCATCCACCAAGGTGAGCGATCTCTGCATCGGGCGCTTTAGATCTTTGAGGTTTGCCCCCTGACTCCTAAGTAGATCTTGATCGGAGAGCTAAGTCCTACGGGGTTTCTCAATCCTGGGGTCCTCTCTTTATCATTATTTAGGGACTACTTGCTTGCTTGTTATTTCTTATTGTTATAGAACCCTAGACCATCTCTTACTTGCTTTCGGGAATCCAAAGAAAACTACAAAAATCTAAAATCCACAAAACCCTAAAAAAATCACTTGCATCATTCTTCATTCTGCATCTAGTTAGTCCTCCATCAGGTATCCTTATTGCTGCGGGACTAACTAGATGGAAGATGAAGAATGATGCAAGTGATTTGTTTGTTTTGTGATTTTTAAGTTTTAATGATTTTTTTTTGGATTCCCGAAAACAAGTAGGAGTAAATCTAGGGTTCTATACTAACAAGAACTTCAGGCAAGCAAGTAAGTCCCTAAGCAAGGATAAAAAGAGGACCCCGGGATTGAGAAACCCTGTAGGACTTAGCTCTCGAATCAATACCTACTTAGGAGTCAGGGTGGCAAACATCAAAGATCCGAAGTGCCCGATGCCGAGTTCACTCGCTCTCACGGATGCGGCCTGGATGATCGAGCATTCAACCCCGCGGATGTGTTGGCTTTCTGTCAAAGGTCTCGAAGGCAAGGGCAACCGACTCCGTATCATGGCACTTGGAGGACCTGCAAGCATTTAAGAGACGAGTTAGGATTTGATTAAAAAGAAAGCAATAGATGAAAGGATGAGAGTTGATGTGGTGATGGGTGGAGTTCTTCTTGCTAGGCGCCCAGTTGGATGATCCCAATAGACTCCGACTCGAAGTTAGAGGATGGAGTTGTTAAAGATATAGTAACTCGAGGCCTCACACCTCTCGACACCCGAAGGTGAAGGCGCTCCCTCATGGAGATCGACGTTCTTAAGGAACGAAGGCAACTAAAGAGAATTGGTTCTTAAAACTTGTATTTTTTCATTAATCATCAATTAGCATACAAAAGGGAGGGTAAGGTCCTTTATATAGGTACCTTAGGACTCTATTTAAATTTCAAATGAAAATACAAGTCTTCTCTTAATGAGGCGCCAAAAAATTTCAGAAATCTCTCTTCCTTGGCTGACCATGAATTTCAAAGTGATTGGGCATGTCTTGTCTTGAGGCTTGGAAGAAGGGTCTTGGCGCCCTTGGACTTGGAAGGTTGGTCTCTCCCTTTGGAAGAAGACATGACATGGGGCTTGTAGCAAGGCTTGTGTTCTCCTCCTTTCCTTAGTTGTTCATCCACCTTTGGTACAAGACATGATATGGGGAGTGGAAGATGGAGCTTGTCTTGGCGCCCATGGATTCTTGCTCTTCCTTCCATACTTGGTCAACTACTTTGGGAAGAATGCTTGATGTGAGGGCTTGAAGCAAGGCCTTATCTCTTCAAATCTCTAACTCCCTTTGACCTTCCCTTGGCCGGCCACCTAATTTTGGAGATGAGCATGATAGGGGGAGGGAAAGAGGGCAAGTGTCAAGTGATGTTGTCTCCTTTGTTATCAAAAAAATTCTGATTTGTGCCGCCACATAGGATGATGAAGTGGCACCCCAGTTGTCATCCAAAAAATCTGATTTATGCCACCACATAGGATGATGATGTGGCACCCCAGGGCTGAGTTGGCATCCTCCAAGGCTTGGCTCAAAAGTGACTAGACTTAAAGACCAATCTTGCTTGTGCCCATACTTCAAATAGACTTGGACTGGACTTAATACAGGACTGGAGTCAGTACAGGACACAACTAGACCAAATTGGTCAAAGTAAAGGACTAGACACAAACACTTGAGACTCAATTCAAAGCTAAAAATATTACAAGGTTTAGGCTTGAAGCCTTATTACAAGACCCGAAAAGTTGAAACCCTAATCAGAGGTCTGGTGCCCATACCACTTATGCCTTTTGGTTCTTTTTCTGCTTATGATATCTTTTGCATACTACATTATCATACTTATTCTTGTTGCAGATAGATTGGTAGATCATTTTGATCGATCTACCAAGCCTTCCATTGTGCTTATTTTAAAATTATTTTAAAATACATTTTTTCTACCATGCATGCTTGTTTTGCTTTCCCTTCAATGGTATTAGAGCTAAGTTCTTCATAGTATAATAATGCTAGCATGCTTTGACATCATAGTTTTCTTTTAAAGTACTTGGATTGAGTGCTTCACTATGGCCGTCCAGTTATAGAAGAAAAGTAGGGCTGCAAGACCCTCTCTTCCCATTCAATGGGGTCTCCTATGGCGTGTAGGGGTGCCGCTTATGATTGACTCATGAAGAAAAAAAATAAAAGAAAATATAGATTAAAATATTTTAATCTAATATTATGATCATAAAACAAATTTAGATGAGATCTAACAGTTTTATTTTGATCAATTTTGATTAAAAGTTTGAAAAAAACTTAGGATTTGAAATCACTGTTTTTGTCTTGTGACAGGCCTTGAGTCGACCCAAGGTCGACACTTGAGTCGACTCATGCATGCATACAGAAAATATGACTTTCTGTTAACACTCTGTCTCAGGCCTTGAGTCAATACTTGAGTCGACTCATGAGTGCGAAGTGTCGACACTTGAGTCGACTCAAGAGTGCATAGTGTCGACACTTGATATGAGAATGTAGAAAAATAGTGAATTCAAATTCTGATTCATTGTAAAATTATTTTACATTATAAATTAAAATTATTTTAATTTATAAAGGCTATTGAACTTAATTGAGAATTAAGTTACCTTGAATGATAAAGAACTCTAGGAACATGATTCAAAGATTTTAAGTCATTTCAATAAGCCTTAAGGATCATGGGTTAGCTTCTATTAGGTCCTTCATTGGATTAGACCTAAGTTTAGATGCATTGGACTATGTAGAGAACTAATCTAATCAAATATTGAGTTAGGATTTCTTCTCTATAGATCTCTCTAATAGTTAGATTGATTAGTCCATAAATCTTAATGGACCTAATTTGTGGTTCAGTGGATAGCCCGAGTCTTTAGGCTAGTCTAATCAAGTTTGATGAACCAATTTGTGTCCAAGGTAAGTTTAGCAGTTTGATCTTAGTTCTTTGGAGCTACTTCTTACCTGACCAACTTAGTTGGTATCTAAGGCAAGACGGTTAATGACGAAACCCAACCCATAATCTCACTTACCTGGCCAATGTGGTCGATCAAAATTGATTGGATAGTTCACTAACTCGTGTTAACCCATTTCACCTAAGATTAATCAGTCTTGATTGATTTTAGGTACCCATGGATCATTAGTTATGTGTAACCCTCCTTGATAACTGATATGGTCAATGGGAGGTTGATCCATGTCTTCTCATCTCTTCTTCTATCATATTAAAATTAAACCCTCTAAATTATTAAATCCATAAAAAGATAAAGTTATGGGGATTATCGAGTCTTAGCCTCCTATTAAGTATGATGGTAATGGGTCCAATAGTTGGGTGTTCATCAGCAGATCCAAAGATCGGGTGTTCGTCGGGCTATTAAAATTATTATTCCTAATATGATGGCTTAGTGAGACTCTCTTAATGGTAGTCAGGTGGGCCAACCAAAGTCGGGCTTGACTATTCATTAGTTAGAAGCATTGAATTTTGTCATGTTAATGGTTAGACCTAACTGGGACCTTCAATAAGAGGCCCAAAGATCGATCGAAGTGCACCTTGGGGCAAAACCTAAATACTAGAAGTTACTTGGAGAAGTAATCGGTTGAAGAACCTACCTTTAGATGTGCATGGGTGAGCTGGCCAAAGTCGGGCGCATGTGTTGTCTATTGGGTTACAGTACCCACTAAGGAATTATAGTGATTCCTTAGATTGGAGGTAAAGGCTACCAGTCTGAACAAAATAGTGGGAGGGCCTTTAAACTAAAGTCCATGTCTTTAGGTTAATAATTCATATACACTAATAAGTTTTTGTTTTCCATTTTGATGTCTTCCAACCTGTCGCTCTGGTCTCTTCTCGATAACGAGAAGCTTAAGGGTCCCAACTTTGATAGATGGTATCGAAGGCTCAGGATTGTCCTGGAGCATGAACGGATCTTGTATATGATCCGGCACTTGAAATCCTTGCTCCCAATGCTTGGGGTTTGGTCAGAGATACTTATCAGAAGTGGCTCTTCGATAGTACCACTGTCCGATGCATTATGTTGGCAGCAATGAATGATGAGTTCAGTCGAAAATTCAAAGAAGCCCAGCCGAAGGAAATCCTTCAAAAGTTGAAGGAGTTCTTCAGCACACTAGATGACATGGAAAGGTACAGGGTCTCCTATACTATCTACAATGCATGGATGCATGATGGGGCCTCAGTAACTGATCATGTATTGTATATGATCGAGATGATTGAGCACCTGGGCAAGCTCGGATGTCCCTTGTATGAATAGCTCGGGAAGGATGCGATTCTGAATTCCCTGCCCTCTTCATATCTAGACTTTCTTGATCATTTTAGAATGAATAAGCCTGTAGTTAACTACCACGGTCTTTTGGGGTTATTTTAGACTTATGAGAAAGACCACCAACTGAGCAAAGGGGTGGTAAATCTAGTGGGAGGATCTTCGGCAGGGTGTCATCCCTTCAAGAAAAAGAAAAAGAAGAATAAAGGGAAAAATGTGCAGAATGCTTCTGGGCCCAGTCAGACCAAGAGGGTGAAGGTTGATAAGAGCCAAGCGAAGTACTTCTTCTATAAGAAGCAGGGTCATTGGAAGAGGAACTGTCCTCTTTATATTGTGTCCCTTGACCCAAATAGGTCCAAGAAGAGCAAGCAGCAAGACGGTGCTGGACAAGGTATTTATATGATAACACCTTGTAGTTTCTCTATATGCGATACTACTAACTGGGTATAGGATACAGGAAGTCCAATTCATATTTATAATTCTTTGCAGGGACTTCAAGTTAGTAGAAGATTCGAGGACGGTGAGAGATTCTTGAACATGGGAAATGGAAGCCAAGTTCCAGTCTTGGCATTGAGAGTCCTCAAATTAGTTTTCGAGTCTTGTAAAATTATTTTGAATGAGTGTCATTATTATTCATCTTTCATCTTGAATGTCATTTCTGTTAGCTAATTGGCCATGTATGCTTATGAATTATCAATAAAGAATGACATTTGCAATATCATTTGGAATGGTTCTGTTATGATGAATGGACATATGAACAATGTCATTTATCTACTATCACGACCTGTTAGTATAGTGCACACGTCTAGCAAATGCCCTAGGTAGATAATGTCAACGATGCATACCTATGGCATTGTAGGCTAGGTCATATTAACAAGAACAGGATAAATAGGTTGATAAACAAGGGTTTCCTCGAGATTAGTGAAAGTGGTTCACTACCAACTTGCGAGTCCTGTCTTCTTGGAAAGATGACAAAATCATCTTTTACTGAAAAAGCTGAACGAGCCAAAGAGATTCTAAGTCTGGTATATATTGATGTATATGGACCCATGAATATTAGTGCCAGAGATGGGTATAGTTTTTTCATTATATTTACAGACGACCTTTCGAGGTATGGTTATATCTTCTTGATGAGACATAAATCTGAATCATTTGAAATATTCAAACGATATCGTAATAAAGTAGAAAAACAAACTGGAAGGTATATCAAAATCCTTCAATCAGATCAAGGTGGTGATCATCTTTTTATTGAGTTTCTGACATATCTTAAGGAGAATGGGATTCTCTCTCAGTGGACACCTCCAAGGATCCCTTAGTTAAATGGAGTGTCTAAAAGGAGAAATCGAATCCTATTAGACATGGTTCGGTCCATGATGGGCTTTATTTCTCTACCACTATCCTTTTAGGGATATGCTCTGGAATCAGGCTGTTATCTTTTGAATAGGGCTCCGAGTAAGTCTATTAGCAAAACCCCATATGAGATATGGACTGGACGTAAGCCGACACTCATACCTTTGAGTATGGGGTTGCCCGGCTTATGTAAAACATCTCGGAATGGATAAACTTAGACCTAGGTCTGACTAGTGCCTATTTGTTAGGTATCGAAAAGAGTCTAAGGGGTATTACTTCTACTTGGCTGAGGAACAAAAGCTGTTCGTCAGTCTTAGGGCTATCTTTTTGAAAAAGGAGTTTCTTAGTGAAGGAATTGTAGTCGCTAAGATTGAACTTAGTGAGTTCAACAAGTAGAGGAACTGACACACTTAAGGGACAACATAGAACCGATTGTAATTAGTTCACACCCAAAGCCCACACAAGAACCATCGAGATCCGGTAGGGTACCGAGTCGACCAGACAGATACTATGGTTTCTTGGTCCGGGATGGTGATCCCATTGAACTCAATGAGAATAATGAGGATCTAATCTCCTATATGGATGCGATGAGAGGTCCGACTCAAAGAAATGGCTAGGAGCCATGAAATCCAAAATGGAGTCCATGGAAATCAACAATGTATGGACATTGGTTGATCCACCCGAGGGGATAAAATTCATTGGGTGCAAATGGATTTTCAAAAGAAAAAGGGGCGCAAACGGGCAAGTAGAGATCTATAAAGCCTGTTTGGTTGCTAAAGGGTATTGTCAATGTTATGGTATTGACTATGACAAGACATTTTCTCCTATGGCAATGATCATATCTATTCGGATCATGCTTGCTTTAATGGCACACTTTGACTATGAAGTATGGCAAATGGATGTCCGAATAACTTTCCTGAATGGTGAGCTAGAAGAGGAAGTGTATATGATACAACCTGAAGGGTTCATATCCACAAATGAGTCAAAGATGTGCAAGCTTCAAAGTGTTGTCCAGTAAGCAACTCAAGAGGGGGGGAATTGGGCTTCTAAAAAAAATTATATACAAGTGTGTGTACCAATACACTAAACAAAACAAGTGCTAGTGAGATAAATGTGTAGTGTGCTCTTAAAGAGTGTGTAGCAAAAATTTAAATTGCAATGAAAGATAAGAGCAAGTAGAGAGAGATAATCAATCACAAACACAATCCAAGTATAGTGTTCGGTGCTCTACAAGGCACCTACATCCACTTCCTAAGGTCCACTTGGAAATTCACTATAATCACTCATGATTACAGTCGATTAGTTTTTTGAGCTCACTAATCAAAATCCCTTTTGGTTTTCATAAGGCTTACCAAAAGAAACCTCTTGGTTTTCAAAGGCTAACCAAAAACCTCCTTGGTTTTCAACTAGGCTAACCAAAGACCTCCTTGATTTTTAACTAGGTTAACCAAAAACCTCCTTGATTTTTGTTGCCCAGGTGGCTTACCCAAGAGGGGGGGTGAATTGGGTGTTTAAAAAATTTCTTCAAGTATTTGCTCTTTTGAAATCAGAGTATTGTGAGTGAAGTGATTAAATGAGTTAGCAGCAGAAGTAAAAGCACAACACATATATTCATAGCTCAAACACCAAGAGATTTATAGTGGTTCAAAGCAACCCAACTCCTACATCTACTATCCAAGATACCACTTGGAATTTGCCCTATATTTACCCATGGAATACAGCCGTATTGTTTTCATAGGCTCACAATCCAAAGCCTAAACTTGGTTTTATCTCGGGCTCACCAAAAATCCAATACACTATTAGTTTTCACGGGATCACTAACAACCCAGTTTAGTTTTATGCTGGGCTCACCAAATAACTTAAACTCCAAGTTATAGCCCCTGCTATACTTGGGATAACTCAAAATAATGAGAAGAGATAAAATAGAGCAATTAAATGACAAATTAATTATTATCGGATGGTTGCAGTTGCAGCTCTAGAGAAGCCTTCTTGAATGTGCTTTGAATATTCTTCAAGGCTTCAACTTTTCTTCAATAAATGCCTCAAGAAGATGGATATAAGTTTGGTGTAACCTTGAGTGCTCTCTTGAATGCTTTTTAAAAATATTTTTCTCTCCTTTTCTCTTTTAGTGCATTCCTCTTTCTTCTTTTTTCAAAAAGTGGTTCAAATCCCTTTTAAATAGTCCCTTTGACTGATTTGAAGTGGATCTAGCCATTGTAGATCGTTGGGATTCAAGATATGACCATTGAAGAGCATTTTAAATTCAAAAACCAAGTTCTGGAACTAGTTGTTACTTGCCTAAAATCGTCATTCGAGTCGGCTCGGTTGCTTCGAGTCGGCTCGGATGCTCAAAATTGTTGAAACCTTACTCTGGTCGAGTTGACTCTTCTCAGTCGAGTCGACTCGGATCCTCAGGTCTTCAAAACTGAACATTGGTTGAGTCGGCTCTTCTCAGACGAGTCAGCTCGGATTCTCAGGTCTTAAAAAATTGAACACTTGTTGAATCGGCTCTTTTCAGTCAAGTCAGCTTGCCTGGCTTTTTTTCTCAGAACTGATTTTACTGATCTTTGGAGGAGTCGGCTCAGTTGTTGAAGGGTTAACTCGGTTGTCTGAAAAAAAAATTGAGTCGATTTGGATTGCTTTGGGTCAGCTTGTCTGTCTGATTCAATAGTTTGATACTCTGGACGAGTCGGCTCGGGTTCCTTTGAGTCGGCTCAGATGTCTGCATGCCAGAAACCTTCATGTTGTGCCATGACCTAGAGTCGGCTCTTCTGCTTTGAGTCGGCTCGAGTGATTTTTCCACAAGGTCTTCCAATCTTCTCCATAATTATTTCAAATACTTCTAACTCAATTTAAAGACCATTTTACATAATTTAAACTTCTAAGATGCATAGACTTGGCCCTATTTTCATGAATATAATAGTGATTTTTCTTTGGGCACATTTTACAATGCTTCTTCCAACAAAATACTTGACATGCAACAAAGTTGTAGGAAATGTGGTTGTGCAAAAAAATCATCCTACAAAAACTTGTAAAGTACTTGAAGATAGTCAATAAACAAATGCATACTCCAATATTTTGTTATCATCAAATTATTCAGGGGTTCAACAGTTTTGTTCTTAGGCTCACCAAAAATCCTTACAACAAAGTATGAAATGAGATAAAGAATACAAGAAAAGCTTTCTAATAAAAGTTGTTATCTCTTTAAAGTTTGATGAAGATGTTTGTCTTCAATTTGATAAAGCCTCAACCAATTCTCAAAAGTAGTTGGACTTGAATGCTTGAAGGCTTCTTTACTTGGAAGTAATTGCTCTCAATGAATGCATGAGTGAATGAACTTGCTTTCTTTCTTTTTCTTATTCTCTATTCATTCTCTCTTGAATCCTCTTCAATTTGAATCACTTAAATACCATCCCAAGGCCCAAAAGTCAGTTTATGATCATTAGATACGAGAAACTAGCTGTTGGGAGCAAAAAGGATGAGTTTTATATTTGAAAAAACTAGCCATTACTGTTTCCAGAACTCCAAGTGTCGACACTTCAAGCTATGAGTCGACACTTAGGGTCGACACTTAAGTCCCATGAGTCAACACCTAGTTTAAAATTATGCATTGAAGCTCTCTGGAAATCTTAGATGAGTCGACACTTCATTTGGTGAGTCGACACGAGGCAAATCTTGGATTTCAACATGTTATGGAAAAATTCTGTCTCAAGCTTTGAGTCGATCCTTGAGTCGACACCTTGAATTGACACTTGAATGGCATGAGTCGACACTTCAAGCATGCCACTGAAACTTCTCTTTGCATGCCTGCTTGAGTCGACACTTACACTGTCATGAGTCGACACTTGAACTGTGAGTCAATACTTTGAGTCGACACTTGCTGAAACTTTTTTAAAAATGACTGAAACTCTGCTGAATCCTTTTTCGACTGAACTCATTAATTATTTTCAAGCAAGTTTTAAATACTTAAGTCCATTAAACACTAATGTTTCAACCATAGAAAGGGCTTCTTCAATCTTTGACAAGCAATTCAATTTTTGCTGGTGACGGTGGCAGTGGGCAGTGGATCACAGTGGATCCCAAAGCAAGCACGAATCCTGGAGCTGCACGAATCTTGGAGGATATCCATAATAAATTTGTTTGGGATTTATCTTAATCTTTTATTTGAATTTTGAATTAGGATTTGGTTAGTTAGGATTGAGATATGATAGGCTTATCTTATCTTATCTTGTATTTGAATTTGATTCATCCTTATCTTTTTATCTTATGTTCAAATTCAAATGAGGGTTAGACATGTCTATAAATACCACCCTCAATTCTTTGTAAAAAATCAGTTTGGTTAATCAAGTGAGTTTTTAGAAAAGAGTTTTTCTTTTCGTTCGCCCTATGTGGAGAGGGTGAGAGGCCCGTCTGTCCTTCGCTTTCGAGCATCGAGGGGTGAGAGACTCTAGTCCTTCACTTTCGAGCGTCGAGGGGTGTGAGACCCTAGTTATCCCCTTCTCCATCGAGCCCCCTCTATGGTCTTAGGGATTTTCTTTTACGACCCTAGGTAGTGATTTGGGTGGAATGCCCAGGCTCCGCATGTAGTGAGATGGGTAGGATGCTCTAGGCTACATGTAGTGGGATGGGTGAAATGTCCTAGAGGTGAGATGTCTCTTCGTGAATCTAAGTTCCAAGTCCTAGAGTGTCCAATTTTCCTACCCTCCATCTTCATTTTTCCTTCGCCACCACCATAAAAAAATAAAAAATAAATAAAAAATAGGATACCCTAACTTCGACGACTTCTCAGCTCGTCGATGATCCTACCCTGATTTGTCCCGCATCAAAGATCCTATTGAACTCACTAGGATCCAATGCATAGCAAAGGAGATTCAATGCTTTCACATTGATCTCGGATTATTTAATGTTATTTTCATCCCAATCCTCTTCAAGCTTTGGGATGGAAACACCATTAACCACAATCGAAGGAATATAAGGACCTTTATCTACCACTTTCCATAAATTATAATCTATAGAATGCATGTAAATTCTCATTCTAGTTTTTCAATATGTATAATTAGAGCCATTAAAATAAGGTGGTATGTTTGATGCTTGTCCCTCAACTACACTAGTACCAAGGGGGGCTGCCAAAGATCTTTACTCAAGGCTGTTAGACCTATATACTGAGAATGTGGCTTTGATACCACTTGTTGCCCAGTAAACAATCCTAGAGGGGGGGTGAATTGGGTTTCTAAAAAAAATTATATGCTAGTGTGTGTACCAATTCAATAAACAAAACAAGTGCTAGTGAGATAAATATGTAGTGTGCTCTTAAAGAGTGTGCAACAGAAATTTAAATTGCAATGAAAGATAAGAATAAGTATAGAGAGACAATCAATCACAAACACAATCCAAGTATGGTTCAGTGCTCTCCAAGGCACCTATATCCACTCCCCAAGGTTCACTTGGAAATTCACTATAATCATTCATGATTACAGTCGATTAGTTTTTCAGGCTCACAAATCAAAATCCCTTTTGGTTTTCACAAGGCTCACCAAAAGAAACCTCTTAGTTTACAAAGGCTAACCAAAAACCTCTTTGATTTTTAACCAAGCTAACCAAAATCCTCCTTGGTTTTGTTCTTAGGCTCACCAAAAACCTACAACAAAATATGAAATGAGATAAAGAATATAAGAAAATCTTTCTAATAAAAATTGTTATCTTTATCAAGTTTGATGAGGATGCTTGTCTTCAATTCGATGAAGCCTCAATCAATGTTCAAAAGTAGTTGGACTTGAATACTCTTGATAGCTTTGAATGCTTGAAGGTTTCTTTGCTTGGAAGTAATTGCTCTCAATGAATGTATGAGTGAATGCACTTGCTTTCTTTCTTTTTCTTGTTCTCTATTCATTCTCTCTTGATTCCTCTTTAACTTGAATCACTTAAATACTATTCCAAGGCTCAAAAGTTGGTTTATGATAGTTAGACATGAGAAACTAGCTGTTGGGAGCAAAAAGGATGAGTTTTGTATTTGAAAAAATTAGCCGTTACTGTTCTCAGAACTCTAAGTGTCGACACTTCAAGCTATGAGTCGACACTTAGGGTCGACACTTAAGTCCCATGAGTTGACACCTAGTTCAAAATTATGCATTAAAGCTCTCTGAAAGTCTTAGGTGAGTCGACACTTCATTTGGTGAGTCGACACATGAGTCGACACTTATCATCCATGAGTTGACACATGAGCCAAATCTTGGATTTTTGCATGTTCTGGAAAAATTTTGTCTCAAGCTTTGAGTCGATATTTGAATGGCATGAGTCAACACTTCAAGTGTGCCACTAAAACTTCTCTCTATGTGCCGGCTTGAGTCGACACTTGCACTGTCATGAGTCGACACTTGAACTATGAGTCGACACTTTGAGTTGACACTTGCTGAAACTTCTTCACAAATGACTGAAACTTTGTTGAATTCTTTTTCAACTGAACTCATCAATTCCTTTCAAGCAAGTTTTAAATACTTAAGTCTATTAAACACTGATGTTTCAACCATAGAAAGGATTTCTTCAATCTTTGACAAGCAGTTCAATTTTTACTGATTTGATGAGTATATTTTTCTATTAAAAATATACTTCAAAGAATTATTAGTACTCAAACATACTTAAGTAATTTGTTAATCATCAAAATCAATAATGGAGTCAACACAAAGGTCCATCTATGGATTGAAACAAGCATCACAAAGTTGGAACATGTGATTTGATAAGTATATCAAGTCGTTTGGCTTCGTTAGGAATGGAGAAGAATCATGCATTTATAATTGGGCTAATGGTTTTGTGATTGTGTTCCTTGTGTTGTATGTGGATGACATTCTCTTAATCAAGAATGACATCCCAGCACCACAAGGAATAAAGGTCTGGTTATCATCTCAGTTCTTTATGTGGGACTTGGATGAAGCCTCTTGTTGAGTCTCAGGTGGTGCATTCATGGCTAGTTGGGTCAATGTACATGTGTTGATCTGGTCTATCATGGTTTTCCATGATATGTCTAGGGCTAGGGTTGTGTCCGGTATGAGTCCTAGGTGTTTAGGCTTAGTTTTGGTCAGTCTGGGTCTTAGGGTTGGCTCTTCTATGGTAAGTATCGACTATGTTGGTTAGCACATCTTAAAACAGGTGATTGTGGTCTGGACGAGTCGGCTCAGATGGTTAAAGTCAGCTCAGATGCATAGTCAGGGAAACCTGTGGTCTGGATGAGTTGGCTCGAATGGATTAGAGTCAGCTCGGATGCACAGTCAGGAAAACCTGTGGTTTGGATGAGTTGGCTCGGATGGATTAGAGTTAGCTCGGATGCATAGTCAGGAAACCTACAGTCTGGATGAGTCGGCTCGAATGGATTTAAGTTGGCTCGGATGATGGGTGAACTATTTTTGAACGGTGCCAGCTGAGAGAGTTTTTGGGATCTCAGGCACGTGTGACCGAGGTATATATATATATTGTATTCTCGTAAGATGATGTAAGAGTGTTGTAATGAACTTCTTGGAAGTGGAAATCCCTTTTCCCGTGAAAATTTCTCTGTTTCTGTCTTCTCCCGTTCTTGGTATTCTTGATCTTCACAGACCTGAATCCTACGGTAATCTTTAATGGAGATTGCTGGCAGATGGTCATCCACAACCTGGTGATACGCTTCCGTGACTGCTTTGTTGGTTAGGGTGTTCATTCTTGATCGAGAACAAAGCTGTACTTGAGGGTTTTGGTTCGTCAAATCTGATTGGATTTGGAATCGAATTCTCAATATTATTCTCAACATTTGGTATCAGAGCAGGGTTCATGGAAGGAAGATCTCAAGATTAGAGGGTTGGAAGTAAGGCTTCTTGCGGGTACGATTTTCATATCTCTTGAATTCTTGATTGTGGTAATGGCATAAGTAGGTTCAAAGTAGATTTTGAGAAGTACAATGGCAAGGGAAACTTCACCCTGTGGTAGCAAATGGTTAAAGATTTGCTGGTTCAACAGAGAATCTACAAGGTCTTGGTTAAAGAAAGACCGAAAAAGATTAGTATTGAAGAATGGGAAGAGTTAGAAGAGATTGCTTTCAGCACCATCAGGATGTGTTTGGCTAATCAGGTTTTACCTGAGGTGTGTTCAGAGACTACTGCCAAAGGTCTTTGGAGAAGACTAGAGAACACATACATGGAAAAGAACATGACTAACAAGCTATGGCTGAAGAAGCAATTATATAGCTTGAAAATGCATGAAGGAGGAGACCTTGTTGCTCACATTTAGAGGTTCAATCAGGTTTGTTCTGAGGTGATGAGTCTAGATGTGAAGATAGACAAGGAAGATCGAGTATTATTGCTGCTGTGTTCACTCCCTGGATCATATGATGGTCTCATAACAACTTTGGTTTATGGGAAGGAAACCCTAAACTATGAAGAGGTTGTTGGTGTGCTCATATCCAATGAGCAAAGGAAAAAGATCTGCAAAGGTAATCCTAATTCAGAGGTTCTTGTAATGAATGAGAGGCAAGGAAGACCCAAGGAAAGAACTAGGGAAAAGTCTAAGGATAGATCTCAGTCTCGGAACCACAAAAGTTTGAAATGCTACAAGTATCATCAACTTGGGCATATCAAGAAGAATTGTCCTCTTTGGAAGACAGAAAAGGAGAGAGCCAACACTAGTGGTGCTAATGCTTTGGAAAGCAATGGAGAAGGAGTACTGGTTGTATCAGATGGATCAGTGGATTGGGAGAATACCTGGATTTTGGATTCTGCATGCTCATACCACTATACCTCACATCAGGATTGGTTTTACACCACTGATAAGTCAGATGGAGGTAGTGTAAGTCTTGGTGATGATCACTCTTGTATGGTAGCTAGAGTAGGCACTATTAGGGTGAGGATGTATGATGGAGTGATAAGGACTCTATCAAATGTCAAACATGTACCAGAATTGAAAAAAAATTTAATTTCTTTGGGCTACTTGGAAGAGCAGGGATATGCTTTTAGTTGCCAATCTGGTAGTGAATGTTTGAGAATTACCAAAAGAGCTTTGGTTGTAATGAGAGGAAGAAGACTGAGCAACAATCTATACAGGATGGAAAGCTCAGTGATAAGTGATAGTGCTGAAGTGCTTGCAGCGGTACAGGAGGAACAATTGAAATATAAACTGTGGCACTATCGAATGGGTCATATAAGTGACCGAGGGCTCACGGAGTTAAGTACAAAAGGGAACATCCCAGCTTTGAAAAAGGATGGAAATGACCTGTGTGAGCCATGTATTTTTGGTAAATAGCATAGAGTGAAATTTTCTATTTGTACCAAGCCAAGTGAAGGAGTGCTGGATTTGGTGCACTCGGATGTATGGGGACTAGCACCTATTTTATCCAGAGGTGGAGCAAGGTATTTTGTTACCTTCATTGATGACTTCTCTAAGAAACTGTGGGTATATCTGATGAGGGGAAAATCGGATGTATTTGCCCGATTTAAAACTTGGAAAGCTGAGATAGAGAAGGAGATAGGAAGACATGTAAAGTGCCTTCAGACTGATAATGGTGGGGAGTACTCTAGTACAGAGTTTAGGAGTTACTGTAAGGAAAATGGTATCAAATGCCATTACATAGTAAGGATGACCCCATAGCAGAATGGTGTCGTGGAAAGGATGAATCGGACACTATTGGAGAGGGCAAGGAGTATGAGGCTGCAGTCATCATTGCCAAAAACTTTTTGGGGTGATGCTATTACTCTGGCATGTTTTCTCAAAAACAAGTCCCCTCAATTCAAGTTGGATGGTGGACTTCCAGAAGAAGCTTGGAGTGGGAAGAAGGTGGAGCTTGGCCACCTGAAAGTTTTTGGTTGCCCGGCTTATGTTATATGGAGGCAACTGAAAGAAGCAAGCTGGATCCTAAGTCAAAGAAGATGATCTTTATAGGGTATCCACAAGGAGTCAAAGGTTACCTACCATGGGATCCATAGTCTCAAAAGGCAGTGATCAGTATGGATGTTATTTTTGATGGGAGGAGCATCTTGGTGAAACCGGGGATTGTAACAGGAAATGCAGCCAATAAGATGAACAACAGTGAGAGACCGTCACAGGTGGAGGATAAGTCTTCAACATTAGCTAGAAATGGAGTTTTAGTTGAGGTAGAGTTGGACAGGAAAGATTCTCCAGGAGTGAAGGAGAGGCAAGAGGAATCAGCTGTTCAAAGGGAAGTGTAGGAGGAGCCACAAACAGTAGATTTGCAGGACAGTGCAAGGGGAGTGGCATTGCATAAGCCTCAACGCACAATCCGGAAGCCGGTGAGATATGGCATGGATGAAGCAATTTCATATGCTCTTATATCTATGAATGGAGATCCAGAAAGTTTTGTAGAAGCCATGGAAAGTCCTGATAAAGAGTCATGGATGCAAGGCATGATGAAAGAGATGGAATCTCTTAGGAGGAATCAGACATGGCAGCTAGTGGATCTACCTAAAGATCATGCTATTGGCTCCAAATGGGTGTTCACTAAAAAATCATTACCTTCAGAGCAAGGTGAAGTAAGATACAAGGCAAGATTGGTAGCAAAGGGATACTCACAGAGGGAGGGAGTTGACTATACATAAGTGTTTTCTCTTGTGGTACGCCATACTTCAATTCGGGTGTTGTTGTCTTTGGTGGCAAAACATAATTTGGAATTGGAGCAGATGGATGTAAAGACATCCTTTCTACATAAAAGACTAGAAGAGAAAATCTATATGAAGCAACCTGATGGGTTCATTATGATTGGACAGGAGAACAAGGTATGTCTACTTCAGAGATCATTATATGGATTGAAACAATCACCTCGTCAGTGGTATCACAGATTTGATACATTTATCTCGAGCCTTGGATTTCTTAGATGTGAACATGATGAATGTGTCTATGTGAAGGATGTGGATACTATGGATTCTCTGTATTTACTTCAGTATGTGGATGATATGTTGATAGCCAGCAGAAGTATGATAGTTGTGAAAGGGCTGAAGAGAGCATTATCTCAGGAATTTGAGATAAAAGACTTGGGATCAGCTCAGAAAATCATTGGAATGGAGATTTGCAGAGATAGATGCAAAGGAATACTCCATTTGTCACAAGGTGGGTAAATTAAAAGGGTTGTGGATACTATGGATTCTCTGTATTTACTTCAGTATGTGGATGATATGTTGATAGCCAGCAGAAGTATGACAGTTGTGAAAGGGCTGAAGAGAGCATTATCTCAGGAATTTGAGATAAAAGACTTGGGATCAGCTCAGAAAATCATTGGAATGGAGATTTGCAGAGATAGGTGCAAAGGAATACTCCATTTGTCACAAGGTGGGTAAATTAAAAGGGTACTCGAGAGGTTTGGGATGGAAAAGGTCAAACCTGTGGAAACACCTTTACCAGGCATTTTTCTCTCTTGAAAAAATAGTGCCCCCAATCAGAGAAGGAGAGAGAGTACATGGAAAGAGTTCTATATGCCAATGCAGTGGGCAATTTGATGTATGCTATGGTTTGTTGCAGGCCGGACATAGCATATGCTGTAAGCCAGGTGAGCAGGTACATAAATCCTGGGAAGGAACACTGGAAGGCATTGAAGTAGATTTTGAGATATCTGCAAGGGACTCAAAGACATGGACTGGTATTTGGTGGGCAGCCTGAAGGACATGGATGGAACTCCATAGAATCATGTGAGGATTCAGGTCCTTTGGAAAGGTTTGTTGATGCAAGCTATGCAGATGATCTTGATACAAGGAGGTCTACAACAGGTTATCTCTTCTGCATGTATGGTGGACCGGTTTCTTGGAGATCAGCCCTTCAACTTATTACAGCTTTGTCTACAATAGAAGCTGAGTATATATGTATTACTGAAGCTGCAAAGGAAGCACTATAATTGAGAAGGCTAGTGTCTGAAATGGGGGTGAAATAGTGTATGGTGGTCCTGCACAGTGATAGTCAGAGTGCCATACACTTGACACAGAACCCAGTCTATCATGCTAGGACCAAGCATATAGATGTGAGGTACCACAGAGTTAGGAAGCTGGTGGAGGAAGGAGAAGTGGCGCTGGTTAAGGTTCATACAACGGAAAACTAGGTGGATGCACTTATGAAGGCTCTACCAAGGGATAGCTTCTACTCTTGTATGTAGTTAATGGGTTTGAGTCTGGCATATATAGCCTTGAAGCACCAAGGTGGAGATTGTTGAGTCTCAGGTGGTGCATTCATGGCTAGTTGGATCAATGTACATGTGTTGATCTAATCTATCATGGTTTTCCATGATGTGTCTAGGGCTAGGGTTTTGTCCGGTATAAGTCCTAGGTGTTTAGGCTCAGTTTTGGTCAGTCTGGGTCTTAGGGTCGGCTCTTCTATGGTAAGAGTCGACTCTATTGGTTGGCACATCTCAGAACAGGTGATTATGGTCTGGACGAGTCGGCTAGGATGGATTAGAGTCAGCTCGGATGCACAATCAGGAAAACCTGTGGTCTGGATGAGTTGGCTCGGATGGATTAGAGTTGGCTCGGATGCATAGTCAAGGAAACCTGTGGTCTAGATGAGTCAGCTCGAATGGATTAGAGTCAGCTCAAATGCACAGTCAAGAAACCTACAGTCTGGATGAGTCGGCTCGAATGGATTTGAGTCGGCTCAGATGATAGGTGAATTATTTTTGAACGGTGCCAGCTGGGGGAGTTTTTGGGATCTCGGGCACATGTGACCGAGGTGTATATATATATTGTATTCTCGTAAGAGGATGTAAGAGTGTTGTAATGAACTTCTTGAAAGTAGAAATCCCTTTCTTCCATGAAAATTCCTTTGTTTCTCTCTTTTCTCATTCTTGGTGTTCTTGATCTTCACAGACCTGAATCCTATCGTAATCTTCAATGGAGATTGCTGGCAGATGGTTATCCCAACCTGGTGATACACTTCTGCGATTGCTTTATTGGTCAGGGCGTTCATTCTTGATCAGGAATAAAGCTATACTTGAGGGTTTTGGTTCATCAAATCTAATTGGATTTGGAATTGAATTCTCAATATTATTCTCAACACCTCTTACATACTGGGTATGAAGATCTATAGAAATAAATCTAAGAGGCATTGGGACTGTCCCAGTCTACGTACATCAGCACAGTGCTGAAGCGGTTCAGCATGGAAAATTCTAAGAAAGGCTATCTCCCGATAGGCACTGGAATTGCTCTCTCCAAAAGGGATTGTGTGACAACTTCTGAGGAGAAAGAGCGTATGAGTGGATTCCTGTATACTTCGGCAATGGGTTCTATCATGTATGCCATGACATGTACTAGACTAGATGTGGCATACTCACTAGGCATAGTGAGCAGATACCATTCTGACACAGGTGAAGCTCATTGGAAAGTGGTAAAGACCATCCTTAAATATTTGCAAAATACTATGGACCAATGGCTGATTTATGGAGAACCTGACTTAAAACTTGTCGGGTATACTGACTCTAGTTTTCAGTCAGATAGGGATGATAGCAAGAGTGTGTCAGGATTTATCTTTACCCTAATTGGAGGAGCGATATGCTGGAAAAGTTCCAAGTAGCCTACTATGGCGGACTCAGTATGCAAAGCATAATATATTACAGCATTGGATGTAGCAAAGGAAGTAGTGTGGTTACAAAAGTTCCTTGGTGAGCTGGGAGTGATACCTTCCTTAGATGGTCCTATTCTGGTGTATTGTGATAGCATTGGAGCCACTGCTTAAGCCAAAGAGCCGAAGTCTCATCACCGCATAAAACACATTCTGCGGTGCTATCACCTTGTACGAGAGATCGTGGAACGAGGTGACATTTATTGGAAATTCCAGGCATTATTCTGGATGAGTACCTATATACAACAATAGCAATCTGGAAGCAAATAGTCCAACAACCTGTTCCTCAGATTCAACATCATGCAATAATGGAGAAATAGATAAGAGATGTAGGAGAAAAAAGAGAGATTGTTTTATTCCTTTGAAGAAGAACCTTGTTACAACAAATAAGACAACACTCGATAGCCCTTCTGAAAACCCAAAAGCTTCTTACCGTCCTGCACGTCTTCTTTCTTGCAGGCCTCATGCCCCAAGAACCCATATCCGCCATGCATAAAGAATACCTCAATATGCGTCCCTTCTCCAAAGCCCTGTGAAATACCATCATAGCACAAGCCCTCCATATGATATCTCCCTCATGTGTGCCTCTCTGCAGCCCAACACCATGGCCTCCTTGAAACCCAGGAGGTCTCCCCACGGTCCCCACCCTAAGGGGCGGCCCTCAAGCCCTCACGATCTTGTCCTCATGGACTCCACACCATGAGACATCCAAATTGCAAGCCCCCTCCTCACATTAAATAGCACATGGGGCATCAACCACTTCTTGATTAGTTGGGCATCTAATCTTGGACTTCTTGTTGGACTGTAACAACTTCTTAAATCTTGTTAGGACTTAATCATATGGGCGATTAGGACTTGGATTCTTAGGCCAATAACAAATTGGTTAGAACTCCCTAGGTAGTTAGGCTTCCAATTGGTTACAACCAACTAATTCGGTTAGGATCCTGGGTGGTTAGGCTAACCAACCAACCAACTAACCATCTAACCAACTAAGCTAACCTACTAACCAATTTAACAAACCTGGACCCGACCCTATAATCCAATTGGGTTATGTTACAATCTCTCAAAAAAAAACTCCCCCCTAAGTCACATGAGAAAATACTCAAACTTAGAGCATCTCTAGAACACCTCCAGGAATCCACTTGGGACACGCCCCCAAGCTCCAGGGATTGCCTCTAGCATCCTTGCCATAGCCTCCCAAGTCTCTCCAAGGCTTGGGAGCGCCATGCAAAACCCTACAACATTGACCTTCAGAAGATCGATGGAAAGAAGAACCTAGCTGACCCCTTTACTAAAGCCATCAGAGTTCAAGAGTTTGGCAGTTGTAAATGAAAAATGGGAATAAGATTCTATACAGATTGCTTTAGTCCATGTAGAAGTTGTTGGGAATTGTATCCCAAAACTAATCATCTAGACTGTAGATGATTGTACTATTTTATAATTATATATGAATTTCTTAATGAATAAAAGTTATTCTTTTGGTTGTTCATCATATATGCATTTTTCTGAAAAGAACTCTTATGTGATGGAGTCCTTAAAACTACATTATATTTGATATAGAGAGGATATATTGAGTAGTTCTTAAACTGGTTCACAACCAAAGGATACATTATTATAGGACGGTGATGTATCAAGTGTAGGTTGTTGTATGTCACATTTGTTGGTTGCCCTCTTAACCAAGGAGTATAGAGACACTAATATGACATATAGGTGAAATGTATGACATCTCACTGAACGTGACCAACCACGGAGCTCCCTTTTGTCAAAGGGTTACTCATGAAGGGATATGGGTATATGTGTCCCTCAGATCTAAGGTCACTATGGTAGCTTGCAGGTAATTCACTATACTTTGGTGTCGGACTACTTGGATTTCTAATCTAGTGATGAAAGGCTTCTAGTTATAGTCAAGTACTTATGGAGCAGTGGTGGATTAAGATGGAATTGACCCCTCCAAATAGTTTGGAGTGAATGACTCTCTATATCTTAATTTAGTAAAATCTTGGCCAGGGTAATTCTTGTGAGGAGTCACAGAACTTGTAAGGTTAAGACACGATCTGGATATACCAGGTTAGGGCTAGCAGTCAAATCCTAGATCATCCTGAGCATTTTGAGGTCAAAGGAATGAATTATGTGATAACCATATGCCAAAGGTTCTAGAGAGTTTCTCTGCAATCTTCGGCCTATCCAGATATCGATTATCATTGCTAGATGATGACTTTGATTGGTACTAAAAGTGTTACAGTGCTACTGGCTTAGTGTTCGAATCTATGGGATCACACACCATAGGGATTTCTATCTGATCTAAAGGCTGATTGATGCGGAGGCAAGGGGGTTAGGGCTAGGGATGCTGGGATGGATACTTATGATGCAAGGAATTTTTTTTTTTTTTTTTTTAGGGTTGATGATTTTTTTGTTATGTTTCTTGTTGTTCTTCTTCATTGTTTAGGGTTTCAATCCCCGATCACAAGCAAAGATAAGAAATATGAAGAGCAGTAAGGGAAGCTTACGCTAGCAGTTCAAAGCCCTAAAAGTAAGAACGAGAACAGGACCCCGGGATTAAGAAACATCGGTAGGACTAGCTCGACCTACAATATCTACTTAGGAGATAAAGAGAAGGCAAACCTCAAACTTCTGAAGCGCTCGGTGCAGAGATCGCTCAACTCGGTGGATGCGGCCTGGATGCCCGAGCAATCGAACCTGTGAGAGCTCTGGCTTTGGGTCTGGAGGTCGCGATGGCAAAGCTGACTGTCTCCAATGCTCAAGATGCCAGGGAGGACCTGTAGGCAAACAAAAGAAAGGTCAGTGGAATGTGGAGATGTACGGAAAGGAATTGAACTAGAGTTGGGAAGAGGCTTCGAGCTCGGTGTCTGGCTGGATTCCGAAGTCGAAGTTGGAGATAACTTTGGGCCTCGCACCCCGTGATGTCCCGGAGGATGAAGGAATGTGGCCTCATACCATGCGACATTCTGGAGGACGAAGGATTCGCGATGCCTTGGGGAGACGGACAGGTGACCTCACACCACTCGACGTCCCTGGGGACGAAGGCAATTCCACTCGAACCTAGCCTAAGAGACAATAGTTGGAGGGTGGAAGAAACTCAAACTCAATCACTCAATTTTTCATTCATTCATTCATTAGTTTTACAAGGGAGGGATTGGGTCCTTTAAATAGGCACCCAAGGCCCTTTTGAAATTCAAATTACAAGATTCATGGTGGAGCCCAAAATTTTCCAATATCCCATCTCTTTGGCCGACCAAATAATTTGGAGTTGGGCGTGGCATGAGCAAAGGCTTGGAGAGGGGGATTGGTCCCTTGACTTCCTTCCTTAGCATGCTTATTTTGGGAAGAAGGAGTGGGGCATGGCTTGCTTGGAGGGATGTGTTCCCTTGGGTTCTTCAACGCCATCTTCTACGATTAATTCTTGGCCGACCAAGGGAGAGCTCCATGGGCATGGCATGGTTGAGGGCTTGAAGAGGGGAGTGTGTCCTTTGACCTTCCTTCCTTGCAAGAACGCTTTGGGAAGAAAGCTTGGGAGGGGGCTTGCTTTGAGGCTTGGTTTCTTCAAGGATCTTCAACGCCCTCTTTTGATGGAACAAGGCGTGATGTGGGTGAGGGAAGAGGGGGATGTTGTCCAAGGCATGTGGAAAGCATGAGAATTCCACTTTGTTTCCCTTCTTGGATGCCCAAGTGGCAGCTGATGTGGTGCCACGTAGGTAGCTGAGGTGGCACCTGAGTTGGCATTATCCCAAGTAGAAGGGGTGGGTTGGCCCACCAGAACTTGATTTGGTGAAGAAAACCAGAGTGACTTCAATTGGGCTAGGGCCCAGTCCAAACTCAGACTCGAACAAATACAGGACTCATGACCTAACTTGACCCAAATTGGTCAAGGTACAGGACTAAACAAACTTTGACAAGAAATTATAACAATGCTTTGGGCTCAAGGCCTTATTACAGGACTCATAGAAAGGGGGAACCCTAATCTGAGATCCACAGAGGGTTGAGGAGCCTCTATCGGATCCTGGTGCCCACACCACTGATCAATGATTAAGAGTCATTTGCCATCACTGAAGGTCAATATGATTGACCATGTTCTAAGTGTCAACACTTCCAAGTGTCGACACATGAAAAGTTGACACTAGAAAGTGTCGACACTTGGCTGTGACGAGCAAAAATTCTGGGAAGAATTTTTGGAATGTTTTGATTTCAATTTGAATTTTGAATTCTGGTTGATTTTGGCTCCAAGCCTCCATGGAATGATGGTCATTCTTTGGAAGGTTTTGACCTCGATTCGAATTTCAAATTTTTGTTGGTTTTGGCTCCAAGCTTTCATGGAATGATGGTCATTCTTGCCTTATAAGCTTAGAGCCAATTTAGTATAGCCCTTGACCTTCTCCCCCAATCACTCCTCCTTCCTCTTTCTCCCTCTCATGGTTGCCTCTATAAATAAGGATTGTTTTAGGGGCTGCTGGTCAGTTGAAGAGTTTTCTTGTTGAATAAGATTGCTAAAATTCTAAGAGGGAAAAGAAAAGGGGCTTGGGAGGACAAGGGTTTTGGGTGTGTGACTACCTAGCACTCAAGCTAGGTCTTGGAAAGAGCTAGTTAGGAAGGGTTCCACCTCTCCTCCTTATCTTCCAAGAAGAAGTAGATCGACTTCAAGGATCCCAAGGAGCTAGCACTCTGAGAAAGTTGATCAGAATCAAGCCCTGGTGTGAACTACCCATAGAGGCCAGACACGTGTGTTGCTCGAGGGCTTTTCATAACCTCCTCCTAAAGGTATAATGGTAAGGTATCCTTATGCCTTTTGATTCTTTTCCTGCTTATGATGTCTTTTGCATGCTATATTATCATACTTATTCTTGTTGCAGGCAGATTGGTAGATCGTTTTGATCGATTTACCAAGCCTTCCACTGTGCTTATTTTAAAATTATTTTAAAAAATATTTTTTCTACCATGCATGCTTGTTTTGCTTTTCCTTCATTTACATGACTCAACGGTTAGATGGTAAACCAAATTCCTAATTAAATTAGATAGTAGAGTCAATGATTGATCGACTGAGGGTTGGTTGCCATCAGATCTTGATCGGAGGTCCAGAAATCAACCATAGCAAGAAAACCAACATGGGCCTTTTGATTGCTCTGAGATTCAAGCAACTTCTTCTTCCTTGATGGTTTGATCCTGTTGCCCATCATCATCGTCATCTCTCCTTGGGCTGCTACTGCCACAACCGGCACCTCACCGGAGGTTCGTTGAACTCATCCATGCACCACCAGGACTTGCCACTAGGATCACGCACGCACCACCAAGGCATGCTGTCGAGAAGGAGATGGATCGATGGTGAATGGCCTGATATAGGGATGGGAATGGGTGGATGACAGTGATGGAGATTGGAGAACATTTGGGGACGATGGCCAGAGATGGGAGAACATCTAGTGATGGAGATGGGAGAGTGGCCACGGAAGAAAGTGAACTAATCAGTGTCCAAAGATGGTGACTTGAGCGGTGACATGGTCGTGATTCAGTTAATTAAAGAAGGAAAGCAAATGGCTGGATCATGGAGGAGGTTCCCTGATAGTGAGGAGTGTGGTCGGCTGTTGACTCCATTATTGATTTTGATGATAAGCAAAATGGTTAAGTATAAGTTGAGTACTAATGATTTCTTTGAAGTATATTTTTGTTGAAAAAAAGTGCTCACAATGTTGAAGAAGCTTGTTTGTTTGAAGAAACCAAGTTTGGATGAAAAGGATTGCTCAAAGAGGACTTGGAAACTCAATATTTGCTTGATTGGATGAATGAGTTAAGTAGAAATTTGTTTGAGCTCAAGTTCAGACTTTTCTATGAAGAATTCAGTGAAGTGTCGACTCAAAGTGTCGACACATGACACCAAGTATCGACACATGGAAGCAAAGTGTTGACTCAGGCCGGTACGCAAGAATGTTTCAGTTGGCACAGTTGAAGTGTCAACACATGAATTTGAAGTGTCAACTCAAAGTGTCGACACATGGATCAACACATCGCCTGAGATTTTTAAGCCACAGAACTTGCTGAAATTGAAGAACTGCTGAAGTGTCGACACATGAAAGCAAGATGTCGACTCAAAGTGTCGACTCAATTGAGTAAGTGTCGACACATCTAAGATTTTTCAGAGAACCAGATTGAAGATATTTGAATTGGGTGTCGACTCAAGAAGTTCAAGTGTCGACAGGAAGTGTCGACTCAAAGCCAGAAGTATCGACACATGGAGTTCTGAGAATAGTAACTACTAGTTTTTCAAATGCAGAACTCATCCATTTTGCCCTCCAATGGCTTGGTTTTCAAGTCTAATGGCTAGAAACGGGATTTGAGGCCTTGGAGAAGTATTTATATGCTCCTAATCAAATCAAATGAACAACTATTGAATATTATTGAAGAGAATAAGAAAAGAGCATTCAAGTGAGAACTTTAACTCCTATTCATTGAAGTTTCAACGATTCTCAAGCAAAAGCAAGCCTCCAAGCATTCAAGAGCCTACAAGAGCATTGAAGATCATCCATTCTTAAGCATTCAAGAGGCTTCAACAAGTTCAAAGCATCTCTACATCAAGCTTCAAAGAGATACCTGCTTTGTTTTAGAAAGCTTACTTCAAATCTTTATTTGTTGTAAGGGTTCTTGGTTAGCCTATTATAAAACCAATGGAGATTATTGGTGAGCCTTTGAAAACCAATTAGGTTAGTGGTTAGCCCGCAAAATCACTTAGGTTCT
Organism: Areca catechu; assembly: GCA_021397845.1. Taxonomy (NCBI): domain Eukaryota; kingdom Viridiplantae; phylum Streptophyta; class Magnoliopsida; order Arecales; family Arecaceae; genus Areca; species Areca catechu. Next base: position 96,937,770 of record CM038052.1, on the reverse strand, counting down.
TGGTTAGCCCGAAAAACCAAGGAATGTTATTGGTTAGCCTTTGAAAACCAATTAGGTTCTTGGTTAGCCCATAAAACCAAGTGAGGTTTTGACTTGTTGGCCTTGTAAAACAAGTTGGGTTTTTTATTAGTGAGCCCGCAAAACTAATCAACTATAATCGAGTATAATTATAGTGAATTCCCAAGGGGATCTTGGGGAGTGGATGTAGGTGCATTGGATAGCATCGGACCACTATATCTCTTAGTCTTTGTGGTTGATTGATCTCTATTCTTGCTTTTTATTTATTGCTCTTTTTTTCCGCTGCACTTTTATTTTAGAGTATTACAATTAAATTCTTAATACCTTGCTTATTTATTTGTTGAATTGGGTTATATTGCATTATTTCAAGTAAAGTAATTTTAATTTTTAGAGACCCAATTCACCCCCCCTCTTGGGTTGCTTACTGGGCAACATCGGTAACTCCGGTGGTGGCGGGATCGTGTTTTGGGGCTAAAAACTACTCACGGTCCATGGGTCTTCACCATGGACCGATAGCCATGGTAGCTCATAGATCACCACGCCTTCTATAGACCAGGCAGCTGGTCCATGGTGGACCAGGTGCTCCAAAATTCATGTAATTCTGAATTAAATTTTCAAAAATCAATTCTGGACTCATTTCAGGTCCGATTCACTTCAAACCTATTTTGTTTGAATCCATAAATCAAGCTCTTCATATTGGTGCTCTCTTTTCCTATAAATAATATATAAAAATATCAATTTTAGATTAATAAAAATAATCTAATTATTAAATTAATAATTTTATATATATGTATGATGTAGTCAACAGTGCTCGCCCAAGGGCTCGTGGTCGAGTGATCGTTAAGTGATCATAGAAGATCATTATTGTTTGTCAAGGGCTCTATGTTCCCAACTCAACCATATTTCTTGCTAACAGATATCCCTTGCTTTCTGATATGGACTTCGATCAGATCACGAAAGTATTCAAAGAAAAAGGAGGGTCAGCAACATAGAGTTCTTTCTCCAAACTTGGGGGCTTACAATCTTTGAGATGGATCTTGACAGATAGAGCAATGATTCGCTTCACCTTATATTTCTTGATGATGCTTCATAGGACACATTGCATTTATTCTAAATGATGAAAAATCCATAACCCACCATTTTTAAGACTCCATGTGGCAGTTGCTAGCTGTGCCTTTTCATTTGAAAAGATGGAGTCTATTACTTTTTCATCTTTTTCCTTGTCCTTGCATGGATCAGTTCCCTTCTTCCTTAGGGCATCCCTTATCATTCTTTTCCTTCCAGTCATCTATCTCCAGCTTCTTCGTACATGCTTCTTCCTTCCTAAGGATTCTTTTCAGAGAGTTCACCATCCTTGACCCTTTGTTCTTTCTTTTTTTCAAGTCAGCCTTTCTTCCCTTTCTGAATTTTCTCCTTCTTTCTTTTGTTTCTCTTTCTCCCAGATACCTAATTTGGGGTAGTGCCTAGGAAAGGGAACTCACCTAGGAAAAATAGTAAAGGAGAGGGGTCAAAGGATCCAACCATCCTATGCCTAGAATGTACTAAGCCGACAGTGATGGATGGCCCAGAAGCATACTAATCCTTGGCGGACCAAGAAGATTTGATAGTCATTCTCATCAAATTTTGCAACTCCAAGGATTACAAAATAGAGTTGCCTGAACCTGGCATGCATATAGACAATCCTCCTCTTGGTAGGCTAGGCATCTATGAGGATGCGTTCGAGATGGGACTTATGTTTTCTTTCCATCCCTTTATTCTTGAGCTTCTTAGGGCATATGGTATACCCTTAAGTGTCTTGACCCCAAATTCGATAGGCACATCATAGGATTCCTGGCGTTATGCTTCTTAGTTGAGATTCAGCCATCCATTCCTTTATTTTGTTCCTTCTTTACTACCCAGAGGCACCAATACACCAAAGTATTGTGGTATCTTATTGTCCAAAAGGGGATCGATCCCCTGATCTTGGGTGCTCCTTCTACCATCAAAGGGTGGAAGGAGTACTTTTATTTTATATCATCTCCTTCAATAGATGATTGGGGCTTGCCAAATTAGGGTTGACCAATTGATCTCTTACTAAGCACTCCAGAATTGAGTGCCAAGGAGGAGGTACATTTTGGGACTCTCAATAAAATCATGGTTCTTGATTTGGAATGTCTCTTATCTAAAGAGTCCCTCCAAAGAGTGAGACTTAGTCGTCTCCCTGAAGGTAGGTCTGGAAATCAACTTCCCTTCTTATTCTGACTCATTATGTTCCTATTGCTGATTGATTGACTGGTTCACAAGTATGAGGCTTAAGGATATCAAGGCTATGAGGCAAAGGTTAGCCAAGAAGAGAAAGGACTAAGCCTCTACCAGGAGTTCCAAGAAGGTCAAGCTTTCTAAGTCCAAGCCCAAGCTCGAGTCGGCAAGGGCTCCATCCAAATCTGATCATTCTGAGGTGGTCAGTGTTTCCTCAACAAGCATCATCGACCCTCTAGAGGTATCGATCGCTTGCCTGGCATTAGCCACTCATCTGTCTAGCTCTTCTACCCTAGTGGCAGGGGGCTCAAAGACTTTTGCTGATTGTGAGGTCAAAGGGACCATGGATTATCAAGCATGGAAGGTTTGCCAGGAGGCTTTGAAAGGAGTCCTTTTATAGAAGAATTAAACAAGCTTAAAGTTATGTGCTATAATGATCTAAAGAAGAGGGTGATACTATTAGTGTAGCAGGTACTTCACATTTGACTTTTATTTTTTGTTTCTGACCAATCGGCCACCAAGCTTGTTCCTTTTGTAGTTAGTGCACAATACCGTTGATCTGTTGAACCAAGCCTTCGATAGCAAGAGCCTCATCAGCAAGCTAAGGAGGGATGTTGCAGAGGCTCAATAGAAGGCTGAGGTGGTAGATGCAGCATCTAAGAACTCAAAAGAAGTGCTTTCTAAGGTAAATGCTGAGTTGGCCAAAGTGAAGGCCAATTGTGCTCAGGAAAAGGAGAAGGTGGAGCAGGAGTTGGCAGACATGAAGAAGGAGGTGGCAGAGGCAGTGAAGAACTTTAAGTCTTCTAAAGACTTCATGGCAGAGAAGACCCGAGCCATAGCTAACTTCCAAAAGTTAGAGGAATTCTTCATCCTTTACCAAGACTATGATTAGGAGTCCTTTGAGGAGGGCTTTGATAGGGCAGAGTGGGAGTTCTGCATGGCGATCCTAGATCACTTTCTTGGAATAAAGCTAGACTTCCTGGATGAGGAACTTGAAGGCAAATGTGTTGGTATTCTAGCTAAAGCTCCCCTTATAGGGCCAGACACTATTGATTCTCCTATCATCTTTGAGGCCCTAGCTGAACTGATTGTAGCTATCCCATATTGATCACTCCTGCTCTTGTTATCGAGCCCACCTCCATTGATCTATCCCAATTGTTCCACCTACTACTGATCCATTCTTACTAGAGTCGGGTCTTCTTCTACTATTGCCGATCTCACTGGAGAGGTTAGGAATTGAAACCTTTTAAACTTTTGTTCTTCTTTTCTTAAGCTCACAGCTTCTCTAAGCTTCGTAATGTCCTTGTTGTAAGAAAGCTTCCTTGGACATAATGAAATGAAAGATTGTCTCTTCCACTTCTTGTCCCATGTCTTTATTAGTTATAAATTCTTTTGAGGGTGTTACCTTATCCCAGAGAGCACGAATGCCTGCCAAACACCTTTGCAAGGTGGTTGATATCAGGGTGTATATTTTCGAGCAAGAAGCCAAGGTTGAAGCTGCAAGTAAGAAGGTCGCTGGTCAGAGTAAGAGATTGCTGAAGGAGCATAAGGCACTAAAAGAAGCCTAAGAAGAAGTGGACCACTATTGCTCGCAATGTGCAAGGCATATTCTTAAGAAAATAACACTCAAAGGGGAGTTGTAGAAATTATCAGAGTGGGTTTCTTAGGTATCCAGGAATTTGACTCTTCCAACGGTTTATCTGTGATGCCAACTCTAGTCGGCCAAAGCAAAAGTCTCTGGCTTGAAGTCAATTCTTTTCTCTGGAGGAGCAAGATGGGAATTCATCGCTTGAATGGCAGAACTCCAAGATGAGCTTCATTGGTTTAGGGGGAGAATCACAACCTTAAACAATCTTTAGAGAGGAAGAATGCAGCAATCAATCTGATAGCTAGGGGACTGCCTATAACTATTCTCCCCATATCGATCAAGCTGCCCCCCATATGGTCAAAGTCTCCATCTATCGATCAACCACTTATAGGTGCTCTTGAAAGGTTGGGGCGGCATTCCATGACCTCATATTGATCGAATTGACCAACCCGAGAGGAATCACACAGTGCACTAGGAGTCCATACGTCAAGAGGCTTTAGGGCCGGGTCAAGATATCGGTCATCATCTCTCTATCGATTCGATCGATGGTCTTAGTTACAAAATCACCATTGGTGATGCAGAACAAATAAAGGGATGCGATGCGAAAGTAAATTAAGATTAACTAATTTTTTTGTTGTTTTTATATGTTTGTAGAAGTTGGCTTCAAATCAAAGAAAAGTTAACCTAACATTGAAAGATACTAATATGATAATTGAAAGCACAATTTTAAGGAAACTAAATTATCAGAGTAGTTCAGAAGCAACGGATCGCTGGGGGTTGAGAAACTCCCAAACCTAGGGTTTCGCTCCGAACTTTCAACAGAACAGAAATAAAGAGAAGAGATGGTTTATCTAACCAGACAATGATCTTCACAGATTTTGGTGGAAGAACTCTCCCGAGCAGATTGTTGGATCCTCGGATTCAGATATCTTCGTAATGGATCCTCCAATACTGGTCCTTTGGCGGGTTGGCTTCTCTTGAACTCAAGATCTGGAAGAGAAGAAAAACAATTGATGGAATCAGAGAGTCAAGGGAAAGATTTACCAGGTTGATGAACTTGAAGATTGAAATTGCTGAAAACTGGGTTCTCCTGGATGTTGATGTGATTTTCCTTGGAACTTGCTCTGGATCTGAAGTAGCCGAACTGGATCTGGATGAAGGTGGACGGCCTGGACTTGTAGAGAGAGAGAGGCCGTGGGAGATGGATGGAGCTAGGGTTTGATGGATTGAAAATAATGAAGGGCGGCTAGGGTTTTGGAATTTCAAGTGGCTAACCTAGGGTTTTGGATAAAGATGGAGATCTCTCACCTCCTCAAGGCTCCAATGGAACCCGGATTACCCCCTCACGGAGCTCAACACTTAGAATAGTGCGGAAGAAGAGAAACCTAGGTCACTCAACACAAGAGAATAGCAAAAGTAATTTTTCTTCATTGATTTCTCAAAGTTACAAAGAGAGGTCTATTATATAGACCTAAAATTTTCTCCAAGCTTATACAAATTCTCATGTGGGACTAAACTCCTTCAACCTCTAGATTAGGTAGAAAATCTTCTCTCTTGGCCGACCAAGAGTTCAAAAAAAATTGGGACGGCCATAAAGGAATTTTTTTGGAATTTTTATGGCGCCTCCTTTGGAGTTGGATTTGGATTTGGAGTCCTCTTCTTCTTATGGCATTTCTTCTTTTCTTCCACTCCAAGTTAAGCTCTTTGATTTTGATTTGAACTTCAATTAGGAGTAGGTTGGATGTCCTTCTTTGATTTCTTCTCCAAGAGAAGTCCCTTTCCTTCTTTGCTTGGACAAACTTGGCAGGTATGGGCGCCTCCTTTAAATTAGCTTCCAATTTGATTTTTTTCTTCTTTGGATGTGGGGACCATGACATTGGGATGCCTCTGTGGTGCCTCCTGGACTCTGGCGTGTGCTCTGAGTGTGGCTGGGCGTGTGGCTTCAGTGTGGCCTCCACTTGCTTGAACCTTGATTTGATTGGAAGACAAATGTGGCACCATTTTGGACCAAATTGAAACCACATCGGGACTTGCACCGAGTCAACATGACTCAACAAAATTTAAATGGTGACTCAAGAAATAAATAAAAATAAATAAACTGGTTGACCAGGTCAACCTTTATTACAAACCCTAATTTCTCGGGCAATGTCAATCAGAGATCCAAATGGAGCTCTGAAGTCTTCTTCTGAGTCTGGTGCCCGCACCAATTCTCCCAGGGTGGGAGGAACTCGACCCTATCGAGTAAGGCTCAAGTTGGCTCTGGTATCTCTCCAAGAGGTCTGGGTCCAATTCTTGTAATTCTTCTCGGGAGATCCAAGAGTCATCAGATTCTGGCCTTCCTTCCCAGCGGACCAGGTACCTTTGGTATCCTCGATTACGAGTAGAGATAACCTGATCATCCAGGATCTTTTCAATCTGCTCTTTCCTCACAGGCCAGTTTGTTGGTGGACACACAGGGTCGGGATCACTCTCAATGATAGGGTTAGGCTCAAAAGGCTCACTAGGAATCACAGCTGGCTCCCTGTACTCTACTAGGTCTGTAATGTTGAAAGTGGAGCTAATGCCTAGTTCTGGAGGTAACTCGAGCACATAGGCATTGGATCCTACTCTCTTCACCACTCTAAATGGTCCAGCTCCTCTACAATGTAACTTTCTAACGGTTCCAGGAGGAAACCGTTCAGGCCTTAACCTAATCATTACATAGTCTCTCTCAACAAAAGTTTTGACTCGTCTTTGAGAATCAGCCAACTTCTTATAAGTTTCATTACTTAAAGTTATTTTGGCAAGAATTTCTTTATGCAAGTCCTTTACATGCTATGCAAGTGCATCAAGAGACTTGTGTGTGTGGGCTAATAGTGAAATCAGATCAAGTGGTGTGTGAGGCTTGTATCCATGAACAATTTCAAAGGGACTCTAGCCTATAGACCTATTGATCGAAACATTTAATGCAATTTCAGCCCTGGACAAAAAAAACAAATCCCAATTCCTGGTGCTCTCAATCAAACCAAAAATCTAAGTCAAAGCCTAGTAAAGGGTCAAGAAAAAAACTAAACTAGACTGACGACGCATTCCTAAAGAATGGACTTTATTTCAAAGGAACCCTAGGTCTAAACCTAACAAACTATGGCTCCCTAGGTTTGACCTTGGGTCGGAGGATGGCATGCAGAGCATGAAAACTTATCATGGGTTCCTAGTAGGTGCCATAAGGTCTTCCAGAAGTAGGTGGCAAACCTAATAGGTTCTGACACGTGGTTCACTCTAAAGACTTCGACAAAGTATACTTGGATGGTGTAAGAAGCATTGGAAGTCCTAGAGAAAGGGAGGAGATATGAGATGGGGTCTCGAATTACCTGTTGACTAAAGGTGGTGACCTGAAGGTTTGGATGGTGATCTATGAGTGTCAACTGGTCATCCTTACGAAAGTAAAAATTTGCTACTCCCAGGAATGGATCAAGAGATGGTTCGGGAAGTAGCCTAGGACATGTGATTGCAATAGTTAAGGTTTGTTCTCTAAGCAAATAATGATCCACTTTCTCAAGAATTGGATTAGAGAATGATTCATGGAAGGGCCTATGGATGATGACCTCAAGACTTGAAATTTGACCTATGGGTGTGGAAAGGTATACTCTATAGAAGGGTAGGTCAGTCATGCAAAGGAAGGGGTCTGGGGCCATAAGGAGGACTTCTACAGGACTGGGTGAATCAATCCGCTCAAGACAAGGATGTTCAACTGAGATTACGGGAGAGACCTTAGTGGCTGGGCATGGGACAAGGTCCAATTGTAAGAGGCTTGATTCAGTCATCCTAAGGAGAGGATCTACCATGGGGTGGGCAAACTTAAACAGTTTAGTGCAAAGATCTTCAATTGGTACTTGGGGAATGACTGTCATTAGAGGATAGGAACTGATAGCTCGGGCTAACACTATGAGTTCTTCCTGGGGGTATTTGACTAAAGGAACCTGGTTCTCACAAATCTCTTGAATTTTTGAACTAGGTCCTACCACTTGGTTGCTCTCCAAGGTCTCCTCAGGTAAGGAACCAATAGTATCGATGTCACATTCTTCTAGTTCTTCCCCCTCATATTCATCAACTAGACTCAAGCCAGTATCATATACTTCCTCGATGCCATCTTCAATGGGTTTTGGGTCAATGGTGATCGGGTCAACTGATTCTAGGCTTGTCATACCTAACCTTTCTTCCTCATTGGTAGGCTTGGGTTCTCCCTCATTAATGTCATCCTTAGGATTCTTACCACTTAGCTGTGCACAAGCCAGTCCTATGCATGGGCACTGACTAGATTTGTGGCCTCTTTCTCCGCAAAACAAACATTCTTGCCATATAGGAACCTGGGTCACACTGGGTTTCAAGCTAGTAGAGACCTTACTTGGGCATGGGTGTGGATCTAAATGGTTTGATCTAGAAGACATGGGTTGTTGAGTGACTGGTCTAGAATATTGTAAGGACCTCTCATAGACACGATCCACACTATAGATATCATGGTTAGGCTTCCTAAGGTTATGCTCGGGATCACGGTATAAGGTCCTCCTAGGCTCCTGGCATGGATGAGGTTGGGGCCTATTAATATTTGGATCAGGGATCCAATTTTGATGTCTACGTTTCTCAAGTACTTGGACTTGATCCCTAAGCTGGGTAAAATTCTCATGGACTTGTTCTTTACACTGGGTAACATTAGCAGTCAAATCCTGGCTCAATTTGTTCATACTCTCAGTAAGAGCTCTAACCATGGCTTCTAAATTAGGTTGGGTTTGACCAGGTTGGTAGGGCACTCCATTCCGGGTAGACATGATGCAAACAAACACACAAAATGAGACTCAACTGAACGACTACGGGCTAACTAGACCTAGAGCCCAAACTAGATGCCCATTCAGAGTGGCAAGCTAGCCTGTAGTAACTCAGGACTCAGCCAGGCATGTGTAAGGGGAGTGTTAGGTCCCTGAATGCCAATCCTAGACACCAATCAGAGATTGGCCAGGTAGGCAGACCAGCACACAAGCCCTTCGGGATGGAATCCCTGAACCACCGTTCTAGACACTGAGTACAAAGCACACACAGAGTAACCAGACAAACTGACTCAACACTAGCCTTGACCCGACTTGTTGATGTCCCTAGCCCACTAGGGCAAATTAGGTCTAATCAATTTTAGATTAAAGGCTTAGGTTCGAATGAAGGGGTGGTGGTTTTGGGCTAAGGAGAGGTTATCAACTCCTCCCCTTATCTTAGATGCTCAAATGCCCTTAAGATGAATTAAGAGATGAACACTCAAAAATAATTGGATTGCAGAACATAAAAATAGAGTTGCAGTAATTTAATTATCAGAAACCCCACAGAAACCATTAAATCACAGGAAAATTATGCAAAATAGTTTCAATTATACTGGTTTCAGTAAAACAAAAATCACCAAATTTGGAGTTACTTGCAGTGATAAATAATTCTTGCAACAGGGTAACTACGGGCTGAAAATAGAGCACTTCCCCGTTTACAATTCCTGCTACGAAGTTATAACCCAACGGATCCCCTACACGCCCTAGGAACACCCCGTGGAATGGGAAGAGGAGGTTTGCACCTCGCTTCATTCCTAAGACCGGACGTACTGGGGAGTCTACTTCGAGCAGACAAAGTAAAAAGAGAGAGACTCAAACAAGCAATCAAAACAGAAACCCTAGACAGGGCTCTGATACCAAAAATGATGCAGAACAAATAAAGGGATGCGATGCGGAAGTAAATTAAGATTAACTAATTTTTTTGTTGTTTTTATATGTTTGTAGAAGTTGGCTTCAAATCAAAGAAAAGTTAACCTAACATTGAAAGATACTAATATGATAATTGAAAGCACAATTTTAAGGAAACTAAATTATCAGAGTAGTTCAGAAGCAACGGATCGCTGGGGGTTGGGAAACTCCCAGACCTAGGGTTTCGCTCCGAACTTTCAACAGAACAGAAATAAAGAGAAGAGATGGTTTATCTAACCAGACAATGATCTTCACAGATTTTGGTGGAAGAACTCTCCCGAGAAGATTGTTGGATCCTCGGATTCAGATATCTTCGTAATGGATCCTCCAATACTGGTCCTTTGGCGGGTTGGCTTCTCCTAAACTCAAGATCTGGAAGAGAAGAAAAACAATTGATGGAATCAGAGAGTCAAGGGAAAGATTTACCAGGTTGATGAACTTGAAGATTGAAATTGCTGAAAACTGGGTTCTCCTGGATGTTGATGTGATTTTCCTTGGAACTTGCTCTGGATCTGAAGTAGCCGAACTGGATCTGGATGAAGGTGGACGGCCTGGACTTGTAGAGAGAGAGAGGCCGTGGGAGATGGATGGAGCTAGGGTTTGATGGATTGAAAATAATGAAGGGTGGCTAGGGTTTTGGAATTTCAAGTGGCTAACCTAGGGTTTTGGATAAAGATGGAGATCTCTCACCTCCTCAAGGCTCCAATGGAACCCGGATTACCCCCTCACGGAGCTCAACACTTAGAATAGTGCGGAAGAAGAGAAACCTAGGTCACTCAACACAAGAGAATAGCAAAAGTAATTTTTCTTCATTGATTTCTCAAAGTTACAAAGAGAGGTCTATTATATAGACCTAAAATTTTCTCCAAGCTTGTACAAATTCTCATGTGGGACTAAACTCCTCCAACCTCTAGATTAGGTAGAAAATCTTCTCTCTTGGCCGACCAAGAGTTCAAAAAAATTGGGACGGCCATAAAGGAATTTTTTTGGAATTTTTATGGCGCCTCCTTTGGAGTTGGATTTGGATTTGGAGTCCTCTTCTTCTTATGGAATTTCTTCTTTTCTTCCACTCCAAGTTAAGCTCTTTGATTTTGATTTGAACTTCAATTAGGAGTAGGTTGGATGTCCTTCTTTGATTTCTTCTCCAAGAGAAGTCCCTTTCCTTCTTTGCTTGGACAAACTTGGCAGGTATGGGCGCCTCCTTTAAATTAGCTTCCAATTTAATTTTTTTCTTCTTTGGATGTGGGGACCATGACATTGGGATGCCTCTGTGGTGCCTCCTGGACTCTGGCGTGTGCTCGGAGTGTGGCTGGGCGTGTGGCTTGGAGTGTGGCCTCCACTTGCTTGAACCTTGATTTGATTGGAAGACAAATGTGGCACCATTTTGGACCAAATTGAAACCACATCGGGACTTGCACCGAGTCAACATGACTCAACAAAATTTAAATGGTGACTCAAGAAATAAATAAAAATAAATAAACTGGTTGACCAGGTCAACCTTTATTACAAACCCTAATTTCTCGGGCAATGTCAATCAGAGATCCAAATGGAGCTCTGAAGTCTTCTTCTGAGTCTGGTGCCCGCACCAATTGGTCAAGCCGCCGATCTTGATCATGGAGTCATTGATAATCTGATCATCGATCCCACTTGAGGGAGCATCATCATGCAGTTGGTTCTTAGGAAGTGTAAGGAGGTGATACTATGGAAAGTTTTATGTTTAATCTTGGTCAACAGGTGGGGTACAACAACTATAAATTTCTGATATGGGTCCCCAACCTGAGTGTAGATCTTCGTCATTTGTCTCCTTTAGGTATGGATGTTGGCAAGTTCATCATGAAATTTGTAGCAAATCTAAGCCTGCCTCGGGAGGAAAGGGTGGATGCTTCTTATTAAGGGGCATCATTTCAGTTGAAAGGTTTTCTAAGGAGCTCGGGAGTAGCTAAAGACCTAGTGCTCATGATGAGGCCCACAAAGTAGAAGAATGATCAAGGTCAATCATCCTAGGCAGGATCCTGGGGTGATGATGATCAGCCGCTACCTGGATCGATCGCTACAAACCTCAAAGCCAACGAAGGCTAGCTGTATTTTGTTTTACTATTAATATTTATAGCTATCATTTTGTAGCCTCTATGGGCATTTTGTTTAAATGAAACTTTCCATATTACTTCCACTCAAATTTTATCAATTGAGCAAACTGTCTTTCTCATGATAGGTTCTTCATGAATGATGTGAGTTGCGATTGTTGACTTTTATAGGTTTCCAACAACCATGGGCCACTCACCCGATATCATGATCATATGGTCGTTTATGGGCTCTAATCGATCGCTACTAGGTTAATTGGAGCCATTGGGTGTTGATTGCTTTAGAGCTCTAACTAAGCACTATTCGATTATTTGGAGCCAATAGGTGTTGATCACCTAAGGGCTCTGATCGAGTGCTACTCGGTTACTTGGAGCTAATGGGCATTGATCGCCTGAGGGCTATGATTGAGTACTACTCAATCATTTAGAGCTAGTGGGCACTGATTGCTTGAGTGCTCTGACCAACCCTTACTCGATCATTTTGAGACAGTAAATGCTGATCACCTGAGGACTTTGATCGAGTGCTACTTATCATTTGGAGCTAATGGGCATTGATCACCTAAGGGATCTGATCGAGTGCTACTCAGTCAGTTGGAGCTAGTGGGTGCTGATCACCTGAAAGCTCTGAATGAATACTACTCGATCATTTGGAGATAGTGGGTACTAATCACCTGAGAGCTCTGATCGAGTGCTACTTGATCACTACTAGTGGGTGCTGATCGTTTGAGAGCTCTAACCTATCGCTACTTGATCACTTGGAATTAGTGGGCACTAATCGCTTGAGGGCTCTAATCGAGTACTAATTGGTTACTTAGAGCCAGTGGGTGCTGATCGCTTGAGGGCTTTGATCAAGCATTACTTGGTCATTTAGAGCTAGTGGATGTTGATTGCCTGAGGGCTCTAATCGAGTGCTACTCGATCACTTGGAGCAAGTAGGCACGATCACCTAAGGGTTCTAATCGAGTGCTACTCAATCACTTGGAGCAAGTAGATGCTGATCACCTGAGAGCTCTTAGCAAGCAGTAATTGGTCACTTAAAGCCAGTGGATGCTAATTACCTGAGGGCTCTTACCGAGCACTACTTGACCACTTGGAGCCAGTGAGCACTGATCATTTAAGGGTTCTCATGGAGTGCCACTCGGTCACTTGGAGCTAGTGGGCACTGATTGCTTAAGAGCTCTGACAGAGTGCTACTTGGTCACTTGGAGCCAGTGGACAGTGATCACTTGAGAGCTCTGACCGAGTGCTACTCGATCACTTGAAGTTAGTGGATGCTAATCGCTTGAGGGCTCAACCAAATGCTATTCGATCACTTGAAGCCATTGGGAGCTGCTTGCCTGAGGGGTCTAACTGAATGTTATTTGATCACTTGGATTCAATGGGCACTGATCACCGAGGGCTCTGACTGAGTGCTACTCGATCATTTGGAGCTAATAGGCATTGATCGCTTGAGGGCTCAGATCGAGTACTACTCAACCACTTGGAGCTAGTGGGCACTGATTATGTAAGGGCTCTGATCGAGTGCTACTTAATCATTTGGAGTCAAGGGATGCTGATTGCTTGAAAGCTCCGAATGAGTACTACTTGGTCACTTGGAGCCAGTGGGCATTGATTGCTTGAGGGCTCTGATCGAGCACTATTCAGACATTCAGAACTAGTGGGCACTGATCACTTGAGGGCTCTGACCGAGCACTACTCCATCATTTAGAGCTAGTGTTGCTGATCATCTAAGAACTTTGATGGAGCACTACTTGGTCACTTGAAGCCAGTGGGTACTGATCACTTGAGGGCTTTGATTGAGTGCTACTTGGTCACTTGGTGCCAGTAGATGCTGATCGCTTGAGGGCTCAATCGAGTGCTACTAGGTCATTTGGAGCCAATGGATGCTGATCACTTGAGGACTCTGATCGAATGATACTCAGTTACTTGGATTCAAGGAGCATTGATCACTTGAGGACTCTGACCGAGCGATACTCGGTCACTCAGAGCCAGTGGATACTGATTACCTGAGGGCTCTGACCAACCAATACTCAGTCATTTAGAGCCAGTGGATGTTGATCACTTGAGGGCTCTGACCAAGAACTACTCAGTTACTTAGAACCAATTGGCACTGATCACATGAGGGCTATGATTGAGAGCTACTTGGTCACTTGGAGCAAGTAGGTGTTGATAGCTTGAGGGCTCTAACTGAGCGTTAATTAATTATTTGGTGCTAGTAGGCATTATCGTCTAAGGGCTCTGACCGAGCGCTACTTGATCACTTGGAAAAATGGATGCTAATCACTTGAGAGCTCTGATAGAGTGCTACTTAGTCACTTGGAGCTAGTGGGTGTAGATCACTTGAGGGTTCTGATCGAGTGCTACTCAATTATTTGGAGCTAATGGGAGCTGATCACCTGAGGGATCTGACCAAGCACTACTCGATCACCTGGATTCAATGGGCTACTACTAGGCTACTCAGTTTTGAAGCTAATGGGCATTGATCGCTAGAGGGCTCTGATCGAGTGCTACTCGATTACTTGGAGCTAATGGGTACTAATGGCCTGAGGGCTCTAATCGAGTGCTACTGGTGCGGGCACCAGACTCAGAAGAAGACTTCAGAGCTCCATCTGGATCTCTGATTAACCTTGCCCGAAGAATTAGGATTTTTTGGTTTTTAATAAGAGTTGACTAGATCAACTTAATTTAGCTTGAGTCTACATTACCTGCATTTTACTTTGTTGAGTCATGTTGACTCAGTAGTGGACTAGGGTTTCAAAATGGGATGTTACACTTTCTTCCAAGACCAGGCAAGTGGACACCACACTCCCAGTCCAGGGGCACCATATCCACATCCAACAGCTTTTGGTCCCCACTCCACAGATGGCAACCTCCTTCTCTCATGCGCCAGATAAGGAGAAGTCCACCAAGAGACCACTAATCAAGGGGGCGGCTAAGACTTTCCAAAGAATTCCAAAACAAAGAAGGGAAGAAATTCTCTTGGAAGAGAACTTCAAGGGGGCGCCCACTACCTGCCAAAAACAATCAAAACAAAGATGGGAAGGACCTTGACTTAGGGAGGAAGAAAAGGAGGAGTCCAAAAGAGTTGATCCAGGGAAGGAAGAAATTTTTTCTTGAAAATCCAAGCAAGGTGGCGCCATCTACCTGCCATTTATAACCCAAATCCTATTTTTTTGGTATTTTGGCCGACCATATGTAAGGGACTTGCCCTAATTTGGAGATCCCCTCCTTTAGTCCCACATGGGAAGATGTGAAACCCTCCTCCCTTGTAATGCCTTATAAATTAAACCCCTCTTGTAAGTTTACAACAATCAGATGAATGAAAGAAATTTTTTCTTGAGCAAACTTGTGTTTTCTCTTGTCCGCACTTGCTTCCAGGTGTTGAGCTCCATGAGGGAGTAAATCCGGGTTCCCCTGGAACCTTGAGGAGGTGAGAGATCTCCAAAACCCCAAACCCTAGGTTAGCCACTCCACTCCCAAACCCTAGCCACCATCACCCTTCTCTTTCCACCAAGCCCTAGTCTATTTCCCTTCTCACGGCCACCATCTCCAAGTCCAGGCCGACCACCAGCATCCAGTTCCTATCCAGATACTGCAGATCTACGACAATTCTAAGAGGAAGTCAGATCGGCCTCCAGGAGAATTCGATTTCAGCAACTTCAGCTTTCAAGTTCTTCAACCTGGTAAGATCTTTTCTTGAGTTTCTGAATTCCTTCACTTGTTCCACTTCTTTCCCAGATCTTGAGTCCAGGAGAAGCCGACCAAACCACGAGACCAGTATTGGAGGATCCATTGCGAAGATAGCCGACTCCGAGGATCCCACAATCTGCTCGAGAGAGTTCTTCCACCAAAATCCTGAGAAGATCACTGTCTGGTTAGTAAACCATCTCTTCTCTCTATTTCTGTTCTGTTGAAAGTTCAGAGCGAAACCCTAGGTCTGGGAGTTTCTCAACCCCCAGCGATCCGTTACTTCTGAACTACTCTGATAATTTAGTTTCTTCTAAACTGTGCTTTCAATCCTTACCTAGTTTCCTTCAACTTAGTTTAACTTTACTTTGAGTCGAAGCCAATTTCTAAAATAAAAAAAAAAGAATTAATCTTAAATTTTCTTCCGCATACGCTTCTTTGTTCTTTGTTCTGCATCATTTTTGGTATCAGAGCTTCCGTTCTGCATCATTTTTTGTATCAGAGCATTCGTTCTGCATCATTTTTGGTATCAGAGCTCTGTCTAGGGTTTCTGTTTTGATTGCTTGTTTGAGTCTCTCTCTTTTTACTTTGTCTGCTCGAAGTAGACTCCCCAGGATGTCCGGTCCTAGGAACGAAGCAAGGTTCAAACCTCCTCTTCCCATTCCATGGGGTGTTCCTAGGGCGTGTAGGGGATCCGTTGGGTTACAACTTCGTAGCAGGAATTGTAAACGGGGAAGTACTCTGTTTTCAGCCCGTTATTGCCCTGTTGCAGGAATTATTTCTCACTACAGGTAACTCCAAATTTAGTGATTTTTATTTTTCTGAAACCAGTATAATTGAAACTATTTTTCATAACTTTCCTGTGATTTATTGGTTTCCGTGGGATTTCTGAGAATTAAATTACTGCAACTCTATTTTTGTGTTCTGCATTCCAATTATTTTTGAGTGTTCATCTCTTAATTCATCTTAAGGGCATTTGAGCATCTAAGATAAGGGGAGGAGTTGATAACCTCTCCTTAGCCCAAAACAACCACCCACTCATTCGAACCTAAGCCTTTAATCTAAAATTTGATTAGACCTAATTTGCCTTAGTGGGCTAGGGACATCAACAAGTCTGGTCAAGGCTAGTGTTGAGTCAGTTTGTCTGGTTACTCTGTGTGTGCTTTGTACTCAGTGTCTAGAACGGTGGTTCAGGGATTCCATCCTGAAGGGCTTGTGTGCTGGTCTGCCTACCTGGCCAATCTCTGATTGGTGTCTAGGATTGGCATCTAGGGACCTAACACTCCCCTTACACCTGCCTGGCTGAGTCCTGAGTTACTACAGGCTAGCTTGCCACTCTGATTGGGCATCTAGTTTGGGCTTTAGGTTTAGTTAGCCAGTAGTCGCTTTAGTCTAGTCACATTCTGTGTGCTTGCTTGCATCATCATGTCTACCCGGAATGGAGTACCCTACCAACCTAGTCAAACCCAACCAGATTTAGAGGCCATGGTTAGAAATCTTACCGAAAGTATGACCAAATTGAGTCAGGACATGAATGAGGGTTTTTCCCAATTTAGGGATCGAGTCCAAGTACTTGAGAAACGTAGACATCAAAATTGGATCCCTGATCCAAAATTTAATAGGCCCCAACCTCATCCATGCCAGGAGCCTAGGAGGACCTTATACCGTGATCCCGAGCATAACCTTAGGAAGCCTAACCATGATATCTATAGTGTGGATTGTGTCTATGAGAGGTCCTTACAATATTCTAGACCAGTCACTCAACAACCCAAGTCTTCTAGATCAAACCATTTAGATCCACACCCATGCCCAAGTAAGGTCTCTACTAGCTTGAAACCCAGTGTGACCCAGGTTCCTATATCGCAAGAATGTTTGTTTTGTGGAGAAAGAGGCCATAAATCTAGTCAGTGCCCATGCATAGGACTGGCTTGTGCACAGCTAAATGGTAAGAATCCTAAGGATGACATTAATGAGGGAGAACCCAAGCCTACCAATGAGGAAGAATGGTTAGGTATGACAAGCCTAGAATCAGTTGACCCGATTACCACTGACCCGAAATCCATTGAAGATGGCATCGAGGAAGTATATGATGCTGGCTTGAGTCTAGTTGATGAATATGAGGGGAAAGAACTTGAAGAATGTGACATTGATACTATTGGTTCCTTACCTGAGGAGACCTTGGAAAACAACAAACTGGTAGGACCTAGTTCAGAAATTCAAGAGATTTGTGAGAACCAGGTTCCTTTAGTCAAATACCCCCAGGAAGAACTCGTAGTGTTAGCCCGAGCTATTAGTTCGTACCCTCTAATGACAGTCATTCCCCAAGTACCAATTGAAGATCTTTGCACTGAACTGTTTAAGTTTGCCCACCCTATGGTAGATCCTCTCCTTAGGATGACTGAATCAAGCCTCTTACAATTGGACCTTGTCCCATGCTCAGCCACTAAGGTCTCTCCCATAATCTCAGTTGGACATCCTTTTCTTGAGCGGATTGATTCACCCAGTCCTGTAGAAGTCCTCCTTATGACCCCAGACCCCTTCCTTCGCATGACTGACCTACCCTTCTATAGAGTATACCTTTCCGCACCCATATGTCAAATTTCAAGTCTTGAGGTCATCATCCATAGGCCCTTCCATGAATCATTCTTCAATCCAGTTCTTGAGAAAATGAATCATTATTTGCTTAGAGAACAAACTTTAACTGTTGCAATCACGTGTCCTAGGCTGCTTCCCGAACCATCTCTTGATCCATTCCTGGGAGTAGCAAACTTTTCCTTTCGTAAGGATGACCAGTTGACATTCATAGATCACCATTCAAACCTTCAGGTCACCACCTTTAGCCAGCAAGTAATTCGAGACTCCACCTCATATTTCATCCCTTTCTCTAGGACTTCCAATGCTTCTTACAACATCCAAGTATACTTTGTCGAAGTCTTTAGAGTGAACCACGTGTCAGAATCTATTAGGTTTGCCACCTACTTCTGGAAGACCTTATGGCACCTACTAGGCATCCATAATAAGTTTTCATGCTCTGCATGCCCTCCTCCGACCCAAGGTCAAACCTAGAGAGCCTTAGTTTGTTAGGTTTAGACCTAGGGTTCCTTTGGAATAAAGTCCATTCTTTAGGAATGCGTCGTCAGTCTATTTTAGTTTTTCTTGACCCTTTACTAGGCTTTGGCTCAGATTTTGGTTTGATTGAGAGCACCAGGAATTGGGATTTGTATTTTGTCCAGGGCTGAAATTGCATTCAATGTTTCGATCAATAGGTCTATAGGCTAGAGTCCCTTTGAAATTGTTCATGGATACAAGCCTCACACACCACTTGATCTGATTTCACTATTAGCCCACACACACAAGTCTCTTGATGCACTTGCATAGCATGTAAAAGACTTGCATAAAGAAATTCATGCCAAAATAAATTTAAGTAATGAAACTTATAAGAAGTTGGCTGATTCTCAAAGGCGAGTCAAAACTTTTGTTGAGGGAGACTGTAATGATTAGGTTAAGGCCTGAACGGTTTCTTCCTGGAACCGTTAGAAAGTTACATGCTAGAGGAGCTGGACCATTTAGAGTGGTGAAGAGAGTAGGACCCAATGCCTATGTGCTCGAGTTACCTCCAGAACTAGGCATTAGCTCCACTTTCAACATTACAGACCTAGTAGAGTATAGGGAGCCAGCTGTGATTCCTAGTGAGGCTTTTGAACCTAATCCTGCTCTTGAGAGTGAACCTGACCCTGTGTGTCCACCAACAAATTGGCCTGTGAGGAAAGAGCAGATTGAAAAGATCCTGGATGATCAGGTTATCTCTACTCGTAATCGAGGATACCAAAGATACCTGGTCCGCTGGCTAGGAAGGCCAGATTCTGATGACTCTTGGATCTCCCGAGAAGAGTTACAAGAGCTGGACCCAGACCTCTTGGAGAGATACCAGAGCCAACTTGATCCATACTCGACAGGGTCGAGTTCCTCCCACCCTGGGAGAATTGGTGCGGGCACCAGACTCAGAAGAAGACTTCAGAGCTCCATCTGGATCTCTGATTAACCTTGCCCGAAGAATTAGGATTTTTTGGTTTTTGATAAGAGTTGACTAGATCAACTTAATTTAGCTTGAGTCTACATTACCTACATTTTACTTTGTTGAGTCATGTTGACTCAGTAGTGGACTAGGGTTTCAAAATGGGATGTTACACTTTCTTCCAAGACCAGGCAAGTGGACACCACACTCCCAGCCACACTCCCAGTCCAGGGGCACCATATCCACATCCAGCAGCTTTTGGTCCCCACTCCACAGATGGCAACCTCCTTCTCTCATGCGCCAGATAAGGAGAAGTCCACCAAGAGACCACCAATCAAGGGGGCGGC
This sequence comes from Areca catechu, assembly GCA_021397845.1. NCBI lineage: Eukaryota > Viridiplantae > Streptophyta > Magnoliopsida > Arecales > Arecaceae > Areca > Areca catechu. The sequence goes on along the minus strand of CM038052.1, from coordinate 96,918,046 downwards.
CAAGACTTTCCAAAGAATTCCAAAACAAAGAAAGGAAGAAATTCTCTTGGAAGAGAACTTCAAGGGGGCGCCCACTACCTGCCAAAAACAATCAAAACAAAGATGGGAAGGACCTTGACTTAGGGAGGAAGAAAAGGAGGAGTCCAAAAGAGTTGATCCAGGGAAGGAAGAAAATTTTTCTTGAAAATCCAAGCAAGGTGGCGCCATCTACCTGCCATTTATAACCCAAATCCTATTTTTTTAGTATTTTGGCCGACCATATATAAGGGATTTGCCCTAATTTGGAGATCCCCTCCTTTAGTCCCACATGGGAAGATGTGAAACCCTCCTCCCTTGTAATGCCTTATAAATTAAACCCCTCTTGTAAGTTTACAACAATCAGATGAATGAAAGAAATTTTTTCTTGAGCAAACTTGTGTTTTCTCTTGTCCGCACTTGCTTCCAGGTGTTGAGCTCCGTGAGGGAGTAAATCCGGGTTCCCCTGGAACCTTGAGGAGGTGAGAGATCTCCAAAACCCCAAACCCTAGGTTAGCCACTCCACTCCCAAACCCTAGCCGCCATCACCCTTCTCTTTCCACCAAGCCCTAGTCTATTTCCCTTCTCACGGCCACCATCTCCAAGTCCAGGCCGACCACCAGCATCCAGTTCCTGTCCAGATACTGCAGATCTATGACAATTCTAAGAGGAAGTCAGATCGGCCTCCAGGAGAATTCGATTTCAGCAACTTCGGCTTTCAAGTTCTTCAACCTGGTAAGATCTTTTCTTGAGTTTCTGAATTCCTTCACTTGTTCCACTTCTTTCCCAGATCTTGAGTCTAGGAGAAGCCGACCAAACCACGAGACCAGTATTGGAGGATCCATTGCGAAGATAGCCGACTCCGAGGATCCCACAATCTGCTCGAGAGAGTTCTTCCACCAAAATCCTGAGAAGATCACTATCTGGTTAGTAAACCATCTCTTCTCTCTATTTCTGTTCTGTTGAAAGTTCAGAGCGAAACCCTAGGTATGGGAGTTTCTCAACCCCCAGCGATCCGTTACTTCTGAACTACTCTGATAATTTAGTTTCTTATAAACTGTGCTTTCAATCCTTACCTAGTTTCCTTCAACTTAGTTTAACTTTACTTTGAGTCGAAGCCAATTTCTAAAATAAAAAAAAAAAAGGAATTAATCTTAAATTTACTTCCGCATATGCTTCTTTGTTCTTTGTTCTGCATCATTTTTGGTATCAGAGCTTCCGTTCTGCATCATTTTTTTTGTATCAGAGCATTCGTTCTGCATCAGCTACTTCATCACTTGGAGCCAGTGGGCATTGATTATCTAAGGGCTTTGATTAAGTACTACTTGATGATTTAAAGCTAGTGGGTATTGATCGCCTGAAGGCTCTGATCGAGCACTACTCGATCTCTTGGAGCCAATGGGCATTGATTGCCTAATGGTGAGGACACCAAGATTAGACCAAGATTGCAAAGCCCCAATTTGGATCTCTAATTAATGTGTTGAAAAGTTTGTCAAATTTTTCTAGAGTCACTTGAGCCCTATAATAAGAATTCAGTCCTGTAATAAGGTGGGCTAATTGAGTCAATTGAGTCCATTTGTTTATTTAAGTCCTGTAAGTTGAGTTCTTTCATTCAAGACGAGAGGAGAGTCACCAGACCAGGAGAGTCACCAGGCCCTCACTGAAGCAGGCTTCATGCACCACACCCCTGGTCCCCATTTATATCACCAGGACCACAAGGAAGGGTGCCTCCCAAGTCCACAAGAGTTGGCACCCAAGTCCAAGCCCACAGCATTGGCAACCCATCCTAGGCCCACCAGCAATGGTGCCCAATCCTAAGCCCACCAGCATTGGCGCCCCATCCTGATGCGGGACCGTTTATGCATGCAAACTATTTTTTTGTTATTTGGGGATGAGTTAAGATTATTTATCCTGAAGTTAGAGCCAAAGTTCTAAGTAGAGAATCTTACAGAAAATCTAAAAGATCATGCATGTAGAAATAGACCCTAAAGTGAAAGAAACAAGACCGCCGAGGCTAAGAAGCCCCGGTAAGGCTAGCTCTTCTGCAATACCGTAACCGGAAGAAGCGAAGGGGTGCACCTGATAGGGATTTGAAGACCAATCCATGAAGAGTTCGCTCAACGCTCCCAGATGTGGCATGGAAAATAAGGCTATCGACCTTGTAGATTTGTGGCTTTCAATTTGATGGCCCGAAAGCAAATCAAATAGATTCTTTGGATTCGTAGACTCTGAGGGACCTACAAGGCACTTAACAAGGGTTAGAAAAACAAGAAGAAAAAGGATAGAAGGCTGAAGAAGAAGAGAAGGAAGGAAAGGATGAGGGGCAGCCAAGAGATAAGCATCCAGGGTTTGTAGCAAGGGTGCAGTGGTTGGGATCACACAGATACCCTTCACACAAGAATTCACACAAAAAAATCACACAAAATTCACACAGAAAGTTGAGTAGAACTCAAGAATTATTTTCATTCATCATTGTTGTTCCAAGATACATGAGAGGGGGCCTTTATATAGGCTTACAAACTTGGGCTCCAAGAAAGGGCATACAAGTAAATCCCTATGTATCCTTTTCCCACACAAGCTTGATTGGTGGAGTGGAATGAGGGTGCTAGCTTACATGAATCAAGGAAAAAGTTTGAATTTTCATGGAGCTTGGCCACCCAATTTGACTTGACCTTGGTGTTTGATATAGCACCTCTCATAACATGTGGCATTGGTGATGTGGCATTCCTATGACTTGGAAGATGATTTGGCAATCCAAATTGGCATAGAGGAGAAGTGGCTTGATTCTTCTTCAATTAGGCTTGACTTGTTTGGTCATATATGGACCCATCTTCAGATTAGCTTGAATGTGTGAACCCATCTTCAAATTGACTTGAATCTATGAACCTACTTGGCTAAGTACAGGACCACTTGATCCTATCTTGACTCAATTTGGCCAAATTATAAGACTAAATGAAAATTGAAACTAATTAGATACTAATTACATGATTTGAATGTAAATTACTTAGGCTTAAATGTCTTAAGCCTTATTACAGGACTTAATAAAGACTTAGAACCCTAATAAGACATCCACGGAGAGTTGAGGATCTTCTATCTAATTCTGGTGCCTGCACCACATTCCAGGCCTACAAGAAATTCATGCCCTAGCCCAGCAAGGAGTCAAGCAGTCCAAGCCCAAGAGGAGTCAACTTTTCCAGTCCAACAAGGAGTTCAACCTCCAAGTCCTATAAGGACTCCAATCTCCTTGTCCTATTCAAACTTTGTACTCCTTGTCCTACCCAAACTTTGTACTCCTTTTCCTACTCAAATTTTGTACTCCCACTTTGACAGGAATTTATACTCCAACTTTGATAGGGAGATGATGGGGGATAATTATGAGATGATTCATTTCATAAGAAATCAGTAATAATTAAATGAAAGATGAAGTAAATAGATGCAGCTACTCACATAATGAACTAGGAATTCAAAGATAGGATTCTAAAATTTAAACTTGACTAGAAGAATAAACCATTCAAAGAAATAAAGAGAGGAGGACCTTCGTGGTTAAGAAACCATTCAGATTAGGGTTTAGTTATTCTAATAATTACAGATATGAAAGCCTATCTAAAGAGGGTTATCCGGCAATTAATATGTATAACTTTAGCACTGGGAACACTCAAAGAAGAGCATTCCAAGAAGACAGGGAGATTCCCTAGGTAGCAAGGCTTCTTGTATCCGGTTCTTTGGCATGGGAGACCTACTTCTTAGGAGTCTGGAAGCCAAGGGATCCTGCAACAAAAAAAATGTGGAGGGGGGTTAGAGAAAAGGGTTGAGATGGAGAAGTGGAGGGATCTTTGAAGATGAAAGGATGCTCGGAGTAGTCTTGTTAAAGATCTTCTATGACTTCATTTGGTTGACAACTCCTAGCTTGATCTTGTAAAGAACTCCTTGGATGGTTGGCTTCATTATAGATGATGGAGATGTGGACTCTTGAGATGCTTTTTGTGTTGGCCGAATGGACTAAGAAGGATGGAGGAAACAAGGATGAAGAGGGGAAGTTGGAAAGAGGAAGAACTCTCGACCTCATGCCCACCTTCTAATAAGGGACCAAGCATTTAAGCAAGGAAAAATTCTAAGAAAATATTTTCTTCATTGATTCAAATTTCATAAGTGTTTACAATAAGGTTTGGAGCCTAATTTATAGATACCAAGCCATTTGAAATTCAAATTTTGAAATTCAAAAAAAACAAAATGAGGGGAGAGAATGGTGGCTGACTTCATGAAGATGGGGCACCATTTATTGAGGGATTTGGGCCATTTCAAATTCCTTCTTCCTTAGGCAAGATTTCATGGTGATGTGTCCAGGTGATGTGGCAAGGAGGAATGATGAAGTGGCTTCCAAGTTGGTGAACCCATGGTATATGCGCCCACTAGTCTTCTTGACTTGGTTGAGCTGAAACCAGGTTGGTCTTGACTGACTCTCCTTGACTCAATTACAATAAAGACTTAATTAAAGCAAATACTAGACTCAATTACCAAATTGAAATGAGTACAAGACTAATAGACTCAAATAAAAATTTATTACAGGACTCGAGCTCTCAATTTTCCAACCATAAAGAATCTTTCCTAATTTGGATCGGTTAGAGTCTTTTCCTGAGCCTGGTGCCCGCACCAATTCTCCCCGGGTGGGGGGAACTCGACCCTGTCGAGTAAGGATCGGCCTGACTGTGATATCTTTCTAGTAGGTCCGGGTCAATTTGTTGCAGATCCTCTCGGATGATCCAGGAGTCCTTGGAATCGAGTCATCCTTGCCAATGAACCAAGTAACGTTGATAGCCCTTATTTCTAGTGGTAATCACTTGGTCATCCAAGATATGTTCAACTTTATCTCTCCGATCTGGTGGATTGTTGGTGGGAACTCGAGTATGGTTTCGCTCTCAAAGGTGGGATAAGGCCCAAAATGCTCACTAGGAATTAATGCTGGCTCTTTATATTCTATCAGATCAGCAATATTAAAAGTAGAACTAATGCCATAATCAGAAGGTAACTCTAACACATATGCATTAGGTCCAATTCTCTTAGTTACTTTGAAAGGTCCAGCTCCCCGGGCATGCAGTTTTTTCATAGTTCCTGGTGGAAACCTTTCAGGTCTAAGTTTAATCATTACATAGTCTTCTTCATTAAATTCTTTCATTCGTTTACGTGAATTAGCCATATGCTTATAGACTTCATTGCTCATTTGAATCTTTTTACTAATTTTTTTATGCAATTCATGGATATGATGTGCATATGACTTGGCAGACTCAGATACTCGTGCATGTGAATGTAAAGGGATGAGGTCAATAGGTCTCCTAGGTTTATAACCATGGACAATTTCAAAGGGACTTTTACCGGCAGACCTATTGACAGAACTGTTGTAAGCAAATTCAGCATAAGGTAATAACAAATCCTAGTTTCCCAGACTTTCTCCTACAAGACACCTCAATAAATTTCCTAGACTTCTATTTACAACTTTGGTTTGACCATCAGTCTGAGGGTGGTAGGTAGTAGAGAATTTCAATTTGGTTCCTAACAAATGCCATAGGATTTTTCAAAAGTAACTGGTAAATCGTACATCCTTATTGGACACTATGGTTTTAGGAAGGCCATGAATTCTAACCACTTCATCTAGAAAAATTTTGGCTACTTTAGAGGCGTCAAAAGTTTGGAAGCAAGGAATGAAATGGGCCATCTTTGAGAATCCGTCGACTATAACAAATATCGAATCATGTTTTCACTGGGTTTTGGGTAGGCCTAATATAAAATCCATGCTAAGATCCTGCCAGGGGTAATCTAGTACAGGTAAGGGTGTGTAGAGTCCAGTGTTTTGCTTTTGCTATTTGCCAACAGCACAAGTTCGACACCTGGCCACTATCTAGGCAACTTGTTTCTTAAGTCCTAGTCAATAAAACTGGTCCTCAACAGCTGAAATAGTCTTGTTCCTACCAAAATGACTAGCTAAGCCTCCAACATGGGTCTCCCAAACTAGAAAATCTCTCAAAGATGTTCTGGGAATACAGAGCTTGTTCTCCTTAAACATATAACCATCTAGAAGGGTATACTCACTGTGGTCACTAGATGGTCCTTGTTTTAAAGCCTGGTTAACTTCACTAAAGTCTGGACAGGTATCATACTCATCCTTAAGTTTCTCAAATCCAACGACTTTAGTGCTAACCGAATTCAGAAGCAAGTTTCTACAGCTCAAAGCATCGGCTACCTTATTCTCAGTTCCAGCACGGTGTTTCAGGATAAAAGTATAGGCTTGGATGAATTCTATCGATTTGGCATGCCTGGGGTTCAGCTTTTTCTGAGAACTAAGAAATCTAAGGGCCTCATGATCAGAAAATAGGACAAATTCATGCAGTAGAAGATAGTGCCTCCAATACCTTAAAGCTTGCACTGATGCAGAACAAAGAACAAAGAAGCGTATGCGGAAGTAAAAATTAAGATTAATTATTATTTTTTTTTATTTTTTATATTTCAGAAATTGGCTTTGACTCAAAGTAAAGCTAAACTAAGTTGAAGGAAACTAGGTAAGGATTGAAAGCACAATTTAGAAGAAACTAAATTATCATAGTAGTTCAGAAGTAACGGATCGCTGGGGGTTAAGAAACTCCCAGACCTAGGGTTTCGCTCTGAACTTTCAACATGACAGAAATAGAGAGGAGAGATGGTTTACTAACCAGACAGTGATCTTCTCAGAATATGAGTGGAAGAACTCTCTCGAGCAGATTGTTGGATCCTCGAATTCGGCTATCTTCGTAATGGATCCTCCAATACTGGTCTCATGGCTGGGTCGGCTTCTCCTGGACTCAAGATCTGGGAAGAAGAAAAACAAGTGATGGATTCAGAGACTCAGGGAAGGATTTACCAGTTCGAAGAACTTGAAGGCTAATGTCGCTGAGATCCGGATTCTCTTGAAGGCTGATTCGACTCCCTCTAGAAAGAGCTTTGGATCTGAAGTATCCAGACTGTAGCTGGATGCTGGTGGTCGGCCTGGACTTGGGGAGAGAGGCCGTGGGAGGTGGAATATGCTAGGGCTTTGTGGAAAGAGAAGGGTGATGGGCGGCTAGGGTTTGGGAGTGGAGTGGCTAACCTAGGGTTTGGGTTTTGGAGATCTCACACCTCCTCAAGGTTCCTGGGGAACCCGGATTTACTCCCTCATGGAGCTCAACACCTGGATGCAAGTGCGGAAGAGAGAAAACACAAAGTTTGCTCACAAAAAAATTTGGTTTCATTCATCTGATTGATTTAAACTTACAAGAGGGGTTTAATTTATAAGGCTTTACAAGGGAGTAGAGTCTTACATCTTCCCATGTGGGACTAAAGGAGGGGATCTACAAATCAGGATAATTCATACACATATGGTCGGCCAAGGTACCAAAAAAATTTGATTTGGGTTATAAAAGGCAGGTAGATGGCGCCTCCTTGCTTGGATCTTCAAGAGAATTTTTTTTCCTTCCATGGATCAACTCTTTTGGACTCCTCCTTTTCTTCCTCCCTAAGTCAAGGTCCTTCCCATCTTTGTTTTGGATTTTTTTGGCAGGAAGTGGGCGCCTCCTTGAAGTTCTCTCCAAGAGAATTTCTTCCCATTCTTACTTTGGTTCTTTTGGGAAAGTCTTGGCCGCCCCCTTGATTTGTGGACTCCTGGTGGATTTCTCCTCATCTGGCGCATTAGAGAAGGAAGCTGCTATCTGTGGAGTGGGGACCAAAGGCTGCTGGATGTAGATATGGTGCCCCCTGGACTCAGGCGTATGGCTGGGAGTGTGGCTGGGAGTGTGGTGCCCACTTGCTAGGACTTGGGAGAAAATGTAACACCCCAGGTTGAAACCCTAGTCCACTACTGAGTCAACATGACTCAACAAAATAAAATGCAGGTAATGTAGACTCAAGCTAAATTGAGTTGATCTAGTCAACTCTTATTACAAACCAAAAACCCTAATTCTTCGGGCAAGGTTAATCAGAGATCCAGGTGGAGCTCTGAAGTCTTCTTCTAAGTCTGGTGCCCGCACCAATTCTTCCAGGGTGGGAGGAACTCGACCATGTCGAGTATGGATCAAGTTGGCTCTGGTATCTCTTCAAGAGGTCTGGGTCCAGCTCTTGTAACTCTTCTCGGGAGATCCAAGAGTCATCAGAATCTGGCCTTCCTAGCCAGCGGACCAGGTATCTTTGGTATCCTCGATTACGAGTAGAGATAACCTGTTCATCCAGGATCTTTTCAATCTGCTCTTTCCTCACAGGCCAATTTGTTGGTGGACACACAGGGTCAGGTTCACTCTCAAGAGCAGGATTAGGTTCAAAAGCCTCACTGGGAATCACAGCTGGCTCCCTATACTCTACTAGGTCTGTAATGTTGAAAGTGGAGCTAATGCCTAGTTCTGGAGGCAACTCGAGCACATAGGCATTGGATCCTACTCTCTTTACCACTCTAAATGGTCCAGCTCCCCTAGCATGTAACTTTCTAATGGTTCCAGGAGGAAACCGTTCAGGCCTTAACCTAATCATTACATAGTCTCCTTCGTCAAAAGTTTTGACTCGCCTTTGAGAATCAGCCAATTTCTTATAAGTTTCATTACTTAAATTTATTTTGGCTTGAATTTCTTTGTGCAAGCCTTTTATATGCTGTGCAAAAACTTCGGCAGACTCGGAGACCCGTGTGTGGACTGGTAAAGGAGCTAGGTCAAAAGGTGTGTGGGGTTTGTAACCATGCACAATTTCAAATGGACTCTTACCCGTAGACCTATTGACCGAGTCATTATATGCAAATTCAGCTCTAGGTAAGTACAAATCCCAGTTCCTAATGTTTTCACCAACAAGACACCTTAGCAGATTGCCTAAACTATGGTTCACTACTTCGGTTTGGCCGTCAGTCTGGGGATGATAGGCAGTTGAAAACCTAAGTTTCGTCCCTAACTTATGCCAAAGGGTTTTCCAGAAATAGCTGGTGAACCGAACATCCCTATCTGAAACAATGGTCTTGGGTAGGCCATGGAGTCGAACTATCTCATTAAAGAACAGGGTGGCTACCTTAGACGCATCAAATGTTTGGGAACAAGGCAAGAAATGGGCCATCTTGGAAAATCGGTCTACTACAACACAGATAGAGTCATGCCTCCTCTGGGTCTTAGGCAAACCTAACACAAAGTCCATGCTCACATCTTGCCAAGGACGATCTGGGACAGGGAGTCGGGTATAAAGGCCGTTGTTCTGTTTTCGCTGTTTGGCAACAGCGCAGGTCCGACACCTAGCCACAATGTGTGCTACATCTCTTTTTAAGCTAGGCCAGAAAAAATGGTCTTCAATAGCCAGGGTGGTCTTATCTTTTCCGAAATGGCCAACTAAACCTCCAGCATGAGTTTCCCAAATCAAGAATTCCCTAAGAGAGGTTCTAGGGATGCAAAGCCTATTCTTAAAGAACAGAAAGCCATCTAAAAGGGAATAATCCTTATGTTCACTAGATGGTCCTTGAGTTAGATCCTGGTACACAGTCTTAAAATCCAGACACGACTCATATTCTTCTTTGATTTGCTCAAACCCTATGACTTCAGCCCTAATAGAATTCAATAATAAAGATCGACGACTAAGGGCATCAGCTACCTAATTTTCAGACCCAGCCTTATGCTTCAAAACAAAAGTATAGGACTGGATATACTCTACCCACTTAGCATGCCTAGGGTTAAGCTTCTTCTAAGAATTCAAGAATCTAAGAGCCTCATGGTCCGAAAACAGCACAAATTCTTGCGGTATCAAATAATGTCTCCAATAACGCAAAGCTTGCACTACCGCATAAAATTCCTTATCATAGGTAGAATACCTAAGCTTAGCATCATTAAGTTTTTCACTAAAGAATGCTACGGGATGTTTCTCTTGGCTTAGGACTCCACCTATACCTACTCCTGAAGCATCACAGGCAACCTCAAATACCTTTGAAAAGTCCGGTAGTCTCAAAATGGGTGCCTGGGTCATCCTATCCTTAAGATCTAGGAAGGCTTTATGGGCTGCTTTGGTCCACTAAAATTCTCCCTTCCTAATGCAGTCTGTGATAGGAGCAACTACGGTACTAAACCCCTTGATGAATCGCCTATAGAAGGTAGCCAAGGCATGGAAACTTCTGACTTCATGCATACTGGTCGGCTCTGGCCATTCTACTATGGACCTAATCTTTTCAGGATCGGCAGCCACGCCGTCAGGGGTTACAACAAATCCAAGGAAGATAATCCTACTGGTCATAAATTCACACTTTTTGAGATTACCGTAGAGACTATCATTCCTCAAAACTTGACAGACTTGTCTAAGGTGGCCTAGGTGATCTGCAGGGGTCTTACTATAGATTAGGATATCATCAAAATAGACCACTACAAACTTCTCTATGAAAGCTCTAAGTACTTGGGTCATAATCCTCATGAAAGTACTAGGGGCATTGGACAACCCAAAAGGCATAACAACCCATTCGAAGAGACCATCCTTAGTCTTGAAGGCTGTTTTTCACACATCCCCTGATCTAATCCTAACCTGATGATAGCCGCTCTTAAGATCAATTTTAGAAAAAACCATGGCACCGGCCATCATATCAAGCATGTCATCTAGTCTAGGGATGGGGAATCTATACTTGATTGTGATTTTATTGATGGCACGACTGTCAACACACATCCTCCACGTGCCATCCTTCTTCGGGGTTAGAAGTGCAGGGACTGCACAAGGGCTAAGACTCTCTCTAATGAACCCCTTCCTCAATAATTCGCCAACCTGCTTTTGCAGTTCTTTATGCTCCGATGGATTCATCCTATAATGAGGCAAGTTGGGTAAAGTAGCTCCTGGGACTAAATCTATGGAATGCTGAATATCCCTAAGAGGTGGAAGGTGGTCTGGCAGATCCTCGGGAAAAACATCCTCAAATTCTTCTAATAAAGGCTTAACTTCCTGAGGAGGCTTTGAGGGTGTAGGAGTCCTAAGTTCCTTAGCAGTCAACATCCAAATGGGTGAACCACTATGAATTTCTTGTTCTAGATCCTTGGCACTAATTAGGTTCACTCCAGTCTTCATTTCTCTGACCTTACTAGTTTTTTTAGCTACCTTGTCCTTAGGAGGGACTGAATGGATTGTGATTTTCTTCCCATTGAAACTAAAGACACAAGTGTTGGATTTTCCTAAGATGGTGGCATCATGATCATACAACCAAGGTCTTCCAAGAATTATACTGCTCACCCCCATGGGCAAGACATCACACCAAATCTTCTCTTGATAGGATTGCATTTAGATTTGGACCTGACATCTAGACTGGATGGGTATAGAGGTAGAGTCTATCCAAGAAACCTTATAGGGGTTGGGGTGGGGGACTGGGGTTAAGCCTAACATTTTGACAGTGCTAGTAGAAATGGCATTCACACAGCTCCCACTATCTATGATGATTTTACAAACCTTATCCCCTAGTTTAAGGAAAGTCTGTAGGATGTTAGTCCTACGCCAATCTTCCTGAACTTTAGTCTGGGACAGGATGCATCTCACAACTCCTAAGTGGTCAGATTCAGTGGATTCTTCCTCTCCTTCATACTCATCAACCAAATTTATTCCGGCCTCATAAACTTCTTCTTCAAACTCCTCATTAGGCTCGGAATTCTCTTCTCCTCCCTCTTCTATATATAGGGATCTACGAGGGCACTGGCTAGAAACATGACCTACCTTATGACACTTAAAACAAGCTATGGCTGTGCACTGAGTGGAGATATGACCGGGCTTCTGGCACTTAAAACAGACGATACTAGGGGTTCTCTGGGTGTCAGGTGCCTTACCTTTGTCCATGGGCCTAGGGGTGGGGATACCCTGATTAGGCTTGCTAGGGGTAACCTGGCTAGGTCCATTTCTTGGGATTGGGGTACTAACCCTAGATGGCATGGGTCCTCTCTGAAACTTCTCAGTGTTCACTGCAATCTGATAGGCTTGGTCTAGGTCAGTAACCTCTCTCAGAAATAACTCTCTCTTAATATCTTCCCTAAGCCCAGCCCTAAATCTAGACAAAGTGACTTCATGGGCTTCACTCACATCACATCTCATTAGGTATTCATCAAAGGTGGTTATGTAGTCTGAAACAGATCGGTTCCCTTGTTTCAAAGTCTGCCATTGGTCTAACAGATTTTGCTGGTATGAAATGGGTAGGTACTTGTTTTTAAGTTTCTCTTTCATACCCTGCCAAGTGGTTATGGGCTCTACATTTCGTCTTCTAGTGGTCAGCTCAATGTTCCCCCAATATAACCTAGCTTGACGTATTAATTTCATTTTAGCAAACTTGAACTTCCTCTCGTCAGACATAGCATACCACTCAAAGTACTGGTCCATCTCACCCTCCCAATCAGAATACACCTTAGGATTTAAACTACCATCAAAAGTGGGTGCATCTAACTTGATGTTCCGAATGAACCTTTCATCTCTATCCTCAGGTTCTGGGTCAGGCCTCCTATGATTAGGTTCAGGATCTCGGTATAAAGGTCTTCTAGGCTCTTGGTGTGGGTGAGGTTGAGGCATATTAAAATCTGGGACAGGAGTCCAATTCTGATGCCTAGGTTCCTCAAGTACTTGGACTCAATCCCTAAGCTGGGCAAAATTCTCATTCATATCCTGACTTAATTTGTTCATACTCTCAGTAAGAGCTCTAACCATGGCCTCTAAATCAGGTTGGGTTTGACCAGGTTGGTAGGGTACTCCATTCCGGGTAGACATGATGCAATCAGGCACACAAAATGAGACTCAACTGAACGACTACGGGCTAACTAGACCTAGAGCCCAAACTAGGTGCCCAATCAGAGTGGCAAGCTAGCCTGTAGTAACTCAGGACTCAGCCAGGCAGGTGTAAGGGGAGTGTTAGGTCCCTGAATGCCAATCCTAGACACCAATCAGAGATTGGCCAGGTAGGCGGACCAGCACACAAGCCCTTCGGGATGGAATCCCTGAACCACCATTCTAGACACTGAGTACAAAAGCACACACAGAGTAACCAGACAAACTAACTCAACACTAGCCTCGACCCGACTTGTTGATGTCCCTAGCCCACTAGGGCAAATTAGGTCTAATCAATTTTAGATTAAAGGCTTAGGTTCGAATGAAGGGGTGGTGGTTTTGAGCTAAGGAGAGGTTATCAACTCCTCCCCTTATCTTAGATGCTCAAATGCCCTTAAGATAACTTAAGAGATGAACACTCAAAAATAAATGGATTGCAGAACACAAAAATAGAGTTGCAGTAATTTAATTCTTAGAAATCGCATGGAAACCAATAAATCATGGAAAAATTACGTAAATTAGTTTCAATTATACTGGTTTCAGAAAAATAAAAATCACTAAATTTGGAGTTATTTGCAGTGAGAAATAATTCCTCCAACAGAGCAATTATGGGCTGAAAACAGAGAACTTCCCCGTTTACAATTCCTGCTACGAAGTTATAACCCAACGGATCCCCTACACGCCCTAGGAACACCCCGTGGAATGGAAAGAGGAGGTTTGCACCTCGCTTCGTTCCTAGGACCGGACGTCCTGGGGAGTCTACTTCGAGCAGACAAAGTAAAAAGAGAGAGACTCAAACAAGCAATCAAACAGAAACCCTAGACAGGGCTCTGATACCAAAAATGATGCAGAACAAAGAACAAAGAAGTGTATGCGGAAGTAAAAATTAAGATTAATTCTTTTTTTTTTTTTATATATATTTCAGAAATTGGCTTTGACTCAAAGTAAAGCTAAACTAAGTTGAAGGAAACTATGTAAGGATTGAAAGCACAATTTAGAAGAAACTAAATTATCAGAGTAGTTCAGAAGTAACGGATCGCTGGGGGTTGAGAAACTCCCAGACATAGGGTTTCGCTCTGAACTTTCAACAGGACAGAAATAGAGAGGAGAGATGGTTTACTAACCAGACAGTGATCTTCTCAGAATTTGAGTGGAAGAACTCTCTAGAGCAGATTGTTGGATCCTCGGATTCGGCTATCTTCGCAATGGATCCTCCAATACTGGTCTCGTGGCTGGGTCGGCTTCTCCTGGACTCAAGATCTGGGAAGAAGAAAAACAAGTGATGGATTCAGAGACTCAGGAAAGGATTTACCAGTTCGAAGAACTTGAAGGCTGATGTCGCTGAGATCCGGATTCTCTTGAAGGCTGATTCGACTCCCTCTGGAAAGAGCTTTGGATCTGAAGTATCCGGACTGTAGCTGGATGCTGGTGGTTGGCCTGGACTTGGGGAGAGAGGCCGTGGGAGGTGGAATATGTTAGGGCTTAGTGGAAAGAGAAGGGTGATGGGCGGCTAGGGTTTGGGAGTGGAGTGGCTAACCTAGGGTTTGGGTTTTGGAGATCTCACAACTCCTCAAGGTTCCTGGGGAACCCGGATTTACTCCCTCACGGAGCTCAACACCTGGATGCAAGTGCGGAAGAGAGAAAACACAAAGTTTGCTCACAAAAAAATTTGGTTTCATTCATCTGATTGATTTAAACTTACAAGAGGGGTTTAATTTATACGGCTTTACAAGGGAGTAGAGTCTTACATCTTCCCATGTGGGACTAAAGGAGGGGATCTACAAATCAGGATAATCATACACATATGGTCGGCCAAGGTACCAAAAAAATTTGATTTGGGTTATAAAAGGCAGGTAGATGGCGCCTCCTTGCTTGGATCTTCAAGAGAATTTTTTTCCTTCCATGGATCAACTCTTTTGGACTCCTCCTTTTCTTCCTCCCTAAGTCAAGGTCCTTCCCATCTTTGTTTTGGATTTTTTTGGCAGGTAGTGGGCGCCTCCTTGAAGTTCTCTCCAAGAGAGTTTCTTCCCATTCTTACTTTGGTTCTTTTGGGAAAGTCTTGGCCACCCCCTTGATTTGTGGACTCCTGGTGGATTTCTCCTCATCTGGCGCATGAGAGAAGGAAGCTGCTATCTGTGGAGTGGGGACCAAAGGCTGCTGGATGTAGATATGGCGCCCCCTGGACTCAGGCGTATGGCTGGGAGTGTGGCTGGGAGTGTGGTGCCCACTTGCTAGGCCTTGGGAGAAAATGTAACACCCCAGGTTGAAACCCTAGTCCACTACTAAGTCAACATGACTCAACAAAATAAAATGCAGGTAATGTAGACTCAAGCTAAATTGAGTTGATCTAGTCAACTCTTATTACAAACCAAAAACCCTAATTCTTTGGGCAAGGTTAATCAGAGATCCAGGTGGAGCTCTGAAGTCTTCTTCTGAGTCTGGTGCCCGCACCATGCACTACCGCATAAAGCTCTTTATCATAGGTAAAATATTTAAGCTTAGCCATATTTAACTTTTCGCTAAAGAAAGCTATGGGGTGGTTCTCTTGGCTTAAAACTCTGCCTATTCCAACTCCGGATGCATCACAAGCGACCTCAAATACTTTGGAAAAGTCAGGCAACCTCAAAATTGGTGCTTGTGTCATCTTATCTTTTATTTCTAGGAAGGCTTTATTGGCTGCTTTGGTCCAATCAAAACTACCCTTCCTAATACAATCAGTTATTGGGGCGACAATGGAGCTAAAGCCTCGAATGAATCTCCTATAGAAGGTAGCTAAGACATGAAAGCTATGAATATCATGAATAGTTTTGGGAACAGGCCACTCAACTATGGATTTGATCTTTTCTGGATCAGCTGAAACTCCATCAGAGGTAACAATGAAACCTAGGAAAGTGACTCTATGGCTCATGAATTCACACTTCTTCAAATTAGCATAGAGATTCTCTCTCCTAAGGGTTGCACACACTTGTCTAAGGTGGTATAAGTGGTTTTGTTTAGTCCTACTGTAAATCAATATGTCATCAAAGTACACCACAACAAATTTTTCTATAAAAGCTCATAGAACTTAGGTCATGATCCTCATAAATGTACTAGGAGCATTGGATAATCCATGCAGCATCACTACCCATTCAAATAAACCATCCTTATTCTTAAAAGCAGTCTTTCATTCATCCTCGGGTCTAATTCTTACTTGATGATAGCCACTCTTAAGATCGATCTTAGAAAAAATAGTAGCTCCGGCCATCATATCTAACATGTCATCTAATCGGGGAATAGGGAATCTATACTTCATTATGATTTTGTTGATGGCATGACTATCACCACACATCCTCCAAGTGCCATCTTTCTTAGGTGTTAACAAGGCTGGGACTGCACTAGGACTCAAACTCTCCTTAATAAACCCTTTCTTGAGGAGATCCCCTACTTGTCTTTGTAATTCTAGGTGTTCGATAGGGTTCATCCTATAGTATGGAAGGTTGGGTAAGGTTGCTCCTAGGACTAAATCAATGGCATGTTGGATGTCCCTAAGTGGTGGAATGTGGTCGGAAGGTCATCTGGAAATACATCCTTAAAGTCTTCTAACACTTCAACCACTTCCTGAGGATGTTCTTTCTGGGGAGACTCTTGAATTTCCTTAGTGGTTAAGACCCAAACAGGTGTACCCTCAGTGAGCTCTTTCTCAATTTCCTTTGCAGTTATCAAATTTACTCTAGGCTTCTTTTCTTTCAGGTGAATTGATCCTCTATTGGTAGGGTCCCTAGGTGGTGTAGGGTTGATCACAAATTTCTTTCCAGAGTGCATGAATGAACAAGAATTAGATCGGCCATACAGGGTTGCATCATGGTCAAATAACCAGGGTCGACCCAAGATTATACTGCTCACTTCCATAAGTAAAATGTCACACCACACTTTCTCCTGATAGGACTGCAATTGGATTTGGACTAGACACCTAGACTTGATAGGAATTGAAGTGGAGTCTATCCAAGAAACCTTATAGGGGTTTGGGTGGGGAACTGTGGCTAAGCCTAAGGTCTTGACAGCACTAGTGGATATGGCATTTACACAACTCCCACTATCGATGATTATCTTACATACCTTTTTCCCTAACTTGACAAAAGTTTGTAGGATGTTAGTCCTACGCCAATCTTCATGGGTCTTAGTCTAGGTAAGGATGCATCTAACCACTCCCAAAAGGTCAGGCTCTATACAATCCTCGTCACCTTCATACTCCTCAGCCAAATTATCCTCAGCCTGATATACTTCTTCAACACAATCATCTAGGGGCTCTACGGGTTCAGACTCACTCTCTGCTAATTCTCCTAAGTGCAAGGCTCTAGTTAGGCAATTGCTAGCATAATGGCCTACCTTATGACATCGAAAGCAAGCATTAGGGTTTGGGGTTCTCTGAACTTCTGGTGTTTTATCCCTATCGTCTCTATGGGTCAGAGGTGTATTAGGGTTGGGTCGATGGGGTCACATCTGACTTGGTCCTGGATGCTGATTAGGTGCACTAGTTCTAGGGGGTTCTGGTCTACGATATGTCGGTCCCTTATTGAATCTCTCAGCATCTCGTGCTACCTGGTAAGCTAGCTGTAAGTCATGGACTTCTCTCAAGAACAACTCCTTCTGGATTTCTTATCTTAATCTAGCTCTAAACCTAGACATGGTAACTGATTCAGACTCATCGACATTGCATCTCATTACAAATTTATCAAGTTTTGCAATGTACTCAGCTACACTCTTGGTTCCCTGGGTCAATCTCTGCCACTAGTCTAATAGTCTTTGGTGGTAGGACATGGGAAGGTACTTCTCTCTAAGCCTAAGCTTTATTGCCCTCCAGGTTGCTATGGAAATATCACCTCTCTGTCTAATGAGTCTTTCAACATTTTCCCAGTACAGCCTGGCCTGACGGACTAACCTAAGCTTTGCAAATTTGCACTTCCTTTCCTCAGTCATATCATACTAGTCAAAATACTGGTCCATCTCTCCTTCCCAATCAATATAAACCTTAGGTCTAGTTATCCATCAAAAGTGGGAGCTTCCAATCTGATGTTCCTACGGGTTCGGTCTTCACGATCCATTTGATCCTGATTGGATCTCCTAGGATTTGGCTCATAAGCTAGTTCATGGTGTGTTCTCCTAAGGTGCAGGTCATGGACTCGATCAGGGTTGGGTCTCCTAGGATTTGGCTCAAGGAAAGGATCTTGATGAGGCATCCTAGGGTTTGGGTCATGGAAAAGGTCTTGGTGCGGGGCCCTTCTAGGGTTGATGGGTGTACCAATCTCTGGTTCAGGCTCTAATTCATTTTGAACTTCATGGGTTCTTCCAGGAGAACGAGCCTCTAAACGGTCAAGCCTAGTAGTGATGAGGGCCATTTGATCAGTCATACTTCAGTTGGTCTGGGCCAACTGGTGATGGGGAATCAAAACCCATCCGGGTTTTCCTTTTTTTTTAGATTTTTTTATTTTAGTTTAAATTTTTATCTCAGCTATTCCATGTATTCCCACTATTCTCATTTTATCCCCATTTTATTCTTGACTTATTCCTCCTTATTCCTTTCATCTTCAACCTCCCAGAATTTCACAGAACCTCCATTTTTCTTCCTTTTTTCTTCCCATCCATCCTGGATCTGCCACGCCCGACCTCCGGTGACCCCGACAGCCGTCCACCTCTCTCCCAGCATCAATCTCCTTGTGGGAACGCCGGCGATTCCCACCGAAGCCACCCACGATCGTCCACCCCTTGGTGCTCCGCCCATGCCATGTCGCGCCCGTCGTCCCTGGCACCACAGTCCGCCCCTTCCTCTCTCCACCACCGTGGCTGCTGACCCGCCGCCACCACCCGCCATCCGACCAAGCAGTCATCAAATCTCTGTATTGGATTGTTCAAGTTACATGAATCATAGTCCTTCACCACCAGAACAGAGTCCTTTCCCTTATTGTACTTGAACATGAGGGTGTCATTAACTTGAAACCGATTCCTCCTAGCCCAACGACCATAATCCTTGGAAGGGTTCAAGCCCCAACCATCTTTCCTACCGACATAGAAATCATAAGCCTCGGAAGAAGACACCAAACCGATAACCACCCCGAGAAGAAGAAGAAAACCAGCCGATCTTTTCGAAGCCTCCATGCCTAACTCCAACCCATAAACGAAGAAGGGCATTCGAGAGCTGGAGAGAAACAGAGGAGAAAGGGAGGGCAAACTTATCAGAATCCAAAGACAGTGGACTATCCATCTTCCATCTTCCACCGACCATGCCGCCGCCTTCCCCAACATTGACGCCAGCAAAGCCTCCAATCCCTCTTTCCTATCCGCTCTTTTCAATGGCCACAGAAAGAGTTTGCATGGATCTCAGGGCAAAACACTTTGCATGGATCTTAGGGCAAAACACTTTGCACGGTTCTCAGAGCATAGGAGGAACTTGAATTCGAATTTGAATTCAAATTTAAATTTGAATTTGAAATGGCCACAATTCCTCCATAAATGGCGCTGTTCTTCATCAAAATGCCCACCATTCTCTTCCCTTATTTTATTATTTTTGAATTTCAAATTTGAATTTAAAAATGGCTTGGTGTCTATAAAATAGGCTCCACTCCTTGTAAATAATGGATAAATGAGATTTTGTTTTAGAGAAGAGTGATTCTTCTTCACTCCGTGAGGAGAGGGTGTGAGAACCAACCCCATGGCATGATGTGAGGTCATGCCTAGTTATCTCCCTTCCCGTCGAGTCCCCCTCTAGGTCTTAGGGACGTTTCCTTTATGGCCCAAAGTAGCGATTTGAGTGGGATGCCCTAGGCTCCGCATGTAGTGAGATGGGTGGGATGCCCTAGGCTACATGTAGTGGGATGGGTGAGATGCCCTAGAGGTGAGAGGTCTCTCCGTGAATGTAACTCCCCAGTCCTAGAGTGTCCAATTTTTCCCTCATGATCTTTGAAATTCATCCTAACACCTCCAAGTATCGAGGATGGTGTAATGCCTTAGAGGTGAGAGTTCTCTTCATTAGGGTGAGTCCCAAAGTCCATAAGATCCAGATCCCTATCTTCAATCCCATTATTCCTTCACCATCCCTAGAAAAAAAATCCATAAAAAAATTAGAATATCCTAATCTAGGTGACTTCTAGGCTCACCGTTCGATCCTCCTAGCCCTCGTTGTCCCGCATCAACTAATTAGTCAGGTCTTGGTTCAGTTGGGCCATCTGATCATTCATAGTTTTCATAAAGGTCTCAAAGATTTGGTCCATGGTTGTACTAGTTTGAACATGGGTTTGCTGGTAAGGTGCTCCTGATCTAGTTGCCATGCACACACAGACTCAAACTCGGGCTAGGGGTTTACTAGACCTAGAGTCTAAACCAAATATTAGGTCAAGATGACGACCTTGGTTGTAGTAACTTGGCACCTGACCAGGTAAGTGTAAGATTGATGGAGGTCCCTCTTTGCTTGCCTTAGACACCAATAAGAAAATTGGCCAGGTAAGCGAACCTACCCACCTTCCTTCAGGCTTTTGTCCCTAAACCACTTTCCTAAACACCAAATACACAAGCACACACAAATAAGTTGTCAAAACTAGCTTGACACTTGGTTCGACCCGACCTCGTGGGTGTCCCTAGCTCATTGAGCAAGTTAAATGTCTACTCCGTTTTAATTAGGGTTGGGTTCGCTATGCAGGTTGGTGATTTTTAGGCTAGGGACAGGTAATGAAATCCTGATCTTATGTCAAATTGATGCCCTTAAGATGATTTATCATGAAATGAATGCAAGCATGCAAATGACCCTAATTTCAGGTGCTGAATTCAGTGTGTTGTAGTTCAGATGTGGGGCAGGAAAGTGAAGTGTAACGGTGTCAGAAAATTCAGAAGAAATCACAAAACATTTCTAACTCATAGATGATATACCAGATGAAAGAAAATCTAAAACTAAAATCTGTGTTAGGCATGATAATTCCTGGAACATAGATAATGCTAAAAAAAATAGAACAACAGAAATTAAGAGATGCTGAAATTAAAATGCAAGTCTCGTGTTCCCCTTCAAAGGTCAATCACAATGGCAACCCCACATACCTTAGGAGATCCCCGTAGAATGGGAGGAGAGGGTCTTAAAACCCTACTTTTCTCCTAAGATCGGATGGCCTGGTGAAGCACCCAATCCAGGTACTGAAGAAGATGCAAAACCCTAACCTACCATGCTCTGATACCAAGATGATGGGGGACAATTATGAGATGATGCATTTCATATGAAATCAGTAATAATTAAATGAAAGATGAAGTAAATAGATGCAGCTACTTATGTAATGAACTAGGAATTCAAAGATAGGATTCTAAAATTTAAACTTGACTAGAAGAATAAACCATTCAAAGAAATAAAGAGAGGAGGACCTTTGTGGTTAAGAAACCACTCAGATTAGGGTTTAGTTATTCTAATAATTGTAGATCTGAAAGCCTACCTAAAGAGGGTTATCTGGCAATTAATATGTATAACTTTAGCACTGGGAACACTCAAAGAAGAGCATTCCAGGAAGACAAGGAGATTCCCTAGGTTGCAAGGCTTCTTGTATCCGGTTCTTTGGCATGGGTGACCTTCTTCTTAGGAGTCTGGAAGCTTGGGAATCTTGCAACAAGAAGAATGTGGAGGGAGGTTAGAGAAAAGGGTTGAGATGGATAAGTGAAGGGAGGGATCTTTGAAAGATGAAAGGATGCTCGGAGTAATCTTGTTGAAGATCTTCTATGACTTCATTTGGTTGACAACTCCCGGCTTGATCTTGTAAAGAACTCCTTGGATGGTTGGCTTCATTATAGATGATGGAGATGTGGACTCTTGAGATGCTTCTTGTGTTGGCCGAATGGACTAAGAAGGATGGAGGAAACAAGGATGAAGAGGGGAAGTTGGAAAGAGGAAGAACTCTCGGCCTCACGCCCACCTTCTCACAAGGGACCAAGCATTTAAGCAAGGAAAAATTCTAAGAAAATATTTTCTTCATTGATTTAAATTTCATAAGTGTTTACAATAAGGTTTGGAGCCTAATTTATAGACACCAAGCCATTTGAAATTTGAATTTTGAAATTCAAAAAATACAAAATGAAGGGAGAGAATGGTGGCCGACTTCATGAAGATGGGGCACCATTTGTGGAGGGATTTGAGCCATTTCAAATTCCTTCTTCCTTGGGCGAGATTCCATAGTGATGTGTCCAGGTGATGTGGCAAGGAGGAATGATGAAGTGGCTTCCAAGTTGGTGAACCCATGGTCTATGCACCCACTAGTCTTCTTGACTTGGTTGAGCTGAAACCAGGTTGGTCTTAGCTGACTCTCCTTAACTCAATTACAATAAAGACTTAATTAAAGCAAATACTGGACTCAATTACCAAATTGAAATGAGTACAAAACTAATAGACTCAAATAAAAATTTATTATATGACTCGAGCTCTCAATTTTCCAACCATAAAGAATATTTCCTAATTTGGATCGGTTGAAGTCTTTTCCTGAGCCTGGTGCCCGCACCAGGAGAGGCCTGGGTGATCTATAAATACCCCACCCCTCCTCCCTTTTGTGATAATGAATGATGATGATGATGAAATTATGAGAGTTTTTCTTCTTATTTTGTGCTTAGGCATTGACGCTCCATGAGGGAGAGGGTGAGAGGCCCGTTTTCACTCTATAAGGAGGGCACGTGAGATGCGACCCCAACAATCTGCCCCAACCTTCATCTTCATAAGCCCTAGGCCGCCCCCTCCCATCTCCCGTCTAGGCCGCCCCATCAACCTATATCCAAACCCTAGGATGCCCAACTTTCCTAGCCCTTGGCCCCAGCTTTCCTCCAAGTTCCAGGCTGCCAGCCCCAGGCCCCAGGCATCTTCATCCTTCCCCAGGTCGCTAAGTCTTCTCCAAGCCGCCCCTCTAAAAGCTCCAGGCATCCTCCTCTGCCAGGCCGCCAGCCATCTCAACGCCACTCTCCTGCCCTCTCCACTTTCAACTATTTTTTTATGTTTTCCTATCTTCTACATCCCTAACCCTAAGTGTTTGCAGGATCCTTCAAGTGCCATGAACCATGGAGGAAGTCTTCCTTGCCCCCAAAACCAGCTGATAAAAAGCTGGCGCATCCATGGGAATGAGGCTTCATCATCCAGGCACTGATCTAGAGAGGTGTGATCCCTTCTATAATGAAAGAACATCATCTCTAGGTAAACTAACCATCCCTTCTCTCTTTTTTTGACCTATTGAAAACTGAGCATACCCTAATAGTGGTTTCTTAACCCTAGGATCCTAATTTTTTTTATCACTTTGTTAGATCTTAATCTACGGGTAGAACTCTAGTCGTACATGAAAACCCTAGTTTACTCTTAGTCTTTTTTCGGGAACCAAGCCAAATAAAAATCTGAATATCATTGCTCATATAATCTGAAACCTCTTTATGTTCATCCCTAACATATTCGATCGCATCAATTTTGGTATTAGAGCTTAGGATAGGACATGTTCTTTCATCATATATAGGAAATTTTTGCATGCTGAAATATGCACTCTAGTTCTAAAACCCTAGGAATTACTTCCATTAAAACCATCTGATTTGCATCAATATTTGTATCTATCAAACCTACAATTAGTGCTCTTTAATTCTGCAATTTTATATTTATTTCAAGATCTGAAAATACAAAAAAAAAATCAGCATAAGGAAAACCCTAAAAAAAGTCCACCATTGCTGAAATTTCTGCACACCTAGTTTAGGGCTAAAATTTGCTTGCATTAAAACCATCAAAACCTAACTTTCTTTACACTTAATTAACTAACATTAATATTCATTAGATCTGCCATTAGAAACCAAAAAAATAGAAAAAAACAAAATCTCATTGTCTGCATATTTTTCTGAATTTTAGTTTCATGTTGCATCCTTCGTGTGTGTGGCATGCATCTATAAACTAACTTAAGGGCAATTCTACTCTATTAGATAAGGGAAGGATTTCATCACCTTTCCTTGGCCCAAAATAACCACCCTACATTCAAACCTAAGCCTTAATTAAAACTGAGTAGCAACCTAATTGAGCTAGGGACATGAACAGGTCTAGTTCGTGGTATTGTGAGAAAGCTAGGACACTCAATCCTCCAATTATCTCTTGAATCTGGTGTCTAGGCTAGAGGTCCAGTGTCAAACACCCTAAGCGGAGCTGTGGTTACTTAATTAGGACCCTGCGAGAGCAGGGGGAGCCTCCCACACTCTCACTTCTTACCTGGCCAGTGGAAAGGGTAATTATTGAATTGGTTGCAAGTTGAGCTGATTCATTCTACTTGAGCTGCTAGGTCTAGTAAACCCTAGAATGATATGGTGCTTGTTGCATGACCACTAAAATAGGAGTCTAACCCCACCAGTCTCAACCCCCAACCCAGTTGACCATGGAACCTAACTATGAAACCTATCTAAGGACTATGACTGAACAAATTACCCAAATGAGTGCCCAACTATGCAATAGGTTCGACCAAATGGAGACACGTATTGGAAACCTAGAAATGACCAGAAAGACCCATGCCAAGCCTGAACTTGAGACACCATGTCCCACACCTCCCAACCCTAAGAGAGCCCCACACCATGACCCAATTTGGGAGCTTAATCCAAGGAGACCCAATTATGATTTCATGGACCAGGATGAGAGAGCAATTAGGAACATCAGGTTAGAAGCTCCAACTTTTGGTGGCGATCTTGATCCTAAGAGTTACATTGATTGGAAAAAAGGTATGGACCAGTACTTTAAACAGGATGAGATGATCGAAGAAATGAAATTTAAGTTTGCTAAATTCAAGTTAGTTCGCCAGGCTAGACTATACTAGGGGAGTGTTGAAAGAATGACTAGACAAAGAGGAGATATTCCCATAGCTACCTGGAGAGCCACGAAGAGCAAACATAGGGAAAGGTACCTACCCATGTCCTATGAGCCCAGTGGACCCATAACCCATCAATCCGAACCCATGTCCTATGAGCCTAAGGGACCCATAACCCATCGATCCCTACCCATGTCCTATGAGCCCAAGGGACCCATAACCCATCAATCTGAACCCATATCCTATGAGCCAAAGAGACCCATAACCCATCAATCTGAACCCATGTCCTATGAGCCCAAGAGACCCATAACCCATCAATCTGAACCCATGTCCTATGAGCCCAAGAGATTCATAATGATGCAAGACAAGGGGGCTAGCTAGGACGATCGTTGGAGAGCTGAGAAGTCTCCTATGATTAGGGTTAAAAAGGCGGAAAAAATATATGGGGGCAAGAAAGATGGATACTCTATTGACTTGGGACTACCTTCACAGAGAGACGTCGCACCACTGGGGCATCCCACCCACCCCACTACATGTAGTATAGGGCGTTCCATCCATCTCACTACATGCGGAGCCTAGGGCATCCCACCCAAATCACTACCTGGGGCCATGAAGGAGAAACTCCAAGATCATAGAGGGGACTCAGCTAGGGAGAAGATAACTGGGGCCTCACACCCCTCGACATCCACAGGTGAAGGAAAAATGGGCCTCATGCCCACTCCTGACGGAGGCAAAATCAAGAACACACTTTTCAAGAATTCATATTCATCATCATTTTATTCAAGAGAGGAGGTGCTTTCATATAGGCTTACAAAACTTGGGGCCCAAGAAAACAAAACAAGGCATGCAGCCCAAAAAAAGTGACAACCCAAATCTTCTTTGTTTGTAGCCTGAAAACATGGTAGAAAATTAAACACAATCTTTCCCATATGGTGAAAATAAAACTAATCCTAATCTAAAAGTAATTTAAGTAATTTCCTAACTGGTCCATACATCCAAATTTAAAATAAATAAAATAAAATCTAAATTCATCAAGATTCGTGCTGAGTTTCTCTGAAAAATGTGCAGGCTTGATGACTGTGCAGAAAATTCTTGCTCTGAAAAGTGTGCACTCTAAGATCCATGCAAAATTGTTCTGCTCTGAGATCCATGCAGAAAAAAACTCCCTGTGACTTGTGACCGTGGAACAGGAGCAACGCACGGAGGTGTGGAGATGGCTTCACGGGTGGAGGTCCGGCGGGGATGGCTCAGGCAGCGGTGGACGGCGACACGGGGGAGAGGGGCACGTGGGCGGAGCCGCAGGGGTGTACAACCATGGGAGGAGCCACAGGGGGCATGGCCACAAGCAGTTCCGTGGGATTCACCGGCATTCCCACGAGGAGATCGACACCGAGGGAAGGTGGACGACCATCGGGGGTGGTGCCGGAGGTCGAGCATGGCAGATCCAGGACAAACGGGAAGGAAAAACCCAAAAAAATGGAGGTTCTGGGAGGTTGAAGATTATAGGGATAAATGGGGAATAAGTTGGGAATAAAATGTGGATAAAGTGAGGATAACGGGAATAGATGGAATAGCTGGGATAAATATTTTTAAACTAAAATAAAAAAATCTGAAAAAAGGAAAAGCAAAACCCGGATGGGTTTTGATGTCCCCATCATTCCCTTTGGGTGGGGAATGCTCGACTCCGTCGAGTCAGGCTCGCTGCAATTTTTTTTTCCTCTCTCTTTTTTTTCTCTTCTTTTATTTTCTCTCTTTTTTTTTCTTCTCTTTTTTTTTCAACTTTTTTTTTCAACCCTAATCCTCTCCGGGAAGCAGGGGATCACTGGTGAGCATAAAAGTCACCAGAGAATTAGAGCTTGCACTCAAGAATAAGAAACCAAGGCGTCACACCCACTCCAATCCGGAGAAAAACTCAAAACTCAACCAAAATATTTTTTTTAATTTGTATTCATGACAAAAAGATGTTTAATACAAGAGGGAAGGGGCGGTATTTATAGATTCACCCCAGGGTACATTACTTGAGGGCTAGGAAACCCTGACTTGTGGGCCAAGAAACCTTAGTGGACCGGTCAACAGCGGGCCTATCTTTGGCTGGAGCTCTCTCTTGCGGGCTTGGCAGCAGGAAAGGGTCCAGGTGCATGAAGGCCAGCTCTGGTTGGGGGGCCTGGTGAATCTCTTGGCTGCTGATGACTCTCCTCTTGACTTGAATGACTCAACTAGACTTGATTGGATTAAAAGACTAGACCCGACTTAGTGGACTCAACTGACTCAGTTGTCTCACTTTATTACAAGGCTCGATTGGCTCACTTTGACTAAAGTGACACAGGACTAATAGACTCAAATAAAATAAAATAACATAGACTCTCGGTCCCTATCATTTTCCTGGGATGGGAAAAACTTGACTCTGTCGAGTCAGGCTCACTGTAATTTTTTTTCTCTTTTTTTTCTCTCTTTTTTTTCAACTTTTTTTTTAACCCTAATCCTCTCCTGGTCTGATACCAAGTTGATGCAGGACGGGAAGCGGGGGATCACTGGCGAGCATAAAGTCACTAGAGAATTAGGGCTTGCACTCAAGAATAGGGAACCAGGGCGTTATACCCATTCCAATCCAGAGAAAAACTTAAAACTCAACCAAAATATTTTTTTTAATTTGTATTCATGAGAAAAAGATGTTTAATACAAGAGGGGAGGGGCGGTATTTATAGATTCACCCCAGGGTATATTACTTGAGGGCTAAGAAACCCTAACTTGTGGGCCAAGAAACCCTGGTGGACCGGTCAACAGTGGACCTGTCTTGGGCTGGAGCTCTCTCTTGCGGGCTTGGCGGCAGGAAAGGGTCCAGGTGCATGAAGGCTAGCTATAGTTGGGGGGCCTGGTGAATCTCCTGGCTGCTGATGACTCTTCTCTTGACTTGAACGACTCAACTGGACTTGACTAGACTAAAAGATTGGACCCGACTAAGTGGACTCAACTGACTCGGTTGTCTCACTTTATTATAGGACTCGATTGTCTCACTTTGACTAAAGTGACACAGGACTAATGGACTCAAATAAAATAAAATAACATAGACTCTCGATCCCCATCACATAACCCATCAATTTGAATCCATATCCTATGAACCCATCGATTCGAATCCATGTCCTATGAGTCCAAGGGACCCCCATAACCCATCGATCTGAACCCAATAGGATTAGTACCCCTGGGCATAACCTAAGTATTAGTCAAGTTCCCCTTATCCAATTCATCCCTACTATCCCATTGGTTCACAAGGCTGACATTGAAGAGGAAGTTTGTAGGACCGACTCAGAATTAGTTGACTAGGAAAGTACTCAGACTGAGCCAGTATTGGAAACCCAATCAAAAGAAGAGAACCATGAGGAGTGTAACCTTGCTACCACCATGACATTAACCGAGAAAACCCCAGAAGAAAATCAGATTATAGAGCCTAGTCCTGAAATTCGAGAACCAGAGGAGATTAGTGAGGACTTGGTTTCTTCAATTCAATACCCTCAGGAGGAACTCACTTCTCTAGCCCCAGTTAAAGATCCTTTTCCTAAAATTACTAACTCATCCTTCCATAAGGTGGACCTTTTGTTGCCTATAGATCAATGTCCAAACCTTAAGGTCAACTCCATTGAGCCAAAACTGTTCGACGAACCCTATTCCTATTTCCTACACTTTCCTGAGGCTTCCGATGTTTCTAGGACCACCAGGTTACATTTTGTTAAGATTAGTAGGTTGCATTAGTCCTTTGAGCATGTTAGATTCGCTACTTACTTCTGGAATACCTTATGGCATCTATTAGGAGTCCATCTGAAATTTTTATCTGCATGTCACCCACCAACCAAGGGTCAAGCATAGAGTTGTAGTTGAAGGCTTAATAAATTTTCTTAGGAATGCATAGTCGACCCTTAGGTGTTGGTATAAGTCATTTACCCTGCATATTAGAGATCTACATAAGGAAGTTAACCATAAGATTAATGAGAGCAATGACATTTATAAAAACATGGCTACTTCTCGAAAAGAGTTAAAGAGTTCATTAAGGAAGATTATGTAATGATTAGGCTTAGGCCTGAGAAGTTACATGCCCGTGGAGCTAGACCCTTCAAAGTGATAAAGAAAGTTGGATCTAATGCCTATGTGCTCGAGTTACCACCCAAACTTGGCATTAGCTCAACCTTCAATATCTCAGACCTAGTTGATTATAGGGAGCCAGCAATGATACCCAGTGAGTCTTTTGGACCTGATCCTTCCTTTGAGAGTGAACCCCTCCCAGAGTGTCCACCAACAAATTGGCCTGAGAGAGGAAAAGGATTGAGCATATCTTGGACAACCAAGCTATTAGTACCTGGAATAAAGGCTACCAACATTACTTGGTTCATTAGCAAGGTCGACCAGAATCTGAGGATTCGTGGATCACTCGAGAGGATCTACAATGCCTCAACCCAGACATACCTGAGCCGGATTAACCCTTACTCGACAAGGTTAATTTCCTCCAACCCCAAGAGAATTGGTGAGGATACCAGGATCAGACCAAGATTACGAAGCCCTAATTTGGATCTCTGATTAATGTGTTGAGAAGTTTGTCAAATTTTTTTAGAGTCACTTGAGTCCTATAATAAGGTGGGCCAATTAAGTCAATTGAGTCCATTTGTTCATTTGAGCCTGTAAGTTGAGTTCTTTCATTCAAGACTAGTCCAAAAGGAGAGTCACCGGACCAAGAGAGTCACCAAGCCCCCACTGAAGCAGGCTTCATGCACCACACCCCTGGTCCCCATTCATATCACCAGGCCCATAAGGAAAGGTGCCTCCCAAGTACATAAGAGTTGGTGCCCCAGCCCAAATCCATAAGAGTTGGCACCCCAGTCCAAGCTCACAGCATTAGCGCCCCAACCTAGGCCCACTAGCAATGGCACCCTATCCTAGGCCCACAAGGAATTCATGCCCCAGCCTAGCAAGGAGTCAAGCAGTCCAAGTCCAAGAGGAGTCAACTTTTCTAGTCCAATAAGGAGTTCAACCTCCAAGTCCTACAAGGACTCCAATCTCCTTGTCCTATTCAAACTTTGTACTCCTTGTTATACTCAAATTTTGTACTCCCACTTTGATAGGAATTTGTACTCCAACTTTGACAGGGAGAGGCCTGGGTGATCTATAAATACCCCACCCCTCCTCCCTCTTGTGATGATGAATGATGATGATGAATGAAATTTTGAGAGTTTTTCTTCTTATTTCTGAGCTTAGGCATTGACGCTCCATGAGGGAGAGGGTGAGAGGCCCGTTTTCACTTTTCAAGGAGGGCATGTGAGGTGCAACCCCAGCAATCTGCCCAACCTTCATCTCCATAAGCCCTAGGCCACCCCCTCCCATCTCCCATCTTGGCCACCGCATCCACCTACATCGAAACCCTAGGACACCCAACTTTCCTTGCCCCTGGCCCCAGCTTTCCTCCAAGTTCCGGGCGCCAGCCCTAGGCCCCAGGCATCTTCATCCTTCCCCAGGTTGCCAAGTCTTCTCCAGGCCACCCCTCCAAAAGCTCCAGGCATCTTCCTCTGCCAGGCCGCCAGCCATCTCAATGCCCTTCTCCTGCCCTCCCCACTTCCAACTATTTTTTTTTATTTTTCTATCTTCTACATCCCTAACCCTAAGTGTTTGCAAGATCCCTCTAGCACCATGAACCATGAAGGAAGTCTTCCTTGCCCCCGAAACTAGCTAATAAAAAGCCAACGCATCTGCAGGAACGAGGCTTCGTCATCAAGGCACCGATCTAGAGAGGTGTGATCCCTTCTACAATGAAAGAACATCATTGCTTGGTAAAATAACCATCCCTTCTCTCTTTTTCTGACCTATTGAGAATTGAGCATGCCCTAATAGTGGTTTCTTAACCCTAGGATCCTAATTTTTTTTTATCATTTTGTTAGATCTTAATCTATGGGTATAACTCTAGTCTTACATGAAAACTCTAGTTTACTCTTAGTCTTTTTTCGAGAACCAAACTAAATAAAAATATGAAAATCATTGCTCATATAATCTGAAACCTCTTTATGTTCATCCCTAACATGTTTGTCCCACATCACCTAAGAGCTTTGATCGAGCACTACTTTATCATTTAGAGCCTATAAGTGCTGATTGCCTGAGGGCTCTGACTGAGTGCTACTTGGTCATTTAGAGCCAGTGGATGTTGATTACTTGGAGGCTCTGACCAAGTGCTACTCGATCAATTAAAACCTATGGACACTGATCGCCTAAGGGCTCTAACCAAGAGCTACTCGATCACTTAGATCCAGTGGATGCTGATCACCTGAAGGCTTTAATCGAGTGCTACTCGATCACTTAGAGCCAATGGATGCTGATTGCCTGAAGGCTCTAACCAAGTGCTATTCAATCACTTGAAGCCAGTAGGAACTAATCGCTTGAGGATTCTGACTGAGCGCTACTCGATCATTTAGAGCCAATGGGCATTGATCGCTTGAGGGCTCTGAATGAGTGTTACTTGATACCTCATAATTTTCATTCTTTTGGAATTCCTCTTTATTAATAAGTGCCAATTATCACAACAACTGATTTTTGAGAAGTCTTGATCGATTGTGCTCCAATCTAGAAAGGTCTATTATACACCATTCATGAGGACTCAGGGGAATTACTACCACCCACCACCCCTTTTTGGTGATGCTCAGTTTTCAAGAAGCTGACACTTGTCAGGTCTTGATTAGGCATGTAGGCGACGGTCTCTATAAAAGATTAACCGAGGGGCTTCGATCTTCCACTATCTTTTTCTTATCAACATGTTGCCTAAAACTTCTCAAGAGTTGTTATGGTCAATCCTTAGTGGGGGTGATGGAGTTGCTGGACCATTCTTTTTGAAGGAGAGATTCTCTCCAAGAGGAGAAAATCATTAGCATCTGACACTACTATCGGACCACCACCATTGTAGTCAGTTGACGGACTTAAAGACCGGTTGTCAATTTGCATCACTGCAGCTACAGCCGGCTGGCGAACTTAATATGAGTCGGAGGACTCAAGCTTTGCACCACTCCATCCAAACCTTCCTCAAAGAACTACTTTACTTCACTGAAAAAGCAGATTGCGAGCTCTCACCAGAGGTTGTAGACTGTGGGAGCAGCATGAGGACGAATTTAGGATGGCTTCCCCACTCTTCGGTCGGCCTCCACCGGGGCCTATGAGCTTCCTCCTTCTAGCAGCAGGCTGATTTGCCACATGCTCATCCTCTTCACCGACATTGCTAGGTGTGCTCTTCATCACACTAGCTATCTCCTAAAAGAGGATGGTATGCTTTTACCCTCAGTCACTTTTGATCCTCTACTTATGCACTTGACTACTCAAAAGGTGGTTCCAGCTCTATGGGAGAGCTTGGAATTCTAGGAGACATCCAGTCTGGTGGGCATTGCTATTTTTCTTGTACTTTAGAAGTCTAGGAAACAATGTTATCAGCCAAGAGGCTTTAAACCTGTGTGACTTGGCGGCAAGGCCATACATAGTAATCCAATTCTATCAATAAAAATCTTTTAACATTTTTATGCCTTTATTTGGTTTGTCAGTTGTCTTCTAGGTCGTTTATTTCATATTCATGTAATTGCATCTCATGTTACACCTTGACAGGTAATAGAAGCTGGTCGATCAATTGTTGAACCCCTAATCGAGGCCTTTCCGATCGCCAGAGCCTACAGGCTTCCGATCATAACATTTCTGATCATTAGGGCCTAAGGGCCTTCAATCATAATGTTCTCAATCATTAGGGCTTAAGGGTCTCTGATTGTAATATTTGGTAAATTGAGTCCTCCATGCCAATTCTTTTAATAGAGAGTTCCTTAGGCCAACGAACTTCTAAGCCCCTCAATATGGGATCTCAACCATGCAGGGGGCCTAGTTTTTAACTATGAATTATTCTTGATGAATTCTTCAGGTCTTATTTGGCCAAAGTAAATCCTGATTGGGGGACTCTTAAAGAAAATCCCTTACTTATGAGCATAAATAGGAAAAATAACTTCTATTTAGTAGAAGAACATATTAATGATAATAAATCCATAAATTTATGGAGTTCCATGGATGGAATAGGGGGTCCCATCCAGTTGCTTTAACCGATAGGTCCCGGGTTTGATGATGTCCTCCACCTGATAGGTTCCTAATTTGGTAAGAGCTTGCTTCTTTGACCTGGTTAGGAAAATTTTACTCAGTATAGCACCAGATCACCAACCTCAAAGACCTTAATCCAGATTTAGCATTAAAGTAGCCTACAATCCTGTGCCGGTATGCTACCATCTTAATGTGTGCTTTCTCTTGAGCCTCATCTTTAGATCCAGGTTTGCGAGCAGCCTCTCTGAGTTGGTCTGCTCATCGTAATTTACAGTCTATGATGAGAGTATTTCTATTTCAATGGGTATCACTGCTTTAGTCCCGAAAGCCAGGCTAAATGGTGTTTCTCCCTTCGAGATCCTGAACGTCGTTCGATATGTCTAGAGTATATGATGGAGCTTATTAACCCATGATCCATTGGTCTTTCCAAGCCTCTTCTTGATCCCATGATGGATTGCTTGATTGGTTACCTCAACATTCCTATTAGCCTGAGGGTGTGCTACTGAGATGAGATGATGCGAGATCCCATGATCTTCGTAAAATTCTTCAAATCGAGCACCAACAAACTATCATTCATTATTGGTGATTAATACTTGGGAGACATCGAAGTGATTGATAATTGCCCTCCACATGAAATCTTTATCTTTTGACTCGGTGATGCATGCTAATGGCTCGGCCTCTATCCATTTTGTGAAGTAGTCAATGACTACTATCAAAAATTTACGTTGCACTAAAGCCAAAGGGAAAGGACCAAGGATGTCCATCCTCCATTGTATGGATATCTAGGGGACACATATAGGAGTAATCGATATAGCTAGGAGATATTGAATATTTGCATTTCTTTGATAAGCATCAAACAAACCTCTCGGCATCCTACTACATGGTTGGCTAATAATATCCTTGCCAGAGCACCTTATAGGCCAGTGCCCTTTTTTCCAACGTGATCCTTGCAAATCCCTTCATGAACCTCTCTCAAAGTAAACTCCACCTCAAAGGGCCACAAATATCTGAAAAGAGGCATGGAGAATGATCGTTTGTAGAGTCTTCTTTCATGCATCAAGTACTTAAAGGATTTATATTTGATCTTACGAGCTTCTTTCCAATCGGTGGGGAGTCGATCGTTCTACTAGAAGTTAGGTAACGAGTCAATCCAACATGGTTCATCCTCGAGCCCCATGACTTCTGATGATGTTTTCATGGTTGGTTTTTCAATTTGTTAGAAGAAAGCCCCTCAGGAGAGTGCCATAGGTATAGTGGTCACTACTTTGGCTAGCAAGTCTGCCTGGGAGTTGTCTTCTCTTAGGATTTGTTAGATCACGAATCCATGGAGGTTATTGATTAACTCCTTGACCTTTTAGAGATATTTGATTATATTTTCTTTCCAAGCCTTAGAGTTGCCTTTGATGTGGCCAACGATCAATTGGGAGTCACTGTAGGCCTTCAAATTCTACACTCCTAATTTTTTAGCAATACCGAGCCCTGCTATCAGAGCCTCATATTCAGCTTCATTTTTAGTCATAGAAAATTCAAGATGCAGGCCATGCTTGACAATGATCCCCTCGAGGCTGGCAATGACCACTCCCATCCTTGATCCTTCAAGGTTGGATGATCGATCTACATGTATCTCCCAGATGTTGTTTAGGCTCGAACAGGTATTTAATGATGGCTCCAAGGGTTCCATTGTCTTTGGCTCAACTAGCTTGTTGGGAATGGTGCATTCGACTAGGAAGTCGGCTAATACTTGGGCCTTGATCAATGATCGGGGTCGATATTTGATATCCAATTCTAAAAACTTGATCATCCATTTGGCAATATGTCCAGACGTATTAGGTTAGTGGAGGATGTTCTTTATAGGTTGATCAATCAATAGGATGATGGTGTAAGCTTGAAAGTACTGGCGAAGATTTTAGGTGACAATGAGAAGAGCATATACTAGCTTCTTCAATTTAGAATACCGGGTCTCTGTATCTCTTAAGATTCTGCTGACATAGTAAGCGAATTTTTGAACTCTATCTTTTTCTTGAATCAGCACCACACTCATGGTCGAGGGAGAAGTAGCTAAATATAGGAATAATTCTTCACTGAGATCAGGTCTCCCCAATAATGAAGGGGACTTGAGATAATTTTTAAGGTCGTCGAAAGCTTCCTGGCATTCCCCCATTACCAAAAATTTTTTGGATGCTTTAAAGTCTACAAGAACAACAAATAGTGCTTGATTGATTTGGAAACAAATCTGTTAATGGCTGCAATCCCCCTAGTGAGGTGATAATATCTTTGATCGTCTTATGCGGGCTCATATCGCAAACGATCTTTATTTTTTCTATATTAGCCTCCAACCTGAAGGAAGATTTTTTTTTTTTTTTTTTGTGTGCCTACACTAAGCAGAGGATAGGAACAGGTAGATGTTTTAAAACAATTTTAATTAATCGCAGAAAAACCTGTCCCAAAACCAGGATCAAAAAAATATATTTTCATAGAGAACATTAAAATGCATGGCATATATTTTTTTCATAATTTTTAGACATGTATAAATGCATATAAAAATTAATAAAGAACTTATTCCAGGCTGGAATAAGGGAGGAATGGGGTGGAATAGCTATTCCCGCTATTCCACCCGTCTTCAACCTCGGTCCAGAGATTCCTTACCGTGGAGCAATGTTCAGACGCCGACTGCAGAGCGCACGGGCCTCCAAACTCCGAGCTCCTAGGTCCGCTGGAATCCTTGCTTGACCGGCTACAAGGTGATGAAATCGGATCTCCAGGTCTCCGGCATTTTGCACTTCGAATCGGGGCTCCAAAAGTCATCCACGGCCACGGTTGCAGCAGGGGGATTTGAAGATCAAACTTTGATTACCTTGCACTGGAGCGATGACCTGCTCCCAGGATCTCAGGCGAAATCCCTCTAGAGGGGATACACGCCATGGAAACTTCTGATCGGAGCTCCGGCGTCGCTAGCCGCCGGATCCCAAGCTTTCACGATTTTTGGAGAAATGGAGGAAGCTCTCAAAAAACACCCCGAAAGAGAGCAAGAAGGGGGTATAAAAATTATCTCTGGATGCCAACCGAAGGGGAGAGCAAGGGTCTTGAGTTTTGTGCGAAGGGGTGGTGGGATTAAATCGAAATAAATCAAGACAGCAGACGCCCTGTTTCGGTTTCAGAAACTCAAACGTCTCAGGCGTGAAGACGACGGTTCAATAGGTGAACCGGCAAATGACCAAAAAGCCCTTCGGTCCAAGGGCAAAGCAGGGTCAATTTGGTTCAGGCCAAAACCCAGTCAAACGAAGTCCAAATCGAACAAAACTGGACTCCAAACGAAGCTAAGAACGAGCCCTATCTTTCTACAGTCCAACCTCACTGATTTGAGTTGAAATCGACTTGAAACCGACTAAAACAAAAATCAATTGGACTTAGAAACATTCATCAAACCATTTGATGAACATGGGTTCAATCCTAGTCAGCCAGGAACATATTCCTGGTTGATCCAGAGAAGACCCGATCAACCCAAGACCGGGTCAATCAGAAGAAAACTCAACCAAAAACCATGACAAAACACCGAAACGATTCCCAATCAAATTGGTTCCTGATCAGATAGAAATCCTCTGTGGCGTGTGACCTCATAGGTTCGAACCTAAACGGTAGTACTGGGACACTTCCAGTACCAGCACAAGATACCACCTAGCAATGGGTCTCGGCGTCCGGATAGGTCGAAGATGCGGGAGCATTCCATCGAACCTCTGGCATATGGTTACCGCATAATTTATCCCTTTGACCTTCAATGCTCAGGATGACCTAGGGTTGAACTGCCAACCCCAGCTATGTCAATCCACTACGTGTCTCAATCTCGCAAGTCCAGTGACTCTTCACTGGGACCACCCCGGCCGAGGATTTGCTAAATTGAGACACTACGAGACATTCAATCCAAACCATTTGGACAGGTCAATTCCATCTTGGTCCACTACTGCTCCACAAGTACTTGCCTGTACCCAGAAACCTTCCATCACCGGATTAAAAATCCGGGTAGTCCGGCACCAAAGCACAGGGAGTTGCTTGCAAGCTACCATAGTGACCTCAGGTCAGAGGGACACTTATGCCCATATCCATTCGCGAGCGATCCTTAGGCAGATAAGGTGCTACACGGAGTCACGTCTAATGAGATATCAAATATCCCACTTGTAGATCACATCAGTGTCACCACACTTCTTTGATCAAGAGGACAACCAAACAATGCGAACCACAACAGCCTATGCTTGATATGTTGCTATCCAGGTACAACATATCATTTGGCTGAGAACCCTGTTTAAGGACCACTCGATATATCCTCTCTATATCGATGTAATAGTAGTCCTAAGGACATCATCACTAAAGAATTCATTATAGGAAGATGTAAAGTGATGAGAAGCCAGAATAACTTTTATTCATTATAAAAATTACATAACAATTAGCTCAACCATCTACAACCTAGATGATTGGCTTTGGGATACAATTCCCAACAAACTCCCACTTAGACTAAAGCCAATCAGAACAGTATCGAATACCCATCTTCCATTTGTAACTGTCGAATTCTTTAATTCCGATGGCTTTGGTAAAGGGGTCGGCCGGATTTTCCTTTCCATCGATCTTCTGAAGGTCGATGTCACCTCGTTCCACGATCTCTCGTACAAGGTGAAAGCGCCGCAGAATATGCTTGGTGCGCTGATGTGCCTTCAGTTCTTTGGCTTGAGCAATCGCCCCTGAGCTGTCAGAATGCAGAGGAATAGAATGCTCCAGGGAAGGTGCCACTCCCAGCTCGCCTATGAACTTCCGCAACCAGACAACCTCTTTTGCTGCATCAGATGCGGCAATATACTCTGCTTCACAAACCGAGTCTGCAACAGTATGCTGCTTGGAACTTTTCCAGCAGATAGCTCCACCATTCAGGATAAAAACAAATCCTGACACACTCTTGCTGTCATCATGATCTGACATAAAACTGGAGTCAGTATAGCCCTCTAGTTTTTGGTCAGAATCTCCATAGAGTAGCCATTGATCTTTAGTATTTCGCAAATACTTAAGGATGGTCTTTACCACCTTCCAATGTGCTTCTCCTGGGTTAGATTGGTATCTACTCACTACCCCTAGTGAGTATGCCACATCAGGTCTAGTACACAACATAGCATACATAATAGAACCCACTACCGAAGCATATGGTATTCTACTCATACGCTCTCTTTCCTCAGGGGTTGTCGCACAATCCTTTTTGGAAAGAGTAATTCCATGGCCTATCGGGAGATAGCCTTTCTTGGAATTTTCATTGCTAAACCTTTTTAACACGGTGTCAATGTATGTCGATTGGGACAATCCCAGAAGCCTCTTTGATCTATCTCTATAGATTTTCATACCTAATATGAATGAGGCTTCTCCCATATCTTTCATGGAGAATTGTGATGAAAGCCAAACTCTTATTCCCTGTAATGCAGGAACGTCATTCTCGATTAAGAGAATATCGTCCACATACAATACAAGAAATACAACTACAAAACCATTAGCCCATTTATATATGCAAGGTTCTTCTCTGTTCCTAACGGAGCTATACGATTTGATACACTTATCAAACCGCATGTTCCAACTCCGAGATGCTTGCTTTAGCCCATAGATAGACTTCTGAAGTCTACACACTTTTGACTCGTCTATGGAAGTGAACCCTTCAGGTTGTATCATATACACTTCCTCCTCCAGCTCTCCATTTAGGAAGGCTGTTCGGACATCCATTTGCCAGATCTCATAGTCAAAATGTGCAGCTAAAGCTAGCATAATCCGAATGGATTTCAGCATTGCCACAGGAGAAAATGTCTCGTCATAGTCAATACCATAACGTTGACGATACCCCTTGGCAACCAGACGGGCTTTATAGGTCTCTACCTTCCCGTCTGCGCCTCTTTTCCTTTTGAAGATCCATTTGCACCCAATGGATTTTATCCCTTCAGGTGCATCAACCAATGTCCATACATGGTTGATTTCCATGGACTCCATTTCGGATTTCATGGCTCCAAGCCATAACTCAGAATCAGACCTTTGCATTGCATCCATATAGGTGATCGGATCCTCGTTGTTCTCATCGAGTTCAACAGGATCGCCATCCTGGATTAGATATCCAAAATATCTATCCGGTGGACGCGATACTCTATCGGATCTCCTTAATGATTGCACAATAGGCTCAGGATTTGATCTTACCAAATCAGGTTCAATAGCAGCCTGTGTGTGCCCAGGTTCTTCTACTTGTAGAACTTCATCAAGTTCTATCTTAGAAGCTACAGTTCCTTTAATAAGGAACTCCTTTTTCTAAAATGATAGCTCTAAGTCTGACGAACACCTTTTGTTCATCAGGCAAGTAAAAGTAGTATCCTTTGGATTCTTTTGGATAACCAACAAAAAAACATTTCTCAGACCTTGGCCCTAGTTTATCTGTTTCCAAACGCATGACATAAGCCGGACACCCCCAGACACAAAAACGTGAAAGGGTTGGCTTACGTCCTGTCCATATTTCATATGGAGTTTTGTCAACGGATTTACTAGGAACATTATTAAGAAGTTGACATGCAGTCTCCAATGCATATCCCCAGAAAAACATAGGCAAAGTAGCAAACCCCATCATAGATCGAACCATGTCCAACAAGGTCCGATTTCTCCTTTCAGATACTCCATTTAACTGAGGTGTCATAGGAGGAGTCCATTGAGAGAGAATCCCATTCTCCTCAAGATATGTCAAAAACTCACCTGAAAGGTATTCACCACCTCGATCTGATCGAAGTATTTTGATTTCCTTTCTAGTTTGTTTTTCAACTTCATTACGATATCGTTTAAACATTTCAAACGAATCAGACTTATGTCTCATGAGATAGACATAACCAAACCTCGAAAGGTCGTCTGTAAAAGTAATAAAATATCTAAAACCTCCTTTAGCACAGATAGACATAGGTCCACATACATCAATATGTACAAGACCTAGGATATCTGAGGCTCGCTCACCTTTTCCTTTAAAAGGTGATTTGGTCATCTTTCCAATAAGACAAGATTCACAAGTTGGCAGTGATTCACAATCACTGACATCTAGGAGGCCATCTCCTATTAACTTGTTAATCCTATTTTATTGATGTGACCTAGCCTACAGTGCCAAAGATAGGCTTCATTGACATCATCTATTCTAGGGCGTTTACTAGAACTTGTACTCATTACAATAACAGGCTGTGATAGTAAATATATGCCATTAACTAAGCTTCCATTCATGATAGTCTTACCATTCAAAATGATAGAACAAACGTTTTTCTTTATTGAAAATTCAAAATTTTCATTGGCCAGAAGGCCTACAGAAATAACATTAAGCATGAAAGAATGACTATAATGACAGTCACTTAGAGTGACATTACAAGACTCATAAGACAACTCCAGAACACCCAACGCCAGAACTGGAACAGCATTTCCATTCCCTACGTTTAGGTACCTCTCGCCATCTTCGAATCTTCTACTAACTCGAAGTTCCTGTAAAGAATTACAGATATGAATAGGACTTCCGGTATCTAATACCCAGCTAGTAGTATCACAAATAGTAAAGTTAGGATATATCATATATATACCTGGTGCAGCAACAGCTTGCTGCTTCTTCTTCTTCGGCCTGTTCAGGTCAAGTGAAGCGATGTAAAGAGGACAATTCCTCTTCCAATGACCCTGCTTCTTGCAAAAGAAGCACTCTGCCTTGCTCTGGTCTAACTTCTTCTTGGTCTGACTTGGACCAGGAGCAGACTGTACCTTCTTGCTCTTCTTCTTCTTCTTTTTCTTAAAGGGTCGAGGAGCACCTGCCGAGGAACCTCCTACATAATTCACCAGCCCTTTGTTGAGCTGGTGGTCCTTTTCATAGGCTTGCAGTAAACCTAACATCTCATGATAGTTTACTACCGGCCTATTCAATCTCCAGTGATCAAGAAAGGACACGTAGGAGGGAGGCAAGGAGTTCAGGATCGCATCTTTTCCCAGCTGTTCGTGAAGGGGACAGCCGAGCTTGCCCAGGCGCTCGAACAACTCGATCATGTTCATAACATGATCAGTCACAGAAGCACCTTCACGCATACGCGTGTTATAGATGGCGCTGGAGATACGGTATCTCTCAGCGTCATCAGGAGTGCCAAAAGACTCCTTCAACCTTTGAAGGATATCCTCAGGCTGGGCCTCCTCAAACCTGCGACTGAACTCATCGTTCATCGTAGCCAGCATAATACATCGGACAGTGGTCCGATCAGAGATCCACTTCTGGTAAGTGTCTCTAACCGGTCCCCGAGTATTGGCAGCGGGAACTACAGGTGCCTGATCCGTCAGAACGTACAAGATCCGTTCATGCTCGAGGACTATCCTCAATCTTCGATACCAGCTATCGAAGTTGGGTCCAGTCAATTTTTCATTGTCCAATAATGGACGGAGCGACAGACTGGTTGACATCTGAAAGGAAAACAAGACCAAAAATTAGTTTATGTAATTTTCAAAAACCTAAAGACTTGGACTTTAGTCAAAAAGGTTCTCCCACTAACTTTTCAGAATAGGAGCCTCTACCTCCAATTCCATGAAGTCATAATTCAAAGTGGGTACTAGAATCCAATAGACCACGTACAAGCCCGTCTAAGGTACGGCTCACCCATACGTGTCTAAAGGTAGGTTCTTATAACCAATTGCTACCCTTAGAAATTTCTAGTAATCTATTTTGCCCCAAGATGCACTGTAATCGACCTAGGGGCCTCCTATTACGGGCTCTCGGTTAGGTCCAACCATTAACATGCCGAATTCAGTGTTTCCAACCAACAAATGACCAAGCCCGTCTAAGGTACGGCTCACCCGATCACTGTTGAGAAGGTCACACTCAACCTTCATATTAGGGAGAGTAATCCCAATAGCGTGATATACACCCGTTCTATGGAACTGCCGATGCATACCCAACTAATGGACATATTACAAACCCACTTAATGGGAGGCAAAGACTTTGTTAACTCCTTAACTAGGCCTTTTTAAGGACCTAATAATTTAGAGGATTTTAAAATTTGTGACATATAAAAAAATCATGAACCTTGATCCATAAACTCCCACTAAATCTTAGAAGGGTTTATGGTTAGGTTCATGGGCACCTAAATCAGTCAGACTGATAACCTTAAATGGCATGGGTTGATCTAACTCAATAATCTTTTCTAAATCAAATCAGGTTAGCCAATTTGGCCAGGTAAGTGCGGTCGAGGCATGAGTTACGGCATTAACCACTTTCCTTAGACACCAATTACAAGAACTGGCCAGGAAAGGGAACCCTCAAAGCCAAGGACCATAAGGCTGCTTACCTTAGACACCAAATTGGTTTACCGTCATCAATTAGATTAGAAAAATTGAGTTAGGTTAGCCACTGAGCTAGATTAGATCCATTTAGATGAATGGACTCAAGCTTCTAACTAATTAGAAACTAGGAAAAGATAATCCTTAATCAACTTTTGATTAAAATTATTTTTAGAGTTCATTCAACTAAACCTAGGTCTAACCCAATTAGGATCTAATCCTAGCCCAACCAATTAACCCATTTGGCTTATCAAATGACTTAAGGTTTTATAAACCCTAATTTGCATTTATCATTTAAATATTTCAAATAATTCATAATTATAAGAGATCAAGCCAATTATTTAATTAAAATAATTTTAATTAAATCTTGTAAAACTCCTTTTACAATTAATTCTTATTTACATTTAACATATCAAAAAATAAAAATAATACATGCCATCATTAATTCTTAATTAAAACAATTTTAATTAAAAATTAAATAATTCAACTAATTACCAAATTAGTTAATTAAACAATTTTAATTAACTAAAAACATGCAAATATAATTTTAAATTGAACCTGGCTCTGATACCATTTGAAGGAATAATTTTTTTTTTTTTTGTGTGCCTAAACTAAGCAGAGGATAGGAACAGGTAGATGTTTTAAAATAATTTTAATTAATCGTAGAAAAACCTGTCCCAAAACCAGGATCAAAAAAATATATTTGCATAGAGAACATTAAAATGCATGGCATATATTTTTTTCATAATTTTTAGACATGTATAAATGCATATAAAAATTAATAAGGAAATTATTCCAGGCCGGAATAAGGGAGGAATGGGGTGGAATAGCTATTCCCGCTATTCCACCCGTCTTCAACCTCGGTCCAGAGATTCCTTACCGTGGAGCAATGTTCAGACGCCGACTGCAAAGCGCACGGGCCTCCAAACTCCGAGCTCCTAGGTCCGCTGGAATCCTTGCTTGACCGGCTACAAGGTGATGAAATCGGATCTCCAGGTCTCCGGCGTTTTGCACTTCGAATCGGGGCTCCAAAAGTCATCCACGGCCACGGTTGCAGCAGGGAGATTTGAAGATCAAACTTTGATTACCTTGCACTGGAGCGATGACCTGCTCCCAGGATCTCAGGCGAAATCCCTCTAGAGGGGATACACGCCGTGGGAACTTCTGATCGGAGCTCCGGCGTCGCTAGCCGCCGGATCCCAAGCTTTCACGGTTTTTGGAGAAATGGAGGAAGCTCTCAAAAAACACCCCGAAAGAGAGCAAGAAGGGGGTATAAAAATTATCTCTGGATGCCAACCGAAGGGGAGAGCAATGGTCTTGAGTTTTGTGCGAAGGGGTGGTGGGATTAAATCGAAATAAATCAAGACAGCAGACGCCCTGTTTCGGTTTCAGAAACTCAAACGTCTCAGGCGTGAAGACGACGGTTCAATAGGTGAACCGGCAAATGACCAAAAAGCCCTTCGGTCTAAGGGCAAAGTAGGGTCAATTTGGTTCAGGCCAAAACCCAGTCAAACGAAGTCCAAATCGAACGAAACTGGACTCAAAACGAAGCTAAGAATGAACCCTATCTTTTTACAGTCCAACCTCACTGATTTGAGTTGAAATCGACTTGCAACCGACTAAAACAAAAATCAATTGGACTTAGAAACATTCATCAAACCATTTGATGAACATGGGTTCAATCCTAGTCAGCCAGGAACATATTCCTGGTTGATCCAGAGAAGACCCGATCAACCCAAGACCGGGTCAATCAGAAGAAAACTCAACCAAAAACCGTGACAAAATACCGAAACGATTCCCAATCAAATCGGTTCCTGATCAGATAGAAATCCTCTGTGGCGTGTGACCTCATAGGTTCGAACCTAAGCGGTAGTACTGGGATACTTCCAATACCAGCACAAGATACCACCTAGCAATGGGTCTCGGCGTCCGGATAGGTCGAAGATGCGGGAGCATTCCATCGAACCTCTGGCATATGGTTACCGCATAATTTATCCCTTTGACCTTCAATGCTCAGGATGACCTAGGGTTGAACTGCCAACCCCAGCTATGTCAATCCACTACGTGTCTCAATCTCGCAAGTCCAGTGACTCTTCACTGGGACCACCCCGGCCGAGGATTTGCTAAATTGAGACACTGCGAGACATTCAATCCAAACCATTTGGACAGGTCAATTCCATCTTGGTCCACTACTGCTCCACAAGTACTTGCCTATACCCAGAAACCTTCCATCACCGGATTAAAAATCCGGGTAGTCCGGCACCAAAGCACAGGGAGTTGCTTGCAAGCTACCATAGTGACCTCAGGTCAGAGGGACACTTATGCCCATATCCATTCGCGAGCGATCCTTAGGCAGATAAGGTGCTACGCGGAGTCACGTCTAATGAGATATCAAATATCCCACTTGTAGATCACATCAGTGTCACCACACTTCTTTGGTCAAGAGGACAACCAAACAATGCGAACCACAATAGCCTATGCTTGATATGTTGC
Source organism: Areca catechu (assembly GCA_021397845.1). Lineage (NCBI taxonomy): Eukaryota > Viridiplantae > Streptophyta > Magnoliopsida > Arecales > Arecaceae > Areca > Areca catechu. Next base: position 96,873,515 of record CM038052.1, on the reverse strand, counting down.
TATCCAGGTACAACATATCATTTGGCTAAGAACCCTGTTTAAGGACCACTCGATATATCCTCTCTATATCGATGTAATAGTAGTCCTAAGGACATCATCACTAAAGAATTCATTATAGGAAGATGTAAAGTGATGAGAAGCCAGAATAACTTTTATTCATTATAAAAATTACATAACAATTAGCTCAACCATCTACAACCTAGATGATTGGCTTTGGGATACAATTCCCAACACAACCCTTATTAGAGATCATGAAGCCCAAAAATTTGCCTAAGGCCACCCTGAAGGTACACTTGGCAGGGTTTAGCTACATCTTGTACCTACGGAGGGTGTTAAAAATCTCTCATAAGTATTTGATATGAGATTTGATAATTTTTCTTTTGACGAACATATCATCTACATACACTTCTATATTCTAACCAATTTGCTTCTTGAAAACCTTATTTACTAGGTGTTGATAAGTAGTATCTACATTCTTCAAGCCGAATGGCATAACCCTATAGCAAAACAACCTTTGATCAGTGACAAAAGCAGCCTTTTCCTCATCCTCAAGAGCCATTCAAATTTGATTGTAACTGGAGAAGGCATATATGAAGCTAAGGAGACCATGGTCCATGGTGGCATCCATCATTTGATCAATTTTGGGTAGTGGTAGCCATCTTTCAGGCATGCTCAATTCAAGTCGGTGAAGTCTATGCAGATCTTTCATTTATTATTTACCTTTTTTACCATGATGGGGTTCATGATCCACTCTAGATAGATAGTTTTCCTAATGAGCCGGTGTTGAGTAGTTTATCGACCTCCTCGATTATAGCTTTCTGGCACTCGGGTGCAAAACTTCGCTTCTTTTGTTTGATGGGTCATGCTTAGGGTCCACTTCTAGTCATTGCACTATCACTGAGTGGTGCGGACACCAAAGGCACCAGAATAAGGCAGAGGCTTCTCAACCCTCTGTGGATCACTTAATTAACATTCAAGTCCATTGTAATAAAGCTTAGTCCAGCTGAGTTGTTTTATTTGAGTCCTGTAATAAGTCAGCTCATGTTGAGCTAGTTCAGTCAAGTGTTAGTTAGCTCATGTCGAGCTAATTTTATATTTTTGAGTCCTGTCCAAGCATATTGAAGACTCAAGACCACATCATACAAGTGAAGACCAAGTCCAACCTGATTGAAGACATGGAAGTTGAGCCCAAGTCCAACCCAACTTGAAGATTTGAAGACCCTAGGAGAAAAATTCAGAAAATCCTGATTCATTGCATATGCCCTCCAGATGCCCAGATACCCTTCCAGATGCCATAATATATTCATAGACCAGGGCATCCATGATTCCAGAGGTCCACTTGCATCCTAGCCCAAAGAAATTAAGCCCAGGCGCCAAGTCCAAGCCCCTAAGAAGCAAGATACCAGGGAATATTCCTGCTACCTGGCTACCAGGCCATTCCAGCTTCTAGAGGCCCAAGCCCATGCACCCAAGCCCCTTTGGGCTGGCCTCTTGCTGCTCTTAGAAGCCCAACACGCCCCCCTAGGTGTCCTTGGAGTGTTGGCCAAGTCAAGAGAATTTTTAGGGATTTTTCTACCTAATGTTTCCTTATTTTCTAGCTAGGGTTTGAGAGGAAAAAGGATTCTTATGTAAAGACTAATGTGTCCTTACTTTGAGCCCAAGGTTAAGGGTCTATTTAAGGGACCCTAGCCTCTTGTATGAGGGGAGACTTTTGATATGAAATAAACCTTGAGTTCTTATATTGTTTTGTGTGATTACCTTGCTGTGTGCATAAAGGGGTTTGAGAGTTCTTCTTCCCGGTGTTTGCAATCATCTTCCTGCCGCCAACCATCATTCCAGCCCCCTCCAAAACTTTCTTTCCTTTGCTGTTTTTCTTTATTTTCTTGATTTTCTCTAAGTTTTTTAATCCCTGACAGGTCATTTGCAGATCCCAGAGTTCCTATGAATCCAACGACTCCAGCCAAGCCTCAATCGGACCATCGAGTAGAAAGCCGGGTATCCGCGGGTCTTTGGCTCGATTTTCCAGGCCGCATCCATCGAGGAACGAGAGATCCCTTCACTACGATCTTCACCGGGTGCTTTAGATGTTATCAGGTATGCCCCTTCTACCTCCAGTCTTTATATTGTAGGAGAACTTGCCCTAACCGAGGATTCTCAGCCCCGGCAATCCTTCTTTAGTACTTTTCTAGGTTCTAATCTGCATGCTTGGCTTCAAAAATTCATACAAGATTTTCTACAACTAATTTTGATCTGAAATTTAGGAATTAATCACCTAACCCCACATATAAAACATACAAAAGAATTGCATGCATATTAGTCCCGCATCATTTGGTATCAGAGCTTAGATTAGGGCTTGTTTTCTGCAGTTTTTTAGTCCGTATATGCTATGTTATTTAAATTATTTCTTCCTGATCAAAAATATAAAAATTTCAAAATTTATTTTTATGGATTCATCATAATTCACAGTAATTTTCAAAATTTTTCAGATTTTATTTCGGCCTGTGAATTTTCTGCAAGCCAAAATACAGCCTATAAATTTTTGGCTCTATTTTTTCAGCAAGATAAGTTTGGAAGTTTTAGGGTTTTGTTTAGCATCTTTTGCATATCTTTTAATTTTAGTATATTTCCTGCATATTAGGCCATAATTTTCAAGTTTTCTTCTATTTAAGAAAATACCAAAAAAAAATTACATATTCTCCAAAAATACCAAAAAAAACATCTAAACCCTAATTTGCATCCTCATCTTCCTACCGCCAACCATCCTTCCAGCCCCCTCCAAACTTTCTTTCCTTTGCTATTTTTCTTTGTTTTCTTGATTTTCTCTGAGTTTTCTAACCCATAATAGGTCGTTTGCAGGTCCCCGAGTTCCTACGAATCCAACGACTCCAGCCACGCCTCAATCGGACCACTGAGCAGAAAACCGGGTATCCGCGGGTCTTTGGCTCGATTTTCCAGGCCGCATCCATCGAGGAATGAGAGATCCCTTCACTGCGATCTTCACCGGGTACTTCATATGTTGTCAGGTACACCCTCTCTACCTCCAGTCTTATTATTGTAGGAGAACTTGCCCTAACCGAGGCTTCTCAGCCCTGGCGATTCTTCTTTAGTACTTTTCTAGGTTCTAATCTGCATGCTTGGCTTCAAAAATTCATACAAAATTCCCTACAACTAATTTTGATCTAAAATTTGGGAATTAATCACCTAACCCCACATATAAAATATACAAATATAATTGCATGCATATTAGTCCCGCATCACTGAGGGGTCAATACTCTGCATGTCAATTGGTGCCCAAGCAAAGACATCGATGTTTTCCTATAAAAATAAGGTTAGTTATTCCCTAGTTATCTAGTCCAAGTTGGAACAAATCCTAGTTGCATATTCTGGATTCCCTTCTGCCAAGGATATGGGGATGAGATCCTCGACCGGCTCTCCCTATTGTTTTGTAAGGTCATCCAGAGTATCTAGGCCTTCAACATGACATTCTATGACATCTTCTCTTCCTTGGAGTTCTATGTAGTAACAACATTGGGCTAAGTTCTAATGATCTTCCCGATTCCATATGTTGCCAAGAATTTTAGTTTTAGGGCAGAGATAACTGCTTGGAAAGTATCGAGACCTGGTTGCCTGAGGATGGCATTGTAAGCAAAGGTTACTTGAACTACTAGAAAATCAATTCGAGTGATAGATCATAAAGGGTAATGTCCCATCCTCATGGTCAGGATAATCATCCCTTTTACTTGGATTGTATCTCTTATAAATCCTATCATAGGGGAATTCACCCGAATCATTCATTCAAATGATATTCCTATTTTTAAGAGCATATCATAGTACAAAAAATCTACCAAACTTTTACTATCAATAAGGATATGGTGTTCATCATAATTTTCCACATTTAGGATTACCATTACTGTATCATTGTGTAGAAACTGGATATCATCGTCATCCTCTTTGGACAAAACTATCAGTGTCACCCATTTCTTGATTGGCTACTTGGTGTGGCCACACCCCCTAGTAATCATCCCCACTTGGCAAGATGGCATAGGGTCACCTCCCCCTAGAGGTGGGAGTGGCTGCAATTGTTCGACAGGCCGTAGTGATCTTGGTTGCTCTCTCGGCCCTCTCCATTATTGGATGAATCGATCAAGATGACCTTTCTTGATCAACTCCTCAATCTCATCTCGTAGCTAGATGCACTTCTCAATGTCATGGCCGTGATCTCGATAGTACAGATAAAATTTATTTTGGTTCCTTCTTACCAATGGCTTTCACTTCTTTCAAGGCTCTGAGATGTGCTTTTTGATTTCCATTCGATGCATTCAGAAAAGTATAGGTGTAGAATTTTTCAAGTGGCAGTGCTTAGGGAGCCTCCCTGGAACAGCGATCTTTGAGGAACCTATTCTTCTCCCTTGGGGATTGAGAGCAAGGCTAGGTTCTTCCTTCGCATCTCAAGGAGAGTTTACGTCCCTGTATTTCCTTACCACCTCCTAGTGTAGAGGTGAGAAGATCTTCTTCCATCATGAAGGCCTCTTCCATCCGAGTGATTTCTTAGTTCGAGCTGGCATCCTTGCAAAGTTTTTAGGGTAGGTCTTAGCTAATGACATCTTGAGGTCACTCTTCAATAGTTCTTTCACTATGGTTGACATGGAGATTGACTGATCTGGGTTACAAATCTCCAGAGTAGTCATGTTGAAGCAACCTACAAAGGTTCAGATTATCTCTCCTTCCTTTTGTTTAAGGGTTTGGAGATAGTCTAAATACTATGGTGGCCTCCGATTATTGACAAAGAGGTCAGTGAATGCTCATCTTAACTACTCAAAAGAGTATACCGATCCCGGTTTCAAGCTCGAATACTAGTGTCAAGCCACACCCTTTAAAGTGGAGGGGATAGCTCGGCAAAGAATGGGATCAGGAGCCCCATAAAAGAGTATTGTTGCTCTAAAACTTATCAAGTGGTTGTCAAGGTCAATGGTTCCATCATAATTTTCTAGCTATAGGATTTTGAAGTGCTAAGGAAGCAATGCCACATAATCTTATCATCAAATGATAGTTCATTATTGACCCCATCATTCTGGGTTGAAGATAGATTGCAGATTTTCTCAATTCATTGATCCACATCTTTTAGTCTTTGATCAATCTCAAGGTCTTGATCGATCAAGGCTTCTGATCACTGTAGGGTCAATGGTTAGGAATGGAATCATGGTCTGACCGGAGGCTAGTAGAACATGATCTCCTTACCCCCGAGCTTCTGTGATGATGGCGGCGATGATGAATGGTCCCTCTAAGATCTTTCAAGGGGACTTGAGATTGCTTCGGTAGTGATGATGCTGCTCTAGCTACTAGAGGCTGCATCACCGATGGTGGCACAGCTATGGGTAGTGCCAAAGGTTTAGAGACTGTGCATGACATAACTGATGGGAGCAGTGTTGCTGAAGGTGGTGTAGGAGTAGTGATGCAGGATAAACAATTAAAACCTAATTATCAAAGAATAGCATAGAATAATTTTTTTAGATTTTTAAAGAAGACTCAAAGGAAACAGTAAAGGAAACTAGTCCTAGTTAACTACAACACAAGTAAACCTACAAAGTAACTAGAAAGCAGGACCTGGTGGTTGAGCAACCACCATAAACTATGATTTACTTTCAACTAATCAAAAATTAAAGAGAAGGGAATAAGTTTTCAGTTTTACCAATGAAAATCGCTCCTCTGAAATAGATCTGGCAGGACTCTTAAGATTGTCACGGCAGGGTTTCAAGAACTCATTCTTGGACTTCGATCTTTCACGTGATGATGGTTTCGAGGCAAGAATACCTAACTTTGATTCCTGATCACCCGCAAACACTCAACAATGGAAAACACAAATTAGGAAGCAACAAAGGAAGGAAAAAGAATGGAAGGAAAAGGTTTAGAAGTGGTGGCTAGGTTTTTTTTATCGTTTGGATAGGTAGGATAACTAGGGCCTTGCACCCTGTGATGTTTTGAAGAACAAAAGAAAAGGGCCTCACACCCCCACGATGTTCCGAAGAACAAAGAAAAAGGGCCTCACACCCCGCGATGCACATAGCAAAGGAAGAAAAATCGGCAGAGCTTCTTTATTGATGAATGAATGAATAAAGTTACAAGGGGTTAATGGGTATTTATAGACCCTCAACCAGTGGTATAAGGGATTCAAAGACTTAGAGTTAATTCTTCTTGGGTAGCAACTCTTGAATTCCTTCTTCTGGTGTCATGACTCTTGAGTTTGGATGATGAGGGCTCTTGTATGAGAGTGGACTCTTCAATTTGGATAGAAAAAACTCATGAGTTTTAGTGGGGTTCATGAGTTCTTGAAATCTTGATTTCCTTGAACTTGATTGCCTTGAACTCTTGAAGTAAGAAAATCTCTTGAAATTCTCTTTGATAGGCGCCCCTTAGAGAAGGGTTCTTGGTCGACTTCTTCCTTGGAATTGATGATAATTATTTGAGATGAATAGCGCTAAGAGTGAAGACTCCTTCTGCTTTACTCATCTTAAAACCATCGGGGAATTTAAATGAGGTGCCCTCCTTAGATAAGCTTGCATGTTGTCTAAATGTCTAGATATCTGGATGTCTGGATGTCTTAATATCTTGATAAAAAATAAAGATAACCATAAAATTGGCCAACCAAGATAAATGACATGGCATGTGAGATGTCCAAACATAAGTGACATGCCATGTGATAATATCCTGGGTAATGTGGGAGTGATGTCCAAAAGTCATGTGATGTTGTCCAAATTCTTGAAAAAGGTGTTGCCAAAAATAAACTGACTTGGGCTAGCACATGGAGTCACATGGCTTGTCTTGGGCTAGCACATGGGTCTTCAATTTGGTGCACATGAAGTCACATGGGTCTTTAATTAGGTCCCCCTTGTATTACAGGACTTAACTAATCACATGGACTCAATAACTAATTACATGGACTCAATAACTAATCACATGGTTTAACCAACTAAATAACTAACCATACTTAATTAGGCTTGCAAATAAAAATCCAATTAAAGTTGATAAAAAGGGCTAATCAAAACTAGATCATTAAAAATCCCAATTGCATAAATAGGGTTTGTCTGTATATATACATGACTCAGCTTGGTAAAAGAGGTTTGGCTCAAAAGGCTAAAATAAAAAACCCTAATTACAGTTGGTAAAAAGAGCTAACCCTAACTAATCCAAAATAACAGAAATTAAAATAAAATACTTACATGGTAAATGGGGTTGGGTTCACGGCTTTATTCACAGGTGATCCACAAGGATGTGGTTCAACCTGTCGATATTTTCTGGCCCTATTGTCCACACCAAGTAGCCTGGATGGCTGTCACTAACTTCTGGACTAGTTTGAGAAGTAGGTTAAATCGATTCAAGCCCACCACCATAGCTTGTGGTGGTGGCAAGACTCTTGCTAATGCAAGGCAAAGTATAAAATTTGCCTGGCTTTCTGTTGCCCTTTTTACTGGCCGAGAAGCTACAATGTTGGTGCGACAGGAAGTTGTCTTCTTGGATAACATGGCTTTTTCATCTTATGGGTTACATCCCCCGCTAATATTCAGGCCCTTTCTATAATCTATTGGTACAAAAAATTATCAAGCATCGGGAAGGGATTATTGGAGTTAGTAGAGGTGCTGGAGTAGACGATATAGGCTAGTTTTTAGGAAGAGATACCTATAAAAACACCCTATTGAGGGTGGCCCCGATGATGACACTCTGATGCTCAAGTCAGTATGGATACCAATAGTGGGTGTAAGCAAGAAAAGCTTGCATACCTCTTGGATCCTCTTAGAATCCTTTTGTAGGCTGTTGCCTCAAGGGCGATTCAACCTTTGGCAAGATCCAACTAGATCCTGTAAGAGATGGCGGAGCCTTTCACATGTCATATAGGGCTTTCTTATCTATTGGTGACATCCCATCTCATTAAATGCATCCCTATTACCATTCGGGTATGTTGTATGCTTTATTAAATGTTGGATTCTGATACAAGGAATCTGGGCATGCCTCCCTTATTTACCTATATTTGGTAATGATTAGAGATTTTGGGATGTGATAGGGAGTTGGCCATGTGGTGGAGACTGTAGTAGCAGTCATCCAAATATTGCTTTCTCAAAAATTAAGACAAATATCCTGCTAGGGTCTAGCAGGTTAGAGTGCTCACAGGACGTTTAAGGCCTAAAAACTCATGGCTGAACACTTTCCAAATAGTTAGTGAGGCTCGCTAATGCCCGAGGGCGTTGAAGATGGCCTCTACCGATGCTCACCCAGGGGCTTGTGGCTGAAGGCTCATGATCGAGCACTTTTTAAGCAGTCAGCAAGGCTCGTTGATGCTTGAAGGCATAAGAGTTGGCCTTTATTAGTGCTCACCCAGGGGCTCATGGCTAAGAACTCCTTGAGTGATTGGTGAGGCTTGCTAATGCCTGAGGGCATAGAAGTTGGCCTTTGTTGGTGCTCGCCCAAAAGCTCATGGCCAAGCTCTCCTTAAATGATCGGTGAGGTTCACTGATACCTAAGGGCATAGGAGTTGGTCTTTACCGGTGCTTGCCTAGAAGCTTGTGGCTGAAGGCTCATGGCCAAGCACTTCTTAAGTGGTCGGTGAGGCTCACTAATACTTGAGGGCATAGGAGTTAGTCTCTGCCAGTGCTCGACCAAGAACTCATGGTCGAGTGCTCCTTGAATGGTTGGCGAGGCATGCTAATGCCTGAGGATGAAGGAGTTGGCCTCCATCGATGCTCGCTTAGCAGCTCATGGCTGAGTGCTCCTTGAGTGGTCGGTGAGGCTTGCTGTTATTTGTCAGGAGCTCTATATCCCTAGCTCAATCATATTTCTTTCTAAAAATATCAATTACCAATTTTCAGTAATAATTGAATTCTTAATTTGTCTTTATAGTCAATAGCTACTTTGCCTTGTCAGTGTACATGTATAATTGAAATAGCTTTTAAATAACTTAAGTAGGTCACTAAAAGTCTGACCAACTAATCTATTCCTTGACTTGCTACAATCATTAGCAAATACTCTCTAATTTCATTACTTGTTCCTAGTTTATTTTGTTCAAGATTTTCTTTCATGACACATGGTTTATTCTTTTTAAAAAAGTTTTTGTAGATTTTTCAAAACTTTTCAAAAATTTTCAAAGTATTTTCAAAAGATTGTTTCAAAAATTTCAAAATATTTTTAAAAATTTTAAATTTTAAATTTTTCAAAGATTTCGAAAGATTTTTTCTAACCCCCAACTTAAATACCATTGTCTCTAATGGTATAAATAAGTTAAAAAGAAATGCAAACCATAAGAGCAAAAAGAAATAGATAAGAGTAGAAGTGACCTAAGAAGAGGAGATCATCATCAATGTAAAGGCTATAATTTTTTTAAAGAGCATGAAAACAAATATTGGGTTACTTTCCAACAAGTGCTAAGTTTAACGTCTTCAGTTAGACATAATGCAGCTCAATTCAGTATGGGTCTGTTAATGTTACTTGGTCAATGGTTCGATTTGGTGAGATATCTTCAATATATGGTTTCAATCTTTGACCATTTACTTTAAATAAATGTCCTGATCCAGGATCATGAATTTTGATTGCATCATGTGGGAATACTTCATTTACTATGTAAGGTTCATCCCATCTAGATCTCAATTTTCCAAAAAATAATCGAAGCCTTGAATTAAATAACCAGACTTATTGATTCAGCTCAAAGGTTTTTCTCGAAATATGTTTATCATGAAAGGCTTTTGTTTTTTCTTTATAAATGCATGAGTTTTCATAAGCCTCTCATCTCAATTTATCTAATTCACTTAATTGTAACATTTGGTTGGAACCAACTTGTTTCAAATCAAAATTTGGTTGCTTGATTATGCAATATGCTTTGTGTTCAATTCTATCAGAAGATGACATGCTTTTTCATAGATCAGTCTGTAGGAAGACATTCCAATAGGGTTCTTATAAGTTGTCTTATAGGCCTATAATGTATCATCTAATTGATCTAACCAATCTCTATGATTGCGCCTAATAATCTTTGTCAGGATATTCTTGATCTTCCTATTAGATACTTCTACTTGACCACTTGTTTGCGAGTGGTATATATAGCTATCTTATGTGTGACCCCATATTTCACAGCAGCATTCGAAGCTGATAGTTTGTGAAGTAGGTACCTCCATCGCTAATGATAGCATATGAAAATCTAAACCTAGAAAAGATATTCTTTTGAATAAATTTTATGATTACCTTATAATCATTAATTCGTATTGCCATTATCTCAATCTATTTAGAAACATAATCGACAGACACCAAAATATATTCAAAATTATTGGAGGGTGGAAAGGATCCCATGAAATCAATTTTCCAAACATCAAAAATTTCAACTTCCAAGATGGGGTTCAAAGGCAACATATATTTCTTTGAAATATTTCTTAATGCTTGACACTTAAGACATTTTTGGCAGAAGTATACGCATCCTTAAACAATGTGGGTTAGTAAAATCCACTTTGCAATATTTTAATTATAGTTTTTCAACCAGAAAAGTTTTTTCTACAAGCAAGAGTGTGACAAAAATTCAAGATACTCAATTATTCAGACTCAGGAACATTCCTATGAATGATCTGATCATCATAAAATTGAAAAATTTTAGGATCTTTCCTAAATTAATATTTGATTTGAGCAAAGAATTGATTCTCTTCATTCTTAGACCAGCCATCATGAATTTGTCTAACTACTAAGTAATTAAAAATATCTTCAAACCAAGAGGCCTTTACATATGAAACTGCTAGAAGTTGTACATCCGAAAAGGATTTTTTAATCGATGTTGGTTCACAATCTTCAACTAGGATCCTAGATAGGTAGTCTACTATAACATTTTCAGATCCTTTCTTATTTCAAATTTCAATATCAAATTCTTATAGCAGTAAAATATATCTAATTAATCATGGTTTGGCATCTTTCTTTGAGAGCAGGTATCTCAAAGTTGCATGATCCAAATCAACCATGATCTTGGTTCCTAATAGATATGATCAAAACTTCTCTAAGGCAAACACTATAGCTAGCAACTTTTTTTCAATTATGGTATAATTCTTTTGGGATTCATTTAGAGTTCTACTGGCATAATATCACTATGGGATATTTATTTATCCTTTGACCCAAGATAGCTCCCATGGCAAAGTTGGAAGCATCACACATAATCTTAGAAGGTAGTGACCAGTCTGGTGGTTGGATGATTGGGGCCTGGGTCACAGCTTCTTTTAGGAACTCATAAGCCTTAAGATAATCTTCATCAAAGTTAAAAGGAACATCCTCAGTAAGTTGATTACATGAAAGACAAGATATCTTGAAAATGTCTTTGATGAAGCGAGGATGGAATTCTACATGAACAAGTAAACATTGAATTTGTTTGATAGAAGTGGATGGAGGAAGTTTAGAAATTAGTTTGACCTTTGCTCTATCAACCTCAATCCCCATCTTAAACACAATATACTCTAAGATGATCCCTTCTTGAACCATGAAATGACTCTTCTCCCAGCTTAAAACTAGATTAGTCTTAATGCATCATTTAAATATTTTCTTCAAATTATCGAGGCAACTCTTAAAAGATTCTTCAAAGATTAAAAAATCATCCATAAAAATCTCTAAAAAATCTTTTATCATATTTGAGAAAATTGACATCATGCACCTTTGAAGGTCGCAGATGCATTACACAATCTAAAAGGCATTCTATGGAAAGCAAAGGTTCCATAGGAACATATAAAGGTGGTCTTTTCCTAGTCACCCAGATAGATTGCTACTTGATTATAACCTGAGTATCCATCTAAAAAGCATAAATATTGTTGGCCAGCTAGTTTCTCTAGGAATTGATCAATAAAGGGTAAGGAAAAATGATCTTTGTGAGTAGCTGCATTGAGTTTTCTATAATCTATATAGACATGCCACCACTAGAAAGTTGTGTTGGCACTGGATCCACATGGTCAGTGCAGACAACCGTGAGTCCAAGTTTTTTTGGAACAACTTTAGTCGGACTCACCCAGTGATTATCAAAAATGGGATAAATAATACCTGCATCTAACCATTTAATTACTTCATTCTTGACTACTTCTTACATGTTTAGGTTAAGCTATTTTTTCATTTCTTGGGTTGATTTGACATTGTCTTTTATATAAATATGGTGCATGTATATCGACAAACTAATGCCTTTCAAATTGACAATGGTCCAACTTATGGCCTCCCTATGTGTTTTCAAAACATCCATTAATTGATCTTCCTAATTAGGGGTTAAGTCAGAAGCAATGATTACTTGCAAGATTTTCTCTGGTCCTAAAAATATATACTTAAGTGATTCAGGCAAAGGTTTCAATTCAACTTATGGTGGGACCTAAATTGAAAGATGTAATGGTTCAGTTCCTAGCTCGGGTAAAGGTTCAATTCTTATTGACCAAGGTAGTGGATATGATGGGTGAGGTGGATTAAATAGGGCATTCACCTCCTAGACCTGGGATTCTTCATTAGGCTCATCTTCTTTCATCAAATCAAAGGAGAAATTGGATTCAACTATCTCATCTATCAAATCAATTACAGAATAGCTTTTCTCCTCTTAGACATATTTTGAGGTATTAAAAATATTAATTCTTACATTCTGATCCCCAAAAGAAAAGTCCATGGCTCTTGTTTACAATTGATGTTATCATTAGCAGTGTCTAGGAATGGATAACCTAGAATTATGGGATTCTGATTTAGCTCTTGGGATCGTTCCATATCAAATATGAGAAAGTCTATTGAGAAATAACATCGATTTACTCTAACTAGGACATCCTCAATCATACCACATGGCATCTTTACAGATTTATCAGCTAGTCGCAAAATAACCAACATGGGTTTCAGTTCTCCTATTCCAAACTTTTTATAGATCGAGGTTGGAAATAGGTTCATACTAGCTCCTAAATCTAACAGGGCTCGGTCAAAGGTGATGCCTCCTATAATACATGAAATTAAAGAAGTACTAGGGTTTTTCATTTTCTGAGGTAATTGATTTAACATGACCGCACTTACGTCCTCATATAGTACAATTCTCGTTGTGGTTCATGACTCATACTTTTGGGTGCAAAGTTTCTTGAGAAATTTAGCGTAAGCCAAAATGTGCTGAATTGCATCAAGGAGGAATAGATTAATATGAACTTAAATAATTCCATCAGCACCACATTGCATGCTCCTTACTTTTTGCAGGAAGAACTGGCTTGTAGGATTGAAAGGAATGGGACTTTAGGTTTATATGTCTCGAGTAACTCATATGCTCTCTTCTTTCCTTTATCTTTCTCACTCAGATGGAACCGACATTAATACCAGTTCCAGGCTCAATTTCTCCTATGTGGTTAGTCTAAGTACTAACCTCTTCTTCTAAGTTCTCATTTTAGCTAGCATTAGTACTAGCCTCTCTCACTTGATCTTGGTATGGGTCTTTAAGAATCTTACCACTTCTAAGCTCTAAAATTGCTTTAACATTCTCAAATTGGGGATTCTTAAGTAGGACATTGGACTAAAGATTGGGTGGGCTGTTCTTGAGATTTGCTATTGGTTGGCTTAGTAATTGACCTGGTTTTCTCCTCATGGTAGATTCAATTATCTATCTTATTTGTACTTCTAGCTTGGTGACAGATTATTTTTGGGCTATAATTGATTGTTGTTGGTTCATAATTAGTTGTTGGAGTTAATTAAAGATATCGTTAGCTAAACTGATTTGTTGAGAAGGTGGGTATGATGGTTGATTGTGATGTGATGGCTAGATAGGTTGATCAGGCTAACCTTTATTATAGGCATTATTCTGGTATTGGGGCATATTTTGGATGTTCTACATAAGAAGAATTTGGGTCTAAGCCTGAGTCTATTGAGATTTTCAAGAAAAATTGGGGTGGTTCCTCCAACTTGGGTTATATATATTTGAGAATGGATCATTAACCAGCTTGGAATAGCATTGGGCAGCTTGGACTTATTCTTAGATGAAAGGTGGAAACTGTGTAATGTGGGGCATCCACTCATATGATGGATTGGGCTAACATAGATAGAACAAATATCTTGATAATTAGAAGGTGATGAGTATTGTGTAGGAGACTATTGACCTAGTGCTAGGACTTGATCTGATTTATGGGCAAGAAGGTCGACTGTATCTAATCTCTAATCTATTAGGTTTAAGTCAACATTAGAGCTAGAGTCTGAATATTTGATCTCATAGATTTCTACCCGCTTTTGATGAGGAATTGACTTTTCATAGGAAGACTGATGTGGCGACATCCATTGATGATAAGGGATGGGACTCTAACATGATGCATGCAGATGAATGACATGAGAAATATAAGAAAATCATATTAAAATAAACAATAATTTTATATTATGTTATTGATTTATTCATGAAAAAAGACTAGACTAAGTTAGGGTTTCATGCAATAGTTAGAATTCCTACCCACATGCTAGAACTATCTAAGAAATAAAGTAATTAAAGGATCCTAGATCTAAGAAGGCCTATTAGGAGCATGTTCGCCTTCAAGAAATCAGGCAAAAAGAGATGAGAATTAGGTTTAACATACCGGGCAATGATTTTTAGTTGCTATAGAAGAGATCACTCCACTCAGATCAGCGCCTGGATGATTCGGTCAGTTTCCCGTGGAGGGCAAAGAAGAATTCATCCAGAGGGCATGGTATTGGAGGGATCCTGCTAACGTTAGGGGTTAGTGTCAAGGATGATGGAAAAAAATGTAAAACTGGAAGAAGATGGAAGAGGGGAAGGGAAGGGATGTTGGAGAGGCTGGCAGTCTGCTTGAGAAGATGGATGTTTGGTCTTGGATGAGGGTAGCTTGGCAGCAAGGAGGGCATCTTGGCTCGAGGAAGAAGGCTGGATGACTTGGCTTAGAGTGAGGAGAGAGATTAACAAGGGCAACTAGGGTTTGTAAAGTTAGGGCACTCAAGTCTCACACACACTTCCAAAGAACATAATTATCACAAGAAAACTTACCATAATTTTACATCATGAATAAGAGAATAGATTACAAGAGGGGGAGGGGTGGGGTATTTATAGATTCACCCAGGGCCCTTTCCCTATCAAAATTGGATTACAAGTTTGTATGGGACAAGAAGTACAAGGTTTAACTAGAATTAGGAGTACAAAGTTTGATTGACATTAGGAGGCCTAAATTCTAGTAGGACTTGGACATTAGACTCCTTGTAGAACTTGGAAGCTTTGACTTTTCTCCATGGGCTTGGGCTGGGATGAAATCCTCTTGGGCTACTTTGACTTTTCCACTCCCTGTTGGGCTTGGACTTGGGCTAGATGTGGTGCCATTCATAAAAGGGGCTTGGGCTGGGGTGCCATATCTTTAAGGGCCTGGGGGGGTGCCAGCTTTAGTGGGCTAGGGTAGGGTGCCAAGGCCAGGGTGCTGATACTGGGTAGGGCACCAAACTATGAGTGTGCTTCACCTGGGCTTGGCAGCATGAAGGCCCACCTCTTGGGTGGCATAGCTTAGGAGGGGCCTGGCAGGGGTCCAGGTACTTGAATTCAGCTCTAGTTGAGTGGCCTGGTAAAAGCTCTAGTCTGGTAATCCTCCTCTTGTACAAAACTTGACTAGAAACAAACTTACATGACTCAAATAAGTTTAAGGACTCATGAGGTTGAGACAAGGGATTCACTGGACTTAATCGACTTCTTTCCTTAACTTATTATAAGACTCGATTATTGGACTAACTTTATTACATGACTCAAAATTAAATTCCATTACAGGAGTTAAAATTGACCAACACATGACTTAGAGCACATAATGAAGCTTGAAATCTATGTCTGACTGATGTCCCCATCAATTCTCCCATGGTGGGAGGAACTCGACCCTATCGAGTAAAATCGATCCGGATCTGGCACTGCTCTGACGGGTCTGGATTGAGGCATTATGGATCCTCTCGAGTGATCCACGAATTCTCAGATCTTGGTCGACCTTGCAACGAACCAAGTGACATGATAGTCTTTGATTGGGTACTAATAGCTTGGTCATCCAGGAAATGCTCAATCATTCCTCTCACAGGCTAATTTGATGGTGGACACTCAGGGTTGGGTTCACTCTCAAAGAAAGGGTCAGGCTCAAACTCACTGGGTATCATTGTTGGCTCCCTATACTCTACTAAGTCTGAGATATCGAAGGTTGAGCTTCATGCCTAATGAGGTAACTCAGGCACTAGATCCAACTTTCTTTATCACTTTGATGGATCCAGCTCACAGGTATGAAGCCTAATTGTTACAATATTTCTCTAGCAAACTCTTAGACTCTTTTCGGGAATTAACCATGTTCTTATAAAAATCATTGTTTACAGTAATCTTATGATTAATTCCTCATGCAAATCTCTAATCATGTAGTGCAAAAACTCATAACTCCTAATGACATACAGGCAAACACCTAATGCAGGCAAACAAATGACTAAACCCTAAACTATAACTGTGGGTTCAACCCTTTGTCAAGAGGATGACATGTAAATCAGAATGGTGCATGGACTCTTACTATGTGCCATAGGGTCCTCTAAAAATAAGATGCAAACATGACATGCTCAATGAATGAATGCAGTATGCAAATCTCTACGAAATGTAGATGAATGGTTAAAGAAATATAAGAAGATTCAAGAAAAGGCAGAAAATACGAGGTGGATTCTGGGTTAGTCTGGGAGGATAGAAAGTAAGAAAAGGGTTCGGGATTGATCGGATAAAATAGGACACAAGAAGGGGTTTCAGGGATTAGTCCTAGACTAATAAGGTTGACCTTATGGGGTTGATGTATGTCTGTAGGGTTTGCATAATGGAAGAATGGGTCACTAATCTCAAGAAAGAGATCTTCAATGAGAACTATAGGAGAGGATTCTTCTTGAGGGTACTAGTTTAAAGAGATCGGGTCCTTAATAAATTTCTCGAGTTCTTGAATCCAAGGCAGGTCCAGGTTCTTTTTCCATTTTTCTTAAATTTTCTTGCATTTTTTTATTTTTCTATTCCTGCTATTCCACCTATCCCCACTATTCTTGTTTTATCCCGAGCCTATCCCCACTTTATTCCAGCCTTATTCCATCTTCTTCTCGTGAGTTTTTAAAACCTCCCAAACCCTAGCCCACTGCCCCGCCACCCCCAGATCTGGGCTGCCCGACCCCCGGCTGCCCCCGCCGGATCGCCGCCGGTGCTCGTCGGCCCCGCCCTCGCTGGAAAAGCTGGCCGCCCGCCGCCCAAAGCCGTGGGAAGATGAATAGACATGGAGCTATCTATCCACCGCCTGCCCGTCGCTTACTTGCCGTCGTCCCGCCGCCCGTCGCAGTCCCGCCGTCGCTGACTCTCACCTGGCCGCCGGGGGGACCTCGCCGGTGTCCAGGGCCCCACAGCCCGTGGGAAGATGAACGGATGCGTTCGTCTGTGTGACGCCGCCGCTCGCTGCCTGCCGCCGCCCACCTGCCGTCGTCCTGCCACCCTACCATCCGCCGGCCAATGCCCGGCCATCGGAGGTCCTCGCCAGTGCTTGGGGCCCCACGGCCGTGGGAAGGTGAAACGGCATGCCCTGGGCGTGCCGTGCCACCCCTGTGCTGCCGCCCCACCTGCAGCCCACCGTCCGCCGCCCGCTTCCCGGCTGCTTGTCTTCTGCCGGTGCTCGACGGAGATTGTTCCCTCTGTGTATGCCCGTGAGATGGTTCTGCACGCTTTCTGGAGCAATCCAAGTAGCACACTTTTCAGAGCAGATCATCAAGTCAATATGCTTCCCCAAGCAGATTAGCACTAATATTGATGTCGCATGGATTTTGATGTAATTTATTTTTTCTTTTTTGGGTTTTTTATAGGCTAAGTAAGTGAGGGGTTTGGTTTTTCAATATAAAGGCCCCCTCTCCCCCTGTAATGAATAAGTTTGATATGAAATTTTTGGGTTTTCCATTGGTTCTGGTTCTGGGCTGAGGCCCATCTTTCCTTCACCTATAGGTGTCGAGGGGTGTGAGACCCCACTTCCTTCTCTCCATGTGAGCATCGAGGGGCGCGAGGCCCTAGATATCCCCTTTTCCATTGAGTCCCCCTCTAGGTCTTAGGGGTTTTTTTTTACGACCCCAGGTAGCGATTTGGGTGTGATGCCTTAGGCTCTGCATGTAGTGAGATGGGTGGGACGCCCTAGACTACATGTAGTGGGGTGGGTGAAATGCCCTAGAGGTGCGACGTCTCTCCGTGAAGGTGAGTCCCTAGTCCTAGAGTGTCCATGTTTCCTATCCTCCATCCCATTGTTCCTCCACCAAGAAAATTGAAAACCAAAAGAGTTCAGCTATTTTAGGGTTTAGTGTCAGTTCGCCTTAGTCCCGGGTGGCTTCTTAGCCCTCTCACGATCCTAGTTTGTTTAGGTGTTCCCTTTTCCAAATAAACCAGGATTCATCGAGTCCGTCCCTCATCAGGAAGTGGACTAATACTGGGCTCATATCTAAGAGTACTATTCCTATTGGATTAGGGTCGACTAAGGGGAATGGGACTAGCACTAGGCTGATAGCTAGGAATACTAATCCTATTGGGCTCATAGGATGTGGGCTCAGATCTATAGGTTGTGGACCTCCAGGGCTCATAGGATTTGGGTTCAATTCTATAGGTTATGGGTCTGCTGGGCTCATGGGATATGGGCTCATAGGATCGGGGTTCATAGAATATGGATTCATAGGATCTAGGTGCATAAGAGCTAGGTTCATAGGATCTGGGTGGGTACTTTTTCCTAAGTTCAAGTTTCATGTCACTCCAAATAGTTATGGATATTTTTCATGTTAGTCTATTCACTCGTTCGACCTGAAGCCAATATACTCTAGCCTGGTGAACTAACCTAAATCTGGAAAACTTGAACTGACTTTCTTCTTATATTAGATCCCTTTCAAAATATTGATCCATATCTTCTTCCCAATCAAGATAATCCTCAAGAAGAAGGTTACCACTAAACATAGGTGCTTCTCGCCTAATGTACCTAGTGGCTCTTTCATCCTGGTCTATGAAATCATAATTGGGTTTCCTTGCACTACGATCCCAGATTGGTTCAGGGTGTGGGGTTCTCATAGGGTTAGGCTCCAAATATGGGTCAGGGTGTTGGGCTCTCCTAGAGTTGGAAGGTGGGGGACATGGGGTCCTAAGGTCATGTTCAGGTTTACGTATGGTGTGGGTCTTAGGGGTTCTCTCTACATTTCCTAATCGATTTCCTACTTGATCCAACCTTTGGGTTAGTCGATCATACATCTGGTTCATCTGGGTGGTTAATTGGGCATTCATCTAGTTCATCTAGGCTAACTGATCAGTAATGGTCTTCATGAAAGTTTCAAAGTTGGATTCCATGATGGAACTGGGTTGGGGTTTAGACTATTGGTATTGGGTTCCTAACATAGTGGTCATGCAATCAATCAATCAAGGTGGTATGATGCAGTCAAGCACACAAAGGTTAACACGTGCTAGGGTTTGCTAGACCTAGAGCCAAAACCTAATGAGTTAACTCAACTTACACTCAACACAGCACATAATCCTTCTACTGGCCAGGTAAGAGATGGGGTGGTAGGAGGCTCCCCATGCTTGTGATAGGGTCCTAATTAAAAACCACCTGTCCACTTAGAGCATTTGCCACTAGACCTCTAGCCTTAGACACCAGCTTTCAGTAATAGATGATGGGTTGGGTGCACTAGTTCCCTCACTAAACTTAGACCCGACCTGTTGGTGTCCCTAAAACTATTAGGTTGCTAGTTAATTTTAATTAAGTCTTGGGTTCTAATGCTGGGTGGCTATTTTGGGCCCAGGACAGGTGATGAAATCCTGCCTTGATCTGAGATAGTGAGAGTACCCTTAAGATTAATTTAATGATATGATGCACAATCGATGAGCCCTAATACAATCTAATAACAAAACAGTGAATAAAAAAAATTTTGAACTTTTTATGATGTGGCTATTTAATTATAAGTAGGTTTGGTGAGCAAACAAAATTGGCTTGGGTTTGGGGGGGTTTGGATGTAAGTTAGGTTTGGTTCAGTCAGGTGTGCAGAAATCACAGAAACTAAAATTAAGGTTTGGTTTGACGCAGAAGTTAGCATGGATTTCAATGCAGAAAAATTTTAAAGAATTTATAGAATAGAGAATGATGTGTGAGGATGATTTCTACCAAATTTCATGCAAAACAAAAATGGTATGATAATGCAAAACCTAGGGTTTCTATCTGGATACGGAAAAATAGAATTTTGGTTTGGGTTTTTTTTGGATGCAAAATTTAATTATCTTTTTTGACCTATAAAATTAAAAAAAAATGCTAAAAAAATAGAGGACTCAACAGAGAAGTCGTGATGCAAATTTCAAAGAAAAACAATATGCCTAAGTTGATGAAACATATCTAAACTCGGACCCCTAATGCAGATGATAAGATGTAGATTTTTGTTAGGGTTTTATTTTTACTAATTTTTTGTTTATTTTTGGACATGAAAAATTCCACAAAAATAACAATAAAATAGAGGAAAAAACAGGGGATAATTAACATGAAAATAAGAGAAAAATAAAAATTTTTGGTAGAAAAAATAGTCCTATGTTTTGAAGGGTTATGCAGAAAACAACATGCAAAAATCTAGACTATGATGAAGAACATGCCCTAATCCTAAGCTCTGATGCAAAAATTGATGAGGGACGGGACTCTAACATGATGCATGCAGATGAATGATATGAAAAGTATAAGAAAATCAGATTAAAATAAACAATGATTTCAGATTATGTTATTGATTTATTCCCGAAAAAAGACTAGACTAGATTAGGGTTTCATGCATCCATTAGAATTCCTACCCACATGCTATAACTATCAAAGAAATAAAGCAAGTAAAGGATCCTAGGTTTAAGAAGGCCTATTAGGAGCATGTTCACCTTCAAGAAATCAGGCAAAAAGAGATGGGAATTAGGTTTAACATACCAGGCAATGATTTCTAGTTGCTATAGAAGAGATCGCTCCACTCAGATCGATGCCTGGATGATCCGGTCACTTTCACATGGATCCGCCAGCTTTTTATCAGCTTCATTTGGGAGCAAAGAAGAATTCATCCAGAGGGCATGATACTGGAGGGATCCTGCAAAAGTCAGGGGTTAGTGTCAAGGATGATGGGAAAAAATGTAAAACTGGAAGAAGATGGAAGAGGGGAAGGGAATGGCTGTTGGAGAGGCTGGCGGTCTGCTTGAGAAGATGGACGTCTGGTCTTGGATGAGGGTGGCCTGGCAGCAAGGAGGGCATCTTGGCTCGAGGAAGAAGGCTAGATGGCTTGGCTTAGAGGGAGGAGAGAGATTAGCATGGGGCGGGTAGGGTTTGTAAAGTTAGGGCACTCAAGTCTCACACACACTTCCAAAGAACATAATTGTCACAAGAAAAATCACCAGAGTTTTAATTCATGAATAAGAGATTATATTACAAGAAGGGGAGGGGTGGGGTATTTATAGATTCATCCAGGGCCCTTTCCCTATCAAAATTGGATTACAAGTTTGTATGGGACAAGGAGTACAAGGTTTAACTAGAATTAGGAGTACAAAGTTTGATTAACATTAGGAGGCCTAAATTCTAGTAGGACTTGGACATTGGACTCCTTATAAAACTTGGAAGCTTTGACTTTTCTCCATGGGCTTGGGTTGGGATAAAATCCTCTTGGGCTGCTTTGACTTTTCCACTCCCTGCTAAGCTTGGACTTGGTCTAAATGGGGTGCCATTCATAAAAGGGGCTTGGACTGGGGTGCCATAGCTTGAAGGGCCGGGGGGGGTGCCAGCTTTAGTGGGCCAGGGTAGGGTGCTAAGGCCTGGGCGCTGATACTGGGTAGGACACCAAACTGGGAGGGTGCTTCACCTTGGCTTGGCAGCATGAAGGCCCACCTCTTGGGTGGCATAGCTTAGGAGGGGCCTAGCAGGGGTCCAGGTACTTGAACTCATTTCTGATGGAGTGGCCTGGTAAAAGCTCTGGTCTAGTAATCTCCTCTTGTACAAAACTTGACTAGAAACAAACTTACAGGACTTAAATAAATTTAAGGACTTATGAGGTTAAGACAAAGGATTCACTGGACTTGATGGACATCTTGCCTCAACTTATTACAGGGCTCAAAATTAAATTCCATTACAGGACTCAAAATTGACCAACACATGACTTAGAGAACAAAATGAAGCTTGAAGTCTATGTCTGATCTGATGTCCCCATCAGTTGATATGGAGCACATAGGCGGCTACGATAACAGAACACTTGCCACCTGGGCATGGCACCTTTGCTCCCAACCGAGGCCAGGCTCATTGGGTGAGCCCCACGTTTAAGGCCAGCTCCCTGCCAAGGTCAGCTCCCAGCCGAGGCCGGGCTCATTGGGCGAGCCCCCCATCTGAGTTCGGCTCCCTACCAAGGTCAGCTCCCAGCCGAGACCAGGCTCATTGGGCGATCCCTCCATCTGAGTTCGGCTTCCTGCCGAGGTCAATTCCCAGCCATGGACGGGCTTATTTGGTGAGCCCCCCATCTGAGGTCAGCACCCTGCAAAGGTCAGCTCTCAGCCGAGACCAAGCTCATTGGGCGAGCCCCCCATCTGAGGCCCGCTCCCTGTTGGGGATATGTCCGTACCCTGGACTGGAGCCCCCAATATGGAGTTCCCGTTAGAGGAACGGATATTTGAATTATGGTGAAGCAAAGCCTGGCTACCCATAGCTTTCTGCAGGTGGTGCTAGAGGTACAACGTGGGTGCCCCCATACCCCATGCCTAGCGGTGTATTGCCATGTCCACAAATGCACCACCAATGGCCACCGACGATCGTGGCGCAACACTCAGAGCTTCCCCAAGTGGAGAATCTGACCAAGGCCCCAGGACCTGCTACCATGGGCGATCTCTCCCGAAATAGAATCGCCCCTCCTATAAGGGGCATCGAAGCCAAGAAGGAAGGGGGACTTTCTCGGCTCAAAGCATCACCTGAAGGCCCAAGAAAGGGAGGATGCTCTCTCTCTCTCTCTCTCTTTCTCTCTCAGGCTCTTCCAAGGCCACAGGGGTCCGACCTGGCCTCCGAAGGAAGGTAAGAAAGGTAAGCACGCAAGAAAAAGTGAGGGGGAGGTAAGTAGGTAGGCGACCAAGCACCGCCAGGCGAACCACCGGCCCAAGAAGCCTCCCCACTCCCCACTCTCGATCCCTCCTCCTTTTCATTCCTTTACATTCCTGTTATCGAGTCACACCCTCTCAGTGGACGGGTCCCCCAAGCCCTACACCGTGGAGGTCTTGTCTGTTCCCTTCGATCATCCCACTGACTTAATCATCGAAGTGTCCTCGCCGTAATCCCTGACCCGGGTCTCTCCTGTCTTGCAGGAAGGTTGTGCCTCTTAAATGCCTTCAAAGCTTGTGCCTCTTAAATATCTTCAAAGCTTGTGCCTTTTAAATACCTTTAAAGCTTGTTTCAAGAAACTCCCTCCACCTTTAAAACTCCTTAATTGCTACCTTCATAAAGCTTTCTTCAAGAAACTCCCTCCACCTTTAAAGCTCCTTAATTGCTACATTTATAAAGCTCCTTCCATCGATTTTAACTCCTTGTTTGGTGAGAGAATACGTGAAAGGTTTTCTTAGAGGAAAGAATAGGCGTGGAGATTCTTTTCTTCAAGTAGCCAACCAAATAAATGTAGATGTGGACCCCTCTTAACTTCCTTCATGTGATGTAGACTTAGTCAACTTCATACAAAAATAACTTAGGTCCCATTTAAACCCAAAATGGATCCAAAAACTAATTACTAGACCCAAACAACAATTTAGACCCAATTGAGACCCAATTGGACCAATTACAACTTCCTCATAATCCCAAATACAATTTTATTGGACTCCATAGACTTCAAATTGAAATTCAAACAGACTCAAATTGCTTCTTTCTGGCTCTGGTGTCCCCACCAGCTAGGGTCAAATCCAAAGAGTTTATAGTCTATTAGGTTTTGTCCCTTAGAGAGTCCAATAAAATTTCCTTTGATAGGAAAGTTTAGTCGAGTCTAATAGGTATTAGTTGAGACCAATAAATGCACAGTCTAAATTACATGTCTACACCTGCACTACCCTCTGCACAGCATATGCATATGAAAATTAGTCAAAAG
Organism: Areca catechu; assembly: GCA_021397845.1. NCBI lineage: Eukaryota > Viridiplantae > Streptophyta > Magnoliopsida > Arecales > Arecaceae > Areca > Areca catechu. Next base: position 96,849,425 of record CM038052.1, on the reverse strand, counting down.
TTGAACATAACGAATGAACTAAATAATAACTTGGCTAATTTCCAAAAGAGAGATAAAAAATTTTTGCAGAGGATTTTGTAATTATAAAAAAATTTTCTGCTTGCGAAGTTGGCCCATCCAAAATAATGAAGAGTAATGGACCCAATGCCTATGTACCTAAGATATCATCTGATTTAGGTATTAGCTCTACTTTCATCATCTCATACTTTGTAAAGTCCAGGGAGCCAGCAGTGATATCCAGCAAGCCCCTTGAGCCACTCCCATTTTTCGAGAGAGAACCCACCCCAGAGCGACTGCATATAATTTGGCCTTTTAGTGAGAAAAAGATTGAGAGAATCCTGGACGATCAAGCCATATGTACCCAGAATAGAGGCTATCAGAGGTATTTGGTCCGGTGGCAAGGTCGGCCAGAACCTGAGCACTCGTGGATCATCCGTGAGGATCTGCAGCGCCTCAACCCAGACCTACTTGAGCACTATGAGAGCCAAGTTACCCCATACTCGACGGGGTCGAGTTCCTCCTGCCCTGGAAGAATTGGTGGGGGCACCAAGATCAGACACAGATTACTGGGCCCTATTTGGTTTACTTAGTTATGTGTCAAAGTTTTGTAATCAACTAGGATTGAGTTCTATAATAAGTTGAGGTTAGTTGATTTGTCTCAACCCTCAACCTAGTCTAGTACATTGAGTCCTGTACATCAGTATGAGTCTAGTATGAGTTCATTTTTTATATAAGAGAGGAGGCTACGCTATTTCGGAGTTCCACCAGACCTCATTCTGAAGCCAGAGGTAGTTACATCAGCTTAGGGGAGCCCAATCGACACCCAGGTGCCCTGATTCCCTCCAAATGCCATTTCATATGCCAGATTTCCTCCAGATACTTCTAGAATATTTCATATGCCAGGAGCCCATGTTTTCCAGGCTATCCCAGCACTCCAGGCCTTCAAATTCAAGCCCAGGAAGCAAGCCCAAGCAAGAAGAACCAAGATTCCCTTTTGATATCGGGAATATGCTAGCCCAGGGAACCAGGCGCCCCAACTTCCAGGAGGCCCAAGCCCATGCATCCTTGGCCCATGGCTGACTTCCCCTTGCTACCCTAAAGCCCACACGCCCAAAGGAGGAGGCGTCCAAAGGTATTTGACCAAGTCCAAGTTGAAGTTAAGAAGGAGAAGACCAAGTCTATTCTAACCTAGTTATGATTCCTAATCCTTTTAAACCTTGTAATTCTAATCTAGCTAGGAAAGGACTTGTAGTCTAAGTAGGAAGAGGAATTGTAACCTAAGTGTAACCATGGTTAGAGAGGGCATAGGAACTCTATAAATGCCCCACCCTTCCCCCTCTTGTAATCATCTCTTTATTGTGAATACAACTTGCTGAAATTTTGTGATTTGCCTTTTGTTTGGTGTTCTAGTGTTGGTTCTCTTGTTCTTGTGTGCTCTCCTTGTGTTCCCGGATTGAAACCCTGCTACCCTAGCTTCCATCTACATCTTTGGAGATCAGCCATGCCCAGAGGAAGACTCTTTAGCTGCTGCCCCAATCAAGCAACTGCTTCTTCCCCGGGACATCCACACCTAAACCTAGTTCTTTCAATTCTAAACCCTAGTTTCTTATTCCTTTGTTTAATTGCTATTTTGATTTTCCCTGATGCTTGCAAGATCCCCGAGGTGCTTCACCTCCCCTGAGGAGGCCTTCTTTCCTTCCAGGACCGCCCAGATCAGCCATCTGATTCAAGGAACCGAAGCTTCTTCTTCAAGGTTCCAATCAGAGTGTGAGTGATCCTTTCCACTACAAAGTTTTCAGTCTCTGACTGGTAAGAAACCTTCCCTTCTCTTGATATTTGTTTTGATGAAGATAAACTATCCTAAATCGGGAGTTTCTCAACTCTCGGGTCCTGGCTACTTATTATCTTGCATGAGTTCTTTGCAATCATGATGATTCTATACATTGCTACTCCTTATGCTAGTTCTTTACTTAACTTTAGAAATTTAGCCTACAAACTTAATATTTAAATAATATAAAAAATTTGTTTACTATTTTTCCTGCATATTTAGCATTCTTAGAGTCATACCACATCAGTCATCCCGCATCATATAGGATAGAATTTCTTAAGAAAGTCGTGCTACATTTCAGCCTAAGTTCGGATTGGTCAGTCTATTATGCCAAGCTAGTACTTGGCTTTATCCTTTAGTGAGAAAGGAAACAAGATCAATCTAAGTGCATCATCAATAAAATTTTTGATCTTTACCATAGAATAGATTTCTAAGAACTCATATAGATGCTTGTAAGGATCTTCATTGGCATTCCCATAAAAAGATGGAAGCATCTGGATTGTGGTCAACTTGATCTCATAATGGCTTGTAGGTATATTAGGTAAGTGGATACAAGTTGATAGTGATGTGGCGGGATCGCTGATGTGGGACCTCTGTCAGATGCCATGTCGAACGAAGCTGCCACATGGGACGCCTCTGCCTAGACTCCTTTGCCCGGCCATGCTCCCTCTGGGTCAAGATGCCGAGGTCGAAGTCGAGCTGCACCTCTCCTTCACCCTACCACGCTCCCTCTAGGTCGAGATGCCGAGGTCGAAGTCAAGCTCCGCATCTCCTTCACCCGGTGATGGGGGACAGATGGGGGATAGGATCGTCGGTGAGTTGAGAAGTCACCGAGATTAGGGTACTACTATATATATATATATATATATATTGTAGTAGGTGGTGAAGGAACAATGAAGATGGAAGGTAGAAATTTGGACTCTTATGGACTTTGGGACTCATACTCACGGAGAGATCTCTCACCTCTAGGGCATCTCACCTACTTCACTAATGGATCCATTAGGATGAATCTCAAAGGACATGAGGATGGTAAGGAAGATGGAATCAAGGAAGGGGATAATTAAACATGACCTCATATAATGTCCTAGGGTTGGGCCTCACATCCTCTCCTTACGGAGCAAAAGAAGAGTCACTCTTCTAAAAAAAAAACTTTCATTCATCGCTAGCATCCTTTTACAAAGAGATTAGGGGCCTATTTATAACCTTCTAAGCCCCATTTGAAATTCAAATTTTATATGGAAAGAGGGGGAAAGGTAGCTACAAATTTGAATTTCAAGTTTCATGAAAAGGGGTGGCAAAATGCATGGGTGCCAAGTGTCTCCTTGTGGTTGCCAAGTGTCCAAATCTAAAAATCTTCATGCATTGGGCCACTTGGCATTCATTAGTCATCATGTGTTAAGCACCACTTGGCATTCATGTGGGCATTCTTGTGAGGAGGATGAAATGATCTTCAAATCTAAATTTATTTGTATCGAAATTCATACTGCATCATGATTTATGCTGCTCCGAGATTCATGCAACTTCAAGATTCATGCTTGATCCAGGATCTGCGTTGGCGATATCCCCATCATTTCCTTGAGGTGGGAAGAACTTGACTCCATCGAGTCAGGGTCAGCAGGGACTTTGGTGGAACCGAATCCATTCAGAAAGAAGCTCTGCTATGAGATTTGTGCAACTCTGAAATCTTTGCAGCACTACTTCTTGTGTCAAAATCTGTGTAGCTTTGAAATCCATGCAGCTTAGAAATTGTGCAGCTCCGAAAACTGTCCCAATTTTTTTTCCCTCTTTTTTCTTTTTTCCTTCTCTCTCTTCTCTTTTATTTTATTTTTTTTATTTTTTTCAGCACTGCTTTGAGAATCATGCACTTTGAAGAGCGTCCAGCTTTGAAGATCGTGCCTTTGAAATCCATGCAAAGGAAGAAATCGGCAATAGGGAACCAGCTTTGCTTTGAGAACATGCGGTGCATTCACATTCATGCGATGAAGCTTCTCCTCCACAGATTAGAACCAGAAATAGAGAAGGAATGGCAAGTTTTTCACCAGCATTTTTGGCAGAACCAGTGGTCTTCACCGCACCGGCGATGGGAGGCAGGTAGTGGCTGGCAACGGTGGAGATCCGGTGGGTGGAGAACGACCGACAGGGTGGCGGCGATGCGACATGGGTGGCACAGGCTCTGATCCGGCTATGTGGGCGTCACGAAAAGCAGGGTAGTAGGACAGGCTCGATAGGAGATGGACGGCGGCATGGGCAGAGAGTGGCATAGTCCCCATTCCGACGTCCAATAGCAGAGGGAGGCATCCGGTGTTGTGATAGCAAGGGGATCCATCAGGATCCGATGGGGTCCAATGAATCTATGACACAGGCTGGGGGAGGAAATCCTGATCGGTCTAGGTGGAGGTGGATGGAGGCTGGCGACGACAACTGGGAGATGGGGCGGCAGCGGGCGACATGGCATTGGAGCAGTTCGAGGGCGATGGCGATGATGCAGTGCCACCAGGCATAGACACGGTCAAGGAGTGCAGGGGAGGCATCACAAAGGAGGACGATGTCTTCACGGGCGAGGACACATCCGAGGGCTTCGACTATGGCGAGCCGAAAAGAGTCAACAGGGGAGTCGAGGCCGGCAGCGATCTCGCGGTGGGCATCATGGACAAGGTGGGCGAGGAGGTGGGAGGGCATGGTGGATAGGGCGGAGAGGGCAGCGGCAGCAATGTCGAGGTCTGGAAAGACGAGGTCAGAGCGGACACCAGAGAGGATGGTGTCCCAGAGGTCGGGAGGCATCGCGGGCGGAGATAGGGCTTAGATCTGGGCGGACAGTCCTGACGGTGGGAGGAAAAAGATAATAGGAATAACAAAGGGATAAGTTTGGGATAAGTTTGGAATAAAATAGGAATAGCGAGGATAAGTGGAATAAGATGGGATAAAAAGAAAATAATGAATACCCTAAATCTCTGGGCTCTGATACCAAAATTGATGGGGAACGGATGGGGGATAGAATCGTCGGCGAGCTGAGAAGTCACCGAGATTAGGGTACTACTATTTTTTTTTTTTTGTAGTAGTAGGTGGTAAAGGAACAATGGAGATGGAAAGTAGAAATTTGGACTCTTATGGACTTTGAGACTCATACTCACCGAGAGATCTCTCACCTCTAGGGCATCTCACCCACCTCACTAATGGAGCCATTAGGATGAATCTCAAAGGACATGAGGGTGATAAGGAAGATGGAATAAAGGAAGGGGATAACTAGACATGACCTCACATCATGTCCTAGGGTTGGGCCTCACATCCTCTCCTTACGGAGCAAAAGAAGAGTCACTCTTCTAAAAGAAAAACTTTCATTCATCACTATCATCATTTTACAAAGAGATTAGGGGCCCATTTATAGCCTTCTAAGCCCCATTTGAAATTCAAATTTTACATGGAAAGAGGAGGAAATGTAGCTACAAATTTGAATTTCAAGTTTCATGAAAAGGGATAATAAAATGCATGGGTGCCAAGTGTCTCCTTGTAGTTGCCAAGTATCCAAATATGAAAATCTGCATGCATGGGCGCCACTTGGCATTCATGTGGGCACTCATGAGTCATCATCTGTTAGGCACCACTTGGCATTCATATGGGCCTTCTTGTGTGGAGGATGAATTGATCTTCAAATCTAAATTTATTTGTATCAAAATTCATACTACATTGTGATTCGTGCTTCTTCGAGATTTGTGCAACTTCAGGATTCGTGCTTGCTTCGAGATCCATGCTGGCAATGTCCCCATCACTCGGCCATGCTCCTTCCGAGTCGAGATGCTGAGGCCAAAGTTGAGCTCCGGCTCTCCTTCGCCTGGCCGCGCTCCCTCAGGGTCGAGACACCGAGGCCGAAGTCGAGCTCTGCCTCTCCTTCGTCCGACAGCGCTCCCTCTGGGTCGAGACGCCGAGGTTGAAGTCGAGGTCCGCCTCTCCTTCGATATCCGTGCTCCCTCCGGGTCAAGACATCGAGGCCAAAGTCAAGCTCCACCTCTCCTTCGCCCGACCGCGCTCCCTCCGAGTCGAGACGTCGAGGTCAAAGTCGAGCTCCACCTCTCCAGATCGGCTCCACCTCAGACGAAGAGATCTGCAGTCGAAGGAAGTCGTTACTCTACATGGATGGCGGCTCGATGCCCGCGGGCCATGAAAAGATGCCTGCCAGGTCGCGATGATGGTCCCAGCTGCCACTTACACCAAAATGGAAGGGATCCTCCGATCGAGGGTCTGCATTCTCCACCAACCGTCTGCACCCACCAAAAGAGGAAGTCAACCAGCAGATCCGAATCAGGATGCAGCAGCCCGTCGATCGAGGCCCTGCTAAGTTATCCAAAAGTGAAAGACCAAAATGAATGTTAGAGTAAACGATAGCTTCCATACCACCAAAATGGAAAGGCCACCCGTCCACAGCATGAAACATCGCCACACGCGCTCGTAAGCATGGGAAAGATCCCGAGGTAAGCGGCGAGCAACGCCCCCAACAAAAAGGGGTCCTAAATTTTCAAACAAGGTAAGGAGTTCAAGCAAAAAACTTAAGCTAAGACTCGGTTGAGTGAGGTCCAACGAGAAAGAAGGGGGCAGCGCACAGGAAGGCACCGCTCGAGGCTACCATGAAACCCCCAGGAGGGGTCTAGACGGACACAGCCACTCAGCTCGAGCTCTCCTCTGCTGCCACTCCCACACTCTGTTCTCGACCTGCTCGCACTCTCTCACCTCACAAATTCTCCTCCTAGCATGGAGTCCACACTCGGGGCTCGAGCAGGAGGATCTGTTCTCCTGGATCGTTATTGACTTGAGCATCGGAGTGCCCCCACTAGAATCCCCAGCCAGGGTCTCTAACGCTATTTTGCAGGTCTGTGCACTCGAGCAAGATCTCGAGCGATAGAAGCGCGTTCCGAGCTCGACCTCAGCTACAAGCCACAGCAATCTTGGCGGCAACAGATTGGCACATCAGGTAGGGGGTGCAGGACACATCTTGATCTAACCCAATCCCCTTGCAAGAAGCCCACCAGGAGGATGTTGATGATGCGAGCGAGAGAAGCCTCCACCAGCCATGCAGGGGATCCCCCTTCCTGTGGGGACCCGCATAGTCTATAAGGGGAGCTCCCCGCTTCGGCTCAACCACCTTCGGTGGATACTCAACTGGCCACACTCGCCTAACAGATGCAGATTCTTACTGTGGCAGTGCGCCAGCTCCAACACCAGCACCGGTCCTTAGCTACCCACAGTAGCAAGGGACTCCCACGACCCACGCCGCAGCATCCCGTGATAGCCTGTGTTCCTTCCAAGGAAGGCCTTCACAACCGTGGGCCACCACTGACCGCTAAAGAAGCCACCAGACACCAACGAAGAGGCAACAGACTGGATCTACCGATCAGGAGAGCTGGTCCCCGACCTTGGAGTGGGTCACTGCTAAACCCCGCTGAGGTCGAAGAAGCAAGATTCCCCATCGTGACACCCTTCACATATCACCTTCTCCGCTCCAGTCGGCCTCCGTGGAGGGCTCAACCGATGAGGCCATCAGGTGCATGGCAGAGAAGTGCCTGGAGGAGCAGGAGTGCAAGCTGGCGGGGCTCTCCCGCCAGTTTGTGAATCTGCAGGGCTCAACCAGCGAGCAGGCAGGCTATGATGCTTGTCCCCCTTACTCCCGAGAAGTCCAAGAGGAGCCAATTCCGTATGCCATAGGTGGATCCCTACGACAGGACCACCGACCCCCTGGATCATCTTGAGAGCTACAAGGCCCTCATGAGAGTCCAGGGCACGACCGATGCTCTCCTCTGTGTCACCTTTCCTGCCACTCTCCAGAAGACAACTAGAGTATGGTTTACCCGCCTAGAGCCGGAGAGCATCAGTTGTTTCACTCAGCTGAAGCAAAAGTTCATGGCTCACTTCGATGCTTGCCGGAAGGTGCCACGAGAGGCAGACAACCTCTTCTCCGACAAGCAACAGGACCACGAGCTCTTACGAGACTACGTAGCCCACTTCAAGGTTGCCGCGTTGGAGATCTACAACCTTGACAAGCCAGTCGCTATGCTGGCACTGAAGAGAGGGCTCAGGACATCCCGCCTGATCTACTCTCTTAACAAGAAACCCTCCAAGTTGTACTCCGAGCTCCTCCTCCAAGTCTAGAAGTACATCCGTGTCGAGGAGGTGAATCGCACGAGGAGGGAGCTGGATGCAAAAACTCTGAAGAAGCTAGCTTCTGGGGAGACCCCCAGGATGTAGAAGCCCAGACCATCCATACCGAACTTCTGCCAGAGGCCGAAGCCAAGGAGAGACCCCATCCCAGAAGAGAGTTTCACGCCTCTTCTCATCCCAAGGGCGAAGATCCTTATGGAGATTGAGGGTGAGCGCTATCTAAAGCACCCACCTCCGTTGAAGCCATCTATCGGTCACGATAGAATGAAATACTACCATTTTCACCACGACCACGGCCACGACATCGAGAAATAATGGCACCTCAAGAAAAAGATTGAAGAACTCATAAAGAGGGGCTACCTCGGAAGGTTTGTGGGGGGCAGGCCCCCAGTGGAACCTCAAGCGCTCGCCACTCTCCCTCCAGTCCCTGCAGTCGATAATCGCCCTACCAAGAAGTCGGTGAGGATGATATGCTGGGGAGTCGAGCGCGCTCCCAAGAAGGCCTAGGGGGAGAGGATTTTGAGAATGTACTTCCCTTTGTGAGGGAGGGGGGGTTGAAAATAAAAATGTAAACAATGATACTGTGGTCGTCGAGATAATGATCGCAAAGCATCCTGTAAAACGCATCATGGTTAATAGTGGGAGCTCCACGGATGTGGTTTTTTTATGATGCTTTCTCTAGGATGAATCTATCCTCTGCTCAGCTCAGACCTATGGACACACCCCTCGTTGGTTTCACAGGTGACTCTGTAGGAGTCGAAGGGAAGATTACTCTCCCAGTTACTGCCGGGACGCCACCTCGGTAGAGTACCATCATGATGACTTTCATGATTGTTAGGCTTCCCTCGGCCTATAACGTGATCCTTGGCCGACCTGGGCTCAACCTGCTCGATGCGATCATTTCCATAAAGTGGCTATTGGTGCAGTTCCCAACTTTTTACGGTGTCGAGAGATGAGGGGGGCACATCAGCCAATCCAACATTACCTCCAAACCATCCCCGGGGCCAAGCTTGCTAAGGACGACCCCAGCATAGATGACCTTGGCCAAAGGGCGTAGGACCCCAGAGGTGGCCCGATCGATTGCCTGCTGTCGTATCCCCTCGGAACTGACCCGGTGAAGATGGTGCAGATCGGGGTGTAGCTACAAGATGATGAACGAGCGCACCTGCTGGAGTTTTTTCGTGCGAATGCCGACGTATTCACTTGGATGGCTGCCGACTTGCCTGGGATCCCACCTGAGATCATAACCCACAAGCTGAGCATCGACCCAAAGTATCATCTTGTGCTATAAAAGAAAAGGAGTTTTGCACCGGAGAGACAAAGGGCGATCAACGAGGAGGTGGACAAACTTCTCGCAGTCGGCTTTGTTCTGGAAGTGCAATATCCGAGTTGGCTGGCAAACATGGTTATGGTGAAGAAGAATAAGGAAGTGGAGGATCTATGTGGACTACACTGACCTCAACCGAGCATGTTCGAAGGACAGCTTCCCTCTGCCAAAAATTGACCAGTTAGTGGATGCCACCTTGGGGCACTGCTTGCTCTCCTTTATAGATGCATTCTCCGGATACAATCAGATCCGGATGCACCCGAAGGACAAGAAGCACACTGTCTTCATCACCGACCAAGGGACGTACTGCTACCAGATGATACCATTCGGCTTGAAGAATGCTGGCGCCACATACCAATGCCTGGTCAATCAGGTCTTCAAGGACCAGATCGGCAGGAACATGCAAGTCTATATGGATGACATGCTCGTCATGAGCAAGCCAAGGTCGGACCACATCATCGATCTCGTGGAAGCTTTCCAAAACCTCCAGGAGCATAAGATGAAGCTAAATCTGGCAAAATGTACTTTCTGAGTAGCAGCAGGGAAGTTCCTTGGCTTCATGGTGATCCAAAGAAAAATCGAGGCAAACCCGGAGAAGGTCCAGGCGATCATCAACATGGAGCATCCGATCTCGAAGAAGCAAGTGCAATGCCTAATAGGTCAGATCGCCATGCTGAGCTGGTTCATCTCAAGGTCGACGGACCACTGCCTTCCTTTCTTCAAGGTGCTACGTAAGATGAATGACTTCACCTGGACAGAAAAGTGCAAGGCGGCCTTCAAGGAGCTTAAAGACTTCCTGGCATCACCACCACTGCTCTCCAAGCCGAAGATAGGAGAGGAGCTCCTGCTGTACCTGGCGGTCACCCATGGAGCTATCAGTTCGGTACTCATCCGCATGGATCAGGATGGATCCCAGAGGTCGGTGTACTATGCCAGAAAGATCCTCCGGGATGCCGAGATCAGGTACACCCGATCTAATAAATTAATTTTTGCTCTTATCATGTCTGCTCAGCATCTCAGGCTGTACTTTCAAGTGCATCTTATTGTGGTCTTGATGGACCAGCCCATGAGGGCTATGCTTAGTCATCCCGACACATCCGAATGTTTGGCTAAGTGGGCACTAAAGCTCAGCTAGTTCGACATCGCAAACCAACCGAGGTCATCCTTGAAGGCCCAGGTGCTGGCAAACTTCCTGGTCAAGTGCGCGGGACTTGCCGAAGAGCCAGAGCAAATGGTCTCGGAGCACCAAGTGGAGCAGGTCTCATCCAATGTAGGTGGAAGCGGAGCAGGTCTCATCCTCGCTAACAGTGATGGAGTTATAGCTGAATGCGCACTCCGCTTCAAGTTCACCATAACAAATAACCAGGTGGAATACGAGGCACTTCTCGCAGGCCTCAGGGTCTCCCACGAGCTGGGTGTACAAAGCCTAAAGGTATTCACCGACTCCAACTGGTGGTCGGATAGGTCTCTAGTGAGTATGAAGCCAGAGATCCCCAGATAATGAAGTACTTAGAGCGGGTCCACTCAAGCACGATAGGTTTCTGATGCTTTGGCATCTCTCATATCCCCCGAGGTGAGAATGCTCATGCAGATACACTGTAAAGACTAGCGACCTTGCCGGACTCATCGCTGGGGCACGCCCACATCGGGTACCTCGAAAATCCAAGCAATGAAGCTCCCGCAGAGGTGCAGCAAGTCACCCCGGAGCCGAACAGGATGGATAGGTATATCAGATACATCACTGATGGCACCCTACTGGAAGACCGTGTAGAGGTCAGCCTTATCAAGAAGAAGGCCTCACGGTTTATCCTTATAGAAAGATAGCTCTACCACCGATCCTACTCCTATCCGCTCCTGAAATGCATGAAACCCACAGAGGCAACCTCGTGCTCCAAGAGATACACGAAGGCCTTTGTAGAAACCACGTCAGGGGGAGGACTCTTGCATACAAAGCCCTCCGACAGGGATACTACTGGGAGACCATGAGGGTGGATGCCGCTGACTTCGTGAAGAGGTGTGACCGGTGACAGCGCCATGCCCACATACAGCGTCAACCAGTAGCTCTGCTCCCCTAGCTCTCTGCCCCTTGGCCGTTTGCCCAGTGGGGAATGGACATCTTAGGTCCATTTCCCCCTGCATCAGGGCAACAGAAGTTTCTGATAGTGGCCATTGATTACTTCACCAAGTGGGTAGAAGCAGAGCCACTGGCGCAGATCACGGAAGCCAAGGTCCGCCAGTTCTTCTTGAAGTCGATCATCTGCCGCTTTGGGTTTCCTCATTGTATTATCAACAATAACGGGCGGTAGTTCGACAACCGGGAGTTCAAAAAATTCTGTGTCGAGCTCAGCATCCAACATCATTTCACCTCGGTGGCTCACCCCTAAACCAACGGGGAGGCCGAGGTGACCAATCGGACCATCCTTCAAGGATCAGGACCAGATTAGACCAGGCCAATGGTAGGTGGGCAGAGGAACTCCCCAGCATTCTTTGGGCCTACCACATGACGCCCCGAATGGCTATAGACGAGATGCTTTTCAACCTCACCTTCGATGCAAAGGCCATTATTCCAATCAAACTCGGTATGCCCATACTGTGGATACAGCAGTACAATGAAGCAAAAAATCCAATGCACCTTCTTCTCAACTTAGACCTCCTCGAGAAAATCAGGGACAAGGCCCGACTCTGGATGGTGGCTTACCGGCAGCGTGTAGCCCGGTACTACAATGCACGAGTGAAGCCAAAGGTCTTCTGCCCTGACGACCTGGTGCTGCATCGAGCTGAAGCATCTCAACCCCGGGAGTGTTGCAGGCTCTCGTCGAACTGGGAGCGCCCCTAAAAGGTGGTCGAGGCTCTTCCACATGGAGCTTACTATCTTGCGGACCTAAACGGTGCCAGATTCCCGTGAACGTGGAATTCCTGCAACCTGAGAATATACATCAGTAGTGTAAAGCCTTTTCCTAGTAATAATAAAGATCCTCTTTCATGCAAATTGCTTTTGCCTTGCAGGGACATCACTGCCCGGCCTAAGGTCTGGCATGTTCAAGCTCGGAGTCCAGCTCTCCGGTACCAAAGCCCGGTGTCTAGCACTTCAGCACCGAAGCCCAAAGCCCAGCTCTCCAGCATCGAAGCTCAGAGTCCAGCTCTCCGGTGCCAAGGCCCGGAGTCCAGCTTTCTAGCACCGAAGCCTAGAGTCCAGCTCTCTGGCACCGAAGCCTGGAGTCCAGCTCTCTAGCATAGAAGCCCGAAGTCCAGCTCTTCAACATCGAAGCCCGGAGTCCAACTCTCCAGCACTGAAGCTCAGAGTCCAGCTCTCCGACATCGAATCCCGGAGTCTAGCGCTCCGGCACTCAAGATCGGAAACCCCAATACTCAAGACCGAAAACTCCTGAAGCCCGGTACCAAAGATCGAAAACCCCGGCACTCAAGACCAAAAACTCCTGAAGCCCGGTACCAAAGACCAAAAATCCCGGCACTCAAGACTGGAAACTCCTGAAGCCCAGCACCAAAGATCGGTTAGCCCAGCACCCAAGACCAGAAACTCCTGAAGCCCAGCACCAAAGACCGATCAGCCCGGCACTCAAGATCGGAAACTCCTAAAGCCTGGCACCAAAGATCGGAAACACTAGCACTCCACATCGAAAACTCCTAAAGCCCAGCACCAAAGATCGATCAGCTCGGCACCCAAGATCAAAAACTCTTGAAGCCCAGCATTAAAGACCGGAAACCCCAGCACTCAAGATCAAAAACTCCCGAAGCCCGGCACCAAAGATCGGTCAGCCCAGCACTCAAGACCGGAAACTCCTAAAGCCTGACACCAAAGATCGAAAACTTCGGCACTCAAGACCGGAAACTCCTAAAGCCTGGCACTAAATATCAGAAACCCCGGCACTCAAGACCAAAAACTCCTAAAGCTTGGCACCAAAGACCGGAAACCCCGGCACTCAAGATCGGAAACTCCTAAAGCCTGGTACCAAAGATCGGAAACCCCGGCACTCAAGATTGGAAACTCTTGAAGCCCGGTACCAAAGACCGAAAACCCCGGCACTCAAGACCGGAAACTACTGAAGCCCGGTACCAAAGATCGAAAACCCCGGCACTCAAGACCGGAAACTCCTGAAGCCCGGTACCAAAGATCGAAAACCCCGGCACTCAAGACTGGAAACTCCTGAAGCTTGGCACCAAAGATCGAAAACCCAAGCACTCAAGACCGAAAATTCCTGAAGCCCGGCACCTTATGCCCGGAAACTCCAGAAGACTGGAGCTCCACAGTCACCTAGCATTGCAACCTCCGAGCTCGGCCTTGCCGTGCACACCTAGAGCTGGTCTCAGCTGAAACTAGGTGGATCTCATCCAGCAAAGCACTCGAAAGCTTCTAGCTACCTCAACCACGAGGTGGGAATGACTTGGAAAGTCGAAGAATTTCTCTCTAACTCCATCACATGCTCGGAACACAGCAAAAAAAAAAAAACATGAAGAAAAGGAGGAAGAAGAGAAAAGAAAAAGGGAGAAGAGAAAGAAGGAAGGAGATTCAAGCCTGGGTGGCTGAAAAAGTTTTTCATTAATGATAAACAGTTCTATACAAGTATTTCTGGGCCTCGACTTGTCGGGTTGCCCAGACCAAAGGAAAGAAAGAAAAAAAACAACAAGGATTTCCTACCCTACTCGGCCAGCCCCTTTACGAGATGGTGTGCAGGCAGGACGTCATCTTCCAGGGCCTCAGGCTACGCGACTTTGACTTCAGCGACCACTATTGGCAGAGCAAAATCGGAGGCTAAGGTTGGCTCCTCAGCAGTGCCCAAGTCCGAGGCTAGCTCCCCATCCGAAGCTCCGGGGTATCTAAGAAAGCTTCGGCTCTTATCCGAGATGAAGCCCTCCACCCTGGCATTGAGGTACATGAAGCCCTTGTAAAAAGAGTCCAACACCATTTCATGGAACTCAGCGGCAAACTCCTCTGAAGACCTGTACCTCGCCACAGCCTCCGTGGCCCCCTTCTTGGTGGCCTCGGCCTGGCCAACCACCTCGGTGGCCTCCTTCTTTGCTGCCTCCGCTGACTCGGTTATCGCTACTGCCTTCTTCTCAGCAACAATGACCCTCCTTTTGGCAGCAATCAATCTCTCCCTTGCCACCTCCAACACGGCCTCGAGAGATTGGGCTCGCCCCTTCTACTGGGCGGCTTCGGAGTTGAGCTCATTCAGCCTAGCCTCCTTAGCTTTGAGCTCCTCTGCCTTGCCCTTCGACCGGCTCCGCTCTTGATCCAGACTCTCCTGGAGCTCCTTCAAGTGCCTTTCAGCACTCGCGACCTCACCTCGGAGCTCCTTGTTCTTTTGGCTTGCCTCCTAGGCATCATCGTTTTTCTATTTCAGCTCGGTCTTCAAAGACTCGAGCTACGCTACCTGCTGCCTATCCTTCTTCAACCAGTTCTTGCAGCAATCCCTGATCAAAAGGAGCTCAGTGCCGAGCTGCACCGAAGAAGATGTTAGCAATAAATGCGGAGAGGAGAAGGAACCAAACAGAGAAAGCTACTTACCGAGAAGAGATGGGGGAAGGTACTGCTAATTGCATCCCCTAGAAGTTTCCCGGCCTTCTCCCGTAGGTTGCATGACTGGATTGCAAAATCCATCATGCACTCTGCTAGACCCTGGTCCTGGACCAGGAAGACGTTTGGTGCCAGCTTGAAGGGGACCTGGCAATAGTCCCTCTCCCTCTTGCTCGTCCCGGACACGAAGTTGCCCGCCTTGTCGGCTGAAGAAGCTTCGAAGGCATGGTGGGAGCTCGGCACCTCTTCGAAGTGCCGACTCCATTCCTCCTTCCTCCTCCTCCTCCTCCTCAATGACGATGATCTCCAGGGGAGGGGGAGACATCATGACAGCAGCAGCGGCAGCGGCCCTAGCCCGGACGACTACCTCAGGCTCCGGGGCCAGGACCAACTCGTGTCGCCTTGATTGCTCCTGCATGGGCTCAGCAGCCCTCTATCTTGGCTCGGGCTTTACCTCGATCGCCCTCCTTACCTGCTCAGGGATGGTCTCAACTCCTCCTCTACTCGGCCCAATTGGCACAGCGGGGGTAGTCACCGCGCCACTTTCGTCGCAAGCCCTCTACGAGGGGGACTCGTCGACCACCACTGGAGGACCCCTCTTCTTGGTGATTGAGAGGAGGTCATCCAGTGAGAACTTCATACCTTCACATAGAAGAAAGAATGTCAGCTCCAAGCTTAGAAAGATAAAATAAAAAGCACAAGGAGAAAAGTTCGAGTCGAACTCACCCAACTCTCTTGTTGGGTCGACCCCAGCTTCAAAGAGGTTCTGCTGTCAGAGCAGAACCTCGAGAGAAGGAACCTGGATGGTGTAGAGATGCTCGATGACCTCTTGGTCTGCTACTTCGACCATGGAGTTTTGGTTAGGGAACCGATCTAGATCGCTCCAAACCTAGTCAACCCCCTCGACTGAAGCAAAGAAATACTTGTTCTTCCATCCTTTGATGGAAGAAGGGAGTTCGAATTTAATGCCCCTCGGGTGAGAAGAAATGGACCACCACCCCTCCTCAGAAAGGTGGCATTTCAGGATAAAAAAGGCCCTGAACAAGAAAAAACGGGCTACAATCCTGTGAAAATGATAGAGTACTATGAGCAAAAGATAGTCTTCACAGTATTCGGGACAAGCTGAGCAGGGATAAGATAGAAATTGCCCAGCATGGAAAGGAAGAAAGGATGGAAGGGAAATCGAAGCCCCCCTATGAGAGTCTCCTCGTAAAGGGTGATCCGACCCGGGTCACTGAAGGTGACCCGTTCCTCCGATCGAGGGATCGAGAGCTGGACAGAATCCGGGATGCCATAGACATCCTGGATGGTTGCTAGTTCCTCAGCAGAGATTGTCTAAACAACCCTGCCAGGGCCTATGACCGAGGAGGTTCGGGGTTGGGTTCAGGTGGAGGAGGAGGAGGGGGGCTAGCTTTAGGCTCCCTAATAACAATCCCGGTTGGAGGGCACCTCCGACTAAACTCGAAGCATGTCTCTTCCTCCTCCTCATCGAAGGAAGAAGGCAGCCTCGACCTAGAAGGCCCCGCCTCAGCCTGATTGGTTGAGGGGCAGAAGTTGGGGCCGAAACAAGACATCTCAAAGATGGAGGAGATGAAGGCTAGAAGAGAAGAAGAAGAGGACGAACTGCATCCAAGAAGACCCTAACCTTAAGGAGAAATCCTACCCTGTTGGAAGATGGGGAAAAAAAGAGACGAACAAGGCTAACTAGGGGAGTCTAGGACAGCTGGTGGTAGGGATGGCAACAAAATCCAAACCTATGGGTACCCGACCCAGCCCGACCCGATTGGGCCGGGTAGTCAACACTTTGATTGAGTTTAGGCCGGGTTTAGGTAAAACCCGAATGCTTAATTTAGATTTGGACCGAGACTGGATAGATATACATCCGACCCGAACCCGGTCCAAATTATTTTAATATTTAAATATATATAATTAATATATATTATGTTAAATATATTATATTAAATATTATTTATTAGTTATTAAATTTTAAAATACTTAATTCTTTATCCTAATAATTATGTTCTATAAATAAAGAAATTATAAATTATAATTTGTAATCGGTAAACCATGATTAATCTCCAGCTCCTCTCTTCCTCTTTGGCAACTCTTCCTCCTCTTGGATCAGTGTTGAACCAAAAATATAGTTAAATTTTATTTATTTAATGTATGTATTATTTATAAAATGGTAGATGATTTTAAAGTTGATAAAAATGAAAAAAAATATTTAATATGACTCAATTGGGTTCGAGCCGGGTAAATCGAATTACTCGATACCCGATTGAAATGGATTTTGGTAAAAAAACCCAGTCCAGATAGTATTTGGGCCAGGTTTGGATAGTTTATTGAGTATTTGAATTTGGATTTGGATAGTTATGTACCCGGCCCGAACCCGGCCCATTGCCATCCCTAATCGGGGGAGAGCAGGAAGCTTTGGTACGATGGCGGACACTCAAGATTTGAAGAGAAAATATTTTGGAAAAAATCTTCTTTCCTTTTGAAGTGACCGGATGCCTGACCGTACCATTACATCATCTCCATCGATGGATCCGTGCCACGTGTCGACCATCAACGAATAAGATGCCTCGCATCGACCATGACCGCTCTGGATTCCATGCTAGTAATAACTGCTCCTCGGACATGTCCACGTGGCATCTCCGCACCGGCTTGGAGAACCGCCTCATGAAGTGCTGGCGATCATGGTCATTATCGTGCCGGATTTCTACCTTTCCATGTCAGCACCATATTTGCTTTCTTCGCCCAAAGCACCGCACACCAATGGGCCTCAAGAGTGGGGGGCAAATGATGTGGCGGGATCACTGACGTGGGACCCCTGTTAGACGCCATGTCGGACGAAGCTGCCACGTGGGACGCTTCTGCTCGGACTCCTTCTCCCTGCCGTGCTCCCTCCGAGTCGAGACACCGAGGTCAAAGTCGAGCTCCACCTCTCCTTTGCCTAGCCGTGCTCCCTCCGGGTCGAGATGCCGAGGTCGAATTCGAGCTCCGCCTCTCCTTCGCCCGATCGTGCTCCCTACGGGTCAAGATGCCGAGGCTGAAGTCGAGCTCCGCCTCTCCTTCGCCCGGCCGCACTCCCTCGGGGTCGAGACACTGAGGCCAAAGTTGAGCTCTGCCTCTCCTTTGCCCGACCGCACTCCCTCCGGGTTGAGATGCCGAGGCTGAAGTCAAGCTCCACCTCTCCTTCGCCCGGCTGCGCTCCCTTTGGGTCGAGATGCCGAGGCTGAAGTCGAGCTCCGTCTCTCCAAATCAGCTCCACCTTGGACGAAGAGATCTGCAGTCGAAGGAAGTCACCACTCTTCCTAGATGGCGGCTCGACACCCGCGGGCCATGAAAAGATGCCTGCCAGGCCGCAATGATGGTCCCAGCTGCCACTTACACCAAAATGGAAAGGATCCTCTGATCAAGGCTCTGCATTCTCCACCAACTGTCTGCACCTCCAAAAAAGGAAGTCAAGCAGCATATCCAGATCTAGGAGGTGGCAGCCCATCGATCGAGGCCCTACTAAGTTAACCAAAAGGGAGCGACTAGAAGGAATGTCAGAGTAAATGGTAGTTTCCATACCACCAAAATGGAAAGGACACCCATCCACAATACGAAACATCGTCGCACGCGCCTATAAGCATGAAAAAGATCTCGAGGTAAGCGGCGAGCAACGCCCCCAGCAAAAAGGGGTCCCCCAAATTCAAACAAGATAAGGAGTTCAAGCAAAAAACTCAAGCTCAGACTCGATCGAGTGAGGTCCAACGAGAAAGAAGGGGGCAGCGCACAGGATGGCACCGCTCGAGGCTACCGCAAAACTCCCAAGAGGGATCTAGATGGATACAGCCACTCAACTCGAGCTCTCCTCTGCTGCCACTCCCACACTCCGTTCTTGGCCCGCTCGTACTCTCTCACCTCATAAATTCTCCTCCTAGCATGGAGTCCACACTCGGGGCTCGACCAGGAGGATCTGTTCTCCTGGATTGTTATTGACTTGAGCATCGGAGTGCCCCCGCCAAAATCCCTGATTTGGGTCTCTAACTCTATTTTGCAGGTCCGTGCTGGTGCGGGCACCAGACTCAGAAGAAGACTTCAGAGCTCCATCTGGATCTCTGATTAACCTTGCCCGAAGAATTAGGGTTTTTGGTTTGTAATAAGAGTTGACTAGATCAACTCAATTTAGCTTGAGTCTACATTACCTGCGTTTTATTTTGTTGAGTCATGTTGACTCAGTAGTGGACTAGGGTTTCAACCGGGGATGTTACATTTTCTCCCAAGACCAGGCAAGTGGACACCACACTCCCAGCCACACTCCCAGTCCAGGGGGTGCCATATCCAAATCCAGCAGCCTTTGGTCCCCACTCCACAGATGGCAACTTCCATCTTTCATGCACCAGATAAAGAGAAGAGCACAAATCAAGGGGGCGGCCAAGACTTTCCCAAGTGATTCCAAGCAAAGAAGGGAAGAAGTTTTACTTGGAAGAGAATATCAAGGGATGCCCATTACCTGCCAAAACACCTAAAACAAAGATGGGAAGAGCCTTGACTTAGGGAGGAAGAAAAGGAGGAGTCCAAAAGAGTTCATCCAGGAAAGGAAGAAAATTTTTCTTGAAAAAATCCAAGCAAGGTGGCGCCATCTACCTGCCATTTATAACCCAAATCCTAATTTTTGGTATTTTGGCCAACCATATGTAAGGGATTTGCCCTAATTTGGAGATCCCCTCCTTTAGTCCCACATGGGAAAATATGAAACCCTTCTCTCTTGTAAAGCATTATAAATTACATCCCTCTTGTAAGTTGAAAACAATCTATGAATGAAAGAAATTTTTTTATGAGCAAACTTATGTTTTCTCTTTTCCGCACTTGCTTCTAAGTGTTGAGCTCCGTGAGGGAGTAAATCCGGGTTCCCCTGGAACCTTGAGGAGGTGAGAGATCTCCAAAACCCTAAACCCTAGGTTAGCCACTCAATTCCCAAACCCTAGCCGCCATCACCTTTCTCTTTCCACCAAGCCCTAGGTTTTTCCCCTTCTCACGGCCACCATCTCCAAGCCCTGGCCGGCCACCAGCATCCAACTCCGGTCCAGATACTTCAGGTCTGCAGCAACTCTAAGAGGAAGTCAGATCGGCCTCCAGGAGAATCCTGATCTCAGCAGCCTCGGCTTTCAAGTTCTTCAGCCTGGTAAGATCTCTTCTTGAGTTTCTGAATTCCATCTTTTGTTCCTCTTCTCTCCCAGATTCTGAGTCCAGAAGAAGCCGACCAAACCACGAAACCAGTATTAGAGGATCCATTGCGAAGATAGCCGACTCCGAGGATCCCACAATCTGCTCGAGAGAGTTCTTCCACCAAACCCTGAGAAGATCACAAGTCTGGTTAGTAAACCATCTCTTCTCTCTATTTCTGTTCTGTTGAAAGTTCAGAGCGGAACTCTAGGTCTGGGAGTTTCTCAACCCCCAGCGATCCATTACTTCTGAACTACTCTGATAAATTTAGTTTCTTCTAAACTGTGCTTTCAATCTTTACCTAGTTTCCTTCAACTTAGTTTAGCTTCACTTTGAGTTAAGCCAATTTCTGAAATATAAAAAAAAAAAATAATAATAATAATAACAAAAGAAAATATTAATCTTAATTTTATTTCCGCATACGCTTCTTTGTTCATTGTTCTGCATCATTTTTGGTATCAGAGCCCTGTCTAGGGTTTCTGTCTGATTGTTTGTTTGAGTCCCTCTCTTTTTACTTTGTCTGCTCGAAGTAGACTCCCCAGGACGTCCGGTCCTAGGAATGAAGCGGGGTGCAAACCTCCTCCTCCCATTCCCCGGGATGTTCCTATGGCGTGTAGGGGATCCGTTGGGTTACAACTTCGTAGCAGAAATTGTAAACGGGGAAGTGCTCTGTTTTCAGCCCGTAATTGCCCTGTTGCAGGAATTATTTCTCACTACAGGTAACTCTAAATTCAGTGATTCTTATTTTGTTGAAACCAGTATAATTGAAACTAATTTACATAATTTTATTATAATTTATTGGTTTCCGTGCGATTTCTGAGAATTAAATTACTGCAACTCTATTTTTGTGTTCTGCAATCCTTTTATTTTTGAGTGTTCATCACTTAATTCAACTTAAGGGCATTTGAGCATCTAAGATAAGGGGAGGAGTTGATAACCTCTCCTTAGCCCAAAACCACCACCCCTTCATTCGAACCTAAGCCTTTAATCTAAAATTGATTAGACCTAATTTGCCCTAGTGGGCTAGGGACATCAACAAGTCGGGTCAAGGCTAGTGTTGAGTCAGTTTGTCTGGTTACTCTGTATGTGCTTTGTACTCAGTGTCTAGAACGGTGGTTCAGGGATTCCATCTCGAAGGGCTTGTGTGCTGGTCCGCCTACCTGGCCAATCTCTGATTGGTGTCTAGGATTGGCATTCAGGGACCTAACACTCCCCTTACACCTGCCTGGCTGAGTCCTGAGTTACTACAGGCTAGCTTGCCACTCTGATTGGGCATCCAGTTTGGGCTCTAGGTCTAGTTAGCTCATAGTCGTTCAGTTGAGTCTCATTTTGTGTGTTTGCTTGCATCATGTCTACCCGGAATGGAGTACCCTACCAACCTGGTCAAACCCAACCTGATTTAGAGGCCATGGTTAGAAATCTTACCGAAAGTATGACCAAATTGAGTCAGGACATGAATGAGAGTTTTTTCCAGTTTAGGGATCGAGTCCAAGTACTTGAGAAACGTAGACATCAAAATTGGACCTCTGATCCAAAATTTAATAGGCCCCAACCTCACCCATGCCAGGAACCTAGGAGGATCTTATACCGTGATCCCGAGCATAACCTTAGAAAGCCTAACCATGATATCTATAGTGTGGATCGTGTCTATGAGAGGTCCTTACAATATTCTAGACCAGTCACTCAACAACCCAAGTCTTCTAAATCAAACCATTTAGATCCACACCCATGCCCAAGTAAGGTCTCTACTAGCTTGAAACCCAGTGTGACCCAGGTTCCTATATCTCAAGAATGTTTGTTTTGTGGAGAAAGAGGCCATAAATCTAGTCAGTGCCCATGCATAGGACTAGCTTGTGCTCAGCTAAGTGGTAAGAATCCTAAGGATGACATTAATGAGGGAGAACCCAAGCCTACAAATGAGGAAGAAGGGTTAGGTATGACAAGCCCAGAATCAGTTGACCCGATTACCACTGACCCGAAACCCATTGAAGATGGCATCGAGGAAGTATATGATGCTGGCTTAAGTCTAGTTGATGAATATGAGGGGAAAGAACTTGAAGAATGTGACATCGATACTATTGGTTCCTTACCTGAGGAGACCTTGGAGAGCAACCAAGTGGTAGGACCTAGTTCAGAAATTCAAGAGATTTGTGAGAATCAGGTTCCTTTAGTCAAATACCCCCAGGAAGAACTCATAGTGTTAGCCCGAGTTATCAGTTCGTACCCTCTAATGACAGTCATTCCCCAAGTACCAATTGAAGATCTTTGCACTGAACTGTTTAAGTTTGCCCACCCTATGGTAAATCCTCTCGTTAGGATGACTGAATCAAGCCTCTTACAATTGGACCTTGTCCCATGCCCAGCCACTAAGGTCTCTCCCGTAATCTCAGTTGAACAACCTTGTCTTGAGCGGATTGATTCACCCAGTCCTGTAGAAGTCCTCCTTATGGCCCCAGACCCCTTCCTTCGCATGACTGACCTACCCTTCTATAGAGTATACCTTTCCGCACCCATAGTTCAAATTTCAATTCTTGAGGTCATTATCCGTAGGCCCTCCCATGAATCATTCTCTAATCCAGTTCTTGAGAAAGTGGATCATTATTTTCTTAGAGAACAAACCTTAACTATTGCAATCACATGTCCTAGGCTACTTCCCAAACCATCTCTTGATCCATTCCTGGGAGTAGCAAACTTTTCCTTTCGTAAGGATGACTAGTTGACACTCATAGATCACCATTCAAACCTTCAGGTCACCACCTTTAGTCAACAGGTAATTCGAGACTCCACCTCATACCTCCTCCCTTTCTCTAGGACTTCCAATGCTTCTTACACCATCCAAGTATACTTTGTCGAAGTCTTTAGAGTGAACCACGTGTCAGAACCTATTAGGTTTGCCACCTACTTCTGGAAGACCTTATGGCACCTACTAGGCACCCATGATAAGTTTTCATGCTCTGCATGCCATCCTCCGACCCAAGGTCAAACCTAGAGAGCCGTAGTTTGTTAGGTTTAGGCCTAGGGTTCCTTTGGAATAAAGTCCATTCTTTAGGAATGCGTCGTCAGTCTAGTTTAGTTTTCTTGACCCTTTACTAGGCTTTGGCTCAGATTTTGGTTTGATTGAGAGCACCAGGAATTGGGATTTGTATTTTGTCAAGGGCTGAAATTGCATTCAATGTTTCGATCAATAGGTCTATAGGCTAGAGTCCCTTTGAAATTATTCATGGATACAAGCCTCACACACCACTTGATCTGATTTCACTATTAGCCCACACACACAAGTCTCTTGATGCACTTGCATAGCATGTAAAGAACTTGCATAAAGAAATTCATGCCAAAATAAATTTAAGTAATGAAACTTATAAGAAGTTGGCTAATTCTCAAAGACGAGTCAAGACTTTTATTGAGGGAGACTATGTAATGATTAGGTTAAGGCCTGAACGGTTTCCTCCTGGAACTGTTAGAAAGTTACATGCTAGAGGAGCTGGACCATTTAGAGTGGTGAAGAGAGTAGGGTCCAATGCCTATGTGCTCGAGTTGCCTTCAGAACTAGGCATTAGCTCCACTTTCAACATTACAGACCTAGTAGAGTATAGGGAGCCAGCTGTGATTCCCAGTGAGGCTTTTGAACCTAATCCTGCTCTTGAGAGTGAACCTGACCCTGTGTGTCCACCAACAAATTGGCCTGTGAGGAAAGAGCAGATTGAAAAGATCCTGGATGATCAGGTTATCTCTACTCGTAATCGAGGATACCAAAGATACCTGGTCCGCTGGCTAGGAAGGCCAGATTCTGATGACTCTTGGATCTCCCGAGAAGAGTTACAAGAGCTGGACCCAGACCTCTTGGAGAGATACCAGAGCTAGCTTGATCCATACTCGACAGGGTCGAGTTCCTCCCACCCTGCGAGAATTGGTGCGGGCACCAGACTCAGAAGAAGACTTCAGAGCTCCATCTGGATCTCTGATTAACCTTGCCCGAAGAATTAGGGTTTTTGGTTTGTAATAAGAGTTGACTAGATCAACTCAATTTAGCTTGAGTCTACATTACCTGCATTTTATTTTGTTGAGTCATGTTGACTCAGTAGTGGACTAGGGTTTCAACCGGGGATGTTACATTTTCTCCCAAGACCAGGCAAGTGGACACCACACTCCCAGCCACACTCCCAGTCCAGGGGGTTCCATATCCACATCCAGTAGCCTTTGGTCCCCACTCCACAGATGGCAACTTCCTTCTTTCATGCACCAGATAAAGAGAAGAGAACAAATCAAGGGGGCGGCCAGGACTTTCCCAAGTGATTCCAAGCAAAGAAGGGAAGAAGTTTTTCTTGGAAGAGAATATCAAGGGACGCCCATTACCTGCCAAAACACCTAAAACAAAGATGGGAAGAGCCTTGACTTAGGGAGGAAGAAAAGGAGGAGTCCAAAAGAGTTCATCCAGGAAAGGAAGAAAATTTTTCTTGAAAAAATCCAAGCAAGGTGGCGCCATCTACCTGCCATTTATAACCCAAATCCTAATTTTTGGTATTTTGGCCAACCATATGTAAGGGATTTGCCCTAATTTGGAGATCCCCTCCTTTAGTCCCACATGGGAAAATATGAAACCCTTCTCCCTTGTAAAGCATTATAAATTACATCCCTCTTATAAGTTGAAAACAATCTATGAATGAAAGAAATTTTTTTATGAGCAAACTTATGTTTTCTCTTTTCCACACTTGCTTCTAAGTGTTGAGCTCCGTGAGGGAGTAAATCCGGGTTCCCCTGGAACCTTGAGGAGGTGAGAGATCTCCAAAACCCTAAACCCTAGGTTAGCCACTCAATTCCCAAACCCTAGCCGCCATCACCTTTCTCTTTCCACCAAGCCCTAGGTTTTTCCCCTTCTCACGGCCACCATCTCCAAGCCCTGGCCGGCCACCAGCATCCAACTCCGGTCCAGATACTTCAGGTCTGCAGCAACTCTAAGAGGAAGTCAGATCGGCCTCCAGGAGAATCCTGATCTCAGCAGCCTCGGCTTTCAAGTTCTTCAGCCTGGTAAGATCTCTTCTTGAGTTTCTGAATTCCATCTTTTGTTCCTCTTCTCTCCCAGATTCTGAGTCCAGAAGAAGCCGACCAAACCACGAAACCAGTATTAGAGGATCCATTGCGAAGATAGCCGACTCCGAGGATCCCACAATCTGCTCGAGAGAGTTCTTCCACCAAACCCTGAGAAGATCACAAGTCTGGTTAGTAAACCATCTCTTCTCTCTATTTCTGTTCTGTTGAAAGTTCAGAGCGGAACCCTAGGTCTGGGAGTTTCTCAACCCCCAGCGATCCATTACTTCTGAACTACTCTGATAAATTTAGTTTCTTCTAAACTGTGCTTTCAATCTTTACCTAGTTTCCTTCAACTTAGTTTAGCTTAACTTTGAGTTAAGCCAATTTCTGAAATATAAAAAAAAATAATAATAATAATAATAACAAAAGAAAATATTAATCTTAATTCTATTTCCGCATACGCTTCTTTGTTCATTGTTCTGCATCACGTGCGCCCGAGCAGGATCTCGAGCAACAGGAGCGCATTCCGAGCTCGACCTCAGTTACAGGCCACAGCGATCTTGGCGGCAATAGATAGGTTATAGGTGGAAGGAATAAAGTATTCCTTCATCTGCCTAGGTAGTTCTTCAAGATTTTCACCCATTTGATCATCAGGTTTGATGTGGATCAGCCATTCAATTTTAGGATTGGATTCAACTAGGTCAAGAAACAGAGATCTCCTACTGTTCATATACCAGTGTAACTTTAATGTATATAATTCAGGAAGAATTTTTTGTATATTTTTTAATAGAAGCTAGAGAAGAGTGAAAGAAGTCTAAAGAGAAAAATCTAAGAGTCCTTAATCTAAGAAGATAGAGAAGAGTTAATATTTTTATTTTTATGATTTTTTAAATACTTGTCAAGCAAATTTTTATCCTAGGTTTTTTTAATTCTAAATAACTCCTAACTTCCAAGGCTATCTTGGATCCTCTAAGTCAAAGACTGATTAGCCAACTAGCTAGATAAGGACAAGATCGGTGGGGGTCTCTCCATTGCTTTCTTTAGATACCAAATAACTTGGCCACCATTCTTCAGGGCTACATCATTTTTGAGTTCTTTTCCTAGATACCAGTCAACTAGCCAATCTTGACCCAATCCAACTTTCTAGATACTTTGTTCTAGTGAGCTTGAACACATTAATGGTCAACATCTAATTAATTTGAATTAAAAGGCTTTGGTCAATGCAAATGATGGGTGGTGGTTTGTGGGCTAAAGAAGGGTAATAAAACTTCTACCTTATCTTGTTAATAGATGTTGTCCTTAAGATTTTTAAGATAATATGCAATATAAAAAGAAAAGATATCCAATACAAGTAATAAGCATTTAAGGTTTAATTAGTTTATCTATTTTAGTTAAGTGTTATGTGGTATCTTTATTTTTGTTGTCACCCATATTGCCGTGGCCTGTAGCTCTGATGTGTTGGGTACCTACCGGGTCCTTGGTTCCCTCTCATGGTTGGCTTACTAGGCTCGCCCAAAATCCCGCAAGATAGAAGAAAACCTTGGACCGGGGATTTCGGTGAAGGCACTCCAACAATCAAGTCAATGGAATAATCGAGGAGAACATATACCTCTAAGACAGAGAGCTTGAGGGACTCTCCACTTCCAGAGGGTGATAAAAAGAAGATAATAACATGAAAATGGAAAGAATCTCTATTGCTCTTCTTTGCTTTGCTTTGCTTACCTTTACTTACATTTTTCTGTCGGTCTTATATAGACGGGAGGCTTTCTAGGGTTTCCAGGTTCTCTCCTTCGGAGGAGGCTTTCCGTTGCTCGCTATTACCTCTCTCTCCGGCTCGTTCTGTGCTTGAGCCTCCAGCCATAATGAGATGTTGCCACTTTGGAGGAGACCATCCAGGTGCTACAGGGCATAGGGCTATGGGGGATGCCCTTCTCTGGGAGGTCCAGGCATCCTGTCATGGAAGCTGCAGTCTTCCAATCGTGCGGTTGTCGATGTGTTGGCATACCACAAGGCTGGGAGCTTGGCGTTGTCAGGATCATATAGATCGTGCACATGATGCGCCTCAGAGAGGGGGGCCTGCACCCATGGCAGAGTATGCACCACCTCTCGGAGGCTCAGGGTGGCCAGGTACTTCATGGTAGGGGATGCGCCCCCTCTCGGAGGCTCAGGGTGGCCAGGTACTCCGCTGCCCCTATTTTGAATGATGACTTCCCCCCTCTTTGTGCCTTTGCCAGGAAACCATGCTCCTGGTGGGAGGGCCTACTTCGGAGAGGCAGACTTGACCTCAATCAAGAGCTAACCTTAGACGGGGGGGCTCGCCCAATGAACCCTACCTCGATTTGGTGCTTACCCTAAAAGGGTGGTCCCTTTTGGAGAGGCGGACTCGACCTCGACCGGGAGCTTACCGTAGACGGGGGCCTCGCCCAATGAGCCCAGCCTCAACTGGGAGCTGACCTCAAAAGGGCAGTCTCTTCTGGAGAGGCACACTTGACCTCGACCGAGAGCTTACCTCAAATGGGGGGCTTACCCAATGAGCCCAACCTTGATTGGGAGCTGACATCGGAAGTGCAGTCCCTTCTTGAAAGGCGGACTTAACCTCGATCGAGAGCTTACCTCAAATGGGGGGCTCGCCCAATGAGCCCAGCCTCGACTGGGAGCTGAACTCGGAAGGTTGGTCTTTTTGGTTCTTCGTCATGCAGCCTTGCCTAGGTGGCAGGCTTCTCGCCACCGTGGCCGTTCGCAGGCTCCACGTGATGGATGTCACTGCATCGATCCATGTCAGTGGATGTTGCCATATCAGTTGCCCCCCACTCCCGAGCTTGGAGAATGAGGTGTCCGCTCCAAGTGAAGCTAGTAGTAATTGTGAGGGCATGGAGGGGGCGCGGCCCTTTCGCTACCAATGCCAGACACACCAGCATTTGGGCGGTTATGTCTCTAGACCATTTGGGTGCTGCCATGTCTTCTCTCTTTTGAAGCTATTATTAATGCTGCATCGATCTTCAAAAAGGGGTGCTTGAGATGCGGAATGCCATATCGGTTCGTAGCATCTCTCTGTTGGCTCGACGCGAGATGCGGCACACATCTTCTCCAGTTTATTAAATAGGACCCATCTTCTCAGTTCTTAGAATTTCTTCAGGCGGTGAAGAGACAAGACTTGTGTTTCAGAACTGTTCCCTTTTCTTCCGTTTGGGTAGAGTCTTGACAAGTTGGGCTTCCTTCTTTCCTTCCTCCTTTTTCTCCTGTTGAGTTGGGGGAGTAACCTGACGGTCAATGTAGTGTGGAAGTAAAGCTAATCCATCTGCTTTATCCTACAGGGATGAAGTTCAGCTACAAAGATCTCCGGGAGATGTCCCGAAGGAGGACTGCCATCAAGGAGCCCAGTTCAAAGGTCTGGAGGGCCGACCCCGGGACCACGGGGGCGGCCAAGCCCGAGGCGGCCCCCATGGAGGAGTGGGATGCCAACTCCCTTTGGGCCGAGGAGAGGGCTCGGCTAGAGAAGAAGGTGCGGGCCCTCCAAGCCCAGTTGGAAGAGGAGGAGGATCGGACCACGATGGTGCTTGAGAGGGCATCGACGGCTACTACAGCAGTGGAGATGGCCAGGAAGGAGGCGGCGGAGGCCATCCCCAAATCCATAGCATCCCAGGCTTTCAAGGATGAAGTCACTGAGGCTATCTTGGACTCCTATCACTAAGGGTTCTGGAGTACAAGAGCAAGGCCTTCTGCTTCTACGGGTTGAAGGGGTTGGACAACATCAGGCCTTCTATCTCGTACCCTAGGCAAGAGGACGAGTTTGGCTTCGAAGAGGAGTCAGAGTCAGAGGAGGTTGGGGTGGAGCTTGAAGCTTTCCCGAGCACCTCGCGGGGGGCTAGTATCGCCCATCGATCTGGAAAGGGGCCGATGGCCGATGTTTAGATCTTCCTTTCCTTATCTCACTCTTTCTCTTTTTTTCTTTTTTTTTTGTAAATCAAAGAGGGCCTCCGATTTGTTGGGAGGATGTATAAAAAACCTCCATCAATGAAATATTTTCTTTTGGATGACTACTGTTCTGCTTCTTTCTTGTTGTGTTGCTCGGCTGTGGGTCAGACAGTAGATGGTTGGATTTGCTTGGAGTTCCCAGTTGACATCTCCAGACTGTAAGCTGGGCAATGAAATTGTTTGTCTCTGAGTGTAGGGCTTTACGAGCTCCCAAGTTTGAGTGCTGGATTCCAAGAGTCTTCGGGCCTGGAGTGTCTGGCTTCTTGAAGTTTCTGGGCTTGAAATGCCGGACTTCTTGGAGTTTCCAGGCTTAGGTACCAAGATTCTTGGAGTTTCCGAGCTTAGGTACTGGGCTTCAGGAGTTTTCGGGCTTTGGTGCCAGGCTTCTTGGAGTTCGGGCTTAGGTGCCGGGCTTCTTGGAGTTTCCAGGCTTAGGTGCCAGGCTTCAAAAGTTTCCGGGCTTTGGTGCCGGGCTTCAGGAGTTTCCAGGCTTTGGTGCCGAGCTTCAGGAGCTTATGGGCTTTGGTACCGGGCTTCAGGATTTTTTGAGCTTTGGTGCGGGGCGCGACGGCTCCTGGCTTGAGGTGGGGTGGATGAGTTCCTGCACAGGTGAAAAGCAAGGTTGCACCAAAAGGAACTTGAATTTCTTAGGGAAGAGCCTTACATTATTGGTGGCATATTCTTAAGTTGCTGGCATTCCAGGTTCGCATGAAGTGGACGTCATTGAGCTTGGTGAGGTAGTAGGCCCCACCCACAGAGCTTCGATCACCTGGTAAGGACCCTCCCAGTTCGAGGAGAGTTTCCCACATTCCCCTAGTTGGGATGCTTTCGCTCATCTGAGCACGAGGTCGCCTAGGTGGAACACCTTAGGCTGCATGCAGGAGTTGTAATAGCATGCAACTCACGGCCGGTAGGCTATCATTCTGAGTCGGGCCTTATCCTTGTCTCGTCTAGCAAGTCTAGTTTGAGGAGGAGGCGTGCCGAGTTCTTGCCTACAATTTATTGCTCTATCCGAAGCGTGGGCAGGCCGAGTTCCACTGGGATTACTGCCTCAGTCTCGAAGACAAGGTTGAAGGGCATCTCGCCGGTGGCCATGCGAGGGGTGATGTGGTAGGCCCATAACATGCTGGGTAGCTCGTCCACCCATCGGCCCTTGACTTCGTCTAGCCTAGTGCAGAGCCCATGTAGGATGGTGCGATTAGTCACTTTGGTCTCCCCGTTTGTTTGAGGATGGGCCATCGAAGTGAAGTGGTGGTGGATGCCAAGATCGGAGCAAAATTCCTCGAAGGCCCAGTTGTCGAACTGCTTCCCGTTATCGATGATGATTGTGTGCCAGAGGCCATATCTACAAATGATAGATTTCTATAAGAAAGACTGGACCTTCATCTCCGTTATCCGCACCAAGGGTTCGGCCTCGATCCACTTGGTGAAGTAGTCGATGGCCATATCAGGAACCTCCGTTGGCTAGATGCCGTAGAGAAAGGGCTTAAGATGTCCATTCCCCATTGGGCAAATGGCCTCGAGGCTAATAACTAGGAGATTAGGGCTATCGGCTGCCGCTGAATGCATGTTTGGCATTGGCACTTGTCGCATTTCATCATGAAATAAGCCACATCCTCTTGCATGGTCTCCCAGAAGTATCCCTACTAGATCATCTTATGGGCTAGGGCCCTGCCCCCCACATGATTGTCATAGATACCTTCGTGTATTTCCTGGAGCATATAAGTGGCCTCCGAGGGTTTCAGGCACTTCAGTAGGGGTAGGAATAAGATCTCCGGTATAGCTACCCGTCCAGGATCACGTAGCATGAGACTTTCTTTTTTAGAAGGTCGGCCTCCTTTTGGTCCTCCAACAGGGTGCCGGCAGTAATGTATTTGATGTAGGGATCTATCTAGCTGTCCTCATGGGAGACCTGCTGGACCTCGACCATAGCCTCGCAACTGGGGGCCTCGAGATGTTCGATGAAGGTGCACCCCAGTGAAGTCTCTGGCAAGTTGGCCAGCCTGGAAAGGATGTCGGCTTGGACATTCTCTACTCGCGGGATATGGGAGATGCTAAAGTGCTGGAGCATCGACATGTGAGAGTGCACCCGATCCAGGTACTTCACCATCATAGGATCCCGTGCATCATACTCGTCGGAGACTCAGCCCGCTACCAGCTATGAGTCTATGAAGACCTTCAGCCCCGTGAGGAGTGCTTCATACTCTGCCTGGTTGTTGGTCACCTTGAAGAGGAATCGCAGCAATTATTCTGCAACGATCCCATCAGGACTGCCAAGGATGAGGCCAGCTTCGCTTCCTCCAGCATTGGACATGTCGTCCACATGGAGTATCCACGTTTCTTCCGTCGGGGTCAGGTCCAACCCGAGCTCGACCTATTGGTGATGCGGGATTAATATGCATGCAATTCTTTTTGTATGTTTTATATGTGGGGTTAGGTGATTAATTCTCAAATTTCAGATCAAAATTTGTTGTAGGGAATTATGTATGAGTTTTTGAATCCAAGCATGCAGATTAGAACCTAGAAAAGTACTAAAGAAGGATCGTCGGGGTTGAGAAGCCTCGGTTAGGGCAAGTTCTCCTACAATATAAAGACTGGAGGTAGAGGGGGTGTACCTGACAATGTCTGAAGCACCCAATGAAGATCGCAGTGAAGGGATCTCTCATTCCTCGATGGATGCGACCTGGAAAACCGAGCCAAAGACCCGCAGATACCCGGCTTTCTGCTCGGTGGTCCGATTGAGGCTTGGTTGGAGTCATTGGATTCGTAGGAACTCGGGGATCTACAAACGACCTGTCAGGGGTTAGAAAACTTAAAGGAGATCAATAAAATAAAGGAAAACAGCAAAGAAAAGAAAGTTTTGGAGGGAGTTGGAAGGATGGTTGGCGGCAGGAAGATGGTTGCAAACACCAGGAAGAAGAACTCTCAAATCCCTTTATGCACACAGCAAGGTAATCACACAAAATAATATAAAAACTCAAGGTTTATTTTCATATCAAAAATCTCCCCTCATACAAGAGGCTAGGGTCCCTTAAATAGACCCTTAATCTTAGGCCCCAAGTAAGGGTACAATTGACATTACATAAGAATCCTTTTCCCTCTCAAACCCTAGCTAGAAAATAAGGAAACATTAGGTAGAAAAAATCCCTAAAAATTCTCTTGACTTGGTCAACACTCCAAGGATAACTAGGGGGGTGTGTTGGGCTTCTAGGAGTAGCAAGGGGCCAGCCCAAAGGGGCTCGGGTGCATGGGCTTGGGCCTCTGGAAGCTGGGGTGGCCTGGTAGCCAGGTAGCAGGAATATTCCCTGGTATCTTGCTTTTTAAGGGCTTGGGCTTGGCACCTGGGCTTGATTTCTTTGGGCTAGGATGCAGATGGACCTTTGGAGTCATGGATGCCCTTATCTATGAATATACTTTGGCATCTGGAAGGGAATCTGGGCATCTGGAGGGCATTTGCAAGGAATCAGGGTTTTCTGAATTTTCCTCCTGGGGTCTTCAAATCTTCAAACTGGGTTGGACTTGGGCTATACTTCCATGTCTTCAATCTAGTTGGACTTGGTCTTCACTTGTATGATGTAGTCTTGAGTTTTCAGTGTACTTGGACAGGACTCAAAAAAAATAAAATTAGCTCAACATAAGCTGACTAGCATTGGACTGAACTAGCTCAACATGAGCTGACTAGTACAGAACTGAAATAACAACTCAAAAGACTCAAATAACAACTAAAATGGACTCAGATAGGCTAAGCCCTTATTATAGATGGACTCATAAATTATTGATCAATCCACAAAGGGTTGAAAAGTCTATCTTATTCAGGTGCCTTTGGTGTCCCCACCAATTCTCCCGGGATGGGAGGAACTCGACCCTGTCGAGTGAAGATCAAGATGGCTCACATATCTCTCAAGGAGGTCTGGGTTGAGGTGCTGCAAGTCCTCTCGAGAAATCCATGAATCGTCCGACTCTGGCCGGCCTTGCCATCGGACCAGGAAGCATTGATAACTGCGCCCCGGGTCATAATGGCTTGATCGTCCAAGATACGCTCGATCCATTCTCCTCTCTCAAGCCAAATTTATTAGTGGACACTCTGGGTTATGGTCACTCACAATGGAAAGGAATAGGTCCAAAGGCCTCACTAGGTATCGCTGCCGGTTTCCTGTACTCAACTAGGTCTGTAATATTGAAGGTAGAACTAATGCCCAAATCCGAAGGTAAGTATAATACCTAGGCATTTGATCCAACCTTCTCTATCACTTTAAAAGGTCCGGCTCTGCGAGAATGAAGCTTCTTTTAGGCCTAAGCCTAACCAAGATAGAATCCACTACATCAAATTCTTTGATCCATCTTCGAGAATTAGCTAGTTTGTTTAAAATTAGTGTAGGTGGTGAACATGCTGGGCACATGCAGACTCCTAACAAATGATTCAAAGGACTCATACTAACACCTAATAGACTCGACTTTGCATTCCTATCGAAGAAAATTTATTAGACTTTTGTGGACCTAAACCTAAGACACTATAGACTCTCTAGGTCTGACCCTAGTGTGGTGTGCACAAGAGTATTTACAATGGACTCCAAGCAAATGCCAAAGGGTATGCCAGAAGTATAATGCAAACCTAACATGCGTAATGAATGCATGAAGTACGCTAATCTCAACTAAATGCTATCTAATGATCCTAGAAATGCTGGAGATGTCTAGAAAGGGCAGAAAATAGGAAGTGGGTTCAGAATTAGTTTGGTAGGGTAGAGAAAAAGGTTCCGGGTTAGTTGGATACAGTAGGATAAAAGAAGGTATGTCAGGGACTAATCCTAGACTAATGAGGCTAACCTTACGGGGTTGCGATATATCTTTGGACAAGAAAAGGTCCATGCTATGGAAGGATGGGTCAACAATTTCTGGGAAGAGATCTTCAATAGGAATGGTAGGAAGGGATTCATCCTGAGGGCAATGGGTTAAGTAAGCCAAATCCTCAATAAAGTCTTCTTGTTCATGGAATTTAGGAATAGGCTCTACAATTAGATCCTTTTCTAGTATTTCCTCAGATAAAATCCTCCTAGTATCAGAGTTCTCTTCCTCTAATTGTTCTTCCACTATAGCTTTAGGTTGGATGTGGTCAAGGTCAACTAGCTCTGGGTTGGTTTCTACTTGGGTATTCACTAGGTCAGCTAATTCTAGGTCTACTAAAGGTGTCTCCTCTTCTCCTTCATACTCATCTACTAGGCTCGCATCAGCTTCATACACTTTCGTGTTAATGTAAGCCTTGTTAATCTCAGGAATGGTTGGAGAAGGTCGGCTAGGGAAAAATTGGCTAGGTCCTGGTTTCTGATTATGGACACTAATCCTAGTAGGTTCAGGTAGCCTAAGGGGTAGTGGCTCACTACTGGGCTCATATTTAGGGGTACTAATCCTATGGGGTTCAAGTTGACTAAGGAAAAACTGACTAGTACTAGATTGATACCTTGGGGTTATGGGCTCCCTAGGCTCATAGGACAAGGGTGTAGATCTATGGGTCACGGGATTATAAAATCTGGGGTCATAGGATTTGGGTTCAACTCTATGGGTCTTGGGTCTACTGGACTCATGGGATATGGGTTCATAGATTCTAGAGTCAGAGGATTTGGAGTCATAAGATCTATAGGTTGTGGGTATACTAGGCTTATAGGGAGAGGGTAAATAGGATCTATCTTCATGGTCTACAAAATCCTGATTGGGTCTTCTAGGACTAACCTTAGGGATTGGGTCATGACGATGGGCTCTCTTAGGTTCAGTCTCAAGGTATTGATCAGGGTTTGGGGTCCTTCTAGGTTTAGTATCATAGTATGGGTCATGACGATGGGCTCTCCTAGGTTCAACCTCTCGGTAGGGATCAGGGTTTGGGGTCCTCCTAGGTTCGGTATCATAGTATGGGTCGTGACGATGGGCTCTCCTAGGTTCAGCCTCAAGGTATGGATCAAGGTTTGGGGTCCTCCTAGGTTCAGTATCATAGTATGGGTCATGACGATGGGCTTTCCTAGGTTCAGCCTCAAGGTATGGATCAGGGTTTGGGGTTCTCCTGGGTTCAGTATCATAGTATGGGTCATGACGATGGGCTCTCCTAAGTTCAACCTCTCGGTAGGGATCAGGGTTTGGGGTCCTTTTAGATTCAGTATCATAGTATGGGTCATGACGATGGGCTCTCCTAGGTTCAACCTCATGGTAGGGATCTGGGTTTGGGGTCCTCCTAGGTTCAGTATAATAATAAGGGTCATGGCGATGGTCTCTCCTAGGTTCAACCTCATGATAGGGATCATGGTAAGGGGTTCTCCTAGGGTTGGGCTCCTTATATGGGTCAGCGTATTGGGTTCTCCTAGGATTGGACTCCCTATATGGGTCAGAGTAGTGGGTTCTCATAGGGTTGGGCTCTATGGTTTCACTAGGTTGAGTTGGGTTGAGGCTATTGGTCTGGGTCAACTGAGTCATTTGGGTAATTAACTGGGTAGACATCTGGGCCATTTGGTCTATAAGGGCTTGAATCCTAGCTTCCTACTTATCCATGGGTTCAGGGGGATGGTGGATGAGATGGGACTCCTGATCTAATGCTCATGCAAGACTCGATCAACCGACTATAGCTGACTAGACCTAGAGTCCAAAACTAGATACTCAATCAGGGTGGCAAACTAGCCTATAGTAACCCTGTACTCAGCCAGGCAGGTGTAAGGGGAGTGTTAGATCCCTGATTGCCAATCCTAGACACCAATCAGAGATTGGCCAGGTAGGCGGACCAGCACACAAGCCCTTCGGGATTGAATCCCTAAACCACCATTTTAGACACTGAACACAAGGCACACACAGGTTAGCTTGACACAATGATCTGACACTAGCCTGGACCCGACCAGTTGGTTTCCCTAGCCCACTAGGGCAATTTAAGTCTAGTTAATTTTAGGTTAAGGCTTGGGACCGAATGCAAGGGATGTGGTTTTGGGCTAAGGAGAGGTAATCAAATCCTCCCCCCATCTGATATAGCAAGAGTGCCCTTAAAAGTAGATTATGCAATGATGGCAGGCAGATGAGGATGCAAATTAGGATTTAGATATTTTTGGTATTTTTGAAGAATATGTAAGTTTTTCTTATATATTTTGGTATTTTCTTAAATAGAAGAAAACTTGCAAATTATGGCCTAATATGCAGGAAATATATTAAAATTAAAAGATATGCAAAAGATGCTAAACAAAATCCTAAAACTTCCAAACTTGTCTTGATGAAAAAAAATAGAGCCGAAAATTTGCAAGCTGTATTTTGGCTTACAGAAAATTCACAGGCCGAAATAAAATCTGAAAAAGTTGTGAAAATTACTGTGAATTATGATAAATCCAGAAAAATAAATTTCAAAATTTTTAGAGTTTTTATCAGGGAGAAATAATTTAAATAATAGAGTATATACAGACTAAAAAATTGCAGAAAATAAGCCCTAATCTAAGCTCTGATACCAAATGATGCAGGACTAATATGCATGCAATTATTTTTGTATGTTTTATATGTGGGGTTAGATGATTAATTCCCAAATCTCAGATCAAAATTTGTTGCAGGAGATTATGTATGAATTTTTGAAGCCAAGCATGCAGATTAGAACCTAGAAAAATACTAAAGAAGGATCGCCGGGGCTGAGAAGCCTCAGTTAGGGCAAGTTCTCCTACAATATAAAGACTGGAGGTAGAGGGGGTGTACCTGACAATGTCTGAAGCACTTGGTGAAGATCGCAGTGAAGGGATCTCTCATTCCTCGATGGATGCGGCCTGGAAAACCGAGCCAATGACCCGCGGATACCCGGCTTTCTGCTCAGTGGTCCGATTGAGGCTTGGCTGGAGTCGTTGGATTTGTAGAAACTCGGGGACCTGCAAACGACCTGTCAGAGGTTAGAAAACTTAAAGGAGATCAAGAAAATAAAGGAAAATAGCAAAGTAAAGAAAGTTTTGGAGGGAGCTGGAAGGATGGTTGGCGGCAGGAAGATGGTTGCAAACACCGGGAAGAACTCTCAAACCCCTTTATGCACACAGCAGGGTAATCACACAAAATAATATAAGAACTCAAGGTTTATTTCATATCAAAAATCTCCCCTCATACAAGAGGCTAGGATCCCTTAAATAGACCCTTAACCTTAGGCCCCAAGTAAGGGTACAATTGACATTACATAAGAAAACTTTTCCCTCTCAAACCCTAGCTAGAAAATAAGGATACATTAGGTAGAAAAAATCCCTAAAAATTCTCTTGACTTGGTCAACACTCCAAGGATGCCTAGGGGGGCGTGTTGGGCTTCTAAGAGTAGCAAGGGGCCAGCCCAAAGGGGCTCGGGTGCATGGGCTTGGGCCTCTGGAAGCTGGGGTGGCCTGGTAGCCAGGTAGCAGGAATATTCCTTGGTATCTTGCTTCTTAAGGGCTTGGGCTTGGCACCTGGGCTTGATTTCTTTGGGCTAGGATGCAGATGGACCTCTGGAATCATGGATGCCCTTATCTATAAATATACTTTGGCATCTGGAAGGGAATCTGGGCATCTGGAGGGCATCTGCAAGGAATCAGGGTTTTCTGAATTTTCCTCCTGGGGTCTTCAAATCTTCAAGCTGGGTTGGACTTGGGCTATACTTCCATGTCTTCAATCTAGTTGGACTTGGTCTTCACTTGTATGATGTAGTCTTGAGTTTTCAGTATACTTGGATAGGACTCAAAAAAAATAAAATTAGCTCAACATGAGCTGACTAGCATTGGACTGAACTAGCTCAACATGAGCTGACTAGTACAAAACTGAAATAACAACTCAAAAGACTCAAATAACAACTAAAATGGACTCAGATGGGCTAAGCCCTTATTATAGATGGACTCATAAATTATTGATCAATCCACAGAGGGTTGAAAAGCCTATGTCTTATTCTGGTGCCTTTGGTGTCCCCACCAATTGGTCCATCTCCTCTGGACTTCCTTCGACCTAGGTGCATTCCACCATGAAATTGGCTAGAACTTGGCCTTCTGTGCCTACTGTGGGCGATATGTGATGTTGAATTCACTGAGCTTCAGTGCCCACTTGGCCAAGCACTCGAAAGTTTTGAGACGGCTAAGGATAGCCCCTAGGGACTGATCAGTGAGGACAGCAATGAGATGCGCTTGAAAATAAGGCCTGAGATGCTATGCAGATGTTATTAGTACAAAATTAATTTTTTCTGGTTGGGTGTACCTAGTTTCGATGTCATGGAGTAGCTTGCTGGTATAGTAGACTGGCCGTTGAGAGCCGTCCCTATCATTGATGGGGATCCAGCTATCGTCCGGGTATTTTTTTTTCCATTTTTTTAATTTCCTCGCATTTTTTTACTTCCTATTCCTGCTATTCCATCTATCCCCGCTATTCTGGTTTTATTCTTGGTTTATCCCAGAGTTATCCCATCCTTATTCCATCTCCTGCATCCTTCTCCCGTGATTTTTTTAAAACATTCGAACCCTAGCCGCCACCCACCTCTGGCCACAGATCTGGGCCGTCTGACCCCCGGCCACCCCCGCTGGACCACCGTCGATGCTCGCCGGCCACCGCCCTCGCTGGAGAAGCAGCAGCCCATGCCCATGGAAAATGAACGGCTGTGGGAAGACCAACCATCGCCCACATCCCATGGCCGTCGCCGCCACCTGCTGCCATCAGCCTGCCACCGGCAGCCCGCCCACCGCCTGCCGGCTCATGCCCGACCGCCGGAGGGCCCCTGCCAGCACCCTTGGGCCCCACGGCCGTGGGAAGCTCAAACAGCACGACCGTGCATGCCGTGCCGCCCCTGCGCTACCGCCCGCCATTGCCGCTTGTCGCAGCCGCCCGCTTGTCCGCCGGCCACCATCCCGCTGTCCCCGGCCTCCCCCACTTTCCACCGGCCACACCAGCACCCAGGACGTCTCCCACGGCCGTGGGAGAACAAACGGCATGCTGGGCATGCCGTGCCATTCCCTGTGCCGCCTCACTTATGGCCCGCTACCAGCCATCCATCGCTCGCCATTCACCTGCCCCATCCGCCACCTGCTTCCCGGTCGCCGGCCGTGTGCTCCATCGAGAGATCGATCCTCTACACGACCATGAGTTGAAGTTTGCATGGATTTCAGAGCAGTCCAATTTTCAAAGCAGCATGCTTTCTAGAGCAGATCATCAAGCCGACACGCTTCTCAGAGCAGATCAGCACCACTTTTGATGCAACACAAATTTTGATATAATTTATTTTCCTTTTTTAGTTTTCTTAGAGGCTAAGAAACTGAGGGTTTTGGTTTTTCTATATAAAGACTGAAAGAAAAACGGTGCAGGTGGTTTAACATGGTCCAACACTAGTCATGCAAATAGCTGCGGGAGCAGAATGGATTTTAAAAATATTTTTAAAAATTTGTGCAGCGAAAAACTGCTCCACCAAGAACCTAACCTATTCATGTTGCATGAAGGCATGTCTGATAATATAAAATATTTGTAAAACATTAAATAAATAAATCTATTCATGCATGATTAAAAAAAAATTAATTTTCCATACCTTTATTCTGCATGAAATAACTCTGGAATAAACCTAGAATAGGCTGGAATAGCTGGAATAAAACTATTCCAGCCTTCTTCTTCCTTAGGCTGATTGAAAATTCTGTTTTGAGCTTGAAAAACGTCACCGGAACGATGGCTTCCGGACCTCCGTTTGCTCTCAAATTTGAGCAGCAGCAAGGTGGACAATTGGTCTTCGATTTGCCACCGATATCTGCAATCAAAACAAGCTAAAACAGGTGTATAAAATCCCCAAAGTCTGCTGCCATAAATTCTACAGCAGAACAGGACAGCAGCTTCTTTCTTCGCGTTTGGAGCAACAGCAGCAAATTCGGCTCGCCTTGCTTGCTCCCAGGAGTAGAAGAGTACTCCCTCTATAGGGGAGACACACCGGGGGCCCTCCGATCCCTCTCCACATGCGGTGCTAGCCGCTGGAAGAACAAAAAGCCACAATAGATGGCAGCAACTTGGCTTTGCTGCAGTCCTGGGTTTGAGCACTCTAAGGGACAAGGAAAAGGTGCCTTAGACTCTCCCTCTCACCCTCCAAAACCCAGCCTATGAGTACCCAAAGGAAGCAAGCAAAAACTCTCTCAAATGGGCCTCTCTTCTCACGGTGAGATTCTCTCTAAAAATAGGGCTGACTGCTGGTATTTAAAGGCAGCAGGGGAAGAGGGAAATGGAGAGGCGGGGAGGCCAAGAGGCAGCAGCTGCCGATCTCCATTTAACCAGCAATTAACATGATGAATAAACTAGTCGGTGGAGGAGAGGAAGAGATGCCCAACGGGTCCGACTTTGGATGCTTGGCCTTCAACGGACGCAAGAAATTTTTCCCAGCAAAATTACCATGTTAAACGGTCAAGTGGAGAGAAAAACACCGATCCATTAAAACCGGTCCAAAACCAGTTAAACCAAATGGTTCAATCTAATTGAACCTGGTTCAAGACCAAAAAAAAATGGTTCAATTGGTTCACAACCAATTGGAGGCCAAAACGAACTCCGAATCAATTCAAAACTGATTCAGAAAAATCCTGGGACAGTCCTGGTCAGCCCGGAACAATTTTCGGTTGACACAGACAACGGCAAGACGAGGAAAAGAGTGCTCAAAAATACTGTGACCATAAAACCGAGATGATTCCCAATCATAATCGGTATCCGGATCAGAGAGTAATCCTCTGTGGCGTGTGACCTCATAGGTTCGAACCTAAACGGTAGCACTGGAACAATTCTAGTACCAGCACAGGAAACCATCTAGCAATGGGTCCCGGTGTCCGGATAGGTCAAAGATGCGGGAGCAAACTATCGAACCTCTGGCATATGGTTACCATATAATTCATCCCTTTGACCTCTAATGCTCAGGACGACTGAGATTGGGCTACCAACCTAGACTGAGTCAGTCGACTACGTGTCTCAACCTTGCAAGCCCAGTGACTCTTTACTAGGGCTACCCCGACCGAGGATTTGCTAAATTGAGATACTGCGAGACATTCAATCCAAACTGTTTGGACAGGTCAATTCCATCTTGGTCCATCACTGCTCCACAAGTACTTTCCTGTACCCAGAAACCTTCCATCACCGGATTAAAAATCCGGGTAGTCCGGCACCAAAGCACAGGGAGTTGCTTGCAAGCTACCATGATGACCTCAGGTCAAAGGGACACATATACCCATATCCAATCGTGAGTATCACTTTGGCAGAAAGGGGCTGCACGGAGTCACATTCAATAAGATATCATATATCCCACTTGTAGATCACATCAATGTCACCACACTCATTTGGTCAAGAGGACAACCAAACGATGTGAACTACAACAACCTATACTTGATATATTGCCGTCCAGTACAATATATCCTTTAGTTGTGAACAAGGTTTAAGGACCACTCGATACATCCTCTCTGTATCGAAGTCAGTGTAGTCCTAAGGACTTCATCACATGGAAAGAGTTCATTTCAGGGAAATTTAGTATGTGATGAGCTGCCAATAAAAATATTTTATTAATTCAAAGAAAAAGTACAATACTTAGCTCAACCGCCTACAACCCAGGCTATTGGCTTTGGGACACAATTCCCAACAACTTTCACTTGTACTA
This sequence comes from Areca catechu, assembly GCA_021397845.1. NCBI lineage: Eukaryota > Viridiplantae > Streptophyta > Magnoliopsida > Arecales > Arecaceae > Areca > Areca catechu. The sequence goes on along the minus strand of CM038052.1, from coordinate 96,807,772 downwards.
AAGCCAATCAGAAGAGTATCTAATACCCATTTTCAATTTAAAATAGTCGAACTCTTTTATTCCGAGGGCTTTAGTGAAGGGGTCGGCAAGATTTTCTTTTCCATCGATCTTCAAAAGATTGAGGTCGCCATGTTCCACGATCTCTCATACGAGATGGTAGCGCCGTAGTATGTGCTTGGTGTAGTGATGAGCTTTAGGCTCCTTAGCTTAAGCAATGGCTCCAGTGCTGTCACAATACACCAGAACAGGACCATCTAGGGAAGGTGCCACCCCTAGCTCTCCAAGGAACTTTCGCAACCACATAGCTTCCTTTGCTGCATCTGATGCTGCAATGTATTCTGCTTCGCATACCGAGTCTGCAACAGTTGCCTGCTTGGAACTTTTCCAGCAGATCACTCCTCCATTCAGGGTAAATACAAATCTTGACACACTCTTGCTATCATCTCTATCCGACTGGAAACTGGAGTCAGAGTACCTCACAAGTTTCAAGTCAGGTTCTCCATAAATCAGTCATTGATCTTTAGTATTTCTCAAATACTTAAGGATGGACTTAACCACCTTCCAATGCGCCTCACCTGGGTCAGACTGGTATCTGCTCACTACTTCTAGTGAGTATGCCACGTTTGGTCTAGTACAAGTCATAGCATACATGATAGAGCCTACTACAGAAGCATAAGGTACTCTACTCATGCGCTCTCTTTCCTCAAGAGTTGTCGCACAATCCTTCTTGGAAAGAGTAATTCCAGAACCTATCGGGAGATAGCCTTTCTTGGAATTTTCCATGTTGAACTATTTCAGCACGGTGTCAATGTACGTAGACTGGGACAATCCTAAAAGTTTCTTAGATCTATCTCTATAAATCTTCATACCTAGTATGTAAGAAGCTTCACCCAAGTCTTTCATGGAGAACTGAGATGATAACCAGACCTTTATTCCTTGTAATGCTGTGACATCATTCCCGATTAAGAGAATGTCGTCAACATACAGTACTAGGAATACAATCACAGAACCATTAACACATTTATAGATGCACGGTTCTTCTCCGTTCCTAACAAAGCCATATGATTTGATACATCTATCAAACCGTAAGTTCCAACTTCGAGACGCTTGCTTGAGTCCATAGATGGACCTCTACAACTTGCATACTTTTGATTCATCTATGGATGTGAACCCTTTAGGCTGTATCATATACACCTTCTCTTCCAGCTCCCCATTTAGGAAAGCGGTTCGGACATCCATCTGCCAGATCTCGTAATCAAAATATGCTGCAAAAGCAAGCATGATCCGAATGGACTTGAGCATTGCCACAGGGGAGAAAGTCTCATCATAATCGATACCACATCGCTGACAATACCCCTTGGCAACCAGACGGGCTTTATAGGTCTCTACCTTCCCATCTGCGCCCCTTTTCCTCTTGAAGATCCATTTACACCCGATAGGTTTTATCCCTTCAGGCGGATCAACCAATGTCCATACATTGTTGATTTCCATGGACTCCATTTCGGATCGCATGGCTCCAAGCCATGCCTCAGAGTCTGATCTCTGAAGTGCATCCATATAGGTGATCGGATCCTCATTGTTCTCATCGAGCTCAATGGGATCGCCGTCCTGGACCAAGAAACCGTAGTATCTGTCCAGCTGACGCGGTAATCTACTGGATCTCCTAATGGGTTCTGGATGTGATTCAATCACAGCCGGTTCTACGATGTCCTTAGAGTGTGCAGGTTCTTCTATTGGCTGAACTTCATCAAGTTCAATCTTAGAAGCTATAGTTCCTTCTCCAAGGAACTCCTTTTCCAAAAAGATAGCTCTAAGAGCAATGAACACCTTTTGTTCATTCTCCAAGTAGAAGAAATACCCTTTGGTTTCCTTAGGATAACCAATGAATAAACACCGATCAGACCTTGGACCAAGTTTGTCTGAGTCTAAACACTTTACGTAAGCCGGACAACCCTAGACCTGAAGGTGTGAGATTGAGGGTTTACGTCCAGTCCACATCTCATACGGAGTGGAGACAACAGACTTACTTGGAACATCATTTAACAAGTAACAGGCTGTCTGAAGTGCATATCCCCAAAAGGATAGCGGCAGAGTTGCAAAGCCCATCATGGATCAAACCATGTCCAACAAGGTTCGATTCCTCCTTTCGGACACACCATTCAACTGTGGTGTTCCTAGAGGAGTCCACTAAGAGAGAATTCCATTCTTCTCAAGATATGTCAAAAATTCACCAGATAAGAATTCACCACCTCGATCAGATCGAAGGGTTTTAATACTTTTTCCAGTTTATTTTTCTACTTCATTACGGTATCGTTTGAACATTTCAAACGACTCAGACTTATATCTTATTAAAAAGATATAACCGAACCTTGAAAAGTCGTATGTAAAAGTAATAAAATATTTGTATCCTCCTCTGGCACTTACTGTCATCGGTCCACATACATCAGTATGTATTAGACTTAGAAGTTCTGTAGCTCGTTCACCCTTTCCAGTAAAAGGTGACTTGGTCATTTTACCAAGTAAACAGGATTCACAAGTGGGTAGTGATTCAGAATCACTGACCTCGAGGAGTCCTTCTCCTCGCATCTTGTTTATCCTATTTTGGTTAATATGACCTAGCCTACAGTGCCAAAGATACAAATCATTGACATTATATAATCTTGGGCATTTGCTAGAAGTGTACATTACACTAACTGGCCTTGATAGTACGTATATGCCATTATTTAATCTAGCTTTCATTATAACAGAGTTATTCAAAATAACATTGCAAAAATCTCCTTTTATTGATAGTTCAAAACCACAATTGGTCAAAAAGCCTATAGAGATTATGCTCATAATGAAACTAGGATAATAGTGACAGTCGACTAGTTCAACAGTACAAGACTCAAAGACAAGACACAAGACTCCGACCGCCAGTATTGGAACACGATTTCCATTCCCGATGCTCAAAAACTGTTCTCCATCTTCAAATCTTCTGCTAACTTGAAGTCCCTGTAACGAATTACAAATGTGAATTTGACTACCAGTATCCAATACCCAGTTAGCAGTATCAACAATTGAGTAATTACAAGATTTTATCATATAAATACCTTATTCAGCAGACTTCTGCTTCCTCGGCCTGTTCGGATCAAGGGACGCAATATAAAGATGACAGTTCCTCTTCCAGTATCCCTTCTTCTTGCAGTAGAAACACTCTGCAGAAGACTGATCAGCCTTAAACTTCCTGGTCTGACTAGGGCCAGGAGCATTATGCACCTTCTTTCCCATTTTATTTATTTTCTTCTTCCCTTTCTTAAAGGGACGACGACCTCTACTACCTCCCACTAAATTCACCACCCCCTTATTCAGTTGGTGGTCTTTCTCGAAAGTCTGCAGCAACCCCAAAAGACCATGGTAGTTGACTGCAAGCTTGTTCATTCTATAATGATCGAGAAAATCAAGATAGGAGGAGGGAAGAGAATTCAGGATCGCATCCTTGCCGAGCTGCTCGTGCAAGGGGCATCCAAGTTTGTCCAACTTTTCAATCAGCTCGATCATGTACAATACATGATCAGTGACTGAACCGCCATTCGGCATCTTGGAATTGTAGATGGCACAAGATACTTTGTACCGTTCTACATCATCCGGGGTGCTGAAGGATTCCTTCAACTTTTGAAGGATTTCATCAGGTTGGGCCTCCTCGAATTTGCGACTGAACTCATCGTTCATCGCCGCTAACATAATGCATCGGACAGTAGTGCGATCAGAGACCTACTTCAGATAAGCATCTCTGACCGCACTCTGTGCATTAGCGGGAGGGATTTCAGGTGCCGGATCCGTTATCATATATAGGATCCGTTCATGCTCCAAAACGATTCTCAATCTTCGATACCAACTATCGAAGTTGTGACCCTTTAACTTCTCGTTATCAAAAAGTGACCGGAGCGATAAATTTGAAGACATCTAAAAAGAAAATAAGACCAAATTAGTGTATGAATTAATAATTTAACCAAAAGACTTGGACTTTAGTCTAAAGGTTTCTCCCACTAATTTTTCAGATTGGTAGCCTCTAACTCCAATTCTTGAAAACACTTTTTCAAGTGGGTACTGAAATCCAATAGGCCTTGCATGAGCCCGACTTTGGCCGGCTCACCCATACGAGCCTAAAGGTAGGTTCGTAAACTAATTGCTTCTCTAAACAATTTTCAGTATTTCATTTTGCCCCAGAGAACACCCCAATCGGCCTAGGGGCCTCCTATTGCGGGTCTCTGGTTAGGTCCAACCATTAAAATGACAAATCCAATGCTTCCAGCTAACTAAAGACCAAGCTCGACTATGGCCGGCCTACCTGGTCCCGTTAAGGAGGTTGCACTGAACCATCATCGATCAGATAGAAATTCCAGTCGCCGGATGTACACCTGTTCTATGGAACTACCGACGCACACCAAGCTAGTGGACACATTTCTATCCAACTTAATGGGAGGCTAAGACACTGTCAACTCCTTGACTTAGTCTTTTTAAGGACCTAATAATTTTAGAGGATTTTTAATTGTAACAGAAGAAAAGACAAGGACATGGATCATCCTCCCACTGAATCTATCAGATTCGAGGAGGGTTGAAATAAATCAACAAATTGATCCATGGACACCTATAGATCAATCAGACCGATCAACCTGGGTGACATGGGTTAACTCGAGTCATTGAGCTTTTCCAATCAGTTCTGGTCGACTCGACTAGCCAGGTAGGTGAGATCATGGGTGAGTATCTGCCATTAACCATCTTTCCTAGACACTAACCAAGTTGGCCAGGAAAGAGGTAGCCTCATACAACCATGATCACACTGCCAAACCTACCTCGACACCAGTCGGTTTACTAGACTCAATCAGACTAGCCTAAAGACTCGGGCATCCACGGAGCCACTAATTGGATCCATTTTAGATGAACGAATCAACTAATCTAACTATTAGATAGTTCTAAAGAAGGGCCTTAAACAACTTTTGTTTAATCTTCTTGTAATCCGGTCCAACTAAACTTAGGTCTAACCCATTTAAGGACTCAACTAGTCAGCTAACCCAATTTAAACCAAAATGGCTTATGCAAATTTGATTAGATTTCATAAACCTAAAAAATTTGTTTAATAAGCCAAACTCTTAATTAAAATAATTTTTAATTAAGTCTCTATGTAAAACAATTTTACATAACAAATCATGCATCTAGATTCAAAATTTTACAAATATTTTATATCCAATAAAACATGCCTGAAAACATGTATCAACAAATTAAAATAATTTTAATTTTAATATTCTTTAAGGATCCTTCTGAAGAGGCCAACACAGACAATCCGCATCATGTCAAAGACACACGGTCATGGTAAAGGTCTCAACTAGGTTCCAAAAAGAAATCTGGATACATTATTAGATTAAACCAATTTTAATCTAAAAACATGCATACAGGAATAGATTACACATGAAACCTGGCTCTGATACCACTGAAAGAAAAATGGTGCAGGTGGTTTAACATGGTCCTACACTAGGCATGCAAACAGCTGCAGGAGCAGAATGGATTTTAAAAATATTTTTAAAAATCCGCGTAGCGAAAAACTGCTCCACCCAGAACCTAACCTATTCATGTTGCATGAAGGCATGTATGATAATATAAAATATTTGCAAAACATTAAACAAATAAATCTATTCATGCATGATTAAAAAAAATTAATTTTCCATACCTTTATTCTACCTAGAATAACTCTGGAATAAACCTAGAATAGGCTGGAATAGCTGGAATAAAACTATTCCAGCCTTCTTCTTCCTTGGGCTGATTGAAAACTATGTTGTGAGCTTGAAAAACGTCGTCGAAATGATGGCTTCCGGATCTCCATTTGCTCCCAAATTTGAGCAGCAGCAAGGTGGACAATTGGTCTTCAATTTGCCACTGATATCTACAATCAAAACAAGCTAAAACAGGTGTATAAAATCCCTAAAGTCTGCTGCCAGAAATTCTGCAGCAGAACAGGACAGCAGCTTCTTTCTTTGCGTTTGGAGCAACAGCAGCAAATCCGGCTCGCCTTGCTTGCTCCCAGGAGTAGAAGAGTACTCCCTCTAGAGGGGAGACATGCCGGGGGCCCTCCGAACCCTCTCCACACACGGTGTTAGCCGCTGGAAGAACAAAAAGCCACAGTGGATGGCAGCAACTTGGCTTTGCTGCAGTCCTGGGTTTGAGCACTCTAAGGGACAAGGAAAAGGTGCCTTAGACTTTCCCTCTCACCCTCCAAAACCCAGCCTATGAGTACCCAAAGGAAGCAGGCAAAAACTCTCTCAAATGGGCCTCTCTTCTCACGGTGAGATTCTATCTGAAAACAGGGCTCACTGCTGGTATTTAAAGGCAGCAGGGGAAGAGGGAAATGGAGAGGCGAGGAGGCCAAGAGGCAGCAGCTGCCGATCTCCATTTAACCAACAATTAACAGGATGAATAAACCAACCGGTGGAGGAAAGGAAGAGATGCCCAGCGGGTTCGACTTCGGATGCTTGGCCTTCAATGGACGCAAGAAATTTTTCCCAGCAAAATTACCATGTTAAATGGTCAAGTGGAGAGAAAACTACCGGTCCATTAAAACCGGTCCAAAACCAGTTAAACCAAATGGTTCAATCCAATTGAACCTGGTTCAAGATCAAAAAAAAATGGTTCAATTGGTTCACAACCAATTGGAGGCCGAAACGAACTCCGAATCAGTTCAAAACTGATTCAGAAAAATCCTGGGACAGTCCTGGTCAGCCCGGAACAATTTTTGGTTGACACAGACAAGGGCAAGATGGGGAAAAGAGTGCTCAAAAATACTATGACCATAAAATCGAGACGATTCCCAATCGTAATCGGTATCCGGATTAGAGAGTAATCCTCTGTGGCGTGTGACCTCATAGGTTCGAACCTAAACGGTAGCACTGGAACAATTCTTGTACCATCACAGGAAACCATCTAGCAATGGGTCCCGGCATCCGGATAGGTCGAAGATACGGGAGCAAACTATCGAACCTCTGGCATATGGTTACCGTATAATTCATCCCTTTGACCTCTAATGCTCAGGACGACTGAGATTGGGCTGCCAACCCAGACTAAGTCAGTCGACTACGTGTCTCAACCTTGCAAGCCCAGTGACTCTTTACTAGGGCTACCCTAGCCGAGGATTTGCTAAATTGAGATACTACGAGACATTCAATCCAAACTGTTTGGACAGGTCAATTCCATCTTGGTCCATCACTGCTCCACAAGTACTTGCCTATACCCAGAAACCTTCCATCACCGGATTAAAAATCTGGATAGTCCGGCACCAAAGCACAGGGAGTTGCTTGCAAGCTACCGTGATGACCTCAGATCAGAGGGACACATATACCCATATCCAATCATGAGTATCCCTTTGGCAGAAAGGGGTTGCACGGAGTCACGTTCAATGAGATATCATATATCCCACTTGTAGATCACATCAGTGTCACCACACTCATTTGGTCAAGAGGACAACCAAACGATATGAACTACAACAACCTATACTTGATATATTATCGTCCAGTACAATATATCCTTTGGTTGTGAACAGGGTTTAAGGACCACTCAATACATCCTCTCTGTATCAAAGTCAGTGTAGTCCTAAGGACTTCATCACATGGAAAGAGTTCATTTCAGGAAAATTTAGTATGTGATGAGCTGCCAATAAAAATATTTTATTAATTCAAAGAAAAAGTACAATACTTAGCTAAACCACCTATAACCCAGGCGATTGGCTTTGGGACACAATTCCCAACAAAGGCCCCCTCTCCCCCTGTAATAATCAGATGATTTGATATAAATTTTTTGGTTCTCCATTGGTTCCGGTTCTGGTTCTGGGCTGAGGCCCGTTTTCCTTCATTCCCTGCTGTGTGCATTATGGGTTCGATAAGGGGTGTGAGGCGTTCCCTGCTGTGTGCATTATGGGTTCGATGAGCACCCTAGTTATCCCCTATCTCGTCTTCTTTATTTTCTCATGTCCTTTGAGAGTCATCCTAGTGCATCTATGTAAGAGCCCTGCTATGTGCATTATAGGTTCGATGAGAGCTCAGGGTAGCTGGTGCTATGATCCCCCAGGAGGGTAGCTATGTGCTGTGATCCCTCAGGAGGGTAGCTTTACGCTTTGACCCCTTACTTTCTGTGTGCGTCTCTCCATTAGAGTGAGTCCCAGGGCCATGAGTTCCCGTTCCCAGTCCCCCATCTCCATCCTTCCTTCGTCACCTCCACCAAGAAAATTGAAAACCAAAAGAGATCAGCTATTTTAGGGTTTTAGTTTCAGTGTCACCCTAGTCCCGGGAGGCTTCTTAGCCCTCCCACAGTCCTAGTTTGTTTAGTTGTTTCCCTTTCCCAAATAATCCAGGTTACATCGATTTTTGTCCCGCATCAGTCATAACCTATCCTGGGCCCAAAACAACCACCCAGCATTTCCACCCAAGCCTTAATTAAAATTGATTAGACTTAATTTATCCTAGAGGGCTAGGTGACACCAACAGGTCGGGTCTAAGCTATATGGGCCAACTAGTGCATTTAATCCTGTGGCTATAATTGAAATATGGTGTCTAAGGCTGAGGGTCCAGAGTCAAACGAACTAAGTGGTGTTGTGGATTTTAATTAGGTCCCTACGAAAGCAGGAGGGCCTCCCACACTCCCACCCTCTACCAAGCTAGAGGAAGGATTAGCTACTAGGTTAAGTGTAAGTTGAGCTGACCCATTCAGTTTTGACTCTAGGTCTAGCAAGCCCTAGATTGTATTAACTTTTTTCTTTTGCATGCTTGGCTGCATCATTCCACTTTGATTATTTGATTTGTTGCATAACCACTAGATTAGGAACCCAATACCAAAGTCCAAACCTCAACCCAGCCTAACTATGGATTCCAATTTTGAGGCCATGATGAAGGCCATGAGTGATCAGACTATCTCCCAAATGAACTGTAGGTTTCACCAATCCGACACCCAAACCTAAGATCAATCAGCCCAAATGGCCCAAATCAATAATAAGCTTGACCAAGCCAATGACCAGATAACCCAATTGACCTAATCCCAAAGCCAAATGAACCATAGATTTAATCAAGTAGACCAACAATTTGACCAGGCAACCACTAGGATCAACCAGTTAACTACTAGGCTAAACCAAGTAGAGAATCGACTAGAGACTATAGAGAAAATCCAAGACTCCAATGCTGAACCTAATCCTGACCCATTCTATTCCACCTCTCATAACCCTAGAGGAACCTTAAATCAAGACCAAGTTATGGAACTCAACCCTAGGAGGACCCAAACCCAGGTTCAATTCATGGAACTTAACCTTAGTAGAACCCAGACTCAGAAACCTTTTGAAGAGCCTAACCATCAGGAACCATACCAAGAACCTGACCATAGGGAAGTCCAACCTCAGGAACCATACCAAGAGCCCAACCATAGGAGAGTCCACAACCCTGACCCTATCCAAGACCCAAACCGTAGAAGGCCCCAACATGAAGCCCATGATCGAGATGAAAGGGCCATGAGGAATATTAGGATAGAAGCACCCATCTTTGATGGAAATCTTGAACCAAAGGTCTATATAGATTGGGTAGGTGATATGGAGTATCATTTTGAATGGTATGAAATGAGTGAAGGGATGAAATATAAATTTGCCAAGATGAGGTTGATTCATCAAGCTAGATTACATTGGGCTAATCTTGAGTGAACCAGGAGACAACAAGCCCTTCCTCCTATAGCTACTTGACGAGAGATGAAATTGCAACTCAAGAAGAAGTACCTACCAGTATCCTATGATCAACAACTCTTAGACCAATGGAACAAAATTTGTCAAGGTAATAGATCAGTGTCAGAGTATATTGCTAAATTTGATGAGTTTGCTATTAGGTGCAATATATCCGAGTCTAAAGACCAAACCTTATCCAGGTTTAGAATTGGATTAAGAGAAGATATCCATAGAGAACTATACATGAGAGAGGCCCAAGATTTGGAACAAGCCTATCAAATAGCTAGACATTATGAACAATTCCACCCAAGACCTACCTATTAGAAATATGAACCTGTTAGGAACAATACCTCATTCCCAAAGGCAAATCCAAACCAGGTATACCAGGATAGACCAAATCCCAATCCCAACCCAGGTCGATTTAACTCCAACCCAGTTAGGCCAAACCCTAACCCAGTCCGACCCAACCCTAATTCAATCCGATTCAATCCCAACCCAAACCGACCCAACCATAACCTATCTCAACCTAACTCAAGTCCGAGTCCATCTAGTTCTAGTAATTCTGCACCTGCTAGAATCGATAAGGGTAAGGCATCCATGTTTCAGAAAGCTCCAAGCCCTAGCCCCAATGCTTGTTTTAGGTGTAATAACGTAGGTCACTATGCTAGCCAGTGTCCCACCAGGTCATTACACATAGGGGAGTTAAAAAAATAAGAGCCTGAACCTAATAATGAGGATGTAGAAGAAGAAGTTTATGAGGCTGAACCAGACTTGATAATGGAATATGAAGGAGATGAGGAGAAATTTGATCAAGTAGGGGTGGTTAGATATATTTTAACCCAAACCCAACCTGAGGAAGATTGGCATAGGACTAGCATCCTATAGACTTTTGTTAAGTTTAGGAATAAAGTATGTAAGATTATAATTGATAGTGGTAGTTGTGTCAATGCCATTGCTACTGAGATAGCTAAATCTTTAGGCTTGACCCTAGTTCCACACCCTGACCCTTATAAAGTATCATGGATAGATTCTACCTCTATGCCAATCAAGTCTAGGTGCCAAATCCTAATTAAATTGCAATCATATGAAGAATATGAATTTTTGAAAAGAGTGTTCTTGGTTCTACCTCCATTAGGAGTGGGCATGAGGCCCGTCTTTCCTTCACCTGTGGGAGTCGAGGGGTGTGAGACCCCACTTCCTTCGCTTTCGAGTGTCGAGGGGCGTGAGGCCCTAGTTATCTTCTCCCTTGCTGAGTCCCCTCTATAATCTTGGAACTTCTCCTTCATGGCCCCAGGTAGCGATTTGGGTGGGATGTCCTAGGCTACGCATGTAGTGAGATGGGTGGGATGCCCTAGACTGCATATAGTGGGGTGGGTGAGATACCCTAGAGGTAAGACGTCTCTCCGTGAAAGTAAGTCCCAAGTCCATAGAGTATCCATCTTTCTTTCCCCTACATATTTTTCTGCCTTCTTAACCCTAATCACAGGAGACTTCTCAACTCTCCAACGATCATCATCACCACATTAGCAAGCCAGTCAGGATATCATACCTCTCAAATGAAGCCTACCATGAGGAGTTTTTTGACCTCCTCATTGGTAGCCTTCTACCGTTCTAAGATGAAGCTCCTCTTCTTCTGCCTAACTGGATGATGATTGGGGTCGACGTTCAGCCTATGAGTTATCACCTCTGGTGGAATATCGGGCATGTCAACGATAATCCAGGCAAAGACATCTGCGTTGGCACATAGGAAGCCGAGCAGACAGGATCTCTCTTCTTCGACCAGCAAAGCCCCAATCTGTATCACTTTCAAGGGATCATCCCCCAAAGAAAAAGACAACAGGGGTTTGACCAGCTTGCTCTTTAGTTCCGATGTTGCTGGATTAGATTGGTTTATGGCGGGACTGAGATCCACTCCCCTTAGACCCGGGACGGTTTGCCAACAATGCTGCACCAGCTGCCGGGACCCCCTCATCTCCCCAGTCCCCCATGGGGTTGGGAATCGGACCAGGAGGCATTTCGTGGAGAGGTGGCATCAAGCAAATTGAGTCCTGGGTGCCCCAGGATGGCATTATAGGATGAGGGGAGCTTTACAACAGTGAAGGTCATAACAATGGTGCTTTGCTGGGGTGGTGTCCCAATGGTTATTGGGAGTGTAATTTCTCCCTCGACTCCAACTAAGTCCCCAGTGAAGCCTACCAGAGGCGTAAATACCGGTCTTATTTGGTCAGTGGACAAATTCATCCTTGTAAAGGTATCATAAAAAAGGATATCTGAGGAGCTTCCACTATCTACCATGATTCTTTTTATAGGGTGCTTGGCTATCATCATTTCGACGATGACAGCATCATTATTTAGGTTGTCTATCCCAGTTAAGCCTTCTCCCTCACAGGGGAGTACATCATCACTCTCCTCTCTCCCCCTAGCCCTCTTTGGGGTTTTTCCTACCCCCCAGGATATCATCCCTACCGGCTTCTCGGTGGGACGGTTGTCGATGGCAAGGGGTCGAGGCCCTTCGGTCTGGGCCGTAGAGGGTGCTCCCCCTTCCACATACTTGCCGAGGTAGCCGTGCTTGATCAGCCCTTCGATCTCCCTGTTCAGGTGGCGGCATTCCTCCATGTCATGGTTGTAGTCCCGGTGGAAGCGATAGTAGCGAGATTTGTCCCGCCTAGTCAATGGCTTTAGTGGTAGGGGTCAGCACAGAAAGTGCTCGCCCTTGATTTCCATCAGGATCTTAGCCCTAGGGACGAGGAGAGGAGTAAAACTCTCTTCGTCAGTGGGGTTGACCTTGGACCTGGACCCCGATCATGAGACCTGCACCATCCTCCAATATGGGTGGCTAGACATCTCCTAGATGGCCTGTCTCTTTGGAGGCCTCCCGTCCAACTCCCTCCTGGCCTGATCCGCCTCCTCGGAATGAATGTACTTCTGTGCCCAAAGAAGAATCTTCGAGTACATCTTCGGAGGCTTCTTGTCGAGGGAGTAGGTGAAGCAGGAGGTTCGCAGTCCCCTCTTCAGGGCCAGCATGGTGATAGACTCATCAAGGTTATAGATCTCCAAGATGGCAGTCTTGAACCGGGACACGTAGTCCCAGAGGAGTTCCTGGTCCTGCTATCGGATCGAGAAGAGGCTATCGGCCTCGCACGGTACCTTCCTGTAAGCATCGAAGTGCACCGTGAACTTCTCCTCTGGTTGAGGGAAGGAGTCTATACCTTTATGTTCGAGCCTGGAAAACGAGACTCGAGCGGCCTTCCACAGGGTGGCGGGGAAGGCGATACAAAGAAGAGTGTTGGTGACCTCGTGGACCCTCATAAAGGCCTTGTAACTTTCCAGGTGGTCCAAGGGGTCGGTTGTCCCATCGTAGGGATCAACCTGCAGCATTCGAAACTGGCTGGGAATCGGTTCCTCTTGAATCCTCTGATGGGATTTCTTTCAGGATGCTGGGGATCATGTAGCATGTGGAATTGACTTTCAAAACAAAATTTCATAGCATGATACCCTAACATGTATAATATGTATAGAAAACCCTAATTCCTAAGAACCCCTTGTGCAATATCAACTAATGAATCATAAAATAGAGTCAAGAAAAATACCTAGATCGTTGAAACCCAACTTTTCCACAAGGTTCACAAGCACAAACCCTCTAATGGTGATCCACACGAAACTCGGACCAAGGAAGAACTCCTTCAAGTTGCTTGGAGAAGTGGAACTCTTTCGGCAGCCTTTGGTCTATTGACCACTATAGGACATCTTGTCCTACTGAAGGGCACTCAAGACACTGTCCTAAACTACTTTAGGTTATAGGACTACCCTCCACTAGGACCCTATAGGCTTATGTCCTAAAATCAAGCCTTGTCCTAGTGTAGAAGAACTTGTCTTGACAAGACAAGTCTTGTCCTAAAATAAGGAGGGAGGGAGAAAGTGGAAGACTCTCAGACTCTCAGGAAAATAAAAACACTGATCTTCGAAGACCGAAGAAGAAGTAGTAGTGTTTCTCATTTCACAGTACCCCTATTTATAATCTCAGATGGGGCATGAAATGCTTCCCGACAACACTTATCAGATATAAAACATCATATCTGATAAGACTCTTCAGGAATGGAGAGTCATATCTATGTTCTTTCACTTACCAGATCAATCCCCATCATGCCATGTGTCAAATACTAGTTTCTAAGATAGGGAGATGCCTCTCTGACCTTCGAAGAGAAGGTGTGTAATGTGGTTATTCTTGATATATAAGAACCTCTGGTTGAGGAACTTCACTTGAAGGCTCATCAGTTTGTTGGTTATGTTCTTCACACAACTCAAGTAAAGAATCACTACATCCTTCTTGGATAAACTCATGTTCCAAGAATGTAGCATGCCTACTAACAATTATCTTCTGCTTAGTAGCATTATAAAAGAGGTATCCCTTACCTTCTTTTCGGTAACCAACAAACCCACACTTGTCAGCCCTAGCACTTAACTTATGCCCAAAGTTATTCTTGACATAAGCATGGCAACCCCAAATCTTTAAGTACTTAAGACTTGGTCTTTTACCATTCCATAACTCAAATGGAGTGCTACTTACTGACTTAGATGGAACCCTATTTAATATGTATGCAGCAGTCTCCAAGGCATGTCCCCAGAAGGAAATGGAAGATCTGTGAAGCTCATCATGGACCTCACCATGTCCAACAAGGTACGATTTCTCCTTTCTGCCACTCCATTTAACTGGGGTGTATAAGGAGGGGTCCATTCAGAAATAATGCCTTTGTCCTTGAGATGGTTCAAAAACTCTCTAGATAAGTATTCCCCTCCTCAATCAGATCGAAGAGCTTTAATACTAAGTCCAGTTTGTCTTTCAACCATACTCTGATATTCTTTAAACTTATCAAAGGCTTCGGACTTGTATTTCATAAGATACACATAACCGAACCTTGATAAATCATCAATAAAAGTGATGAAATAAAAATATCCTCCTCTGGTCTAAGTTGACATAGGTCCACATACATCAGTATGTACAAGACCTAACAATTCAGTTGCCCTTTCTCCATATCCAGCGAATGGAGACTTGGTCATTTTTCCTTGGAGGCAAGACTCATAAGTTCCTAATGATTGAAAATCATCAGGGTCAAAGTAATCCTCTTTGACTAACTTGTTTATCCTTGACTCACTGATATGACCTAACCGGCAATGCCAGAGATATATGATATTGATATTATCTCTTTTTCTCTTATTGTCATCTACAAGAAGTATTTCATCATTGAGTACTAAAGTTAGAAGACCATTCACAAAGCAACTATGCCCAAATATTGTAGTATTATGAAGAATAGAGCAACCACTGCTCTTTACACTTATTTCATATCCTTGTTGTAACAACAAGGATATAGAAATAATGTTTCTTACAATATTTGGCACATAGTAGCATTCTTCCAAACTTATGATATTACCCGAAGGTAATAACAAAAGATAGGTGCCCACAGCTTCAGCATATATGGGTTCTCCACTTGCCCCATATAATTTGAAGTCACCTTTCTTCAAATTTCTAATTCTGTGGAGTCCTTGTAAAGATTTACAAATATGTGACCCACATGCAGTATCTAATACCCATGAATTAGAAATAGATTCACTCAATGATAAATTAGTTTGTATCGTGTACAAATCCTTAGATGCACCACTTACATCTAGCTTCACATTTGCAAGACAAGTCTTGCAATCCTTCTTCCAATGCCCAAACATGCTACAATGGAAACAGGCTCCATCAGCCTTCTTCCTCAGCCAGTCCACATAGTTTGAATCGGTTAACTTATTAGCATCCAAGACCCCACTCAGTGATAAGTTTGAAGCCATTATTTAAATATCCTATATTTAATTAAAGAACAATATCAGTAGACCACTCAAGATGACATCCATAACTAGATAAGGACTTTCTATCTAATTATGTCTCCCACTATTTTCTTCAAATACCATAACCCTCAACTATGGTAAGCGAGAAACCTTTCCTGGTTTCCTTAGTAGGGTTGAGATCCTTATTCCTCATGAGTGCCTTGTGTATGCACAACAAACATACATGAGTTCAAAGGTAGGACAACCTTTTCAATTGCAACCCGTGCAATTCTCAACAATTATCTTTGCCTTTAAGACACTTATGGCCTTGTGTATGCACAACAAACCATAATGTCTTAGTTTAGTCGGACCCTTCATTTCTATATAGCCATGATTGAATAATGTTACCCTTGTGTATGCACAACAAAGCAACATTTCCAACCATGCCATAAAGCACTAAGTGCACCAAGACAAATCTTATATCAAATCCTAGAGTAGGCCTTGTGTATGCACAACAGACCTACTATAGTCTTGATATAAATTTGGCTTAGCATGAAGGAAGGAAAAATATAGTACACTTAACTAATTAGCATTACCAAATTAAGATTTAGATATGACCAAATTGGCCAAGTGAGTGGAAGGGGTAAGGGGGTCCCCCCATTGCTTTCCTTAGACACCAATTAGATTGGCCAGGTCAGTCAACAGAACCAATTAAAAACCTCATTTCCTTTACCTTCCCAGAACCACTTGCTTAGACACCAATTGGCTGATCAAACCCTAGCCGGTTTTGCTTTTTGACTAAGTTTTATACTATGACTAAATATGATTTTTTATGAGGGCTTTTATGGTCTCAAAACACATTCTAAAATTATCATGATAATAATGTTTATTACTACTAGTATAAACATAAACATGATATCCAAGTTTATAACAAATATAAACCCAATGCATATCACTCTAGCATATGCATTAAAATTCATGTCATCAAGCATATTACCCTAATATGCATATCATTATATGACAATTAGCATATTATCCTAATATGCAAATCAAGACATGATAAAATACCTTTCACCTCACTTATTCATGGGATATGGCTACAGCGGTACCCCTACACGCCATAGGAGACCCATTGAATGGGAAGAGAGGGCCTTTAAACCCTACTTGGCTTCTATGACCGGACGGCCATGGTGACTAACCCAATCCAAAGCAATTACTTGGTTCATGCATAATTTCATATTGACATAATATCATACATATGAACATGGTCGAGTCGACTCGATAAGGTTCGGGTCGGCTCGGTAGTGGAATTTAATCAAACTCCAAAATGATTCATAATTGGAATGCCACAAGGATAGCTCTGATACCACTGATGGGATTTCTCCCAGGGTGCTGAGGATCATGCAGCATGCAAAATTCACTTTCAAAACAAAATTTCATAGCATGATACCCTAATATGTATAACATGTATAGAAAACCCTAATTCTCAGGAACCTCTTGTGCAATATCAACTAATGATCATAAAATAGAGTCAAGAAAAATACTTGGATCGCTAAAACCCAACTTTTCCATAAGGTTCACAAGCGCAAACCCCCCAATGGTGATCCACACGAAACTCGGACCAAGGAAAAACTCCTTCTTCAAGTTGCTTGGAGAAGTGGAACTGTTTCGGCAGCCTTTGGTCTATTAACCACTGTAGAACACCCTATCCTACTGAAGGGCACTCAAGACACTATCCTAAACCACTTTAGGTTCTAGGACTACCCTCCACTAGGACCCTATAGGCTTATGTCCTAAAACCAAGCCTTGTCCTAGTGTAGAAGAACTTATCTTGACAAGACAAGTCTTATCCTAAAACAAGGAGGGAGGGAGAAAGTGGAAGACTCTCAGACAGACTCTCAAGAAAATAAAAACACTGATCTCAGAAGATCGAAGAAGAAGAAGTAGTAGTGTTTCTCATTTCACCATACCCCTATTTATAATCTCAGATGGGGCGTGAAATGCATCCCGACAACACTTATCAGATATGAAACATCATATCTAGTAAGACTTTTTGGGAATGGAGAGTCATATCTATGTTCTTTCACTTACCAGATCAATCCCCATCATGCCATGTGTCAAATATGAAGAGGCGTGACTCTTCATGTGCGTGCCACCTTTCACACCTTTTCAAGCCATCCCATTCAAACTTTAAACCAGCCTTTTGACTTGTCAAGGTATGGGGATTGAGATAAGAGGAACCTTCCTGATGAAGCTTCTAGAGTCTCATCTGCAGAAGGACTCTCAGTCCATCTGGCGCCATACTTTCTCCCGGGTGCACCAAAGGGTGCCAATAGTCTTTTCATTTCCATTTAGTCCACCCAAAGAATAAAATTGACTTTGTCAAACATATGCAATATGAGTGTCATTGGAAAGGGAATCAAATAAGCTTTCTGACCATATCTTTTATTTTCAGATCAGAGGTCTGTAACTCATTCTGTACCTTTTTGAAGTTAAGGTATCATTTAGGTACCAAGAGTCCCATGCCATTGGGACTCTTCATATATGGTGCCTAACATGCCCAAAAATCCAAATAAAAATTAGATCAAGCTCTAATTTGGCTAGCCCCACTTAGGACTCAACCTAATTTAGGTTTCCTATAATTAGGTTAGCCCAATTAGCAAGCAACCGAATCCAATCCAATTGGGTTAGAAATTAGGTTAGTCTACATATGCTAGTATGCAATCTGGCTAACCAATTAGGATCCTATGACCCTAATTAAAATATGAATGACTTTCTTTGGCCAAGTCTCTATTGTGTGTGATCCATTGGGTTTCACATCTAGCCAGCAGTAGGTTTAGGTTTGAGTCGATTCGATCCGATCGAACCCGATTGACCTAATAAGGTCAAATTGGCTCACCTAATTGTCCAATTCAAATCACACATTGAATTGACTCATGAAACCAAACCAATTGGTTCATGAAAACCTACAAAACAAGATTGATGTTTAGTAATGTGTCATGCCTACTCGGAAGATGAGGAATTTGATAAAAAATACCAAAATATCCTTCAGTAGTAAGTTACCGTGTAATTCAATCTTTCGATCACCCATTATCTCGATTAAGTGATAGGTATGGATATATGTCAAACCCTAACACTTAATCATATCGAATCTCAGCTCGATCATGAGGATTTAACTGATGACTAATTAGATTCCACTAATCTTATCCTGCTTTGATCAAAGGCTCCTTGAGTCTCTCATCGAAGAGATTGCATGGGATAACAATTTCTCTTATCAGGAATGATCGATTCCTTGTTAGTCCACTCACATCCTTCGTACACCTTCCACCATACCCAGAATACCCCGTACATGCCACAATGGTATGAATGAGTATGAACCAAAGTATGGCTTAGTGTGCACAAGGAACCATGGTGACCTCAGGTCTAAAGATCACATGCACAACTTCTACTCTGGGATCTATCTTTTGACAAGTAGTAAGACTTCCATAAGATAATCCCGATGTGGATCAGTTAAGTATACTCATATCCTGATGAGCACCCTTATCTTTGTATTAGTATCTCTACACAAGTGGTTGTGAGATCAACCACCCTCATCAACTGAGCATACATAGGATAAGCTAGTCTTTTCGGATTTATCGATCCCCGAACCGATGGTCCAATGACTAGGAACATTCTAGATTAGGGTTTATAGGAATTAGGTCTCACTATTATGAACTTCATCATAACCCTAACTCCATTGCCCTAATTTATGGGTTCATCATAATCAATAAAAAAATATGACACAGCAGTATATGATGAATCAAATGTCTTTATTAATATGAAAGTATGTCATACATGAGCTGAAAGTTTACAAAAAGGCCCTCATAATGTTTGGCTCTTAGGGCACTTTTTTATCATCCTCTTCAAAAAGGGTGGATGGTTGTCGTAACCCATGGGCTCGCTGGGGGAGCCCTGCACTTCTACAAATCGCCGAGCCAAATTCGCCAGCTTGCGCTTATGCTTTTTGAGGCACCTTTCCGCTCGGCAGTGGATGGCCACATCAGTCGACCCCTCAGCGAAGGACGTCGAGGGTAAAGGTAGATCGAAGCAGAGGAACTTGTGCCTGAGTTCCCAGCCATGCCGGTGCTGCTGGTACGAGGGCACGCGGTGGTCCGAGACCAGGGAGCAGCTCTCCTGGTTGATCGGATCACACTGCAGCCTCTAGCCATTCACCTGGTGAGTCTCCTTAGGGGGTGATGCCACATGCAGTGGCCCCTCCCGGAAGGATAGGAGACTGGTGCAAGGATTAGCTGCGTGAGCTGTCAGAGTCCCTGGCTGTTGCTGTGTTTCCAGAGAGCGTTGCCTCTGGTAGAGCTGGTGCACCGTCATGGCTAGGAGCTAGACCTAGTGGGCGAGCACAAAATACTGGGGGTCCACCAGAGGTGGCTGCAACAGAGGGGGATGATCCCTCTCCGGGTGTTGGTTGCTACGGTGAGGGGGTCCCCCGCTCGACTGGCGGGGGCTTCTTGGGCTCGCATGGTCACCATCGAACTGTGAGCACCCGTGGGATCTTCCTTGCTATGGGGGGAGTGATGTTTTATTCTGACCGGTCTACCCCCTTCCTGGCATGCCAATCTGTTACCGCCCGGATTGTCGTGGCCTGTAGCTCTGATGCATCAGGTCCCCGCCGGGTCCTTGGTTCCTGTCTTATGGTTGGTTCGCTAGGCTCGCCCGAGGATCCTACAAGATAGAGGAAAACCTTAGGCCGGGGATTCCAGGAAGGCACTCTGATGATCAAATCAATGGGATGATCGAGGGGAACAGATATCTCTAAGATGAAGAGCTTGGAGAACTCTCCGCTTCCAGAGGGTGATAAAAAGAAGATAATAACACGAAAATCAAAAGAGTCTCTGTTGCTCTTCTTTGCTTTGATTCTCTTAACTGTACTTACCTTTTTCTGTGGGTCTTATATAGACGGGAGGCTTTCCAGGGGGTTCTAGGTTCTTTCCTTCGGAGGAGACTTTCTATTGCCTGCTATTGCCTCTCTCCGACTCGTTCTGTGCCTGAGCCTCCAGCCATAATGAGATGTTGTCACTTTGGAGGAGACCATCCAGGTGCTACAAGGCATAGGGCTGTAGGGGATGCCCTTCTCTGGGAGGTCCAGGCATCCTGTCATGGAAGCTACAGTCTTTTAGTCATGTGGTCATCGACGTGTTGGCATACCGCAAGGCTGGGAGCTTGGTGTTGTCAAGATCGTGCAGATCGTGCGCACGACACACCGCAGGGAGGGGGGCTTGCACCCATGGCAAGGTATATGCCACCTCTCGGAGGCTCAGGATGGCCAGGTACTCCGTGGCAGGAAATGCGCCCTCTCTCGGAGGCTCAGGGTGGCCAGGTGCTTCGCTACCCCCGTTTTGACTGCTAACTTCCCCCCTCTTTGCACCTTTGGCGGCAAACCATTCTCCTGGTGGGAGGGCCTGCTTCGGAGAGGCAGACTTGATCTCAACCGGGAGCTAACCTCAAATGGGGGCTCGCCCAATGAACCCTGTCTCAACTAGGCGCTTACCCTAAAAGGGCGGTCCCTTCTGGAGAGGTGGACTCGACCTCGACCGGGAGCTTACCTCAGATGGGGGCTCACCCAATAAGCCCAGCCTCGACTGGGGGCTATCCTCGAAAGGGCGGTCCCTTCTGGAGAGGCAGACTCGACCTCGACCGGGAGCTTACCTCAGACGAGGGGCTCGCCCAATGAGCCCAGCCTTGATTGGGAGCTGACCTCCGAAGGGCGGTCCCTTCTGGAGAGGTGGGCTCGATCTCGACCAGGAGCTTACCTCAAACGAGGGACTCATCCAATGAGCCCAGCCTCGACTGGGAGCTGACCTCGGAAGGGCAGTCCCTTTGATTCTTCATCATGCGGCCTTGCCCAGGTGGCAGGCTTCTTGCCGCCGTGGCCGTCCGTAGGCTCCATTTGATGGATGTCGCTGCATCGGTCCACGTCAGTGGATGTCACCATATCAATTTTCTTTTTATGTTATGTTTATTTTAAGTAGAAGGAATAAGAGGTAAGATTTAAATTTGGTTAATTAGGTATGAGAGAAAAAAATAAATTAAGTTAGGAATATAAAATAATTAGATATCCTATAATGAAAGCAAGAAATCAAATCTACTATTTAAGATAATCAATTAAAAGGTTAAGTGGATTTATTTCTTTTATTTCTTTAAATTAATTTAAAAAGAAAGAAGCTAATGAAAAGAAAATAATTAATGCTAAAAAGGAAAGAAATCTAGGATTGAGATTGATCTCACCAAATTAAAGATTTTCTTTCTCTTTTTCTTTTCTTCTTTTTTTACAAGAAAAACAAAAAAAATAGTAAACAAAATTTACAAGAAATCAAAAACTCTAGCATTCATATCTTTTCCAGCAATGGTGCTAAAAACTTGATAGATTATGATATTATTGTAGGATACTGTGATTATAGTTTAGATATTTAATTTCTAAAAACTTAAAAACATGTAGCAAGTAGTGAGTCGGGTCGATTTCAAGGTAGTGCTTTTTAATGATTTGAAATCTTTGGTTTTTTTTTAAAGAAAAAAAAAGTGGAAGTCAAAAAATAGAAATTAAAATTATAGAAAAAATAAACTCAGTACTAGAATATATTATTTAGATCCTAGTATCTACTTGCAATAAAAGTAAACGACATAAATTTAAAGACAATGAAAATAATATTTGGATTAATCAAAAGTAAAATCTTATTACAAGAAATTAAAAAGAATAATTAAATAAACTAAAAACAACCGTAAATAAAGTTATAACAAAGATTGAAAGTAGATTGGTATAGCTTTGTTGAGAAGACGGTTGATGAACTTCTCTCTTTCTTCGTGTTGCTTAGAGCGTATTGGGCTTCTTCTACTTCTACCTTTTTGGATCTTTGGTGGGGGCACCAGGATCTGACACGAATTACTGGGCCCTATCTGGTTTACAAATTAAGGTTTTTTTGAGCTCTTAACAATGTGTCAAGTTTTGTAATGAAATTAGTCCATTTAAGTTAAGTTGAGTCCTGTAATAAGTTCAGACAAAAAGTCCAATTGAGTTGTCTCAATCCTAGTCTAGTTCCATTGAGTCCTGTAAGTTTATGTTCAGTCCAGTACAAGTCCACTTTTATACAAGAGGAGGAGCACCAGTCAAAGCCTTCACCAGGCCCTCCTAAAACCAAGCAAGTCCAAACCCATGAAGCTCCACACATGAAGATACCAGGGAATATTCTTCTAGTGCCCATCCCAGGGTTTCCAGCCCACCAGGAGGCCCTTGCGCCAAGCCTCCTTGATGACTGCCCAAGCCCAATTGGAGATGCCCCTTGCTACCCTAAAGTTCAAGCCCAAGTCCATTTAGGCATCCAAGCCTAAGAGGAAGCTTTTGACCAAGTCAAAGAAGGAGAGAAGACCAATTCTAACAAGGAGATCTTATTTTATTTCTACTCAAATTGTGTACTCCTAGTTCTAAGCAACCTTGTAATCCTTCTCCCAATCAAATTTTGTATTTCTATCCTAACTAGGAGAGGGCATGAGAACATCTATAAAAACCCCATCCCTCCCCCTCTTGTGATCAACACTTATTGATGAATCAAAACTCTGTTGAAATTTTGTAAAACTTGTGTTCTTGTGTTGAGATGTGTGAGTGTTACTTGTGTGCCCTAATTTCTCCAAGCCCTAGCCACCCAAAGCTATCTTCATCCAAGCCCTAACATGCCCCAAGGAAGGAAGCCCTAAGCCATCCCCAGCAAGAAGCCTTCTTCCTCCTCTAGCTGCCAGCATCAGCAAACCCTAACTCCATTCTTTTTCAAACCCTCGTTCCTTTTCTTTTGCTTTCTTATTTGTTCTCTTACTGACCTCTGATACTTGCAGGATCCCCGAGGTGTTCACCTCCAAAGAGGGGGCCCTCTTTGCCTCTTGGACTGAACCTCAATAGCTGATTGATCTGAAGAACTACAGGCTTGACTTCCAGGCGATGATCCCGAGTATTGTGTGACCCCATCTTCGATCAGATCTTCAATCATTGTTCAGTACAATCCTTCCCCCTCCTGATTTATGATTTATTGAAGGTATGCTTGAAGGAAAACCTGGTGCAGTAGAAGCCTACCCTAGGCATGCAACAATAGGGAGCAAGTATTGCATAATTAAATTTTTTTAAGCATGCAGCAGAAAGTACCTACTCATGCACAGGATCTAACATATTATGATGCATATTACAAAATATACATGCATGTATAAGCAATTGCAATAATAATAAAACATACGATAACAACTAGATCTAGGCATGCATGATAACCAAAATAAAATATACCTGATCGAAGAGGATTCTCTCAGTCTTCAGAATTAATTAGCAACCGGTTGAACTCTTTCAACAGCAAATAAGATCTGTAACGGCAAGAAGAGATCGATCGATCCAAACTCTCGAGGTGTCCACGTGTCCACCACTCTAGAGTATCCACATGCAGGGCTCTCACTGATCCAACTCCCAGATGAATGCTAGTCCATCATAAATCCATAAATTGGTCAGGGACAGATGGAGCAGGGAATATCAAATAATCTTCATGGACGATCTTCTCCAAGACCGCCTAAACTTCATGAAGAGCACACAGAAAATAATGATACCAGGAAGGAATACACGGATGCAGAACAAATTTCCGCATGCAGAGATTCAACCCAAAGGCTCCTTCTTTGCTCTATCTTATCCCCTGTTACAACACATGTAACTTCCTTCTTCCATAAACTTACGGCCTGCTGTCCAGAAAAATGAGACGAGGTAACCCAAAACTATCTCATGGCAAGCAACCGGCCTTCTTCCTTCCTCTCTCACGGCCTGCAACCAGGAATACAAGAGGCCGAGAGACCACAAGCCACGGCCTGGTTTTCTTCCTAACCTCACACCACACGGCCAGCCACCAACAAATATCTCAGGCGGAGAAAACAAACCGTGAAAGAAGAAAACAGATCAAATCCAAAAACCCCTTGGAAAAACTCTGATCGATGGTGGCTGCTGGGACTGCTTATTATTCTCTGCACTCTCTTCCTTCTTACTTCTCTCTTGCTCCTCCTCATATGGCATCCCCTGTTTAACAAAACAAAAAAAAATGCAGGCTGTGAAAACCAAGAGCATCGAACGGAGGTGGAGCAGGGAACCGAAGGCTTGCTGCTCCTCTCTTTGATCTATCACGGCCTTCATCTCTGATCGTTGGAGAAGCAAGCAATAACCTGGCTGGAAGAGATCATCGAGTGCCATAAATATACCGTGAAGAAGAGACGTGCGGGAGAGAAGAACAGAGGATGTGTAGGAGATCACCACCGAGAGATCGAGAAGAGCCAAACTGTGTGGGAGAAGATCACCGGAAGACGTATGGGAGAAGAACACTTAAGAGGGCCAATCCAAATTGCAGCCGAACTCAATGAGATCTCATCTCATTTGAATCGGTGAAACAGGGAAGGGGAAGCCACGTTGAACTATTCACCGTGTAAGCCAATCCATGAAGAGACCGGTTCAACTATTTCAAATAAAACCTGATTTATTTATGTAAAACCAAAACTTGGTTCACTAATTTCAAAAATTGGTTTAATAAAACCCTGTCTGACTAAACCCAACCAATAATAAAAATGGATCCAGTCCTAGTCTTCCGGGAATAATTTTTGGTTGACCCAAACCCATCCTGGTCGATCCAAATCAGACCAGAAAAATCCAATGTATGCTCAATTAACCCATTTGACCTAAATACCGAAATGATTCCCAATCGTTGATCGGTTCCTGGATCAGAAAGAAATTCTCGATGGCGTGTGACCTCATAGGCTCGAACCTAAACGGTAGCACTTGAACACTTCCAGTACCAGCACAAGATACTATCTAGCAATGGATCCCGGCGTCCAGATAGACCGAAGATGCGAGAGCAATCTATCGAACCTCTGGCATATGGTTACCGTATAATTCATCCCTTTGACCTCTAATACTCAGGATGACCTAGGATTAGAATGCCACCCTAACTGAGTCAATCCACAACATGTCTCATCCTCACAAGTCCAGTGACTCCTTACTAGGACTACCTTGGTCAAGGATTTGCTAAATTGAGATACTGCGAGACATTCAATCCAAACAATTTAGACAGGTCAATTCCATTTTGGTCCACCATTGCTCCACAAGTACTTGCCTGTACCCAGAAACCTTCCATCACCGGATTAGAAATCCGGGTAGTCCGGCACTAAAGCACAGGAAGTTGCTTGCAAGCTACCATCGTGACCTCAGGTCGGAGGGACACATATACCCATATCCAATCGCGAGCAATCCTTTGGTAGAAAAGGAGCTCCACGGAGTCACGTTCAATGAGATGTCGCGCATCCCACTTGCAGATCACATCAGTATCACCACACTCCTTTGGTCAAGAGGACAATCAAACGATGTGAATCACAACAACCTACACTTGATACATTGCCATCATGTACAATGTATCCTTTGGTTGTAAACCTTTTAAAGGACCACTCGACATATCCTTTCTATATCGAAGTCGGTGCAGTCCTAAGGACTTCATCACATAAATTGAGTTCATTGAAGGGAAATGAATGATGTGATGAGCTGCCAAAACAATGTTTTATTAATTCATATACAGATTATAATACTGAGTACAACCACTTACAACCTAGATGACTGGCTTTGGGACACAATTCCCAACAACGCTATCCTAACCAGGGGTTTCTCAATCTCCGAGGTCCTCCTTTTATTATTTTGCATGAGTCTATATGCGGGTATGTTGGATCTTTGCATTGCTAATTTACCTGTTAATCTTTACTTGATTTCGGGATATTAGCCTCCAATAAAAATCTCTAAAAAAATTATAAAAAAATTAGTTTCTATTTTTCTGCATTCATGTTAGTCTTAGGTTCATCCCCCATCAATCTTGATCTTGGAAATGGTATAGGCATCTAGATGGTGTAGGCATCAAAACTCTCCTCTAAGATACCTCTCTTTTAGAAGCCAACTTGTAATCCAAAACTGTCTTCTATCTATACTATACCATCTTCCCAGAATGATTTCTTTTATAGCCTAGGGTCCTTTAAATAGAAGGAAAATAAACTTATTTGGTATCAAACTATGCATTAGACTTGTTGTAGAATTGTTATTCAACCCATGGCTATTAGATCGCCTCAAATCATGTTGAAATCACTGCATCACATACTCATCAAAGCCCAAATCCTAGTTAGGAGGTATTATGGTCGTCGGATAGCTTTAAGTCATATTGAAATCGACCAATCTAGCCATCAGATTCCCCACAATCACCTAGATCACGCGTTAGAAGCCCTTCTCAAGTTTGGAATCTCTATTAGCCGTTGGATTGGCATGGAAAACAATTGAGAGTTGATGGATGGCCACAAGAAATATGGCCAATAGACTTTCATCACCTTTTTATTTTTTTTATAAACCAAAAATGATTGGAGATAAAACCTGACGATTCGAGGTGCTCAGATTTTCGCTACCTCTCCCCATCAAATAGTGAGCAAGTCAACTTGACATCACTAAGACATCGACGGATAGATCGGAGAGATGAAAGAACCCTGATCATACTTACCTGTTATTACTAAGACGTTGGCGAGTAGAATGCGGAGAAGAAAGAATCATGACCTTTCACTCACGCTAATTATTCCAAGCTCGAGATTAATTCTAAATTTAATCAAGTCATCCTCGAAATTATTATTCGAACTCGGGATCGATTAGTAGTGAGGCAAGCTCTCTACCAACTGGACTATCACTTTAGCGATAGACTTTTATCATTTTAGGTGATCTTGCCCACCATTAGATTCCTTGATGGATGCTTCTCATCCACACGATGGCATGAAAAGGCCAATGCCCACTCCTTCCCGCCAAACGCCATTGCATTAAATGCTTCCCAAAACAAGCCACTAACATTAATTTCTTCCTGAAACAAGCCACTGGCACCAAGCAAACCAAACACCGCGTGAAACACTATACTTGCTATTCTTGTAGACTGATGGTCCATGTAGACCATGTGGGTTGTAGACCACCATGGACTAGGCCTTTAAACGGATTTTGGATTTGAGTTTTGAATCTATTTGAGCTTCGATTCAAGTCTACTTTGCATCTTCTTGAGCCGTAGATCAAATTCTTTATGGTGGCATACATCTTTTCTTTATTTGTTAAATACTTTTCACAACAATTTTAGGATTTTAAACTTTTCCGGTGACTTGAGTATCCTATTAAATAAAAAAGAAATATAGATTAATTTTTTTTTTTAATGGATATGAAGTTATTTTGATGCTTAGATTGATCAGTCAACTTGATATCTACTTTTCATAAATATGCTCTAATTTTATTTTTTTTAAAAATTATTTTTAAAATACTTAATTTTATAAGAAAGTCTAATTTAGTTATGAAACTAGTATTTTAGAAATTTTAGCACCATTAAATACTTAAAATACTTAAAATAATTGTATAAATAAAGAATTTATTTTATATATATATATATATATATATATATATATATATATTCATACATAAACATATATCCATATATGTATAGTATATAAATATAAATATACATACATACATACATACATACATACATATAATATATATTGTTATATCCAATCGGCTTACCCTCGAATCAAACCTCAGCCCGATCGAATTGAAGGCCCGACAAGCCCACTCCAGTGGAGGTCTGATCGACCCCCTTTAGCAGAGGTCTGATCGATCCACTTCAGCGGAGGTCCGACCAACCCCCTTCAGCGGAGGTCCGATCAATCCACTTCATCAGTGGTCTGAACGATCCACTCCAGCGAAGGTTCAACCAACCTCCTTCAGTAGAGGTCCGACCAACCCACTTCATCAGTGGTCCGCATGACCTACTCCAGTGGAGGTCCGACCGACCCCTTTCAACATAGGTCCGACCGACCCACTTCATCAGTGGTCCGAACGACACACTCCAACGGAGATCTGATCGATCCCCTTCAGCAAATGTCTGACCGACCCACTTCATCAGTGGTCCGACCAACCCATTCCAGCAATGGTCTGACCGACCCACTTCAGTAAGGCTTGTATTGGCCCAAGGCGAGCCGCTTCAAGGATGGCCCAGGGGCTCTAGAAGCTCCTTTTCGCTGGTACCAGAATTTTGTTGTAACAGAATCCTGACACATCAGCACCACTACTTTACAAACCTCATGACACAACCCTATCTTGGTGCCACATGGCCACTAACCGAGATTCTTCTAGGGGCAGATCGGTCATTCCCTGCTTAGCCCCTAACAGATTCTGGCAAGGTTCCGCGTCTATATAAGGTAAAATGGGGGACTCCGAGTGGTAAGAGAGCTTTTCCCTTCTCCACGAGCTTATCTCCTTCGATTCCTCCATTCTATTGCTCCAAGGCTCCCACTAACTTAGCTATTGGAGTGTCCCCCGCCGGAACACCACTGGCCCATGGGACTTTCTTGCAGGAACCGGTAGACGCGCACTCCAGCCAGCTCCAGGAATCCGGTCCGAGAGATTCAGCGACAACAGATTGGCGCTAGAGGAATGACTGAACCTCCATTCTTGTTTTCCTTCCCTAAAAGGAGGAATCAACCGCTAAGTAGAGCAATGATACAAGGAAGAGCCCAGAATACCTCCATCAGGAGAGGTCACTCCCCGTCAAGATCAGAAGAACCTTTCAAGGAGAATGATGCCGCCCAACGTACCATCACCCTGGGACAACAGCAGTTCCAGGCCCTTCTAAACCTCATTGATACCCTTGCTGCTGCAATTCAAAACCTCCAAGATGCGACCAATAATAGACAGCAGCCGCTCGCAGCATCCCAAACCAACTATCAACCTGTTGTTGAGAAAAGTCGACAGCAAGGAGCCCCTCATCTCCGCTCCCACGCGGCCCTAGAGCCCCGAAGGTCTTAGAGGGCTCATGCTGACGGAAAGAGAGTGAGGTCCCCCTCACTCTCCTCTGCAGACTCAATCCCTAACGATGATCAGTGCCGCGATGAGGACCCGAGAGACTACACCAGCAAGCTCCAGTGCATGGAGGAGCAGATCACTGAGCTGGTTGATCGGTGAAGGCCGACGGGGTGCAGGCGTATGACTCTCGCCTGCCTTTCTCCACCAGAATCATGGGGGAAGCCATCCCCCATCACTTCAAAATCCCTCATGTGGATGCTTACGATGGCACCACGACCCTTTGGATCATCTGGGCACTTACAAGGCCCACATGATGGTATAGGGCACCTCCGACGCCCTTCACTGCATCACCTTCCCTGCAACACTTAAGAAGGCAACTCGGATGTGGTTCTCCGCCATCCGACCAGGTACGATTCACTCCTTTCCTCTGTTGAAAAAACTTTTTCTGTCCTATTTCAGGACTTGCAGTCGGACGCCGAGGAACACGGATTGCCTCTTCCTCGTGTAGTAGAAGAAAGGAGAAACCCTCCGAGATTACATGGCTCGATTCAATTCATCAGCCATGATATTCCGGACCTAAATGAGTACGTAGCTATGTCGGCCTTCAAGAAGGGGCTACGATTGTCCAGGTTCACTTTCTCCCTAGACAAGAAATTTTTGACAAGCTACTCCGGCTACTAGCTCGGGCAGAGAAATACACCCTAATAGAAGAACAGGCGGCAAGCCGATGCCAGGGTGAAGGGAGGTTGGCTCCCAAGAGGAAGAGTGACAAGGCTCCCGAAGTCCGACCTCCCAACGATGGCATCAACTCGACCCGACACCGCAGCCCTAAGTCGAAGGACTTCCCCAAGAGGTTCGAGATTTATGCACCTCTCTCCCTCTTGAGAGAGAAAATCATTATAGAAATAGAGAACGAGACCTTCCTACAAAGGCCTCACCCGATGAGGAGCCCCTCCGCATCAAGGAGCAAAGACAAATATTGCTGGTTCCATCGTGACCACAGGCACAGCACAGAAGATTGCCTTCAGCTGAAGGACACGATCAAAGATCTGATCAGGCGGGGGTACCTACACAAGTATGTCCTGAAGGTGAAAAGCACCTACACCTAGCATACAATATACAAGAAAAGAGGGCAGAAGGATATGAATTTTAAAATAATTTTAAAGTATGCACAGCGGAAGGCTCGGTAGATAGATCTAAACGATCTACCGATCTGCCTGCAACAGGAACTAGTATAAAGATCTAGCATGCATATAACATCAAAAGCAAGAGAATATATATAAAAGTACTGATACGGGATGGATGGGTAGGATCGTTGGCGAGCCTAGAAGTCACCCAAATTAGAGTACTAATTTTTTTAGTATTTTTTTTAGGGGTGGCGAAGGAATAGTAGGGATGGAAGATAGGGATCTAGATCTCATGGACTTTGGGACTCACCCTAATGAAGAGACCACTCACCTCTAAGGCATTACACCCTCCTCGATACTTGGAGGCACTAGGATGAATCTCAAAGGTCACGAGGGGATAAAGAAGATGGAATGGGAAGGGGATAACTAGACATGACCTCACATCATGTCCTGGGGTTGGGTCTCACACCCTCTCCTCACGGAGTGGAAGAAAAGAATCCCTCTTTCCTAAAACACATTTTTAATTGACCAAACTCTTTTTTACAAAGGACTGAGGGTGGTATTTATAGACATGTCCAACCCTCATTTAAATTTGAATACAAGATAAAAAGATAGGGATGATTCAAATTCAAATACAAGATAGGATAAAATAAGCCTATCCATATCCTAACCAACTAAATCCTAATTCAAATTTCAAACAAAAGATAAATCCTAAATAAATAATTTTCAAATTTAAATTCATTTACTGCTCCAAAATCCATGTTGCTCTGGGATTCGTGCAGGCTGATGTCCCCATCATTCTCCTGAGGTGGGGAGACCTCGACTTCGTCGAGTCAGGCTCAGATCCGCTAGCCATGAGACATCTCTGAAAATCATGCAGTTCTTAGATCCCTATGCTTTGAGAACCATGCTACTTTGAGAAGTGTACAGGACCTAAAGCCGGCAACGGGAGAATCGGCACTGCTTTCACAATCGTGTGAGCTTCTCTTTCTTTTCCACGGGATGCTGAATGGTGGAACAGGGGGAAGGGGCTTCCGGCAGGCTTCACTGGTGGTGGTGCTGAGCAGAGATGGCATAACTGATAGGTCAATGGCCAGGTGTAGGCTCGGCCGCAGTTGAGCTGGGATTGGCCATTTTGGCTGCTTTGAATTTCCAATGGCGACGGTGAGGGTTCTTTGGTCAAGAGGAAGACGACTGTGGTGATGCTAATCTGATGATCTTCAGCCATAGAAGAAGAAGATAGTCGCGAGCTCGGATAGCACAGGGTGGAGGGGATGGCTTTCAGAGGGCAGTCCGATGGGCGATTGGATCGGTGACCGAACGATGAAGGAAGGGGCTTTACGGGAGATAGCGGCGATTGCGATAGCAGGGGCGTTAGCTGATCGTTGTTCGTGAGGGATCGAATATGGCTTGACTTGGCCGAGGGATCTCTCCGAACGGGTAGAAGGAGGTGGACAATGAGGGGGGCAGTGAAGTGGATCCATCGTAGAGGGCAGCAGCGGAGCAGCAGAGGTCCTCGTCGCCATCATGGAGCTCGCAGCAGCGGCCATCGCCCCAGTCGAGGACGAGGTCACCGGACTTGGAACACGAGATCTGCCAGAAGATCGCGGAGGCCCAAGGCGAGGCCGGGCGGTCGACGAGGTCCTGGAGCTTATTCTGGAGGTCAGCGTCACCTCCGATAGCAGTAAGGAGGCCGTCGGAGGACACGTGGTTGAAAAAGAGATGGGCTTGCCGAAGGAGGCAGCAGAGGTGGGGGAGGTGAGAGCTCGGCGAAGGGCTGCTCGTACTGGGTGACGTTGGTCTCCGGGTTCTAGTAGTAGAGGTACCCGATGCTCCCATCCACGGGGCCTTCCAGGGTTTGGGAAGCGTCGGGTCCTCCGAGGCATACCTCGGCCTGCTCGATAAAGCCGATGCCAATGCGGTCATCCTCAGAGATCTTTTCTTCTATCACGGCATTAGGTTGATCGATTGAAAGCAGAAACACCACAGAGAGAGGACTGAGGGTCGGTGGAGGAGGCTGGTCTTCGCTGCTTTTAGAAGACAAGTCCGATGGAGAAGAACCCAACGCTGTATGGCCGCATCTGGAATGGAAAAGAGAAGGGGTTGGGGAAGGGATCTGGTAAAGGATTGGAGAAGGGATCGTGACCATATGGGCAGTGGATCAAGAGCAGAGGAGGGAGAACAGCGGAACTGGTGAAGGGACCTTCGATGATTCGGGAAGAACAAACATACCCTAATCCTCTAGCTCTGATACCAAAATTGATGCAGGACGGAGGGGTAGGATCATTGATGAGCCTAGAAGTCACCTAAATTAGGGTACTATTTTTTTTTTGTATTTTTTTTTAGGGGTGGCGAAGGAATAGTGGGGATGGAGGATAGGGATCTAGATCTCATGGACTTTGGGACTCATCCTAATGAAGAGACCTCTCACCTCTAAGGCATTACACCCTCCTCGATACTTGGAGGTGCTAGGATGAATCTCAAAGGTCACGAGGGGATAAAGAAGATGGAATGGGAAGGAGATAACTAGACATGATCTCACATCATGTCCTGGGGTTAGGTTTCACACCCTCTCCTCACAGAGTGGAAGAAAAGAATCCCTCTTTCCTAAAACTCATTTTTAATTGACCAAACTCTTTTTTATAAAGGACTAAGGGTGGTATTTATAGACCTGTCCAACCCTCATTTGAATTTGAATACAAGATAAAAAGATAGGGATGATTCAAGTTCAAATACAAGATAGGATAAGATAAGCCTATCCATATCCTAACCAATCAAATCCTAATTCAAATTTCAAACAAAAGATAAATCCTAAATAAATAATTTCCAAATTTAAATTTATTTGCTGCTCCAGAATCCATGCTGCTCCAGGATTCGTGCAAGTCGATGTCCCCATCAAGTACCATACCATTATACCTCTGAGACAAGTAGTGGAAGTGCTGTGAGAAGGAAGAGGGTGCTCGAGCCACATACGCATCTGGCCTCTACAGGAAACCCACACCTGGGCTCGACTCTGATCAACTCTCTCGGAGTGTTAGCTCTTCGGGATCCTTGGCCGATCTTCATCATCCAGGAAGACTAGGAGGAGAGCAGGAACCCCTTCCCAAAACCTCTCTTCCCAAGACCTAGCTAGAGTACTAGGTTACTCACACCCATTCCAAAACCTCTCACAGCCCTTCTCTATTTCCTCTCAAGGTTTTCCTTGCTGTTGTTGTAACATCTACAGCCTATAGAATGACCCTCATTTATAGGTGCAGCCATGAGAGGGAGAAGAAGGAAGGAGGAGAGATGAGGGGAGAGAATGGGGGAGAAAATCAAGGCCATACCAAATGGATCCAACCCAAGAAGGTAAGTATGACTTTCATACCATAAAGCCTTGGAGCCAAAATTGGTTTGAATTCGAAATTCAAACCAAGTCAAAACCTGCCCAAAAAATTCTCCACGAAATCCTTCCAGAAATATGTTCGTCATAGGAAGTGTCAACACTCGAAAATTGCCAAGTGTTGACACTTCACCAAGTGTCGACACCTGCAAAATTCCAAGTGTCGACACTTGGAACCTGGTCAATCAAATTGACCTCTGGTGATGTCAAACGATTCTCAATCGTCGATTAGCCAAAAGATCAGATAGAAATCCTCTATGGTGTGTGACCCTATAGGTTCGAACACTAAGCCGGTAGCATTGGAATATTTCCAGTACCAATCAAAGTCCTCATCTAGCAATAATACCCGACGTCCGGATAGGTCGAAGATGCAGAGCACCTCACAAGAACTTCTGGTATATGGTTACCGTATAATTCATCCATTTGATCTCATAATGCTCAGGATGACCTAGGGTTTGACTGCCAACCCTAAATTGGTTTATCCAGATCATGTCTCAACCTCACAAGTTCTGTGACTCCTCACAAGAACTACCCTAGCCAAGGTTTTGTTGAATTGAGACATAGTGAGTCATTCACTCCAAACTATTTGGAGAGATCAACTTCATCTTGATCCACCACCACCATACAAGTACTTGACTGCACCCTGAAACCTTCCATCACTGGATTAGAAATCCAGGTAGTCCGGTACCAAAGTATAGTGAGTTGCTTGCAAGCTGCCATGGTGACCTCAGGTCTGAGGGACACATATACCCATATCCCTTTGCGAGCAACCCTTTGGCAAAAGAGAGCTCTGCAGATGGTCACGTTCAGTGAAATATCATACATTTCACTTGCATGTCACACCAGTGTCTCCACACTTCTTGGTTAAGAGGACAACCAACAAATGCGATATACAACAACCTATACTTGATACATCGTCGTCATATAACAATATATCCTTTGGTTGTGAACCAGTTTAAGAACTACCTGATATATCCTCTCTATATCAAACAATGTAGTTCTAAGGACTCCATCACATAAGAGTTCTTTACAGGAAAATGTAAATATGATGGACAGCCAAAATAAATAACTTTTATTTATTAAAAAGAATTTATATACAAATACAAAGATAGCACAACTATCTACAGCCTAGATGATTAGCTTTGGGATACAATTCCTAACACGTCCGACCTCAGAGCAATCGGGCTGAAAGTTCTACTGCTAGAGACCTCCAAAGGAAATAGAGCTACCCAACCAGCACCCCACCGACGAAAATGTGGGTATGCTCCACCGTCGGTCCGATTGGAGGAATGAAGAAGACCAGAATATTAGGAAGAGGCCCCAGAGTTCTAATATAATTAGCTTCTCCGACGAAGACCTCTTAGAGCCCCAGGTCTCTGGGAATGACCTTGTGGTTGTATCAGCAGTAATTGCCAACTATGATGTAAGGAGGATCCTCATAGATAATGGAAGTTCCATAAAAGTTTTGCTGTATGATGCATTTATCCTAATGAACCTGCCTAGAACCAGGCTGCAAGAATGCCCAATGCCATTAACAGGGTTCGGGGGAAACTCTATTGGCGTAGAAGGAGAAAAAACTCTACCCATGATAATCGGGTCAAAGCCTTATGAAAAAACCCTCCCTATCAACTTTGTAGTAGTTCGCACGACATCAGCTTACAACGCCATCTTGGGACGGTCGGCCCTTAACAAATTCTGGGCCATTGTATCTACTTATCACTTGTTGGTGAAGTTTCCAATTCTGGAGTGATGAGGGGGGATCATAGGATGGCCAAGCAGTGTTTGACCATCCAGGATAGGCAATCAGGAGACTGTTCCATCTTGGAATAACTTGACCCCAGGGCCGAAGCCGACTGCTGCAAACAGTCGGTCAAAAGGATCCTGATCGTGCCCCTCCGGGAGGACAACCCCACTAGGGTCCTGCAAATTGGAAGCATACTCAATGAAGAGGCCAAGTCAGAGCTAATCAGCATTTTACGGGACAATGCCGACGTCTTCGCCTGGTCAGCGTCGGATATGCCAGGCATCCCGTCGGAGGTCATAACCCACCAGCTTAGGGTGGATCCAACTTACAAGCCTGTTAGACAAAAGAAGAGGAGCTTCGTCCCTAAGAGACAGAGGGCGATTGATTAGGAGGTCAAGGAGCTCTCCGATGCTGGCTTCATCAAAGAGGCCCATTATCTCGACTGGTTGGCAAATGTTGTAATAGTGAGGAAAGCCAACGGAAAGTGGAGGATATGTGTGGACTACACCGACCTCAACAAAGCTTGTCCGAAGGATAGCTTCTCCTTACCAAACATCGATCAACTAGTGGACGCCACTGCCAGTCACCAGCTTCTGAGCTTTATGGATGCCTTCTCCGGGTACAACCGAATTAGCATAGACCCAAAGGATGAAGAGAAGATAGCCTTCATCATCGACAAAGGGTTGTATTGTTACAGAATAATGCCCTTTGGCCTAAAGAATACCGGAGCTACTTTTTAAAGACTGATCAACCAGGTCTTCAAAGGGCAACTTGGAAGAAACATGGAGGCATATGTTGACGATATGATAGTCAAGAGCCTCCATAGAGCCAACCAATCAAAGATCTAGAAGAATCTTTCGATGCCTTGAGGCATCATCGGATGAAGCTGAACCCAGCCAAATGCACTTTTGGGATGACTTTTAAAAAATTTCTTGGCTTTCTGATCACGCAAAGAGGAATTGAGGTCAACCATGATAAAATCAAAGCCATCATCGATATAGGGCATCCGACCAGCAAGAAGCAAGTGCAAGAACTTACAGGTCGGATAGCTTCTCTCAGCCACTTTATTTCTAGATCGGTCAAAAAATGTCTACCCTTCTTCAAAACTTTATGGTGGTCGGATCGCTTCCAGTGGACCGACGAATGTCAGTCGGCCTTCGAAGCATTGAAGGCATATCTGGAGACTCCCCCCTTACTTGCTAAGTCTATAGAGGGAGAGCCCCTGTACTTGTATCTATCAGCAATGGATGAGGCGGTGAGCTCCGTCCTCGTCTGGATGGGAGAAAACAATTAATAAAAGCCAATCTATTACACTAGCAAGGTTCTCCACGATGCCGAAACAAGATACCCCAAGATGCAAAAGCTTGTCTACTCCTTGGTTGTGGCAGCCAAGCGATTATGGCCCTATTTCCAGGCACATTCAATCATAGTTCTGACTGATTAACCTCTCAAGGCAATCCTCAAAAGCCCCGACACCTCTAGTCGGCTCGCCAAGTGGGCTGTCAAGCTTGGTGAATTTGACATTTCCTTCCAGCCTCGGTCGGCTATGAAAGCTCAGGTGATCGCCGATTTCATAGTAGAGTGTACCTGAAGATGGGAGACACCTCTACAAATAGCCAACACACCTGAGGATGACACTGTTGAAGAATCAAAACCTGCCTGGACACTCCATGTGGACGGGGCATCCAATCTTGCTGGTTGTGGGACAGGCTTGATCCTGACTGACCCTGACAGGTAGAGCCTGGAATATGCACTTCATTTCGCATCCCAAGCATCAAATAATCAGGCGGAGTATGAAGCCCTCCTTGCAGGACTGTGGATAGCTGGTGAGCTGGGCATCGGTCGCATCAAAGTCTTCTCAAATTTCCAACTTGTGGTTAACCAGGTGAAGGGCGAGTTTGAGACGAGAGATCCAACCTTGGCCAAGTACTTGAGTAAGGTATATAGTGATGGAGACATCGACTAGCCCAGAATCTGAAGCAGCCCAGATCAAACCTGAAGCCCAGCCTATAATTTGAAGCCCAGCCCAGCCCAAAATCTGAAGCCAGCCCAACCCAGAAGCTAGCCAGAACCTGAAGCCCAACCCAGCCCAAACCATGGGGCCCAAGTCTTGGAGTCAATGAGCACACATTCCGGTGCAGCACAAATCCCGAAGTACACAAATCTCGGAGCAAGATAAATATAATATTTTATTTCTATGGGTGTATGAGGGATTGGGGTATCTTGAAATTTTAGGATTAGTTTCCGTATGATTTTTTAGAATTTATTTTATCATTGTTTTAGGATTTATCTTATTTTCAGGATTTAGGTGGATTAGTTTAATTTTAATAGTTTGAATGTTTAGGATTGAGTTGAGGTATCAAGATATCGGATATCTCATAGTAGTCTATTTATTGTTTTACCAATCAAATAAAAAATGATTATTATGATGAATTATTGAAAAAAAATTTGCTTCATTTCTCCGGGTAGGGAGATCATTGTTTCTCCGAGTAGGAGAAGGGCCCTTCCGGGTAGGAGAAGAGTGCCTCAATCTTTGTCCCTTCTGGGTAGGAGAAGGGTGAGAAGCCTGTAGTACTTTTTTTTTTCCTTCCGAGATCTTCCTTTCCATCTTTCCCCTCCGTCTCTTCTCTATTTCAACTCCCACATAGATCCCACCGAAGGACCACGGACAAGTCAATGACCTCCACCTCCAACAGGCTCCCATGTTTCAACTCGACAGCCGATCCCATGCCCCACCACCATCGTCGGACCTCAAGATCTTCGATTTCCGCCTCAACATCGTCGTCTTCCTCGCCGCCAGTGATTCCCTCTTCCAGACCTTCTACGACATGCTGGTGTTCGCCGCTAAATGTCCTCCTCAAGAGGGTCTATGACAGTGCCATGGCCGATATTTGGCCCTCCGGTGTAATCCTCCTCAACCTCACCGCTGGCTATTCCCCCCTCAATGATCCCAATTTGACAAACCTCTGCCCCAAGATCGCCACCGGGTGCTACCTCCTTCGAAGACGAGCCCCCTCCCCTCGAGGAGCTCGAGATCAGCACCTGCCAGATCTGGCGCAGGGCAGCCTCCTCTTCACGCTCTCCGTCCTCTCCTTCCATGGTCGAAGATGAGCATAAATGGGGAGAAAACATCCGCCGGCTCCTCCCCATCACCGGTCGCTGGAGCCCGTGCCGCCTTTCTCCCCATCATGTCACCGCCAGTCACCATATCAGGGCCACACCACCATCTCCCTGTGCCGCTGCCTTCAGTCCAGCACCGTCGCCGGCGAGAGCCCGCCGGATCTGCCCCTTCGAAGCTGTCCCTATTTTGCATGCCCATCAAAGCGCAAGGAAGGACCCCCGCATGATCATGAAAGCAGGGAGTCTTCCTGCATGCTGATCAAAGCATAGTCGGCCCTCCATTGCCGACTTCAAATAAGGAAAAAAAATAAAAATAAGAGAGAAAAAGAAAATAAGAGGAAAAAAATGAAAAAAGAAATAAAGAAAAAAAATGAAAAAAAAAGGTTTTATTTGAATAAAAAAATTGGAAAAAAATAATTTGGGCATGGTTGAACTTAGCCTCAAGGTCGTTTCCTAGTGACCAATGGTCCGATCTCCTAGAATAAATCTTGATCAGGGCATGTTTCCCATCAACTTGGTATCAGAGAAAGTTTAGATTAGGTTCGCTAATTTTATTTTAATTATATTATTTGTAAAAAATATATATTTCAGTCTACAGATGATGCATCGAGGAGCCAATTTTTTGAAGCCTGAATCGACAGAGTCGAGTTCTCCCCATCTCAAGGGAAATGATGGGGATATCGACTAGCCCAAAATCTAAAGCAGCCCAAATCAAACCCGAAGCCCAGCCCAGAACCTGAAGCCCAGCCCAAAACCTGAAGCTAGCCCAACCCAGAAGCCAGCTAGAACCTGAAGCCCAACCCAGCCCAAACCCAGGGGCCCAAGATCTTCGAGTCGATGTGCACACATTCTGGTGCTGCACAAATCCTGAAGTACACAAACCTCATAGTAGGATAAATATAATATTTTATTTCTATGGGTAAACGAGGGATTGGGGTATCTTAAAATTTTAGGATTAGTTTCCGTATGATTTTTTAGAATTTATTTTATCGTTGTTTTAGGATTTATCTTGTTTTTAGGATTTATGTGGATTAGTTTAATTTTAATAGTTTGAATGTTTAGGATTAAGTTGAGGTATCAAGATATCGGATATCTCAGAGTAGTCTATTTATTGTTTTACTGATCAAATAAAAAAATGATTATTATGATGAATTATTGAAAAAAAAAATTTGCTTCGTTTCTCCAGGTAAGGAGATCGTTGTTTCTCCGGGTAGGAGAAGGGCCCTTCCGGGTAGGAGAAGGGTGCCTCAATCTTTGTACCTTCCGGGTAGGAGAAGGGTGAGAACCCTGTAG
The DNA here is from genome assembly GCA_021397845.1 of Areca catechu. Classification (NCBI taxonomy): domain Eukaryota; kingdom Viridiplantae; phylum Streptophyta; class Magnoliopsida; order Arecales; family Arecaceae; genus Areca; species Areca catechu. The sequence goes on along the minus strand of CM038052.1, from coordinate 96,767,671 downwards.
TACTTTTTTTTTCCTTCCGAGATCTTCCTTTCCATCTTTCCCCTCCATCTCTTCTCTATTTCAACTCCCAAACAGATCCCACCGAAGGACCATGGACAAGCCGACGACCTCCACCGCCAACAGCCTCCCCTGTTTCAACTCGACAGCCGATCCCACGCCCCACCACCATCGTCGAACCTTAAGATCTTTGGTTTCTGCCTCAACATCGTTGTCTTCCCTGCCGCCAGCAATCACCTCTTCCAGACCTTCTACGGCATGCCAGTGTTCATCGTGCTAAATGTCCTCTCCAAGAGGGTCTAAGATGGTGCCATGGCCAATATTTGGCCCTCCGGTGTAATCCTCCTCAACCTCACCACTGGCTATTCCCCCCTCAATGATCCCAATTTGACAAACCTCTACCCTAAAATTGCCACCGGGTGCCACCTCCTTCGACGACGAGCCCCATCCCCTCGAGGAGCTTGAGATCAACACCCGCCAGATCTGGCGCAGTGCAGCCTCCTCTTCATGCTCTCCGTCCTCTCCTTCCATGGTCGAAGACGAGCATAAATGGGGAGAAAACATCCGCCGGCTCCTCCCCATCACCGATCGCTGGAGCCCATGCTACCCTTCTCCCCATCGTGTCACCGCTAGTCACCGGAGCAGGGCTGCGCCACCATCTCCCTATGCTGCTGCCTTCAGTCCAGCACTATCACCAGTGAGAGCCCGCCGGATCTGCCCCTCCGAAGCAATCCATGTTCTGCATGCCTGTCAAAGCACAAGGAAGGACCTCACACGATCGTGAAAGTAGGGAGTGTTCCTGGACACTTATCAAAGCATAGTCGGCCCTCCATTGCTGACTTCAAATAAGGAAAAAAAAATAAAAATAAGAGAGAAAGAAAATCTAAGGAAAAAAATGAAAAAAGAAATAAAGAAAAAAATATGAAAAAAAAGGTTTTATTTGAATAAAAAATTTGGGAAAAATTAATTTGGACCTGGTTGAACCTAGCCTAAAGGTCGTTTCCTAGCGACCAACGGTCCGATCTCCTAGAATAAATCATGATTGGGGCATGTTCCCCATCATGTAGCCTCGTAACTCAACTTAAGTTTTTCGAGATCTCCCATATACCTCGAGCACAGAATTCTCGGGCAGACGCGGATGCCTTGTCATGGCTGGCCACCACCATCACTAATCCGTCAAACCAGGCCTTCGTGGAACACCTACAAAGCCCAAGCATTGCTGAAGAGACATCAGCAATCCATCAGGTGGAGCGAGAGGCCTCTTGGATGGATTATATCTTCGCATTCCTCAACGAAGGGATCCTACCAAAAGATAAAACCGAAGCCAAGCATATGCGCTAGACTACCTCAAAGTACGTCATCCTCAATGGGATTCTGTACAAACGGTCGGTCACATAACCACTACTTAAGTGCCTGGGGCTGTCGAACGCCAACTACGCACTTAGAGAAGTGCACGAAGGCATATGCGGTGACCTCCTGGAAGGAAGATCCTTCGCCTACAAAATTATCTAGCAGGGCTATTACTGGCCGACCATCCAGAAGGATGTGTCAGACTTCGTCAGAAAGTGCAACGCATGCCAAAGATATTCCAACATTCAAAGGAGACTGGCTAGTCAGCTGATTCCACTGACCGCCCCCTGGTCATTCATGCAATAGAGAATGGACATCCTCGGACCGTTCCCTCCAACATCTAGCCAATGGAAGTTCTTGATTGTAGCCATAGACTACTTCCTAAGTAGGTAGAAGCCACCCGCTGGCACAGATCACTGAACTTTGTCCAAAACTGCATTTTCTTTTGATTCAGCATACCGCAGGCAATCATCAATGACAATGGAAGACAGTTCAACAATCTAAAGTTTCGAGACTTCTGCCAGCAATATCATATCGCCCATCGGTTAACTTCAGTCGGACATCCCCAATCCAACGAAGAGGTCGAAGTCACCAATCAGATAATCCTACATGGATTGGAGACCCAACTGAATGATGCCAAAGGGCTATGGACGGAAGAACTTCATTCGGTACTCTGGGCCTATCAGACTACCCCCCGGATGCCAACTAGGGAGACTCCATTCAACCTCACCTACGGGAGTGAAGCCATCGTACCGATGGAAATCTCCTTGCAATCCCTCCGGATTGATCATTTTGCTGAACATGCCAATTCAGAATGAAGAAGGGATGATCTAGACTTGCTTGAAGAAACCAGACTCCAGGCGAATTTGAAGATGGCGACCTATCGTCAAAAAATGGCCAGATACTACAACTCTCGAGTCAAGGCTCGAACTTTTCGGATCGGAGACCTAGTTCTGCGAAGGACGAAAATCTCCAAACCGATCGAGCAAGGAAAGCTCTCCCCCAACTAGGAAGGCCCTTATCGGGAGTCGAAGTGGTATGAGCCGGAACTTACCGACTCGAGCATCTAGACGGATGACAAGTGGCACGTCCATGGAATGTAGATAACCTCCACAAATATTATCAATGAAGACCATAATTCTTTCTATGAAGGAGTCCAACCTCGCTCGACAAAGGCTCTAGGATAGCCCATTCTAAAAGTCTGACCTCGCTCAGCAAAAGGTCTAGGGCAGCCCACTCCGAAAGTCTGACCTCACTCGGTAAAGGCTCTAGGGCAGCCCACTCCGAAAGCCCGACCTCGCTTAGCAAAGGCTCTAGGGCAGCCCACTCTGAAAGTCTGATCTCGCTCAACAAAGGCTCTAGGGCAGCCCACTCCGAAAGTCCGACCTCGCTTGGCAAAGGCTCTAGGGCAGGCAAAGGCTCTAGGGCAGCCCACTTCGAAAGTCTGACCTCGCTCGGCAAAGGCTCTAGAGTAGCCCACTCTGAAAGTCCGACCTCGCTCGGCAAAGGCTATAGGGCAGCCCACTCCAAAAGTCCGACCTCACTCGCTAAAGGATCTAGGGCAGCCCACTCCAAAAGTCCGACCTTGCTTGGCAAAGGCTCTAGGGCAGCCCATTTGAAAGTCCGACCTCACTCAGAAAATACTACTTAGGATCCTTAAACATTTGAGGAATTTCTCCATAAACAACTAGTTTGAGGGTTCGGACTAAACCAACCCTTCAACACTTAGAAATATTTCTAAGAAGTTGGGTTCGGACTAAACCAACCCTTCAACACTTAAAAATATTTATAAGAAGTTGGGTTCAGATTGAACCAACCATTCAACACTTAGATATATTTTCAAAGAAAATAGCTTGGATCAAGTCAACCATGCCACATTCAGAAGAAAGTAAATGATAGAGATGCATATCAAAGGAAAATAATATTTCATTCACTGACAAAAATTTTCAAACAAAAAGGTGGGCAAGCTTTTACAACCAATCTTAAGCCTTGCCCGGCGGATACAAAGAAAAATTAACTGGGAGGGCTTCAGCTTCAGCCTCCAGTACAGCGTCTGAAGTCCTGACCGAAGCCTCTGACGGTCCTACTTCAACAGCAGCTTGGGCATCGGCCCTAGTATTGGTCAGTCCCCCTTCTTCTTCGGCCTATCGACCTAGCTGTACGGTGGACAGGTCCAGCTCCAGGAAGGCCATGGCTATCCTCTTCAGGTAGTCATCGTAGCCGTTCATATAGTACTCTGATTCGGCCTCCTCCATCTTGTCGACAAAGCTTGCAGAGGCCTTGTACTCCTTCACGGCATCACTGATCCACTTCGTCGCCAGTTCTTTGGCCTCCCACAACTGGGCCACACAATTCATCGACGCCACTTGGAAAGCCCAAGCGCTCCATTCGACTTCGGTAGATTACTCCTCCTCATTCAGCCGATGGACTAAGGAGTTGATCTTCGATTTTTTCTTCTTCAACTTAGCCTCCCGCTCAGCTAGTTAAGTTTGCAAGTCCTCCACCTGCTTATTCTCTTCCTTCCTTTTTAATGATAACAAAAAGGGGGAGTAATAAGACTAAAGTATAAAAGTGCGGGGGAGTAATAAGAGTAATAGTATAAAAAGGCTTAGAAATTCATGTTTAAAAATTCTTTTGAGAATTCTTTGAGCTTAAATTGAAATTTCTTTATAAAATTCATTAAGTAAGGGGTAGCAATACCTCCTTTGTATTAAAAATCTATTTTGAATTGAATTTCATGTCAAATCTTTTCTTTAGATGTTTAAAAAGATGTTTACAATTTTATGAATCATCTATTTAGGAGAAGTCTTGTCTATTGCTGAATTTGTCTCTCCTAAGCATGTTTCTTTTAGAGTATTACGATACATGAATTTATATCTTATATATTCCAAGCTCTGATACTCTTAGCCATTATAATACACTTGCTCTGATACATCCTTTCAATATTGCAATTGCTCAGATACACCTATTGCAATTAGCTCTTCACACCTTGAAAAGTTCTTTTGAAAGCTTTTTATGCAATTTATACTTAAAGATTTTGTCATCATCAAAAAGGAAAGATTGTTGACTCCGTTATTGATTTTGATGATAAGCAAAATGCTTAAGTATAAGTTGAGTACTACTGATTTCTTTGATGTTTTTATAAAAAAAGGTGCTCATCAATTTGATGAATGTTATTTGATTGAAAAAATCAAAGTTTAGATGAAAGATCTGCTCAAAGAAGACTTGGATAATTGAAGATTGCTTGAATGGATACTTGAGTTCAACACAGACTTGATTTAGCACAAATTCAGCTATTTATGTGAAGATCTCAGTGAAGTGTCGACACATGACACCAAGTGTCGACACATGACAGTGAAGTGTCAACTCAAGCCGGTTCGCAAAGAAAGCTTCAGATGGAACGGCTGAAGTGCCAACACATAGACTTGAAGTGTCGACTCAAAGTGTCGATACATGGATCAGCTCATCTCCTGAGATTTTTTGATCACAGAACTTGCTGAAGTTGAAGATCTGGTCAAGTGTCGATACATGGATGCCAAGTGTCGACTCAAAGTGTCGACTCACCTGAAGAAGTGTCGACACATCTGAGATTTTCAGAAAGCTACATTGAAGATATTTGAACTAGGTGTCGACTCAAGAAGTTCAAGTATCGACTCACAGCCTGAAGTGTCAACACATGGAGTTCTGGGAACATTAATGGCTAGTTTTTCAAATGTAGAACTCATCCCTCTTGGCTTCCAATGGCTAGTTTTTCGTATCTAACGGCTAGAAAATGGATTTAAGGCCTTGGAAAGGTATTTATATAATCCAAATCAAATCAAAATGGATAAATATAAAGGGAATGAAAAAGAAATAACCAAGAGAAAAGAAAAGAGAGCATTCACTTTTATTCATTGAGTTCAACTACCTTCAAGCAAGAAGAAGCCTTCAAGCATTCAAGAGCCTTCAAGAGCATTAAAAATCAATCATTCTTAAGCAATCAAAGAGGCTTCATCAAGTTGAAAGCATCACAACAACGAGCTTAAAAGAGATACCCGCTTTTTATTAGAAAGCTTTTATTGTCTCTTTACTTCAAAACCTTATTTGTTGTAAGGGTTCTTGGTTAGCCTATTACAAAACCCAGGGAGGTTATTGGTGAGCCTTTAAAAATCAGTTAGGTTCTTGGTTAGCCCGCAAAACCAAGGGAGGTTGGTGTTGAGCCTTAAAACCATTTAGGTTCTTGGTTAGCCCGTAAAACCAAGTGAGGTTTTGACTTATAAGCTTTATGAAAGCAAGTTAGGTTTTGATTAGTGAGCCCAGAAAATTAATCGACTGTAATCGGTGTATTGGATAGCACCGAACCACTATACTTTTTTATGTTTGTGATTGCTTGTCTCCTCTACTTGCTTTTACTTTTATTGCTTTATATTTTTGCTGCACATTTACTTAAGAGCAATTCATTTGCATTCATAGTACTTAGTTTAATTGTTGAATTGGATCACACACTCTTGCATTTCATCAAATAATTTTTAGAGACCCAATTCACCCCCCCTCTTAGATTGCTTACTAGGTAACAAGTGGTATCAAAGCCCTGTTCTTAGTTTATAGGTCTAACCGTCTTGAGTAAAGATCTATGGCAGCCCTTATTAGTACTAGTGTAGTTGAGGGACAAGCCTCAAATAGACCTCCATTTTTTAATGGATCAAATTATACTTATTGAAAAACTAGAATGAGAATATACGTGCATTCTATTGATTATAACTTGTGGAAGGTAGTTGATAAAGGTCCACATATTCCTTTGATTATGGTTAATGGTGTTTCCATCCCAAAGCTCGAAGAGGATTGGGATGAAAATGATATTAAACAATCCAAGATCAATGCAAAAGCAATGAATCTTTTTTATTATGCATTAGATCCTAGTGAATTCAATAGGATATCTACTTGCACATCAGCCAAAGAAATATAGAACATACTTGAAGTTACCCATAAGAGTACCGATCAAGTGAAAAATACTAAAGTGAACATGTTAGTGCATACATATGAAATGTTCCGAATGAAACCTAATAAATCTATCACTAATATGTATACTAGATTTACAAATATTGTAAATGGAATGAAAAGTTTAGAAAAAGTAATGTCTAATACTGATCTTGTCAACAAAATCCTCAGGTCACTTCCAACATCATGGGATCGGAAGGTAACCGCCATCCAAGAAGCTAAAGATGTTGACAAGCTACCATTAGAGCAGCTGGTAGGATCGCTCATAACTTATGAGCTGAATTTGAAGCAAAAGTCTATGGATATGGATAAAAAGAAAAAGGGGATTGCATTCAAATCTACTATACAAGAAGAATCCTCAATTGAAGAATTCGAAGAAGAAGAAGAAGATAAAAGTGAAGAAGCACGTCTTGCAAGAAAATTTAGAAGGTTCATGAAGAGAAGAAAGTTTCCTTACAAGAAGAAGTTCCAATCAACCAAAGAGAAGGAAAAAGAGAAAGAAAAAGAAAAAGAAAAGAAAAAGGAGAAGGAGATACCTACATGCTTTGAGTGTAAGAAGCCGGGACACTATAAATTCGACTGTCCTCTCCTAAAGAAGTCAAGGAAGAAGCTAAGGAAGAAGGCAATGATAGCCACCTGGAGTGATAGTGAGGACTCCAGTTCAGAAGAAGATAAGCAGAAATTGCAAACCTATGTCTCATGGCACATCAAGAGCAAGAAGAGGTAAATTCTGAAACAGAAATAGATTTTACATTTGATGAATTAAGAAATGCTTTTGATGAACTAATGCATGATTACAAACTAATCTTATCTGAAAATAGAAAATTGAAAAAGCATGCAAATAGTTTTTCTCATGAAAACAATTTTTTATTAAGTGAAGTTAGTGATTTGAAAACTAAACTAGATATTTTAGAAAAGAAAAATAATGCTTTATAATGAAAAATAATATCTTAAAAAGATCCAAAACTATCATTTCAAATGGTGATCTTTTAAAGAAAAATAAGGATTTAGAATTGGAAAATGAAAAATACAAAAATGAGCTTTATAAAATGAAACCTTTTGTTGAAAAATTTATCTATAGTTCAGAAAAACTAAATCTTCTTTTAAATAGCCAAAGAGTAGTTTTTAACAAAGCAGGATTAGGTTATAGACCCAAAAGACAACAAAAGTATTTTAAAAACTTTTTTGTACATGCATCATTTAGCATAACATGTTTTTCATGCAAAAAATAAGGTCATAAATCTTTTCTATGTAATATGAGAAAAATTAATACTTATGAAAAAGTTTGGGTTCCAAAAGGAACCAATTTAAGTGCTAACCCTAAAGGACCTAAGTTGGCTTGGGTACCTAAAAACAAAGCTTGATTTGTATTGCAGGTATGTTTTGCAACCAAGGAGAACAAAAGATTTTGGTATCTTGATAGTGGTTGCTCAAGGCACATGACGAGAGATGTGAAGCAATTCACCTTTTTTGAAGCAATGAATGGAGGGAGTGTGACCTTCGGGATTAATGGTAAAGAAAAAATCATTGGTATTGGTAAGGTTCACATTACTCCTACTTGTATTAGCAATGTACTCTTAGTTGAAGGTTTAAAGCATAATCTTTTAAGTATTAGTCAATTTTATGATAAAGGTTTATAAATTATTTTTAAATCATCTTATTGCATGATTGCTAGTTCGGATAAAAATGGAGTATAATTCATTGGAAAAAGGCATGGTAATATTTATTTGATAGATTTAGATGATCTATCTTTGCCTAATGGAGATGCCTTGTTGCAATGAATTCTACTAAAGATAAGACTAGTTGGCTTTGGCATAGAAGACTAGGTCATGCTACTATGTATCTACTTTCAAAACTTTGCAAAAAGAATTTAGTTAGAGATTTGCCGAAACTTTGTTTTGAAAAAGATAGAGTTTGCCAAGCATGTCAATTTGGAAAACAATTTAAAACTTCTTTCAAGCCTAAAGGTTTTGCTACTACTAGTAGGCAACTAGAATTGCTTCATATGGATCTCTTTGGACCAACTAGAGTATCCAGTGTATGAGGCAAGAGATATAGATTGGTTATAGTGGATGATTTTTCAAGATTTACTTGGGTTTTCTTTCTAGCACATAAAGATGAATCATTTTCTTCATTTGTAAAGTTTTATCGAAAAGTTTCAAATGAAAAAGGTGTTTCAGTTATTTGCATACGTAGTGATCATGGTTCTAAATTTGAAAATCAAGATTTCGAAAATTTTTGTAGTGAAAAAGGTATAGAACACAATTTTTTTGTACCTAGAACACCTCAGCAGAAAAGGATAGTAGAAAGAAAAAATCGTACTTTAGAAGAAATGGCACGCACTATACTTTGTGAAAATGATTTTCCAAGATATTTTTAGGCTGAAGCTATTAATACTGCATATTATATTTTGAATCGAGTTTTAATCCGTCCTATTTTGAAGAAAACTCCTTATGAACTTTGGAATCAAAGAAAACCAACTTTAAAATAGTTTCAAGTTTTTGGTTGTTAATATTTTATCTTAAATAATGGCAAAGATAATCTTGAAAAATTTGATGCCAAGTCTGATGAAGGTATCTTTTTAGGATACTCTACATCAAGCAGGGCATACAGAGTTTTTAACAAAAGAACCTTAGTTGTAGAGGAGTCTGTATATGTTATTTTTGAAAAGTCTACTAACAAATCCACCAAAAAAGAGGATACTTCTGATGCATGTACAGGTGCTGATAAGCTTCAAAAGTTAACATTGAATGATCAACCCTCTCAACCAAGTGAAGAAGATCAAGACAAAAATTTGGAAAGTGAAGACACTCCAAAGCACCAAGATCTATCTAAGGAGTGGAGGTATGCTCATGGACATCCTAAGAAATTAATCCTAGGTGATCCATCTAAAGGGGTAAGAACTCGAGCCTTAATTAGAAATGAATGTGATTTTATAGCTTTTGTTTCTCAAGTAGAGCCTAAATATTTTGAAGATGCTGAAAAAGATCCTAACTGGATAAATGCTATGCAAGATGAATTAATTCAGTTTGAAAGAAATAATGCCTGGGCATTAATAGAAAGACCATCTAATGTTTCTATTATTGGCACTAAATGGGTGTTTAGGAATAAGTTAGATAAAAATGGAATTGTTGTTAGAAATAAAGCTGGGCTAGTTGCCAAAGGCTACAATCAGGAGGAATGAATTGATTTTGATAAAATTTCTGCTCCTGTTGCTAGACTTGAGGTAATTAGACTACTATTAGCATTTATTTGTTGTATGAATTTCAAACTCTTTCAAATGGATGTTAAAAGTGCTTTTCTAAATAGTTTTATAATAGAAAAAGTTTTTGTTGAATAATCACCTGGATTTGAAAATCATGCATATCCTGATTATGTTTTTAAATTGCACAAGGCACTTTATGGTTTAAAGCAAGCACCCCGAGCATGGTATGAAAGACTCAGCAAATTTCTGATTGAAATAAATTCTCTAGAGGTCATATTGATAAAACTTTGTTTCTAAAGAAGAAAGATGATGATTTATTAGTAGTGCAAATCTATGTTGATGATATTATTTTTGGTGCTACTAATGAAATTCTTTGTTGAGAGTTTGCTAAGCTAATGTAGGGTGAGTTCGAGATGAGCATGATGGAAGAACTCAATTTTTTTCTCGGACTCCAAATCAAGCAAACTAAAGATAGAATCTTCATCAACCAAGCTAAGTATACAAGAAAAATTCTAAAGAAGTTTGGGACTACTAAGTCAATAGGTATGCCTATGAGCCCCTCTTGTAAACTTGATAAAGATGAGCATGGTAAATCTATAGATCAAAAATTAAATAGATGTATGATTGGCTTTTTATTGTACTTAACTGCTAGTAGACCAGATATAATGTTCAGTATATGCATGTGTACTAAATATCAGTCTGAACCTAAAGAATCACATCTATTGGCTGTTAAGCGCATTATTAGATATCTATCTAGTACAATTGATATTGGCTTATGGTATTCTAGAGATTCATTTACTGAATTAATTATATATTCTGATGCTGATTTTGCTGGATGTAAATTAGATAGAAAAAGTACTAGTGGAACTTGCCAATTTCTTGGAGTTAACTTAATCTTCTAGTTTAGCAAGAAACAGACTTCAATAACACTATCCTTAGCTGAAGCTGAGTATATTGCAGCAGAAAGTTGTTGTACTCAAATCTTGTGGATTAAGCAACAACTTGAAGATTTTGGAATCAAGTTAACTAGTACACCTATAAAATGTGATAATACCAGTGCTATTTGTTTGACTAAAAATCCTGTTCAACATTCTAAAAGTAAACACATTGAAATTTGGCATTATTTTATTAGAGATCATATTGAAAATAATGATGTTGTGCTTGAATTTATTTGTACTGAATTGCAATTAGCTGATATTTTGACTAAGCCTCTCCAAGAAGATCGGTTCAGTATGATTAGAAGAGAACTCGGGATCATTAATCCTTTTGATTGAGAATTTTCCTATCTTTGACTCAAAAGTCAAATTTGACATCTACAATCATATTCAATTATCTTTAATTTCATTGAATTTTTAGTGATTTTGATATGCCTATCATTTCCTTTTTTTTGGTTTTTAAGTCGTGTCGACACCTTCATGTGTCGACACATGGACCTGTGTCGTGAGTCGACACATGAATGGCAGACGACCGAGAATAAAGTCATATTCAGTCATTTTCTTTGGCACTTTCCTCTCAAATTTGTGCCGACACTTGCCCTAGAACAGTTCCAACCACCATTTCCCTCCAAATCTCGCCGAAAACCCTCTCAAATCCCTATTCTAGATGATTCATGGTTTGGTTTTGCCACTTTTCCTCCTTGGATTTTCTGTTTTGGCCGTTGCAACCCTAGTTCCCTCCTTTTAGTGCTCAATCTATGATTTAGAGGAATGGGACCCCGAAAGCAGGTTGTTCATCACCCTCGGCCATCTACCCAGGAAGAAGAGAAAATGATGAAAGACAAACATGAAGCTAGAGCTCCAGATCTACCTATTCACCACTATTCACTGCATCCAGTCGGATGAGCTCGAAGACGGTTGTCGAAGGACATCGTGTGGATTTCAATTTTGTCGACCAGCAGCACTTTAGGATTAGATAGTGGATTAGAGATACTGGTTTAGTTTCATTATGTTCATTATTTGAGAGATTCTACCCATGGCTTATATGAGAGTTCTACCGATCTTTAGCCTGTGGGAGTGATGGCTGGATAGCTTAGGTCAGAGGCAGGGATATCCCCGTGACTTCAAAGATATTGAGCAGGGTATGGGATATTCCTTTGACTGGTTCAGTAATTGATAGTCTGATTGACAGAGTGAGTGGACTCCAGAGCATATTTGAGTTAAATATTTTGCCTGAGGGAGCCACTATGCCTGCATCCTATTTGTCTGTCGAGATGAGACTTCTACATCATATTGTCGCCCGGATTCTTTTGCTGAAGACTGGCCATTTTGATTACATCACTGAGAGAGAGTTGCTCGTGATGGACTCATTGGTTCAGCACACACTCGTCTGCCTTCCGGTACTCATGATACATCAGATGACGAAGGCTTTGACGAGTCAGAGACTCTGCTTACCCTACAGGATGGGGTTGGCACTGTTGTTTAAAGAGTATGGCGTGACTTTTGAGGATGAGCCCTTTCGGATGCTCTAACATACTGATGTCTATGATATCAGGTCTCTACACCGAATGGGATATCAGCTGTTCAGAGGCTAGTGGAGACACAGAGTATCTGGTCAAGCCAATGACAGAGATGATGATGCGGTAGAGGAGGAGCATATACTTTCTGTTGAGGCAGGACCTATAGAGGCACCTCTTCCAGAGAGTCAGCCTGAGCCAGCAGCGCAACCAGAGTCTGCTTCTCAGTCTGAGCCTACATCTCAACCTCAGCCAGCTCAATCAGATGCTTCAGGAGCTTCAGGGATTCTTATGTATAGAGTCGCTCATATGGAGACAGAGGTTATGACTATTAGGCAGTGACTTGACAGTTTCATTGTGAAGACGAGAGAGAGCCATAGAGGTTTGAGTGATGGCATATCCGCTATCTTGACTGCACTGTCCAGACCTTCTTCTGGGAGTGTTCCAGATTCTACTTCAACTCCACCTGCTCTAGCACCAGTTATGGATGATAGTGATGATGGTGATGATGAGGAGACTGACTCTGACAGTTTCAACTTTCCAGACTTGATTTCAGAGCCAGTGGCAGAGGTGGCAGTAGACTTGCCTAGGAGTCCCATTCGAGATTCTTTCAGTTCACCTACTCAGACTCATATTCTATCTACTCCACCATCCAGATTCGATGATCATGCTCCTATACCTATTCCTTCACCTGTTGTTGATTCACCTATCATTGATATCCCCATTATTGATATTCCCATTGTTGACTCATTGATTACAGATACACCTATCGATTCTTCAACTGATACGCCTATCGTTGATACACATATCATTTCTTCAACTGATACATCAGTTTTTGACACACCCACAGTTGATACACCTACCCTTCATATATCCTCTCTTATTCGAGAGCTAGGTTTTTACACACCTGGCTTTCATTATCTTGATTCTGGTCCATCATTTGATCATACACCATATCCGACAATTGTAGAGACTGTCGCTCTGATCTACTCTGTTCCTGCTGATGACATTGCCTCCACCTCTTCTACTTCAGCTAGAGATATGACATATGCTCGACGCAGAGGACATGGTCGTCGTACTCCTTCACGATCGACCGGACCCGTTTTCGTGATCTCAGATCGATGTGGCCCCGAGTCCATGCTTTCACTGATATATGACGGATAGAGATCGGATCTTCAGAGGATGAGGATTAGGACTATTTTTTTTGTTTAGTTAGTTTGCTTTTTTGTATGTTTTGATGTTCTCTTTATATACAAAATTCTAACCTATAATGAAATCTTATGTTATACTTCATGTTATGAATGAAATGCATTAATTTGCTTCAGTACTTCATTGTCTTTGTTTATGAATGAATGGTTAAATGAATCTTTATATTGTAATTCAATATTCTATCATAAATGACTTGCTTATTCTCTTCCTTCTTTTTTAATGATAATTTAAAGGGGGGGTAATAAGACTGAAGTATAAATATGCGGGGGAGTAATAAGAATAATTATATAAATGTGCTTGGAAATTTGTTTAAAAATTCTTTTGAGAATTCTTTGAGCTTAAATTGAAAATTCTTTACAAAATTCATTAAGTAAGGGGGAGCAATAACTCCTTTGTATTGAAAATCTATGTTGAATTGAATTTCATGTCAAATATTTTCTTTAGATGTTTAAAAAGATGTTTACAATTTTATGAATCATCTATTCAAGGGGAGTCTAGTCTATTGCTGAATTTGTCTATCCTAAGCATGTTTCCTTTTAGAGTATCATGATACATGAATTTATATCTTATATAGTCCAAGCTTTGATACTCTTAGCCATTATAATACTCTTGCTTTGATACATCCTTTCAATATTGCAAATGCTCTGATACACCTATTGCAATTAGCTCTTCGTACCTTGAAAAGATCTTTTGAAAGCTTTTTATGCAATTTATACTTAAAGATTTTCATCATCAAAAAGGGAGAGATTGTTGACTCCATTATTGATTTTGATGATAAGCAAAATGCTTAAGTATAAACTGAGTACTAATAATTTCTTTGAAGTATGTTTTTATAGAAAAATGTGCTCATCAATTTGACGAATATTATTTGATTGAAGAAGTCAAAGTTTAGATGAAAGATCTGCTCAAAGAAGACTTGGACAATTGAAGATTGCTTGAATGGATACTTGAGTTCAACACAGACTTGATTCAGCACAAGTTCAACTATTTATGTGAAGATCTCAGTGATGTGTCGACACATGATACCAAGTATCAATACATGATAGTGAAGTTTCGACTCAAGCCAGTACGCAAAGAAAGTTTTAGATGGCATGGCTGAAGTGTCAACACATGGACTTGAAGTGTCGACTCAAAGTGTCGACATATGGATCAGCTCATCATTTGAGATTTTTTGGTCACAGAATATGCTGAAGTTGAAGATCTGGCGAAGTATTGACATATGGATGCCAAGTGTCGACTTAAAGTATCAACTCACCTAAAGAAGTGTCGACACATCTGAGATTTTCAGAAAGCTACATTGAAGATATTTGAACTAGGTATCGACTCAAGAAGTTCAAGTGTTGACTTGAACTGTCGACTCATAACCTGAAGTGTCGACACATGGAGTTCTGGAAACAGTAACGGCTATTTTTCAAACACTGAACTCATCCCTCTTAGCTCCCAACGGCTAGTTTTTCATATCTAATGGTTATAAACTGGATTTGAGGCCTTGGAAAGGTATTTATATGATCCAAGTCAAATCAAAATGGATAAATATAAAGGGAATGGAAAAGAAATAACCAAGAGAGAAGAAAAGAGAGCATTCACTCCTATTCATTGAGTTCAACTACCTTCAAGCAAGAAGAAGGCTTCAAGAATTCAAGAGCCTTCAAGAGCATTAAAGATCAATCATTCTTAAGCAATCAAAGAGGCTTCATCAAGTTGAAAGCATCACAACAACGAGCTTCAAAGAGATACCCATTTTTTATTAGAAAGCTTTTATTGTCTCTTTACTTCAAACCTTATTTGTTGTAAGGGTTCTTGGTTAGCCTATTACAAAACCAAGGGAGGTTATTAGTGAGCCTTTGAAAACCAATTAGATTCTTGGTTAGCCCGCAAAACCAAGAAAGGTTGGTGTTGAGCCTTAAAACCATTTAGGTTCTTGGTTAGCCCGTAAAACCAAGTGAGGTTTTGACTTGTGAGCCTTGTGAAAATAAGTCAGGTTTTGATTAGTGAGCCCGGAAAACTAATCGGCTGTAATCGGTTGAGATTATAGTGAATTTCCAAGAAGATCTTGGGGAAGTGGATGTAGGTGCATTGGATAGCACCGAACCACTATACTTCTTTATGTTTGTGATTACTTGTCTCCTCTACTTGCTCTTACTTTTATTGCTTTATATTTTCACTGCACATTTATTTAAGAGTAATTCATTTGCATTCATAGTACTTAGTTTAATTATTGAATTGGATCACATACTCTTGCATTTCATCAAATAATTTTTAGAGACCCAATTCACCTCCCCTCTTGGGTTGCTTACTGGGCAACAAAGGGGGATGCTCTTTCTCTCTTCGAATGCAAGTGCAGTAGGAAGCTCCCCCCCGAGCTCTCAACGTCTCCTCTTATAGCCCTTCGAAGGACCAATTCCCACCGTCCTTCGAGCACCACAACTCAGCCATCAAGTAGTGCGACTCCCCATATAGTGGAAGTCGATGCGATGGAAGGAAGCACGTTCGAGCCACGATCCGCATGATCGCCATACCAGTGATGGAGAGCTCGCCCTGAACGCGATGCCAATCGCCTAGATGTTGCCACATCACTCGAGTCGCATCTGGAGCCTGACGGCCGAACGGGCCAGGCTGGCCACTCATCATTGTGCCCCACCTGCATTAATTGCCTCTCCCTGCCTCCATGTGGGGCTGACACCTATCCCGAGTGCAGGATTCTGGAGTGGAAAATGACCAGACATGGTACGCCTGATCAAATCCATGATCATCCCAAGGACAGATGCATTAAATATGAAAATGATGCTCTCGTCCTTCAAAGCTACAGGTCCTCTCGAAGGCCAAGAGCAAGGGGATAATTGTTATACCCAATCAGCTTACCCTCGAATCAGATCGGTGCCAACGGTCCTTTGGCCTGGTCAAACTAAAGGCCTGACCAGCTCATTTCAGTGGAGGTTCGACCGACCCCCTTCAGCAGAGATCCGACCGACCCACTTCATCAGTGGTCTGAATGACCCACTTCAGTGGAGGTCCAACCGACCCCTTTCAGTAGAGGTCCGACCGACCTACTTCATTAGTAGTCCGAACGATCCACTCCAATAGAGGTTTGACCTATCCCCTTCAGCAGAGGTCCGACCAACCCACTTCATCAGTGGTCCGAATGACCCACTCTAGCGGAGGTCCATCGACCCCATTAGCAGAGGTTTGATCAACCCACTTCATCAATGGTCTGAACGACCCACTCCAACGGAGGTCCGATCAACTCCCTTCAGTAGAAATTCGACCGACCCACTTCATCAGTGGTCCGACCGACCCACTCTAGCAAAGGTCTAACTGACCCACTTTAGCAAGGCTCATATTGGCCCAAGACGAGCCGCTTCAAGGATGGCTCAGGGGCTCTAGAAGCTCCTTTCCACTGGTACCAGAATTATGTTGTAACAAAATCCTGATACATCAGCGCCACTACTTACGAACCCCATGACACCACCCTATCCTGGTGCCACGTGGCCATTACCCAAATTCTTCTAGGGGCAGATCTGTCATTCCTTGCTTAGCCCCTAACAGATTCTAGCAAGGTTCCGCACCTATATAAGGTAAAACACGGGGACTCCGAGCGGTAAGAGAGCTTTTCCCTTCTCCATGAGCTTATCTCCTTCGATTTCTCCATTCTGTTGCTCCAAGGCTCCCACTAACTTAGCCATCGGAGTGTCCCCCACCGGAAGACCACCAGCCCATGGGACTTTCTTGTAGGAACCAGGAGACGCGCACTCTAGCTAGCTCCAGGAACTCGGTCCGGGAGATTCAGCAGCAACATATATATATATAATATATATAATTATACATAAACATATATCCATATGTGTATAGGATATAAATATAAATATATATACATACATATAATATATATATACATATAATATATATATATATAGGAGAGAGTGTCGTAATCTCTCATCCATGCTTTTTCTTAGGACCAAGCCTTACATGGGGTCTTTTGTTCTTCCAATTTGGAGTTGGCAGCTCTAATCTTGTGTAATGACTAAGAGCTTCAAAAAAATTAGAGGAAAAATAGTACGGGAGAAATGATGCCCTTTCCATTCTATTCTGGGCAAGCTAAGGAACTTAAGATCTTAGGGAACTTAATTGGTTGGTTAGAGATAGAGGGCATGTTATCAAGCTTGTTTGGCTGAGGTTTGGATGTGTGTATGGGTGTACTATTGGTGTTAGGATAGTCAAAAAGATGTAGGTCATAGGAAGCATAGAGAGTAATGTGGATTCAAAGGTTAACCTTAAGAATTTTTACACTGTAGTACTATCAATTGAAGGTGATAAAAATGGATAAGGATATAGCCTTGAAGGGTATAGATACAGTAAAGATGTAACATTGGAATGTGATATATAAAGTAAGTTATATATGCTTCTTATATAAAAAATTAAAATAAAAATAAAGATAAAGGCATATTGATTGGATTAATTTTCGAAGGATCATTTTATAGAGTATAATTCCACTAATTATACTAATACACAACAATTACTCTCAAATGCAAATTGATAGAGTATAATTTCACTATTTATATTATAATAATATAATATAATATATAATATATTAATATATTAATATATTAATTTAATATATGATATTATATTATATTTAATGTAATATAATATATTTATATTAAATACATTTAAATATCATATAAATATATATAATATAATATATAATATATTTATATATAATATAAATATATTATATTATATTACATTTAATAAAATAATATATAAATTTATTATTATTTAATATATTTAAATAATATATTAAATATATTATCTACTTAATATATAATTTTTTATTGTTACGACCGTTACGTTGACGTGGAGTATCTCAGATTTCGTCGGGCATGATTCGAGCCACGTGGAATTTTTTCGGCAGAACAGGATCGGTCCAGCAAGGTCGGATGTCGCCCCGCCACGGTCGAAGTCGAGGTCGAGCTGGGCCCTCTCGCTCCTTCGCCAGGTGGTGCCCGGAGACGGGTCCACCTCGACCGAAGTCGAGCGCCTCTCTGCCGCTCCGCCAGGTGTCCACCCAGGAGGGGCCCACCTCGGCCGAAGCCGGCGGCCCCTTGCTCCCTTGCCAGGTGACGTCCTAAGACGGTCCCACCTCGGTCGAGGTCGAGCCGGGCCCTCTCGCTCCTTCGCCAGGTGGCACCCGGAGACGGGTCCACCTCGGCCGAAGTCGAGCGCCTCTTTGCCGCTCCGCCAGGTGTCCGCCCAGGAGGGGCCCACCTCGGTCGAAGCCGGCGGCCCCTTGCTCCCTCGTCAGGTGGTGCC
This sequence comes from Areca catechu, assembly GCA_021397845.1. Taxonomy (NCBI): domain Eukaryota; kingdom Viridiplantae; phylum Streptophyta; class Magnoliopsida; order Arecales; family Arecaceae; genus Areca; species Areca catechu. The sequence continues at coordinate 96,749,171 of CM038052.1, read as the reverse complement.
TCAGCCGAGGTCGAGCCGGGCCCTCTCGCTCCTTCGCCAGGTGGCGCCCGGAGACGAGTCTACCTTGGCCGAAGTCGAGCACCTCTCTGCCGCTCCGCCAGGTGACCGCCCAGGAGGGGCCCACCTCGGTCGAAACCGGCGGCCCCTTGCTCCCAGGCCAAGTGGCGCCCTAAGACGGTCCCACCTCGGTCGAGGTCGAGCCGGGCCCTCTTGCTTCTTCGCCAGGTGGTGCCCGGAGATGGGTCCACCTCGGTCGAAGTCGAGCGCCTCTTCGTCGCTCCGCCAGGTGTCCGCTCGGGAGGGGCCCACCTTGGCCGAAGCCGGCGGCCTCTTGCTCCCTCGCCAGGTGGTGCCCTGAGATGGTCCCACCTCGGTCAAGGTCAAGTTGGGCCCTCTTGCTCCTTAGCCAGGTGGCGCCCGGAGACGGGTCCACCTCGGCCGAATTTGAGCGCCTCTCTACCGCTCCACCAGGTGTCCGCCCAGGAGGGGCCCACCTCGACCGAAGCCGGCGGCCCCTTGCTTCCTCGCCAGGTGGCACCCTGAGATGGTCACACCTCGGCCAAGGTCGAGCCGGGCCCTCTTGCTCCTTCGCCTGGTGGGGCCCGGAGACATGTCCACCTCGGCAGAAGTCGAGCACCTCTCTGCCGCTCCGCCAGGTGTCCGCCCAGGAGGGGCCCACCTTGGTCGAAGCCGGCGGCCCCTTGCTCCCTCGCCAGGTGGCGCCCTGAGATGGTCCCACCTCGGCTGAGGTCGAGCCGGGCCCTCTTGCTCCTTCGCCAGGTGGCACCCGGAGACGAGTCCACCTCAGTCAAAGTCGAGCGCCTCTCTGCCGCTCCGCCAGGTGTCCGCCCAGGAGGGGCCCACCTCGGCCGAAGTCGGTGGCCCCTCGCTCCCTCGCCAGGTGGCGCCCTGAGACGGTCCCACCTCGGCTGAGGTCGAGCCGGCCCCTCTTGCTCCTTCGCCAGGTGGCGCCCGGAGATGGGTCTACCTCGGTCGAAGTCGAGCGCCTCTCTGCCGCTCCGCCAGGTGTCCACTCAGGAAGGACCCACCTCGGCCGGGGCCGACTAACAAGCATAGTAAGACCACCAAAGTACAGGAGCATAGGTTTCGAGGCCTCCCCTCGAGCAGCGCACGCCGCACCTCGAGAGGAGCACCGGTACGATCGACAGCGACACGCGAAACCTCGTTTACATGGGCCCGACAGGTCCCAAAGCCGAGGGACGAAGTCCTGACAAACCAGGACCCGGTAAAGTGCCTGGGAAGGAGAGCGCCCTCCCTCGGCCCAAGGTCAGGCCGGCATCCTCCCTCTACCCTTTCCTCGATAGGCCTGGCAAGCAAGGCGAGGAGGCCACCGGGTTCTTGAACCCAGAAGGGAAAGGGGAAAGAGAGGGAGGGAAGGAGGTGAAAGCAAAGAGGGGACCTCCCGAAGGCGGGAACAAAAAGGCAGCGTGATGAGATAAAAGGGGGGGGATGAGCGGATGACCAGGTAAGGAAAAAATGGAGGCTGGGAAAGGAAAGAGGACCGAGAGCAGGATCCAAGATCCCGAAAGGGGACCCTTGGCGCAAGCCCGGTGGAGGAACTCGGCCAGATTTTTACTCTTCCTCAGACTTTTCTTGCTAAGCATGATCTCTAAGTCTTGGACTCCTTCGGGGGCCCGTCTTGGAGACTCTGTTCCCTCTCGCCGCTTTCTAACTTGACCGTCGAAGCTCCCTCACCGGGATCCCCGGCCAGGGCTTCTGACCTTGTCTTGTAGGACTGGGGGCCAGGAGACCTCGGGACGAGACAGTCTAATCAAATCAGCGGCTCTGAAGCCATAGGCGCGACGGCGAGATCGGCAACAAATTGGCGCGCCAGGAAGGGGGGGCAGGACAACACCCCCAGTGTGAGCTAGCTCTCCGTGAGACAAAGCACGCTCTGGCCATGGTGGTCACTCGCGGGCGCGAAGCATCCACCAGCCGAGTAAGGGAGGTCCCCTCCCCTCAGGGGCCACCCAGCCCGAAGAGAGAGCTTCCCGCTCCCCCTCCTCTTCCGCTACAGCCGACCTCGGTGGACGGACCTTTTGCGGCTGTCATCCAACAGCTGCAAACCTTGACTACGGCAGTTCGGCAGCTACAGCATCAGCAACGCTCCTTGGCCACGCAGCCCCAGCCAGGGACTCCCGCGGCTCGAGCCGCGGGGCTGCGTGAAAGCTTACGCTCTATCCATGGCAGGCCATCCTAGCCGCGGGCAGCCTCCAACCCCCACGGGAGCCATCAGACCCCCGCGAAGAGAAATTACTCTGGTTCGGTGGATCGCGAGAGTCGATCCCCTGTCGATGATGCCGAGACGGTGCACCGCAGCAGGCGGTGTCGAAGCAAAGCCCCCCGCCAAGATTGATCGACGCCCCCTTCACCAGCGGCCTCGATGGAAGACTCCACCGACGAGGCCATCAGGCACCAGGCCGAGAGGCGCCTGGAGGAGCATGAGCGCAAACTGGCGGAGTTCGCCCGTCGATTTGTCGATCTGCAGAACTCCTCGGCGGACCCGACGGGATACGACTCCCGGCCCTCCTTCTCCCAGGAAATTCAAGAGGAGCCGATTCCGAGCCGGTTCCGCATGCCGCAGGTGGATCCCTACAATGGGACCATCGACCCCTTGGACCATCTGGAGAGCTACAAAGCTCTCATGAGGGTCCAGGGGGCCACGGATGCTCTTTTATGAATTGCGTTCCCTGCTACCCTCCGGAAGGCTGCTCGAGTCTGGTTCACCCACCTCGAGCCCGGATCCATCCGCTCCTTCCATCAGTTGGAAGGAAGGTTTGTGGTGCACTTCGATGCTTGTCGGAAGGCGCCGAGAGAGGTGGACAGCCTCTTCTCCATCTGCCAATAGGACCAAGAGCCGCTCCGGGACTACATCACCCGCTTCAAGACCGCTGCCCTGGAGATCTACAGCCTGGACGAGCCCGTTGCCATGCTAGCTTTAAAGCACGGGCTCAAGACGTCCCGCCTGACTTATTCCCTGGACAAGAAGCCCCCCAGGACGTACTCCGAGCTCCTCCTCCGTGTCCACAAGTACATCCGAGCGGAGGAGGCCGATCGTACCCAGCGAGAACTGGACGGGAGGACCCTGAAGAAGCTGGCCCCGAGAGAAGTTCCAGGGACCCGAAGGCCAGGGCCACCTGCTGACCCCCGTCCAAATCTGAAGCTGAAGGGCGGAGCCACCCCGGAGTGAAGTTTCACCCCTCTCCTTTCCCCCAAGACGAAGATCCTCATGGAAATTGAGGGCGAGCACTACCTCCGCCGACCTCCCCCTCAGAACCCAAGGAGCACCCGCGACAAGTCAAAGTACTGCCAGTTCCACCGCGAGCATGGCCACGACACGGAGGAGTGTCGCAATCTGAAATAGAAAATCGAGGAGCTAATCAAAAAAGGCTACCTCAGGAAGTTCGTGCAGAACGAAGCTCCGACGGAGGGACAGCCGCTCGCAGCCCTTCCCCTGGTCCTTGCGATCGATAATCACCCGACGAAAAAGTCGGTGGGTATGATTTCTTATGGAATCGGGCGGGTGGCAAAGAGAGCCCGGGAGGTGGGGGACCCGGAGAGTGTACCCCCTTTTGAGAAGGGGAATGAAAACAAGAATGTAAATAATGATGCTGTGGTGGTCGAGATGACCATCGCAAAGCATCCTGTACATCGCATTATGGTAGATAGTGGAAGCTCTACTGATGTGCTTTTTTATAACGCTTTCTCCCGAATGAACCTATCTCATGATCAGTTAAGGCTGGTGCACACCCCTCTTGTGGGCTTTACCGGGGACTCGGTGGGGGTCGAGGGGGAGATTACACTCCCTGTCACCGCTGGATCCCCACCTCGGCAGAAACAGTCATGATGAAATTTACCGTCGTCAAGCTCCCTTCGCCTTACAACGCGATCCTCGGGCATCCGGGGCTCAACTAGCTGGACGCCATGATTTCCACGAAGCGGTTGCTAGTACAATTCCCCACGGCCTCCGGGCCTGGGGTGATGAGGGGGACGATCTGGCCAGTCCAGCATTGCCTTCAGACGGTCCCGGGTGCCCGAGGCACCGGGCTCGGCCCCGACGTCAACGACCTCGACTTAAGGGAGAAGGAACCCAGGGGGGGACCCGTGGAGCGTCTGTTGGTGTATCCTCTCGGTTTGGACCCTCAGAAGACTGTGTAGGTGGGGGCCTAACTCTCGGAGGAAGAACGGGCCCGCCTGCTGGATTTCCTCCGCACAAATGCAAACGTGTTTGCATGGTCCACGGCCGACATGCCGGGCATCCCCCTGAGGTCATCACCCACAGGCTGAACGTGGATCCGAGGTGCCGCCCGGTCTGCCAGAAGAAGAGGAGCTTTGCCACGGATAGGCAGAGGGCCATCAACGAAGAGGTGGAAAAGCTCCTCGCCGCTGGTTTCGTGAGAGAAGTCCAATATCCCAGCTGGTTGGTGAATGTGGTCATGGTAAGGAAGAGTAGCGGCAAGTGGAGGATCTGTGTGGACTACACCGACCTCAACCGAGCTGCCCGAAGGACAGCTTCCCTCTTCCGAAGATTGACCAGCTGGTGGACACCACTTCGGGGCATCGCCTCCTCTCTTTCATGGATGCCTTCTCCGGGTACAACCAGATTCGAATGAACCCGGAAGATGAAGAGCACACCGCCTTCATCACTGACCACGGAACTTACTGTTACAAGATGATGCTGTTTGGCCTTAAGAACGCCGGGGCCACCTACCAGCGGTTGGTCAACAAAGTCTTCAAGGACCAGATCGGCCGTAACATGCAGGTGTACGTGGATGACATGCTGGGGATGAGCAAGCCCCTCTCGGATCATGTTGGCGACCTGGCGGAGACCTTCGGCAACCTCCGGCTTCACCAGATGAAGCTGAACCCGGTGAAGTGCGCCTTCGGCATCTCCGCCGGGAAATTCCTGGGGTTCATGGTGACCTAAAGAGGTATTGAAACCAACCCGGAAAAGGTCCAGGCCATCCTGGAAATGGAGCAACCCACCTCTAAGAAGCAAGTGTAGCGACTCACCGGCCGGATAGCCGCTCTGAGTCAGTTTATCTCGAGGTCGGCAGACCGCTGCCAGCCCTTCTTCAAAGTGCTAAGGAAAATGAGCGACTTCACCTGGACTGAGGAGTGCCAGGAGGCGTTTGACGAGCTGAAGAAGATGCTCGCATCGCCCCCACTACTTTCCAGGCCCGAAGAAGGAGAAGAGCTCGTCCTTTACCTGGCGATCACCCCGGAGGCCGTCAGTTCAGTCCTGGTTCGGACCGATGACTAGGGAGTCTAGAGGCCGGTGTACTACACAAGCAAACTCCTCCGCGATGCGGAGCTCAGGTATTCCCAACCCGAAAAGCTCATTTTTGCATTAATAGTGTCTGCTCAGCGTCTCAGGCCCTATTTCCAAGCACATCCCATTGCTGTCCTAACTGACCAGCCGCTGAAAGCGATACTCAGCCACCCCGACACATCAAGGCGATTGGCAAAGTGGGCACTCAAGCTCAGCGAGTTCGATATCGCTTATCAGCCAAGATCGGCCATGAAAGTGCAAGTGCTAGCCGACTTCTTGATCGAGTGCGCAGGCCTAGGCAAGGGGCCAGAGCTGGACTCTCTGCACCAGCAATTGAAACCAGGACCCGAGGAGGATGCATGGATCCTTCACGTGGATGGAGCCTCGAACTCCGGTGGGAGCGGAGTCGGTCTCATTCTCGCCAACGGTGATGGGGTCATCGCCGAATGTGCACTCCGTTTCCAGTTCGCCGCAACTAACAACCAGGCAGAATACGAGGCGCTCCTCGCCGGGCTGAGAGTTTCCTGTGAGTTGGGCGTGGCCAACCTCAAAGCCTTCACTGATTCCCAGTTGGTGGCTGGACAGATCTTCGGAGAATACGGTGCGCATGACCCTCAAATGGCAAAATATTTGGAGCTCGTCAAAACAAGCGTGGCCGGATTTCGGCGCTTCTGCATCTCCCATATACCCCACGGGGAAAATGCCCATGCGGATGCTCTCTCCCGGCTGGCGACCCTGCCGGACTCGTTACTGGGTCGCGCTCATGTAGAGTGCCTCAAGGCCCCGAGCTACGAGACCCTTGTGGAGGTCCAACAGATCAGCCAGGAGCCCAGCTGGATGGACAAGTACGCCGAGTACATAACCGATGGCACCTTGCCGGAAGACCGCGCAGCGACCCGTCTTATCAAAAAGAAGGTCGTGCGGTTTGTCCTAATGTACGGGCAGCTGTATCGGAGGTCCTACTCCTATCCCCTCCTTAAGTGCCTGAGACCCGCGGAGGCCGCACTCGTACTCCAGGATATCCATGAGGGCATCTGCGGGAACCACGTGGGGGGCAGAACGCTAGCATACAAGGCCCTTCGCCAGGGTTATTTCTGGGAGACGATGAAGGAGGATGCCACTGACTTTGTGAAGAAGTGTGATCGGTGGCAACGGCATGCCGTGGTGCAGTGGCAGCCCTCCACTCCGCTTTCCCAGCTCTCGGCTCCGTGGCCGTTCGTCCAATGGGGGATGGATCTCTTAGGACCATTTCCCCCAGCGTCCGGATAGCGGAAGTTCCTGATCGTGGCCATTGACTACTTCACGAAGTGGGTCGAGGCCGAACCCCTGGCACGGATCATGGAGGCAAACATCGTCAAGTTTTTTTGGAAGTCAATCATTTACCGTTTCGGCCTCCCCCATACCGTAATCATCGATAACGGGTGTCAGTTCGACTACCGGGAGTTTGAAGAATTCTGCAGCGACCTCGGCATCCACCATCGCTTCACCTTGGTGGCGCACCCGCAGATAAATGGAGAAGTTGAGGTGACGAATAGGACCATCTTGCAAGGCCTCCGGACGAGGCTGGATCAGGCCAAGGGAAGGTGGGCAGAAGAGCTCCCGAGCATCCTGTGGGCGTACCACACCACCCCAAGGATGGCCATCGATGAGACCCCGTTCAATCTCATCTTCGGAGCCGAGGTGGTTATCCCGATTGAGCTCAGTCTACCTACCCTGCGCGTGGAGCAGTACGAAGAAGCGGAGAACCCTGCCAGGATGATGCTAAACCTAGACCGCCTTGAGGAGATGAGGGACAAGGCCCGAGTCCGGATGGCGGCATACAGGCAGCGAGTGGCTAGGTACTACAACGCCCGGGTGCGACCAAAGTCCTTTCGCCCCAGAGATCTGGTGCTCCGGCATGCTGGAGCTTCCTAGCCATGAGAGTGCGGGAAGCTCTCCCTGAACTGGAAGGGCCCGTACAGGGTGGCGGAAGTCCTCCCTCACGGGGCCTATTACCTGGAGGAGTTAGGAGGGTCCAGATTCCCTCGGACCTGGAACGCCTCGAACCTGAGGATGTATTATCAATAATGTAAGGTTCCTCGAACTCCTGCAATAAAATTCCTTTATTTCAAACGCTTTTTCTCGCCTCGTAGGAAAAGAGGCGCTTAGCTCTGAGTTTGGCAAACATGGCTGTGGCCGAAGACCCGATAAAGCGAGAAGTCCCAGACTTCTGTCCGGAAGGTGGGGCAAAGCCTAGCTCGCCCACGCGATCACGGAGAATGGCTCGGCAAGTCGCGCAAGGCTCGGTCAAAGCCTGCGGCCCCGGGGTTCAGTCCGGAAGTCCCGGACTTCGGTCCGGAAGGCGGGGCAGAGCCCGGCTCGCCCACGCGATCATGGAGAACAGCTCGGCAAGCTGCGCAAGGCTCGGATAAAGCCTGCGGCCCCGGGGTTCAGTCCGGAAGTCCCAGACTTCGGTGTGGAAGGTGGGGCAGAGCCCGGCTCACCCACGCGATCACGGAGAACAGCTCGGCAAGCCACGCAAGGCTTGGTCAAAGCCTGCGGCCCCGGGGTTCAGTCCGGAGGTCCCGGACTTCGGTCCGGAAGGCGGGGCAGAGCTAAGCTCGCCCACGCGATCATGGAGAACAGCCCGGCAAGCTCGAAGGACTCATGCAAGGCCTGCTCTACCGTCGCCCGACCCGGAAGCTCCGAACTTCGATCTGAATGCTGGATGGGACTCGGTCTACCCGCGAACTCAGCCTGGAGCAAACCACAGGACCTAGTCTCGGCACTCGAAGCAAACATCTCAACAGGATGAAAAAAAAAAAGAGAGAGAGAGAAGAGAAAAAGAAAAAGGAGACGAGGTCGAGACTTGACAAAAATAGATTTTTCATTGATTTGAAAGAGTGGTACAGTGAAGGAGTCCCGACAGGCCGGGAGTCCTCAAAAAAAAAAGGAAGGGAGAGATACAGGTGGGGGCTAGTTCGGTGTGGTGGCACGGTCCTCGGGCAGGGGTGCGCGCTCTCCGTCTTCGCCGTCGGCAGGTGGCTGCTCAGGGTGCTGCTCTGGAGCTGCAGCCACGTCGCCTGCTGCAGCTGGAGCCTCGCTGGTGGGCTCCTGCCTTCTGCCACCGAGAACCACCCCACTGAGATCAAGCTCGGGATAGAAGGAGCCCACCTTCTCCCAGCACACCTGGAACCCCTTCAGGAACGAGTCCACGGCGGCCTCCCGGACCTCTGCGATATACTCGTCGGAAGCCCAGAATTTTGGGACGGCCTCTTGCGCCTCCCGCTTTGAAGCCTCCAGCAGCCCATTGACGTAGGAGCTCCGCTCCTTGGCTGCGCTCGCCTCCCTCCGGGCCTCCTCTACCTGGCGCTCCAGCGACTGGGACTGAGCTCGGAGGCGAGCCTTCTCTGCTCCATCCTCCTCCACGCGCCGCTAGTTGGAGATCCTCTTCTTGGATAGAGAGGCCTCCAGTTCTTTGATGCGCCCCTCGGCGTGCGCCAGGTCGGATTGAAGGGCCTAGTTGTTCCCTCGCAGCTCGATCCCCTTCTCCATGAGGCCCTTCACGTCGGTCACGAGTTTGCCGAGCTTCTCCTCCTTCTCGACATCCTTCTTAGCTTACCATGCGAGGAAATTCCTCAGCAGTAGCACGACGGTCCCGATCTGCACAAAAAGAGGAGTCGGTCGGTTAGAAGTCAACTGGAACTTTGAAGGGGAGGGTTCCGAGTCTGGACTTACCATGAAGAGCTGTGGAAGGATCCCAAGCAAAGCATCCGTGTAGTCCCGACCGCCCCTCAGTCGGTGGTCCCGGGAGGTGCAGGCAAACTCCATTACCCTCTCCGCGAGCCCCTGATCGCGGATCATGGAGCACCGGCTCGTGAGGATCGACGGTGGGGCGGACAGATCGGCGGCGGCAGGAGCGACCGACCCCCCGGGGGGGACTGCCACCAGCGGGGCAGCTGGAGTCGCCGGCAGCGCCGTCAAAGCTGCGGTGGAGGCGAGCGCTGCCCAGGAGGGAACCGGGCCTCCTTCTTCCGTGGCCCCATCGAGGCGGATGACGGGAGTGTCGGCAGCCCGGGCCCGAGGTGGCCTGGGTGCGGGAACTGCAGCTACTGGACCAGGGGCGAGCGTCGGCACGGCCTCCTGGCTCGCCTCGATGCAAGCCCTCTTCGCCGCGGGCTCATCTCCCTCGGCGGTGTCCCTCTGAGTGGTGCCCTCCAGGAGGTTTTCCATGGAGAACTTCATACCTACAAAAGAACGGAAGTTGGTCATCCCAGTTAAAGAGAGAAGTGCGGAGTAGGAAAGAAAGCTGAGCCTCACCCGGCTCCCGGATGGGGCTGATCTCCGTCTCGAACAAGTTCTGCTCCGAGAGCAAAACATCGAGCGCAGGGACCACGTCGCTCAGCAGCAGGGAATAAGCCTCCTGGTCCGCCGGCTCGACTTGGGAGTTCTGGTTCGGGGATCGATCTGGCTCGCTCCAGGCCCAGTTGACGTCCTCGATCGAGGCAAAAAAGAACCGGTTCTTCCAACCCTTGATGGAGGAAGGGAGGTCGAACCGGAGACACCTAGACCGGGGTGAAATGTACCACCAGCCATCATCGATGGAGTGCCGCTTCAGGGTGAAAAGAGCCCTGAAGAGAGAGAAACGGGCAACGAACCCGTGGAAGTGACAGAAGACGTTGAAGGCGAAGATGACCCGGATGGCGTTGGGAGCCAACTGGGCCGGGACCAGGCAAAAGTGACTGAGGAAGGAAAGAAAAAAGGGGTGCAGGAGAAACCGAAGACCCCCGAGGAGGAAGTCCTAGTAGAAGTCTATTCGACCGGGGCCACTCAAGGTGATGCGATCCCCAGGCCGCGAAAGAGAAAGATGGATCGACCCCGGGATGCCATAGACTTCCCGGAGCAAGGAAAGGTCACCTTCGGTCATCATTGAAACGTGACCGGAGGGACCAACAGAAGAAAGGGCCGGAGGAGGAAGTGAAGAGATAGGACTGGCGGAGATCACGGGGGGAGACCTAGGACCCTTAGGGACACCTATGGTGACACCCCCAGGCTGGAGCCGCTTGCGGACCTCCTTCGGGATCACCTCCACTTCCGAAGAGGAAGACGATGGAGTCCTCGACCGGGACGGACCAGCCTCGTCCGGGTTAGACGAAACATAGTGACGGTGCACCATGGAGAAGGAAGTGGTGAAGAGAGATCACTAAGGAAAGGGGACGGAGGAAGGAGGCAGATGAGGGCACTCACCGAAACACACTGTGCAAAAGAAGCGACAACCCGGGGAGTGGAAGATAGCCTACTGCAAACCGCTGGCGGAGCGTGACAAAGGGAAAGGGCCTCGTTCCGGAAAGTCCCCCTCCTTTTCAAATTCGATCGATAGTGACCATACCCATCATTCCATTCCGGACCACCAGATGGATGCCGCGTGAACGCACGCCCGACACCGACGCTTCGGCTACTGGGAAATGGCCTCTATTTTGAAGCGACGCATTAAGTGCAGCCGGAGGGGCGACACGTGGCAGCCCCTCATAGGGCCTTGGGTGCAACGAGGAATGGCAACGAGGATCATGGCAATCATGGCGCGAGATCTTTGCCTTCCCCACGTCATCTCCGCATTAAATCTCCACGTTCCGTAATGCCTCAACGGAATGGGGGATGGGGGGCAACTGTTACGGCTGTTACGTTGACGTGGAGTGTCTCAGATTTCGCCGGACATGATTCGAGCCACGTGAAATTTTTTGATAGAACGGGATCAGTCCAGCAAGGTCGGATGTCGCCCCGCCATGGTCGAAGTCGAGGTCGAGCCGGGCCCTCTCGCTCCTTCGCCAGGTGGCGCCCAGAGATGGGTCCACCTCGGTCGAAGTCGAGCACCTCTCTGCCGCTCCGCCAAGTGTCCGCCCAGGAGGGGCCCACCTCGATCGAAGTCGGTGGCCCCTTGCTCCCTCGCCAGGTGGCGCCCTGAGACGGTCCCATCTTGGTCGAGGTCGAGCCGGGCCCTCTCGATCCTTCGCCAGATGGCGCCCGGAGATGGGTCCACCTCGGTCGAAGTCGAGCACCTCTCTGCCGCTCTGCCAGGTGTCCGCCCAGGAGGGGCCCACCTCGATCGAAGCCGGCGGACCCTTGCTCCCACACCAGGTAGCGCCTCGACCGAGGTCGAGCCGGGCCCACTCGCTCCTTCGCCATGTGGCGCCCGGAGACGGGTCGACCTCGGCCGAAGTCGAGCGCCTCTCTGCCACTCCGCCAGGTGTCCGCCCAGGAGGGGCCCACCTCGGCCAAAACCGGCGGCCCCTTGCTCCCTGGCTAGGTGGCACCCTGAGACGGTCCCACCTCGGCCAAGGTCGAGCTAGGCCCTCTTGCTCCTTCTCCAGGTGGCGCCCGGAGACAGGTCCACCTCGGTCGAAGTCGAGCACCTCTCTACCGCTCCACCAGGTGTCCGCCCGGGAGGGGCCCGCCTCAGCCGAAGCTGGCGGCGCCTTGCTCCCTCTCCAGGTGGTGCCCTGAGACGGTCCCACCTTGGCCGAGGTCGAGCCAGGCCCTCTTGCTCCTTCGCCAGGTGGCGCCCGGAGACGGGTCCACCTCGGTCGAATTCGAGCGCCTCTATGTCGCTCCGCCAGGGGTCCGCCCAGGAGGGGCCCACCTCGACCGAAGCCAGCGGCCCCTTTCTCCCTCGCCAGGTGGCGCCCTGAGACGGTCCCACCTCGGTCGAGGTCGAGCCGGGCCCTCTTGCTCTTTCGCCAGGTGGGGCCCGGAGACGTGTCCACCTCAGCCGAAGTCGAGCGCCTCTCTGCCACTTCGCCAGGTGTCCGCCCAGGAGGGGCCCACCTCGACCGAAGCCGGCGGCCCCTTGCTCCCTCGCCAGGTGGCACCCTGAGACGGTCCCACCTCGGTCGAGGTCGAGCCGGGCCCTCTTGCTCCTTCGCCAGGTGGCGCTCGAAGACGAGTCCACCTCGGCCGAAGTCGAGTGCCTCTCTGCCGCTCCGCCAGGTGTCCGCCCAGGAGGGGCCCACCTCGGCCAAAGTCGGCGGCCCCTTGCTCCCTCGCCAGGTGGTGCCCTAAGACGGTCCCACCTCGGCCGAGGTCGAGCCGGCCCCTCTTGCTCCTTCGCCAGGTGGCGCCCGGAGACGGGTCCACCTCGGCAGAAGTTAAACGCCTCTTTGTCGCTTCGCCAGGTGTCCGCCCAGGAGGGGCCCACCTCGGTCGAAGCCGGCGACCCCTTACTCCCTCGCCAGGTGGCACCCTGAGACGGTTCCGCCTCGACTGAGGTCGAGCCAGGCCCTCTTGCTCCTCCACCAGGTGGCGCCCGGAGACGGGTCCAGCTCGGCCGAAGTCGAGCGCCTCTCTGCCGCTCTGCCAGGTGTCCGCTCAGGAAGGACCCACCTCGGCCGGGGCCGACTAACCAGCATAGTAAGACCACCGAAGTACAGGAGCATGGGTTCCGAGGCCTCCCCTCGAGCAGCGCGCGCCGCACCCCGAGAGGGGCACCGGTACGATCGACAGCGACATGCGAAACCTCATTTATATGGGCCCGACAGGCCCCGCAGCCGAGGGGCGAAGTCCTGACAAACCAGGACCCGGTAACGGGCGTTGTCAACGCCTGAGAAGGAGAGCGCCTGCCCTCGGCCCAAGGTCAGGCCGGCATCCTCCCTCTACCCTTTCCTTGATAGGCCCAGCAAGTAAGGCGAGGAGGCCGCCGGGTTCTTGAACCCAGAAGGGAAAGGGGAAAGAGAGGGAGGGAAGGAGGTGAAAGCAAAGAGGGGACCTCCCGAAGGCGGGAACAAAAAGGCAGCGTGATGAGATAAAAGGGGGGGAGGAGCGGACGACCAGCTAAGGAAAAAATGGAAGTTGGGAAAGGAAAGAGGACCGAGAGCAGGATCCAAGATCCCGAAAGGGAACCCTTGGTGCAAGCCCGGTGGAGGAACTCGGCCAGATTTTTACTCTTCCTGAGACTTTTCTTGCTAAGCACGATCTCTAAGTCTGGGATTCCTTCGGAGACCCGTCTTGGAGACTCTGTTCCCTCTCGCCGCTTTCTAACTTGACCGTCGGAGCTCCCTCACCGGGATCCTCGGCCAGGGCTTCTGACCTTGTCTTGCAGGACTAGGGGCTAGGAGACCTCGGGGCGAGACAGTCTAATTAAATTAGTGGCTCTGAAGCCACAGGCACGGCGGCGAGATCGGCAACATTTATATTATATTTATTTAATATAAAAAATATTTTTTAAATTTTTTTATTTTTATATAAAATATATAGATTTAATTTATAAATATTTAAAAAATTTGATTTTACATTATGTAACTGTTGTGTCCAAACAAATTATAACGACGCTTGGGCATGAGCTAGATCAAATGAAAAACAGGTTGAGCTAATTAATCTTCATCTTCTTGGAGGTTGAGTGTATTGAAGTGCTTCTGCTTCCAAGCTTGTCAATGGTGTTTGGACTAGACATATATGATCTAAAGAAAAATTAAGTGGAAGGTGCTCCGGAATCAGAATCCCTCTCTTCGTCGTGCTCACCGGATTTATAGACCTCAGATTTAACCGTTTCCAGCCAACTACAACTGTAAACGGTTAATTTGTTAAGACATCAACACGTGCAATAAGCATTATCCATAGTTGATCAGTGATTTTCTGAATGTCGAACAACTTCATGTCATTTGAACATTGATCAGCTTTGCCTCTTCTGAGAATTAATCAACCTTACGTCTCTTGGGCATTGATCAGCCTCATGCCTCTTGGGCATTGATCAGCCTTACACCTCTTGGGCATTATCAGCTTTATGCCTCTTGGGCATTGATCGGTTTTATGCCTTTTGGGCATCGATCATCTCTACGCCTCTTGGGGCATTGATCGGCTTTATACCTTTTGGGCGTTGATCACCTCTTTATGCCTCCTGGGAATTGATCATCTTTATGCCTCTTGGACGTTGATCACCTCTTTATACCTCTTGGGCATTGATCATCTTTATGCCTCTTGGGCGTTGATCGGCTTTACGCCTCTTGGGCGTTGATCAGCTTTACACCTCTTGGGCGCTGATCGGCTCTATGCCTCTTGGACATTGATCGGCCTTACACCTTTTGGTCAACCAGATTCAACCCCTATCAGATCAATACAAATAGACCAAATATGTCATATCCCAATACTAGTCCTCCCAGTTTCTAAATTCATTAATAATAAGTCAGAAACTGTCAGAAGCCTCTATTATTGGGCAGCACACTTTGATGATGTGTCAATCTCTGATAGGAGGAGCGGTTATAAAAATCAATAGTTGTATCCCGCCATTATCATGGCAATTTTTGAAATCCACAAAAAGTTGAAAGATCTTCATCATAAAATAAATGCAAATATCCCATTAGCATCACATTGCCATCGGATTACAAAATAGTCCTTTCAACTCTTCGAAAACTATACCTTCTCACCAGATATTATGGACAGGTGGCAAGATCTAAATCAATCTCATTATTCGACAAAAAAATTTAGACCGTCGAAGGACAGTATATAAACACCATCTTCCCTAGGAAAATAGGTTTTCCACCATTTCGGTGTCTTCATCTTAGGAGCAAGAGAAAACCTCTCAGGTCAGCCTCCTTTCTTTTCTACTCTCTTTTTCAAGTTAATCTTCCTCCGCTCCTTCCTTTCTCTATGGCTAGAATCTTAGAGATTAGTCATACCGATAATTTCAAAGAATCCACTTCTCAGAAATAGAAAAAATAAGCCAAATCAGTAAAAATAGGCGATGTTAGGTCTTCTTTAATAGAACACCAAATTCTAGCCTTGAACGATACTATAACATTTCAGATGATTATGCTATAGTCCTTCCGAGTTCTGAAGAGCAAATAGACCGGCGTCCACCTGGTAGCCTGACAATTTACGAAGAACATTTAAGAGCCAGTCTTAGATTTCCAATACATCCCTTTTTCCTTACAATCTTTAGACTATACCGCATATTACCAGTCCAATTAACTCCCAATAGTATATGAATAATCTGCGCTTTCTTGATTCTTTGCAAGGACGTAGATATAATCCATAAAACTTCCCTTTTTACTGCCTTATTCATACTGAAACGAGACTTCCATGGCCATGGGTGGTGGGTAACCAATCCATGCCATGATCGAAAATTTATCTTGGGGCTTCTATCAGCCATTCATGATTGGAAGCCTTGCTTCTTCTACATCATCTCCAAAATTTCTTGGGATTTCATCATTAGCCATAGGGAACCCCGATTAACTCCCAATGATGGCAAAGAAATTCTGACAGCCGACCACAAAGATTATGAGAAGCTCACGAGGATGGAGATTCCTCCGATAAAAGAACTTCTCAATGAAAGAAAACTTTTTTTGATTGAAATCAGCCCTAATCCCTCTTTAGGTATTTTTATTGCAATATTATCTCTTCAAATCTTTAATGGCAATCAATCCTGTTATTTAACTTTTAAATCATTGCAGATACATCAGTCATGGTGGATGTTTGGAAACTTCGAAAACTATCAAAAAAAAAAGAAGAGTAGAAGTCACCCCCTTCGACCAAGAAGAAGGAAGAATCAAGAGATCGGAGAAGATAAAGCCAACAACTTCAACAGCATCAGTAGATCCTACTTCTCCGATACTAATAGCAAGTGTATTGGAAGATGATGAAATACCATTATCGGCATCTCTTCAACCTCCAGTACAAGAAAGATGATCAATTGAAACCTTAGAAGCTGATCCATCATCATTTCCCGCTGACCGAACTGATAAGGAAAAATCTCCGATGATGGAGGAGGAAGAAGAAAGAGTACCAACTGTAGAAGTTACAGTTGATTTCCATGTATATGCTGATGATTCCGGTCTAAATGATCCAATGTTGGCTCGTCGCCTCTTAAGGTCCACCATCATTCCGTGTTGCCCAGTAAGCAACCCAAGAGAGTGAGTGAATTGGGTCTCTAAAAATTGAAACTTAATATTACTTGATACTAAGTAATGTAGTCCGATTCAGCAAATATATCAGCAATGTACTATCAATTCAATTGTAATGCTCTAAAATAAAAGTGCAGCAAAAATAAAGAGCAATATGTAAAGAGCAAAGAGAGAGAGATCAAGCAATCACAAAGATCAAGAAATATAATGGTTCAGTGCTATCCAATGCACCTACATCCACTCCCCAAGATTTCCTTGGAAATTCACTATAATCACACCGATTATAGTTGATTAGTTTTGCGGGCTCACTAATCAAAAACCCAACTTGTTTTCACAAGGCCAACAAGTCAAAACCTTACTTGGTTTTACGGGCTAACCAAGAACCTAATTGGTTTTCACAAGGCTAACCAACAACCTCCTTTGGTTTTTCGGGCTAACCAAGAACCTTAGTGGTTTTGTGGGCTAACCACCAACCTAATTGATTTTCCAAGGCTCACCAATAATCTCAATTGGTTTTATAATAGGCTAACCAAGAATCCTTACAAGAAATATGGTTTAAAAATAAAGAACCAATATAAGCTTTCTAAAACAAAGTGGATATCTCTTTGTAGCTCGATGTAGAGTTGCTTTCAACTTATAGAAGCCTTTTGAATGCCCAAGAATGGATGATCTTCAATGCTCTTGAAAGCTTTTGAATGCTTGGAGGCTTCCTTTAGCTTGAGAGTGGTTGAACCTTCAATGAATAGGAGTTAAAGCTCACTTTTCTTCTCTTTTCTCAAAACTCTTTAATGGTCTTCAATATCATATGTTTTGATTTGATTTTGAGCATATAAATACCTTTCTAAGGCCTTAAAACCAGTTTTTAGCCATTAGACTTGAAACACTAGCCATTTGGGGGCAATTTGGGCGAGTTCTGTGTTCGAAAAACTAGCCGTTATTGTTGCCAGGATTTCATGTGTCAACACTTCTGGCTATGAGTCGACACATAAGGTCGACACTTGATCTTCTTGAGTTGACACCTAGTTCAAATTGCTTCATTTTGATTCTCTGGAAATCTCAGATATGTCGACACTTCCTTAGTTGAGTCGACACCTTGCTTCCATGTGTCGACACTTCAGCTATTCCTTCAACTTCTGTAAGTTTTGTGGCTTGAAAGTCTTGGGCGATATGTTGATCCATGTGTCGACACTTTGAGTCGACACTTCAGGTCCATGTATTGACACTTCATCTGTGCCATTTGAAACATTGCTACGTACAGGCCTGAATCGATACTTCATCTCTATGTGTCGACACTTCATATCATGTGTCAACACTTTGAGTCAACACTTCTTTGAAAACTTCACAGAAAGGCCTGAACTTTAGCTGAAACATATTTCCATTTAACTTAGCCATCCAATCAACCATCTCTTGAGTGTCCAAGTTTTCTTTGAGCAATCTTTTCATTCAAACTTGGCTTCTTCAAAATAATTGAGCTTCTTCAAATTTGTAAGCATATTTTCAATAAAAACACTCAAAACAAATCATTAGTCATCAACTTATACTTAACCATTTTGCTTATCATCAAAATCAATTAATGGAGTCAACAATCTCCTCCTTTTTGATGATAACAAAATCCTTAAATATAAATTGCTTTAAAACAAAGATTTTTAAAGAAATCATCAAGGTGCATAATACTGAAAGCATTAAGTGTATCAACATTACTTGCATTAATGATATGGCAATTCAGAACAAAAGTAATAGTGCCAGAGCTTGTTATAAAGATAGAGAGTATCAGAGCTTTGGGATACATTTAAAGCATAAAAAACATGTATAATGATACTTCTACAAGAAAATTTCAAACAACTAAGCTCCCCTTGAATCGATGATCCATAACATAATTTATAAGAATCTTTTTCAAACATTTAAAGAGGGGTTTTAAGATGAAATTCATTTTGAAAGGATTTCTAAATGAAAATAAAGTAAAGCTCCCCCTTTCTTAAGAAATTTTATAAACGATTTTCAATTCAGGTTTTCAAAAATCTATCTATCCCTTGCATATTACAAATATAACACAAATATATATTGCATTGGTTTCATTATTCTACTTTTATACTCATTTATACTTAAATCTCATTACTAAACTACTCCCCCTTTTTATTATCATTAAAAAGGTAGGAAAACAAATAGATTGAGTAGATAAGATATAGCATTGAGTTATTCTACTCTTTCTTTAAGTATTGCATTGAATTTAAAATTCATTCATTCATTCAAGAGTGAAGACATTGAAGAGCAATTCAAAATATATCATTCATTTACATTAAAGACATAAGGATGAAGAACAACAAAGTTTTTCATATAAACTTAGAACTTGTTCAACAGATACATAACAAAGATAAAAATACATAGAAGCATAAAAACAAACTATTTAAAAATACATAAAAGTCCTAATCCTCATCCATGGAATCATCAGAAGATGAACCGATCTCAATCAGTCCTATATCAGCGAAGGATCAAGCTCGTGGCCATCTTGATCGAAGATCTCTAAGTCTGGTCCTAGTCGGCTGTGGAGGGGTACGACGACCATGTCCTCCACGATGAGTATATGTCTGACCTCTAGCTAGAGCAGTAGAGGTAGAAACAATATCTTCCGCAGGAATGGAACTGATCAACAATCTCAGCAACCGCTGGAAGAGGTGTGCGATCAAATGAAGGACCGGAGTCAAGATACTGAAAGCCGGGTATATAAAACTCAAGCTCTTGAATAAGCGAGAATGTATGAAGTGTAGGACTCTCAATAATCTATGTATCAAGGATAGGGTTAACAGTTGATGATACAACAGGTGAATCAAAAACAGAAGTATTAGCTATAGAATGTATTGGTATATCTATAATCGGTGTATCAACAATGGGGGTCTCAATAATAGATGTATGAATAGCAGAAGTATCAATATCAGGGGTCTCAATAATAGGTGTATCGATAACTGGAGAGAGAATAGGAATAGGAACATGAATGCGATCATCCGATCTAGAAGGAGAGGATGGAACAGGAGTCTGGGCAGGTGAATAGGAAGGGTCAACAACAGGACTCCTAGACAAGTCAACCATCACCTCCACTACTGCCTTTGAAGTAAGATCTGTGAAATCAAATCTGTCTGAGTCAGTCTCTTCATCGTCTCCATCATCATCTCCAATATCTCCAATAACTGTATCACCATCTCCAATAGTAGTATCCACAGTGGTATCAATATCATTAATGTCATCAGCTGGTGCAGGAGCAGGTACGTGAGCAGGTGTAGGAGCAGTATCTGCAACCGGAGTATTCGCTGAAGATCTAGACAGTGCAGAAAGTATAGTTGAGATGTCATCACTAAGTCTAGCATGGCTCTCTCTCGTCTTAGCTATGAAACAGTCAAGACACTGCCTCATGATAAATACATCAATCTCGATGCATCTAACTCTGTCTAGTAAGCTATCTGAAGTGCCTAGAGTCTCCATCTGTGTTGGTTGAGGCTGTGCAGAAGTAGAAGGATTAGACCGAGGAGCAACCGCTGGCTATGCTGCCATCTCAGGCAGAGTCTCGCTTTGTCCTGCCTGGCCGGAGAGGATGCACTCCTCCTTTGCTGCATCATCATCATCAGCTCTGTCCTCGACCATACCTGATATGTTGCGAGTCCACTGGCCTCGGAACAAGTGATAGCCTATCCGATGTAATGATCTGATATCGTACACATCGGTATGAAGCAATGTATAGTAGGGCTCGTCCTTAAAGCTGATGCCATACTCCCTAAATAATATTGTCAATCCCATGCTATAGGGAAGGCAGAGTGGCTGGCTAGTCGACGCCTCCGTAATCTGATGTACCATAAGAACTGGAATGCATACGGGCATGCGTTGAACCAAAGAGACCATCACGAGCAACTCCCGCTCAGTGATATAGTCGAAACGTCTGATCTTTGGCAGAAGTATCTGGGCGACGATGTGATGCAGTAGTCCCATCTCTGCAGATAATCTAGATGCTGGTATAATGGCTCCCTCTGGTAGAATGTCAGACTCAAAGATGCACTGAAGTCCACTGACTCGATCCATCAAACTGTCAACAACAGATCCTATCATCGGTATATCCCATATTCTGCTCAGAATCTATGAAGTAACAGGGATATCTCATCCTCTGGCCTGTGCCAACCAACCATCTGTCCCACGGGTGAGTGATCCATAAAACTCTCACATCAACCTGGGATAATACCTCTCACTAAGTGAATAGAATGTAGTCAGACCAGCCTGACGAATCCACTCTCCAATCCGAAAATGCCGCTGGTTGACAAATGAAAAATCCACTCGACATCCTCCAACTACAGTCTTCGAGCTCATCCAGCTGGACTAAACAAACAATGGTCGTGCGGGCAGATCTGCAACTCTAGACTCATGTCGGGCCTTCATCCTTCACTCTTCTTCTTGGTCTGATTGACGAGGTCGATGGACAACTTGCTGCAAGGTCCCATTGCTTGTATTAAAGGATTGGGCAAGGTTTTGGTTGAAAACTAGGGTTTCTAGGGTTTAGAAATCAAAACATAGGAGAAATCCAACCAAAAAACCAGCTACCGAGTATCCAATTCAAAGAAACAATGACTAAAATCTTGTAACCGATAATGGAAACAGTGAGGGCACCTTGAAAGCTTGTGTCGGCTTGAAGGAGAAAAGAAATGGGGAGAAAAATGGTTCGAAAACCCCTTTATTCTCAGTCTGCTATCATTCATATGTCGGCTCATGCATGTGTCGACACATTCAGGTGTCAACACATCGATGTGTCGACACATCGACTTGAAAACCAAAAATTCAGGGATTTCAAGGATGGATCAAAATCAATTGAAATGTGATATTTTTAAAGTGAAATCAACAATGATTGAATAAGATTTATCATGATTAAGGTCGAATTGATCTAGTTTAAATCAAAATATAGAAAAAATTTAATCAAACAGATTGATAATCCCGAGCTCTCTTCTAATCATACAGAATTGATCTTCCAGAAGAGGTTTAGTTAAAATATCAGCTAATTAAAATTCAGTACTAATAAATTCAAGCAAAATATCATTGTTTTCTACATGATCCCTAATAAAATGATGTCTAATTTTAATATGTTTACTCCTAGAATGTTAAACAAGATTTTTAGTCAAGCAAATAGTACTGGTATTATCACATTTAATAGGCATACTAGCCAACTTGATTTTAAAGTCTTCAAGTTGTTGCTTAATCCACAAGATTTGAGCACAACAACTTCCTGCTACAATATACTCAGCCTCAGCTGTGGATAGTGCAAATGAAGTTTGTTTCTTGCTAAATCATGAGATTAAGTTAACTCCAAGAAATTGGCAAGTGCCACTAGTACTCTTTCTATCCAATTTACAACCAGCAAAATCTGCATCAGAATATCCAATCAATTTAGTAGATGAATTTTTAGAATACCATAAACCAATATCAATAGTACCAAATAGATATCTAATAATGTGCTTAACAGCCATAAGATGTGATTTTTTAGGTTCAGACTGATATCTAGCACACATGCAAATACTAAACATTATATCTGGTCTACTAGCAGTTAGATACAATAAGAGCCAATCATACCTCTGCATAACTTTTGATCTACTGATTTACCATGTTCATCTTTATCAAGTCTACAAGAGGGGCTTATAGGCATACCTATTGGTTTAGTAGTCTCCATTCCAAACTTCTTAATAATTTCTCTTGTATACTTAACTTGGTTGATGAAGATACCATCTGTAGTTTGCTTGATCTGGAGTCCGAGAAAGAAATTGAGTTCTCCCATCATGCTCATCTCGAACTCACACTACATTAGCTAAGCAAACTCCTGACAAAGAATTTTATTAGTAGCACTTAAAATGATGTCATCAACATATATTTGTACTACTAATTATCATTATCTTTCTTTTTCAAAAACAGTGTTTTATCAACATTTTCTCTAGAAAATTCATTTTTAATCAGAAATTTGCTGAGTCTATCATATAATGCTCGAGGTGCTTGCTTTAATCCATAAAATGCTTTATGTAATTTAAAAGCATGATCAGGATGTGTATGATTTTCAAATCTAGGTGGTTATTCAACAAAACCCTTTTCAATTATAAAACCATTTATGAAAGTACTCTTAACATCCATTTGAAATAATTTGAAATTCATAAAATAGGCAAATGCTAATAATAGTCTAATTACTTCAAGTTTAGCAACATGAGTATAATTTTCATCAAAATCAATCCCTTCCTTCTGATTATAGCCTTTAGCAACTAGCCTAGCTTTATTTCAAATAACAATACCATTTTCATATAATTTATTCCTAAATACCCATTTAGTGCCAATAATTGAAATATTAGATGGTCTTTTTATAAGTGTCCAAACATTATTTCTATCAAATTGAATTAGTTCTTCTTGCATAGCATTGATCCAATTAGAGCCTTTTTCAGCTTCTTCAAAATATTTAGGTTCTACTTGAGATATAAATGCTATATAATCACATTCATTTCTAATTGAGTTTCGAGTTCTTATCCCTTTAGATGGTTCACCTAAGATTAATTCCTTAGGATGTCCATGAGCATACCTCCACTCCTCAGGTAGACCTTGATGCTTTGGAGTGTCTTCTTTTTCATTCTTATCTTGATCTTCTTCATTTGGTTGAGGTTGATCATTCAATATTAGCTTCTGAAGCTTGTCAGCACCTGCACTTCATTAGATGTATCCTCTTTTCTGGAGGATTTGTTAGTAGATTCTTCAAAGACAATATGTACTGACTCTTCTACAACCAAAGTTCGTTTATTAAAAACTCTGTATGCCCTGCTTGATGTAGAGTATCCTAAGAAAATAGCTTCATCAGACTTGGCATCGAACTTTCCAAGATGATCTTTTCTATTGTTCAAAACAAAATATTTACAACCAAAAACTCGAAAATATTTCAAAGTCGGTTTTCTTTAGTTCCAAAGTTCATATAGAGTTTTCTTTAAAATAGGGCGGCTTAAAACTCGATTTAAAATATAATAGAATGTATTAATAGCTTCAGCCCAAAAATATCTTGGTGAATCATTTTCACAAAGCATAGTGCGTGTCATTTCTTCTAAAGTATAATTTTTCTTTTCTATTATCCCATTTTGCTGAGATATCCTAGGTGCAGAAAAATTATGTTCTATTTCTTTTTTATTGCAAAAGTTTTTGAAATCTTGATTTTTCAAATTCAATTCTATGATCACTACGAATGCAAACAACTGAAATACCTTTTTCATTTGAAACTTTTTGATAAAACTTTATGAAAGCTAAAAATGATTCATCTTTTTGTGCCAAAAAGAAAACTCATGTAAATCTTGAAAAATCATCCATAATAACTAATCCATATCTCTTGCCTCATAGACTAGATGTTCTAGTTGGTCCAAAGAGATCCATATGAAGTAGTTCAAGTGGCCTACTAGTAGTTACAAATCCTTTTGGTTTGAAAGAAGTTTTGACTTGTTTACCAAATTGACATGCTTGGCAAATCCTATCTTTTTTAAAACAAAGTTTAGGTAAATCTCTAACTAAATTTTTTTTACAAAGTTTTGAAATAAGATATATACTAGCATGCCCTAATCTTCTATATTATAGCCAACTAGTCTTATCTTTAGTAGAATTCATTGCAACAAGGCATTCTCCATTAGGCAAAGATAGATCATCTAGGTCTATCAAATAAATATTTCCATGCCTTTTTCTAATGAATTATACTCCATTTATATCTGTACTAGCAATCATGCAATATAATGATTTAAAAACTACTTGAAAACCTTTATCGCAAAACTGACTAATGCTTAAAAGATTATGTTTCAAACCATCGACTAAAAGTACATTATTAATACTACTAGAAGGAGTTATGTGAACCTTACCAATACCAATGATTTTTTCTTTACCATTATCACCGAAGGTCACACTCCCTTAATTCAAAGCTTCAAGAGAAGTGAGTTGCTTCACATCTCTAGTCATATGCCTTGAGCAACCACCGTCAAGATCCAAAGTCTTTTGTTATCCTTGGTTACAAGACACACCTGCAATAAAATCAATCTTTGTTTTTAGGTACCCAAGCCAACTTGGGTCCTTTAGGGTTAGCATTCAAAATGGTTCCTTTTGGAACCCACACTTTACCAAAAGAATTGGTATTTCTCAAATTACATTGAAATGATTTATGACCTAACTTTTGCAAGTAAAACAAGTAATGCTAGATAATGAAGGTACAAAAAAGTTTTTGAAATATTTTTGTTGCTTCTGTGGTTTATATCCTAATCCTATCTTATTAAAAACTGCTCTTTGATTGTTCAAAAATAAGTTTAACTTTTCTGAACTGTAAGTGAATTTCTCAACAAAAGGTTTTATCTTTTCAAGTTCATTTATGTACTTGGCATTTTCAAGTTCTAAATCTTTATTTTTCTTTAAAAGATCATTATTTGAAATAATATTTTTAGGTCTTTTCAAAACTTTATTTTTCATAGATAAAGTATTATTTTTCTTTTCTAAAACATCTAATTTAGATTTCAAAATACTAACATCATTTAGTAAAGAATTGTTTTCAAAAGAGAAACTATTTGCATGCTTTTTCAATTTCTTGTTTTCAGATGAAATTAGTTTGTAATCATGCATAAGTTCTTCAAAGGCATTTCTAAGTTTATCAAATGTAAAATCAATTTCGGTGTCGAAACTTACCTCATCATTGTCTTGATGTGCCATTAAGTAGAGATTTGCAACTTCGATCTGCTCTTCTTCAGAATTGGGGTCTTCGCTATCACTCCAAGTGGCCATCATGGCTTTCTTCCTTAATTTCTTTCTAGATTTCTTAAGGAGAGGACAATCAAACTTGTAGTGTCCCGGTTTCTTGCACTTGAAGCATATAGGTACTTCCTTCTCCTTTTTTTTTCTTTTTCTTTTTCTTTTTCTTTTCCTTTTTCTTTGGATTGATATTTCTTTTTATAAGGAAATTTCCTCCTCTTCATGAATCTTCTAAACTTTTGTGTAAGGAGGGCTTCTTCACATTCATCTTCCTCTTCATCTTCAGACTCATCTATTGAGGATTCTTCTTGTATGTTTGACTTGAAAGCAATCCCTTTCTTCTTCTCATCCATGTCCATTGATTTTTGTTTCAGATTGAGCTCATAAGTCATGAGCGATCCAACTAGCTGCTCAAGAGGTAACTTGTCAACATCCTTGGCTTCTTGAATTGCGGTCACCTTCGGATCCCATGATGTTGGAAGTGACTTGAGAATTTTATTTACAAGATCAGCATTAGACATGGCTTTTCTAAGACTTCTCATACCATTAACAATATTTGTGAATCTTATATACATATCAATGATTGATTCATTAGGTTCTATTCGGAACATCTCATAAGTGTGCAGTTACATATTTACTTTAGTGTTCTTCACTTAATTGGTACCCTCATGGATAACTTCAAGTATGTCCCATATTTTTTTGGCAGACATGCATGTAGATATCCTATTAAATTCACTAAGATCTAATGCACAATAGAGGAGATTCATTACCTTGGCATTGATCTCGAATTGTTTAATGTCATTTTCATCCCAATCCTTTTCAAGCTTTGGGATGGAAACACCATTAACTACTACCAAAGAAATATGAGGACCCTTATCAACTACTTTTCATAAATTGTAATCAATAGAATGCATATAAATTCTTATCCTAGTTTTTCAAAAAGTATAATTTGATTCATTGAAAAATGGAGGTCTATTTGAGGCTTATCCCTCAACTACACTAGTACCAATTGGGGCTGCATAGATCTTTACTCAAGGCGGTAAAGCCTATACACTGAGAACAGGGCTTTGATACCACTTGTTGCCCAGTAAGCAACCCAAGAGGGGAGGATGAATTGGGTCTCTAAAAATTAAAACTTAATATTACTTGATACTAAGTAATGCAATCCAATTCAGCAAATATATTGGCAAGGTACTATCAATTCAATTGTAATGCTCTAAAATAAAAGTGCAGCGAAAATAAAAAGCAATAAGTAAAGAGCAAGGAGAGAGAGATCAAGCAATTATAAAGACTAAGAAATATAGTGGTTCGATGCTATCCAATGCACCTACATCCACTCTCCAAGATCCCCTTGAAAATTCACTATAATCACACCGATTACTGTTGATTAGTTTTGCGGGCTCACTAATAAAAAACCCAACTTATTTTCACAAGGCCAACAAGTCAAAACCTTACTTGGTTTTACGAGCTAACCAAGAACCTAATTGGTTTTCACAAGGCTAACCAACAACCTCCCTTGGTTTTCTAGGCTAACCAAGAACTTTAGTGATTTTGCGGGCTAACCACCAACCTAATTGGTTTTTCAAGGCTCACCAATAACCTCACTTGGTTTTACAATAGGCTAACCAAGAACCCTTACAAGAAATATGGTTTAAAAATAAAGAACCAATATAAGCTTTCTAAAACAAAGCGAATATCTCTTTGTAGTTCGATGTAGAGTTACTTTCAACTTATAGAAGCCTCTTGAATGCCCAATAATGGATGATCTTCAATGCTCTTGAAAGCTTTTGAATACTTGGAGGCTTTCTTTAGCTTGAGAGTGGTTGAACCTTTAATGAATAGGAGTTAAAGCTCATTTTTCTTCTCTCTTCTCAAAATTCTTTAATGGTCTTCAATATCATGTGTTTTGATTTGATTTTGAGCATATAAATACCTTTCCAAGGCCTCAAAACTAGTTTTTAGTCGTTAGACTTGAAAAACTAGCTGCTGGGGGGCAATTTGGGTAAGTTCTGCATTTGAAAAATTAGCCATTACTGTTGCCAGAACTTCATATGTCGACACTTCTGGCTATGAGTCGATACATAAGGTCCACACTTGATCTTCTTGAGTCGACACCTAGTTCAAATTGCTTCATTCTGATTTCTTGGAAATCTCAGATGTGTCGACACTTTCTCAGTTAAGTTGACACCTTGCTTCCATGTGTCGACACTTCAGCTATTCCTTCAACTTCTGCAAGTTCTGTAGCTTGAAAATCTCAGACGATGTGTTGATCCATGTGTCGACACTTTGAGTCAACACTTTAAGTCTATGTGTTGATACTTTATCTGTTCCATTTGAAATATTGCTGCATACGGGCCTGAGTCGACACTTCATCTCCATGTATCGACACTTCATGTCATGTGTCGACACTTTGAGTCGACACTTCTTTGAAAACTTCACAAAAAGGCCTGAACTTTAGCTGAAACATATTTTCATTTAACTTAGCCATCCAATCAACCATCTCTTGAGTATCCAAATCTTCTTTGAGCAATCTTTTCATTCAAACTTGGCTTCTTCAAAATAATTGAGCTTCTTCAAATTTGTAAGTACCTTTTCAATAAAAACACACTCAAAGCAAATCATTAGTCATCAATTTATACTTAACCGTTTTGCTTATCATCAAAATCAATTAATGGAGTCAACATTCCGAAAGACTGGGAGATTACCAAGTCCCAGCAAATTGACGACACAGTTTTATTGCTTCATCCAGCACTATTGAAGGTATGGAATCAGCTTGCACTTTAAATAGTTAAAGAGTCAATCATTTTTCTTTCTTTAATAAATCTGACCAATTTGATATACAAATGCATAGGTTATCCATAGGATTAACATCATGGATGAAAGTCTGAGAAACTTCGATCAATTTCGTCGAACTATGTGCAATGAGGTAAATGTTGCGAGGACGGAAAAAGAGGTTGCTAAAGAACTAAAGAATGCCATGAAAAAGAAATTAGAAGAAACAGCAATCAAAACATCAGTTCTAGAAGCAGAGCAGATCGAAGCACAATAAAAAATGAACATCATGGAGTCAAAACTGAAAAAGAAGAAAAAAAAAATCCGATCGATGTCCGTCAGCTTGGAAAAAGCTGAGGAAAAAATCTTAGTAGCTGAAAAGAAAGTTGTAGCAGTTGAAGAAAAAGCTTTAATGGCAACAAAGAGAGCTGAACAAGCTGTTGAAGAGGCTGTTAATGAAGCCATAAAAAAGTATGTTCAATCAAAGGCTTTTGAAGATAAACTCCACAAAGCGGTAGTTGAGAGCTACGATCTTGGTTGCGCCGACTATTTAAAAAAATAAAGAAATTTTATCCTGATCTAGATACTTCAAAGATAGAAGAAGATTTCGATAAAGAACATTCTGAAGAAGAAGATCAGGTTGGAGAACCAGTCGAAGACCAAGTCGAAGAACCGGTCGGTGATCAAACCAAAGAACCAACATTAGGCTCCCAAATTGACGAAGAAATGGAAATAGTTCCTACTACAAGTCAAGTCAAAATAGAAGAAAATGTAACTGAAAAGAATGTAAACAATGAATCTATATGAATGATGTAGGAACTTACTCTATCTTCAATATGAAATGAAAAGATCTTTCCTTTGACAATTTCTATCAAATTTTGAATAAAGTAAATGCCTTTTCCTCTCTTCTTTCTCTTTTTTTCTTTTTTTTCTTTTTAAAAAAGTAGATACAATAGATTATTTCAATGAAAATCAAAGAGTTCCGACGTTTATAAACAAAAATCTTCTAAGTACAAAATCATCGATTTATACAAGGAAACTTCCGAAAAAGATCGATTTAATCATGAAATTATCCGAATAAGATTATGAACACTAATTATCATACAGAAAAATTTAGTTAAATTAATTCTGAGCAAGTTCAAAGAACGGGAATCTTCAACGTGATAAGTTGATCGGAAAGCATAATTTCTAACTTCTCCTGAGGAAAAAGTTAGCACTTAATGAACATTTAGAAAAATTAATCTTTAAATCAACCAGATCCCTAATTTACTTATAAATAATATAATATTTCAATCAAATTTACCAAACATCTTTTCCTTTCTTCTTGTATTTCAAGAAGAAGAATCCTTCATGAGAGATTTTTCCAAATGAAGTTCAATAAGACATCATATCAACTTTATCAAATGCCATCTTTTTATTGGAAGAGCAGTCGTTCGGCAAGTCGTATAACTGCATTTGTTAGTATTTCAGAGACCGTATAAGATTTGAATTCAAATTCAAGTCAAATACTTATATATATTTTCGTAACTGACTTTCTGAAGATCAGAAACGGTGCACGGATTCCCACCAAATCAAGATCCCAAATGTGTTAAGATCTCAAGATATCTCAGAATTTGAACCATAAATCACGATCATTGACACTCTCTATATAAAGAGGTTTCAGGTCCGGATATTTGAACAACTTTCATCTCAAATATTTTGAGTTTCTTTTCTCCTTCGAAACTCTTTGTTTCAAGAAATACTTCCAAGAAGAAGTCTTCATTATATTTGAGAAATGGAATCAGATGGCAAGAAACTTCTTCAAACACATAAGAGGAAGGCCAAACCTATACGATTAAAGAAGATAGATCTTGCGTAAGAAGGAGACATTTGTCAGGAAGTACTTCCAATAAGCCAGAATCTCCCGAATATGTTGCATCTTCATCCGAGGAAGAGAAACAAGGGCTTTTCATTCCTCTTTCAAAAGAACCAGAGTGTAATCCATCTGCTAAACATACTTCAACAGAAAAAGGCAAGGCTCATATAGAGGAATCATCTGATCCAAACAACAAAGATAAATACATTCAAATGCTCATTGCTGATACGAGTGTTAACAATCCGAAGCTGGCAAAAACCATACTACAATCCACCATTCTTCGAAAAGACTGGGAGACGACCATTAAACATGTAGTAAAAAAATTCTATCCTCCATTTATCCAGGAATAATAAAGGTAGATACCATCTTTTTTGTTTCAAAATAACTTATTTTTGTTCTAATGTCATCCTAAATCTTTTGTTCAGTTTATCAATGACATTTCTATGATTGAAGAAAGCTGGTACCAAACAACTAACCTTTAAGCATATCTTTAGAAGCAGTTAGCTTCGGCCAAGGAAGAAAAGGACAAACCTGATGCTAATCGGGTAGCCTTGGAGTCAAGGATTGTCCGATTGACTGCAACTATCTTGTCATTGAGGAATCAACTAAGAATAATATAAAAACATGATATGGATCTTTTGGCCGATGCAGAAAAAAGAAGGGAAAAACTTCAGCAGGCTGATAGAGCCATAGAAGAAAAGACTAATGCATATGAGAAGTACTGGACCAAAAATCCAAAATGGAAGAAAGAATAACACTTCTTGAAAAGAAGCTGGAACAAGCCGAACAAGAAAATGCTTCAATGACCCAATGGAGGCTTCTCGTAATTGAAGAATTCAAAAAATCCGAAACATTCATTGATGAAATGGACAAAATAGGAGCCAAGGGCTATGAATTCGGCTTTGAAGATTGCATCAACAAGGTTAAAAAACTATATCCTGACCTTGACATTTCCTCTATCTCCATGGATGATCTTGCAAAAGAAGAAGAAGAACAAGAACCAACCGATAACCTGCAGTTTCCCCAGTTAAAGAAATATCTGAACAAGAGAAAACTTCATGTGATCAAATCAATGAGAAGAAAGTTGAATAGCACTTGTAATCATAAATTCTCTGCAACTTCTTATGAATCAATGCTCAACATTGTCTGTTTTGCTTCTTTTTTTTTATTTTTTATATCAAGCCAGCTATAATGATCAGTTCAATATACCGAACCAGCTTTCCAATATCTTTGATATTCTAAAGTAGTGACATTAATGGAGTGGCAATTTAAGCCAACTCTCATTGCTTGTGTCATGGTTGACTTATCAGGTCATCCTTCCAATCGATTGATTATTCCGATGTTAACGTATCGATGAGTTAGTATATCAGACCAACTCGATTTGTCGGATTATGGTTAGCTTATCAGGCCAACCTTTCGATCGATCAGTTATTCTGATCATAAAATACTGATGAGTTAGTGGGTCAAACTAACTCGATTTGTCGAATTATAGTTAGCTTATTAGGCTAACCTTTTGATCGATCAGTTATTCTGATCATAAAATATCAATGAGTTAGTGGGTCAGACCAACTCGATTTGTCGGATTATGGTTAGCTTATCAGGCCAACCTTTCGATTGATCAATTATTCTGGTCATAAAATATCGATGAGTTAGTGGATCTGACCAACTCATTTTGTTGGATTATGGTTAGCTTATCAGGCCAACCTTTCTTTTCTCTCTTTTTCTCTAGAGAATATTTCAACTTCATATTTTTCCTTCATATGAAAGGAACAAAAGAATTTTTTTTTTTTAATTAATAGTATTTACGAAGATTTTTAATATTCTATGGTCTAGCCATTGGATAACCATTCAGACTTTCAAGTCCATAGGTCCCTGATCATACAACTTCAGTGATACGATAAGGGCCTTCCCAATTTGGAGCAAGTTTGCCCTGTTCAGTTGGTCAGGATATTGTTGTCCGGTGCAGAACAAGGTCACCAATCCTAAAGATTCGAGCCTTGACTCTTGAATTATAATATCTGCCACTCTTTGTCAATATGCTGCCATTTTTAATTGTGCCTGCAATCTGAAATTTTCAAGCAAATCCAGGTCAATTCTCCTTTGGTCAGCATTATTCGACGTTTCAAAGCAGTCCGTTCTTCTAGAGCGAAGAACAATCTCTATAGATAACATAGCTTCACTCCCATAAGCAAGGTTGAACGGAGATTCTCCTATCGTAGATCGGGGAGTCGTTCGGTAAGCCCATAAAATATAATAAAGTTCATCAACCCAAGATCCTTCAACTTCATTCAATCAGGTCTTTAATCCGTGAAGGATTGTCCGATTAGTTATCTCAGCTTCTCCATTAGCTTGCGGATGTCCAATGAATGTCAATTTATGAAGAATGTTATATTGAGCACAAAAATCTCTAAATTTTTGATTATCAAACTACCTCCCATTATCAGTAATGATAGCATGAGGGATTCCGAACCTATATATGATAAAATTTCTGACGAATATTTCAATTTTGTTTTAATAATTAAAGCTAAAGGCTCGGCTTCTACCCATTTGGTAAAATAATCAATGGCAACAATCAAAAATTTTTGTTGTCCAGAAGTTGGAGGAAACGAATCAAGTATATCCATTCCCCACTGAGCAAATGGTCAAGGAGCCGTTAACTGTGTTAGATGACTGGTAGGACGCCTTTGTATATTTGCATACCTTTGACAGGAATCACATCTTTTTATAAAATCCATAGCATCCTTCTGTATAGTCGGCCAGTAATATCCTTGCCTTATGATTTTATAAGCCAATGACCTTCCTCCCAAATGATCACCGCATATTCCTTCATGCACTTCCCTAAGAGCATAATTGGCATCTGAAGGAGATAAACATTTCAATAGTAGCTAGGAAAATGATTTTTTATATAACAAGCCATCTAAGATAACATATTAAGAAGTAATCTTTTGGAGTTGTTTAGCTTCTACAGTATTTTCGGGCAATACCGCTTCAGTCAGATATTTAATTATAGGACCCATCCAACCCAATTCTGGCTCTATTTGAAGAACCTTTTCTTTTTCATTTGTCGAAATACTCGGGGTCTCCAAGTGCTCCATACAAGTTCGACCCATTAGATCAAGCATAGAAGTAACCAATCTGGATAATGAATCAGTTCGAGAATTTTCAGTTCTAGGGACATGACTGATGTTCCAAGAATCAAATCAAGCTCCAAGTTCTCGAACTTTCTTCAAGTACAAAGCTAAAGTGGCATCGCGAACCTCAAAATCTCCTTTTACTTAGTTGACGACTAATTGTGAATCAGATAATACCTTTAACCTTCGGACATTTAATTCCTTTGCAATTTTTAAACCAACTAGGAGGGCTTTATATTCGACTTGATTTTTAGAGACTTTGAAAGAGAATCGGAGTGCATATTCTGTGATATCTCCATTTGGATTAGATAAGATCAATCCAGCCCCACAACCAGAAGAATTTGAAGCTCCATCTACATGTAATATCTAGGGTGTATCGATCCTTTCCATTCCATCAGAGGGCTGGACTTCTTTTTCATGGTCACTCCAAGTACATTCGGCTATGAAATCAGCCAATACTTAAGCCTTCATAGCAGATCGAGGCCGATAAATAATATCATATTCACTTAATTTGACTGCCCATTTCGCTATCCGACCAGAAGTATCAAGACATTGTAGAATAGCCCTTAAAGGTTAATCGGTCAACACAATAATTCGATGAGATTAAAAATATGGTCTGAGGCATTTGGCCGATATAACCAAGGTATAAACAATCTTCTGAAGTTTTGGGTACCTTGTCTCTACATCATAAGGACTTTGCTGATGTAATAAATGGGCTTATACGACTCATCAAATTCCTTTCTCACCAACATAGAACTGATAGCTTCATCAGATGCAGCTAGATAAAGATACAGATCTTCTCCTTCTTGGGGTTTAGACAATAAGATTAGATTCACCAAATACTTCTTAAGTTCTTCAAATGCTAACCGATAATCATCTGACCAATTAAAGTCCTTGGTCTGTCGTAAAGCTTTGAAGAAAGGCAAACATCTCTCAGCCGAATGAGAGATAAATTAGCTTAATAAAGCGATTTGTCTAGTCAACTATTGAATTCCTTTCTTATTAGCTGGATGCTTCATATCCAATATGGCTCGAATCTTTTTTGGATTAGCTTCAATCCCTCGTTTCATAACCATGAAGCCTAAAAATTTTCTAGAAGTTACACCAAAAACACATTTGATCGAATTTAACTTCATGCGATTTTATTGTAGAATATCAAAGGCTATTTGTAAATCTTTAATATGATCATTAGACTGTAAATCTTTCCAATTTGATCTTCAAAGATCTTGTTCACTAACCTCTGATAAGTAGCTCCGGCATTTTTAAGACCAAATGACATTATTTTGTAATAATATATACCTCGATTTGTGATGAAGGATGTCTTTTCTTCATATTCTTGACTCATTCATATCTGATTATATCCAGAGAAAGCATCCATGAAACTTAAGAATTTATGCCCAGTCGTTGTATCAACGAGTTGATCAATTTTTGGCAAAGGAAAACTATCTTTTGGACATGCTTTGTTGAGATCAGTATAATCTATTCATATCCTCTATTTTCTATTTGCTTTCCTTACCATTACAACATTAGCAAGCCAGTCAAGATAATGAACCTCCCAGATAAATCTAGCATCAAGTAATTTGGTTACTTCTTCATTGATAACTTTTTGTCTCTCTGGGACAAAATTTCATTTCTTTTATCGAACAGGCCGATTAAGTGGATCAATCTTGAGTTCATGCATAATCACTTCAGGAGGAATGCCTAACATATCAGCAACCTTCTACACAAATATGTCAGCATTTTTTTGTAGAAAATCAATCAACTTCTTCCTTTGGTCTTCAGTAAGTGAACTTCCAATCTGAACAGTTTTAGTAGGATCATCTTTTATCAAAGGAGTATGAATAGTTCTTTTTATTCACATGCTTATCCCTTCAGTCGGATCACGTGGATCCACTTGTTCAAAAACTGAGTTGTTGATTGATTGTTGATTTTGAATCGTCAAACATTGACGAGCCATCTGTTGATTTCCTCTTATCTCTCCAATCCTATTTTGTGTTGGAAATTTCATCAGTAAATGATATGTCAACACAATGGCTTGGAACTTATTCAGAGTTGGTCTTCCCAAGATTGCATTATATGCAGGGAAAATCCGAACAACCATGAAAGTAAGAGAAATAGTCCTTTGCTTCGGCATTATTCCGAGGATTACGGAAAGTGTAATTTCTCCCTCCACTGCGATGGAATTTTCGCCAAATCTAGTTAATGGCATATGAATTCTTCGTAGCTTATTAGTTGGTAAATTCATCTTGACAAAAGCGTCATAAAGCAAGACTTCACTGAAACTTCCATTATCAACCAAAATTCTATGTACATCATAATTCGCAATTATTGCAGAAATCACTATAGGATCATTATGCGGTATTTGGACACCTTGTAAGTCATCATCAGAAAAGCTAATGCTTCTTCGAAGTCTCTTGATGCTCCGATCATCTTCGTAATATGCTTGGTGAATCATTCCAACCGAACCATCAGTCAGCTGTTGATTTGGGAGCTCCATCCCATCAATGATCATTCTTGGGGCCGTTGGCCTTGGTACTGTTGCTTCAATTGGTCGATTTTGATTTTGGTTTCGGACATATCTTTCCAAATAACCTCGTTTGATTAGATCTTCAATCTCGTCTTTTAGTTAGATACACTCCTCCGTTGTGTGACCATGATCATGATGAAATCGACAGTATTTGGCTTTATTGCGCATAGCAGGTGGAGCTCTCATTGGCCTTGGCCTTTGAAGAAAATTTTCTTTCTCAATTTCCATCAGAATCTTCTCTATCGGAAGAGTCAAGGGAGTAAAAGTGTCAAATCTACTGACGTAGTTCCTGCCGGCCAAGTTCTTCGACCTCTGACCTTGCCGTTGAATTGATTGGACTCTAGGGGATCAGAAATCATCTTCCTTGGAATTCTTTTTACTCAGCCCTGATTTTCTTTCTACCTATCGTTGGCTTAGGGCTTGTTCTTCGGCCTGAGCGTACTTTTGGGCACGGGCCAGTAGTTCAGAATAATTGATCAAAAATTTTTTATCTAAAGAGAATGTGAACCTAGAGGTTCGCAATCCCTTCTTCATAGCTGATATCGCCACATATTCATTGAGATTTGGAATCTCCAGTGTGGCAAAATTAAACCTTGTTATGTAGTCTCTCAAAGACTTTCCTTCTGATTGTTGAATGAAGAATAAATTGTCAGAGTTTCTGGACATTTTTCTGCCTGTTCTGAAGTGAGAGATGAACAACTTTTCCAACTGACTGAAAGAATGAATGGTATTTGGCTGGAGACTTGAATACTATATTCTCGCATATTTCTTTAAAGTTGCTGGGAAAGCAAGACAGTGGAGTGCATTTGATGCTCCTTGGATCAACATGTAGGCTTTAAAGCTACCCAGATGATCCAAGGGATCAGACAATCTATCATACAACTCAATCTATGGAACTTTGAAATGGTGAGGAATTCTTTCCTCTATAATCTTCTTGAAAAAAGAGGGTATGATATCGCAGCTTGGTGTTGTATCCTCTGTTTTCCTCTGTTCAACAACTCTGGCAATCTACCGCTCCAGGTTTCTGAATTTCTTATCAAAATCCCTTGCAAGGTTTAAAGCTTGAGCACTGTCAGGAGTTGATTCCCCAAAGGATGTCGAAGGAGATCGCGGGCGTTTCCCCTTGTTTTGTTTCTTGGTGTGATGATAAGATCGGTGATGTTGCTTGGAAGGGACTGTTGACTTGAAGAATGTTGATAAGAAGAATGTCTTCTTGGACTAAGATGTCTACTTACCTGAAGAGAAGGTCACCGGCTACTTCTTGATGCAGCAGGTCGTGATGATTCCTTTACAGTGATTTCTTGAAGATTTTGCACTGCCGCGGTGAGTACCTCTACCTTGTCCAATAGAGTATTTAACCTTTCTTGATCCACATTTATAGCAGGAAGAACTTCATCCTCTCGTCAAGAATGGGGTCGTTTTCCTTTGAAGGATGTGGAATGTCTTCAACAAACATATTCCGATTCCTACCTTTCACTATATTTTCTTTCAGATTATTGAGACTTTTTTACTGAGTCCCCCTACCTGGCGTGCCAATCTGTTGTGTCCAAACAAATTACAACGACGCTTGGACTTGAGCTAGATCAAATGAAAAACAGGTTGAGCTAATTAATCTTCATCTTCTTAGAGGTTCTGTGTGTTGAAGTGCTCCTACTTCCAAGCTCGTCAATGGTGTTTGGACTAGATAGATATGATCTGAAGAAAAATTGAGTGGAAGGTGCTCCGGAATCATAATCCCTCTCTTCGTCGCCCTTATCGATATTTATAGACCTCAGACTTAACCATTTCCAGCCAACTACAGTTGTAAACGGTTGATTTGTTAAGACATTAACACGTGCAATAAGCGTTATCCATAGTTGATCAACGATTTTCTGAATGTCGAACAACTTCACGTCATTTGAACATTGATCAGCTTTGCCTCTTCTGAGAATTAATCAGCCTTACACCTCTTGGACGTTGATCAGCCTCATGCCTCTTGGACATTGATCAACCTTACGCCTCTTGGGCATTGATCAGCTTTATGCCTCTTGGGCATTGATCGGTTTTACACCATTTGGGCATCGATCATCTCTACGCCTCTTGGGCATTGATCGGCTTTATGCCTTTTGGACGTTGATCACCTTTTTATGCCTCTTGGGTATTGATCATCTTTATGCATCTTGGACATTGATCACCTCTTTATATCTCTTGGGCATTGATCATCTTTATGCCTCTTGGACATTGATCGGCTTTATGCCTCTTGGATGTTGATCAGCTTTACGCCTCTTGGGTGCTGATTGGCTTTATGCCTCTTGGGCATTGATCGGCCTTACATCTTTTGGTCAACCAGATTCAATCCCTATCAGATCAACACGAATATACCAAATGTGTCATATCCCAACAGTAACATTACCTGTATGTACCGAATATAATAATCTATATTATCTGTAATTTATATTACTCATAATTTACATTACCGATAATCCTTATTATTTTTCAAAATTACTTGGCAATGCATCAAATACAACCTTATAAACATGATTTCAAAATAAAAAGGAAGGGTTTAGTAAATATGATTATGTTATTGGATGGTAAGTATAAATTCTCATTACTGTAATGATGTTATAACTACAATCGATAGTTTTATGTATTTAGTTTTTCCTTTTTTTTACAATTTCTTTATTTGATTGGAGAGTGAAAAATTGTTTTGCTTGAACGATTAAAGTTTGAATGTTGGCTAATAATCATCTTTGACGAGCATATACCTTTTGATCCTTGCTAGGAATTTTGGGATCTATATTATACTAATAAAAGTCTTGCTAGCAAAATCTTTATTCTTAGATGGATTGCATGCCGTTGTTTTCTTGCATTTATGCCACAAGTCTAGATATTTTATCGTTTCCTACGTTTAGTGGTCCTTTCTCGTACGCCTTGCTTGTGAACCGCATGCAACAACTTGCTGTTGTCAACTCTATTAGTTTTGTCAATGAAGCCCATCGGAAAGTTTTTTTTTCTCTTTTCTGTAGAATAGTTAAAGAAACTTGTCATAGTCAGGCAACCAATGTGGTGAATAATAAACACAGTATTCTCGCAACTGTAATTCCCAAAGTATCTCCTCGACATATCATGCCTTGGACGTTAGTTCTCATTATTATTCATTTTATATCATAGTTTGGATTGTATCTTTTTTATAAAAAAAAAATAATTAATATATTTTTTTTGATGTTGATCATTAGATAGTACATTGCATTGATATCTTAATCTTAGATTTAATATCTAATATATAATATAATTATTACTTAATCATATTTAATTTTTGAATCGATGGTGTTGAATCAGAATTTAATTAATTAAAAAAAAATTATTTCTCATAAAACTTATCTTATTGATCAAATAAAATTGAAATGAAATTTTAATTAAGATTTTAATTTTCTGATGGGAAAGACATATATGCAACTATAAATATAAAGATTATTTATTTCTCGGCTCTTAAGTATCCATCAATCTTAGAAGAAAATGATGAGGAGAGAGAAAATCAATCATCTCGTAACATAATTTATGAATCAGAATAATGATATAAGATATGTTTTTCATAATTTATTATTTTTATGTATAACATAATTTACGCATCAGAATAATGATATAAGATATGTTTTTCTTAATTTATAATTTTATATATATATAAAAATATTATTACACGATTGATAAATTTATATGAAGAAAGATGAATCTCTAAGATGTGAAGAATATAACTCCTGTGCATCTTGCAAACCTAACTTCATGATAACTCTAAGTCAAGAGATATCCGATCCATGGTGGTCATAATTTATTAGACTCCATGTTGCAGGCCATCTCTTTATTCAAAGACTTCACCATTGCTTTCTTTACTCGGTGGCCGCTGGCCTTTATTTTTTTCCAAGGTGACAACAAGACGATAAGAACAAGCACGACAATATTCTATTCTCTTTGAGCCAAAACTCCTCCGTGGTTTAGCTAACTCCATGCATGGAGTACAAGACTCTCTCTGTAGGAAGGCACCATTTGATTTTTGAATTTATAATGGATCAGACGAGCTCGACATTACCTGCTGGATCTGTATTCGGTCTTTCCAAACCCATTTTGATAGGAAAGAGTAAGACTAAAATAAAAATGGAAATAGGATAATTTTACAATTCTTTGGTCGAAAAGAATACAATTCCCATTCACATTTCAAAGATAAATGAACGTACTCAAATCTGATCTTACCTTTTTTTTCCTGATATTTAAATTTTATTTTATCATATTTATCTAATATATTAATTTTTAAAAATTGTTGCGACGACTTTTTTTGGACTGGGCTGGAGCGCTTCTCTTCCGGTCGACATGCAACAAAGTCTCCAAGACGCCGGTGGTGTTCTGACGGGGACCCTCCAATGCATAAGTAAGCAGGAGCTTGAAGGCAACAGAATGGAGGAGTCAAGGAGATAGCGATGGAGAGGAAAGAGAGTCCTTACTTTGAACAGGATCTCCCGGTTATCTTATATAGGCGCGGAACAGTCTGAGCGACCGGCCGACCGGCTAGGCCGGTCGCTCAGACAGGAGGTCGGACTCTCAAAAGAGAGCAATGGACCGGATCCCAGCCGGAGTGGGTCGTTCGGATCTCTGCTCCAGTGGATCGGATTTCTGAAAGAGAGCAATGGGCCGGATCCCTGCAGGAATGGATCGTTCGGACCTTTGCTTCGATGGATCGGACTTCCGAGTGGTGTGGCCGTCGAAGCTTTGTAAGAGCAACCCAATCGGATCGCAGAGAGGGACCGGTCCAGTCTAACGATGAACCGATAAAGTATAACAAAAATATTTGATTTTTATTTAAATTTAAATTTTAATTTTAATTATGATCTAAATAAATCAGAAAATAATCACTTTAATTTTCATCCCATTGCATACCAAGCAACCGAACCTTGAGCGTGTCTGTCCGCGTCATCCTTCCATTAGTTTCGTTCTGGTTGGACTTTGATTTTGTTAAAGACCCTTCCGCAAGGTGGGATATAAAACAAATCCGGTGAAGATACCTCGAGTCGCCGGCGAGGGTTTGTCTCTGTCACGTAACGAACGTTAATAGAGGCATGCCAGGTCAGGCCTCCTTCTCATGGACTCCGGTAACCGCCTGCATACGAGTACCACTTAATGAATTCAATAGAAATTCTACGCGGACGCTAGATGGCCGTTCATCCTTTCCTCGCAAGGCATCCGATGGTAGATCCAGTTTGTCGTATTATTAAAATTAATTGATATAATTAAATAAAGAGCAATATTGTGCAAAAAAAAGAAAAAGGGGCTGGAAACCTCCAATCCCACGCCGCTCCCACTGCCCCGGCTTCCCAAGGCTTATCGGCATCCTCAAGAATTAAATAACGCCGAAATAGAGCCCCCAAAGGAAAGAGTCCAAATCCACGTGCAATGCGACAAATTTTCTAATTCGGTGAGGTGCTCGATGACGTCATGTCCAGTACTTAAATAGCTAAGATCACTGGTTCCATTTAAGCAAGACGTTCCGGTGGGACAGCGTATTCGAGACCTAGGATATAAATAGAGCGCCTCGGCGGCGAAAGCCTGCTCCCCTTCTATTATTTCCCTCTGTTATTGCGTTGGACGACTACGCATCGGCCCTGGAGTCGGTCTGCGTTCGTGGTGGTGGGAGGCGAGGAGGTTATGCCAGAAGGCGTCCAGGTCTCTCTCTCTCTCTCTCTCTTGCCCCTTCTTTGGATATTGTCTTCGTGTTTTGGATCTCGTGTTTCTTTTAATTTTTTCATCGGCGCCCTCTACTATTTCTTGATTTCGACGGTTTTGGGTGGTTGATTTTGGAATTTGGGGTATTGTTAGATCCTAGGGCTTTGATCTGACCGGGAATCGGGTTGAGTTTTAGGATTTAATTTGGTGCGAGGACTTTTTAGCGATACTAGGGTTTCTGATTCATGGATCTGTTTTGTTTTTAATTCCTTTTTCTTTCTATGTATTGTTGCTGATTTGTTGATTAATTTTATGTTTGTGTGTGGATTTGAAGGGGATTCGTGTTTGATTCAGTAGTGTTTTTTGGTGGGATTACTAAAGGGTTTCAAGGATCGGACGGTTATGTTATCAAACATGCGAAATTATTAGGATTTGTGAAGATTAGGCTTTAGATAGGCTTATTACGACTAATTTTTTAATATAATTGAATTTTAATAATTGATTTTTTTTATCTTTGGTAAAAACCCTGTTTATTGTTTAATTGCTATGAAAGATGTGGTGTAGTTTTAGGATAGGTTTATGGTAAGTAAAACCTTATTGGATGACCCCAACCAATTTTCAAGAAAGTTTTCCAGAATGATCATAATGATGGGAGCAATTTATGTACAACAATGGCTTGCAGCTTATATGGAATATATCTCAAATCTGACCTTAGAAAATGATTTTCAACCACGTCGTGGACATAGTCTCTTGTGACCAAAATCAGAAGCAATTTTTGGATACGGCAACTTTTCAATTAGTGTAATGCCAACGATTTGTTGCAAGCATGCCCATCTACTAGTGGGAAAAAAAAAAGGACCAGACATAAAAGAACCAAGTACTCTTCCTGTATCCAGCCTCTTGCTCCTCAAAGAAGGATTTATTAGATAATGTACAGTGGAATATAATATCCCCATAAATTTGGCCTTGCTGCACTTTCTTGATGGGAAACGATCCTAAAATTTGACAAGTTAGAACTGGAGTTACATCTAATTCATTAGATGTCTTCTCAAGTCCTAGATCTGGAAGGACTATAAGTATTGATGATGCTACTCTTATATATTGATATCCACATTCCTATGATGAAAGTGAAGCTTATGTTATTGCATTGGATGTGCTAATTATTGCAAGATGGGGGCAAGGCTTTCTTCTGACTATCACACAATTATAAAAGGAAAACACAATTATAAAAGGAAAATATGAAGCGGACATTTCTAAAAAAAATGGAGTGGAAATAATAATGTGAGGATGCTGGTTATATCTTGGTTATATATAGAGAATTTATCTACTTATGCTGATTAGAGGTTTATCAATGGCAATCATTTTCACCATAAAATGAATTTTAAATCCCGTTCTCATAAATTAATGTAATCCTGTTTGTTAGTATTGATTACATGGACTGTCTTTTACATGTGCAATGCATATGGGGGAAGCATAGTTGGGTTCCATCAATCTGATTTGAGATTTTTTTCCCTAGTATTCATGTAATTTGATAACTTCACTGATGCTTTTGGTTCACATACTTTCTTGTAAATAAAGGTGGCCTAGAGCATGAAGCTTTTACAAGTAGAAGGTCTAGGAAAGGTCAAGTGTATGCAGCCTCACTATCGCATGCAGAGAGGCCATTCCTATTTTTCGAATCTGTGATATTCATTTCACATGAAAGTAAATTTACCGTTGCAACAAGGCATCGTCCTTGTACACTATCTTATCTTCCTCTTAAACAAAAAGTGAAGAGAGAGAGTTAATAATGGTGGATTCATTTAGTAAAGAACTATGTGGAATTCAGGAATAGTTGAATGACACAGTTGGTTGAATGTTCCATGAGAGTTATCTTTCCATAATATAAAGTAGATCGTGGCGTGTGCAATCCATGTGAGAGTAAGCCTGAGTGGCTGTAACCCTCTGTCTGATGAGAACTTTCCAACAGTTTATCAAACATAATAATGCAGTTCCACTTTTGGGCAGTTGGATACTCTTATTTCTCTCTTAAAGGTAGAGAGAGAATTCAAACAAGGCAAACTATATTTTTGGAAGAATGACCTAAAAAAGCATTGAGGAGCTTCCTTTTGAGAGAGAGAGAGAGAGAGAGAGCCCAACTAAGGTCAGTGCATTTAGCTTAAAAGTATGTATTTGCAAGAATGCCCTTAAGAAAGTGGTGTGAGGAGCTTGCTTTTTAATGTAGCATGTGGTGACAATAATGAATAAACATTCTTATTAACTGTGAAGATATCTTCGCCAAGTTTTGGTAGTTATGATATTAAGCACTTTTAAATTGATTTCTGTTGGTCGCTATTTGTATTGTATATCCCATTGTTCTTTTGACAAAATGTTCAATCTGTGGCCTTATTATATCTGGATTTAGTAACATGTCTGTACCTTCCTTTGCCAGGTTGCACCTTTGTGTACTTGTGTGGACTTAAGTTTTGTACCTGAGATATGGAGCAAGTGCCCTTTTGGTCAAGCTGCTTTCAGTGCCGAGTCTTATTGCTCCAGGAGGTTCTTGACTGGCGGTTCTTCGTTCTTGGAGACTTCCTTCTCATTTCCTTTGTTAACTGTACTTAGGGCCCAGCTACTGTTTTATGACCATCAAGGGCTACCTGATGCAATTATTTTCTGAAGTTGGTGTTGGATTTATAGTGTGGTTTTAGAAACCAACTTCACTTGCTATGTTGAATTTGATGCTCTTTCTGCCATCATGCTCCAACATTTTCGGTTTTCGCAGTTCTTCTACAGCTTCTGCTTGAAGTTTATGTGTGGTCTAAAGAGCTTGTTACCAAAGAATTATTTTGCTGGTGGGTCATTGACTTCTCATAAATTATCAATTATTTGAATTCTGAAATTATCTGTTATTTGAATTCTGATCATTATATTTTGGCTTTCTTATCCCAGGTTACATTCTGATAGCTTCTATCTGTCTTCTCCGATTCTAGCTATTAGACTTGCTGCA
The DNA here is from genome assembly GCA_021397845.1 of Areca catechu. Lineage (NCBI taxonomy): Eukaryota > Viridiplantae > Streptophyta > Magnoliopsida > Arecales > Arecaceae > Areca > Areca catechu. Next base: position 96,705,285 of record CM038052.1, on the reverse strand, counting down.
GCTCCATCTATAGTTGGTCTATAATATTCTATATTCCTTGTCTCAAGAGTAGAGCAGGGTTGACAAGTTCTTAAGTGATTAAACATCTTTCGAACAAGTTATATGGGGAATCCAAATCATGCTTGAACTATGTTTTCTCCAGTAGTTTAGAGCAGTAAAGGGTTCCTTCTCCTATTCTGCTGCTAAGATGAGTTGCATTATTTTGTCCGCTGTACTACTGAAGGCAGATGATTTTAGACATACAATTTGGAAGTTGTCAGAAATAAAGAATTTGATGTGCATCCATTTGAATGATCTAGTGGTTTCATACCTGGCTTGACGTTCCAGTTATTTTGTTCCCTGAAGTTTTATCTTTTCAAGATACACTTATAGGGAATCTGCAGAAAATTTTTTGCTCAAACATCCTTTTCTCAAATAAGCTGACTGTGGGTTTATTTTCAGCCGAAAACATGGAAAGGTATATCTGTATTTGTTTTTCAGTTGAATTGTCATGCCATAGTGTCTAAAATGGTACTTGTTCTGCTGTTACAGGTACAAGGTAATCAAAGAAGTTGGTGATGGAACTTTTGGGAGTGTTTGGCGAGCAATAAATAAACAGACTTGTGAAGTTGTAAGTACTCTGTTTGCACACAAAGATGTTCTAACTGCTCTTTGGCTTGGTTTCATGTAACAGGAGGCTAGTCAGTTACTGCAGAGTCACATGTTAACAGTTTTAAGTAACCAAAAGCTTCAGCTACATCAACTGCAGATTAAGTTGCTGAGGCCTTTGGGTCATTATTAGGGTCTCATTTGTCTCTGATGGAGTTGCCGTGAATCCGGCTTGATGCTACTCCACTAAATTTGCATCTTTGTCGAATATATAGTATCATTTTTCTCATGTTACTACATTTTGAAACCATATTCAATGTGACAGGTTGCAATTAAGAAAATGAAGAGGAAATATTATTCTTGGGAAGAATGCATGAATCTCCGGGAAGTGAAGGTAATCTGAATATTATTTTAATTTTTGTCCCTTTTTTTGGGTGGTTCTTTTCTCACAAATGGAGTGCCTGTTTTTTTTCCAGTCTTTGAGAAGGATGAACCATCCTAATATCGTGAAGCTTAAAGAGGTTATTAGAGAGAATGATATGTTATACCTTGTATTTGAGTACATGGTATGCCTCTGTCCTAGTCATAATCAGATTGTTTTCTTGAGTTTGAGCATATTATGACATTAAATTTTGATTGCTTTGGTAAATTCAGGAATGCAATCTTTATCAGCTTATGAAAGATAGGGGGAAATCTTTTTCAGAGGCTGATGTCAGGAATTGGTGCTTTCAGATATTCCGAGCTCTGGCTTACATGCACCACCGTGGTTATTTTCACCGTGACCTTAAACCTGGTACTGTTCGTATCTGATGAAATGTAATGTTTGATTTCTGTTTGTTTTTTCTTTTACATTATTGTGTCTATGTTGCATTTGTAATAGTTCCTCATTGTTATTGTCTAGTGCTATAACTATCTGGATCGCTTATTTGTATGCTTGTATAACAAATTAGAGGCAGAATTAGAATTTGGCAGTTGGGTACCATCTGCAATATTGGCAGGAAGTTAGGAGCACTTCTGCTTGGATTGGTTTGGGCCACTTTTAGTTGAGTTTCTTGTTTAAACTTCTTGTAATTTATTCTACATCATTTTTTCCACCATTTGCATTTCCTGCACTAGCCTACATGAGCAAAATGTTCATGAATATGGATTAATATTGACTCATCTGGTAGTTCTTGGTCTAGGTTGGATTCAAGCTCCAGACCAAGGACTTGATGATTGTTTCTTGAAAGTTTACCCTGGACTAAAGCAGCACGTGCTTCCTTTAGCATCTCTGGCTGTTAGTTGTGATATGCGTGAATAAGTTGTATCTGGAAGTGCAAGTGTTGGTTGGAAGTGTTCAACTATATAGAGTATGGTTAAGCAGAAGTGTTCAAATGGACTACATGCTGTAGTGAAATAGAAGTTATTTCTGTTTTACCATTAGTATTTGTAATTTTGTATCATGTAAAGAACATGGATTGCATGCAAGCAAATATTTTTCTTCATTGGATCACTGAAGTAATCGGATTATTGCCTGGTAAATGAAGTTTGTTGAATATGTATAAGACTCCCAAGTCCCCTTCTCATCCAAAAAATCTTTGTTCTTTTGGATTTTTAAGAACAGGGAATTCTATAAATTCCAAAATCTTCCTGAACCACAAGGATGTTGTGGTGAATGTGTCTTGTCAATTATTTTAGATAGCAATTTTGTGCACAAACATAAATTTCCGTTGAATCTTTACCAGAACTGTTGAACATTTATCTTTTGTTTCAACTGTCTGATTCCTGGGTCTCATACAAGATAAAATGAGGACATGTGCTTTTTACCTGTCTTTCTACTATTTCTTTCATTGTACTGATTTTTCTTTTTCTTTTTTCTAAAAGGCTTGTGTGGTTGTTGGTACCTTAGAACTTTTCTATTTGAACTTTCTTTACTGTGGCTTCTTTGATTGTTGTGTGTTATTACTAGTGGTTATTTGCTTTTCGCACAATTATCTTCTATACCAGTTCGTTTAGCTTTATTCAAGTGTTTCTTGAGTTTAGATTTTGTATATACTTAATCCATGTTGGCCAATGGAACTAAGAGATGGTGTTTGTCTTTGTTGGGTTGAGTGCTGCACTTGAACTTGTAAACTCAGGGTTGCACTTCCCTGTGTCTATAACACCTCTTTCAGTTTGATAAATGTTTCATTCTCTTAATTTAAGACATGAAGCTGGCATCTGTTAAGCCATTTTTCCTTGTAAGTTATGCCATTGGTTACATGATGTTGACATCCTTTGCAGAAAACTTACTGGTTACAAAAGACGTTATCAAGATAGCAGATTTTGGCCTTGCTCGTGAGGTTTCTTCAAAACCACCATATACAGAATACGTCTCCACTCGCTGGTGAGTATTGAACATGGCTGTTTAAATCTGTATTCTGTTGGTTCACTTCTTTTGATGACTGAATTTTTGATTTATGTGGATTTTATAGGTATCGAGCTCCGGAAGTTTTGCTTCAGTCTTCTGTTTATGGCTCTGCAGTTGGTGAGTTAAAAATGAATCTAATCTTTACTTGAGTACTTGATCAAATGTGTTTCCATTTGCATATGTCATGATTCTCTTTATTTTAACTCTAGATATGTGGGCGATGGGTGCAATCATGGCTGAACTTTTCACTCTCCGTCCACTTTTTCCAGGCTCAAGGTACTCTTGTTTGAGGGTGTTGTATTTTTGTCTTTAGAGCATAAACATTTGAGCATTGAAATAGACTGAAAACAATTTCAGTTTTTTATTTTTGCTCTCCCTATATGTTTGAATCTTGCATCTTATATATTCTCTTTATCCAGTGAAGTGGATGAGATTTACAAAATTTGTGGTATTATTGGTACTCCAAGTCGAAGCACCTGGGCTGAAGGACTGCAGCTTGCAGATGCTATCAAGTTTCAGTTTCCCCAGGTTTTTTATCCCTTTATCACTCATACTGCACCAAAATACTATGCCTTCTTTACTCCTACCGAAATCTATTTTGTTTACACCTTGTTTTGTAGTTGGAAAATTGCATTAAATGTAGTGGATAGCTGGATAGATCACTTGCATTTACCATTTGATTTTATATTGCGGGCACAAAAGTAGATTTGCAATGGAATTGTTGTTATATTAAAATTTTCTTGGTTGTTGTTTTTGATATTAGATCTTGTTATACAAAATCACATTTCATATTTGAATGTATGGGACTCCTGAAACCCTTTTTTTTTTAATGCATTAACAATATTACATTTTTGAATCTTCACATTGTCAAAATTCTTTCATTGTTGTAATTTATGCATGCGAACTTGTCTGGGAACCTTTTACTGAAATGCTAATATTTGTCCAAGTTGTTGCTGTCTTCATGACCATTAGACTACTTTTGTGCCTTTTTTGTGGGTTTTCAGTTGCATTATTTCTAGGCATTCTGTAAAAGGTCATGATGCTCCCTGTTTATAAATATAGGTTTTTGCAAATTTTTCTCTTCCTAATTCTTTTTTTATTGGTGTATCTCTCGGCTATGAAGTCTCATTATTGGTCTGTCCCAATTTGCTGTGAACAAGAACAGAGAGCATGCTAATATTGAAGAGAACAGAATAAAAGAAACCCATGGTTGCTCCACCTTTCCGCTGTTCACATGTGTTTTCTCTAAAGATATATGGCACCATCCAAGTACATACTTTGTGCTTTGATGAGAGTGGAAAATCTTATTTTTGTATCTGCCAGATCATTTATTAGAAATTTAGCCAGGCCTAAAAATTAGGTAGTCGTCATCATCATCATCATCACAATGATTGTGATGCGGGCTTTTTCCCATCAAAATGTGTTTTCTATGATGCAAGACACTAGCACAGAAGACTACAATGCCTTCCTAATGTGTCAATACCCAGGGTTTGTTTGTGTCATGTATGCATTGGCAACTGTTTGTTGCTATGCTCGTCTATTCAAGTGCATCTGGATAGGATATGGAAAGTCTTGTGGATGAAATGATGGTGGAACCCTCTATAATATCTGCACCTTCTTGAATCCATCCTGGAGAAAGATTTCAAGTCCATCTAGATAAAGATCTAAACTGTGCTCATGTTAGATCTAAACACAACAAGAAAAAATCAAAAGTTGTGCTGGGGTTTTGTGGATTCCCAATTGGTTGATGTGTATGGTTGTATCTTTTCCAATATATACTCAAATGAATCGATACCCTCTATGCAGGCATTTGTTTTTTTTTTTTTTTGTTCCACAGTGTCTTTGGGTTAATTAAGCCATCTTTGCTTGTTCACTGAGTTGAAACGTTCTAGCACTGGGAAAGATATTTTTCATGTGTATGAATGCTTACACATGTAGCATTTATTTTCTTAATATGACTTTACAGAGAAAACATAAAACTAATGAAATCTTTGGTGTTGCTGGTGGCTGTGATTTTTTGTGCTGATTAAATTCGTCTGTTTATTCCTTTGTCATGAAGTGCTGTTGCTAGACATCGTGACATGGTTTCTGTTGTTTTTTAGTTATTTTTGGAATTAAGATTATTTAATATTATTTTGTTCTTCTCCTTATTTTGTAGTTTGTGAGTGTCCATCTTTCACTGCTAGTCCCATCAGCTAGCAAGGATGCTATCAACCTAATATCGGTAAGCCATGATTTTGGAGATAACTGGTTTAATCTTCAGATTGGATTTTTGTATGCTTGAGTAACTCGAAAGAGTTATCTTATTTTCTTGAAGTATTTCGTATGCTATGGTTATTGTTGTCTGTTACATATGCAGCTGCTTTGTTCTTGGGATCCCAGCAAAAGACCCACAGCAGCAGAGGCTCTTCAACATTCTTTTTTCCAGGTGATTTGTTGGACATGCATATGCATTGTCAAAGATAGAATATGATCCTTCTTTATGTTTGTTTTCTTCCTCTTCTTCTTCCGGTGATTCTTATTATCTTCGCTGTGATATTGCAGCCCTGCTTTTACATCCGACCATCGGTTTGCCTGAGGCCAACAGGAATGCCAGCAACACCTACATCTGGTTTGTTTCCTTTCTGTGACTTACCATTCTACTTTCCTTTTTTAATTTTATTGCTAGCATTGCATGAACCTAAACTGCAATGTCATTTTTTGTTCTTTTAGTTGGGATGAAAGGAGCTTCTGAACAGAAGAACGCTAGGAGATATTCTATAGGAGCTTTATCCAATACAAAGCCAGCAAGCAATTTGTCATCTGCAAATGGTAATGCTTCCATGAGGACAGGTGATTGTCTGTGTTTAGTTCTGCAAACATTTTGTCCTAAACCAGAACTAGGTGTGTAATTGAGCTTGAGCCTGATCAAACTTGAGTCTGATCAAGCTTGGTGTGAAATTAATTTTGAGATTGAACTCTGTGATCAGGTTTGATTTGTTTATCATTATTGCGAGCTTAATTTCACATTGAGCTGGACAAACTGTATTTGATCAGCTTTTGATGATCCTAATGTTGAGCTAAAATTAACTCAAGATTAAGCGGAGCCTGTTCAGCTTGAACAAGAGCTCAATTCTTGGTTGCAAGTTTGGTTTAAGGTTTGGTCCAGACCTAAGTTAACATTTAATTGATCTAAAAAATTAACAAACTTGTACCAATTAAATTGTTAAACCAATGGTCTGTTATATATAAAATACATATGGATATATTTCTTTAATAAAAGTTGGGGGCCTTTTACCCCTTCTATTTCTTCAAAAAAAAAAAAAAAAAAAAAAAAAGGTAAATTGGAGCCTCACAATGCCAAGCGTGATTGAGCTGGGTTAATGTTTGCCTCAACTTGAAATTAACTTTCAACTTATTTTTGCTGGTTTGAGCTTGGTTCGTTTAGCTTAAAACCAAGCTTGATTTGAGCTCTTCTTGAGCTGAGTTTGATCTGCCCAATTTGTTTGACACCTGTAAGCAGAAATGACACCGACCATTTGAGGGCCATGTCATTGATCACCATTAATTCCTCTGAAGGAATTTGAAAGTTTGTCTTTGAGTCTTATATATATTAACGTATGATTCTGTACATTGTAGGCGTGCAAAGGAAGCTGGAGATGGAGAATCGTCAGGTAAGTTCTCCCATGCTGATACTCAATTGTGTCTCTATGTGTGTGGTGATGTCTTATAGAATTTTACGATCTTCAGGAATCTGAGAATGAAAAATCCACCAAGATTGGTTTGAAACAGTCTCGATATCGTCCACCAGCAAGAAACAATCCAGGTATGTTTATAATTTTCCGTTGCTTTTAAAGGTTGCATTGGAGTAACAAGGAGTTTCAAGGTTCTGCAAACCTGCAGTGTTTTTCTTCTGAGAAAGGATTTTTTTTATGTATTATCCCCCTATGGTATGTGTGCATATTCTCGTTGTAGCAGGGGGTGGGGGCAATGGAATCCTCAATCCTGCATTTCTGGGGTCCTGTAAAACTGTGAATTATGAAACAGGTTTCCTTATTCAAGAATTTCAGGATTGAGTAAAAAAAGAATCAGGATTGAAGGATACAAAGGCTTGTTTTTTTTATGGTTATTACTAGTAGTGCTAGATGGCTGTAGCAAAGATTTTAGGTGTCACGTTAAAGTTACTGTATTTAGAATTGTTTGTTGTCATTGTACATTTGCCTGATTTTGTTTTTGCTGTTTCTGATTGAGTAGCAGGATATCCGGGTAGAGACTCTCGTAGAGTTTCTGACGTCACTGAGAAGTTGGCTTACCTGAAAGTGAGCTCGAACAAAGTTTCAGATGCCTCTGAGAAGCTGGCGCACCTCAAGGCTGGTCCTCAGTCGGTGAGGCAGCCACCTCGCATGAAGGCTGGTGGATGGCATGGCCTTGCTGGTTTCCTCGCTAATCCTGATGAAGCCCCCGCGCCCAGAAGCTACTATCCAAGGAAAGTTGCAGGCTAAAGAGAGTGTTCCCTTCGGCCTTGCGTACGGAGATTCATCCCGTGATCCTTCACTCTGTTCAGAATGTTGGACTATCTATATCTATTAGTGTGTTCGCTAAATAAAGCAGGGATTTGCCTGTTTTGCTTGCTTTTCTTTGTTCAGAATGTTGGACCACCTATATCTATTAGTCTGTTTACCAAATGGAGGGCTTTGCTTGTTGAGCTTTTAGTAAATAATGCTGTGATTAACTGGTTCACCGTCTACAATCAAAAAGAAACTGGTTCACCGTCTACAATCAAAAAAGAAACTGGTTCACCGTTGGCATATTGCCTAATATTTTGATATTAACATTCAGGATTTTGGTTCTCTAGAGCTTAATTTTCAAATTTAAGCATCTTGTTGGTTTATTAATCAATGTTCGGGGATTGTGGTTTTACGGTTGCTTGAGGAGTCTCAGATGGAAGCTTTTCTTTTAAAACTTCTTTATTTGTCGTGGGGGTGTTTTGGTTGGTAATGCGGTCATTAAATGCTAATGTCATCTTTATGCTTATGCTGGTGGGGAGCAAAGATTGTGGACCTGCTCGGACAAGCATTTCTGAATCTGGATTTGGTTTTCCTGCTCGGTCGAATTTGCCGTCCTGAGCAGCTATTTATCCATTGAAGCTCGGCTACCTCACATCCCCTTCTAACCATTTGACCGAGGGGACAGGGCAGATCTCCCGGTTACAATGAAACGGTTGTAAGAGCAATAGAACAGGGAAGCAAAAATATTTGATCAGAATATTGGAATGTATTAGCTATCTTTTCAGATAATTGAAAAAATTGCCTCTCTCTACAAGTTATAAATTAAAAATAGTCACAGCCTTCCATTCACGTTGCATTACATTTTAACTTTCCTCTAATAAGGGGAAATTTATTTATTTTTAAAGGTGATAATTTGTCAGAACTTTAAAAGAACATTTTACTCATAATTATTTACAATTATTATGACTTCCATCGCCATCAAATTTTGCTTCTCAGAGCGATGATCTTATCGAAACCATTTGGCTAAAATAAAAGGTTACAGAGGAGTTAACTGGTATATGAAATAGCTTCTAGCTTGGCACGCTCGCTGCATCTATTCACCAAACTACATGCTGAACAGATGCTCTTAAATAATTTGATATTTTAGTAGGTCTTCCTTGGATAGTGGTATGGCAAATTGGCAATTTAAATAGAAAGGGGGTGAGTAATAAACTAATAATCCTAAAGAGGGCAGACCAGCCCTAGATGCTTCCAGAATGAGGAAATGAGGAGGGACATGTCAGTATTCTATTTAAACATCAACGGGAAACCTGACGTTTTGATTCTCTAGCTGTATTAAGTCATGAAAGTGACAGAGTCATACCACCCAAGACAATGTAGGGAGACTTAAGGAGCTGTCATGTAGTTGGCATTATTTGAACTGCATTCTGCAAATCCAGTGCATGCCCGAGGATGACAGAAAATACCGGAAGAAGGTGGTGAAGAAGGCATGCTCTCCTCAAGTGGGGGAGAAAACAAGCTACTATCAGACAAGATCATGGTCCATGGCCTTGGGAGATGGCAAAATTTACATTCTAATGCAGGAAAGAGATCATTTTACCTAAATGATTCTCGATATCAAACCTTTATTTAGCATAAACATCAATCAGCAAAAATGAAGAACTAGCATTAATTGTGAATAAGGAGCATGCAAATGATTAGAATTCTGACATTTTAAGGAGGAATTGATCTATTACAAAAGTCACGAGAATTTCATGATTTTGCCTCTTTTTTTTTTTTTTCTTTTGAATTTTTTTTTAATAAAATAGGTGACTTAATGCGTTTAGAATTTAAAGAAGCTGTTAACATGCAGAATGAAAATCCTATTTTGAATCAAATATATTTACACAAATTGTCCTCCTTTTCTGTCTGGTTCATAACTCCCTTCCAAGAGTAAATCGTGCATATCCTTTAAAAAAGTCTTAGTTAAGAACATGCATGATTGTCACTTGGGAATATGCAAAGAAATAGAAGGTTTTTATGTAAGACTAAATGCAAGTTGACTGTTGTTCCCTTGCATACAGCATTTCTAAGCCAGGCAAGAACTAAGCTGCAGTTTGTAACCTCCAGGGTGCTAAGAATGGGAAACGGGGGAGTTTAGTTCAGTGAGGAAAGTTCTCTTCCCGGACAAACGAGTTAGCTGATCCGTTCACAAGGATAAAATCAAATCTTACAGAGGATGTAAATGCATTACTGTTGACGATGAATTCTCGCCGACCGGATGGAGTAGCTCGCCTGCCGGTTCGCCGTCAATGGGAGCTTGCAAAACAACTCCCCTTACCAGAATTTTTTCAGTGGGGGACACTCCGATGCCAAAGTTAGCAAGAATCCAGGCAGCAGAATGGAGAACTCGAGAGTAGAGAGTGGTGAAAAGAAAAAAAAAAATGGCTCAAGTTTATTCAGAGTTAGTTTATCTCGAGTGTCCCCTCTTACCAATATAAGAATAACTACTTACAGTTATGAAGTTAGTTAGGAAAACCTTCTCATAACGGTAAGTAATGGCTGTCAGAAAATTAGTTATTCCATGTGTTGACTCTGATCTTGATTTTGATGATTGACAAAATGTTTAAGTATATATGAGTACTAATTGTATTTTAAGTATATTTTTCAGATCTTAGTACTCAACCATGTTGAATGAAGAAATGCTTGTATTTCAGTTGAGAAAGTCCTTAAATTAATGGAAAATCAAGTATATGGACTTTGGAATTAATATGGAAGGACTTGAAGAGGTTAAAGTTTCTATTTGAAAATGTTTCAGTAATGGCACAGGCAAGTGTCGACACTTGGAAATGAAGTGTCGACACCTGAGGAACAAGTGTCGACACTTGAAGAGTGAAGTGTCGACTGAAGGCCTGAGACAAACAGAAAACTTCTGAAAGCTCCTTCAGTGAAATGTCGACACCTGGAACTTGAAGTGTCGACACTTGAAACTGAAGTGTCGATACCTGAAGGTGAAGTGTCGACATTTGAACAGTAACGGCTAGTTTTCTGGACTGCAGAACTTCTCCAACTTGCTTCCAAACGGTCATATTTTCCTCCCTAACGGCTATAAACGGTCATTTAAGTGTTGGGAGGCTATATAGACATCAAAAATCAATTGGGGAAGTAATCCTTTGGTGATATTTTTGAATATTCTTCAAGGATTCAAGAGTTGAGTGGTTCAAGCCTTCAAGCTTCCAAGTTTCAAAGAAAGCATCCAAAGTTCACATCCTCAAGCATCAATCAAAGGCTTCATCAACTTGAAGACAAGATCTTCATCAACTCTCAACGGGCTTCAAAGAGATATTTGCTTTATTTTAGAAAGCTTTTATTGTATTCTTTTATACTTGCTCTTACATTGTTTTACTTAAGATTTTTGGTGAGCCTTGGAAAACCAAAGAGGTTTTTGGTAAGCCTTGAAAACCAAAGTGGTTGTTGGTAAGCCTTGAAACCAACTAGGGTTTTACTTGTGAGCCCGAAGCCAAAACAAGTTGTTTAGGTTCTTGGTTATCCCGTAAAACCAAGGGTGGTTGTTGGTGAGCCTTGAAACCAACTAGGGTTTGACTTGTGAGCCCGAAGACAAAACAAGTTGTAAAGGTTGTTGGTGAGCCTAAGTTATAAAACCAAACTTAGTAGAATTCCCAAGGAATTCTTGGGGAGTGGATGTAGGTGCTTGGTTGGCACCGAACCACTATAAATCTTTGTGTTTGTGTGATTGTTCTCTTTATGCTTTTATTTCATTATTTCCACTGCATTTATTTGAAATACACAAGCACTTAAATTACATTTGCTTTAGTTCATTTTTAAATAGTACAAAAGTTTTATAAAATCCAATTCACCCCCCCTCTTGGGTTGCCTACGTGGGCCTTCAATTGGTATCAGAGCTCGGTGCTCTGATTGAAAATCTAACGATTTTGAGTTAAAGATTATGGCAACCCTTGTAGGTATTAGTGTTAGACCACCGTTTTTCAATGGCATAAATTACACATTTTGGAAAACTCGCATGCGCATCTATATTCAATCTATTAGTTATCTTTTTGGAAAATTATTGTTAGTGGTCCTCATATTCCTTCCATTTTGGTTAATGGCATTTCCATTCCAAAGCTCGAAGAGGATTGGAATGAATATGACATTAAACAAATTGAAATCAATGCTAAAGCAATGAACTTGCTTTATTGTGCATTGGACTTAAATGAATTTAATAGAATTTCTACATGCACATCAGCGAAGGAAATATGGGACACACTTGAAGTTACTCATGAGGGTACTCTTCAAGTGAAGAACACTAAAATTAATTTGCTTATACATTCTTTTAAAAATTTTGAAATGATGCATTATGAATCTATATCTGATATATTTTCAAGATTTATGACTATTATTAATGAATTAAAAAGTCTTGGCAAAATCTATACTAATGCTGATTTGGTGAACAAAATTCTTAGATCCTTGCCAAAATCATGGGATCCAAAGGTGACGGCGATCCAAGAAGCTAAAGATGTAGAAACCTTACCTTTGGAGGAGCTTATCGGTTCACTCATGACCTATGAGTTGAACTTATGGCAAAGGATAGTGGAAGCTGATACAGAAAAGAAAATAATAGCTCTCAAGGCCAAAAAGAAATTCAAGGCAATGATGGCAACTTGGAGCGATAGCGAAGATTCAAATACGGATGATGAAGTTGCCCATCTTTGTTTCATGGCAAATGAGAAAAAGGTATGTGCTAAAAATAATTATGATTTTACCTCTAAAGAATCACATGATGCATCTAATGATCTTGTGCATGAATATAGATTGCTAAAAAATTGAGCACAAGAAATTAAATAGGCATGTAGATTCATTTTCTCTTAACAACACCAATCTTGCAAATAAAAATGATGATTTAAATGCCAAGATTGATATTTTGAGAAATGAAAAGAATAATTTTTCTAAAGAAAAAGAATTTTTTAAAAAAGAAAATGTTATTTTAAAAGATTTATGTGATAAAGTTTTTAATGAGAAAAATATTTTGATTGAGGAAAAGAAGCAAAAACTTTTGAAGAACTTCAATATTCCTGCTTCTTTCAATTTTTCTTATAAATATGGTTTCAATGCTTATCCTTCTAGATTTTAAAAAAATTTGGGTTCCAAAAGGAACCATAATTACTAATCATAAAGGACCCAAGAAAGTTTGGGTACCAAAAATGTCCACTTAATTTGTTTTGCAGGAATGTCTTGCAACCCAACATGAAGAAAGGAAGTTCTTGAAAAGAGGTTGTACAAGACAATTTAAAGAAGTGGACAAGCTACATTTTGGACTAAATGGTAAAAGGAAGGATTATGTATATTGGTAAATTCTAAACATCTCCTTCCATAATTAAAAATGTAGATTAATTTTTATTGCATCAATTACTTTGAAAAATTATTTTAAATAGTTAATTAGAATCAAGTTTGGACTTATCATCATTGGCTATGATCATGAACTTTTTGGTGTTGATGAATTTCATGTTATCATGATTAAATTTATGATTGTAAGACCTTCACTTGATTTTGATTAATGTATTTCATGAAAAATACTTTTAAAGATGCATATTGATTTGAAAAATATTTTAATTGATAGATTAGAATCAAGCTTAGACTAATAATCATTTGTTGTGATCATGACCATTTTGATGTTGATGGATTTCAAGCTCTCATGGTCAAACTTGTGATTATTAGATCTTCACTTGATTTTGATTAATATAGTTTCTAAATTATTTCAAGTGAAATGCTATGATTTATATATTTTTATTTTTGGCATCTATGCATAATCTAGAAATGATTTGGATCAAGTATAGAACTAGTAGTTAAGGGTTACTTTTAAGAAGAAGGTATGCTTATTGACAAACCCTTGCTCTAATAGCTAGACTTGATATCATATTACTTCTAGCATTTGTATGGATATCAAATCATCTTAAAATGAATTTGAAATCATGCTAAAAGTTTTTAAGTGATATAAATGCTTTGTATTTTGAAAATCATGAATATCTTGAAAAACTTCAAATCTTGATGCATAAGTTTTCATGTTTTATTCCTGAAATAAATACATATTTTTTAAGGAGGAATAACATTCAGGGGGAGCATCCAAAGATTTGTTATCATATTTGATGCTTTGAATATCTTGTTGATATCATGATTTGCTTATATTGCTCTGATACTCCTTCTTGTTTTCAAATCTAATTCTTTGAGGGGAGTTACATTCAAATGGTATCATATTCTATTGGTATCAAAATTATTTTTAAAAGAATTCCTAGTAACCGCTTCGGATTGGGTTAGTCACCATGGCCGTCCGGTCATAGGAGATAAGTAGGGCTTAAAGACCCTCTCTTCCCATTCAATGGGCTCTCTTATGATGTGTAGGGGTGCCGCTGTGACCTTATCCCATGAACAAGTAAGGTGAATGGATAATATACATCAAATCATTTCTTGCATGTGCTTACATTATGTGGTATCTTGTTTAATTTATATCATATTCAATTGATATCAAAAATATTTGATTTCATGCATTGATTTTGATGACCTACTTGCTATTCTTTCCAACTTCATTCCCACTTTGTATTGCCTTTCACCCTTTTTTTATGATGTCAAAAAGGGGGAGAAAATTGTTAAGTATGAAAAGGGGAAGATTGGATAAACATGAAAATCATTTGAGAAATGAAAGAAAGTGCAAAAGGGGGAGAAGAATGCAAAATATTTTTATCTAAAGGAAAGAATTAGTAAGAAGAAGAAATTTTGAAAATTTAAATTTTTTTTTGCATATTTTGAAAAATATTTTTTAAAGATTTTTTGGATCATATTTTGAGGGGGAGCTTGGTGCTTATTGTTTTGAGCTTACATGTTTATCTTATTGTTAATCCTTTTTAAGCTTACCCTATTCATATACTTAAAGTTTTTGTCATCATCAAAAAGGGGGAGATTGTTGACTCTGGTCTTGATTTTGATGATTGACAAAATGTTTAAGTATATATGAGTACTAATTATATTTTAAGTATATTTTTCAGATCTTAGTACTCAACCATGTTGAATGAAGAAATGCTTGTATTTCAGTTGAGAAAGTCCTTAAATTAATGGAAAATCAAGTATATGGACTTTGGAATTAATATGGAAGGACTTGAAGAGGTTAAAGTTTCTATTGGAAAATGTTTCAGCAATGGCACAGGCAAGTGTCGACACTTGGAAATGAAGTGTCGACACCTGAGGAACAAGTGTCGACACTTGAAGAGTGAAATGTCGACTCAAGGCCTGAGACAAACAGAAAACTTCTGAAAGCTCCTTCAGTGAAGTGTCGATACCTGGAACCTGAAGTGTCGATACTTGAAACTGAAGTGTCGACACCTGAAGGTGAAGTGTCGACACTTGAACAGTAACGGCTAGTTTTCTGGACTGCAGAACTTCTCCAACTTGCTTCCAAACGGTCATATTTTCCTCCCTAACGGCTATAAACGGTCATTTAAGTGTTGGGAGGCTATATAAACATCAAAAATCAATTGGGGAAGTAATCCTTTGGTGAGATTTTTGAATATTCTTCAAGGATTCAAGAGTTGAGTGGTTCAAACCTTCAAGCTTCCAAGTTTCAAAGAAAGCATCCAAAGTTCACATCCTCAAGCATCAATCAAAGGCTTCATCAACTTGAAGACAAGATCTTCATCAACTCTCAACGGGCTTCAAAGAGATATTTGCTTTATTTTAGAAAGCTTTTATTGTATTCTTTTATACTTGCTCTTACATTGTTTTACTTAAGGTTTTTGGTGAGCCTTGGAAAACCAAAGAGATTTTTGGTAAGCCTTGAAAACCAAAGTGGTTGTTGGTAAGCCTTGAAACCAACTAGGGTTTTACTTGTGAGCCCGAAGCCAAAACAAGTTGTTTAGGTTCTTGGTTATCCCGTAAAACCAAGGGTGGTTGTTGGTGAGCCTTGAAACCAACTAGGGTTTGACTTGTGAGCCCGAAGACAAAACAAGTTGTAAAGGTTGTTGGTGAGCCTAAGTTATAAAACCAAACTTAGTAGAATTCCCAAGGAATTCTTGGGGAGTGGATGTAGGTGCTTGGTTGGCACCGAACCACTATAAATCTTTGTGTTTGTGTGATTGTTCTCTTTATGCTTTTATTTCATTATTTCCACTGCATTTATTTGAAATACACAAGCACTTAAATTACATTTGCTTTAGTTCATTTTTAAATAGTACAAAAGTTTTATAAAATCCAATTCACCCCCCCTCTTGGGTTGCCTACGTGGGCCTTCAATTGGTATCAGAGCTCGGTGCTCTGATTGAAAATCTAACGATTTTGAGTTAAAGATTATGGCAACCCTTGTAGGTATTAGTGTTAGACCACCGTTTTTCAATGGCATAAATTACACATTTTGGAAAACTCGCATGCGCATCTATATTCAATCTATTAGTTATTTTTTTGGAAAATTATTGTTAGTGGTCCTCATATTCCTTCCATTTTGGTTAATGGCATTTCCATTCCAAAGCTCGAAGAGGATTGGAATGAATATGACATTAAACAAATTGAAATCAATGCTAAAGCAATGAACTTGCTTTATTGTGCATTGGACTTAAATGAATTTAATAGAATTTCTACATGCACATCAGCGAAGGAAATATGGGACACACTTGAAGTTACTCATGAGGGTACTCTTCAAGTGAAGAACACTAAAATTAATTTGCTTATACATTCTTTTAAAAATTTTGAAATGATGCATTATGAATCTATATCTGATATATTTTCAAGATTTATGACTATTATTAATGAATTAAAAAGTCTTGGCAAAATCTATACTAATGCTGATTTGGTGAACAAAATTCTTAGATCCTTGCCAAAATCATGGGATCCAAAGGTGACGGCGATCCAAGAAGCTAAAGATGTAGAAACCTTACCTTTGGAGGAGCTTATCGGTTCACTCATGACCTATGAGTTGAACTTATGGCAAAGGATAGTGGAAGCTGATACAGAAAAGAAAATAATAGCTCTCAAGGCCAAAAAGAAATTCAAGGCAATGATGGCAACTTGGAGCGATAGCGAAGATTCAAATACGGATGATGAAGTTGCCCATCTTTGTTTCATGGCAAATGAGAAAAAGGTATGTGCTAAAAATAATTATGATTTTACCTTTAAAGAATCACATGATGCATCTAATGATCTTGTGCATGAATATAGATTGCTAAAAATTGAGCACAAGAAATTAAATAGGCATGTAGATTCATTTTCTCTTAACAACACCAATCTTGCAAATAAAAAGGATGATTTAAATGCCAAGATTGATATTTTGAGAAATGAAAAGAATAATTTTTCTAAAGAAAAAGAATTTTTTAAAAAGAAAATGTTATTTTAAAAGATTTATGTGATAAAGTTTTTAATGAGAAAAATATTTTGATTGAGGAAAAGAAGCAAAAACTTTTGAAGAACTTCAATATTCCTGCTTCTTTCAATTTTTCTTATAAATATGGTTTCAATGCTTATCCTTCTAGATTTTAAAAAAATTTGGGTTCCAAAAGGAACCATAATTACTAATCATAAAGGACCCAAGAAAGTTTGGGTACCAAAAATGTCCACTTAATTTGTTTTGCAGGAATGTCTTGCAACCCAACATGAAGAAAGGAAGTTCTTGAAAAGAGGTTGTACAAGACAATTTAAAGAAGTGGACAAGCTACATTTTGGACTAAATGGTAAAAGGAAGGATTATGTATATTGGTAAATTCTAAACATCTCCTTCCATAATTAAAAATGTAGATTAATTTTTATTGCATCAATTACTTTGAAAAATTATTTTAAATAGTTAATTAGAATCAAGTTTGGACTTATCATCATTGGCTATGATCATGAACTTTTTGGTGTTGATGAATTTCATGTTATCATGATTAAATTTATGATTGTAAGACCTTCACTTGATTTTGATTAATGTATTTCATAAAAAATACTTTTAAAGATGCATATTGATTTGAAAAATATTTTAATTGATAGATTAGAATCAAGCTTAGACTAATAATCATTTGTTGTGATCATGACCATTTTGATGTTGATGGATTTCAAGCTCTCATGGTCAAACTTGTGATTATTAGATCTTCACTTGATTTTGATTAATATAGTTTCTAAATTATTTCAAGTGAAATGCTATGATTTATATATTTTTATTTTTGGCATCTATGCATAATCTAGAAATGATTTGGATCAAGTATAGAACTAGTAGTTAAGGGTTACTTTTAAGAAGAAGGTATGCTTATTGACAAACCCTTGCTCTAATAGCTAGACTTGATATCATATTACTTCTAGCATTTGTATGGATATCAAATCATCTTAAAATGAATTTGAAATCATGCTAAAAGTTTTTAAGTGATATAAATGCTTTGTATTTTGAAAATCATGAATATCTTGAAAAATTTTAAATCTTGATGCATAAGTTTTCATGTTTTATTCCTGAAATAAATACATATTTTTTAAGGAGGAATAACATTCAGGGGGAGCATCCAAAGATTTGTTATCATATTTGATGCTTTGAATATCTTGTTGATATCATGATTTGCTTATATTGCTCTGATACTCCTTCTTGTTTTCAAATCTAATTCTTTGAGGGGAGTTACATTCAAATGGTATCATATTCTATTGGTATCAAAATTATTTTTAAAAGAATTCCTAGTAACCGCTTCGGATTGGGTTAGTCACCATGGCCGTCCGGTCATAGGAGATAAGTAGGGCTTAAAGACCCTCTCTTCCCATTCAATGGGCTCTCTTATGATGTGTAGGGGTGCCGCTGTGACCTTATCCCATGAACAAGTAAGGTGAATGGATAATATACATCAAATCATTTCTTGCATGTGCTTACATTATGTGGTATCTTGTTTAATTTATATCATATTCAATTGATATCAAAAATATTTGATTTCATGCATTGATTTTGATGACCTACTTGCTATTCTTTCCAACTTCATTCCCACTTTGTATTGCCTTTCACCCTTTTTTATGATGTCAAAAAGGGGGAGAAAATTGTTAAGTATGAAAAGGGGAAGATTGGATAAACATGAAAATCATTTGAGAAATGAAAGAAAGTGCAAAAGGGGGAGAAGAATGCAAAATATTTTTATCTAAAGGAAAGAATTAGTAAGAAGAAGAAATTTTGAAAATTTTAATTTTTTTTGCATATTTTGAAAAATATTTTTTAAAGATTTTTTGGATCATATTTTGAGGGGGAGCTTGGTGCTTATTGTTTTGAGCTTACATGTTTATCTTATTGTTAATCCTTTTTAAGCTTACCCTATTCATATACTTAAAGTTTTTGTCATCATCAAAAAGGGGAAGATTGTTGACTCTGGTCTTGATTTTGATGATTGACAAAATGTTTAAGTATATATGAGTACTAATTATATTTTAAGTATATTTTTCAGATCTTAGTACTCAACCATGTTGAATGAAGAAATGCTTATATTTCAGTTGAGAAAGTCCTTAAATTAATGGAAAATCAAGTATATGGACTTTGGAATTAATATGGAAGGACTTGAAGAGGTTAAAGTTTCTATTGGAAAATGTTTCAGCAATGGCACAGGCAAGTGTCGACACTTGGAAATGAAGTGTCGACACCTGAGGAACAAGTGTCGACACTTGAAGAGTGAAATGTCGACTCAAGGCCTGAGACAAACAGAAAACTTCTGAAAGCTCCTTCAGTGAAGTGTCGATACCTGGAACCTGAAGTGTCGATACTTGAAACTGAAGTGTCGACACCTGAAGGTGAAGTGTCGACACTTGAACAGTAACGGCTAGTTTTCTGGACTGCAGAACTTCTCCAACTTGCTTCCAAACGGTCATATTTTCCTCCCTAACGGCTATAAACGGTCATTTAAGTGTTGGGAGGCTATATAAACATCAAAAATCAATTGGGGAAGTAATCCTTTGGTGAGATTTTTGAATATTCTTCAAGGATTCAAGAGTTGAGTGGTTCAAACCTTCAAGCTTCCAAGTTTCAAAGAAAGCATCCAAAGTTCACATCCTCAAGCATCAATCAAAGGCTTCATCAACTTGAAGACAAGATCTTCATCAACTCTCAACGGGCTTCAAAGAGATATTTGCTTTATTTTAGAAAGCTTTTATTGTATTCTTTTATACTTGCTCTTACATTGTTTTACTTAAGGTTTTTGGTGAGCCTTGGAAAACCAAAGAGATTTTTGGTAAGCCTTGAAAACCAAAGTGGTTGTTGGTAAGCCTTGAAACCAACTAGGGTTTTACTTGTGAGCCCGAAGCCAAAACAAGTTGTTTAGGTTCTTGGTTATCCCGTAAAACCAAGGGTGGTTGTTGGTGAGCCTTGAAACCAACTAGGGTTTGACTTGTGAGCCCGAAGACAAAACAAGTTGTAAAGGTTGTTGGTGAGCCTAAGTTATAAAACCAAACTTAGTAGAATTCCCAAGGAATTCTTGGGGAGTGGATGTAGGTGCTTGGTTGGCACCGAACCACTATAAATCTTTGTGTTTGTGTGATTGTTCTCTTTATGCTTTTATTTCATTATTTCCACTGCATTTATTTGAAATACACAAGCACTTAAATTACATTTGCTTTAGTTCATTTTTAAATAGTACAAAAGTTTTATAAAATCCAATTCACCCCCCCTCTTGGGTTGCCTACGTGGGCCTTCAATTGGTATCAGAGCTCGGTGCTCTGATTGAAAATCTAACGATTTTGAGTTAAAGATTATGGCAACCCTTGTAGGTATTAGTGTTAGACCACCGTTTTTCAATGGCATAAATTACACATTTTGGAAAACTCGCATGCGCATCTATATTCAATCTATTAGTTATTTTTTTGGAAAATTATTGTTAGTGGTCCTCATATTCCTTCCATTTTGGTTAATGGCATTTCCATTCCAAAGCTCGAAGAGGATTGGAATGAATATGACATTAAACAAATTGAAATCAATGCTAAAGCAATGAACTTGCTTTATTGTGCATTGGACTTAAATGAATTTAATAGAATTTCTACATGCACATCAGCGAAGGAAATATGGGACACACTTGAAGTTACTCATGAGGGTACTCTTCAAGTGAAGAACACTAAAATTAATTTGCTTATACATTCTTTTAAAAATTTTGAAATGATGCATTATGAATCTATATCTGATATATTTTCAAGATTTATGACTATTATTAATGAATTAAAAAGTCTTGGCAAAATCTATACTAATGCTGATTTGGTGAACAAAATTCTTAGATCCTTGCCAAAATCATGGGATCCAAAGGTGACGGCGATCCAAGAAGCTAAAGATGTAGAAACCTTACCTTTGGAGGAGCTTATCGGTTCACTCATGACCTATGAGTTGAACTTATGGCAAAGGATAGTGGAAGCTGATACAGAAAAGAAAATAATAGCTCTCAAGGCCAAAAAGAAATTCAAGGCAATGATGGCAACTTGGAGCGATAGCGAAGATTCAAATACGGATGATGAAGTTGCCCATCTTTGTTTCATGGCAAATGAGAAAAAGGTATGTGCTAAAAATAATTATGATTTTACCTCTAAAGAATCACATGATGCATCTAATGATCTTGTGCATGAATATAGATTGCTAAAAAATTGAGCACAAGAAATTAAATAGGCATGTAGATTCATTTTCTCTTAACAACACCAATCTTGCAAATAAAAATGATGATTTAAATGCCAAGATTGATATTTTGAGAAATGAAAAGAATAATTTTTCTAAAGAAAAAGAATTTTTTAAAAAAGAAAATGTTATTTTAAAAGATTTATGTGATAAAGTTTTTAATGAGAAAAATATTTTGATTGAGGAAAAGAAGCAAAAACTTTTGAAGAACTTCAATATTCCTGCTTCTTTCAATTTTTCTTATAAATATGGTTTCAATGCTTATCCTTCTAGATTTTAAAAAAATTTGGGTTCCAAAAGGAACCATAATTACTAATCATAAAGGACCCAAGAAAGTTTGGGTACCAAAAATGTCCACTTAATTTGTTTTGCAGGAATGTCTTGCAACCCAACATGAAGAAAGGAAGTTCTTGAAAAGAGGTTGTACAAGACAATTTAAAGAAGTGGACAAGCTACATTTTGGACTAAATGGTAAAAGGAAGGATTATGTATATTGGTAAATTCTAAACATCTCCTTCCATAATTAAAAATGTAGATTAATTTTTATTGCATCAATTACTTTGAAAAATTATTTTAAATAGTTAATTAGAATCAAGTTTGGACTTATCATCATTGGCTATGATCATGAACTTTTTGGTGTTGATGAATTTCATGTTATCATGATTAAATTTATGATTGTAAGACCTTCACTTGATTTTGATTAATGTATTTCATGAAAAATACTTTTAAAGATGCATATTGATTTGAAAAATATTTTAATTGATAGATTAGAATCAAGCTTAGACTAATAATCATTTGTTGTGATCATGACCATTTTGATGTTGATGGATTTCAAGCTCTCATGGTCAAACTTGTGATTATTAGATCTTCACTTGATTTTGATTAATATAGTTTCTAAATTATTTCAAGTGAAATGCTATGATTTATATATTTTTATTTTTGGCATCTATGCATAATCTAGAAATGATTTGGATCAAGTATAGAACTAGTAGTTAAGGGTTACTTTTAAGAAGAAGGTATGCTTATTGACAAACCCTTGCTCTAATAGCTAGACTTGATATCATATTACTTCTAGCATTTGTATGGATATCAAATCATCTTAAAATGAATTTGAAATCATGCTAAAAGTTTTTAAGTGATATAAATGCTTTGTATTTTGAAAATCATGAATATCTTGAAAAATTTCAAATCTTGATGCATAAGTTTTCATGTTTTATTCCTGAAATAAATACATATTTTTTAAGGAGGAATAACATTCAGGGGGAGCATCCAAAGATTTGTTATCATATTTGATGCTTTGAATATCTTGTTGATATCATGATTTGCTTATATTGCTCTGATACTCCTTCTTGTTTTCAAATCTAATTCTTTGAGGGGAGTTACATTCAAATGGTATCATATTCTATTGGTATCAAAATTATTTTTAAAAGAATTCCTAGTAACCGCTTCGGATTGGGTTAGTCACCATGGCCGTCCGGTCATAGGAGATAAGTAGGGCTTAAAGACCCTCTCTTCCCATTCAATGGGCTCTCTTATGATGTGTAGGGGTGCCGCTGTGACCTTATCCCATGAACAAGTAAGGTGAATGGATAATATACATCAAATCATTTCTTGCATGTGCTTACATTATGTGGTATCTTGTTTAATTTATATCATATTCAATTGATATCAAAAATATTTGATTTCATGCATTGATTTTGATGACCTACTTGCTATTCTTTCCAACTTCATTCCCACTTTGTATTGCCTTTCACCCTTTTTTTATGATGTCAAAAAGGGGGAGAAAATTGTTAAGTATGAAAAGGGGAAGATTGGATAAACATGAAAATCATTTGAGAAATGAAAGAAAGTGCAAAAGGGGGAGAAGAATGCAAAATATTTTTATCTAAAGGAAAGAATTAGTAAGAAGAAGAAATTTTGAAAATTTTAATTTTTTTTGCATATTTTGAAAAATATTTTTTAAAGATTTTTTGGATCATATTTTGAGGGGGAGCTTGGTGCTTATTGTTTTGAGCTTACATGTTTATCTTATTGTTAATCCTTTTTAAGCTTACCCTATTCATATACTTAAAGTTTTTGTCATCATCAAAAAGGGGAAGATTGTTGACTCTGGTCTTGATTTTGATGATTGACAAAATGTTTAAGTATATATGAGTACTAATTATATTTTAAGTATATTTTTCAGATCTTAGTACTCAACCATGTTGAATGAAGAAATGCTTGTATTTCAGTTGAGAAAGTCCTTAAATTAATGGAAAATCAAGTATATGGACTTTGGAATTAATATGGAAGGACTTGAAGAGGTTAAAGTTTCTATTGGAAAATGTTTCAGCAATGGCACAGGCAAGTGTCGACACTTGGAAATGAAGTGTCGACACCTGAGGAACAAGTGTCGACACTTGAAGAGTGAAATGTCGACTCAAGGCCTGAGACAAACAGAAAACTTCTGAAAGCTCCTTCAGTGAAGTGTCGATACCTGGAACCTGAAGTGTCGATACTTGAAACTGAAGTGTCGACACCTGAAGGTGAAGTGTCGACACTTGAACAGTAACGGCTAGTTTTCTGGACTGCAGAACTTCTCCAACTTGCTTCCAAACGGTCATATTTTCCTCCCTAACGGCTATAAACGGTCATTTAAGTGTTGGGAGGCTATATAAACATCAAAAATCAATTGGAGAAGTAATCCTTTGGTGAGATTTTTGAATATTCTTCAAGGATTCAAGAGTTGAGTGGTTCAAACCTTCAAGCTTCCAAGTTTCAAAGAAAGCATCCAAAGTTCACATCCTCAAGCATCAATCAAAGGCTTCATCAACTTGAAGACAAGATCTTCATCAACTCTCAACGGGCTTCAAAGAGATATTTGCTTTATTTTAGAAAGCTTTTATTGTATTCTTTTATACTTGCTCTTACATTGTTTTACTTAAGGTTTTTGGTGAGCCTTGGAAAACCAAAGAGATTTTTGGTAAGCCTTGAAAACCAAAGTGGTTGTTGGTAAGCCTTGAAACCAACTAGGGTTTTACTTGTGAGCCCGAAGCCAAAACAAGTTGTTTAGGTTCTTGGTTATCCCGTAAAACCAAGGGTGGTTGTTGGTGAGCCTTGAAACCAACTAGGGTTTGACTTGTGAGCCCGAAGACAAAACAAGTTGTAAAGGTTGTTGGTGAGCCTAAGTTATAAAACCAAACTTAGTAGAATTCCCAAGGAATTCTTGGGGAGTGGATGTAGGTGCTTGGTTGGCACCGAACCACTATAAATCTTTGTGTTTGTGTGATTGTTCTCTTTATGCTTTTATTTCATTATTTCCACTGCATTTATTTGAAATACACAAGCACTTAAATTACATTTGCTTTAGTTCATTTTTAAATAGTACAAAAGTTTTATAAAATCCAATTCACCCCCCTCTTGGGTTGCCTACGTGGGCCTTCAATTGGTATCAGAGCTCGGTGCTCTGATTGAAAATCTAACGATTTTGAGTTAAAGATTATGGCAACCCTTGTAGGTATTAGTGTTAGACCACCGTTTTTCAATGGCATAAATTACACATTTTGAAAAACTCGCATGCGCATCTATATTCAATCTATTAGTTATCTTTTTGGAAAATTATTGTTAGTGGTCCTCATATTCCTTCCATTTTGGTTAATGGCATTTCCATTCCAAAGCTCGAAGAGGATTGGAATGAATATGACATTAAACAAATTGAAATCAATGCTAAAGCAATGAACTTGCTTTATTGTGCATTGGACTTAAATGAATTTAATAGAATTTCTACATGCACATCAGCGAAGGAAATATGGGACACACTTGAAGTTACTCATGAGGGTACTCTTCAAGTGAAGAACACTAAAATTAATTTGCTTATACATTCTTTTAAAAATTTTGAAATGATGCATTATGAATCTATATCTGATATATTTTCAAGATTTATGACTATTATTAATGAATTAAAAAGTCTTGGCAAAATCTATACTAATGCTGATTTGGTGAACAAAATTCTTAGATCCTTGCCAAAATCATGGGATCCAAAGGTGACGGCGATCCAAGAAGCTAAAGATGTAGAAACCTTACCTTTGGAGGAGCTTATCGGTTCACTCATGACCTATGAGTTGAACTTATGGCAAATGATAGTGGAAGCTGATACAGAAAAGAAAATAATAGCTCTCAAGGCCAAAAAGAAATTCAAGGCAATGATGGCAACTTGGAGCGATAGCGAAGATTCAAATACGGATGATGAAGTTGCCCATCTTTGTTTCATGGCAAATGAGAAAAAGGTATGTGCTAAAAATAATTATGATTTTACCTCTAAAGAATCACATGATGCATCTAATGATCTTGTGCATGAATATAGATTGCTAAAAAATTGAGCACAAGAAATTAAATAGGCATGTAGATTCATTTTCTCTTAACAACACCAATCTTGCAAATAAAAATGATGATTTAAATGCCAAGATTGATATTTTGAGAAATGAAAAGAATAATTTTTCTAAAGAAAAAGAATTTTTTAAAAAAGAAAATGTTATTTTAAAAGATTTATGTGATAAAGTTTTTAATGAGAAAAATATTTTGATTGAGGAAAAGAAGCAAAAACTTTTGAAGAACTTCAATATTCCTGCTTCTTTCAATTTTTCTTATAAATATGGTTTCAATGCTTATCCTTCTAGATTTTAAAAAAATTTGGGTTCCAAAAGGAACCATAATTACTAATCATAAAGGACCCAAGAAAGTTTGGGTACCAAAAATGTCCACTTAATTTGTTTTGCAGGAATGTCTTGCAACCCAACATGAAGAAAGGAAGTTCTTGAAAAGAGGTTGTACAAGACAATTTAAAGAAGTGGACAAGCTACATTTTGGACTAAATGGTAAAAGGAAGGATTATGTATATTGGTAAATTCTAAACATCTCCTTCCATAATTAAAAATGTAGATTAATTTTTATTGCATCAATTACTTTGAAAAATTATTTTAAATAGTTAATTAGAATCAAGTTTGGACTTATCATCATTGGCTATGATCATGAACTTTTTGGTGTTGATGAATTTCATGTTATCATGATTAAATTTATGATTGTAAGACCTTCACTTGATTTTGATTAATGTATTTCATGAAAAATACTTTTAAAGATGCATATTGATTTGAAAAATATTTTAATTGATAGATTAGAATCAAGCTTAGACTAATAATCATTTGTTGTGATCATGACCATTTTGATGTTGATGGATTTCAAGCTCTCATGGTCAAACTTGTGATTATTAGATCTTCACTTGATTTTGATTAATATAGTTTCTAAATTATTTCAAGTGAAATGCTATGATTTATATATTTTTATTTTTGGCATCTATGCATAATCTAGAAATGATTTGGATCAAGTATAGAACTAGTAGTTAAGGGTTACTTTTAAGAAGAAGGTATGCTTATTGACAAACCCTTGCTCTAATAGCTAGACTTGATATCATATTACTTCTAGCATTTGTATGGATATCAAATCATCTTAAAATGAATTTGAAATCATGCTAAAAGTTTTTAAGTGATATAAATGCTTTGTATTTTGAAAATCATGAATATCTTGAAAAATTTCAAATCTTGATGCATAAGTTTTCATGTTTTATTCCTGAAATAAATACATATTTTTTAAGGAGGAATAACATTCAGGGGGAGCATCCAAAGATTTGTTATCATATTTGATGCTTTGAATATCTTGTTGATATCATGATTTGCTTATATTGCTCTGATACTCCTTCTTGTTTTCAAATCTAATTCTTTGAGGGGAGTTACATTCAAATGGTATCATATTCTATTGGTATCAAAATTATTTTTAAAAGAATTCCTAGTAACCGCTTCGGATTGGGTTAGTCACCATGGCCGTCCGGTCATAGGAGATAAGTAGGGCTTAAAGACCCTCTCTTCCCATTCAATGGGCTCTCTTATGATGTGTAGGGGTGCCGCTGTGACCTTATCCCATGAACAAGTAAGGTGAATGGATAATATACATCAAATCATTTCTTGCATGTGCTTACATTATGTGGTATCTTGTTTAATTTATATCATATTCAATTGATATCAAAAATATTTGATTTCATGCATTGATTTTGATGACCTACTTGCTATTCTTTCCAACTTCATTCCCACTTTGTATTGCCTTTCACCCTTTTTTTATGATGTCAAAAAGGGGGAGAAAATTGTTAAGTATGAAAAGGGGAAGATTGGATAAACATGAAAATCATTTGAGAAATGAAAGAAAGTGCAAAAGGGGGAGAAGAATGCAAAATATTTTTATCTAAAGGAAAGAATTAGTAAGAAGAAGAAATTTTGAAAATTTTAATTTTTTTTGCATATTTTGAAAAATATTTTTTAAAGATTTTTTGGATCATATTTTGAGGGGGAGCTTGGTGCTTATTGTTTTGAGCTTACATGTTTATCTTATTGTTAATCCTTTTTAAGCTTACCCTATTCATATACTTAAAGTTTTTGTCATCATCAAAAAGGGGAAGATTGTTGACTCTGGTCTTGATTTTGATGATTGACAAAATGTTTAAGTATATATGAGTACTAATTATATTTTAAGTATATTTTTCAGATCTTAGTACTCAACCATGTTGAATGAAGAAATGCTTGTATTTCAGTTGAGAAAGTCCTTAAATTAATGGAAAATCAAGTATATGGACTTTGGAATTAATATGGAAGGACTTGAAGAGGTTAAAGTTTCTATTGGAAAATGTTTCAGCAATGGCACAGGCAAGTGTCGACACTTGGAAATGAAGTGTCGACACCTGAGGAACAAGTGTCGACACTTGAAGAGTGAAATGTCGACTCAAGGCCTGAGACAAACAGAAAACTTCTGAAAGCTCCTTCAGTGAAGTGTCGATACCTGGAACCTGAAGTGTCGATACTTGAAACTGAAGTGTCGACACCTGAAGGTGAAGTGTCGACACTTGAACAGTAACGGCTAGTTTTCTGGACTGCAGAACTTCTCCAACTTGCTTCCAAACGGTCATATTTTCCTCCCTAACGGCTATAAACGGTCATTTAAGTGTTGGGAGGCTATATAAACATCAAAAATCAATTGGGGAAGTAATCCTTTGGTGAGATTTTTGAATATTCTTCAAGGATTCAAGAGTTGAGTGGTTCAAACCTTCAAGCTTCCAAGTTTCAAAGAAAGCATCCAAAGTTCACATCCTCAAGCATCAATCAAAGGCTTCATCAACTTGAAGACAAGATCTTCATCAACTCTCAACGGGCTTCAAAGAGATATTTGCTTTATTTTAGAAAGCTTTTATTGTATTCTTTTATACTTGCTCTTACATTGTTTTACTTAAGGTTTTTGGTGAGCCTTGGAAAACCAAAGAGATTTTTGGTAAGCCTTGAAAACCAAAGTGGTTGTTGGTAAGCCTTGAAACCAACTAGGGTTTTACTTGTGAGCCCGAAGCCAAAACAAGTTGTTTAGGTTCTTGGTTATCCCGTAAAACCAAGGGTGGTTGTTGGTGAGCCTTGAAACCAACTAGGGTTTGACTTGTGAGCCCGAAGACAAAACAAGTTGTAAAGGTTGTTGGTGAGCCTAAGTTATAAAACCAAACTTAGTGGAATTCCCAAGGGATTCTTGGGGAGTGGATGTAGGTGCTTGGTTGGCACCGAACCACTATAAATCTTTGTGTTTGTGTGATTGTTCTCTTTATGCTTTTATTTCATTATTTCCACTACATTTATTTGAAATACACAAGCACTTAAATTACATTTGCTTTAGTTCATCTTTTAAATAGTACAAAAGTTTTATAAAACCCAATTCACCCCCCCTCTTGGGTTGCCTACATGGGCCTTCACCATGGTTATCCAAGCTGAAGCTATCGACCATGTGAGCGGTTATAACAACCACAACAACCCTTAACCACTTCAGGTGGAAAGAGCGCTCAAAGGTTTGAGATGTACCCCTTTTTAAGGAGAGTCCGAAGTAAATCTAACAATCTCTTTAGAGGGCCTTCCTTGAAATGGCTCGAGGAAATGTTAGTTATATGCTTCGGACACATTCCTTTGGAGTGAACAAGGAAAACAACTACTTACTGTAGTATCGAAGAGACGAAAATATTCCAAGACATAGTTTTTGGACCAGGCTGAAGATACAAAGTCGAAGAAAATAATAACATCCCATAGGCATACTCTTCGGACCAGGTTAAAGATATGAAGCCGAAGAAAAGAATAACATCTCATAGGCATACTCTTCGAACCAGGAAGAAGATATAAGACCGAAGGAAAGAATAACATATCCCAGGTATACTCTTCGGACCAGGCTGAAGATATGAAGCTGAAGAAAAGAATAACATCTCATAGGCATACCCTTCGGACTAGGCAGAAGATATAAGATCGAAGGAAAGAATAACATATCCCAGGTATACTCTTCAAACCAGGTTGAAGATATGAGGCCGATGGAAAGAATAACATATCCCAGACATACTCTTTGGACTAGGCTGAAGATATGAGACCGATTGAAAGAATAACATATTCCAGGCATACTCTTCGGACCAAGCTGAAGATATGAAGCCGAAGGAAATAGAGTATTAATAAATCTGATGCCTTCTTCGGACCATACCAAAGAGATTTCCTTTAGTGCATTGATTTAGCTAATAGACCAAAAATTTAAAATTGGCTCGATAGATGGACTGGTCAATATTTTATATTAAATCGGATTATCAATTACTAAGTGATCAGGTTTCTTTAGTCAATCAACTGAGAAAGAATCCATCCATGAATTAACAATCTCCATGGTGTTGGAAGAATGGCACCTAGAATTGCTAGGTTGCAAGTTTATATTTTTCCAAATAATGTCAAAAAAGAAAAATTTACAAAAATAAAAGCGAATGATTAAAAAGCCTTGCTTGGATTGAGACATGTGAACATGCATATTTATCAAATCAGGATTCAACTCATAAATCATCCATGACTTGACTTGAATCGTGACTCGAATCATGACTCAACTCGTAAGATTCATTAACAAATTCAATTTATTTATAAAATAATAAAAAATAATATAAAAATAAAATTTATATTATAAAAATGATAAAAATATAATGAATTTGATAATCATATCATCTAAATAGAAAGATGTTTGCCTCCATGAGAAGAGATATGAATTTAAATCTCATTATGGTCAATATTGCATAATTTGTATAACAAAATAATTTAAGAAATATTAAAATTGTTGTATTCAGAAATCGTCACACCTACATGAACACTACGTGGCTCATCACCCCACCCGCCAATTCAGCTTCAGGCCACCTCATCATCTAGCTCAAGTTATTCCACTTATCGGTTCGGCACAACAAGCGAGAGCCCCGATCGGTGCCAAACATGCATTAACCAGGGTGAAGCTGTGTGCTCACCTACTCTCTACTTGGATATCAACCATTGCGAGGTTTGCTACTCCTTGCTCCAATCACGCGTGCTTTAAGAGTGGCT
This sequence comes from Areca catechu, assembly GCA_021397845.1. Lineage (NCBI taxonomy): Eukaryota > Viridiplantae > Streptophyta > Magnoliopsida > Arecales > Arecaceae > Areca > Areca catechu. The sequence continues at coordinate 96,674,772 of CM038052.1, read as the reverse complement.
CCTATTAATGTTTACACTTGAGGGACGCCCCATCATAGGGATGTGCCGTGTGATTCACCATTCTTTGCTCCACCAACCATAGTATGTGATATGGCAACATCGCTGACGTGGAGTACATGTCAGATCCAGCTGGATGTCGTCAATGCCACATGGATTTTTCTTTCAAAATTTTTCGCGGGTGAGGTGCTCCTGTTCCTTTGCCAGGTGGCACCTCAAGATGGGTCCACCTCGGCCGAAGTCGAGCCTTTCTCTACCACTTCGCCAGGTGTCCGCCCATGAGGGGTCCACCTCGGGAGAAGCTGGCAGCCCCTACTCCCTCGCCAGGTGGTGCCCCAAGATGGGTCCACCTCTGCTGAGGTCGAGCCTGGTGCTCCTGCTCCTTCTCTAGGTGGCACCCCAAGATGGGTCCACCTCGGCCAAAGTCGAGCCTTCCTCTGCCACTTCGCCAGGTGTCCGCCCAGGAGGGGTCCACCTCGGCCAAAGCTGGCAGCCCCTGCTCCCTCGCCAGGTGGTGCCCCAAGACAGGTCCACCTCTACCGAGGTCGAGCCTAGCGCTCCTGCTCCTTCGCCAAGTGGCACCCCAAGACGGGTCCACCTTAGCCGAGGTCGAGCCAGGAGCTCTTGCTCCTTCGTCAGATGGCACCCCAAGATGGGTCCACCTCGGCCAAAGCCGAGCTCTCCTCTGCCACTTTGCCAGGTGTCCGTCCAGGAGGGGTCCACCTTGGCAGAAGCTGGCGGCCTCTGCTCCCTCGCCAGGTGGTGCCCCAAGACGGGTCCACCTCGGCCGAGGTCGAGCCAAGCGCTTCTGCTCCTTCGCCAGCTAGCACCCCAAGATGGGTCCATCTTGACCGAAGTCGAGCCTTCCTCTGCCACTTCGCCAGGTGTCCGCCAAGGAGGGTCCATCTCGATCGAAGCTGGCAGCCTCTGCTCCCTCGCCAGGTGGCACCCTAAGACGGGTCCACCTCGGTCGAAGCTGGCAACCTCTGCTCCCTCGCTAGGTGGCACCCCAAGACGGGTCCACCTCAACAGAGGTTGAGCCAGGCACTCCTGCTCCTTCGCCAGGGGCACCCCAAGATGGGTCCACCTCGGTCGAAGTCGAGCCCTCCTCTGCCACTCCGCCAAGTGTCCGCCTAGGAGGGGTCCATCTCGGCCAAAGCTGGCGGCCTCTGGTCCCTTGCCAGGTGATGCCCCAAGATGGGTCCACCTCAGTTAAAGTCGAGCCAGGCACTCCTGCTCCTTCGCCAGGTGGCACCCCAAGATGGGTCCACCTCGACCGAAGTCGAGCCTTTCTCTGCCACTTCGCTAGGTGTCCGTCCAGGAGGGGTCCACCTCGGTCGAAGCTAGCAGCCCCTGCTCCCTCGCTAGGTGGCACCCCAAGACGGGTCCACCTCTGTCGAGGTCGAGGCTGGTGCTCCTGCTCCTTCGCCAGGTGGCACCCCAAGACGGGTCCATCCTCAGTCGAGGTTGAGCCAGGCGCTCCTGCTCCTTCGCTAGGTGGCACCCCAAGATGGGTCCACCTTGGCCGAAGTCGAGCCTTTTTCTGCCACTTCGCCAGGTGTCCGCCCATGAGGGGTCCACCTCGGTCGAAGCTGGCAGCCCCTGCTCCCTCGCCAGGTGGCGCCCCAAGACGGGTCCACCTCTATCGAGGTTGAGCCTGGTGCTCCTGCTCCTTCGCCAGGTGGCACCTCAAGACAGGTCCACCTCAGCCGAGGTTGAGCTAGGCGCTCCTGCTCCTTCGCCAGGTGGCACCCCAAGATGGGTCCACCTCGGTCGAAGTCGATCCCTCCTCTGCCACTTCACCAGGTGTCCGCCCAGGAGGGGTCCACCTTGGCCAAAGCTGGCATCCCCTGCTCCCTCTCCAGGTGGTGCCCCAAGACGGGTCAACCTCTGCTGAGGTCGAGCTTGGCGCTCCTGCTCCTTCGCTAGGTGGTGCCCCAAGATGGGTCCACCTTAGCCGAGGTCGAGCTAGGCGCTCCTTCTTCTTCGCCAGGTGGCACCCCAAGATGGGTCCACCTCGACCGAAGTCGAGCCCTCCTTTACCATTTCGCTAGGTATCCGTCCAGGAGGGATCCCCCTCGGCCGAAGCTGGCAGCCTCTGCTCCCTCGCCATGTGGCACCCCAAGACAGGTCCACCTCTGCTGAGGTCGAGTCTGGCGCTCCTGCTCCTTTGCCAAGTGGCACCCCAAGATGGGTCCACCTCGACCGAAGTCGAGCTTTCCTCTGCCACTTCACCAGGTGTCCGTCCAGGAGGGGTCCACCTCGACCGAAGCTGGCAGCCTCTACTCCCTCGCCAGCTGGCACCCCAAGACAGGTCCACCTCTGCCGAGGTCAAGACTGGCGCTCCTGCTCCTTCGCTAGGTAGCGCCCCAAGATGGGTTTACCTCAGTCGAGGTCGAGCTAGGCACTCCTGCTCCTCCAGGTGGCACCCCAAGATGGGTCCACCTCGGTCGAAGTTAAGCCCTCCTCTACCACTTCGCCAGGTGTTCGCCCAGGAGGGGTCCACCTCGGTCGAAGCTGGCGGCCTCTGCTCCCTCGCCAGGTGGTGCCCCAAGATGGGTCCACCTCAGTCGAGGTCGAGCCAGGCGCTCTTGCTCCTTCGCCAGGTGGCATCCCAAGATGGGTCCACCTTGGCCGAAGTCGAGCGTTCCTCTGCCACTTCACCAGGTGTCTGCCCAGAAGGGTCCACCTCGGTCGAAGCTGGCAGCCCTTGCTCCCTCACCTGGTGGCACCCCTAGATGGGTCCACCTCTGCCGAGGTCAAGCCTGGCGCTCTTGCTCCTTCTCTAGGTGGCGCCCCAAGACGGATCCACCTCAGCCGAGGTCGAGCCAGGCATTCCTGCTCCTTTGCCTGGTGACACCCCAAGATGGGTCCACCTCGGTCAAAGTTGAGCCCTCCTCTACCACTTCGCCAGGTGTCCGCCCAGGAGGGGTCCACCTCGGTCGAAGCTGGCGGCTTCTGCTCCCTTGCCAAGTGGTGCCCCAAGATGGGTCCACCTCAGCCGAGGTCGAGCCAGGCGCTCCTGCTCCTTCACCAGGTGGCATCCCAGGATGGGTCCACCTCGGTCGAAGTCGAGCCCTCATCTACCACTTCACTTGGTGTTCGCCCAAGAGGGTTCCACCTCGGCTGAAGTTGGCGGCCTCTGCTCCATCGCCAGGTGGCACCCCCTGATGGGTCCACCTCTGTCGATGTCAGCCCTACTCTGCAAAGCCTCCAGGGGTCGGAGGCACGGGCCATGAGGTAGCTGCTAGAGTCGACGTGCGGCACGCTTTGTATAGGGTACCTAGTACGGCCCGCAATGGTGCGTGGAACCTCGTTTACATCAGTCAGGGGCCTGGAATCGAGGAAATCTATAGTCAACACCCCGAGATGAGGGCTCCCGTGCATGGCTCAAGATCCCACCAGGTTCCCCCTTTCGTGATAGCACGGCGGATGAGGCGAGCTTGCTGCTTAACTCCCCCACTCGAAGAAGAGGGGAGGAGGGGGGAAGGGGCCCGGAGACCATCGGGAGCCTCCGGGGGAGGGAGAAAAAGCCGAGGGCGGTCCGGTGGTATAAAAGAGATGATCCAAAATGGACGGGAAGGTAAGCCACGGAGAGGGAAGGACATCGAGGGATAACGACTCTGGGGCTCTTAGAAGTTCCCAGACACAAGCCCGACGGGTCCGGCGCAGGAAACTGGGCGTCAACCCCTCTTTTTCCCATACTTCTTTCATTAAAACCTCCTCTAAGCACGGGAATCCATCGGAGACCTGTCTTAGTGGACCTGTTCCATCTTGCCATTTGCTAACTTGACCGTCGGAGTGCCCCCGCCGGAACCCCCGGCCCAGGTTTAATAACCTCCATCTTGGTGGGGACACCGGAGGCACCATAATAAGACAGAGGCTTTTCAACCCTCTGTGAATTGATCAATAATTTATGAATCCATCTGTAATAAGGGCTTAGCCTATCTGAGTCCATTTTAGTTGTTATTTGAGTCTTTTGAGTTTCAGTTCTGTACTAGTCAGCTCATGTTGAGTTAGTTCAGTCCAGTGTTAGTCAGCTCATGTCGAGCTAATTTTATTTTTTTGAGTCCTGTTCAACCATATTGAAGACTCAAGACCACATCATACAAGTAAAGACCAAGTCCAACCAGATTGAAGACATGGAAGTATAGCCCAAGTCCAACCCAGCTTGAAGATTTGAAGACCCCAAGAGGAAAATTCAGAAAACCCTAATTCCTTGCAGATGCCCTCCAGATGCCCAGATTCCCTTCCAGATGCCAAAATATATTTATATACCAAGGCATCCATGATTTTAGAGGTCCATATGCATCCTAGCCCAAAGAAATCAAGCCTAGGCACCAAGCCCAAGCCCCTAAGAAGCAAGATACCAGGGAATATTCCTGCTACCTGGCTACCAGGCCACCCCAGCTTCCAGAGGCCCAAATCCATGCATCCGAGCCCCTTCGGGCTGGCCTCTTGTTGCTCCTAGAAGCCCAACACGCCCCCCTAGGTGTCCTTGGAGTGTTGGCAAAGTCAATAGAATTTTTAGGGATTTTTCTACCTAATATTTTCTTATTTTCTAGCTAGGGTTTAAGAGAGAAAATGATTCTTATGTAAAGACTTATATGCCCTTGCTTGGAGCCCAAGGTTAAGGGTCTATTTAAAGGACCCTAGCCTCTTGTATGAAGGGAGATTTTGATATATGAAATAAATTTTGAGTTCTTCTATTGCTTTGAGTGATTACCTTGCTGTGTGCATAAAGGGGTTTGAGAGTTCTTCTTCCCGGTGTTTGCAACCATTTTCCTGCCGCCAACCATCCTTCCAGCCCCCTCTAAAACTTTCTTTCCTTTGCTATTTTCCTTTATTTTTTTGATTTTCTCTGAGTTTTCTAACCCCTGACAGGTCGTTTGCAGGTCCCCGAGTTCCTACGAATCCAACGACTCCAGCCAAGCCTCAATCGGACCATTGAGCAGAAAGCCGGGTATTCGCGGGTCTTTGGCTTGGTTTTCCAGGCCGCATCCATCGAGAAATGAGAGATCCCTTCACTGCGATCTTCACTGAGCACTTCAGACGTTGTCAGGTACACCCCCTCTACCTCCAGTCTTTATATTGTAGGAGAACTTGCCCTAACCGAGGCTTCTCAGCCCCGGCGATCCTTCTTTAGTACTTTTCTAGGTTCTAATCTACATGCTTGGCTTCAAAAATTTATAAAAAAATCTCTACAACTAATTTTGATATGAAATTTGGGAATTAATCACCTAACCCCACATATAAAACATACAAAAAGAATTGCATGCATTTTAGTCCCGCATCAACTGGTATCAGAGCTTAGATTAGGGCTTGTTTTCTGTAATTTTTTAGTCCATATATGCTTTATTATTTAAATTACTTATCCCTGACCAAAACTCTAAAAATTCTGAAATTTGTTTTGCTGAATTTATCATAATTCACAGTAATTTTCAGAATCTTTGCATATTTTATTTCAGCCTGTGAATTTTTTGCAAGCCGAAATACAGCCTGCAAGTTTTCGGCTTTATTTTTTTTAGCAAGACAAGTTTGGAAGTTTTAGGATTTTGTTTAGCATCTTTTGCATATCTTTTAATTTTAGTATATTTCTTGCATATTATGCCATAATTTGCAAGTTTTCTTCTATTTAAGAAAATACCAAAATAAAAAAAATATATATTCTCCAAAAATACCAAAAAAAAATATCTAAACCCTAATTTGCATCCTCATCTGCCTGCCATCATTGCATAATCTACCTTTAAGGGCACTCTTCCTATATCAGATAAGGGGAGGAGTTGATAACCTCTCCTTAACCTAAAACCACATCCCTTGCATTCGGTCCCAAGCCTTAACCTAAAATTAACTAGACTTAATTTGCCCTAGTGGGCTAGGGACACCAACTGGTCAGGTTCGGGTTAGTGTTAGATCACTGTGTCAAGTTAACCTGTGTGTGCCTTGTACTCAGTGTCTAGAACGGTGGTTCAGGGATTCAATCCCGAAAGGCTTGTGTGCTGGTCTGCCTACCTGGCCAATCTCTGATTGGTGTCTAGGCTTGGTAATCAGGGACCTAACACTCCCCTTACACCTGCTTGGCTGAGTACAGGGTTACTATAGGCTAGTTTGCCACCCTGATGAGCATCTAGTTTGGATTCTAGGTCTAGTTAGCTGTAGTCGGTCTGATCGAGTCTTGCATGAGCATTAGATCAGAAGTCCCATCTCATTCACCATCTCCATGAATCCATGGATCATCTTGATGCCAAATTTGATGCCCCTGGAGAAAGGTTAGTCCTAACCCTCAATCTTAGGTTTGAGCAAGCAAATGCCCAATTGACCCAGAAGCTTGAACAAATAGATGCTCGACTAGGAACGCTAGAGGAGACATGTAGGACCCAGTCTGAGCCTGATCCTAAGTCCCCTCAGCCTAGGAGAACCCCTCGCCATGACCCTTATTATGATCCTGACCCTAGGAGGACCCCAAACCCTGAACCATACCGTGAGGTTGAACCTAGGAGAGCCCCTCATCCTGACCCATACTATAATCCTGAACCTAGGAGGACCCCAAACCCTGATCCATACCGTAAGGTTGAACCTAGGAGAGTCCCTCATCCTGACCCATGCTATAATCCTGAACCTAGGAGGACCCAGACTAGATCCAAACCCGAGCCATCTTTAACCTATATACCCACAACCTATAGATCTTATGACTCCAAATCCTATGACTCTAGAACCTATGAGCCCATATCCCATGAGCCCAGTAGACCCAAGACCCATAGAGATGAACCTAAATCCTATGACCCCATATCCTATAATTCCATGACCTATAGATCTATACCTTTGTCCTATGAGCCTAGGAAGCCCATAACCTCTAGGTATCAATCTAGTACTAGTCAGGTTTCCCTTAGTCAACTTGAACCCCATAGGATTAGTATCCCTAAATATGAGCCCAGTAGTGAGCCACTACCTCTTAGGCAACCTGAACCTACTAGGACTAGTGTCCATAATCAGAAACTAGGACCTAGCCAATTTTTCCCTAGCTGACCTTCTCCAACCATTCCTGAGATTGACAAGGCTTACATTAACACGGAAGTGTATGAAGCTGATGCGAGCCTAGTGGATGAGTATGAGGGAGAAGAGGAGACACCTTTAGATGACCTAGAATTAGCTGACCCAATAGATATCCAGGTAGAAGCCAGCCTAGAGGTAGTTGATGGGGACATCGCCAGCACTAATCCCGGAGCAGCACTAATCCTGGAGCAGCACTGATCTCGGAGCAGCACATATTTTAATAAATTTATTTAGGATATAACTTTATCTTTTGAATTTTGAATTATGATTTGGTTGGTTAGGATTTAGATATGGATAGGCTTATCTTATCTTATCTTGTGTTTGAATTTGAATAATCTCTATATTCAAACAAGGGTTGGACAGGTCTATAAATACCATCCTCAGTCCTTTGTAAAAAGAAAGTTTTTGGAGAAAAGAATTTGAGTTTTTTAGAAGAGTGATTCTTCTTGCCTTCGCCTTCGGGCATGGGTGTGATGCCCTAGTTATTCTCCTTCCCATTCCATCTTCTTTATCCCCTCATGACCTTTGAGATCCATCCTAGCACCTCCAAGTATCGAGGAGGGTGTAATGCCCTAGAGGTGAGAGGTCTCTTCGTTAGGGTGAGTCCCAAAGTCCATGAGATCCAGATCCCTATTCTACATCCCCACTATTCCTTCGCCACTTCTAGTGAAAAAAATACTAAAAAAAAATAGTACCCTAATTTAGGTGACTTCTAGGCTCACCAACGATCCTACCCTCATCTGTCCCTCATCAATTTTGGTATCAGAGCTAGAAAAATTAGGGTACATTAGTATCTTTCCAAATTTTCTCTTACCAGCCATCCCACCCTTCCGAGATTAAAAAAAAAAAAATCAGATCTCCCAGCCAGTGTCTTCCCTCTCCTGTGATCCATTGCCCACTGCCACCGTCGCCTCACCACAGTCCCCCCACCTTCTCCGGTGAACTACCACAGCCACCACGTGCCCATCTTCCCCTCCGATCCGGTCATCCCCAAGATCTGCAATCACCTCGGCTGGCTCATGGCCATCCACAGCAGCGATCTCGTCTTCATCCCCTAGCCTCCCATGGGTGCTCCCTGCAGCCGCCCCCTCGCCGTCCCCAAAAAGAAGAAGCCCTGCTCCATCAAGATGGTATGGGTCTCTTCCATCACTGGCGCCACACCTAACTCACCCCTACTACCATTGCCCAGTCTGGTTATTGGCCTGCACCACAGCCATGGAGAACTCCCCGCTGGCATGGTGGCCAAGGTCCTTGTACCAGAGAAGCCCATCGATGCGGCCACCACCGAAGCTGCCGGAGCTGTCGTCGCCTCGGCTCTCCTACAATAGCTTCCAATAAGGGCTAACGATCTTCATCAGCAGAAACGCTCTGACCATCCCTTCATCCAAACCACCAGCCGATCGCATCCCCCACCACCAGTCCGAATCTGGGTTCCAGCTTTCTCTTCATCTCCGATCCAATCTTTGACGGAGTGACGAAATCTATCGGATTCGGAAACGGCTCAGAAGGAATGACGAACTCCAAGTCCATCACCCATGACTCCTGGAACCGCTTGTCCTCCAAGAAGAAATCCCATGGTTGGTGCGACTTCACCCCCACCGCTGCCATCCGTGAACCCAAGGCTGGCTTCCTCCACTTCCCCAACGACACGGTCTTCGTCACCGCCTCCCTCTATCCAGGATATCCACGCCGACCAAGCCGAGCGAGTGACACCCACTCCCTCTCGTCCATCATCGCCACCGCAGTTGCCGTCGACAGCCGGAGCCCTAGCCCCAACCCTACGCCTGCCATCTACCACCGACGCCCCTACTATCGCACCGCCTCGCCATCCGCCCCTCTGAAGTTGTCGATCCAGACGATCCATGGCCCAAGTTGTCCGGCGATGATATCTACCTGTTCCTCACCCGCAAGCTAGCCCTCCCTCATCCGTCTCTCTGTCCACTGCCGCCCGTGAAGTCTTCTCAGCTGCCGGCCTCCATCCTCGATCCCAGTCACCGGCCGAGGAAGAAGCCCCTACCCCCGCACCCATCTCCCTGCCCTCGGCCTCCCCATCCTCGGCTCATGTCGTCTTCGCCCTAGTGCCGCCACCGACGAACGCCCACCAGACTGCCCTCCAGAAGACCCCCTGCTCTGTTCCCCTTCGGTCCGTGGAGAAGAAACCCCAGTTGCCGACTTCAGGTCCCGCACGAGTTTGAGCTGCATGCATTTCAAAGTTGTACGAATTTTGAAGCTGTGCGGATCTTAGAGCTACACGGATGCCAAAGCTCCACAAATCTCAAAGTAGGGCTATCAAAAAAAAATGAAATGTTGGGTTTTGAATGAATCGAGATGGTGAAGCATCGATCTCAGAGTTGCACAGATTTTGACACAAGCAGTGCTGCACAGATCTCAGAGCAAAACTTCTTTCTGAATGGATTCGGTTCCACCAAAGTCCCGGCTGATCTTGACTCGACGGAGTCGAGTTCTTCCCACCTTAGGGGAATGATGGGGACATCGTCAGCACTAATCCCAGAGCAGCACCGATCTCGGAGCAGCACATATTTTAATAACTTTATTTAGGATATAACTTTATCTTTTGAATTTTGAATTATGATTTGGTTGGTTAGGATTTAGATATGGATAGGCTTATCTTATCCTATCTTGTGTTTGAATTTGAATCATCTCTATCTTTTTATCCTGTAGTCAAATTCAAACGAGGGTTGGACAGGTCTATAAATACCACCCTCAGTCCTTCGTAAAAAGAAAGTTTTTGGAGAAAAGAATTTGAGTTTTTTAGAAGAGTGATTCTTCTTGCCTTCGCCTTCGGGCATGGGCGTGATGCCCTAGTTATTCCCCTTCCCATTCTATCTTCTTTATCCCCTAGTGACCTTTGAGATCCATCCTAGCACCTCCAAGTATCGAGGAGGGTGTAATGCCCTAGAGGTGAGAGATCTCTTCGTTAGGGTGAGTCCCAAAATTCATGAGATCCAGATCCCTATCTTACATCCCCACTATTCCTTTGCCACTCCTAGAGAAAAAAATACCAAAAAAAAATAGTACCCTAATTTAGGTGACTTATAGGCTCACCAACGATCCTACCCTCATCTGTCCCTCATCAGTAGTTGACCTTGACCACATCCAACCTAAAGCTATAGTAGAAGAACAAATAGAGGAAGAGAACCTAGGTACTGTTACTAGAGCCTTACCTGAGGAAACCATAGAGGAGAGCCAAATTATAGAGTCTTGTCCTAAAATACAAAAACCTGAAGAATTTATTAAGGACCTGATCTCTTTGAATCTATACCTTCAAGATGAACCTCCTCCTATAGTTCCCATTAAGGATCTCTTCCCTGAGATTAATAACCCATCCTTCCATTATACAAATCCCATAGATATACCGCAACCCCATAAGGTTAACCTCATTAGTATAGGATTAGTTCCTAACACCCCATTTTTTATCCTACTTTATCCAACTAACCCGGAACCTTTTTCTCTACCCTACCAGACTAATTCTGAACCCACTTCCTATTTCCTACCCTTTCCTGAGTATTCTCATGTGTCTAGAACTATTAGGTTACATTTTATTGAGGTTACTAGGTTGCAAGGATCCATAGAGCCCATCCCATTTACTACCTACTTTTGGTAGACCCTCTGGCACCTATTAGGAGTTACTAGCAAATTTTCTTCTGCATGTCATCCATCAACCATGACTCATGCCCCCATGCCCAAGTGGTAGTTAAGACCTAATAAACCTCTTTAGTCGAGTCTGTTAGGTGTAGGTTTGAGTCCTTTGCATCATCTTGTTAGGAGTATGCATGTGCCTAGCATGTTCACCACCCGCACTAATGTTAAAACAACTGGCTAATTCTCGAAGAAGGGTCAAAGAATTTGATGTAGTGGATTCTATCTTGGTTAGGCTTAGGCCTAAAAGAAGCTTCATGCTCGCAGAGCTGGACCTTTTAAAGTGATAGAGGAGGTTGGATCAAATGCCTAGGTGTTAGACTTGCCTTCGGATTTGGGCATTAGTTCTACCATCAATATTATAGACCTGGTTGAGTATAGGGAATCGGCAGCGATACCTAGTGAGGCCTTTGGACCTGTTCCTTTTCATTGTGAGTGATCCTAACCCAGAGTGTCTACTAACAAATTGGCCCGAGAGAAGAGAACGGATCGAGCGTATCCTGGACGATCAAGCCATCATGACCCGGGGCCGAGACTATCAACGCTTCCTGGTCCGATGGCAAGGCCGGCCAGAGTCGGACGATTCATGAATTTCTCAAGAGGACTTGCAGCACCTCAACCCAGACCTCCTCGAGAGATATGTGAGCCAGCTTGATCTTCACTCGACAGGGTCGAGTTCCTCCCACCCTGGGAGAATTGGTGCGGACACCGGAGGCACCAGAATAAGACAGAGGCTTTTCAACCCTCTGTGAATTGATCAATAATTTATGAGTCCATCTGTAATAAGGGCTTAGCCTATCCGAGTCCATTTTAGTTGTTATTTGAGTCTTTTGAGTTTCAGTTATGTACTAGTCAGCTCATGTTGAGCTAGTTCAGTCCAGTGTTAGTCAGCTCATGTCGAGCTAATTTTATTTTTTTGAGTCCTGTTCAACCATATTGAAGACTCAAGACCACATCATACAAGTGAAGACCAAGTCCAACCAGATTGAAGACATGGAAGTGTTGGGAATTATGTCCCAAAGCCAATCGCCTGGGTTGTAGGCGATTGTGCTAAGTATTGTACTCTTTCTTTGAATTAATAAAATATTATTTTTGGTAGCTCATCACATATTATTTTCCTGAAATGAACTCTTTCCATGTGATGAAGTCCTTAGGACTACACTGACTTCGATACAGAGAGGATGTATCAAGTGGTCCTTAAACCCTGTTCATAACCAAAGGATATATTGTACTGGACGGCAATATATCAAGTATAGGTTGTTGTAGATCACATCGTTTGGTTGTCCTCTTGACCAAATGAGTGTGGTGACACTGATGTGATCTACAAGTGGGATATGTGGTATCTCATTGAACGTGACTCCGTGCAGCCCCTTTCTGCCAAAGGGATACTCACGATTGGATATGGGTATATGTGTCCCTCCGACCTGAGGTCATCACGGTAGCTTGCAAGCAACTCCCTGTGCTTTGGTGCTGGACTACCCGGATTTTTAATCCGGTGATGGAAGGTTTCTGGGTACAGGCAAGTACTTGTGAAGCAGTGATGGACCAAGATGGAATTGACATGTCCAAACAATTTGGATTGAATGTCTCATAGAATCTCAATTTAGCAAATCCTCGACTGGGGTAGCCCTAGTGAAGAGTCACTGGGCTTGCGAGGTTGAGACACGTAGTGGACTGACTCTGTCTGGGTTGGCAGCCCAATCTCAGTCGTCCTGAGCATTAGAGGTCAAAGGGATGAATTATACGGTAACCATATGCCAGAGGTTCGATTGTTTGCTCCTGCATCTTCGACCTATCCGGATGCCGGAACCCATTGCTAGATGGTTTCCTGTGCTGGTACTAGAATTATTCCAGTGCTACCATTTAGGTTTGAACCTATGAGGTCACACGCCACAGAGGATTACTCTCTGATCCGGATACCGATTATGATTGGGAATCATCTCAGTTTTATGGTCACAGTATTTTTTGAGCACTCTTTTCCCATTTTGCCCTTGTCTGTGTCAACCGAAAATTATTCCGGGCTGACCAGGACTGTGCCAGATTTTTTCTGAATCAGTTTTGAACTGATTTGGAGTTCGTTTCGGCCTCCAATTGGTTGTGAACCAATTGAACCCAATTTAATTGGGCTTGAACCAGGTTCAATTGGATTGAACCATTTGGTTTAAATGGTTTTGGACCGATTTTTATTGGACCGGTGTTTTCCTCTCACTTGGACTGTTTAACACGGTTTTGAGGTTGGAATTCCTTGCATCCGTGGAAGCCAAAACGTCCCAAAATGACCGAACGATCTCGCTGGCTGTGGGTGCCTCTTCTTCTCCTCCCTCCCGCTGGTTTAATTGCTAGTTAAATGTTAATGGCAGCAGCTGCCTCATGGCCTCCCAGCCTCTCTATCTCCCTCTTCCCTGCTGCCTATATAAGCACCTGCTAGCCCTTGTTTCAAGTACGTACAAACCGTGCAACTGCAGCGCCCCTGTTTTCAAATAGAGTTTTTAGCCAAGAGAGATTACACCGTGTGAAGAAGAAACAGCAAGTGTGTTCTTCATTATGAGAGGTTTTGAGAGCTGGGTCCTATCTTCCATTGGGTGCTGAGTTTTGGAGGGTAAGAGGGGGAATTTCAAGGTCCTTTTCTTGTCCCATTGAGAGTTCAAATCCCTGGACTGCAGCAAAGCTTTGTTGCTACCGTTCACTATGGCCGAATCAACTTCCAGCGGCTAACACCGCAACTGGAGTGGGATCCGAGAGCCCCGGGCATGTCTCCCCTCTAGAGGGAGTATCCTTCTACTCCTAGGAGCAAGCCACGCGAGCCGGGATCGCTCCAGATGCTCCAAAATGAAGGCCAAAGCCTGCTACCCAGTTCTGCTGCAGAATTTCTGGCAGCAGACTTTGGTAAATTTTTATAAATTTTTGGCTGACTTTTTCTTCAAGTTTTCAATTGGAGATTGAAGAGCACTTGTCCAAGTTGCTGCTGCTCAATTTTGGGAGCAAACGGAGGTCCGAAAGTCATCGTTCCAGCGACGTTTTTCAAGCCAAAAATAGAGCTTCTTTTAGCCCAACGAGGAAGAAGACTGGAATTAGTTTATCCCACTTATTCCAGCTTATTCCAGTTTTATCCCAAAGTTATTCCAGCCAGAATAAGGTATGAAAAAATTAATTTTTTATCATTCATGAATTGAATTTTTAATTCAAATATTTTATAAATATTTTATATCATTTTACATGCCTGTTTGCAACTAGAATTAGATTAGTTTCTGGGCGGAGTAGATTTTCGCTGTGCGGATTTTAAAAATATTTTTAAAATCCTATCTGCTCCCGCAGTTGTTTGCATGCCTAGTGTAGGATCGTGTCAAACCACTAGCACCTGTTTTCTTTCAATGGTATCAGAGCCAGGTTGCATGTGTAATCTAATCTAGTATGCATGTTTAATAGATTAAAATTGGTTTAATCTAATATATATCCAAATTTCTTTTTGGAACCTAGTTGAGACTTTCACCATGACCGTGTGTCTTTGACGCGATGCGGATCGTCTGTGTTGGCCTCTTCAGAAGGATCCTTAAAGAATATTTAAAATTAAAAATTATTTTAATTTGGTGATACATGTTTTAGGCATGTTTTATATGAATATAAAATATGTGTAAAATATCTTGATGCATGATTTTTGTTATGTAAAATTGTTTTACATAGAGACTTAATTAAAAAATATTTTAATTAAGTGTTTGGCTCATTAAAAAAAATTTTTAGGTTTATGAAATCTAATCAAAATTTGCATAAGCCATTTTGGGTTAATTGGGTTAGCTGACTAGTTAGGTCCATAACTGGGTTAGACCTAAGTTTAGTTGAACCGGATTACAAGAAGATTAAACAAAAGTTGTTTAAGGCCCTTCTTTGGAACTATCTAATAGTTAGATTAGTTGACCCGTTCATCTAAAATGGATCCAATTAGTGGCTCAGTGGATGCCTGAGTCTTTAGGCTAATCTGATCGAGTCTGGTAAACCGACTGGTGTCGAGGTAGGTTTGGCATTATGATCATGGCTGTATGAGTCTACCTCTTTCCTGGCCAACTTGGTTGGTGTCTAGGAAAGATGGTTAATAGCGGATACTCACCCATGATCTCACCTACCTGGCTAGTCGAGTCGACCAGAACTGATTGGAAAAGCTCAATGACTCGAGTTAACCTATGTCACCCAGGTTGATCGGTCTGACTGATCTATAGGTGCCCATGGATCGTTTGTTGATTTAGTTCAACCCTCCTGAAATCTGATTGATTCAGTGGGAGGATGATCCATGTCCTTGTCTTTTCTTTTGTCACAACTAAAAAAATCCTCTAAAATTATTAGGTCCTTAAAAAGACTAAGTCAAGGAGTTGATAGTGTCTTAGCCTTCCATTAAGTCGGTTAGAAATGTGTCCACTAGCTTGGTGTGCATCGGCAGTTCCAAAGAATGGGTGTACATCCAGCGACTGGAATTTCTATCTGATCGATGATGGTTCAGTGCAACCTCCTTAACGGGACCAGGTGGGCCGGCCAAAGTCGGGCTTGGTCTTTAGTTAGCTGGAAGTATTGGATTTGTCATTTTAATGGTTGGACCTAACCAGAGACCCGCAATAGGGGCCCCAAGGCCGATTGGGGTATTCTTTGAGGCAAAATAAAATACTGAAAATTATTTAGAGAAACAATTGGTTTACGAACCTACCTTTAGGCTCGTATGGGTGAGCCGGCCAAAGCCGGGCTCATGCGAGGCCTATTGGATTTCAGTACCCACTTGAAAAACTGTTTTCACGGATTGGAGTTAGAGGCTACTAATCTAAAAAATTAGTGGGAGAAACCTTTAGACTAAAGTCCAAGTCTTTTGGTTAAATTATTAATTCATACACTAATTTGGTCTTATTTTCTTTTTAGATGTCTTCCAATTTATCGCTCCGGTCACTTTTCGATAACGAGAAGTTAAAGGGTCACAACTTTGATAGTTAGTATCGAAGGTTGAGAATCGTTCTGGAGCATGAACGGATCCTTTATGTGATAACGGATCCGATACCTGAAATCCCTCCTGCTAATGCACGGAGTGCGGTCAGAGACGCTTATCTGAAGTGGGTCTCTGATCGGACTACTGTCCGTTGAATTATGTTAGCGGTGATGAACAACGAGTTCAGTCGCAAATTCGAGGAGGCCCAACTTGATGAAATCCTTCAAAATCCTTCGGCACCCCGGATGATGTAGAATGGTATAAAGTGTCTTGTGCCATCTACAACTCCAAGATGCCGAATGGTGGTTCAGTCACTGATCATGTATTGTACATGATCGATCTGATTGAAAAGCTGGGCAAACTCGGATGCCCCTTGCACGAGCAGCTCGGCAAGGATGCGATCCTGAATTCTCTTCCCTCCTATCTTGATTTTCTTGATCATTACAAAATGAACAAGCCTGCAGTCAACTACCATGGTCTTTTGGGGTTGTTGCAGACTTTCGAGAAAGACCACCAACTGAATAAGGGGGTGGTGAATTTAGTGGGAGGAAGTAGAGGTCGTCATCCCTTTAAGAAAGGGAAGAAGAAAACAAATAAAAAGGGAAAGAAGGTGCAGAATGCTCCTGGCCCTAGTTAGACCAGGAAGTATAAGGCTGATCAGTCTTCTGCAGAGTGCTTCTTCTGCAAGAAGAAGGGACACTGGAAGAGGAACTGTCCTCTTTATATTGCGTCCCTTGATCCGAACAGGCCGAGGAAGCAGAAGTCTGCTGAACAAGGTATTTATATGATAAAACCTTGTAATTACTCAATTGTTGATACTGCTAATTGGGTATTGGATACTGGTAGTCCAATTCATATTTGTAATTCGTTACAGGGACTTCAAGTTAGCAGAAGATTTGAAGATGGAGAACAGTTTCTGAGCGTCGGGAATGGAAATCGTGTTCCAGTACTGGCGGTCGGAGTCTTGCGTCTAGTCTTTGAGTCTTGTATTGTCGAACTAGTCGACTGTCACTATTGTCCTAGTTTCATTATGAGCATAATCTCTGTAGGCCTTTTGGCCAATTGTGGTTTTGAACTATCAATGAAAGGAGATTTTTGCAATGTTATTTTGAATAACTCTGTGATAATGAAAGCTAGATTAAATAATGGCATATATGTACTATCAAGGCCTATTAGTGTAATGTACACTTCTAGCAAATGCCCAAGATTAGATAATGTCAACGATTTGTATCTTTGGCACTGTAGGCTAGGTCATATTAACCAAAATAGGATAAACAAGATGCGAGGAGATGGACTCCTCGAGGTCAGTGATTCTGAATCACTGCCCACTTGTGAATCCTGTTTACTTGGTAAAATGACCAAGTCACCTTTTACTGGAAAAGGTGAACGAGCTACAAAACTTCTAAGTCTAATACATACTGATGTATGTGGACCGATGATAGTTAGTGCCAGAGGAGGATACAAATATTTCATTACTTTTACAGACGACTTTTCAAGGTTCGGTTATGTCTTTTTAATGACACATAAGTCTGAGTCGTTTGAAATGTTCAAACGATACCGTAATGAAGTAGAAAAGCAAACTAAAAAAAGTATTAAAACCCTTTGATCTGATCGAGATGGTGAATACTTATCTGGTGCATTTTTGACATATCTTGAGGAGAATGGAATTCTCTCTCAGTGGACTCCTCCAGGAACACCACAGTTGAATGGTGTGTCCGAAAGGAGGAATCGAACCTTGTTGGACATGGTTCGATCCATGATGGGCTTTACAACTCTACCGCTATCCTTTTGGGGATATGCACTTCAGACAGCCTGTTACTTATTAAATGATGTTCCAAGTAAGTCTGTTGTCTCCACTCTGTATGAGATGTGGACTAGACGTAAACCCTCAATCTCACACCTTTGGGTCTGGGGTTGTCTGGCTTACGTAAAGCGTGTAGACTCAGACAAACTTGGTCCAAGGTCTGATCGGTGTTTTTTCATTGGTTATCCTAAGGAAACCAAAGGGTATTTCTTTTACTTGGAGAATGAACAAAAGGTGTTCGTTGCTCTTAGAGATATCTTTTTGGAAAAGGAGTTCCTTGAAAAAGGAACTATAGCTTCTAAGATTGAACTTGATGAAGTTCAGCCAATAGAAGAACCTGCACACTCTAAGGACATCGTAGAACCGGCTGTGATTGAATCACACCCAGAACCCATTAGGAGATCTGGTAGAATACCGTGTCGACCGGACAGATACTACGGTTTCTTGGTCCGAGATGGCGATCCCATTGAGCTCGATAAGAACAATGAGGATCCGATCATCTATATTGATGCACTTCAGAGATCTGACTCTAAGGCATGGCTTGGAGCCATGCGATCCGAAATGGAGTCCATGGAAATCAACAATGTTTGGATATTGGTTGATCCGCCTGAAGGAATAAAATCCATCGGGTGTAAATGGATCTTCAAGAGAAAAAGGGGTGCATATGGGAAGGTAGAGACCTATAAATCCCGTCTGGTTGCAAAGGGGTATCATCAACGATATGGTATCGATTATGACGAGACTTTCTCCCCTGTGGCAATGCTCAAGTCCATTCGGATCATGCTTGCTTTGGCAGCATATTTTGATTACGAGATCTGGTAGATGGATGTTCGAACTGCTTTCCTAAATGGAGAGCTGGAAGAGGAGGTGTATATGATACAGCCTGAAGGGTTCACATCCACAGATGAATCAAAAGTATGCAAGTTGCAGAGGTCCATTTATGGACTCAAGCAAGCATCTCGAAGTTGGAACTTACTGTTTGATAGCTGTATCAAATCGTATGGCTTCGTTAGGAACAGAGAAGAACCGTGCATCTATAAATGGGTTTATGGTTCTGTGATTGTATTCCTAGTACTGTATGTTGACGATATTCTCTTAATCGAGAATGATGTCGCAGCATTACAAGGAATAAAGGTTTGGTTATCATCTCAATTCTCCATGAAGGACTTGGGTAAAGCTTCTTACATACTAGGTATGAAGATCTATAGAGATAGATCTAAGAAGCTTTTGGGACTGTCCCAGTCTACGTACATTGACACCGTGCTGAAACGGTTCAGCATGAAAAATTACAAGAAAGGCTATCTCCCGATAGGTTATGGAATTACTCTTTCCAAGAAGGATTGTGCGACAACTCCTGAGGAAAGAGAGCGCATGAGTAGAGTACCTTATGCTTCTACAGTAGGCTCTATCATGTATGCTATGACTTGTACTAGACCAGACATGGCATACTCACTTGGAGTAGTGAGTAGATACCAGTCTGACCCAGGTGAGGCGCATTGGAAGGTGGTTAAGTTCATCCTTAAGTATTTAAGAAATACTAAAGATCAATGGCTGATTTATGGAGAACCTGACTTGAAACTTGTGGGGTACTCTGACTCCAGTTTCCAGTTGGATAGAGATGATAGCAAGAGTGTGTCAGGGTTTGTATTTACCCTGAATGGAGGAGTGATCTGCTGGAAAAGTTCCAAGCAGGCAACTATTGCAGACTCGGTATGCGAAGCAGAATACATTGCAGCATCAGATGCAGCAAAGGAAGCTGTGTGGTTGCGAAAGTTTCTTGGAGAGCTAGAGGTGGCACATTCCCTAGATGGTCCTGTTCTGGTGTACTGTGACAGCATTGGAGAGCCTAAAGCTCATCACCACACCAAGCACATACTGCGGCGCTACCACCTCGTACGAGAAATCGTGGAACGAGGCGACATCAATCTTCTGAAGATCGATGGAAAAGAAAATCTGGCCGACCCCTTCACTAAAGCCCTCAGAATAAAAGAGTTCGACTATTGTAAATGGGAAATGGGTATTAGATACTCTTTTGATTGGCTTTAGTACAAGTGGGAGTTGTTGGGAATTGTGTCCCAAAGCCAATCGCCTGGGTTTTAGGCGGTTGTGCTAAGTATTGTACTCTTTCTTTGAATTAATAAAATATTATTTTTGGTAGCTCATCACATATTATTTTCTTGAAATGAACTCTTTTCATGTGATGAAGTCCTTAGGACTACACTGACTTCGATACAGAGAGGATATATCGAGTGGTCCTTAAATCTTGTTCACAACCAAAGGATATATTATACTGGACGGCAATATATCAAGTATAGGTTGTTGTAGTTCACATCGTTTGGTTGTCCTCTTGACCAAATGAGTGTGGTGACACTGATGTGATCTACAAGTGGGATATGTGGTATCTCATTGAACGTGACTTCGTGCAGCCCCTTCTGCCAAAGGGATACTCACGATTGGATATGGGTATATGTGTCCCTCCGACCTGAGGTCATCACGGTAGCTTGCAAGCAACTCCCTGTGCATTGGTGCTGGACTACCCGGATTTTTAATCCGGTGACGGAAGGTTTCTGGGTACAGGCAAGTACTTGTGGAGCAGTGATGGACCAAGATGGAATTGACCTATCCAAACAGTTTGGATTGAATGTCTCGTAGTATCTCAATTTAGCAAATCCTCGGCCAGGGTAGCCCTAGTGAAGAGTCACTGGGCTTGCGAGGTTGAGACACGTAGTGGACTGACTCTGTCTGGGTTGGTAGCCTAATCTCAGTCGTCCTGAGCATTAGAGGTCAAAGGGATGAATTATACGGTAACCATATGCTAGAGGTTCGATTGTTTGCTCCTGCATCTTCGACCTATCCGGATGCCGGGATCCATTGCTAGATGGTTTCCTGTGCTGGCACTGGAATTGTTCCAGTGCTACCGTTTAGGTTCTAACCTATGAGGTCACACGCTACAGAGGATTACTCTCTAATCCGGATACTGATTACGATTGGAAATCGTCTCAGTTTTATGGTCACAGTATTTTTTGAGCACTCTTTTCCAGTTTTGCCCTTGTCTATGTCAACCGAAAATTGTTCCAGGCTGACTAGGACTGTGCCAGATTTTTTCTGAATTAGTTTTGAACTGATTCAGAGTTCGTTTCGGCCTCCAATTGGTTGTGAACCAATTGAACCCAATTTAATTGGGCTTGAACCAGGTTCAATTGGATTGAACCATTTGGTTTAAATGGTTTTGGACCAGTTTTTATTGGACCCGTGTTTTCCTCTCACTTGGACCGTTTAACACGATTTTGAGGTTGGAATTCCTTGCATCCGTGGAAGCCAAAACGTCCCAAAACGTCCGAACGATCTCGCTGGCTGTGGGCGCCTCTTCTTCTACTCCCACCCGCTGGTTTAATTGCTGGTTAAATGTTAATGGCAGCAGCTGCCTCATGGCCTCCCAGCCTCTCCATCTCCCTCTTCCCTGCTGCCTATATAAGCACCTGCTAGCCCCTGTTTCAAGTACGTACAAATCGTGCAACTGCAGCGCCCCTGTTTTCAAATAGAGTTTTCAGCCAAGAGAGATTACACTGTGTGAAGAAGAAACAGCAAGTGTGTTCTTCCCTATGAGAGGTTTTGAGAGCTGGGTCCTATCTTCCATTGGGTGTTGGGTTTTGGAGGGTAGGAGGGAGAATTTCAAGGTCCTTTTCTTGTCCCATTGAGAGCTCAAATCCCTGGACTGCAGCAAAGCTTTGTTACTACCGTTCACTATGGCCGAATAAACTTCCAGCGGCTAGCACCGCATGTGGAGTGGGATCCGAGAGCCCCGGGCATGTCTCCCCTCTAGAGGGAGTATCCTTCTACTCCTAGGAGCAAGCCACGCGAGCCGGGATCGCTCCAGATGCTCCAAAATGAAGGCCAAAGCTTGCTGCCCAGTTCTACTGCAGAATTTATGGCAGCAGACTTTGGTGATTTTTTATAAATCTTTGGCTGACTTTTTCTTGTAGTTTTCAATTGGAGATTGAAGAGCACTTGTCCAAGTTGCTGCTGCTCAATTTTGGGAGCAAACGGAGGTCCGGAAGTCATCATTCCGGTGATGTTTTTCAAGCAAAAAACAAAGCTTCTTTCAGCCCAACGAGGAAGAAGACTGGAATAAGTTTATCCTACTTATTCCAGCTTATTCCAGCTTATTCCAGATTTATCCCAAAGTTATTCCAGTCAGAATAAGGTATGAAAAAATTAATTTTTTATCATGCATGAATTGAATTTTTAATTCAAATATTTTATATTATTTTACATGCCTGTTTGTAACTAGAATTAGATTAGTTTCTGGGCGGAGCAGATTTTCGCTGTGCGGATTTTAAAAATGTTTTTAAAATCCTATCTGCTCCTGCAGTTGTTTGCATGCCTAGTGTAGGAACGTGTCAAACCACTAGTACTTGTTTTCTTTTAGGAAGTATAGCCCAAGTCCAACCTAGCTTGAAGATTTGAAGACCCCAGGAGGAAAATTCAGAAAACCCTGATTCCTTGCAGATGCCCTCCAGATACCCAGATTCCCTTCCAGATGCCAAAATATATTCATATACCAAGGCATCCATGATTTTAGAGGTCCATCTGCATCCTAGCCCAAAGAAATCAAGCCCAGGCACCAAGCCCAAGCCCTTAAGAAGCAAGATACTAGGGAATATTCCTGCTACATGGCTACCATGCCACCCCAGCTTCCAGAGGCCCAAACCCATGCGCCCGAGCCCCTTTGGGCCGGCCTCTTGCTGCTCCTAGAAGACCAACACGCCTCCCTAGGCATCCTTGGAGTGTTGGCCAAGTCAAGAGAATTCTTAGGGATTTTTCTACTTAATGTTTCCTTATTTTCTAGCTAGGGTTTGAGAGGGAAAATTATTCTTATGTAAAGACTTATGTGCCCTTACTTGGAGCCCAAGGTTAAGGGTCTATTTAAAGGACCCTAGCCTCTTGTATGAAGGAAGATTTTGATATATGAAATAAACCTTGACTTCTTCTATTGCTTTGAGTGATTACCCTGTTGTGTGCATAAAAGGGTTTGAGAGTTCTTCTTCCCGGTGTTTGCAACCATTTTCCTGCCGACAACCATCCTTCCAGCCCCCTCCAAAACTTTCTTTTCTTTGTTGTTTTCTTTTGTTTTCTTGATTTTCTCTGAGTTTTTTAACCCCTGACAGGTCGTTTGTAGGTCCCTGAGTTCCTACGAATCCAACGACTCCAGCCAAGCCTCAATCGGACCACCGAGCAGAAAGCCGGGTATCCGTGAGTCTTTGGCTCGATTTTCCAGGCTGCATCCATCGAGGAACGAGAGATCCCTTCACTATGATCTTTACCGGGCACCTCAGACGTTGTCAGGTACACTCCCTCTACCTCCATTCTTTATATTGTAGGAGAACTTGTCCTAACCGAGGCTTCTCAGCCCCGGCGATCCTTCTTTAGTACTTTTCTAGGTTCTAATATGCATGCTTGGCTTCAGAAATTCATAAAAAATTCCCTATAACTAATTTTGATTTGAAATTCAGGAATTAATCACCTAACCCCACATATAAAACATACAAAAAGAATTGCATGCATTTTAGTCCCGCATCACGTCTTCATCAAATGAAGCTGAACCCGGTGAAGTATGCTTTCAGCATGTCGGCGGGGAAGTTCCTTGGCTTCATGGTGACACAAAGAGGGATAGAAGCCAACCTGGAGAAGGTTCAGGCAATCCTAGACATGGAGCAGCCTACCCCTAAGAAGCAAGTGCAGCGACTCACCGACCGGATAGCCACCCTGAGCCGGTTTATCTCAAGGTCTGCCGACCGCTGCCAGCCCTTCTTCAAGGCACTGAGGAAGATGCACGACTTTGCTTGGACGAAGGAGTGCCAGGAGGTGTTTGAAAAACTGAAGAAGACGTTGGCGTCGCCGCCATTGCTCTCCCGACCGGAGGAAGGAGAGGAGCTCCTTTTGTACCTAACGATCACTCCGGAGGCCGTCAGCTCGGTTTTGGTCCAGATAGATGACAAAGGAATCCAGAGGCTGATGTATTACATGAGCAAACTCCTCCATGATGCGGAGCTCAGGTATTCTCGATCCGAGAAATTGATTTTTGCACTAATCATGTCCACCTAGTGCCTCAGGCCTTACTTCTCAGCGCACCCCATCGCGGTCCTGACGGATCAACCACTGAAAGTGGTGCTCAGCCGACCTGACATATTTAGATGCCTGGTGAAGTGGACGCTGAAGCTCAGCGAGTTCGACATCGCTTGCCGACCATGGCCGGCCATGAAGGCATAGGTACTCGTTGATATTTTGGTTGAGTGTGCAGGCCTGGACGAGGGGCCGGAAGAGAGCCCCAAGAACCGATAGCCAGAGCTTGGATCAGAGGAGGACATCTGGATCCTTCATGTGGATGGGGCCTCGAACTCCGGTAGGAGTGGAGCCGGACTCATCCTCGCCAACAGCCAGGGGGTTGTTGCCGAATGTGCACTCCATTTCCAGTTTGCCGCCACCAATAACTAGGTGGAGTACGAAGCACTCCTCATGGGGCTGATAGTCTCCCGCGAGCTGGGTGTGGCCTACCTCAGGGTCTTCACTGACTCGCAGCTAGTGGCCGGGCAGGTCTCGAGAGAGTACAAGGCATGGGACCCCCAAGTGGTGAAGTACTTGGAGCTCGTGCGAACGAGCGCGATAGGTTTCAGACGCTTCAGCATCTCCCACATCCCGCGCGGGGAAAATGCTCGCGCGAACGCCCTCTCCCACCTGACAACCCTGTCGGACTCATCGCTGGGTCATGCCTACATCGAGCACCTTCAAGCCCCGAGCTATGAGACACCCATGGAGGTCCAGCAGGTCAACCCGGAGCCCTGCTGGATGGACAAGTACGTCGAGTACAGCACCAACGGTACCTTGCCGGACGATTGAGTGATGGCTGGTCTCATCAAGAGGAAGGCTGCACGGTTCGTATTAATGGATGGCTACTATACCGGAGGTCCTACTCCTACCTGCTCCTTAAGTATCTAAGACCCACCGAAGCCGTACTCATGCAGGAGATCCATGAGGGCATATGTGGGAACCACGTGGGGGGCAGGATGCTAGCGTATAAGGCCCTCCGCCAAGGCTACTTCAGGGAGACGATGAGAGAAGACGCGGCTAACTTTGTAAAAAGGTGTGATCGATGCCAGCGGCATGCTGTTGTACAGCGCCAGCCTGCCGCTCCACTCTCCTAGCTCTCTGCCCACTAGCCGTTCGCTCAGTGGGGCATGGATCTCCTCGGACCTTCCCCCTACATCCGGGCAGCGAAGGTTCTTGATTGTGGCTATCGACTATTTCACGAAGTGAGTCGAGGCCGAGCCGTTAGCCAGGATCATAGAGGCAAATATCGTCAAGTTCCTTTGGAAGTCGATCATCTACCGCTTCGGCTTGCCCCACACCATCATCACCGACAATGGATGCCAATTCGACTGTCGAGAGTTCGAGGAGTTTTGCAGCGACCTCGGGGTTTATCATCGTTTCACCTCGGTGGTGCATCCTCAGACCAATGGAGAAGCCGAGGTGACAAACAGGACTATCCTGCAAGGTCTTCGAACAAGACTGGACCAGGCCAAGGGAAGGTGGATGGAGGAGCTTCCAAGCATCCTATGGACATACCATACCACCCCAAGGATGGCCACTGATGACCCCCTTCAACCTCGTCTTCGGTGTGAAAGTAGTTATTCCAGTAGAGCTCAGCCTGCCGACCTTGCATGTAAAGCAGTACAACGAGGCTGTGAACCCGGCATGGCTACAACTGAACCTGGATCTCCTTGAAGAAACAAGGGACAGGGCCTGAGTTTGGATGGCAGCCTACCAGCAATGAGTGGTCAGATACTACAACTCAAAGGTGCGACCGAAGTCCTTCCGCTTGGGAGATTTAGTACTGCGCCGTGCTGAGGCTTCCTAGCCGCAGGAGTACAGCAAGCTCTCCCCAAATTGGGAAGTCCCTTATATGGTGGCCAAGGCACTCCCCTATGGGGCATATTACCTGGAGGAGCTCGGCGGATCCTGGTTCCCGCGGACTTGGAATGCCTTAAACTTGAGGATGTATTACCAATAGTGTAAGACCTCTTAAACTTTAACAATGAAATCATTTTATATAAAATGACTATTCTCGTCCCATAGGACAATTGCCATCCAGTTCTAAGTTTGACAAGCGGGGGCATGCCAGAGAGCCTTCGAAGGTGCAAAGTCCCCGGCACGAAAAATCTTCGAAGGTGTGGAGTCCCCTTCCACAAAAATCCTGGAGTTCAGTCCGGAGTGCCGCACAGAATTAAACTCTAGCATGCGGCCTCGGAGTTCAGTCCGGAGGAAGTTTCGGAGACTTAAGTCTCGGTCTCACTAATCCCGGAGTCCAGCTTGGAAGGTTGTGCAAGGCTCAACTCCCACCTGCGGCCCCGGGATTCAGTCCGGAAGTTTGCACGGAACCTAATTCCAAAGCGAAGTCCCGGACCTTGATCTGGAAGGTGGAGCGGAACCCAGTTCCCCCATGCGATCCCGGAGTCTAGCCCGGAACACCCCACGGGAC
The DNA here is from genome assembly GCA_021397845.1 of Areca catechu. Lineage (NCBI taxonomy): Eukaryota > Viridiplantae > Streptophyta > Magnoliopsida > Arecales > Arecaceae > Areca > Areca catechu. The sequence goes on along the minus strand of CM038052.1, from coordinate 96,648,762 downwards.
TCAGTTCCGGTGGTTGGCCCCGGGGTTCAGTCCAGAGGATGCTTAAAAAAAAAAAAAAAGAGGAGAAGAAAACCTAAGTCTCTTGCTCGTTTGGTGTGTAAACTGCAAGACTTAGGGGGCCCCTACCAGAAACCAGGAGGTCTCCGAGGCCTGGTCTCGAATCAGCAACTCAGATTGCACACAAAAAAAAGGAAAAAAGAAAAAGGGAGACAAAGCAAAATAATGAAAATGGTTTTCATTTCTACTTAAAGGGTTTCTTACAAAAAGAGGGCCCCGACAGGCCAGGTGACCCAAAGAAGCAGAAAAAGAAACCTGTGCAATAAACAAAATAAAAGAAAAGCCCCAAGGTCACTTCGCCACAGCCGCGTCCTCCTTCGGCTGGGGGGAACCTTCGCCACCGGCGGCATCGTCAGAAGGCCGCGCGGGGGCCACCGCATTGGCACCCTCTGCAGCTGGAGCTCCCTCGTCGGGCTCCTCCCTTCGGCCACCCAGGATGACCCCACTAAGATCGAGCTCGGGGAAGAAGCAGCCCACCTTCACCTGGCACATCTCGAAGCCCTTCAGGAAGGAGTCGACTGTCACCTCGTGTAGCTCCCCTTTGAACTCCTCAGATGCTCAGAATTTCGGCACGGCCTCTTGCGCCTCCTTCCGAGATGCCTATAGTAGCTCGTTGACGTAGGAGTTATTCTCCTTGGCCGTGCTTAGCTGCTTCAGGACCTCCTCGACCCGGTGCTCTAGTGATCGGGACTGGGCCCTGAGGCGTGATACTTCTGCCGCGTCATCTTCGGCACGGCATTGGTTCGAGATCCTCTCCTCAGACAGAGAGGTCTCGAGCTCCTTCATGCCCCCCTTGGCACGACCCAGGTCCTCCTAGAGGGCCTGGTTGTTCCCCCGCAGCTCGACCCCTTTCTCCATAAGGTCCTTCACGTCGGCTATGAGCTTGCCGAGCCTCCTCTCCATGTCGGCATCCTTCTTCGCCGAGCTGGAGAGGAAGTTCCTCAGTAGCAGCACGTCGGTCCTGATCTGTGTCAGAAAGAGAGTGGGATATTAAAAAGACCCAACTGGAACATTAAAAGGAAAGAGTCCGGAGCTTATCATGAAGAGCAGGGGGAGGATTCCAAGCAGTGCGTCGGCATAGTCCCGGCCGCCCCTCAGGCGGCGGTCCCGGGGCATGCAAGCGAACTCCATCATCCCCTCCGCGAGCCCTTGATCATGGATGACGAAGGAGATGTCATTGAGTCCTAAAGGTGGAGGGTGAGCATCAGCAGCAGGTTAAGCAGCTGCCCCTCCGCTGGGCGGTGTGGCTATCGGTGGGGCCGCCACCACCCTGGTGGCCACCGCGGGGATGTTGGGCGTAGTAGCCGCAGCAGGCGCCCGAGGAGGTTCCGGCCTCCCCTCACCCTTAGCCCTATCGAGCTTGATGACGGGCATGTCGGGTGCGCGAGGCTGGGGTAGTCTGGGCGCAGGGCCCATGGCTACAAGGCCAGTAGGAGTTGGGGTCGGCCTGGATGTCTGGCTCGTCTTGGTGTGGGCCTTCTTTGGTGGAGCCTCTTGGGCCCCTTCAGTGGTGTCCATCTTCCGGATGCCCTCCATCAAGCTCTCATGGAGAATTTCATCCCTGGAGAAAGAAAACGGTCAGGCCAATTCAAGAAGAAAGTAAGTAAGGGTGAAAGAAGAAAACCTGGGGTCTCACCCAATGCCCGGATCGGACTGATTCCTGCCTCGAACAAATTCTGCTCCGAGAGTAGGACATCAAGAGCTGGGACCACATCGCTCAGCATCTGTATGTAGACCTCTTGGTCTACCAGCTCGACTTGGGAGTTCTGGTTCGGGGACCGGTCTGGCTCACTCCAGGCCCAGTCGACATCCTGGACCAAGGAAAAGAAGAGTGGTTCTTCCATCCCTTGATCGATGTAGGAAGGTCAAACCTAAGGCACCTAGGCCGGGGAGAGAGATACCACTAGCCATCATCGATGGAGTAGCGCTTCAGGGTAAAAAGGACCCTGAACAGCAAAAAACGGGCAACAAACCCATGGAAATGGCAGAAGACAATGAAGGCGAAGATGACCCGGATGGCATTAGGAGCCAACTGGGCTGGGACCAGGCGGAAGTGACTGAGAAAGGAGAGAAAGAAAGGGTGAAGGGGAAAATGAAGACCCTCGACAAGGAAGTCCTCGTAGAAAGCAACCCTCCCCGGGCCGCTCGAGGTTACTCGATCTCTAGGACCTGGGAGCGAAAGCTGGATTGAATCCGGGACCCCATACGTGTCCCAAATCCAGGAGAGATCATCTTCGGTCATTGTCGAAACATAACCGGAGGGACCATAAGAGGAGACCTCTACCACCGGAAGAGGAAGGGCAGAGATGGGACGTTCGGAAACAATGGGGGGAGACCTAGGACCCCTAGGGACACTTATGGTCACAGTCCCTAGCTATAGTTGCCTCAGGACCTCGACCGGGATCTCTTCCCCCTCTGAGGAGGAAGGCGATGGAGTCCTCGACCGGGAAGGACCGGCCTCGTCTGGATTGGAAGAAACGTGGTGGTGACGGGCCATCAGGAAGGAAGAAACGAGAAGGAGATGGGTTCAGGGTGACATGGAATCAGAAGGAAGAAGAGGAAAAGAAGGTATTGCAGGCACTCACCAGGATGTTTTGAACTGGAGGAGTGGCAACCCCTGGAGATGAAGAAAGATCGCTGCAACTGCCGACGATGTGTGAGAAAGCCAAGAGACCACGTTTTCAGAAAGTTCCCCTCCTTTTCAAACTCAATTAACAGCAGCCATACGCCTCTTTTTGGCCCGGGCCATCAGATGACCGCCACGTGGAGGCACGCCAGGTATCGACGCTTTGGTCCGATGGAAACTGTCTCGAGTTCGAAACAGCATATTAATGGCCCATTAGATGCACGGATGTGGCGGCCTCCCATAGGGTCTCGGGCGTGATAGAAGTGGCAGCAGCGATCAAGGCAATTATGGCACGGGATTTTCTCCTTTCCCATGTCATCTCTGCATTAACTCCCCACGCCCCAAATCGTGATGCTTTGATGGGACTTGGGGATGGGGGGTAACTGATATGGCAACATCGCTGACATGGAGTACGTGTCAGATCTAGCTGGATGTCGTCAATGCCACGTGAATTTTTCTTTCAAAATTTTCTGCGGGCGAGGCGCTCCTGCTCCTTCGCCAGGTGGCACCCCAAGATGGGTCCACCTCGGTCGAAGTCAAGCCTTCCTCTACCACCTCGCCAGGTGTCCACCTAGGAGGGGTCCACCTCGATCGAAGCTGGCAGCCCTTGTTCCCTCGCCAGGTGGCACCCCAAGATGGGTCCACCTCTGCCGAGGTCGAGCCTGGCGCTCCTGCTCCTTCGCCAGGTGGCACCCCAAGATGGGTCCACCAAGGTCGAAGTCGAGCCTTCCTCTACCACTTCACCAGGTGTCTGCCCAGGAGGGGTCCATCTTGGTCGAAACTGGCAGCCCCTGCTCCCTCGCCAGGTGGCGCCCCAAGATGGGTCCACCTCTGCCGAGGTCGAGCCTAGCGCTCCTGCTACTTCGCTAGGTGGCGCTCCAAGATGGGTCCACCTCAGTTGAGGTCGAGCCAGGTGCTCCTGTTCCTTCGCCAGGTGGCACCCCAAGATGGGTCCATCTCAACCAAAGTCGAGCCCTCCTCTGCCACTTCGCCAGGTGTCCGCCCAGGAGGGGTCCACCTCGATCGAAGCTGGCAGCCTCTGCTCCCTCGCTAGGTGGTGCCCCAAGACAGGTCCATCTTGGCCGAGGTCGAGCCAAGCGCTCCTGCTCCTTCACCAGGTGGCACCCCAAGATGGATCCATCTTGGTCGAAGTTGAGCCTTCCTCTGCCACTTCGCTAGGTGTCCGCCCAGGAGGGGTCCACCTCGGTTGAAGCTGGCAGCTTCTACTCCCTCGCCAGGTGGCACCCCAAGACGGGTCCATCTCAGTCGAGGTCGAGCCAGGCGCTCCTGCTCCTTCGCTAAGTGGCACCCCAAGATGGGTCCACCTTGGCCGAAGTCGAGCCCTCCTCTGCCACTTCGCCAGGTGTCCGCCTAGGAGGGGTCCACCTCGACCGAAGCTGGCGGCCATTGCTCCCTCGCCAGGTGGTGCCCCAAGATGGGTCCACCTCAGCCGAGGTCGAGCCAGGTGCTCCTGCTCCTTCGCCAGGTGGCACCCCAAGATGGGTCCACCTCGGTCGAAGTCGAGCCTTCTTCTGCCACTTCGCTAGGTGTCTGCCCAGGAGGGATCCACCTCGATCGAAGCTGGCAGCCCCTGCTCCCTCACCAGGTGGTGCCCCAAGATGGGTCCACCTCTGCCGAGGTCGAGCCTGGCGCTCCTGCTCCTTCGCCAGGTGGCGTCCCAAGATGAGTCCACCTCAGCCGAGGTCGAGCTAGGCGCTCCTGCTCCATTTCGCTAGGTGTCCGCCCAGGAGGAGTCCACCTTGACCGAATCTGGCAGCCTCTGCTCCCTCGCCAGGTGGCACCCCAAGATGGGTCCACGTCGACTGAAGTCGAGCCCTCCTCTGCCATTTCGCCAGGTGTCTGCCCAGGAGGAGTCCACCTCGACCGAATCTGGCAGCCTCTGCTCCCTCGCCAGGTGGCACCCCAAGACAGGTCCATCTCTGCTGAGGTCGAGCCTGGCGCTCCTGCTCCTTCGCCAGGTGGCACCCCAAGATGGGTCCACCTCGACCAAAGTCGAGCCTTCCTCTGCCACTTCGCTAGGTGTTCGCCCAGAAGGGGTCCACCTCGGTCGAAGCTGGCAGCCTCTGCTCCCTCGCCAGGTGGCACGCCAAGACAGGTCCACCTTTGCCGAGGTCGAGCCTGGTGCTCCTGCTCCTTCGCCAGGTGGCATCCCAAGACGGGCCCACCTCAGCTGAGGTCAAGCCAGTCACTTCTGCTCCTTCGCTAGGTGGCACCCCAAGATGGGTCCACCTTGGCCAAAGTTGAGCCCTCCTCTGCCACTTCGCCAGGTGTCCACCCAGGAGCGGTCCACCTCGATCGAAGCTGGCAGCCTCTGCTCCCTCACCAGGTGGTGCCCCAAGATGGATCCACCTCAGCCGAGGTCGAGCCAAGCGCTCCTGCTCCTTTGCCAGGTGGCACCCCAAGATGGGTCCACCTCAACCGAAGTCGAGCCTTCCTCTGCCACTTCGCCAGGTGTCCGCCCAGGAGGGGTCCACCTCGACCGAAGCTGGCAGCCCTTGCTCCCTCGCCAGGTGGCGCCCCAAGACGGGTCCACCTCTACCGAGGTCAATTTTGGTGCTCCTGCTCCTTCGCCAGGTGGCACCCCAAGATGGGTCCATCTCAGCCGAGGTCGAGCCAGGCGCTCCTGCTCCTTCGCCAGGTGGCACCCCAAGATGGGTCCACCTTGGTCGAAGTCGAGCCCTCCTCTGCCACTTCACCAGGTGTCCATCCAGGAGGGGTCCACCTCGACAGAAGCTGGCATCCTCTGCTCCCTCACCAGATGGTGCCCCAAGATGGGTCCATCTCAGTCGAGGTCGAGCCAAGCGCTCTTGCTCCTTCGCCAGGTGGCACCCCAGGATGGGTCCACCTCGGCCTATGTCGAGCCCTCCTCTGCCACTTCGCCAGGTGTCCGCCTAGGAGGGTTCCACCTCGGCTGAAGCTTGTGGCCTCTGCTTCATCACCAGGTGGCACCCCCTGATGGGTCCACCTCGGTCGAAGTCAGCCCTACTCTGCAAAGCCTCCAGGGGTCGAAGGAATGGGCCACGAGGTCGCTGCAAGAGTCGGCGTGTGGTGCGCTTCATACAGGGTACCCAGTATGGCCCACAACGGTCCGTGGAACCTCGATTACAATAGTTAAGGAGGGCCTCATGATCGAGGTGTGGAATCCTTGCGGTCAGGAGCCTGGAATCCAGGAAATCCATAGTCAACGCCCCGAGATGAGGCCTCCCGCGCTTGGCTAGAGATCCTGCCAGGTTCCCCCTTTCGTGACAGCACGGTGGACGAGGCGAGCTCGCTGCTTAACTCCCTGACTCGAAGAAGAGGGGAGGAGGGGGGAAGGGGCCCGAAGACCATCGGGATCCTCTGGGAGAGGGAGAAAAAGCTGAGGGCGGTCCGGTGGTATAAAAGGGACAGTCCAAAATGGATGGAAAGGTAAGCCATGGAGAGGGAAGGACACCAAGGGATAATGACTCTAGGGCTCTCGGAAGTTCCCAGACACAAGCCTGGCGGGTTTGGTGCAGGAAACTGGGGGTCAACCCCTCTCTTTCCCACACTTCTTTCATCAAAACCTCCTCTAAGCACGGGAATCCATTAGAGACCCATCTTAGTGGACCTGTTCCATCTTGCCGTTCGCTAACTTGACCGTCGGAGTGCCCCCGCTGGAACCCCTGGCCTAGGTTTCTGACTTTGTTTTGCAAGACTGGAGACTTGGAGATCCCGAGGTGGAGTCCAAGGTCCGACGCCAGCTCATAAGCTATAGGCCACAGCGTTAAGATCAGCAACAGTATGGCTCTTACAATGGGCATGCCTGCAACAGGCAGAATGTGCTACACATTGCTCCCCTGCAATGCACACTATACCTTCATTGTCTTTAGGCATCAGGTACATGCCTATAAGTTGTTTCTCGGGGACCTTCTAGGTAAGCCAAGAAAAGAGGCTGAAGGCTATGGTAAGTGAACCAAAGAGAAAAATAAGGAGAGATAATGAAGACTGAACTAAGAGCCCATTATCTCTAAGAGCCTTTCTTGTCTAGAAAAGGAACTCTCTTCTTTCTCTCACCTCCAAGCACATCGTGAGCTTCCTGAATTGAGTCTTTTATAGCTTGCCACTTAAGTAAGATATCTGCAGGCCATCCCACACACTTTTCATTTGTTCGAAGTAACTTGACCTTCGCAACTCCACTCACCCGTGTATCATCTTCTTGGGATGCAGGTCTCATATGCACTGAGAACACCTTTCACAGACCTTGTTCTATCTCTCCCTCCTTTGTTACTTCTCCTGTTCCTCCCTATGCTTTGCTCTAATTTTCAAAGGGGACTCCAAGCCTCCTCTGTTTGCTTTCGTCAAAGATTGACTTAGGCATTGGAGGGTCTATCATAGGGGACCACCCTATTGTATTCTCGTGGTCAGACTTCCATGTTTTCCTCATTTTACAGGTTTTGGAGCACTTGTGCCATGCAGAGGATAATCCAAAGCTATAAAAAATTAGTAGCCACATCCAACTATGTCACCAAGTCTCAGACAAAACTATAATAGAATGGTGCTAGAGGAAGGGCCTTGTGCCTTTAAAATTTGTTAAGGTTTGGACTTTGCCTCTAGTTTCCTCTCACCTATAGTTTATACTATGGCTAAAGGAAAAAGGATGATCGTGCCTGCTCCCGCCGATGCATTTTTAACCTTAGTCACCCCATCTCTGGTTCCTTTAGAGGGAGGAGAGGTGGGACCGTCAACTACTTTGGCTATCACCATCGAATAGTTTCAACAACTCTCCCAGTAAGTTCAAGCACTAATGACCTTGGTGCGGGGCCTACAACAAGCCCCGCCAAGGTTGGAGGCAGAGTCAACCCGTCATCCATCTCTAGTGCATCCATCCTCTCCTGAACTAGAGACCAGACTTGATGCTGCAACTGTCACTGAGCAAAAAGCCCCCAGGCGAGGTGACCAGCCCAGGGTGTAAGGCGAGCATCTTGCCGAGCCTTGCCCCAGCCTATTGCATCTCTTAGCCACCATTCTTGTCGAGAGTCAAAAAAGGTGTGTCAATCTAACTCTTCTATTTTTGTTTCCTCCTCTATACAGGATACTTCATCAGAGGAATCTTCGAGCCATCGCCCTACACGACGGTTTGGATAGCGAGGCAAGTTAGCATGCAAGTTCTAGGAAATAGATGACTACATGAAGGTGCTTTACCAGCAGAACTTATCTTTGGATGGCGAGCCTCAATTCTTGGTTCAATCCTATTCTCTTGCAAGATTATGGCAGAGCCAGTGCCTCACTGTTTCAAGATGCTTGCTATGGAGGTCTACAATATTACCATCGATCTCTTTGATCACCTGAAGAGTTTCAAGTAGCTTATGCTTCTTCTGGGGGTATTTGACATCCTCATATGCAAGTCCTTCTTGACCATCTTTAGGGAAGTGGCCAGAGCTTGGTACACCCTGCTCCCGCTAGGATCGACCCATTTCTTCGAAGAGTTTGGCCACCAGTTTATGATCCTGTTCCAGAGCAACAAGAAGCCCAAGCGAGGCTCCAATTTCCTCTTCTCCGTCTAGCAAGAGAAGGGTGAGTCTCTTCACCACTACATGGGTCACTTTAAAGTATCCATACTGGAGGTTCACAGCCTTAAGCTCTTCGTCACCATGTCAGCCTTAAAGAGGGGGCTGCATGGAGGTAGTTTCTATTTCTCCATCTTCAAGAAGTTCTCCAGAGACCTTTATGAGCTCTTAGCCATGCTGAGAAGTACATCAACACCAAGAAAGGCATGGTGGAGAAGCGAAGGGAGAAGAGTGAAAGAAAGCATTTCCTTAAGGATCACTCCTAGCCGCAGCAGCTACAGCGGAAGAAGCAAGACTAGAAGTTCTGCCATCGATCTAGAAGTCCAGGTCATCCCACCATGAGGACTTCACTCTAAATACTTGCCAAAAGCAAATCTTGATGGGAATAAAGAATCAGGACATTGTCCACTAGCCTAGAAGGATGAGAAAGAAGTCCAAGAAAGACCTCACAAAGTATTGCCATTTTCATTAGGAGTATGGGCATGATACCGAGGATTGCTTCTCCTTGAAGGAGATTAAGGTATTGGTTCAGTGTGAATACTTGCACTGCTATGTCAGCCATCCTAGTATCTCTGAGGCCACTGATTGAGAGCTCCAGCGAGCGGCTGAACCCCTTACAAGGAATGACCTCCCTATATACTAGTTCCTGAGGGGCAAACTCCTCTAAGTGGCGAGCCTATGCCAAGGTGGCCCAGACAGAGATCCCTCTTTATCTACATTGAAGTGGTCCAACCCACCACCTACTGAGTAGCTAGATGGCACCACTATTGCTCGCACATGGAATTCTGACAACCTCTAACCACATTATGAATAAGATGAATCCCTAGTTGCTGTGCCTATTCTCCTTGATAATGGAAATCTTCCTTCACGTTTTTAAGATGGATGCACAATGAAAGCTAGAATCATCTCCTAAAGTCTTAGACGAGGTTATCCTAGACCGGATTCTAACACTCTTTATTTAAAGTCCTAGGCAAGGTTGTTCCAAGCAAGGAGTAGTTAGACACTCAGGTTGGGTTGCAATACTCGTAAGTCTTGGCTAAGTAATAAGTCTCCTAAATTTTAGAAAGTCCAGGACAAGATTATTCCAGAGGGGAGCGGTCAGACGCCCATGTAGGTCATAATATCCATAAATCCTGGCTAAATAGTAAGTCTCCTAGGTTGTCTAAGTCTTGGGCAAGGTCATCTCAAGCACCATGGCTAGCAATCAAACATCCAAGTGGGTCATGATATCCTTAAATCCTGGCTAAGTAGTAAGTTTTCCAGGTTCTCCAAGTCTTGGGCAAGGTCACCCTAAGCACCCTAGTGGAGCAGACGCCTAGGTGGATTGTAATACTTGTAAATCCTGGCTAAGTAATAAATCTTCCAGATTTTCAAAGTCTTGGATGAAGTCGCTCCAAGCACCCTAGTGAAGTAGTCAAATGCCTAGGTGGGTCGTAACATTTGTAAATCCTAGCTAAGCAGAAAGTCTTCCAGATTTTTCGAGTCTTGGAAAAGGTTGTCCCAAGCACCTTAGCCAAGAAGTCAGATGTCCAAGTTGGGTTGCGATACCCGTAAGTCCTGCCTAAGTAGTTAGTCTTCCAAGTATGGCAATCTATCATTGTTAAGTCATAATTAAGCAATCAGACTTTTAGGTCGAGCTTCGATGCTTATAACCTCTAATTAAGCGATTAGACTCCCAGGCAAAAACCGGATGAGCTATATGTTCCTGGGTGAGGTAACTCAACTTCTATGGTATTCTATTGATGTAGGTCAAGGAAAAACCTTTGCTCGAGTTGGGGGATCCTCCTTCCTGATGTATGGTATACTTTGGAATGGTATACGAAGGCCAGAGCATTTTGTTCGGTCCATCTCTAGAGCCTCGTGTGCATGCGGTATGGGAAAACGTCCTTCACTTGGCTATTCACTGACCTTGGCCCTTTAAAGTCCTGGACAAGGTTGTCCTAAGCAAGATTATGATATCCCTTATTCTGAAATCTTGAACGAGCTTCACACTATAGGTAGGATCGTTGGGCCTTTTATTCCAAAATCTCGAATAAACTTCGCATGTCAGGCAAGGCCAATGGATTCTCTATACTAAAGTCTTGAATGAGATAATTTCAACCAGGATTTTGATATCCCTTAATTTAAAATTTTAGACGGATAAGATTACTGGATCCTTTATGTTAAAATTCTAGATGAACTTTATAGCTGGATCCTTTATTCTAAAATCTTGAATAAGATCCATCTTATATGAAATTTTAATATTCTTTATTCCAAGGTTCCAGTAAGATTGTCCAAAACACGATCGTGATGCCCTTTCTCCAAATCTTCTTTTGTGAAATTGTTCTCCATCCTCGTGCCCGGGTAGACCAACCTGTACACGACCGCCATCACGACACAAGGCCTGTTGCCCGATCCGCGAGGATCCAAGTGGAACAAGCTTGCATGGCAGTTGTACCCCGAACCGGAGGGGTAGGTGGCCCCTGCATCGCGAGTGGTTCGCACTACGGGAGTGCAGACGATCAGCATCGCCGCGCGCGCCTCCTCCCTTGTCGTGGAGCGGCTCGCACCGCTCACCTGGAAGCAACTGGTGAGTATGGTCAAGGAGGCGTCGATCGAGGACATGATGAAGGTGCTCGTGCACTAGCTCTGGACCACCTGCTCCCACCTCGTCGCCAAGTTCAGTCTCCCCGCGGAGGTCCTCGCCAAGCACCTCCTTATCGACATCGTGGTCAAAATCGAGGAGCCTCGCCTTAGGTCCTCCCTGGCCCGCCGTTCCTCCTTCATGGCCCGTCACCACCTCCTCAACCTCGCCACCACCAGCTGGCCCATCCTCCTCTGCAGCAGCTGAGCTCGAGGACCACCACCACGTGATTCGCCGCATGCACCGCGCATCTCGCAACCCAACTTGGAACGGGCGGACCAGCCGTACGCACCATCTGCACTCGGACCCAAAGGCGTGACCAAATGTCCAAGGTTCCTCGCCGTCGCCGCCTCCATCCTGTAGCCGCCTCCATCGCGAGGCTAGAGGAAGGGCCTCGCCGTTGCCTCGCCATCACCGGGATGAAGGGGATCACAGCCTGGCCTCGCAGTTGCCTCCTTCCCGTCGCCGCCTCCATCGCGAGACTCCCTGTCGCCGCCTCCATCGCGAAGCTCGGTCACTGCGACGCTCCTCGCCGCCGCCGTCGCCCATCCTTTGGCCTCGACTGCCATGCCTACCGCCATTGCGACGTCCGCAACGAGAAGCAGGTAGAGGCGATGTTGGAAATCAATCACCACGTGCCTGAATAAATTTTCTTTCTATATTAGCATTCTTCTTTTATTCCTTTTGACTTTCCTAAATTTATGTAATTAATTTAGAAATAATTTTAGGATAACTATAATCATATCAATTATATGATTATTCACCTTCCTGAATTTGAGATAATCCAATTCTAGAATTGTCTTAAATTTATGAACTATTTATGTATACTTTCTTTCATTATTCAAGTATGATGAATAAAATAATGAATGATATTGGAGTTCCTCCATGATTTTAATATTCAAATTTTTTCATTCAAATTTCTTCATGGTATCAAAGCACTTCGATCCCCTAATCCCTAAATCTCTCTTCTTCATCTTTCTCGTCTCCGGTATCTCCAATTAAACCTACTTCCCACGGCTTCCTCTGCTCCCCGTCGTGTGATCACCAGCATCTCTATCACTGCTGCCACCGTTACCGCTACGGTCGTCGCACCGTCGTTGCCGCATCGTTACCGCCATTGCCGCTGGAAGCCTCCACCATCGTTGTCGCTGCCACCACCGGATCGGACATAGTGTCACTGCCGTCGTTGCCGCTGGAAGCCTCCACCGGCACCGTCTCTTTATCCTCCATTCAATATTGAAGGAAACCAACGGGGCTCTATTATTTTCGCAAGCAGCCATCACTTGCCTTCTTTATCCTTCTCTTGTGCCATCACCGTGCCGCTGGCATCACCACCCAGTTGAGAAATCTTGCTTCCCTCTTAGGCCCTAGACTGGCCATCACTGCCTCCTCCTTTCTTGCCGGTCAGCTTCCTTCTCTCTGATTTCCTTCTTGGTGCCTTGGAAGAGGATCGGACACAGCGCCAGGGATCCGCCGACAGTGGGATCTCTGTCTTGATTTTGGCTGTGATAAAGCATGGGGGTTATTCCAAACCTTAAACCTATCATGACGGAAACTGGCTCATCTTCCAATCAGGTCATTGGTTCCAGAACCTTGGCTCACAAAGATAATTTTTTGAACACCTTTACTATTGGTAAAAATCATAAAAAACCTTGGATTGTGGACTCAGGAGCATCTGATCATATGACGGGAGACGCGACAATTTTTGATACATATAGCTCATGCCCAAATAATTTAACAGTCCGAATAGCAGATGGTTCACTATCAAAGGTTGCCGGTACAGGTTCAATTGTTCTATCAAGGGATCTTACTCTCAACTCTGTTCTCTTTGTTCATAACTTGGACTGTAATCTAGTATCAATTAGTAAACTCATTAAGGAAAAGAGGTGTATTACTAATTTTTCTTCCACTCACTGTGAATTTCAGGATTTGGATTCGGGGAAGATGATTGGCAATGCTGTGGAATGCTCTGGACTCTACATCCTTAAGGAGCACCATGAACCTCAAGAACAACTTCAAATGGCTGTTCGTGGTAATTCTTTTTCAGTCTAATGTCAAAATAATGATAGTGCAATTATGTTGTGGCGCTATCGTTTAGGCCATCCAAATGTTATGTATCTCAAGCATTTATTTCCTTCATTATTTTACAAAAATCCAAAATCCCTTGAGTGTGAAATCTGCCAATTATCAAAGCAAGTCCGGTCTCATTTTCCCATTCAACCCTATAAAGCATCTAGTCCATTCTCAATGATTCATAGTGATATCTGGGGTCCTTCAAGAATAAAAAATGTAACCAGTACTAGGTGGTTTGTCTCATTCATAGATGATCACACTAGATTAACTTGGGTATTACTCATGAAAGAAAAATCTGAAACGGGTCAAATTTTCAAAAATTTCACAAATATGATTTAGACCCAATTCTAATAAAAAAACTCAAATTCTAAAGTCTGATAATGCTAGGGATTATTTCAACACCATTCTAGAAGAATTTCTTGAAAAAGAAGGGATAATTCACTTAAGTTCCTGTGTTGATACCCCTCAACAAAATGGAATAGCTGAAAGGAAAAATAGGCATTTGTTAGAGGTAGCTAGATAGCTAATGTTCTCCATGAATGTTGCAAAATTATTCTGGGGGGAAGCTATCCTTACGGCAGCCTACCTCATCAATAGGATGCCATCTAGGGTACTAAAATTCCAAACACCTTGTCAAATACTCCTAAAATCCTTTTCGACCACCCATCTCATCTCCATCGTCCCACCCAGAATTTTTGGGTGCTCTGTCTTTGTTCATATCAATCAACAATATAGAAGTAAACTTGATCCTAGGTCACTCAAGTGCATCTTTCTTGGGTATTCTTCAAATCAAAAAGGGTAGAAGTGTTACTCTCCGGTCACAAGAAAATTCTATAATTCAATAGATGTCATCTTTTCTGAAACCCAGCCTTACTATCCCAAAATTGATATTCAAGGGGAGAATTCTACTTAGGAATATCAATTTTGGAACCTTGAATCCTTCAGTGAGTCACCTATCACCACTATAAATCATGTTCCTATAGAGTCATTTAATCATCCCTTCAGTGAGTCACCCATCACCACTATAAATCACGTTCCTACAGAGTCATTTAATTAGCCCGAGTTCATTATTGACTTACCGGATAAGGAGCACATCCAAGAGGAAATGGAGGGAGCATTTTCTCAACAAACCCATGAGGTCGAGCCAGGTTCTAATCCAAGCAAAATTCTAGGTAGCAACGTTCCAACCTCAAATGGTACTGTTGATTTCGAGTTAGAAAATAATATTCTTAATATGCCCATAGCTTGGAGGAAAGGAGTTAGATTATGCACTCAGCATCCCATTGGAAATTTTATTTCTTATGATAAGCTATCACCTATGTTTCGTGCATTCACTTATAGCATCACAGAGATACAAGTTCCTCGGAATATTCAGGAAGCTTTCAAGTATCCTAAGTGGATGGAAGCAGTCAATGAGGAAGTTCGGGCACTGGAAAAGAATGGTACATGGGAAATTACTGACCTTCCAAGAGGTAAGAAATCGGTTGGGTGTAAGTGGATTTTCATAGTAAAGTACAAGGCGGATGGTAATGTGGACAGGTATAAGGCTCGGTTGGTCACCAAAGGATTCACCCAATCATATGGTATTGACTATTAAGAAACTTTTGTTCCAGTTGCCAAGATCAACACAGTTTGTGTACTTTTATCCTTGGTAGCTAATCTTGATTGGTCGCTTCACCAACTTGATGTGAAAAAAGCCTTCCTCAATGGTGACCTAGAGAAAGAACTTTACACGGACATCCCTGCTAGACTTGAGACTATATCGAAATTCAATAAGGTTTGTAGACTCCAAAAATCCTTGTATGGTCTCAAACAATCTTCCAGAGCCTGGTTTGAATGGTTCACCAAGGCAGTCAAAGGGTATGGATTCATTCAATGTTAATCCGATCATACATTGTTTGTGAAACAGTTCCTAGAAGGGAAGCTAGTCATTATCATTGTTTATGTGGATGACATAATTCTGACCGGTAATCATGAAGAGAAAATTGACTTACTTAAAAAATTACTGACAAAGGAATTTGAGATCAAGGATCCTGGGAACCTCAAGTACTTTCTTGGAATGGAGATTGCTAGGTCAAAGAAAGGTATAGCAGTCTCACAACGCAAATATGTTTTGGACTTACTAAATGAAATAGGGATGCTAGGATGCAAGCCAGCAGAAACACCTATGGATACAACTATCAAACTAGAAGAAAATGATGGAAGTGCACTTGTTGATAAAAGAAGATATCAACGTCTTGTGGGGAAACTCATCTATCTTTCTCATACAAGGCCAGACATCGACTTCTTCGTTAGTATAGTAAGTCAATTCATGAATAATTCAACCGAAAAATACATGACTGCTGTGATCAGAATATTGAGGTACCTCAAAATGACAACTGGAAAGGGGCTCTTCTTTCAAAGAACAACAAAGAAAGAGATTGACATTTTCTCAAATGCAGATTGGGCAGGTTCTATGACTGATCGGAAATCAACTTCTGGCTATTGTTTGTTTGTTTGGGAAAACTTGGTTACATGGCGAAGCAAGAAACAGTCAGTGGTAGCCCGTAGCAGTGCTGAAGCAGAATTCCGTGCCATGGCACAAGGTATCTGCGAGTGAATCTGGTTGAATAGGCTATTAGAAGAATTACGGGTTCCATTGAAGCATCCCATAGTATTATACTGCAACAACCAAATCGCCATCAGTATTGCTAAGAATCCAGTTCATCATGATCGAACTAAGCATGTGGAGATAGATCGTCACTTTATCAGAAAAAAGATTGAAGAAGGAGTTTTCAAAGTCAGCTACACTTCAACAAACTGTCAAACGACTGACATTCTCACAAAAGCTCTTGCTTGAGTTAATTTCAAAAATCTGACGAGAAAACTTGGAATGATCAATATCTACAATGCAGCTTGAGGGGGAGTGTTGGAAATCAAGCTACATCACCACATGCTTGAATAAGTTTTCTTTCCATATTTAGCATTCCTCCTTCCTTCTTTTGACTTTCCTAAATTTGTGTAATTGATTTAGTAGTAGTTTTAGGATAATTATAATCATACCAGCTGTATGATTATTCACCTTCCTGAATTTGAGACAATCCAATTCTGGAATTGTCTCAAATTTGTGAGCTATTTATATATGCTTTCTTTCATTATTCAAGTGTGATGAATAAGAGAATGAATGATGTTGGAGTTCCTCCATAGTTTTAGTATTCAAATTTCTTCATTCAAATTTCTTCAGGCGACGGTGGACTTCGCTGTCTAGACCCACGGCCAACTGGATGCCCTCTTTGGCAATGCGGGGAAGGTCCCTTTCACCGCCGAGATGGCCGCCATCTCCTTCGCCAAGATCTCCCTCACCAAAAGCTCCCTCACCAACATCTCCTTGTTTAGATGCCTCACTTGTGCAATGTTCCTCGTTGCTGGGATGGTCGGCTCCCTCGCATGATCTCCCTCTGCCGGTACCTCGCCCGTGTGTTGCCATTCCGGCTGGCCTCCTCACCGAGACTACCATTTGCCGGAAGCCTTGCCTGCGAGATCGCCCTTGCCACCGAGATGGTCGGCTCCCTAGCGAGATGTCCCTCTATCGGAGCCTTGCCAGCACGTTGTCACTTAGATCTCCCTCGCCAGCCCTCTCACTGAGATTTTCCTCACCGAGATTCCCCGTTACTGGGACTGTTCCCATGGAAAAGCTATCACGTCTTGAATCTAGAACTAGGATCGGCTATGTGACCTACCGTATAATCCTAGAAGTTATCTAGAGATCATGCCAGGCCTCACTTTCAATTTAATATCCAAACAATGATAAAGAACAATCTCATCAATTATTTATTATTTCTAGAGTTTTTCATAAAAATTAACAGATAAATAAAATATAAATAAAATATAAACTCAGGATTTAATACCTAAATCCTAGCTACTCACTGACGGGTCCCAAAATTCAATTGATCTTCAATATCTGAAACAAAAATATAGAAAAACAGGGATAAGCTATCATCATCTCTAATATACATATACAAATATGTCAATAACAACCAATAACATATACAACTTATACATACAAGATATCCATCATAAAATAATATATCAGCAATACTATGCAAATGTGTACCCTTAAATGCATTCAACACAGACATGACACGACAATGGATGGCCAACCATGTACTTTACTCTACTGCCCCTCTGATTATAGCCACGATCGGCCCATGGCTAGCCCCGAAAGAGTCTAGAATCCTGACTACGCATACCGAAACTGGTCATGTACCAGTGATCACCCTATTGGAGGCCCAGAAGGAAACTAACTCTGATATCACACGAGAAAACATGCATCCTCTGCATGTACCAACAACTGCCATGCATGGCTAAAATAAGGCAACTATCTCCTGTATCACATATCACTCAACGGTCATGTACTAGCGATCGCTTCGCTGAAGGTCCAAAAGGAGACTAGATCCTCGTGTGATCATAGTCAGACTAGAGAGCACTTACACCAATACAATGAACCCATACCAACACAATGCACCCATACCAACACAATGCACCCACGCCAATATAATGAATCCACACCAATACAATGCACTCACACCAATGCAATCAAATGCAGTTATATTACATATATTTAATAATTCATAAATATATAATATATTGGCATACAATATCAAAGGTCAAGATAACTTACTGAAAAGTATCCATCAACTAAGTGCAGTTCAATCCCTAGACCCAATTTTCCAGAGAAAACGATGATCTTGAATCATAAATTTTTATTTTAATTAATTTCTATATAAAAAAAATTAAACTGAAAACCAAATCCCTTGGAACATCCTCGTCTGACAGTTCTTTTCCTCCTTTCCCCCTCCTTCCTTTTATTTATCTATTATTACAATTTATATATATTATTTTATAATTTATTATTATTTCCAAACTATACCTTTATTGGGCCGGTCCATCCTGGAAACAGGCCTGGCCCAACACGAACAATAGAGCCCAGCCCAATCCTGTTAACAGAGTCGGCCCTTCTTTGTTAACAGGGCTAGACAACCTCACCCCAGGAAAGCGAAACGGTGGCGATCCTCACGATCGACCGCTCGGGAAGGATCGTCGGAAGGGAAGGGATCGGTGGCACCCCTGATGGCTGTCCGGCCACCTACCAGAAACCCAAAGTGAAGTAAACCCCAAATAAATCCCTCCCCTGTTGATCCTCTCTTTGCTTGACCAAGCTGACCTCCCCATGGCTGCTGGTGGCGGCCATGGGAGACGGCCAGCGAGAAGGGGGCTCGATTGACCGGAGCGGACGGCGGCACAACCACCAGCGACCATTCGGCACCCACCAAAAAAAATCCCAACAAACGAAGTAAATCCTCCTTCCCTCGAGCTAGTCATCCCTGCTCGAGCCCACGCTCAAGAGAAAACAGGCTCCCGCCGGTCACCTCGGATTAAACTTACGCTCAAACGAAAGTAGGGGATAGGGTACATACCTGGCGTGGTTGGAGTCCACCGGAGGAAGACGGTTCCAAAAAGAGCCAAGGCACGTGAGAGGGGGGGGTTCGTTAGCATCCACCAGAGGAAGAAGGGTTTCGAGATGGGTCGAGGAATGTGGAGAAGCCTTCATTTATAGGAAGGAATCCCTCTCCCGCACGCCATCAGCCTCCCTCGCTAGTTCCTCCGCCGAACAAACTAACAGTTCGTTGCCAAGCTTAATCCGAACTGAAGTTGGTGTCCCAATTGCTGGCTTCAGTCCAAATTTCACATGGGTTTTGGGTTGGGCTTCACATTCTCCCCTCCTAAAAAAGATTTCATCCTCAAAATTTAAAAAAAATAATCTAAGACTTCCAAAACTCAAAGATACGCAATCCAAAACTTACATGATTTATTTGTCCAAAATTTGATAATCCCAATAAGAGCTCCTATTCACCCATCATAATATACTTTAAATTAATCATAATATCTTTAGTCCACCATACTTTCGCTGCGTACTCTGATTATCAAATCCTCCAACTCCATTAGATGAATTTCTGACAAGGATATCCCTCATAGACTGGACCCATATAAGTCTTTCAATATCCATTTCGTTGCTAAATGAAACATCAATGCAAAGTAATTTAAATCTTCTCATAGGTTTTAAATTTATCTTGGAGTTAACAAACCTCATAATCTCCAACAAATACATGGAAAATCAGAAATCTAATCTGAATTTGCTAATCATAAGATATCATAGATTCTACCAAGATAAGCATACCATATCCATATAATATCAATAAACTTTTTCAAAACCTTCATCCTAAACATCCTTTTACAACAATTCCAAAATTTATATTTCAATAACTATTAATAACATTCATGTGCTATCATGATTTTTATTCATAGCAAGTTTAGAATTTCAACATTATTCAATCAAAATCCTAATTCTACCCCACTCTCACTAACTAGGTCATCTTGATCTTAAACCTTGGCTCTGATACCACTCTGTCACATCCTGAATCTAATCTAGGATCGACTATGCGACTGACCGCATAACCCTAGGAATCATCCTAGATATCATGCCAGGCCTAACCTTCAATTTAATATCCAAACAGTGATAAAGAACAATCTCATTAATTATTTATTATTTCCAGAGTTTTCCATAAAGGTTAACAGATAAATAAAATATAAACTCAGGATTTAACATTTAAATCCTAGCTCCTCACTTATTGGTCCCAAAGCCCTATTGATCTTTGATATCTGAAACAAAAACATAGAAAAACAGGGATGGGCTATACAGGCTCGGTAAGCTATCATCATCTCCAATATACATATACAAATATGTCAATAACAACCAGTAACATATACAACTCATATATATAAGATATCCATCTCAAAATAATATACCAGCAATACTATCCAAATATGTATCCTTAAATGCAACCGACACAGACACGACATGACTATGGATGGCCAATCATGTACTTACTCTCCTAGTCCCTTTGACTATGGCCACGATCGGCCCATGGCTAGCTTCGAAAGATCTAGAAACCTGACTACACATACTGAAATTGGTCATGTACCAGTGATCACCCCACTGGAGGCCCAGAAGGAAACTAACTCTAATATCACACAAGAAAATGTGCATCCTCTGTATGTACCAACAACTACCATGCATGGCTAAAATAAGGCAACTAGCTCCTGTATTACATACCGCTCAACGGTATGTGCCAGCGATCGTCCCACTGGAGGCCTAAAAGGAGACTAGGTCCTCGTGTGATCATAGTCAGACTAGAGAGCACCCACACCAACATAATGAACCCACACCAACACAATGCACCCATACCAACATAATGCACCCACACCAATACAATGCTCCCACACTAATACAATGAACCCACACCAACATAATGCACCCACACCAATGCAATCAAATATAGATATATTATATATATTTAATAATTCATAAATTTATAATATATTGGCGTACAATATCAGAGGTCAAGATAACTTATCGAAGAGTATCCATCAACTAAGTGCAGTTCAATTCCTAGACCCGATTTTCCAGAGACAACGACGATCCTGAATCATAAATTTTTATTTTAATTAATTTCTATATAAAATAATTAAACAAAAAACCAAATTCCTTGGAACATCCTCGTTCGATAATTCTTTTCCTCCTTCCCCCTCCTTCCTTTTATTTATTTATTATTACTATTTATATATATTTATAATTTTATTATTTATTATTATTTTCAATCTATACCTTTACTGGGCCAGCCCATCTTGGAAACAGGCCCGGCCCAACATGGACAACAGAGCCCAGCCCAACCCTGTTATTAGAGTCGGCCCTTCTCTGTTAATAGGACCGGACAACCTCATCCCAGGAAAGCGAAACAGCGGCGATCTTCATGATCGACCACCCGGGAAGGATCGTCGAAAGGGAAGGAAGGGATCGGCGACACCCCTGATGGCTGTTCGGCCACCTGCTAGAAACCCAAAGTGAATTAAACCCCAAATCAATCCCTCCCATGTTGCTCCTCTCTCTGCTTGACCGAGCTGGCCTCCCCATGGTTGCCGGCGGTGGCCATGGTAGACGGTTAGTGAGAAGGGGGCTCGGTTGACCGGAGCAGATGGTGGCGCAACCGCCAGTGACCGTTTGGCACCCACCAAAAAAAAATCCCAACAAACGAAGTAAATCCCCCTTCCCTCGAGCCGGTCGTCCCTGCTCAAGCCCATGCTCGAGAGAAAACAGGCTCCCACCGGTCACCTCGGATTAAGCTTACGCTCAAATGGAAGCATGGGATAGGGTATGTACCTGGCATGGTCGGCGTCCACCAGAGGAAGACGGTTTCGAAAAGAGCCGAGGCATGCGAGAGGGAGGGGGTTCGTCAGCGTTTACCGGAGGAAGATGGGTTTCGAGATGGGTTGAGAAACGCGGAGAAGCCTTCCTTTATGAGAAGGAATCCCTCTCCCGCATGCCATCAGCTTCCCTCACCAGCTCCTCCACCGAACAAACCGGCAGTTCGGTGCCAAGCTTAATCCAAACTGAAGTCAGCATCCTAATTGCCGATTTCAGTCCGAATTTCACATAAGTTTTGGGTTGGGCCTCACAAGAGATGTTCCCAAAGTGGCTTGGGATAAGAATCCCCGAACTTACCCGTTCGGTCATAATTGTGGTGCCATCGCTACTGTCACTAGTTGAAGCTGGCCCCACATCCATATCGGGCTACTCCGATAGCTTCTCTTTGGGGTGGTGAGGATTGAGAACCTCCAGGAAGGTTCTTGCTAAGCTGGTCAAAACCAAGACATTCCTGTAGGTCTTCCGCGATGGCTCGCCCTTTGTTACCGGGTCCACTATAGTAACTCCACTTTAGCCTCACCTGTGTTGCCACACAAACAATCTCACTCCATGCCATCAATCCATTGGAACCATGCTGCATGGAGTCATGTTATTTGGAGTTGTGCCACATGGACTCGTGCCATCACCTAGAGCCGTGCCAATCCATTGGGGCCTTGCTCTTGCCTTCACTATATGGATCTCACCATGAGCTACCTCCTTTAGTATGTACCAGATATGTCTCACCATGAGCTACCTCACCATGCACATGCCAGAACTACCTCACTACTAGTAGCTCCACCTCATGCTAGCCTTACCAGCCTTGCCTCGCCCGTCTTGCCTGGCACGGAGTGGGGTACCCCTTCCATGCTTTGCCAGCTGGGACTATGGCAATCCATCCAGATAGCTGCACCACGTAAATGGAAGTTTGGTGATGAGCCTTGTGGCCATTAATCTCTACTTCCTGTGTCTGAAACAAAGGAGATGCTTCGTCCTAGGAAGTGGGGAGCATTTATTGCATCCAAAAATCATTGCTCCTACATAGATACTGTGGCTTGCCACCTCACATGCCAACTTAGCTTCAGGCCATCTCATCAGCCAGCTCAAGCCATTCCACCTACCAGTTCGGCATAACAAGCAAGCCCCAATCTATGCTAGACATGCATCAACCAGGATGAAGCTGCGCACTCACCTTCTCTCTGCTTGGATATCAACCATTGCCAGTTCACTACTTCTTGCTCTAGTCACGCGTGCTCTAGGAGTGACCCCATTAATGCTCACTACCTAAGGAACGTCTCGCTGTAGGGACATGTCATGCCAATCACCATTCCCTACTCCACCTATCACAGTATGATCCTTGTAATGGACATGCTTGCAACAATCGAGCTATACTAGATGCTACTCTCTTGCAGTGCACACCATCATTTCCCTATCTTTAGACATCACGTACACACCCATAACTTATTCCCTTGGGACCCTCCTGGTAAGCCAAGAAAAGAGGTCCAAAGAACATGGCAAATGAACCAAGAAGAAAAATAAGGAGAGAATGAAGATGGAATCGAGAGCTCACTCTTCCTCAAAGCCTTTTCTATCCAAAAAAAGAAACCCTCTTCTTGCTCTCACCTCCAAGCACACACTAATCTTTCTGAATTGAGTCTTTCATAGCTTACCATTTGAGTGAGATCCCTGCATGCCATCCTATACACTTTCCATTTTTTCAAAAAACCTCGACCTCCATAACTCCACTCACTTGTGGGCTATCTTTCTAGGAAGCAGGTCTTATACGCACTTGATATGGCAACATCACTGACATGGAGCCTACATAGCTGCCAGCTGGTAGCCGCATGGGTGGGGACTGCCACCTGGATTCAACCCCTCAGTGGAAGATCGAGGCGAGCCATCCTACCGAGATAGCTCCCAGCCGGGGTCGTGCATATGAAGCAAGTCCTTCGTTTGAGGTCGGCACCCATCCAGGGTCATGCTCACAAGGCAAGCCCTCCTATCGAGGTTAGCTCCCAGCCATGGTCGTGCTCATGAAGCACGCCCTCTGTTTGAGGTCGGCACTTGATCGAGGTTGTGCTCATGAGAACAAGGCGAGCCCTCTTGCCGAGGTCAACTCCCAGCCGAGGTCGTGCTCATGAGATGAGCCCTCTGTCTGAGGTCAGCACCTAATCGGGGTCGTGCTCATGTTGTCAAGGAAAGTTCTGGGATAGAGTTCTTCTAAGGCAGAACTCACCCCCTCATCGGAAAGGCCAATAAAAATTCAAACCATGACGGGATGAAGCCTGATAGCACCTAACCATAAATTCAAACTCTGCGATGCGCTACCTACAAACTCTGCACGAAGTGTGCTCTGCCAGGCTTTGAGCCCTGTAATGAGCTACCACCTTGACAATTGTGCAACCAGGGATCGCAACCCTTGCAATGTGAATCTCCCCTAAAAGAAGTATTCTATCAAGGCCCTAGGGCCTTGCAATGCTCGGATGGTCCCTCCAGCAATGGAAACATCTCGTCATGGCACGGGGCTCAGTGGCACAGTGCATGCCCCTCTTAAGAAAAATGACACCCCCAACAGAGGTAGCCCATCCAGAGAAGGACCGGTCTGAGAAGGGGGGAAGAAGGAGAAGCTACGAGCAGTGGCAAGCCCCTTCAGAGAAGACACCGCGAGAGGGCACACTGAGAAGGATACTAGGATGAAGCCCCAGTTCTGGTCTAGGCCATCACACAAGGCATAAGGTCAGAAAAGAGGAAGGCGAGAGGTAGGCAAGCAAGTAGAGGAGAAAGGGGGATGAGGGAGCCGCCGGGCAGGAAGCTAGCCAGAAGATCCTTCCAAGATCACATATCTCATCTCCATCTTGCTCTCACAATCTCAATCCTATATTTTTTCACCCTCTATGTGGAGAGTCCCTTAAAACTCTCCATCATAGAGGTTATGTTTTCCTTGGTCATCCCACTGACTTGATCATCGAAGTGTTCCCACCGGAATACCCAGCCCGGGTCTTTTCTTTTTTGCAGACCGATCAGACCGAAGAGTTGATCCCTGAAGAGGAGGAGGCACACCTGGCGGGAGGAGGCACCCAATGTAGAAGTGATGCGCCGGAGCTATAGGCCACGATGATCCAGGCAGCAACAGATTGACGTGCCAGGTAGGGGGCGAGAGACGATTCAGGAGCTAAGAGGATCATGGCCAAGGCTAAGGATCCAGATTCTCCAACTGATGGAATAACAGTAGCCACCTCCCCGAGGGGTAGGCGGGGGACACGAGAGCTCAACCTTAAGGGCCCGACCAAAGAACAAAAAGAGAGAGGCCTAATGATAGTAGAGAGAGGGGCTTGTATCCATGGACTTTTCGAACACCTGCCACCTTTCACGGTACTTAATAGTTAGACCCAGAATCTAGGCATTTCCCTACATGTGGGGCTTCTGTCATCTCATCCAGGCCTAACGGATAACTCCCTTCCCCACTACCTTTGCAATATGAAAACTGTGTTACAGTTCTATAGGAGAAGCCCCTGTATCACCATCAATGGCAAGCATCACAGCCTCACTCACAGCCCGGAGGTTGTAGCGAGATGCCATCCACTGCATGACTCATAGTGGGGCAAACCAACAAGGTGGGCCCCTCTAGCAGGCCAGGACTCTTCATCGTGCTCACAGCCCAGAGATGGTAGTAGGATGCCATCTACCGCGAGACTCACAACATGGCAAACCAGAAAGCTTGGCTCTCTATGACCTAGCTCAGCTCCACAGCCTCTCTCACAACCCAGAGGTGGCAGCAAGATGCCGTCCACCGCATGGCTCATAGTGAGGCAAACCAACAAGGTGGGCCCCTCCAGCAGGCCCGCACTCTTCACCGTGCTCACAGCCTAGAGATGGTAGCGGGATGCCATCTACCACAAGACTTACAGCATGGCAAATCGAAAAGCTTGGCTCTCTACGGCCTAGCTCAGCTCCATAACCTCGCTCACAGCCTGAAGGTGGCAGTGGGATGCTATGCATCGTATGACTTATAGCGGAGAAAACCAACAAGGCAGGCCCCTCTAGTAGGCCCGCACTCTTCACTATGATCATAGCCCAGAGATGGCAGCGGGATGCCTGTTGACTCCGTTATTGATTTTGATAATTAACAAAATATTTAAGTATATTTGAATACTAACAGTACTTTAAAGTATATTTTTATTAGAAAAAGGTACTCATCAAGTTGGCTGAATTGAATTGCTTGTCAAATATTTGAAGAAGCCTTTTCTATGAATAAAACATTAAAGATTGATGGACTTAAATATCTGAGAATTGCTTGAAAGGATTTAAGAGTCAAGTTCAAAGAAGATTTAGCAAAGTTTCAGTTGAATTTTGAAAAGTTTCAGTAAGTGTCGACTCAAAGTATCGACTCACAGTTCAAGTATCGACTCATGACAGTGCAAGTGTCGACTCAAGCTGGTACACAGAAAAGAGTTTCAGATGGCATGGTTGAAGTGTCAACTCATGCTACACAAGTATCAACTCAAGGATCGATTCAAAGCCTGAGACAGAATTCTTACAGAACATGGTAAAATTCAAGACTCATGTATTGACTCACCTGAGATTTCTAGAGAGTTTCAAAGTAAAATTTTGAACTAAGTGTCAACTCACAGAATTTAGGTGTCAACCCTAAGTGTCGACTCATAGCCTGAAGTATCAACACTTGGAGTTCTGAAAATAGTAATGGCTAGTTTTTCAAATATAGAACTCGACCCTTTTAGCTCCCAACAGCTAGTTCCACCTCTCCAAGGGTCATAAACCACCATTTAAGCCTTGGGATGGTATTTAAGTGACTTAAATTCAAGTGGAACATAAGAGAATGAAGAGAGGAAGAGAAAGAAAAAGAAAAACAAGTGCATTCACTCAAATTCATTGAGAGCAACCACTTCCAAGCAAAAGAAGCCTCAAGCATTCAAAGAAATCAAGAGCATTCAAGTCCAACCACTTTTGAGCATTGATTGAGGCTTCATCGAATTGAAGACATGCATCTTCAATAAGCTTCGAAGAGATAATAGCTTTTATTTAGAAAGCTTGATTGTATTCTTTACTTTCATTATTACTTTGTTGTATTAAGATTTTTGGTGAGCCTAAGAACAAAACCAAGGAGGTTTTTGGTGAGCCTAGTTGAAAACCAATGAGATTTTTGGTTAGCCTAGTTGAAAACCAAGGAGACTTTTTGGTTAGCTTTTGAAAACTAAGAGGTTTCTTTTGGTGAGCCTAGTAAAAACCAAAAGGAATTTTTGATTAGTGAGCCCGAAAAACTAATTGACTGTAATCGAGAGTGATTATAGTGAATTCTCGAGTGGACCTTGAGGAGTGGATGTAGGTGACTTAGAGTGCACCGAATAGCTATACTTATTTGTGTTTGTGATTGATTGTCTCCTCTTTACTTGCTCTTATTTTTATTGCATTTAAATTTTTGCTGCATACTCTTTAAGAGCACACAAACTTGAAGATATTTTTTAGAAATCCAATTCACCCCCCCTCTTGGGTTGCTTACTGAGCAACAAGTGGTATCAGAGCCACGTTCTCAGTATATAGGTCAAATTATCTTGAGTAAAGATCTATGGCAGCCCCACTTGGTACTAGTGTAGTTGAGGGAGAAGCCTCAAATAGATCCCCTTTCTTTAATGGTACAAATTACACTTATTAAAAAACACGAATGAGAATTTATATGCATTCTATAGATTATAATTTATGGAAAGTAGTGGATAAAGGTCATCATATTCCTTCGGTTGTGGTTAATGGTGTTTCCATCCCAAAGCTCGAAGAGGATTGTGATGAAAATGATATTAAACAATCCGAGATCAATGTGAAAGCAATGAATCTCCACTATTATGCATTGGATCCTAGTGAATTCAATAGAATTTCCACATGCACCTCAGCTAAAGAAATATGGGACATACTTGAGGTTACTCATGAGGGTACCGATCAAGTGAAAAACATAAAAGTTAACATGCTTGTACATACTTATGAGATATTTTGCATGGAACCAAATGAATTTATCACTGACATGTACACTAGGTTCACTAATATTGTTAATGGCATGAGAAGCCTTGATAAAATTATGTCTAATGTTGATCTAGTGAACAAAATACTCAGGTCTCTACCAACATCTTGGGCTCCAAAAGTAAGCCATTCAAGAAGCTGAAGATGTTGATAAGCTTCCATTGGAGCAATTGGTAGGTTCGCTCATGATGTATGAGTTGAACTTGAAACAAAAAGTAATATATATGGATAAGAAGAAGGAGGGTATAGCTTTCAAGTCTACAACACAAGAAGAGTCTTCAAATGAGGAATCAGAAGAAGAAGAAGAGAATGAGGATGATGAAGCACTATTAGCAAGAAAGTTTATGAAATTCATGAGGAAAAAGAAATTTCCTTACAAGAAAAAGTTTCAACCAAGCAAGGAAAAGGAAAAAGAAAAGAAGAAAGAAAAGGATAAGGAACTACATATTTGCTTCGAATGCAAGAAGCCTGGACATTACAAGTATGATTGCCATCTCCTGAAGAAGTTAAGTAAGAATCTTAGAAAGAAAGCAATGATGGCAACTTGGAGTGATAGTGAGGACTCCATCTCAGAAGAAGAACAAATTGAAGTCGCCAATCTTTGCTTCACGGCACAATAGGAAGAAGAGGTACATCTTGAACTTGAAGTTGATTATACTTTTGATGAATTAAGAAATGCATTTGATGAGTTAGTGCATGACCATAAACTGATTATGATTGAAAATAGAAAATTAAAAAAGCATGCAAACTCTTTCTCGCATGAAAACTCTAATATTATGAATGAAGTTAATAATTTGAAAAATAAGATTGATGTTTTAGAAAAACAAAATAATGCTTTATTAATGAAAAATAAAATTTTGAAAAGATCTAAAGTTAAGGTTTCACACAATGAACTTTTGAAGAAAAGTAAAGATCTTGAAGTAGAAAATAAGAAATATAAAGATGAGCTTTATAGGATAAAATTTTTTATTGAAAAATTCACTTATAGTTCTGGAAAGTTGAATTTACTTTTGAACAATCAACGAACTATTTTTAATAAAGCTGGATTAGGTTTTAAACGTTAAAAATAGCAAAATTTTTTCAAAATTTTTTTATTCCTGCATCATCAAGCATCATTTGTTACTCTTGTAGAAAGATAGGTCATAAAGCATATCATTGTAATTTAAGAAAAATCAATAATTTTAGAAAGATTTGGATTCCAAAAGGAACCACTTTTAGTACTAACCCAAAAGGATCCAAGATGACTTGGGTACCTAAAACCAAAATTTAATTTATTTTGCAGGTGTGTCTTGAAACCAAAAAAAAGATTATGATATTTTGATAGTAGTTGCTCAAGATACATGACATTATATGTGAAGCAATTCACCTCTCTTGAGGCACTAAATGGAGGGAGTATAACCTTTGGCGATAATGGTAAAGGAAAGATCATCGATATCGATAAAGTTTACATCTTTCCTTCTACATGGATTGATAATGTACTATTAGTTGAAGGATTAAGACATAATCTACTTAGTATTAGCTAGTTTTGTGATAAAGGCTTTCAAGTTATTTTTGAATCATCTTTTTGCATGATTGCTAGTCCTGATAATAATGGAGTAAAGTTCATTGGAAAAATGCATGATAACATTTATCTTGTTGATTTGGATAATCTGTCTTTGCCTAGTGGTGAATGTCTAGTTGCAATGAATTCCACTATTAATGAGACTAGCTAGCTTTAGCATACTAGCATGTATTTACTTTCAAAATTATGTAAAAAAAATTTAGTAAGAGTTTTATCAAAACTTAGTTTTGAGAAAATTAAAATTTGTAAAGCATGTCAATTTAGAAAACAAGTAAAAATATCTTTCAAACCTAAAAATTTTGTTTCAACTTCTAGGCCATTAGAGCTACTCCATATGGATCTCTTTGGACCAACTAGGACATCTAGCCTAGGAGGCAAGAGATATAGAATAGTTATAGTGGATGACTTTTCTCGATTTACATGAGTTCTATTTTTAGCTCACAAAGACGAATCATTTTCAGCTTTCATTAAGTTTTATTGAAAAGTTTCCAATAAAAAATGTACTTCAGTTATTTGTATTCGTAGTGACCATGGTTTTGAATTTGAAAATCAAGATTTTGAAAACTTTTATAATGAAAAAGATATCGAACATAATTTTTCTGCACCTAGGATATCTCAATAAAATGGGATAGTAGAAAGAAAAAATCGTACTTTAGAAGAAATGTCATGCACAATGTTTTGTAAAAATGATTTGTCGAGATATTTTTGGGCTGAAGTAGTAAATACCACTTGCTATATTTTAAATCATGTTTTAACTCATCATATTTTAAAGAAAACTTCATATGAGCTTTGAAAACAAAGAAAACCTACTTTAAAATACTTTCGAGTTTTTGGTTATCAATGCTTTATTATGAACAATGATAAAAATATCTTAGGTAAATTTGATGCCAAGTCTGATGAAGGTATCTTCTTAAGATATTCCATATCTAGTAGGATATACAGAGTCTTTAATAAAAGAACTTTAGTAGTAGAGAAATCTATACATGTAGTATTTGAAGAATCTACTAACAAATCCTCTAGAAAAGAGGATACTTCTGATGCATGTGCAGGTGCTGAAGGATTAAAGAAGCTGACTTTGGATGATCAACCCCCTCAAGAAAATGAAGAAGATCAAGACCAGAAGGAAAGAGAAGTAGTCATATAATCCACACCAAAGCATCAAGATCTACCCAAGGAGTGGAGGTATTCTTATGGACACCCTAAAGAATTAATCCTAGGTGATCCATCAAAAGGGATAAGAACAAGATTTTCTATTATAAATAAATGTAACTATATTGCCTTTGTTTCTTAAATTGAATCAAAATACATTGAAGAAGCTGAAAAATATCCTAATTAGATTAATGCAATTCAAGAAGAATTGAATTAGTTTGAAAGAAACAAAATTTGGACACTAATAGAAAGACCATCCAATATTTCAATTATTGGGACAAAATGGGTATATAGGAATAAATTAGATGAAAATGGTATTGTCATTAGAAACAAGGCTAGACTGGTTGCTAAAGGTTATAATCAAGAAGAAGGTATTGATTTTGATGAAATCTTTGCACCTGTAGCTAGACTTGAAGCCATTAGATTACTTTTAGTATTTGCATATTTTATAAATTTTAAATTATTTTAAATGAATGCTAAAAGTGCTTTCCTAAATGATTTTATTGGTGAAGAAGTGTTTGTTGAACAACCACCTGGATTTAAAAGTCATGCACATCCTGATCATGTTTTCAAACTACACAAGGCACTTTATGGTTTAAAGTAAGCACCCCAAGCATGGTATGAAAGACTCAGCAAGTTCTTAATTAAAAATGATTTCTCTAGGGGCCATCTTAATATTACTCTATTTCTAAAAAGGAAAGATGATAATCTTTTAGTAGTACAAATTTATGTTGATGATATCATTTTCAGTGCTACTAATAAAATTCTTTGTCAAGAGTTTGCCAAGCTTATGTAGGGTGAGTTCGAGATGAGCATGATGGGTGAACTTAACTTTTTCTTGGACTCCAAGTCAAACAAACTAAAGAAGGGATCTTCATCAACCAAGCTAAGTATACAAGAGAAATCTTAAAGAAGTTTGGGATGGAGACTACCAGGATAATAGGTACACCTATGAGCCCCTCTTGTAAACTTGATAAAGATGAACATGATAAAAGTGTTGATCAGAAATTATATAGAGGTATCATAGGTTCTTTTTTATATTTGACTGCTAGCAGACCAGATAACATATTTAATATTTGTATGTATGCTAGATATTAGTCTGATCCTAAAGAATCTTATTTATTGGCTGTAAGCGCATTCTAAGATATCTATCTGGTTCAATTGATATTGGTTTATGGTATTCTAGATATTCATCTATTGATTTGATTAGTTATTCAGATGCTAACTTTGCTAGGTATAGGTTAGATAGAAAAAGTATAAGTGGAACTTGCTAATTTCTTGGAGTTAACTTAATCTCTTGGTTTAGCAAGAAATAAACTTCAGTTGCACTATCCATAGCTGAGACTGAGTATATTGTAGTAGGAAGTTGTTGTGCACAAATCTTGTGGATTAAGTAATAACTTGAAGATTTTAAAATCAAATTAACTAAGACACCCATAAGATGTGATAATACTAGTGCTATAAATTTGACTAAGAATCCTATTTAGCATTCTAGAAGTAAACACATTGAAATTAGGCATCATTTTATTAGAGATCATGTTGAAAGTAATGATATAATGCTTGAATTTGTTTATACCGAAATGCAACTAGCTGACATATTGACTAAACCACTTCAAGAGGATCGATTCAGTATGATTAGAAAAGAATTAGGGGTCATCAACCCTTTTGTCTAAAAATTTCCATCTCTTTATAATCCTTAACTCTTGATTGGTCAAAATTACCTATGAATCATGATTAATCACTTTCAAACCCTTCAAATCAAGATCTTTTTGTTTAATGCTCTTTTTCCCATTTTTTTTGGTTTTAAGTTGAAGTGTCGACACTTGATCCATAGTCGTGAGTCGACACTTGGTCGATGGTGAACCAAAATAAAATAGGAAAAATGAAGTGTTTTCTTCAAATTTTCTTTCTAAGTTTGAGCTGACTCATCCTGTATCGAGACCTACCCAGACTAGACTCTCTGATCTCTGACCGATGTGGCCACGATCCCATCCTTCTAGAGATACTGGACCGATTAAGGTTGGATCTTCTGATGATGAGAGTTCTCATTAGGATAGTTTCTACGGTAGTTAGTTTACATTTCAACACTATTTGTATGCATCTTTGCTTATATCAATGTATGAAATGTTTGTATCAACATATGAAATGTTTGTTTCAATGTATGAAGTTTGGTATCAATGAATGAAATTATTATATCAATGCTTGTTTTTTAAATATTATCTCTTTCAGTTTCTGATGTTGTCACTGATTCTTGAATTTGTTATAGTCTTTTTGTTGCATCTTGTTTTATCCTTCCAACCATTTTGATGTTGACAAAAAGGGGGAGAGATAAGTAAGAGAAAAATGAGAGATAACTAATTTCAATAAAGAAAAATGAGTAAAGAATGAAAAAGGAAAAGTAAAATAAGAAGATAATGGCATAATTATGCTAAAATATAAATATTATCATGGAACTTAATTTTAATAAAGATAAGAACAATGAGTGAGGGGGAGTAATCTAAAAGAAAAAGAATTTCATCTTAAGCTAAAATTTCTTAAAAATTTTTGAAAATCAAATTTTTCGGTTCATGAAAACTCTTTGAAAATCAATTTTTTGAATCACCTTTTGAGGGAGAGTATTTATACTCTTGTTTTAAGTTTTTCCTATTAGTTTCACTCATTGTGTTTATATGCTAAATCTTTTATCTTTAAAATTTGCTTTAGCTTTGATACACTTTTAGAGTATCATGGTACATGCATTTTTAGCTCTGATATTTTTTTATAGCCTTAATTCAATTTAAATGAGTCCTAGTTTTTCAATAACTTAACTTTAGACTCTAGCTTCTATTTTTTCCCTTTACTCTGATATATATTGCAAAAAGATCTATACTCATTGAAAATCTTTTAAACTTCTTATATGTTGTATACTTAAAGATTTCGCCATCATCAAAAAGGGGAAGTTTGTTGACTCTGTTATTGATTTTGATAATTAACAAAATACTTAAGTATATTTGAGTACTAATAGTTTTTTAAAGTATATTTTTATTAGAAAAAGGCACTCATCAAGTTAGCTGAATTGAATTGCTTGTCAAATATTTGAAAAAGCCCTTTCTATGAATAAAATATTAAAGATTGATGGACTTAAGTGTTTGAGAATTGCTTGAAAGGATTTAAGAGTCAAGTTCAAATGAGATTCAACAGAGTTTCAGTTGAATTTTGAAAAGTTTCAGCAAGTGTCGACTCAAAGTATCGACTCACAGTTCAAGTGTCGACTCATGACAATGTAAGTGTCGATGCAAGCCGATACGTAGAAAAGAATTTCAGATGGAATGGTTAAAGTGTCGACTCATGCTACACAAGTGTTGACTCAAAGTGTTGACTCAAGGATCGACTCAAAGCCTGAGACAGAATTCTTATAGAATATGCTGAAATTCAAGACTTAACTCAAGTGTCGACTCACCAGATGAAGTATCACTCACTTGAGATTTTCAGAGAGCTTCAAAGTAGAATTTTGAATTAAGTATCGACTCATGGAATTTAAGTGTTGACCCTAAGTGTCGACTCACAGCCTAAAGTATCGACACTTGGAGTTCTGAAAACAGTAATAGCTAGTTTCTCAAACACAAAACTCAACCCTTTTAGCCCCCAACGGCTAGTTCTACCTCTCCAATGGTCATAAACAATCATTTAAGCCTTGGGATGGTATTTAAGTGAATTAAATTCAAGTGGAATATAAGAGAATGAAGAGAAGAAGAGAGAAAATCAAAAATAAGTGCATTCACACAAATTCATTGAGAGCAACCACTTCCAAGCAAAAGAAGCCTCCAAGCATTCAAAGCAATCAAGAGCATTCAAGTCCAACCACTTTTGAGCATTGATCAAGGCTTTATCAAATTGAAGACAAGCATCTTCAACAAGCTTCAAAGAGATAATAGCTTTTATTTAGAAAGCTTGATTGTATTCTTTACTTTCATTATTACTTTATTGTATTAAGACTTTTGGTGAGCCTAAGAACAAAACCAAGGAGGTTTTGGTGGCTCTAAGAACAAAACTAAGGAGATTTTTGGTTAGCCTAGTTGAAAACCAAGGAGGTTTTTGGTTAGCCTTTGAAGACCAAGAGATTTCTTTTGGTGAGCCTAGTAAAAACCAAAAGGGATTTTTGATTAGTGAGTCCAGAAAACTAATCGGCTGTAATCGAGAGTGATTATAGTAAATTCCCGAATGGACCTTGGAGAGTGGATGTAGGTGCCTTGGAGTGCGCTGAACCACTATACTTGCTTGTATTTGTAATTGATTGTCTCCTATTTACTTGCTCTTACTTTCATTGCATTTAAATTTCTGCTGCATACTCTTTAAGAGCACACAACACTTTCATCTCATTAGCACTTGAATTGATTATTGAATTGGTACACATATTTGAAGATATTTTTTAGAAACCCAATTCATCCCCCCTATTGGGTTGCTTACTGGGCAACAATGCCATCTATCGCGAGACTCACAGCATGGCAAACTAGAAAGCTCGGCTCTCTATGGCCTAGCTTAGCTCCACAACCTCGCTCACAGCTTGGAGATGGTAGCAGGATGCCATCTATTGCAAGACTCATAGCATGGCAAACTCATCAGGTGGGCCCCTCCATTGGGCCTACCCTCCTTAGCCGTGCTCATAGTCCGTAGATGGCAACGGGATGCCATCTACCATGAGACTCAGCATGGAAAACTCATCAGGTGGGTCCCTCCATCAGGCTTACCCTTCTCAACCGTGCTCATAGCTTGGAGATGGCAGCGGGATGCCATCTATCACGAGACTCACAGCAAGGCAAACTGTTGACCCCATAAGTGATTTTGATGATAACCAAACATTGGAGCATGCACATTTATTTCTAACAACTCTTCAAGTGATTTACAAGTTTTTGTAGGATGACTTATTTGTTCAAACTTCAACTCCTACATCTTTACTTCTTATTTTGAGTTGTGTTGTAATCTTATCTTATAAACAAGAACCCAATAAAAAGGTTAAAGAAAAATCTATAAAAATTATTACTTCTATGAGTGTGTGTGCCTTAAATTTATTTTGAGTTGGTGTGCATGAAAAGTTTAAAAGTGTTGGTGAGAGTTTTCTTTTGAGTTGAATTGTAAAAATCCTGAAGAAGTCACTCGAGTTGACCCAGCACAATGAAGAGCCGACTCCACCTCTTGGCACGCATCAAGGATTCTAGTATGCAGCAATCAGAGTCGACTCGAAGGTAACCGAGCTGACTCCAGTAAATCCGAGTCGACTGGAATAAGTCTGAGCTGACTCTTCCAGAGTCCAGTTTTTGAAATTTTCTGAGAATAGCCAGGCGAGCCTACCCAAACCTCAAAGAGCCGACTCTGCCAGAACAAATTTTGAAGACCTGAGAAAGTGAGCCAACCTGAACTGCAATGAGCCGACTCTTCCAGAGTAAAGATTTCAGAACCTGAGAAGAAGAGCCGACCAAAGTTCAAGAGAGCCGACTCCTTGGGTTCAAGATTTTCAAAGATGAAAATTCGAGCCGACCTGAGCTATAAATAGCCGACCTATCTAGAGTGAAGTTTTGCACCCAGAGACAAAGAGTCGACTGCACTGAAGAACTGGCAACTTGACCTATCAACTCAAAGGATCGAGCTGACTCGAAGGAATCCGAGCTGACTCGAATATTATTTTCAGGTACATAATGGCTAGTTTCAGAATTTCTTTTTGAATGCCAAAAAGTACTCCAACAGTCATATGTCATATCCCAATGGTCTACAACGTCTCAAACTATCTTGGAGTGATGGAAGACCTTATATTTGAGGGTTTTGAACTTCTTTGTAAAAGTAATTAGAGAGTTCCTCAAAGTTATAAAGGCTTTATTGAATATCCTACCCACCAACAAGAAAAAGAGCACAAGAGCATTCAAGTCAGTCATTAAGTCTTTACCAACTCTGATCTGAAGCTTGAAGCAATTTGGAAAGAAGCCACTGAAGCAATTAAATCACCTTGAAGCACATTCAGGTGGACTTCTATCAAGTTGCACCGGCAACTATTCGACAACTAGAGTTTGTCATTTATTGTTGCATTTATTTCAATTCATTTATGAATTGTTTGGGTTATTGGTGAGCCCGTTTGAAAAACCAAATAGGTTCTTGGTGAGCCTTTGATAAAAACCAAGTGTTGGGTTCTTGGTGATCCTGGTAAAACCAAGTTAGATTCTTGGTGATCCTATGAAAACCAAGTTGGGTTTCTTTGGTGATCCTGTTTAAAATCAAAGGGTGTTAGATTTTCTTTAGTGATCCCATTAAGACCAAAGTGTAGAGATTTCGGATTGTGATCTTGTAAAACAATCCTACTGTATTCGGGTATGAATATAGTGGAAATCCCAAGTAGTATCTTGGATAGTAGATGTAGGAGCCGGGTTGCTCTGAACTACTATAAATCTTGTGTGTTTGTGTTGTGCTTCTTTATTCTTATTTAGCTTCTACAAATTATTAATCTGCTACAGCACCTAATGTTAGGGTTTTGGTGACCAGGGTGAAAGTGTGGATTTCAAAAAATTATTATGAAACCACTACCAAACCCTTAACCCATGACCTCCTTACTAGGAATTAAAACATACAAACATGCATATATAATAAAAACTAGAGTTTAGGCACCAACCTGAATCGCTAGTATCCAATCTGATGAAGAAAACCCTGATTCAGCCTTCTTCTCCACCAGATGCCCAAACGTTCACCCTCTAATGGTGATCACATGAAACTCGGACCAAGGAAGAATTCCTTCTTCAAGTTGCTTGGAGAAGTGGAACTCTTTCGGCAGCCTTTGGTCTATTGACCACTGTAGGACACCCTGTCCTATTGTAGGGCACTAAAGACACTCTCCTAAACCACTCTTAGTTTTAGGACAACCCTCCTCTAGGACCCCTTAGGTTTATGTCCTAAAACAAAGTCTTGTCCTAGTAGAAAAGACCTTGTCTTAACAAGACAAGTCTTGTCTTAAAGAAAGGAGGGAGAGAGAGACACTCAGAATAGTACTTCGGTAGAATTCTTATATCAGACTCATTTCACCGCCCCCTTTTTATAGATACAAGAGGGGTGTGTGATATGTCCTCCCATCAACTTATCAGATATGATTTTTCAAGATCGAAGAGAAGTTATCTGGCTTGAAAATTCATATCTAATAAGCCTATTCATGCACCGAAGGCCTTATTCACATCCCTTCTTTTATCTGGATGAATTCTCACTTGCCACATGTCAATTACTGGTCCCTAGGAAGCCAAGAGGAATCTCTTCAATCTCCAAACATCAGAGATTATGAAGAGTCATGATAGCAGAAGGACTCTCCATTAGAACCATGCGCCACATGAAGAGTTGCGATTCTTCATGCACCGCGCGCGCCATCCTTCTTCCACACAAATTTTAAAGAATATTTACTAGTAAAAATATAGGCAATATGGGTGTCATTGGAAAGAGAATAAAATTTTCTTTCTAACCATATAAATTATATTCAAATCAGAGATCTATAGCTCATTCTGTGCCCTTTTGAAGTTAAGGTATCATTTAGGTACCAAGAGTTCCATACCATTGGGACACTTCATGTATGGCACCTAAAATGCCCTTAAATCCAAATTAAAATCAGATTTAGCTCTGATTAGGCTAGCCCCACTTAGGACTTAACCTAATTTAGGTTTCTCATAATTAGGTTAGCCCAATTAGTAAGCAACCGGACCTAATCCAATTGGGTTAGGAATTTGGTTAGCCTACATATGCTAGTATGTAATCCGGCTAACCAATTAGGATTCTATGACCCTAATTAAATCATGAATGACTTCCTTGGCCAAGTATCTATTGTGTGTGACCCATTGGGTTCCACATCTAGCCAGCAGTAGGTTTAGGTTTGAGCCGATTCGATCCGATCAAACCCGATTGACCTAATTAGGTCAAATTGGCTCACCTAATTGTCCAATTCGAATCACACATCGAATTGACTCATGAAACCAAATCAATTGGTTCATGAAGACCTATAAGACAAGATTGATATCTAGAAACATGTCATGCCTACCCGAAAGATGAGGAATTTTGATGGATTTACTAAAATACCCTTCAGTGGTGAGTTATCGGGCAATTCAATCCTTCGATCTACTTGCACCCTGAATATGACTATGGATATGGATATTTATCAAATCCAATTTCATATTCATTCCTTGCTCAATCTGATAATGATGATTCATTAATGAACCATTAGAAACTATTTCTAATGTTCATACTTTGATCAAAGATTTCTCGAATCTTCATTTGATTGAAATCATCTGGATGCGCTTCCCTCTTACTAGGGTTGATCGATTCCTTTTTGACCTACTCACAACGTCCATATGCAATCCACCATACCCAGTATCACCCCATGCATGACTCAGTGTCATGATTGAGTGTGAACCAAAGTATGGATTCATGCATATAAGATACCATGGCAGTCTTAGGTCAAAGGACCACATGCACTACTCCCACTATGAGAACTATCTATTGACAAACAGATAAGGTTCCATTAGATGTTCTTAAGCTGGATCCATTCAATGAACTCATTCTCTAATGAGCACCCACATCCTAGTATTAGTGTCAAACACAAGTGACTGTGAGATTGTCATCCTCTTCACCAAGCATACATAGGATGTGCTGGTCTTACTGGAAACATTGATCCCCTACTCAATATCCCATCGACCAGGAATATTCTAGATTAGGGTTTTAAGGCTTTAGGTCTCACTGGTATGATCTTATCATAACCTTAGAACCATAGTCCTAATCTATGGGGTTCATCATATCTTAATAAAATTAATAAGACACAGCGTATGATGAAAATAAAATACCTTTATTAATTGATAATGTCAATACACTGGTTTGGGATACAAAAGAAAATCCCATCGAAATACAACATTTTGATTGGCCTTTAGGGCATAATCCTTTCACTTAACACTTTAAAAGGAATTTTTAATTGCATATTATCTGTTCAAAATTTTTAAATTCCCAATTCACCCCCCTCTTGGATAGCCACCTGGGCAACAACTGGTAATAGAGCGGTGTCTCTGATTATATTAGAGTAAAGATTGATGGCTCATCCCATGAGTACATCCTTGGCGGAAGGCCAGTCAACTAATAGACCTCCACTCTTCACAGGCATAAATTATTCGTATTGAAAAGCAAGAATGAAAATCTAATACAAGCTGTTGATTTTCAATTGTGGAAGGTCATTCTTAAAGGGCAACTTGTTCCCATGATCAAAATTGATGGCATGGATATCCCTAATCCTGAAGAGGAATGGGATGAACATGACATGTAATTAGGGAAATTAAATGCCAAAGCCATGAACTTGCTATACTGTGCTTTGGATTCAAACGAGTTTAATCGAATTTCCACTTACTCTTCAGCAAAGAAAATTTAGGGTAAACTTGAGGTGACCCATGAAGGAACTTTCTAAGTGAAAACTTCAAAGATTAATCTTTTAGTACACAATTATGAATTATTTAAAATAGAATCTAATGAAAATATCTCTGCTATGTACACTAGATTTATATATATTATTAATGATTTGAAAAGTCTTGGTAGGGTTTACTCAAATGCTGATTTGGTATAGAAGATATTGAGAACACTTCCAAATAAGTGGGACCCTAAAGTTACTGCCATCCAGGAAGCTAAATATTTAAATAATCTATCAATGGATGAATTAATGGGCTCCCTCATCACACACGAATTAGCCATGCAGTATAGAACTGATGATGATCAGAAGAAGAAGAAAACTATTGCATTCAAGGCTGCATTGGAATCAAAGAATGATGAAGAGATGAAAGATGGCTCTAGCTCCTCCGAAGATGATCTAGAAGATGAAGATATTGCAATGGTTGTGAGGAGATTCAGAAAGTTTATGGGAAAGAAGAAAGGAAGATTCAATAGAAAATTCTATAAATGAGAACATTCCAAAGAAAAGGACAAGGACAAAGACAAGGAAAAGGAACAAGTCCCAACCTGCTATGAATGTAAGAACCGGGGCACATTTGTCCAAACTGTCCATTGTTGAAGAAGTTTTTCAAGAAAAAGAAAAAGAAAGTGATGGTTGCCACGTGGAGCGACAGTGAAGAATCCACCTCAACTGAAGAGGAAGAGACCACGAAAATAGCTAACTTATGTCTAATGGCTCTCGAAGACGAGGTAACTTCTCCTAATGCTCAAATCGAATTTACTTTTGATGAGTTAAATTCTGTATTTCATGATCTATTATCTGAATTTAAGAAAGCTGGAGTAAAGATTAGATCTCTAAAGAATATCAATGATTCTTTACTCAAAGAAAAAGAGAAAATTTCAGAAAAGAATACTTTATTGCAAAAAGAACTTCATGACTTTTCTGAAAACTATAAAGTATTGAAGACTGAAAATAATGTTTATCATAACAAAAACAAGGTTTTATTGAATGAAAATCTTGAGTTGAAAAAGGAGGTTGAAAAACTCAAGCCACTTGTTGAAAAACTAACTCTATCTTCTAACAAGCTTGAGTTAATTCTTAAAGAACAAAGAATTTCTGGTAACAAAGCTGGAATTGGTTTTAATTTTTTAAGTTCAAATTATATTTCAATAATCACTTTTGTGAAACAAAAAGATTTTGCTCCAATGTTTACTTCTCAAAAAGCTTTTATGACAAAAGGTTCTACTTCTATTTCGAAAGCTACCTTGTATGTTCCTAATAACTCAAATATAAAATCTGCTATTTCTGCATCTCATACATCTAGAATTTCAAAGAATAAATCTTTTCAGAATTCTAGAATAAGATGTTTTGCTTGTAAAGAACTTGGACATAAAACTTTTAAATGTAATACTGTTAGAAATGTCCATAATCAATCTAGAAAGACTTGGGTTCCCAAAGGAACCACCTCAGCTAACCTACAAGGACCCAAGTTAGCTTGGATACCTAAAAGAACTCCTTGATTGTCTTGCAGGAATGTCTTGCAGCCCAGAAATTGAAGAAAAGATGGTATCTCGCAGTGGTTGTTCAAGGCATATGACAGGTGACAAGGATCAGTTCATCACCCAAGAAATGAAAGGAGGAGGTATGGTTACTTTTGGAGACAATGGCAAAGGAAAAATAATCGAATTGGTAAGATCAAAATAACCCCTTGTACTTTCATTGAAAATGTATTGCTAGTAGATAAATTGAAACATAATTTATTGAATATTAGTCAACTATATGATAAAAGTTTCAAGGTTATCTTTGAATCATCTATGTGTATAGTAACAAACTCTCTTGACTATAGTAGTAAATTTATTGGACATAGACTTAGAAATATTTATGTGATAAATCTAAATGATCTTGCCATGTCAAGTAGTTTCAGTTTAGTTGCAATGAATGCTAAGACCAAGGAGTCTTGTTTATTATGGCATAGATGATTAGGTCATGCTAGCATGCATACTATTACCAAATTAATTTTTAAAAATCTGGTTAGAGGCATGCCTAAGTTTAAATTTGATTTTGATCATGTTTGTGATGCATGCCAAATGGGTAAACAAACTAGGGGGAGGTTTAAATCCAAAAATATGATTTCAACTACTAGACCTCTAGAACTACTTCATATGGACTTATTTGGACTAACTAGGACTATAAACTTAGGAGATATGAAATATGCTCTTGTGATTGTAGATAATTTTTCTAGATTTACATCGGTTTTGTTTATTGCTCACAAAGGTGAAACCTTCAAAGTATTTAGAAAATTTTATAAAAAGGTTTCAAATCAAAAAAATCTTTCAATAATTTCAATTAGGAGTGATCACGGCACTGAATTTGAAAACCATTTTTTTGATGATTATTGACTGAAAACAGCATTGATCACAACTTCTCCGCTCGTAGAGCACCACAACAAAATAGTATTGTAGAGAGAAAAAATAGAACTTTGGAAGAAATGGCTCGAATGATGTTGTGTGAAGGTAATCTTCCAAGGTACTTTTGGACAGAAGCGATGAACACTGCTTGTTATATTTTAAATTGCATTTTGATCCGTCCTATTTTGAAGAAAATCCCCTATGAGTTATGGAATGAAAAGAAATCCAATATCAATTATTTTCATGCTTTTGGTTGTAAATGCTTTGTGCTTAATAATGGTAAAGATAATCTAGAAAAATTTGATGCTAAATCTGATGAAGCAATTTTTCTTGGTTATTCATTACATAGCAAAGCATATAGAGTTTTTAATAAGAGGACTCTTACTGTTGAAGAGTCAATGAATGTTATTTTTGATGAAACTAACCCTCACCTTCTAAGAAAGAAGAGTGTATAGATAATCATGCAGGTACAATCCAAAAAGAGATGGAAGACATGAGCATACAAGAAAGACCAATTGAAGAAGGAGAAGAAACGGTAAGTAAGGATCATACAGATCTACCAACAGAATGAAGGTACGCTACTTCCCATCCTAAATAATTAATTATTGGTGATCCTTCATAAAGTTATAGGACTAGGTCTGCACATAGAACTACACATGACTACCTAGCCTTTGTATCACAAATAGAGCCTCACATCCTAGAAGAAGCTGAAAGTGACTCAAACTGGATGATGGCTATGCATGAAGAATTGAACCAGTTTGAAAGAAATAAGGTTTGGACATTAGTTAATAGACCTAAAGACCACCCAATCATAGGAACCAAATGGGTATATAGGAACAAATTAAATGAACAAGGAAATGTCATTAGAAACAAAGCTAGATTAGTGGCTAAGGGATATAGTCAAAAAAAAGGCATTGATTTTGATGAAACATATGCACCCGTAGCAAGACTAGAAGCCATTAGATTACTTCTTGCATTTGCTTGCTACATGAATTTTAAACTTTTTCAAATGGTTGTAAAAAGTGCATTTTTAAATGGTTTTATCTCCGAACATGTTTTTGTAGAAAACCACCGGGTTTTGAAAATCATGCTTTTCCAAACCATGTGTTCAAACTCAATAAAGCTTTATATGGTTTGAAACAAGCTCCTAGAGCCTGGTATGATAGACTTAGCACTTTCTTGATTGGAAATGATTTTTCAAGAGAAAACATTGATAAAACCTTTTTCATCAAAAAGAAAAATAATGACATATTAGTTGTACAAATTTATGTTGACGATATTATATTTGGTGCAACTAATGAAAGTTTTTGTGAAAAATTTGCTAAGCTAATACAGGGAGAAGTTGAAATGAGCCTAATGGGTGAACTTAACTACTTCCTCGGACTTCAAGTAAAGTAAACAAAGGAAGGCATATTCATTAACCAAGCTAAATACACCAAGAAAATAATCAAGAAGTTTGGTATGAAGACGAGAAAACAAATGAGCACACCCATGAGCCCATCTTGTAGATTGGACAAAGATGAAAATGGATCCAATGTTGACCAAAAGCTATATAGAGGTATGATCGGATCCTTATTATATTTAACTGCAAGTAGATCGGATATCTTGTATAGTGTATGTGCTAGATTTCAATGTAATCCCAAAGAAACACATATGCTTGTTGTTAAAAGAATATTGAGATATTTGAAAGGTACAAGTAATCTGGGTCTTTGGTTTTCAAAACAATCATCTTTGAATTTAATTGGATTTTTGGATGTTGATTATGCTGGTTGTAGAATTGATAGAAAAAGCATTAGCGGCACATGTCAATT
This sequence comes from Areca catechu, assembly GCA_021397845.1. NCBI lineage: Eukaryota > Viridiplantae > Streptophyta > Magnoliopsida > Arecales > Arecaceae > Areca > Areca catechu. The sequence continues at coordinate 96,605,179 of CM038052.1, read as the reverse complement.
TCTAGGATTGAATTTAATCTCATGGCATTGTAAGAAACAAAACTCGGTAGCACTTTCTATTGCTAAGGCAGAGTATGTTGCTGCAAGGAGTTGTTGCGCACAAGTGTTATGGATTAAACAACAACTAGAAGATTTTGGTGTTACATAATACAAAACTCCTATCAAGTGTGGTAACACAAGTATTATAAATTTGACCAAAAATCCTATTCAGCATTCTAGGACTAAGCATATAGAGATTAGACACCATTTTATTGGAGATCATGTTTTGAATGGTGACATTGAACTAGAATTTATCCCAACTGAAAAACAATTAGCTGACATTTTTACTAAGCCACTGAACCAGGATAGATTTGAATTGCTTAGAGGATAATTAGGGCTTTGTGATCCTTTCTAGATTTCCTTAACCTAATTTCTTTTAAAATTAAGGAAAAATTATCTATAAAACCTCCTACAACTATTCATGATTTCTGAACAACTTTTCTTGAAATCTCATTGCATCAAACTCAATTTCTAAATCATTTCATTTTCTATGGAAAGTTTCTGTTCGAGTCGACTCGAGCAATTTTGCTCTGGTCGAGCCAGCTCGAATGTCAGATTTTTTTGCTCTTGCTCTGGTCGAGCCGACTAGGTCAACCTAAAGTCTTGCCTAGCTGACTCGGTGTTCTGATTGTTCTGAGTTTGCTCTGGTCGAGCCAACTTGAATGTTTTTAGGACTGAGCGAGCCAACTCAAAGTCGGGAAATCGCTATTTAAGTAAGATCCAAGTAATCTTTTCTTGCTCTTAACTCTTTCTATTTCACTTCAAACTCACTCTACTCCACTGGAACCTTTATCAATCTCTCAAAAACCATTCCCCAAAAGCTTGATTTCCTTATTCTTACAAACTTTGTTGAAATGGCTCCAAGGAGATATGCGCGGAAGATTCCACAAGTAGCAGAATCAAACAAATGCAGTGAAGATCTAAAAGGAAAGGGAGAAAAGAGAAAAAGGTCCACTCCAGAAGAAGAAACATCCTCTCCAACTGAAAAATCCACCTCAATGGCCAACAGGCCTGTTACTTGCGGAAGAAGGATTGATTTCTCCTTCTTAGAAGAAATAGAAATGAAGATCAGAAGTTGGATAGACAACCAGGATTGGAAGTATTGTTTCTCACTGGATATTCTGACCTACCCTTCTCTGGTATGAACTTTCTATGAAATCCTAATTCTTGAAGAGTACCATCTGGAATCAATTATCAAGGGAATTAAAGTCATTGTGGTTGAAGAAAAGTTGGGCAACTTGCTTGAAATGCCAACGGACGGCACCATCGAGCTTACCCTAACTAACAGAGAACACACTTTGAAGCTCATTTTGGAAAAAGAAGATATAAGCTCCGTCCAACATGTTCAAGCCAACTTGTTGTCAAAGGAAATGAGACTTCTTCACAATATGGTCAGTAGAATTTTTCTTCCCAGAATCGGTCAATTTGATTGGATGAGTGAAAAGGACATGACTTTCATGTCCTTTCGGAAGAAGAAACATCCTCTCCAACTGAAAAATCCACCTTAATGGCCAACAGGCCTGTTACTTGCGGAAGAAGGATTGATTTCTCCTTCTTAGAAGAAATAGAAATGAAGATCGGAAGTTGGATAGACAACCAGGATTGGAAGTATTTATGCTCACTAGATATTCTGACCTACCCTTCTCTGGTATGAACTTTCTATGAAATCCTAATTCTTGAAGAGTACCATCTGGAATCAACTATCAAGGGAATTAAAGTCATTGTGGTTGAAGAAAAGTTGGGCAACTTACTTGAAATGCCAACGGACGGCACCACCGAACTTACCCTAACTAACAGAGAACACACTTTGAAGCTCATTTTGGAAAAAGAAGATGTAAGCTCCGTCCAACATGTTCAAGCCAACTTGTTGTCAAAGGAAACTAGACTTCTTCACAATATGGTCAGTAGAATTTTTCTTCCCAGAATCGGTCACTTTGATTGGATGAGTGAAAAGGACATGACTTTCATGTCCTTGCGGAAGAATAAACATCCTCTCCAACTGAAAAATCCACCTCAATGGCCAACAGGCCTGTTACTTGCGGAAGAAGGATTGATTTCTCCTTCTTAGAAGAAATAGAAATGAAGATCGGAAGTTGGATAGACCACCAGGATTGGAAGTATTTCAGCTCACTGGATATTCTGACCTATCCTTCTCTGGTATGAACTTTCTATGAAAACCTAATTCTTGAAGAGTACCATCTGGAATCAACTATCAAGGGAATTAAAGTCATTGTGCTTGAAGAAAAGTTGGGCAACTTGCTTGAAATGCCAATGGACGGCACCACCGAGCTTACCCTAACTAACAGAGAACACACTTTGAAGCTCATTTTGGAAAAAGAAGATGTAAGCTCCATCCAACATGTTCAAGCCAACTTTTTGTCAAAGGAAATGAGACTTCTTCATAATATGGTCAGTAGAATTTTTCTTCCCAGAATCGGTCACTTCAATTGGATGAGTGAAAAGGACATGACTTTCATGTCCTTGTAGAAGAAGAAACATCCTCTCCAACTAAAAAATCCACCTCAATGGCCAACAGGCCTGTTACTTGCGGAAGAAGGATTGATTTCTCTTTCTTAGAAGAAATAGAAATGAAGATCGGAAGTTGGATAGAGCACCAGGATTGGAAGTATTTCTGCTCATTGGATATTCTGACCTATCCTTCTCTGGTATGAACTTTCTATGAAAACCTAATTCTTGAAGAGTACCATCTGGAATCAACTATCAAGGGAATTAAAGTCATTGTGCTTGAAGAAAAGTTGGGCAACTTGCTTGAAATGCCAACGGACGGCACCACCGAGCTTACCCTAACAAACAAAGAACACACTTTGAAGCTCATTTTGGAAAAAGAAGATGTAAGCTCCATCCAACATGTTCAAGCCAACTTGTTGTCAAAGGAAATGAGACTTCTTCACAATATGGTCAGCAGAATTTTTCTTCCCAGAATCGGTCACTTCGATTGGATGAGTGAAAAGGACATGACTTTCATGGGTCATCTGATTGAAGATGAACCTCTTAACCTTCCGTTTATCATGATGATTCAAATGAGAGAAGCAGCTAGAAAAGTCAAAGCATGCCTACCCTACGGTATGGTTTTCACCTTACTGTTTGAAGAAGCTGGAATTGATCTAACCAATGAGATAGGCAAGCCTCTATATCACTTAGACACTTATTCCTTCAATTCTCTCAAAAGAATGGGATACAAATTACAAGAAGGAGTATAGATAAAGAAGATGTCTAGTCAGATTGCTGCTACTTCCTCAGATGATGATGAACCTACTGTTGTTGAAGCCAACAAATCTGGAAACAAGGATGAAGAAGGATCTGAACATGCAATGATAACTCCATCTGAACTTAAGGAGTTGATATTTCAAAGGATGGAAACAATCTCCGACACACTGACAGGTCATGAATTCTGCACTAGATGATTTAAGAAATTAAGTTAATACCAACTTGCAAAAAATGAGATCAGAACAGATGCTTCGCAGAAAGAAAATGGAAAAGGAAATGGAGAACTTTAAAGAAGAAATCAGAAGTATCTTACTGCAATCTTCAAAAGAAACTTTCACTACTGAGGATACTCCTATACAATTCAACAAAGAGTCACTTGAGACCCCTGTTCAACCTTCTCCTATTCCTTCATCTGATCCACATACAATCAAACCTAAACCTATTTGACCAAGAAGAAGACAAAGACCAAGAAAACTAAGACACCTAGAGCCCTAGTTAGAACTAGATTCAGGAATTTAAGGTTTAAACCCCTGAAAACCAAAACCTCTGATAAGGTTATAGAGGTTGGCTCTTCTTCTTCTAGTGAAGAAGAAGAATATGTTGATTAGCTAGTCTTTTAGTTGTTTTTGTACTTCTCAATGTGAATGCTCTACTTTTTCTCTTCTACTGAATGAATGTACCTTCTTTCATACTTTGTTTGGCAAATTTCTTAATGAAATGAAAGCTCCTTAAATAATTTCTATTGCTGTCATGAGTTATCCTTCTAATCATATAATGCTTTTGATACAACTATGATGAATTTTTAATTAGAATTTCCAATTTGAGAAAGTGAAGTTATCTTAAACAAATATTAAATACTTTCTCAATCTATTTCAAAAATCTGAGCTTTATTGATATCACCTTTTTGATTGGTTGACAAAAAATGGGAGAATGGTATCTATAATTGAGCTGTCATGAAAATTCTGATATCTATGTTGAGCTTCCTATTCAATTATTCTTAAAGTGCATAAAAAGAATGAAAAAGGGGGAGTACAAAAGTGATAGTATTCAAATGGACCTAACTGTTATATTATTTTAAAATCTAGAGGAAGGGGGATATTTTCTTAAAGAATGGCTTTATCTCTAAATCCTTTTCTTGCTTCGATTGCTCTACAAATTAGTCTTAACTCTATCAATATTTTTTCTAAACTCTAATACTCCATGTTTGTGCTAATTCTAATTTTATGAAGCATGCAAAGTCTAATACTTTGATATATACAAAAGCACTAACATCAATGATATGCAATGATATCATCACTAGAGCTCTGATACTTATTTACAAATATAGTTAGCTCCAATACATGTGAATATTTACTTTCAAATACTTTTATACATGTAAGTGTAAAGAATTTTTCATGCCCAGTGTTTTGTCATTATCAAAAAGGGGGAGATTGTTGACACCATAAGTGATTTTGATGATAACCAAACATTGAAGTATGCACATTTATTTCTAACAACTCTTCAAGTGATTTACAAGTTTTTGTAGGATGACTTATTTGTTCAAACTTCAACTCCTACATCTTTACTTTTTGTTTTGAGTTGTGTTGTAATCTTATCTTAAAGAAGAACCCAATGAAAAAGTTAAAGAAAAATCTATAAAAAGGGTTACTTCTATGAGTGTGTGTGTCTTAAATTTATTTTGAGTTGGTGTGCATGAAAAGTTTAAAAGTGTTAGTGAGAGTTTTCTTTTAAGTTGAATTGTAAAAATCTTGAAGAAGTCACTCGAGCCAACCCAGCACAATGAAGAGCTAACTCCACCTCTTGGCACGCATCAAGGATTCTGGTACGCAGCAATTCGAGCCAACTCGAAGGTAACCGAGTTGACTCCAGTAAATCCGAGTCGACTGGAATAAATCTGAGCCGACTCTTCTAGAGTCTAATTTTGAAATTTTCTGAGAACAGCCAGGCGAGCCTACCCGAACCTCAAAGAGACGACTCTGCCAGAACAAATTTTGAAGATCTGAGAAAGCGAGCCGACCCGAACTATAATGAGCCTACTCTTCCAGAGTAAACATTTCAAAACTTGAGAAGAAGAGCCGACCAAAGTTCAAGAGAGCCGACTCCTTGAGTTCAAGATTTTCAAAGATGAAAGCTCGAGCCGACCCGTCTAGAGTGAAGTTTTGCACCCTGAGACAAAGAGCTGACTGTACTGAAGAATTGGTGACTCGACCTATCGACTCGAAGGATCCGAGTCGACTCGAAGGAATCCGAGCTGACTTGAATATCATCTTCAGGTACATAATGGCTAGTTCCATAATTTCTTTTTGAATGCCAAAAAGTGCTCCAATGGTCATATATTATATCCCAACGGTCTACAATGTCTTAAACTATCTTGGAGTGATGGAAGACCTTATATTTGAGGGTTTTGAACTTCCTTGTAGAAGTAATTAGAGAGTTCCTCAAAGTTTTAAAGGCTTTATTGAATATCCTACCCACCAACAAGGAAAAAAGCACAAGAGCATTCAAGTCAGTCTTCAAGTCTTCACCAACTCTGATCTGAAGCTCGAAGCAATTTGGAAAGAAGCCACTGAAGTAATTAAAGCACCTTAAAGCACATTCAAGTGGACTTCTATCAAGCTGCACTGACAACTATCCGACAACTAGAGCTTGTCATTTATTGTTGCATTTATTTCAATTCATTTCTGAATTATTTGGATTATTTATGAGCCCGTTTGAAAAACCAAATAGGTTCTTGGTGAGCCTTTGATAAAAATCAAGTGTTGGGTTCTTGGTGATCCTGGTAAAACCAAGTTAGGTTCTTGGTGATCCTGCGAAAACCAAGTTGGTTTTCTTTGGTGATCCTGTTTAAAACCAAAGGGTGTTGGGTTTTCTTTGGTGATCCCGTTAAAACCAAAGTGTAGAGGTTTCGGATTGTGATCCTGTAAAACAATCATACTGTATTCAGGTGTGAATATAGTGAAAATCTCAAGTGGTATCTTGGATAGTGGATGTAAGAGCTGGGTTGCTCTGAACCACTATAAATCTTGTGTGTTTGTATTATGCTTCTTCATTTTTATTTAGCTTCTACAAATTATTAATCTGCCACAGCACCTAACACTTTAAAAGACATTTTTAATTATACGTTATCTATTCAAAATTTTCAAATTTCCAATTCACCCCCCTCTCGGGTAGCCACCTGGGCAATATAAACTCATCAGATAGGTGCCTCCATTAGGCCCGCCCTTGATGCAGAACGAAAGCTCTGATACAAAAATGATGCAGAACGAAAACTCTGATACCAAAAATGATGCAGAATGAATATGTGGAATGCGGAAGCAAATTAAAATTAATGTATTTTTTTTTATATATATTTTCAGAAGTCGGCTTTGTCTCAAATGAAAGTTAAACTAAATTGAAAGAAACTATATAATAATTGAAAGAACAATTCAAAGAAACCAGATTATCAGAGTAGTTCAGAAGTAAAGGATCGCTGGGGGTTGAGAAACTCCCAGACCTAGGGTTTCGCTCTGAACTTTCAACAGGACAGAAGTAAAGAGAAGAGAAGGGTTATGTACCAGACAGTGATCTTCACAGAATTTGGTGGAAGGACTCTCTCGAGCAGATTGTTGGATCCTCGGATTCGGATATCTTCGCAATGGATCCTCCAATACTGATCCTTTGGCTGAGTTGGCTTCTCCTGAACTCAGGATCTGGGAAAGAAGAAGAACAAGTTATGGAACCAGATACTCAAAGAAAGGATTTACCAGATAAGAAGAACTTGAAAAATTGATGTTGCTGAAATCCTGATTCTCCTGAAGGCTGATCTGGCTCCTTCTGGAATCTGCTCTGAATTTGAAGTATCCGGACTGGACCCGGATGCTGGTGGTCAGCCTTGACTTAGAGAGAGAGGCCGTGGGAGGTGGGGTAGGCTAGGGCTTGGTGGAAAGAAAAGGATGATGGGCGGCTAGGGTTTGGGAGTGAAGTGGCTAACCTAGGGTTTGGGGTTTGGAGATCTCACACCTCCTCAAGGTTCCTCGGAAACCCAGATTTACTCCCTCACGGAGCTCAACACCTGGATGCAAGTGCGGAAGAGAGAAAACACAGAGTTTGCTCACACAAAAGTTTGAATTCATTCATCAGATTACTTTGAAATTTACAAGAGGGGTTTAATTTATAGGACTTTACAAGAGAGTAGGGTTTTACATCTTCCCATATGGGACTAATGAGGGGATCTTCAAATTAGGTTTGTAGGATCAATTCCCACATATATGGCCGGCCAAAAGTGATGGGGGACAAAGATGGGTAGGATCGTTGGTGAGCCTAGAAGTCACCTAAATTATGGTACTATTTTTTTTGATATTTTTTTCTTTAGGGGTGGCGAAGGAATAGTGGGGATGTAGGATAGGGATCTGGATCTCATGGACTTTGGGACTCACCCTAACGAAGAGACCTCTCACCTCTAGGGCATTACACCCTCCTCGATACTTGGAGGTGCTAGGATGGATCTCAAAGGCTACGAGGGGATAAAGAAGATGGAATGGGAAGGGGGATAACTCGGCATGACCTCACATCATGTCCTGGGGTTGGGCCTCACACCCTCTCCTCATGGAGTGAAATAAAAAAAAACACTCTTTTCTAAAACTCATTTTCATTCCCAAAACTTGACTAAACTCCAAAAACTATTTTTTTACAAAGGACTGAGGGTGGTATTTATAGACTTGTCCAACCCTCATTTGAATTTGAATACAGGATAAAAAGATAGAGATAATTCAAAATCAAACACAAGATAGGATAAGACAAGCCTATCCATATCTAAATCCTAACCAACCAAATCCTTATTTAAATTTCAAACAAAAGATAAAATCCCAAACTACTTTATTCTGGATATGCTTCGAGATTTGTGTAGCTTCAGGATTCGTGCTTGCTCCAGGATCCATGCTAGCGATGTCCCCATCATTCTCCTGAGGTGAGAGAAACTTGGCTCCGTCGAGTTAGGCTGGCTCTAGGATGCACATGACCCAATTTAAAGTAAACAGGATTTATTCCAAGCTAGAATAAATCCAGGATATATGTGGAATAGCCAAAATAGCTAAATAGCTATTCCGATCTTCTTCAACAGCCGCTCAACAATTCAACTTGCACGTTTCTTGGAACAGGAGTTTTGAAGCTTCATGGGAGAGGAGATCGGAGGTGTAGACGGCTTCGGGCGGACCGGAGGAAGCAGATCCGGCGGTGGGGAAGGACCGGAAGAAGGCATCCGATGAGGCGAGCCTGGGCTGTCTTCTTTGATGGGGGAACAGTGGCTTCGTGGAACAGAGGAGCTGGGAGGTTGGGCGAAGGCTTCGCGGGCGATGAACCGGAGAAGGTGGCATCGGACGATCCCGGAGGGAAACAAGGGCTTCGTTCGCCAAGGAGGGGAAGCTGGCCTTCGATGGTAGGACGGCAACAGGCGTCGAAAGTGTGGCCGAGCGCATGGGACATCCGAAAGCAAGGAACGGGAAGATGCGCCAGGCCAGAAGGACCGGAGGTGGGCAGTCGGCGACGGGAGACCGGAAGGAGGGTTTGGCGATGGAGGACCGGTGCAGGGCTGTTTGGTGACGGACGGGCCGGAGGAGGATCGTCCGGTGATGAGGACATCTAAGAAGCAGGGGAGTTAAGCTGGCCGTGGGTCAAGCTCCGAGGGATGGAGATCTGGAGCTGAGGATGGCGTCGCGGGCTGGAGGAGGGGAATCTGGCAACGTAGACCAGAGAAGGGAGGTCAGACGGAGGATGAGATGGTCGTGGGAGGAAGACGTACTGGACTGGATGGGGCCTCGCACCCCTCATCATCATGGTTGCAACACACGGATGGGCTGGAGCCGGCAAGAAGATCTCCCGGATCTTTGGCCCGGACGGCTAGGATCCGGCGGCTGTGGCGATGGCGGCGGTAACATCATCAGAGTCGTCGTCTTCTTCGAGGGAGTAGATGGATAAGGAGTTGGCGTTGCAGTAGGAGAGGCAGAGGAGCAGTTGGGGCTTGGTTCCGGCGGTCGGCGGTGGGGGTTTGGTTGGAGGAGGATGGGGGCCGAGGGTTGGATGTGGGCTTGGGGGTCTTGTTGTGCGATTTCCGGGTGTAGACCTTGTTTCTCTACCGACTGAGTTAGACGGGTGGATCCGGGGAGAAGGCTCGGTCGGGTGGATCCGGGGAGAAGGCTTGGTGGTTGCAAGCATCGCTGTAGTAGAGAGGAGTCCGGTGTAGTTTTGGGAGGAGTCACGGCAGGGAAGGCAGGGCACCGGTAGATGCTCAACGACGTGATCAGAAGAGGGAAGAAGAAAATTGATGGTGACTTGATAAACCGGGAGATTTTTTTTTTTTTTTGAATCTGGGAAGTAGAGGAACGAATGATAAAAGGAATTCTGGGATGATATACATGTACCCTAATTTTTTGGGCTCTAATACCAAAATTGATGGGGGACAAAGATGGGTAGGATCGTTGGTGAGCCTAGAAGTCACCTAAATTATGGTACTATTTTTTTTGGTATTTTTTTCTTTAGGAGTGGCGAAGGAATAGTGGGGATGTAGGATAGGGATCTGGATCTCATGGACTTTGGGACTCACCCTAACGAAGAGACCTCTCACCTCTAGGGCATTACACCCTCCTCGATACTTGGATGAATAAAATTTCTATTGTTCTGTGTGAAAAAAAATTTTTAATGATGGGGACATCTCAAGCACGGATCTTGGAGCAAGCATAATTCTTGGAGTGGCACAGATCTTGAAGCATTTTTGGAATAAATTTATTTAGGATTTACTTTTGTTTAAAATTTGAATTAGGATTTGGTTGGTTATGATTGATATATGGATAGGCTTATCTTATCCTATCTTTACTTGAATTTGATTCGTTCTTATCTTTTTATCTTGTATTCAAATTCAAATGAGGATTGGAAAATCTATAAATACCACCCTCAGCCTTTTGTAATAGGAGGATGGATGAATAAAATTTCTATTGTTCTGTGTGAAGGATCTGTGTGATCATAGGGTATCTATGTGATCCCTTCTTCATCTTCCCAGGGTTTCTCTGTGATCCCTGATTTTGGGCATCTGTGTGAGCCCAGGGCATCTATGTGAGCCCCTTTGCTATGTGCTTGTTCTTCTAGGGCATCTGTGTGAGCCCCTTTGCTATGTGCTTGTTCTTCTTGGGGAATCTATGTGAACCCCAGTATTTTTCTTTACCCTGCACCCTCTTCTTTCCTCCTTTGCAAATCCTAATCTCTGGTGACTTTCATGCTCGCCAGCGATCCAGTCCAATCTCTGTCCCGCATCAAATGGTATCAGAGCTAAAAGATTAGGATTTTTCTGCTTCATCACCGGCCCACTGTTCTCTTTCTTCCCTGTTTCAAATCTCGTCCACAGATCCTTCCCCAACATCGATGTCGGACCATTCTCCCCCCAGCCGTCCTCAACCCCAGCTCCCAGCCGCTCCGTGAAAGACTCTGGTCCGCCGACCTCACCGGAGATCACCTCTGAGCCCACCGGCGGTCATCTTCTTCTCTCCGTCAACGACATCTCCCCTGCCTACAGTCGGCGACCCCCAACACCTGATTCATCGTCGCCCTCAAGCTTCAGATCGAATGCTCCACCGGATCGCCTCAGTGCTCTCCATTGGCTAGCCACGTTCCTCTGCCATGGCCACCACCGTCATCAACCTCGCTCAGCATCGGAGTCCTTTTTGATTGGTTTCAGTTCCATCAACCTCGCTCAGCCTGATTCGACAGAGTCGAGTTCACCCCACCGTAGGAGAATGATGGGGACATCTCAAGCACGGATCTTGGAGCAAGCATAATTCTTGGAGTGGCACAGATCTTGAAGCATTTTTGGAATAAATTTATTTAGGATTTACTTTTGGTTAAAATTTGAATTAGGATTTGGTTGGTTATGATTGATATATGGATAGGCTTATCTTATCCTATCTTTACTTGAATTTGATTCGTTCTTATCTTTTTATCTTGTATTCAAATTCAAATGAGGATTGGAAAATCTATAAATACCACCCTCAGCCTTTTGTAATAGGAGGATGGATGAATAAAATTTCTATTGTTCTGTGTGAAGGATCTGTGTGATCATAGGGTATCTATGTGATCCCTTCTTCATCTTCCCAGGGTTTCTCTGTGATCCCTGATTTTGGGCATCTGTGTGAGCCCAGGGCATCTATGTGAGCCCCTTTGCTATGTGCTTGTTCTTCTAGGGCATCTGTGTGAGCCCCTTTGCTATGTGCTTGTTCTTCTTGGGGAATCTATGTGAATCCCAGTATTTTTCTTTACCCTGCACCCTCTTCTTTCCTCCTTTGCAAATCCTAATCTCTGGTGACTTTCATGCTCGCCAGCGATCCAGTCCAATCTCTGTCCCGCATCAAAAAGGTTCCAAAAATGCTGATTGGTGGCTTCAAAAGGAAAGTGGGTGGCGCCTCCTAGCCTTGCTCTTCAAGAAAAAATAATTTTCCTTCCATGCTTGGTCTTATTTGGAAGTATTTGGGCGCCTCCTAACCTTGCTCTTCAAGAGAAATTTCCTTCCTTTCATACCTGGTTTTATTTGGAATTACTTGGGCGCCTCCTAGTCTTCCTCCCCAAGCTTTGCTCCTTTCTTTTCATAGCTTGGCTCTTATGGAAACTCCTTGGCCGCCCCCTTGAATTATGGATCCCAGATTGTCTTCTCCTTAAGTGGTGCATGAGAGAAGGGACCTGCAATCTTGTGGTGTGGGGACCAGAGCATACTGGATGGAGATGTGGCACCCCTTGGACTCAGGCGTGTGGCTGGGAGTGTGGCGCCCACTTGCTTGGCCTTGGGAGAAAATGTGACACCCAGGTTGAAGTTCTAGACCACTACTGAGTCAACATGACTCAACAAAAATAAATTGCAGGGAATACAGACTCAAGCTAAAATTAAGTTGATCAAGTCAACTCTTATTACAAACCAGAAAACCCTAATTCTTCAGGCAAGGTCAATTAAAGATCCAGATGGAGCTCTGAAGTCTTCTTCTGAGTCTGGTGCCCGCACCAATTCTCCCGGGGTGGGAGGAACTCGACCCTGTCGAGTATGGATCAAGTTGGCTCTGGTATCTCTCCAAGAGGTCTGGGTCCAATTCTTGTAATTCTTCTCGGGAGATCCAAGAGTCATCAGAATCTAGCCTTCCTTGCCAGCGGACCAGGTATCTTTGGTATCCTCGATTACGAGTAGAGATAACCTGATCATCCAGGATCTTTTCAATCTGCTCTTTCCTCACAAGCCAGTTTGTTGGTGGACACACAGGGTTGGGCTTACTCTCAAGAGTAGGATTAGGTTCAAAAGGCTCACTGGGAATCACAGCTGGCTCTCTATACTCTACTAGGTCTGTAATGTTGAAAGTGGAGCTAATGCCTAGTTCTGGAGGCAACTCGAGCACATAGGCATTGGATCCTACTCTCTTCACCACTCTAAATGGTCTAGCTCCTCTAGCATGTAACTTTCTAACGGTTCCTGGAGGAAACCGTTCAGGCCTTAACCTAATCATTACATAGTCTCCCTCATCAAAAGTTTTGACTCGCCTTTGAGAATCAGCCAACTTCTTATAAGTTTCATTACTTAAATTTATTTTGGCATGAATTTCTTTATGCAAGTCTTTTATATGCTGTGCAAAAACTTCGGCAGACTCGAAGACTCGTGTGTGGACTGGTAAAGGAGCTAGGTCAAGAGGTGTGTGAGGTTTGTAACCATGCATAATTTCAAATGGACTCTTACCCGTAGACCTATTGACCGAGTCATTGTATGCAAATTCAGCTCTAGGTAAGTACAAATCCCAGTTCCTAATGTTTTCACCAACAAGACACCTTAACAGATTGCCTAAACTATGGTTCACTACTTCGGTTTGGCCATCAGTCTGGGGATGATAGGCAGTTGAAAACTTAAGTTTTGTCTCTAACTTATGCCAAAGGATTTTCCAGAAATAGATGGTGAACCGGACATCCCTATCAGAAACAATTATCTTGGGTAGGCCATGGAGTCGAACTATCTCATTAAAGAACAGGGTGGCTACCTTAGACGCATCAAATGTTTGGGAACAAGGCAAGAAATGGGCCATCTTGGAAAATCGGTCGACTACAACACAAATAGAGTCATGCCTCCTCTGGGTCTTAGGCAAACCTAACACAAAGTCCATGCTCACATCTTGCCAAGGACGATCTGGGACAGGGAGTGGGGTATAAAGGCCGGTGTTCTGTTTTCACTGTTTGGCAACAGCACAGGTCCGACACCTAGCCACAATGTGTGCTACATCTCTTTTTAAGCTAGGCCAGAAAAAGTGGTCTTCAATAGCCAGGGTGGTCTTGTCTTTTCCGAAATGGCCAGCTAAACCTCCAGCATGAATTTCCCAAATCAAAAATTCCCTAAGAGAAGTTCTAGGGATGCAAAGCCTATTCTTAAAGAACAGAAAGCCATCTAAAAGGGTATAATCCTTATGGTCACTAGATGGTCCTTGAGTTAGATCCTGGTACACAGTCTTAAAATCCAGACATGACTCATATTCGTCTTTGATCTGCTCAAACCCTATGACTTCAGCCCTAACAGAATTCAATAACAAAGATCGACGACTAAGGGCATCAGCTACCTTATTTTCAGACCCAGCCTTATGTTTTAAAACAAAAGTATAGGACTGGATATACTCTACCCACTTAGCATGCCTAGGGTTAAGCTTCTTCTGGGAATTCAAGAATCTAAGAGCCTCATGGTCTGAAAATAGCACAAATTCTTGCGGTAGTAAATAATGTCTCCAGTAATGCAAAGCTTGCACTACCGCATAAAATTCCTTATCATAGGTAGAATACCTAAGCTTAGCATCATTAAGTTTTTCACTAAAGAATGCTACGGGATGGTTCTCTTGGCTTAGGACTCCACCTATGCCTACTCTTGAAGCATCACAGGCAACCTCAAATACCTTTGAAAAGTCGGGTAACCTCAAAATGGGTGCCTGGGTCATTCTATCCTTAAGATCTAGGAAGGCTTTATGGGCTGCTTTAGTCCACTGGAATTCTCCCTTCCTAATACAGTCTATGATAGGAGCAACTACAGTACTAAACCCCTTGATGAATCGCCTATAGAAGATAGCCAAGCCGTGGAAACTTCTGACTTCATGCACACTGGTTGGCTCTGGCCATTCTACTATGGACCTAATCTTTTCTAGATCGGTAGCCACGCCGTCAAGGGTTACTACAAAACCAAGGAAGATAACTCTATTAGTCAAGAATTCACACTTTTTGAGATTACCGTAGAGACTATCATTCCTCAAAACTTGGCAGACTTGTCTAAGGTGGCCTAGGTGATCTGCAGGGGTCTTACTATAGATCAGGATGTCATCAAAATATACCACTACAAACTTCCCTATGAAAGCTCTAAGTACCTGGGTCATAATCCTCATGAAAGTACTAGGGGCATTGGACAACCCAAAAGGCATAACAACCCATTCATAGAGACCATCCTTAGTTTTGAAAGCGGTTTTCCACTCATCCCCTGGTCTAATCCTAACCTGATGATAGCCGCTCTTGAGATCAATTTTAGAAAAAACCATTGCACCGGCCATCATATCTAGCATGTCATCTAGTCTAGGGATGGGGGTTTGGAGATCTCACACCTCCTCAAGGTTCCTGGGAAACCCGGATTTACTCCCTCACGGAGCTCAACACCTGAATACAAGTGCGAAAGAGAGAAACACAAAGTTGCTCACACAGAAATTGATTTCATTCATCATTACCTTGAAATTTACAAGAGGGGTTTAATTTATAGGACTTTACAAGAGAGTAGGGTTTTACATCTTCCCATGTGGGACTAATGAGGGGATCTTCAAATTAGGTTTGTAGGATCAATTCCCACATATATGGCTGGCCAAAAGGTTCCAAAAATGCTGATTGGTGGCTTCAAAAGGAAAGTGGGTGGCGCCTCCTAGTCTTGCTCTTCAAGAAAAAATAATTTTCCTTCCATGCTTGGTCTTATTTGGAAGTATTTGGGCGCCTCCTAACCTTGCTCTTCAAGAGAAATTTCCTTCCTTTCATACCTGGTTTTATTTGGAATTACTTGGGCGCCTCCTAGTCTTCCTCCCCAAGCTTTGCTCCTTTCTTTTCATAGCTTGGCTCTTATGGAAACTCCTTGGCCGCCCCCTTGAATTGTGGATCCCAGATTGTCTTCTCCTTAAGTGGCGCATGAGAGAAGGGACCTGCTATCTTGTGGTGTGGGGACCAGAGCATACTGGATGGAGATGTGGCACCCCCTAGACTCAGGCGTGTGGCTGGGAGTGTGGCTGGGAGTGTGGCGCTCACTTGCTTGGCCTTGGGAGAAAATGTGACACCCAGGTTGAAGTTCTAGACCACTACTGAGTCAACATGACTCAACAAAAATAAATTGCAGGGAATACAGACTCAAGCTAAAATTGAGTTGATCAAGTCAACCCTTATTACAAACCAGAAAACCCTAATTCTTCGGGCAAGGTCAATCAGAGATCCAGATGGAGCTCTGAAGTCTTCTTCTGAGTTTGGTGCCTGCACCAGCCCTCCTCAGCCATGCTCATAGCCCGGATATGGCAGCGGGATGGCATCTACCGCGAGACTCACAGCATGGCAAACTCATCAGGTGGGCCCCTCTATTAGGCCTGCCCTCCTCAGCCATGCTCACAGCCTAGAGATGGTAGCAAGATGCCATCTGCCATGAGACTCATAGCATGGCAAACTCATCAGGTGGGCCCCTCCATCAGGCCTGCCCTCCTCAGCCATGCTTATAGCTTAGAGAAGGTAGTGAGATGCCATCTACCGCGAGACTCACAGCATGACAAACTCATCAGGCGGGCCCCTCCATCAAAATCGCCCTCCTCAACCATGCTCACAGCCCGGAGATGGCAGTGGGATGCCATCTACTACGAGACTCACAGTGTGACAAACTCATTAGACGGGCCCCTCCATCAAGCCCACCCTCCTTAGTCATGCTCACAGCCCGAGATGGCAGTGGGATGCTGTCTACCACGTGACTCATAACATTGCAAACTCATCAGGTGGGCCCTTCCATCAGGCCCACCCTCCTCAGCCGAGCTTATAGCTCGGAGGTGGCGGCAGGAAAACCCACCATCTACTGCATGACTCATAGTTTGGCATCCTCACCAACAAGCCAGGAAAACACCATCCGGCCTGCACTTTTAGCCATGCTCATAGCTTGGAGGTGGCGGTAGGGAAGCCCGCCATCTATCGTGGGACTCACAGCATGGCAAATCCTTATCAGCGAGCCAGGCCCACTCCATTAGGCCCACGCTCATCAGCTGAGCTCATAACCCCGAGGTGGCAATAGGGCAACCCACCATCTACCACAAGGCCCATAGCTAGGTAATCTTTAAGCCGGGTCCTTTCAACAGACCCACGCTCTGTCGTCTCACTCACATTCTTGAGGTGTAGTTAGGGATTCTTGGAACCCCAACATCTACCATGTGACTCACAGTTTGGCACCTATCAGCCAGGAAACTCATGAAGCCCCGCACCCACTACCTTACTCACAGTCCGAAGATGTCCACCAATAAACTCCAGAAGTCCCACCATCTGTCGCTTGACTCATAGCGTGGCGAACTGAGCCGAGATATTCTGGAAGCCCTGTATCCAGTTTCCTTGCTCATAGTTCGAGGATGTTGATGGGAAATCTTTGAACTCCCATCATCGGCTGCCTGACTCACGTCTTGGCAAACTAGGAGATCCCCAAGAAGCAATCCAAGCAGAAGAAAAGAAAAATAGCAAGCAAAGCGGAGAGCATACAAAGCATTTCAATTGAAGGGAGAAGAAAAATTACCCTCATTGAAATGTCCCTTACATTGGAGAGAGGCTCCCAGCAGCCTGGGAGGTCGTACAGTAGATTCAAGCTCAAACAAAAAAAAGAAGAAGAAAAAGAAAAAAGAAAGAGAGAAGGAAAATAGATGAAGAGAGAACAGCAGCTGTAAAGGAAGGAAAGCTTTCATTGCTAAGTCTTCTGTTACATCTTTTGGAGATCCCCGACAGGCCGAGAGGCCTCCTTAAATCATAAATTACAAAATGAGAAGAAACAAGCTTAGGCTTCCCTTACTGTCCCTCACCCAACCAACGGGCTAGTCTCTAGCTCTGGACTTCGCCCTCGGGACTAGGCAGAGCATTCCAGTCCCTTCTATCATAGGAGGCGGGTGCCTTTCCTCAAAGCGAACCTGGTAGGAAGGAGAACAACAATGCATCCGCCTCTACCTCATCATCCTCCTTGGAGTTCATCTATCTCGTGATTCCAAGGGCAGCTACAGCAGCTCCGCATTAGGATACCTCCATCAACGCCATGATGGTCATGGCCATCTCCACAGTGACCACGGCCGTGGCCGCTCCCTCATCCGGTGGCACATCAAACCACACCTGGAGGCCTCATGGATGAGCTACCTCCATCTTTGAGGCATCCTCTTTCTCTTTCCTAGTTGCACGACCGGAGGCTCTCCCCCTTCTCATCCTTGGGGGTAGCTTTGAAATCGGTGGATTCCTTCTCCAGGCTGGATACCTTCTTCTTAGCACTGGCCGCTTGCTCCTGAAGGGTCACTGTTTGGCCCCACAGTCTTCGAGTTGAAGACCTAAAGTCTATCAGGATCCCTCCCTCAATACAGCCTAAGGGAGAGGGGTTGAAGGAAAGGAATATGAGAGAAGGGCTTCAAAGCCTCAAAGACAAGAAGAGGATCAAGGAAGGAAGGAAAAGGGCTCTGTAGATCGTATGCGATTGGAGACCCTTTAAAAGAAGCAAAGGAGGGAGGGGCGAGCCCTCTGCAATAAAACCTACCGCCCACTACCGCCTCGTGCCCACCAAAGGCATGCACCCTTTCGACTACCAGGCCAATCAAGAGCCACCATGTACCAGCATCTGGCGATCCTGATGCCTTGGGTCAGGGGTGTTGCTTCGGCTCTAAGGAAGCATTAATAACCCCCTTCATCAGAAAACCAAGCATGGCATGACTTTTGGAGTGGCGGCGTGCAAAATATTAATGGCACGGGGGGCGCACCTCTCCATGTCAGCATGGTTGTTACTCTCATCGCTTCGAGCCCCGTATTGTTCTCTAGGCTCATGAGTGTGGGGCATCTGATGTGGCAATAGCCCCTGACATGGAGCCTACATAGCTACTAGTCGGCAGTCGCATGGATGGGGACTGCTACCTGGATGCGGCCCTCGGGTGGAAGACCAAGATGAGCCCTCTTGCCGAGGTGGCTCCAAGATGGGGTCATGCTCATGAGGCGAGCCCTCCGTCTGAGGTCGGCACCTAGCCAAGGTCATGCTCATAAGGCGAGCCCTCCTGCTGAGGTCAGCTCCCAACCAGGATCATGCTCATGAGACACGCCCTTCATCTGAGGTCAGCACCTAGTTAGGGTCGTGCTCATGCGACCAAGGCGAGCCCTCCTGTCGAGGTCAGCTCCCAGCCGGGGTCGTGCTCATGAGGCAAGCCCTCCTTCTGAGGTCAGCACCCAGCCGGGTCATACTCATGCTGTCAAGGCAAGTTCTAGGGCATAGTTCTCCCAAGGCAGGACTCACCTCCGCATCGCCAACAGAAATTCAAACCATGGCGGGACGAAGCCTGACCACACCCAGCCATGAATTTAAACTTTGCGATGCGCCACCTGCAAACTATACATGGAGTGTGCTCCACCAGGCTTTGAGCCCCGTAACAACCTGCCACCCTGACAATCATGCAACTAGGGTGGCAATCCTTGCAACGTGAATCTCCCCTAAAAGGAGTATTCTGTCAAGGCCCCAGGGCCTTGCGATGCTCGGATGGTCCCTCTAGCAATGAAAACATCCTACCATAGCATGGGGCTCAATGGCATAGTACCTGCCCCTCTTAAGGAAAATGACACCCCTAATAGAAGTAGCCCCTCCGGAGAAGGACCGTTCCGAGAAGGGGGGAAAAAGGAGAAGTCACGAGCAGCGGCAAGCCCCTCTGGAAAAGAAATCGTGAGAGGGCACACTAAGAAGGATACTAAGATGAAGCTCCAGATCCAGTCTGGGCCATCACACAAAGCATAAGGTCAGAAAAGAGGAAGGCAAGAGGTAGGCAAGCAAGTAAAGGAGAAAGGGATACGAGGGAGCCACTGGGCATGGAGCTAGCCAGAAGATCCTCCCAAGCTCACCTATCCCATCTCTATCTTACTCTCACAACCTCAATCCTACATTTTTTCACCCTTTACGTAGAGAGTCTCCCAAAACTCTCTGTCATAGAGGTTCTGTTCTCCTTGGTCGTTCCACTGACTTGATCGTCAGTGTCCCCGTCGGAATTCCTGGCCCGAGTTTTCTCTTTTTTGCAGGTTGATCGGAGTGAAGAGCCAACCCCTGAAGAGGAGGAGGTGCACCCGGCGGGAGGAGGCACCTGATGCAGCGGCGACATGCCAGAGCTACAGGCCATGTTGATCCAGGCGGCAACAGCACTGAGAACCCCTTTTTCCATAGAGCTTGTTCTATCTCTCCCTCCGTTACTTCTTTGATTCCTCCTTCTGCTCAACTCTAATTTCTAGAGGGGACTCCAAGCCTCCTCTACTTCTTTTATCAGAGACTGATTTAGTCATTGAAAGGTCTACCATGAGAAACAACCCGATTATGTTCTCATGGTCAGACTTCCATGTCTTCCTCGTTTTGCAGGTTCCAGAGCCCTTCTGCCATGCAGAGCAGAATCCATAGTCATCCAAATCAATAACCATATTCAGCCACATCACCAAGTCTTGGACATAACTGCAACAAAAATAAAAGCATAATAAAAATGTATACCCATCTATTAGTCAATGAACACTAAAAGAGCATATGTAAGTTTAACTTTAAAATAGCAAGTGTAAATCTAAAACATATGTAAATATCCATGTAATGTGTACTCTTCAAAATATATTACTAATTCAAAAATATTCACTTAATGTTTTAAATAATTAAATAGAATATTTAATCATCATAATTATATCTATAGTTAATGTCATCGCTGTTGCTATCGTCATCATCATCATTTTCTTCAAGCATAATCATCTCTTGATTCTCTTCTTCTTCCTCATCACCTTCATCATTTTCTATCATTTCAATATCTTTCTCAATAACCTTTTTGTTGCCGCCAAGATCATCATGGCATGTAGCTTAGGTCGAGGTCAGAATGTGCTTCTATCATTGAGGATCCTGCTCGATCACCCGGACCTGCAAAATAGAGTCAGTGACCTCGGCCGGGGATTCCGGTGGGGGCACTTCAATGGTCAAGTTAGTAACAATCCAGGAAAACAAATCCTCCTGGTCGAGCCCCGAAGATGGACTCCACGCTAGGAGGAGAGTTTGGGGTGTGAGAGAGTGTGAGTGGGCCGAGCACAGATTATGGGACTGAAAGCAAAGGAGAGCTCGAGCTGGGTGGCTGTGTCCATCTAGACCCCTCCTGGGGGTTTTGCGGTAGCCTCGAGCTTTGTCTTCCTGTGTGCTATCCCCTTCTTGCTCGCTGGACCTTACTCGACCGAATCTTAGCTTGAATGAATGCTTGAGAAGTTTATCTTGTTTGAATCTGTGAGCCTCCTTTTAGTTGGGGGTCTTGTGCATCGCTTACCTCGGGATCTTCCCCATACTCGTGGGCGCGTGCGGCGATGTTTCATGCCGTGGACGGGTTGCCTTTCCATTTTGGGGATATGGAAGCTATCGTTCATGCTGACATTCCTTCTGGTCGCTCCCTTTTGGATAACTTAGCAGAGTCTCGATCGATGGGCCACCGCCTCCTGGATCTGGATCCACTAGTTGACTTCCAATTTTGGAAGGTGCAGCCGGTTGGTGGAGAATGCAGAGCCTCGATTAGAGAATTCCTTCCATTTTGGTGTAAGTGGTAGCTGGGATCATTATAGCGGCATGGCAGGCATCTTTTCGTGGTCCTCGGGCACCGGGCCATCATCCGGGGAAAGCGGTGACTTCCCTCATCTACAGATCTCTTCGTCCGAGGTGAAGCTGATCTGGAGAGGCGGAGCTCTACTTTAGCCCTGGTGTCTCGACCCGGAGGGAGCGTGCCGGGCGAAGAAGTGGTGGAGCTCGACTTCAGCCCTGGCATCTTGACCCGAAGGGAGCGCGCCGGGCGAAGGAGAGGTGGAGCTCGACTTCGGCCCCGGCATCTCGACTCGGAGGGAGCGCGCCGGGCGAAGGAGAGGCGGAGCTTGACTTCAGCCCCGGCATCTCGACCTGGAGGGAGCGCACTGGGCGAAGGAGAGACGGAGCTCGACTTCGGCCCCGGCATCTCGACCCGGAGGGAAAGCGTCAAGCAAAGGAGAGGCGGAGCCCGACTTCGGTCCCTATGTCTCGACCCGGAGGGAGCGCATCGGGTGAAGGATAGGCGGAGCTCGACTTCGGCCTCGGCGTCTCGACCCGGAGGGAGTGCGGCCGGGCGAAGGAGTCCGGGTAGAGACATCCCACGTGGCAGCTTCGTCCGACGTGGCGTCTGATAGGGGTCCCATGTCAACGATCCCGTCACATCACTTTTCTTTTCCTTTACCTTTATCATCAAGACTTAAGTTCATTAGTCCTACAAAAATATTTTGAAAATTAATAAAATAAATAAGAAAATAATACAAATATTTAAAAAATAAAAATGAAAAATATTGCGTCTCTCTTCCTTTTCCTATTATTAGGTCTCTCATCAAAATTAAAACATTCATTTACATTTGACCAAGATACATCATCCGGTAAACATGGTTCTTTTTATTCGGTTATTTACTCATCATCTGATTTTATATCTAATAAGCATATTGGATCATATGTCTCTCCCCTTTTTTGTCTTTTTTGTTGTTTCATCTCAAGTTGAATATTATACTTGATAAACATCAAGGCATTCAACCTTTGTTGCTCCAAATGATTTCTTTGTTTGGAATGAATATGCTCAAATGTGTTTCAATTTCTTGCATATCTGATGGCACTAAAACTAAGACTTAATACTTGAATTGCTAGCCTATTAAGTTCTTTGCACTATTCTCTAAAACTTTTCCACCAAAGAGCTAGATAAATAAATTAAAATAAATTAAATTTCATAAAATTAAAAATAAAATTATATAATTAAAAACAAATTCATAAAACTTAAAGGTTACTTATCTATTTTTTTTTCTTATCAATATCACCATATCCATCCCAAATAAATCCTTGTCTTTTCTAAACTTATCAAGTTATGAATTAATGATGACTCTTATCTCAATATTTGGATACATCATCTCAATTATCTTGAACAATCTAATTTTTATTTTAGCATTAGAATTAAAATTAGGATCATATTGAAACCTAATGATTAAGAAGTCAAAAAATAAATTAATTTTTGAAAAAAAATATCAATAAAATAATATAAATTAAATTAAAAAATTAAGTATGACTTATTTAGGATTAAGATAATATGCTGCCACATGGAGTGGTCTATGGAGTTGCAAATCCCAATGAGTATCAATTATCTCCAAAATCCTATCTACCTCTTGTCATAGTTTCGCTTGAGGGTTGCTGATGTGGCTAGATATGGCTGCTGACTCAAATAACTCCAGGTTTCTCTCTAGCTGGCTCGGGCATTCCAAAACCTACAAAATGAAGAAGACACAAAAACTTGATCACGAGGATATACTAGAGTGTTTTCTTATAGTAGATCCTTCAATGCCTAAGTGAGTATCATGTGGAAGCAAACAGAATAAAAGAAAAAACTATAGCTTCTACATGTATAATACAGTAATAAAAAATTGGCAAGGCAAGATGGAAGTAGGCGAGGCAAGGGTTATGGGCATAGGCCAGGCAAGGTGGAGCCTTGGCAAGGCCTTCGTGAAGCAATGTTAGGCCCTATTGAGGTGAGGCTTAGGTAGGGCAAGGTGAAGCTTTAGTATGGCAAGGTGGTCTAGCTTACACTCGAATAGAGGATTGAAACACTTGGGTGGTGCTAGGGAGACTATGAAGTCTCGCAGTAGACTAAAGATATTTAGGGACACTTACCAGGGAAGGCCTTCATGGAGGAAGAGTTTCCTAGAGGAGCTTTAATAAGGCTTACCTGTTAGAAAGACTTACCTGGAGGATCCAGAAAATAAACTTATAGGTGAGGTATATGGAATACCTGACATCTATGGGGTATGTGATATAAGGAGAGATGGTTGATTGTTGCTACAGAGAACATGCCCTTGAAGGAGTGGGTGGAGTTGGAGTGGGACTCCTCGCATTAATGGAGAGTGGCTGACATCAGTATGGAGCCCTTTAGGCATGCTGCTCGCATTAATGGGGAATGATCGGTGTTGGTGAAACTATGACATGAGGTCACCTACCTCCATAGAAGGAGGATGCGTGGAGCTTGCTTATATGATGGCAAAGTGTTGCCCAGGTCACCAACCCAAGAGGGGGGTGAATTGGGTATTTAAAGTTTTTTTCAAGTATGTGCTCTTTTTAAAAACTTTGTGTGGTGAGTGATGTGATTTAAGTATGAATAACAAAAGCAAGTAAAGAACACAATAAGCACAAGCACAAACACAAGCAATTTATAGTGGCTCAGAGTAACCTAACTCCTACGTCCACTACCCAAGATACTACTTGGGATTTTCATTATATTCACCTTGGAATACAGTTGGTTTGTTTTTCACTGGGATCACAAACCATAACCAAAACTTGGTTTTACTCTGGGATCACCAAGAACCCAATACAATGTTAGTATTCCCGGGCTCACTAACAACCCAAACTTGATTTTCAAAGGCTCACCAAAAACCTATATCAATCCCCAAGTTACAACCGATGCTGTACTTGGAACAACTCAAATCAAAGAGTTAAAAATAGAGCAACACTAATGACAAACCGATCGTTGTCAGGTGGTTGCAGTTGTAGCTCTTGAGAAGCCTTTTTGATGCTTTCCTTGAAAGCTCTTTAAGGTGTCTGATCTTTCTCAATAAATGACTCAAGAATCTGATGGGAGTTGGTGAAGTCTTGAGTTCTTCTCTTGAAAGCTCTCTTGAATGTTCTCTTAAAAACTCATTAAAAGTTTATTAACTTCTTCAAAAGTTGTTCAAATCCCTTATATATAGTCCTTGAACTGATTTCAGATGAATATGACCATTGTAGATCGTTGGGATTCGAAATATAACCATTGGAGCACGTTTTAGATTCAAAAAGATAGTTCTGGAACTAGCCGTTACATGCCTAGAATAGTGATTCGAGTCGACTTGGATGCATCGAGTCAGCTCGAATTCTCAGTCCTTCAGAAACTTAACTCTGGCCATATCGGCTCTTCACTCTCGAGTCGGCTCGCCTGATTGGTTTTCTCAAAACTAATTTTTCAATACTCTGGAGGAGTTAGCTCGATTTTCTATCAAGTCGATTCGGTTGTTTGACTGAATATTTGAGTCAGCTTGGATTCTATCGGGTCGGCTCGGTTGTCTGACTGAGAAATTGTAGCTCTAGACGAGTTGGCTTGGGTCCTTCGAGTTGGCTCGGATGACTACATGCCAGAAAACTCAGTGCCATGCCAGAACATTGAGTCGGCTCTTCTTCTTTGAGTTAGCTCGAGTGTTTTTGCCAAAAACCTTCCAAACATCTCCAGATTTCTTCCAAAGCCTTCCAACTAACTTCAAAGGATTTCAAACACCTTCAAAGCCTAAACTAAGTAATTTAAACTTGAAAAATTATATTTAATTGGCCCATTTTTATGAATACATAAGTGATTTTTTTTGGGCTCTACACTACATGATACTTTTTTAAAAAATAAACTTGACATACATCAATAATTTTATAACTGTAGGAAGAGTGGTTGTTCATTCAAATCATCCTACAAAAACTTATAAAATACTTGAAAGTAGTTAGTATCAATTGCATGCTCCAATATTTTGTTATCATCAAAATCATTGTAGGTCAACAATTTTCCCCTTTTTGATGATGATAAAACACTGGGCATGAAAAAATGACTTTACAATTATGAGTATATGAACACTTAAATGTATCAAGATAACTTGTGTATGATTTTAAATTGATGTATATCCATATGTATCAACAAGTGCCAAGAATGTATCAGAAAGTATCAGAGCTTATCAAAAATTATCAGAGCTTTTGTAATAGATCCAATATGTATCAGAGTTAATATTTATCAAAAGCTATTTTTGCTTAAAATGTATGAAAGTCAATAATGTATCAAGGTGAATTGGGTAGCAGAATGTATCAAAGCTAGCAAAATGTATCAGAGCTATTAGAGTCAATAATGTAGCAGAATGTAACAGAGCTAATTTTCATGAATTTAGTGGCAAAATGTATTAAAGTTAATTGAGCATTCAAAAGTATCAAAGTCAACTAAGGATTTTCATTGATTTCCATGCATAAAATGATATTTCTCCCCCTATTTTCTTTGAATTTTTCATGCATATCATTATATCACTCTCATTTTTGTCATTCTTTTATTCAATGAAAATAGAATTGTTATAATTTGAGATAATTTCACCTTCTTTTATTTTCTTGAGAAAGTCTATTTGAGTCCAAGTTATAAGCATCATAGAGCAATTAAAAGAGTAGAAAGATAATTGGAACAAATTGCACACACAGAGGAGATACCATGTAATCAAATATATATATAATTAAGTCTTTGATACAAAAAAGATACAACCATCAAAAAGATACATCCAACAAAAAGATATAACAACTAATCATCTTCTTTCTCACTAGAGGAAGAACCTATTTCTAAAATAGTAGAAGAGACCTTGGTTTTTAAATGTTTAAACCTAAGATCTCTAAATCTAGTTCTTGTAGGAGCCTTAAGTACTTTAGATTTGGCTTTAGGTCTAGATTTAGGTTTAGCTCTAATGGGAGTAGGCACATCTTTGATGTCAACGAAAGGCATAGGGTTAGTCTGAGTAGGAGGTGGTGGCTGTGTGGCAAGAGGTGATGGCTGACTGACATAAGGTGGAGGCTGATCAGGAGGTGATGACTGCCTAATAGGTGATGATCTCGGACTGGGAGTAGGCTGAGAAGGTGGGTATTTTGAAGTGGAAGCACCAGAGAGATGAAAAAAAATAGTGCTCATCCCAGACTGTATCCTTTGAACTCCCTCCTAAATGCTCTAAAAGAGTAGTAGTCTACTGAGTGACAAATGATTCCGAGGCTCCTCGAAGTCGCCCAAAATTTGAATGCAGGTCCCTGAGATCTATGTTGTACTCATCCTGCATCCACTATGGCATCTCAACTGACTCCACCCTCATAGTGAGCTCTCTCATCTCTGCTCTAAACTCCTGAGTCCATGGTCTACTGTCTGATGAAGCTCATCAAACATGAATATGAAAGAAGCTGTCAGAGTATCACTAAAGTGAGTGAGCTGCTCAGTGATATATGCCTGAGTGGTAGTCGATGGTGCTGAAGTTGATGGTCCAGAAGGCACAGGTGTAGCTGATAGAATAGGTGTCCTAGGGCTGTCGTCTGTCCAGCCTGTCCCTGGATCCTCTCATCAGTAGAATCCTCATCAGAATCATCAGAGTTGCCACTATTAGACTCATGCTTAGCATCTCTAACAGTCTCTTCAGTAGCAGTCTCGGCAATCTCAGCAGGCTCAGCCTCATCATTTGAATTAGAGTGATGTGCCACTCTCTAACTGGATGTCTTCTAGACCCATACACCCTCTACTTGGTGATAACCCATCTTGTGGAGGGATTTCCTGAGTATCTATTGGTGTAGTGCAGAGGTCGTCCATCCTCATTTGTCAGGTCGATACCAAACTCCTGAAATAGTAGAGTGAAACCATGCCATAAGGTAGGCACGCCTTCGCTCTCCTCGTTGCATCTCGAATTTGCACTAACATGATGAATGGAAGATTGAGGGCCTCCCCCTCAGTCATGCATCTCAAGAATACCATGTCACGCTCGCTCACCCAATCGAAGCGACCAGTGCACGGCAGAAAGATGTGGCTGATGATGTTATGGAGAAGCCTTATTTCTATGGATAAGATATTAGCTTGTACATTAGAAATCCCTTCTATACTTCTCCTCTCCAAAATGAGTCTCAATGTCCTCTGTTTATCCTTTAAAATCAAATAATTTCTTCCTTCCTTGGGCATCTTCAAAACTCTACTCAATATATCTTCATTTAAGCACATATGGGTTCCTTTTACAGTAGATAGAATTTCATTCTCCCCAAGTGATAGATTTTCATAGAAACTCCTAACAAGAGATGGATATGAAGGAACATCTAGTGAACAAAAGAAATCCCATCCCTGCTGTTCAATCAAGGCCCCAATTTTGAAACCCTGGCATTCAAGAAAATTAAAATTTATGTGCCTACCAGAGGTAACAGGTCAATTTTCCATCGGAATGATCTACCTTGCCAGTGCGGGAGACAAGTTCCTTAGCTCTTCTTGCTCTTTGTCCCAAGTCAACTCATCTTCTCTCTATTTAGATCTCTTTTCTCGTTGACTTGAGCTCGGTTCTGCATGCCTAGCTCTCTTTGCAATTGCTTTCCTTGGTGCCATCAGGAGGGAATCTATGGTGGGAGAAGGTGGGTTTGGGTGGATCTAAGGATTGGAAGGGGAGTGGTCTCCCTAGGGTTCGGCTCAAAATAGTGAAAGAAGAGAAATGAAATTTTCTAGGTCACATGGGTTTTAAGTGAACCCGACACTCGAGTCGACTCGATTGAGACCTTTCCTGCTCGAGTTGTGATGGGGACATCAAAACACATCCAGGTTTTTCTTTTTCCCAGATTTTATTTTTTTTATCTACCTATTCTAGTTATCCCCACTATTCCCACTTTATCCCTATTTTATTCTAGACTTATTCCTCCTTATCCTGGTCATCTTCAACCTTAAGACTATTACCATAACTCCCAATTTTTTTTGTGGCCAGTCCCAGATTCGTCATGCCCGACCACCGGAGACACTCTACAGCCATCCACCTCCCCTCCGGTGACAATCTTCTCATGGGAACACCGACAAATCTCATCGGAACTGCCCACGACCGTCCGCCGCTGCTGCTCCGCTCGTGCCATGCCGTGCCCCTCACCACCGCATTGCCCTCTACTCCTCTGGCGCCACCCTCTTCGTCACCCTGCACATCCTCATCGCTGACCTCCTTACCTCCCGTGTGCCCCCCTCCACCGTTGCTGGCCTTCTCGTCCTCAATGCCCACTGCCTCTCCGACACCTCCATCGAGGCCTTCATCATCCGCATCCTCCGCTCCCTCTACCGCTCCGCCCCCATTCGCGCCTTCTCTGACCACCCCATGCCATGGTCACCAGCTTCACCAAGGCCAAGCATATCCTCAAGTGCTTCTTCATACGCCGCCATCTCCTCAGCCCCATCCTCCACATGGAGTCATCCTCAGCCAGTCCACGGAGCTCCTCCCTGCTGCCGTCACCAGCCGCCGTCAACTCCAGCCATCGTGTCTGCTGTCCATGCTGCCCTCGTCCCCACTGTGCCACTACCCCAGTCGACCGATGAGAGATCACCATGCCGGCCTTCATCGCATCCGTGTCGCTGTCGCCGCCCAGCGCCAGTCATCGGCGAAGCCCGCTGGAGTCTCTCTATTCCACCCTGTGTCAGATCGAGAGAGGAAGAAGGCATCGTGCACGAATGTGAAAGCTCCGCACAATCATCAAAGCAGTGCCGTCCCCTATTGTTGATGTCAATGCTGCATGATTTTTTTTGGAGCTACATGATTTCCAAAGTGCACGCTTCTCAGAGCAACAAAAATTTCATAGTTGCACAGATTTCAGAGCATGCACTGATCTTGGTGAATCCAGAGTATGCCTAATTTATTTATTTTAAATCTGGATGTATGGGTCAGTTAGGAAGTTATTTAAATTAGTTTTAGATTAGGATTAGTTTGATTTTTTACCATATGGGGAGGATTGTGTTTGGTTTTCTACTATGTTTTCAGGCTACAAACAAAGTAGGTTTGGGATGTCACCTTTTATGAGCTGCATGCCTTGTATTCTTTACTTGGACCCCAAGGTTTGTAAGCCTATATAAAGGCACCTCCTCTCTTGAATAAAATATGAAGAATTATGAATTTTTGAAAAGAGTGTTCTTGGTTCTGCCTAAATTAGGTGTGGGCATGAGGCCCGTCTTTACTTCACCTGTGGGTGTCGAGGGATGTGAGACCCCACTGCCTTCGCTTTCGAGCATTGAGGGGCGTGAGGCCCTTGTTATCTTCTTCCTCGCTGAGTCCCATTTATGATCTTGGAGCTTTTCCTTCACGGTCCTAGTTAGCAATTTGGGTGGGACACCCTAGGCTCCACATGTAGTGAGATGGGTGGGATGTTCTATACTACATATAGTGGGGTGGGTGAGATGCCCTAGAGGTGCGACGTCTCTTCGTGAATGTAATTTCCAAGTCCATAGAGTATCCATCTTTCTTTTCCCAACATATTTTTCTACCTTCTTGACCCTAATCACATGAGACTTCTCAGCTCTCCAACGATCCTCCTAGCCCTCCCTTTGTCCTGCATCAATTTTGGTATCAGAGCAGGAGAAGATTAGGGTTGAAAAAAAAAAGAAAAAAAAAGAGAGAAAAATAAAAAGAATAGAAAAATAATTACAGCGAGCCTGACTCGATGGAGTCGAGTTTTTTCCATCTTAGGGGAATGATGGGGACATCAAAACCCATCCGGGTTTTTCTTTTTCCTAGATTTTATTTTTTTCTTTTTTTTATTTTTCTTATTCTACCTATTCTAATTATCCCCACTATTCCCACTTTATCCCTATTTTATTCTTGACTTTTTTTTTCTTATCCCCATCATCTTCAACCTCAAGACTATTACCAGAACTCCTAATTTCTTTTGCGGTCTGTCCCGGATCCACCATGCTCAACCACTAGCGAACCCCGATGGTCGTCCACCTCCACTTGGCGACAATCTTCTCGTGGGAACACCGACGAATCCCATCGGAACCGCCCATGGCCATTCGCCCCTGTTGCTTTGCCCGTGCCATGCTGCACCTCTCACCACCGCACTGCCCTCTACTCCTTTGGCACTGCCCTCTTCGTCACCCCGTGCATCCTCATGCCGACCTCCTCACCACCTGTATGCCCCCCCTCTACCGTCACCGGCCTTCTCATCCTCAATGCCCACCGCCTCTCCGACACCTCCACCAAGGCCTTCATTGCTTGCATCCTCTGCTCCCTCTCCCGCTCCGCCCATATCTGAGCCTTCTCTGACTGCCCCACGCCATGGTCGCCGACTTCGCCAAGGCCGAGCATATCCTCAAGTGCCTCTTCATATGCCACCATCTCCTCAGCCCCGCCCTTTGCCTGGAGTTGTCCTCAGCTAGCCCACGGAGCTCCTCCCTACTGCCATCACCAATCGCCGCGTCTGCCATCAGTGCTGCCCTCCTCCCCACTATGCCACTACCCCAGTCGACCAGCCAAGAGATCACCGTGCCGGCCCTCTCCCCGTCCATGCAGCAGTCGTTGCCTAGCGCCAGTCACCGGCGAAGCCCATCGGAGTCTCTCAGTTCCACCCTGCATCGGACCGAGAGTGGAAGAAGGCACCGTGCACGAATGTGAAAGCTCTGCACGATCATCAAAGCAGTGCCATCCCCTGTTACTAACGTTAGTGCTGCATGATTTTTTTTTTTGAGCTGCATGATTTTCGAAGTGCATGATTCTCAGAGCAGCAAGAATTTCATAGTTGCATAGATTTCAGAGCAGGCACTGATTTTGGTGAATCCAGAGTATGCCTAATTTATTTATTTTAAATCTGGATGTATGGGCCAATTGGAAAGTTACTTAAATTAGTTTTAGATTAGGATTAGTTTGATTTTTTCACCATATGGGGAGGATTGTGTTTGGTTTTCTACTATGTTTTCAGGCTACAAACAAAGTAGGTTTGGTATGTCACCTTTTATGAGCTGCATGCCTTGTATTCTTTTCTTAGACCCTAAGTTTTGTAAGCCTATATAAAGGCACCTCCTCTCTTGAATAAAATATGAAGAATTATGAATTTTTGAAAAGAGTGTTCTTGGTTCTGCCTCTGTTAGGAGTGGGCATGAGGCCTGTCTTTCCTTCACCTGCAGGTGTTGAGGGGTGTGAGATCTCACTATCTTTGCTTTTGAGCATCGAGGGGCATGAGGCCCTAGTTATATTCTTCCTCGCTGAGTTCCCTCTATGATCTCGGAGCTTTTCCTTCACGGCCCCAGGTAGCGATTTGGATGGGATGCCCTAGGCTCCACATGTAGTGAGATGGGTGGGACGCCCTAAACTACATGTAGTGGGGTGGGTGAGATGCCCTAAAGGTGCGACGTCTCTTTGTGAAGGTAAGTCCCAAGTCCATAGAGTATCCATCTTTCTTTTTCCTATATATTTTTCCGCCTTCTTGACCATAATCACAGGAGACTTCTCAGCTCTCCAACGATCCTCCTAGCCCCCCTTGTCCCACATCAAGTTGGCTCGACCTAAATTCAAAAAATGGCTTAAAATCTTAGAAAAATAGCTTTTCATGCCTATAAGCACACTAGATGAGGTGGTTGGTAATCTTAGATTGGTTATGGAGGTTTTCTAGATAATTTTCCTTAATTTTGAAGAAATTAGGTCAAAAATTTCTAAAATGGGTCATACAAACCTAATTGTCCTCTAATTATTTAAAATCTATCTTCATTAAGTGGTTTAGTGAAGATGTCAGCTAATTGATTTTCTGTTGGAATAAATTTAAGCTCAATATTTTCATTTTGTACATGATCCCTAATAAAGTGATGTCTAATTTCTATATGTTTTGTCTTAGAATGCTGAATTAGATTCTTTGTTAAATTAATAACACTTGTGTTATCACATTTAATAAGAATTTTTGTTTGAATAACACCAAAGTCTTCTGGCTATTGCTTAATCCAAAGCACTTATGCACAACAACTCCCTGTAGCCACATACTCAACCTCAGCAGTAGACAGTGCCATAGAGTTTTGTTTCTTACAGTACCATGAAATTAAGTTCAACCCTAGAAAATGACAAGTACCACTAGTACTTTTTCTATCAATTTTACATCCACCATAATCATCATAAAAAATGAAGATGGCTTGGAATACCATAGACCTAGATTACTTGTCCCTTTAAGATATTTTATGATTGTTTTGACTGCAGGTATATGTAATTCTTTAGGATTTGATTGAAATTTAGCACATATACATATACTGAACAGGATTCAGGCCTACTAGTAATCAAATACAGTAGAGATCCAATCATATCTCGAAAAAGTTTTTGATTGACATTACTTCCATCTTCATCTTTATCAAGTCTGCAAGAGGGGCTTATGGGTGTGCTCATTTCTTTGACTGATTCCATACCAAACTTCTTAATAATCTCCTTGATATACTTTGCTTAGTTTATAAATATATCTTCCTTCATTTGCTTAATTTGGAGTCTAAAAAAGTAGGTTAGTTCACCCATCAAGCTCATTTCAAACTTGCCCTGCATAAGCTCAGCAAATTCTTTATATAAATTTTTATTAGTTGCACCAAAAATAATATTGTCTACATAAATTTGTATAACTAACATATCATTCAATTTTCTTTTAATGAACAAAGTAGTATCTACATTTTCTCTGACAAATTCATTTTCAAGCAAGAATTTACTTAATTTATCATACCATGCTCTTGGTGCTTGTTTTAAACCATACAATGCTTTATTGAGTTTGAAAACATAATTCGGAAGAGCATGATTTTCAAATCCTGATGGTTGTTTCACAAAAACTTCTTCTAATATAAAACCATTTAAAAATACACTTTTTACATCCATTTGAAATAATTTAAAATCCATATAGTAAGCAAATGCAAGTAATAATCTAATAGCTTCTAATCTTGCTACAGGTGCATATGTTTCATCAAAATCTATTCCTTCTTCCTAATTATATCCTTTAGCCACTAATCTAGCTTTATTTCTAATTACTTGGCCTTTTGCATCTAGTTTATTTTTATAAATCCATTTAGTACCAATAACAGGATGATCTGAGGGTCTATTTACTAGAGTCCATATATTTTTTCTTTCATATTGGTTAAGTTCTTCATGCATGGCCATCATCCAATTAGGGTAATTTTCGATTTCTTCTATACTATATGTTCCTACTTGTGAAACAAATGCTAGATAATCATGTGCGTCTCTAAGTGATGACCTAGTCTGAACACCTTGTGAGAGATCACTTATGATTAAGTCTTTAGGGTGTGAAGTTACATACCTCCATTCTCTTGGTAAATCATCATGATCTTTACTTACCATTTCTTCTCTTTCTTTACTTGTTTTTCCTTTAGGTTCATGTTCTCCATATCTTTGTCGATTGTACCTGCATCATTATCAATGCACTCTTCTTTTCTAGAAGGTGAGGGGTTAGATTCATCAAATATAACATGAACATATTCTTCAACAGTTAATGTTCTTTTATTAAATACTCTATAAGCTTTGCTAGAAGTTGAATAACCAAGAAAAATTGCTTCATCAGATTTAGCATCAAAATTTTCTAGGTTATCCTTTCCATTGTTCAACATAAAGCATTAACAACCAAAAACATAAAAATAATGAATGCTAGGTTTTCTATCATTCCAAAGTTCATAGGGGATTTTCTTTGAAATAGATCTTATCAAAACATAGTTTAAAATATAATAGGCGGTGTTCACAGCTTCTGTCAAAAAGTACCTTGAAAGATTGCCTTCACATAACATAGTTCAGGCCATCTCTTCCAATATCCTATTCTTCCTCTCCACAACACCATTTTGCTATGATGTTCTAGGAGCAGAGAAGTTGTGATCAATGCCATGCTCAGTGCAATATTCTTCAAAATATTGATTTTCAAATTTTGTGCCGTGATCACTTCTAATAAAAATAACTGAAAGATTTTTCTAGTTTAAAACTTTCTTATGAAATTTTTGAAAAACTTTAAAAGCTTTATCTTTGTGTGCGATAAATAAGATCCAAGTAAATCTTGAAAAATCATCTACTATCACAAGTCCATATTTCATACCACATAGGCTTGTGGTCCTAGTTGGTCCAAATAGGTCCATGTGTAGTAGCTTTAAAGGTCTAAAAGTAGAAACCATATTTTTCAATTTAAAACTCCCCCTAGTTTGTTTACTAAATTGGCATGCATCACAAACATGTTCAAAATCAACTTTAAATTTGGGTAAACCTCTAACTAGATCTTTGGAAATTAATTTAGCTATTGTATGCATGCTAGCATGACCTAATCTCCTATACCAAAGTAAGCTAGACTCCTTGGTTTTAGAGTTCATTGCCACAAGACTTATACTACTAGACATGGCTAGATCATTTAAGTCTACCACATATATGTTTCCAAGTCTATGACCAATGAGCTTAGTGGTGGAATCAAGTGAGTTAGTTACTATGCACATTGAATCTATGACTAATGAGTTTAGTGCTAAAATCAAGTGAGTTAGTTACTATATACATTGAAGATTCAAAGACAATCTTGAAGCCTCTATCACATAATTAACTTATATTTAATAAATTGTGCTTCAATTTATCAACTAGCAATATATTTTCAATAAATGTAGAAGGGATAATTCTGATCTTACCGATGCCAATGATCTTCCTCTTACCATTGTCACCAAAAGTGACCATTCCTTTATCCTTCATTTCTAGGATGATGAATCATTCTTTGTCACCTGTCATATGTCTTGAATAGCCGCTATCCAAATATCATCTTTTCTTTGTATTCTGGGTTGCAAGACATTCCTACAAGACAATCAAGTAGTTCTTTTAGGTACCCAAGCTTTCTTGGGTCCTTGCAGGTTAGTAGGAGTGGTTCCTTTGGGAACCTAAATCTTTCTAATTTTACTTCTATTTTTCTTTTTTATGTAGGATTCAAAAGCTTTATGACTAACCCTATTGCATGAATAACAAACAACTCTTGATTTTTGAAAGGATGCAAATGTTGAAACTCTAGATGCAAGAGATTTTTGATTTGAAAACTTTGGTACATATGATTTTGAAGCTATAAACTTTGTAGTTGAAATTCTATTTATATGCAAGGGATTATAACCAATTCTAGCATTGTTATTTGAATCCCTTTGGTTTTTCAAAATTAGCTTAAGCTTATTTGAACTCAAAGTTAATTTTTTAACTAATGGCTTGAGTTTTTCAACTTCTTTTTGCAAACCTATGTTTTCTTCATGTATAGCCTTATTTTTTTAAAATAGTCATTCTTTTCAGTTTCCAAAATACTACATTTTTCAGAAATACTCTTAAGATTTTTTTGTAAAATATTATTCTTTTATGAAATTTCATCTTTTTCTTTCATTAAAATATTATTGTTATTTTTCAAAGTTTTAATTTTTAAACCTGCCTTTTTATATTTAGATAGTAGCTCATAAAAAGTAGTATTCAATTCTTCATATATAAATTCATCATTAGGTTCAGGAGATATTACCTCATCCTCAAGACCCATCAAACATATGTTAGCTATTTTTGTAGTCTCTTCTTCATCATTTGATGTAGACTCCTCGCTATCGCTCTATGTTGTAGCCATCGCTTTCTTCTTCTTTTTTTTGTATACTTTCTTCAATATTGGACAGTCTGATAAAAAATGTCCTAGTTGCTTGCACTCGTAGCAGATGGGTTATTGCTCTTTATCTTTTTCTTTTTCTTTTTCCTTCTCTTTGCTTTATTCCCCCTTTCTATAGTATTTTCTCCAATGTCTTGCTTTTCTTCAGCCCATAAATTTCTTAAATCTCCTCATAACTAGAGCAATATCTTCATCTTCAAAATCATCTTCAGAGAAGGGGCTTTCTTCTTCTATTTCTTCTTCTTGCTTCTTCAATTCTGCTACAGCTTTAAAGGCTATAGATTTTTTCTTCTTAATATCATCCTTACTTCTATGCTGCATTGTTAGCTTGTGAGTGATCAAGCATCCAAATAGCTTATCTAGTGGTAGAGTATTCAAGTCCTTCACTTCCTGGATAGCGGTGACTTCGGATCCCATTTATCCGGTAGAGATCTCAAAATTTTCTGCACGAGGTCTACATTGAAATATGTCATCCCAAGCTCTTTAGACCATTAATAATATCTATAAACCTTGAGAATTTGGAAAATATAGTCTCATTTGGTTCAATTTTAAATAATTCATAATTATGTATAAGAAGATTAATCTTAGAAGTTTTCACTTGGGAGGTTCCTTCATGGGTTACTTCAAGTTTATCCCAAATTTTTTTTTGCAAACATGCAAGTAGAAATTCGGTTAAACTCATTAGCATCCAAAGCATAATATAAGAGATTCATGGCTTTGGCATTCAATTCATCCATCTTCATGTCATGTTTATCCCATTCCTCTTCAGGTTTTGGGACATCCATGCCATCAACCTTCTTCATGGGTGTGTAAGGTCCTTTTAAAATAATTTTTCATAACTAAAATTCTACTGCTTGTAAGTAAATTTTTATTCAAGCTTTCTAGTATGTATAATTAGTGCCTGTGAAAAGTGGAGGTCTATTTGTGGACTAGCCTTTGGCCAAAGAGGTACTCATAGGGTTTGCCATTTATCTTTACTCTAAATAAATTTTAGAGACACTACTCTGATACCAGTTGTTGCCTAGGTAGCCAACCAAAGAGGGGGGTGAATTGGATATTTAAAGATTTTTTCAAGTATGTGCTTTTTTTAAAAACTTTGTATGGTGAGTGTTGTGATTTAAGTATGAATAGTAGAAGCAAGTAAAGAACACAATAAGCATAAGCACAAATACAAACAATTTATAGTGGTTCAAAGTAACCTAGATTCTATGTCCACTATTCAAGATACTACTTAAGATTTTCACTATATTCACCTCGAAATACAATCAGTTTGTTTTTCACTGGGATCACAAACCACAACCTAAACTTGGTTTTACTTCTAGATCACCAAGAACCCAATATAATATTTTTTTTCCGGGATCACTAACAATCCAAACTTGATTTTCAAAGGCTCACCAAAAACCTATATCAGTCCCCAAGTTATAGCCTTTGTTGTACTTGGAACAACTCAAATTAAAGAGTTAAACAAAGCAACACTAATGACAAATCGATCGTTGTCAGGTGGTTGCAGTTATAGCTCTTGATTCCTTTCTTGAATGCTGTTTAAGGCTTCTAATCTTTCTCAATAAATGACTCAAGAATTTGATGGGAGTTGGTGAAGTCTTGAGTTCTTCTCTTGAAAGCTCTCTTAAATATTCTCTTAAAAACTCATTAAAAGTTCATTAACTTCTTCAAAAGTTGGTCAAATCCCTTATATATAGTCCTTGAATTGATTTTAGATGAATATGACCATTGTAGACCATTGGAATTCGAAATATGGCTGTTGGAGCACTTTTTGGATTTAAAAAGATAGTTCTAGAATTAGTCGTTACGTGCCTTGAACAGTGATTTGAGTCAACTCGAATACATCGAGTCGGCTCGGATTCTCAATCCTTCAAAAATTGAACTCTGACCAAGTCAGCTCTTCACTCTCGAGTCAGCTCGCCTGATTGGTTTTCTCAGAATTGATTTTTCAATACTCTGGAGGAGTCGGCTCGATTTTCTATCGGGTCAACTCGATCATCTGACTGAATATTTGAATCAGCTCAAATTCTGTCGGGTTGGCTCGGTTGTTTAATTGAGAAATTATAGCTCTGGATGAGTCAGCTCGGGTTCCTTCAAGTTGGCTCGGATGACTACATGCCAGAAAACTCAGTGTCGTGCCAGAACATTGAGTCGACTCTTCTTCTTTGAGTCAGCTCAAGTGTTTTTGCCAAAAACCTTCCAAACTTTTCTAGATTTCTTCCAAAGGCTTTCAACCAACTTCAAAGGATTTCAAACTCATTCAAAGCCTAAACTAAGTAATTTAAACTTGAAAAAATATATTTAATTGGCCCATTTTCATGAATACATAGGTAATTTTTTTTTGGGCTCTACACTACATGATACTTTTTTCAAAAAATAAACTTGACATACATCAATAATTTCAGAACTATAGGAAGAGTAGTTGTTTATTTAAATCATCCTACAAAAACTTATAAAATACTTGAAAGTAGTTAGTATCAATTGCATGCTCCAATGTTTTGTTATCATCAAAATCATTCCAGGGATCAACACAAAGGCCGCATATAGAGGCCTTAAGAGCTTGCTTGCTGCATTGAGGTGGTAGGTAAAATGGTCTGACCTAGCAGATGAGGTGGCCTATAAGTAAATTGGTAGGTGAGGAGGCGAGCTACGTGGCATCCACATAGGAATGACAATTTTTGGATACATCATATGCCTCCCACTTCTAGTGGCGAGGCAACTCCTTTTCCTTGGGCATCAGAAGTAGAGGCTAATGGCTGCAGGGCTTGACATTGAACCTCCACTCTTGTGGCAAGGTTATATAGGTGGGTCGCATGTGGGCCTTGCTAATGAAGTGTGCAGGGGGTGATGTGCTCCATTTGGGTAAGGCACTAGCTAATAATGGCATGGATCACACATGACTCGAAAGAGGTCCGGAAGCATCATGTCCTGCTAGATTGTGCATATCCCTTGCATTTAATATGGCACGCATGATAGCTTTGAGTGATAATGAAGATGGTTTGTGGCTCGAAGCCATGATAGTTCATGTGAGATAACAAGCCTGTTAGGGTATAGACACATGTCCTCCGGTGGCCCATCACCAGATGCCGTGATATATGGACTGCTGTCGCAGGATAAAGGCTTTAAATAGAGGAGAGGGCCACCATTCTTCTATTTCTACCATTTGTTGATGCTAGCTTGCTTGATAGAGAAAGCCAGAGTCTTCACTGCCAAGGAAGCTTGCTGCTGTGGGAGGTGCTATGGGGAAAATGGTGAGTTTTTTCTTTCTTTCCTCTTCCTTTGCCTTTCCATTTTTGTTTCTCCATTGTATTCTTGGAATTTTGCATTGGGATCAATGGTGGTTAAAGAAACTCCTGAGGCAATCGAGTCCGTTCTGGGCAAGATAACTTGATGAAGATCTAGGAGGACTATGCTATTGCGATGTCGTTTAGGCTTGAGGTACCAGGACCTTCTAAGAGGATGACCATTGGATCAATGACCCATGTGACATTGCACGAAGATGCTCTTGGGGTTGGATTAAGGTTTCCAATTCTTGCCATTGTTGCTCGGGTGGTTCCAGGTAGCTCCTACATAGCTAGTCCCCAACACCTAGCAAATGATATCAAGTTTTTCTACCACATGATAGAAAGCGGGGAGACATCTCATGCACGAGTCTTCATATACTTCTTTCAATTGAAGCATAGTTAGCACAGATAGTGGTATGCTTCATCATGAAAGGGATATCGATTCTCAAAAGGTTCACCAAGATATATCATTGGAATGAACCATTCTTCTTTGTTTTTTCAGTGGTGACCTAGCCATTTCTGATTACCTGGAGATGTCAGAGAGGGTGAGTACTCAGGATTATTCAGAGCTATAGCTTCCAGAGAAGTGATGGTGTGGAGGTTTCAGGCAACTATCATTCTTCCATGTGATGACCTCCTATGAAAGGAGTACTTGGCAACATTGTGCCATGGGGATCTACCTACCATTGGTGAGTGCTCTTGACTTTTCTAAACTATTTCACTTTTTCTAGACTAAAGACATAAAGATCTATCTCATAGCAGACTTGTCTCTTTAGAGGGTGGAGTCAACAATCCAGGGTCCCACCTCTCCAGTAGGAGATAGGAAGGGGAAGTGGGCCCTGGATGGGCATCTTCCTCCCGTGTTGCTATTACTCCTACTGTTGAGGCAGTGAGAGTGGTTGCAGAGATTGTTGCAGCTGACGAGGCTATGGAGGTGGCCAAAGATGCTTTAGCTGTTCCTCGCGAGGCTATGGAGACCATCAACGAGGTGACCAAGATGGTAGAGATGGGCCGTGGTGTGGTTGTTGCTATGAACCAGGCCACTTGTGGGGTCTATGAGGTCCTAAACGAGGCCAGCAATGGGCATGATGGTGACATGGAAATAGTTACTACACCATCTACAAGTTAGAGAGCCCCTGGCTACAGTTACTGAGTTGAAAGAAGATGTTTTTCGATAAAAGAGTGAGGCCACCTAGCTTGGTAAGGAGTTAGTTGGGACTGATGATGTAGTGGTGATGTTGAAGAGGTCGCTTATCCAAGTTGAGGGTGGGGTGGCCAGGCTGAAGGCCTTGCTTGCTAATGAGGGTGAGGCAAATAAGCTGATGGAAGATGAAGCTAGATTACAGTGATTGCTTATTGAGGTTGAAGGTGAGGCAACTAAGAAGAGGGAGGACATGTGATACTACGAGGGTTGTTGCCAATGCAGAAGGCAAGGTGGGTAGGTTGAAAGTAGAGATAGATAAACTACAGGGACTGCTTACTGAGGCTAAGGAGAGAGTTGTTAACATCGAAAAACAATTCTGAAGAGATAGAACGAGAGATGTATCATGCGGAGAAATTTGAGAAGGAACTGCTCTCTCTTCGATATTCATCTGAGTGACTCTCTCTATTTAAAGATGGGTACAGACTCCTTAGAAAACCAAAAACCAGAGTTCTAATGTTTACAGATTCTTAGTATCTTAGTAAAAACAAAAAATGGAGTCCTAAACAGAGTTCTAAAATAGCAAGATAAAATAATGGAAGACTTTGATGAACATCTCATGATTTGCACTATCGTTTGAGTCTATCCGTTAACAAATTCCTCCCTTAAACTCCAATATCTTCCATCCTTTATTCCAATCATCATTTTGCACTTTTTGAATAACTCTTTTGGCAGCGGCTTTGTAAAGATATCCGCCACTTGGTCACGACTCGCAACGTGACTCATTCGCATATTTCCTTCCTTCACATGTTCCCGAATAAAATGAAAATGGACATCTATGTGTTTGCTTCTCTCATGGTGCATTGGATTCTTTGCCAACTCAATTGCCGATTTATTATCTACTCTAATTTCGGTTGCCTCA
Source organism: Areca catechu (assembly GCA_021397845.1). Classification (NCBI taxonomy): domain Eukaryota; kingdom Viridiplantae; phylum Streptophyta; class Magnoliopsida; order Arecales; family Arecaceae; genus Areca; species Areca catechu. The sequence goes on along the minus strand of CM038052.1, from coordinate 96,564,092 downwards.
TGTTGCTGAAGTTTTAGCTCACAAAGAAGATTTCTTAGCCATATTGCATGGCATACATACCAAGATGCTGCTACATACTCTGCCTCGCATGTTGACAATGTCACTATTGGCTGCTTCTTTGAGAGCCAAGTGAAAGCCATATCTCCCATATAGAACACATCCAGAGGTGCTTTTCTGATCATCTACATCTCCGCACCAATCACTATCGGAGTAACCCACCAGTTTGTAATCATTTATCTTCGAGTAGAATAATCCGAGTGACTTCATTCCTTTGACATACCGAAGAATTCGCTTGACAGCCTTCAAATATGAATATTTTGGTTCCTCCATGAATCGACTTGCTATGTCGACACTATATGCAATATCCGGCCTTGTGCATGTGAGATTTCGTAGGCTCCCAATTAAACTTTGATATTTGCTTGCATTTACTCGATCTCCTCCCTCAAACTTAGAGAGTTTCAAACCAAGTTCCATCAGTGTTGCTACAGGATTGCATTCCTCCATCTTATTTTTCTTCAAAATATCTTTTGCATACGCCTCTTGTGACACAAATATTCTCATTTTTCCTTATCTAATTTCAAGACCAAGGAAGTATTTCATCAACCCCATATCTGTCATCTCGAACTCCCAAGTCATAGCCTTTTTAAAGTCTTTTATTATCTTCTCATCATTTCCTATGAATATAAGATCATCAATGTAAAGAGCAACAAAACAACAAGTTACCTTTTTCTTTCTTTATGTACAATGCATGCTCATATGGACACTGGATAAACCCGTTCTTCTTGAAGTAGGTGTCAATAGGGGTGTTCCATGCTCGAGGTGCTTGCTTCAGCCCATATAGTGCCTTCCTTAACTTCAACACCTTTTGTTCTTTCCTGGCTTTCATGTATTCGGGTGGTTGCTCCACGTATACTTCCTCTTCAAGCACACCATTTAAAAACACTGATTTTACATCCATTTGATAGATTGGCTACCTGAATTGGGCTACTTGGGATATAAGAAGCTGTATTGTTTTCATTCTTGAAACTAGAGCAAAGACTTCATCACAGTCAATTCCCGTCTTTTGCCTATAGCCCTTTGCAACTAGCCGGGCCTTATACCTTTCTATCTCACCTTGGGGATTCATCTTTTTTTTATATACCCATTTCACTCCTATAGGTTGATATCCTTTCAGCAACTCCACCAGGTCCCAAGTTCCATTTCTTTCAATTGCCTTTATCTCTTCATCCATTGCTTCTTGACATTTCTTATCTCTTACTGCTTCTTCAAAACAAATATCTTCGGTATCTGCTAGAAGATATACCAAGTGAACTTTGCTTGTTGATTCGTATAAATCTTGCAGGCTTCGCATCCTTGATTGTCTTGGTTCTCTATCATCATCAGATGTTGGTGGGCTTGACGGTATGATTATTGGTGCAGTAGTTGAGGATTCTCCTTTTTCTTCCTCTTGCACTACCTCCTTTTGGTTGTTCCAATCCCATGCATCTTCTTCATTTATTTGTACATCTCAGGTTATCACCACCTTCTTTTCAATTGGATCAAATAATTTGAAAGCTTTTATCTTCTCGTCATACCCGATGAACACGTACTTCTTGCTCTTATCATCTAGCTTGGTTCTTCTTTGATCCGGTACATGTGTGTAGGCCACACTACCAAATACTTTAAAGTGTGATACAGTTGGTTTCAGTCCGCTCCAAGCTTCCTGCGGTGTTTGATCTAATTTTGCATGTGGGCATCGGTTTTGCACATACACTGCACATTTTATCACTTCTGCCCAAAAATCTTTTGGCATGTCTTTGGTCTTCAACATTGACCAAACCATGTTAAGAATGGTCTGATTTTTTCTCTCGACCACACCATTTTGCTGAGGTGAGTAAGGTGCGGTTAAGAATCTCTTGATCCCATGTTCCTTGCAATAGCTTGTGAAGGCAGTTGACGTATACTCTCCACCTCTATCTGACCGTAAAGCCTTGATATAAAAACTTGTTATCTTCTCTACTAACACCTTGAATTTCTTGAATACCTCGAGCACCTCGGACTTCTCTTTTAGAAAATAAACCCACGTTTTTCTTGTAAAATCGTCAATGAATGTGAGAAAGTATCTCTTTTCACTGAATGACTTTAGTGTGATTGGGCCACATATGTTGGTGTGTACTAACTCAAGAGGATGCCTTGCACGATATTGCTCACCTTTTGGAAAAATACTCTTTGCTTGCTTGCCGAGTACACATCCCTCGCAAAATTTTCTGGTGTAGTCTATGTCTGGTAGCCCATGGACAATATTCTTCTTTGCTAACTTTCTTAGGCCATCGTAATGAGAGTGTCCAAGTTGTAAGTGCCATAGTAAAGCTTTATCTTCTATGTTGACTTGCAAACATTTTTCTCGGATGTTCCTTAGGTTGAGTTTGAACATCCGATTCTCGGTCATCTTCATATGTGCAAGCAACCGGCCTCTTTTGTCCTTCAAGTGCAACATCAGGTCTTTCATGAAAATCAAATATCCCTTCTCTAACAATAGCCCCATGCTGAGGATATTACTCTTCATATCGAGCACATAATAAACATCTTTAATAGACCCTTCTTTACCATTCATTTCAGAAAAACAAATTTTATCTCGGCTTTTGACTTGAACCTTCGACACGTCGCCAAATGACACGTGCCCATCTTCTACTTCTTGTATCTCCACAAAGAGGTGTTTATGCCTGCTCATGTGATTACTAGCACCGGTGTCGAGATACAACATTGTATCATTGTCAGGAGCAGTGTCTTTATAGGTCATCATGAGAACATCGTCATCTCTTATCTCCTCTTTTGCGACTAGATTCTTGTTTTCTTCCACTCTTTTTTTGGAATAGCACTATTTTGCATAGTGTCCATACTTGCCGTAGTTGTAGCATTCGACATTTTGATGATATGACCGGCCACCTCTTCCATGACCGCATCCTCGGCCATGCCAATTCTGTTGGTTTGGCTAGCCCTTTTCTTTGAAGTTGTCTCCATGTCCGCGACCTCTACTGCGATCAACACCACGACCACCATGGCCACCATGGCCGTGACCCCTTCCTTGATTTTGGTGTGCATACATCACCTTGTCCTCTTTGATAGTTGCCTTAGTTTGTAAGGCCTCCTCGAGCAGCTCTTGTTTCTTTTTCTTCTTCCGTTGTTCATGTGCTTCAAGTGAATTGGCAAGATCATCGATGGTCATCTCTTCCAAATTCCTTGATTCCTCGATAGCGCATACAACATTCTCAAAATTCTCGATCAATGACTGCAGAATCTTTTCAACAACCCTTGCATCGGTTAGGATTTCTCCATTGTGTTTGAGTTGATTTACCACCATCTGCACATGCATGATATAGTCAGACACTCCTTCTAACTCCTTCATCTTCATGGCCTCCAACTCACCTCATAAAGTTTGAAGCCGCATTTGTTTAACTCGGTCGGCGCCTTTAAAGACCTTTTGCAAAATCTCCCATGCTTCCTTTGAAGTTGTTGCTTCAGCAATCTTCTTGAAACCCAACTCATCCACCGCTTGGAACAAGAAATAGAGAGCGGTCTTGTCTTTCATACACATTTCTTTCAACACCTTTAATTGATTTGCCATCATGTTATCAGTATCTTCTGGCTCTATGTAGCTATTCTCGACTACATCCCATGCATCTTGTGCACCGAGCAACGCACGCATTCGAATACTCCAGTTATTGTAGTTCGACTTCATGAGTCGAGGCAGTGGCATCTACCCCAGCGATGTACTCCCAAACTTCATCATGGCTTAAGAAACAGTATCACCTAGGCTGCTTTCCAACTCAGTCCCACCTGCTTAATGCTAGCCAAGCCTGATTTCCATTTGCTCTCTAACCAGTGTCCCCGGTGGTCGAGGGTTCGAAATTTTTGATTTTGTTTCTGTTTAGGATGTTGGGCCGAGTCGATTGAGCTCTTCAAAAGGGTTGAGAAAGTAGAGAGGGGTGGAAGATATGTATAGGGATCGAGGAGTGAGAGGGTCAAAGTTGGAGATCGGCTCGCTCGATCGAAAGCGGATTAATGATGCCTTAGACAAGCAGCTGGAGAAGTCCTCACCATCGACTTCCAGGGGGTTGAATGGGAGGAAGAGGAGTGTCGGACCACCACCGGGACCAACAATTTGCTCCTCTTTCCAAGAACAAATGCTCTGGATGGTCCCCGTCGGCCTGGTCCTCCTCGGCAGACCGCTTCTCGCATGGCTCTCCGTATGCACCGCCGGTACCTAATAAGGGAGGCCGGTGCATGGTGGAACAGGGTGCCACAAGCTCTGATACCAAATTGTTAACATCGAAAACCAATTATGAAGAGATAGAACGAGAGATGTATCACACGAAGAAATTTTGAGAAGGAACTGCTCTCTCTTCGATATTCGTTCGAGAGACTCTCTCTATTTAAAGATGGGAACAGATTCCTTAGAAAACCAAAAACTAGAGTTCTAATTTTTACAGACTCTTGGTATCTTAGTAAAAACAAAAAACAGAGTCCTAAACAGAGTTCTAAAACATCAAGATAGAATAACGAAAGACTTTGACGAACATCTCACGATCTGCATTATCGTTTGAGTTTATCCGTTAACAAGAGTATCCTTCACCAAAGGCCACATCTCTAAAGTTGCTATTGAGGCCATGGAGGTCTTTCGAAGGGGAGAGGATTTTCACTGAGAGCTCTTGGAGTCCTATCGGGATGCTTATGCTAAAGGTGTGTGGTGGCATGAAAAGAAGATGGCGAAGCATTGCTTGGGCATCAATCTTACCATACTGTCCTCTGGGGAATCGTTCACTGACAATGAGTTTGATGGCTTCGATGCTGGTGAGAGTGGTGAAGCGAAGTCATCTACCCCATAGCTTTTGCCTTCTTATTTTGCTTTTGATCTTTCTTCTCTTTGTAAATAGACCATTGAGTTTACTATACTCAGGGTTCATTCGAGAAGAAATAAAGTAGTCTTTTGTCCTCCTTTTATATGTACCTTTTTTTAAAAAACACTTGGACACAAAGCTCTATATCTTGTTTATTATTTGTGCAGAAGATGAAGTTCTTGAAGAAGGAACTAAACGCTGTGTTGAAAGTCCTGTTGCCAAAGAAGAAGAAGAGAGAAGATAGCAACGACGATGAGGCAACAGTGGAGAAGGTTACTGTAGTGGAAGAGTGGAGAGAGCTTCTCCTCCTATGGGTTTTGCCCTCACCGCACCGATGCTGGAATCTCTCTTCGGGTTCACTAAAGCCAACCCCGAGATCAAGGCAGGAATCGATGACCAGCCTATTGAGGTGGGAGAGGTTGCTAAACCGAGGTAGAATTTGAGAGCTATCCTGTTGAAGAGGATGTGGCCAACCTAGAGGAGGGGAAACCTCTACATATGTTGGGCTTGTCGGGACTCTCTTCGGTGATAGAGCACACTCTATGAGCAAGGGAGGTGCAGTCAAGTGGGGATGATGTCCCAATGGAAGCTACTGATAAACATAGAGGAGTGGGCATAGTCATAGCCAGTTTTTTTGTGATCGTGGTGGAAGTAAGGTCTCTAATGGTAGCGGAGGTGTCTCCTAATAGTCTGGCTTGCAGAGAGGAGTCACTGATTGCTATTGTGCCAATGTCTTCTATAAGGACACTTGCACCCCTCTAGGCAGGCGAGGAGGGTGACTTGGGCATTACAGAGGCTGGCAAACTTACATTGGTGGTTGCCGTGATGCCACAACACATATCAATGGAGGAGGGTTGCATCGATGAGGTAAGCGACATATCTCCATGAGGTTGTAGTTACAACCATTGCTGTATGTTGACACTTTCAGTACTATAGATGGGATTTGTGCTCAGGTATTAGAGTGCTTTGTTGCCAGTAGTGAGGTAACACCTATAAAGGAGGTTGCTCGTGTAGAGGAGGTGCTAGTCATCATCAAGGAAGGTCGGGCTTGGGCTGAACTGGAGTGGAGTATAGTCGAGAAGCTTCGCCAAGGCCTCGCACAGGAGCTCAGCAATCTTTTTATAAAAAATAAGGAATTGGAAAGAGAGCCAGCTACTGTTTACTAGGAGCTGGTGAGGTTGAGAGGAGGTGGCTCTTGTACACTCGGAGCACCTTCGAGGATCGCCACTAGCTATGGAACCCATATGGGAGCTAGCATGACACAAGGCTCCGCTAATAGGGGAACCCAGATAGCTGCTGGCAACAACACTGAGGTCCTACGCTCTTATCCCTACTTGGGGTTGACTAGTGATGGTGAGGGTGAAGGATCGAAACACCAAACAAGTGACCTCTTCTGAAGAAATTGGGCACACACAAATGTCTAGAAAAGATGTTTTCTGTTGCTTTGAAAACTGGGTTTAAAACAGAGCAACTTGGCCTTGGAAAAGTTTTAGAAAGAGAGGAAAATGGCACACACAAGTTTCAATAAGAGAAACTTCATTCAACACCCAGATTTTTTGTACAACATATAGACCAACACTCAAAACTAAAACTCTCACTATATTCTTTTTTTTTTACAGGGAAGAAGAAGAAAAAAACACACCCATAACTTCACACGACTTCCATCTAATAACTATTCAGTAACAAATCTGAACATAACTACTATGCAGTAACTTCCTAACCACATAACCCACTGCTGAAATTGGACTAGGATCTGAAATTTGGTGTTGATGTTTGAATCACATCTCCTACATCCTCCCTTGATTCAAACTCCATAAACCCAACATGCTTCTTAATCTTCTAAACTTGTTTTCTGGGAGAGCTTTAGTAAGAATGTCAGCAACCTGTTCATCAGTTCTACAAAACTCCAAATTGATTTCTTTCTTTTCAACCTGCTCCCGAATGAAATGATATTTAATTTCTATGTGCTTTGTACGCCCATGAAACACAGGATTATAGGCTAAGGCTATAGCAGAATTGTTGTCACAAAATAATGTTGTAGCTTCTCTTTGTTTCTCTCCCAGGTCCTTTAAAATTCTTCTCATCCAAATACATTGACATGCAACCGCTATTGAAGCAATATATTCAGCTTCCATGCTAGATAAAGCTGTTGTTGCTTGCTTTTTTGAAGTCCAAGAAATCATCCCTGAACCAAGTGACATACAGTACCCTGTTGTACTCTTCCTATCTTCAGTATAATTTGCCCAGCTGCTATCACAAAACCCAATCAGTCTGAAATCATTCACTTTAGTGTACATTATCCCCAAATCTTTTGTTCCAACAACATATTTTAGAATTCTTTTAGCTGCTCCAAAGTGATGATCAGTTGGATTATGCATAAATCTTGAAACATAATTTACAGCATACATAATATCTGGCCTTGTGTGTTTAAGATAAATCAAACCTCCAATTAAGCTTCTAAACTTCTTTTCATCCACTTTTCTAGATTCATCATCCTTCAGCAGTTTGTCATTAAAGTTCATAGGTGTCATTGCAGGAGCACATTTATGCATCTAGAATTTTTTTAGCAAATCATTTGCATATTTTTCTTGAGATAGAAAGATTCCAGTAGAAGTTTGCATTACCTCCATTCCAAGAAAGTACCTCATGCTTCCCAAGTCTGTTATGTCAAACTCAGACATCATTTCCTGCTTAAAAGTCTTCATTAAAGATGCTGAATTTGCAGTGAAAATTAAATCATCAACATACACATAGATAATAATGATCTCTGATTTGTTTTGAAGTTTTTTAAAAAGAGTAGGTTCACTTTTACTCCCTTCAAACCCTTTTTCCAAGAAATACTTACTGATCCTGCTATACTAGGGTCTTGGAGCCTGTTTTAAACCATACAAGGCTTTCTTCAACTTGTAAACTTTCCTTTCTTGTCCACAAATTTTAAACCCTTCTGGTTGTTCAACATAAACCTCTTCTTCTAATTTTCCATTTAGAAATGCTGATTTGACATCAAGTTGAAAAACATTCCACTGATTTTGTGCTGCCATAGCTAGGATAATTCTAATGGTTTGAATTCGTGCAACTGGGGAGAAAGTTTCAAAATAATCTATACCTGGCATCTGAGCATACCCTTTGACTACCAACCTTGCCTTGTGCTTTACTAGTGAACCATCAGCATTATACTTAGATTTGAACACCCATGTCAGCCCAATTTCTTTCTTTTTAGCTAGCAGATCAACCAGTTCCTAGGTTTGTTTTTTCTCAATCATTTCTATTTCTTCCTTCATTGCTTTCTTCCACACTTCTTGCTTAGAGGCTTCCTCATAATTCATAGGTTCAGCTATAAAACATACCAATTAATAGCTTTCATAGATATCATTCAAACTTATGAATTTTCTGGATGAGTGTTCAGATTGCACTCCACCGTTACTTGATTGCACACCACTATCATTTGATTCAGTATCAACTCCTCTTTCTGAGATTCTGTTTCCACTGATATTAGGAACATTTATCACTTTCTTCTCTTGCATATTCAATGGCTTAGACACAGCATCTGCAGTCCAATCCCAAGCACTTCTTTCATCAAATACAACATCTCTGCTAATTTCTAATTTCCCTGTCACTGGATCATACAGCCTATACCCTTTTGTTTCACTGGAGTATCCAATGAAAATACATTTCTTGCTTTTGTCATCAAGCTTTCTTCTTTTCTCCATAGGTATGTGAGCATAGGCAATGCACCCAAATATTTTCAGATGTGTTGCAGATGGCCTGAACCCAAACCATGCTTCAAATGGTGTCTTGCTGTCAACTGACTTTGTAGGAGACATATTCAGCAAATACACAGCTGTTGCCACTGCTTCTGCCCAAAGAAATTTAGGAAGTCCTCTTGCTTTTAACATACATCTAGCCCTTTCCATAATTACCCGATTTTTTCTTTCTGAAATTCCATTTTGTTGAGGAGTGTATGCTACTGTGAGTTGTCTATGAATGCCATGGAATTTGCAAAATGAAGTGAACTGGTTAGAGGTAAATTCCCCACCTCTATCAGTTCTCAATGCTTTCAATGGAAACCTGATTGCTTCTCAACAAGAGTTTTAAACTGAACAAACACATTAAATACTTTTGATTTTTCTTTTATGAAATACACCCATGTCATTCTTGTTGCATCATCTACAAAAATCAAAAAATACATTCTTTTATTTAGTGATGGTACACTCATTGGTCCACAAATGTCCAAATGAACCAGTTGTAATGGGTTTTCAGCTCTCCAGGTTTTTCTTTTTCCAAATGGAAGTCTTTGTTGCTTCCCAAAAATACATTCTTTACAAGGCTTCTCATCTAATTCCAAAATTTTAGGTAGGCTTAAAACTAATTTGTTTTTACCCAAGTATTGCAGGCTTTTGATATTAAGGTGTCAAAATCTCATGTGCCACATTGAAGTATCATTGATGGATTCAGCTTTCAGAATCTCGGTCCCAAAATCTAACAAACATATAGGGTACATATTATTTCTTGTCCGATTGTAGGTGGATATCAAATTTCTGGTTTCCTTCTTGTAGATCATACATTTGTCATCATCAAACACAACATAAAAACCTTGATTTACCAATTGACTAAGGCTAATTAAATTTTGTGCCAAACCAGGAACATACATGACATATTTTAACAACTTAGCTTCAGATTTAAATTTCACTGAAACTACTCCCATTCTAGCTGCATTCACAAGTCTGTTGTCACCCATTTTCACACCTGAGTTTATTGATTTATCTAACTTCACAAATAGGAACTTGTTTCCGGTCATGTGGTTACTACAACCACTGTCTAAGAACCATATTTCATCACAACATTCTAGAGAAGACAAGCAAGTTAGAAACAGGGTATCACTTCTAGCTTTATCTTCTTTTTCATGGTTTTTTTCTTGGTAATTTGCTTGATTAAATTTTTTATTCCAGCAATAGGCTTTAATATGACCAAGTTTATCATAGTGATGACATTTTAGAGGAGTTTAGAATTTGTTACCAGGATTCTGTGAAAAACTCGGGTAACTTTGGTTATTGAGAAACCTTCCTGAAGCTCTACCTCTTCCTCTGCTTCTGAACCTTCCTCTTGAATGACCATCCCTGCCATATCCTCTACAAGATCTGGGAGGTTGAACATCAGATGAAGCGTTATCACTTCCCTTTTCAGTCAACTTCACCTGGAGCACTTGTTCCGTGACAGCCTCAACTCTTGCATTCAGCCATTCTTCATGGGCCTTCAAGGAGCCAATTAGACTGTTGAAAGAGAGCTGTGACAGGTCTTTTGATTCCTCAATTACAGCAACAATGTGATCGAATTTAGGTGGTAGACTCTTCATAACCTTTTCAACAATCATCTGCTTAGACATATTTTTTCCCAAAGACCTTGTTTGATAACTATCAAACTTACACGAGTGGAAAAGTCTTGAATTGACTCTATGTTCTTCATCAGAAGGGACTCAAATTCCCTTCTTAATGCTTGCAATCTCACCATAATTACTTTATCCGAGCCTTTAAACTCCTCTTTCAAGATATCCCAGGCATTCTTAGATCTGGTTGCTCCCATAATTTTCGGGAAAACATCTTCATCAACAGCTATTTGAATGAAGAACAAGGCTTTGCTGTCTCTCTTCTTGTTCTCCTTCAACTCGGCTCGCTGTGCTGCAGTAAGCTTTTCTTCTTCTTCATTGAATCCACCTTCCACCAATGGCCACAACTCATTCGACATGAAAAATGTCTTCATCTTCAAACTCCACGAGTCATAATTCTCTGCTTTGAGAATGGGAAGCATTTGCTGTGAAATGCTGATAGAACCAATGCTTGTTGCCATCTTCAACCAAAAACCGATATTACAAACATAATCGATCCATTTCCTTACTTCTAACTTAGCTCTGATACCAAATTTAAAGGATCGAAACACCAAACAAGTGACCTCTTCTAAAGAAACTGGGCACACACAAACATCTAGAAAAGATGTTTTATATTGCTTTGAAAACTGGGTTTAAAATATAGCAACTTGGCCTTGGAAAAGTTTTAGACAGAGAGGAAAATGGCACACACAAGTTTCAATGAGAGAAACTTCATTCAACACCCAGATTTTTTATACAACATACATACCAACACTCAAAACTAAAACTCTCACTATTTTTTTTTTTTACAGGGAAGAAGAAGAAAAAAACACACCCACAACTTCACACGACTTCCATCTAATAACTGTTCAGTAACTAATCTGAACATAACTACTATGCAGTAACTTCCTAACCACATAACCCACAGCTGAAATTGGACTAGGATCTGAAATTTGGTGTTGATGTTTGAATCACATCTCCAACAGAGGGTGACGGGCAGGAGCCTCACAAGGCAGGCATATTATCTGGCACCATCGATGAGGCTAGTAAAAGAGAAATGCTTCTTGGGCTAATTGTGCTGTCCTGCCAATGAAGCTGACATGGAGGAGGGCAAAATAGTTTGTCCTACAGTAGGTGATGTAGCTGGGAATGGAGAAAGGTCATGGAGGATGTGATGGTTCGATTGAGACCATGCAAAACTAGTATAGGAGATAGACTCCCTTCTGAATGTCATTGATCTCTTTAGTGTGTTATGCTTCTGAAAAGAAGCAATTTTGCATGGCATTTGGCTGAAGCTCTAGTGGGGCAGTTCGAGGCTCTTCACAAGGCTACTCATCTAAGGGCTGCACTAAGAGAGAGGTCTAGGTTCGGAGCTACTAGGTCGATGGTGCATCATCGAGACATGACCTCCTCGAATATCGAGGTGATCAATTGCTTTGAGCGGGGATTTGCATGCTACGAGCTGATTCTCTGCATGCATTACTTAGAGATCAGGCCTTCCATTGAATCTCTTATCCCTGTAAACACCTCTATAGAGGAGAGGATAGAGATTATAAGATCTAGTGAGAAAGGTTCTTGAAAGAGCTTGATTCCTGTTATGCATCATCTCTATTTCAATGAAGAACTCCTATTCCTTTGTAATGCTTTGTCTATCTTTCCTAATAACTCTATATGTAGTTGATGTGTTGTCCATGGGAGAGCATTGCTGCATGAATCTTAGGATGTCCTTGACCTCCTGATGCTTGATCACCATCTTGGAGAGGTGAGGTGATTTGGTTTGCCCCCTAATCACAAGGTGCCATTTGGCCTAGTGTGCCACTTGATGTGGACCTGTCTTTCAAGGAAGACTAGCTAGTTATGCATCTCTGTGCCTCATGTATAGCATTGCTTTGATTGGGCCATAGGGTTCATAAATGCACTACCACCCAAGGGATGCCAATCTTGGGTAGGGCGTCGAGTGCTTCACATTCTATTTCTGGGGAAGACCAGATATCTGGTTGAAGTGATGCAGATACCTATTGAGTGCTAGTTGGTTTCTAGTTCAGTGACCTTTCCTTTGGCCTCTCTATAAATTGAGGGCAAGGGAGATCAATCTTTGTCAAGTTCCACTAGGGCTCTAGCAATCAGAAGGATGCAAAACCCTTAGTTGAGCTTCTCTGAAGATGGTGTTGTTGAGTTCTTCTTCTTAAAGGAAGGATTCTCCCCTTGGTAGGAATCTTTGCCTTATGGGAGTGTTGGTGGACACCTTTGGCATGGAAGGTATTGGAAATGGTCAGTGATGTAGCCCTTGAGATATGGCTATTATCGATCGGAGAGCAGAGTTGGAGGAGGGATGATGATTGCTTGCTTCATCTTCCTTCTCCATCCCTATAGTGATCCATCTTAGCATTCGATGACTGGCGAGCCTGTAGTGGATGCATCTCCAGGAACTCGCCTCATTCGATGACTGGTGAGTCTACATGAGAGACATGGAAGGATGGCTTCTCGACATTGGGATGCAGTCCTGGACCATGTGAAGCTGGACCTGACCTTTTGTAGAGAGGTAGCCAGGTCAGAGTAGAGGTAGCTTCAGGAATGTTACCTTGCTCAATAGTTGGTGGGCCCACACCGTGGCCATGGTAGAGGTTGTTTTTGGTGCCATCGATATCACATGATATTTTCATCTCCATCTTTGATGGGTGAGGCCTTGCAATGCCTATGGGCGAGGCCTTGCAATGCCTATGGGCGAGGCCTTGCAATGCCTATGGTCTGCCTCCACATTTTGCATACCGGCCAAGTTATTAGAGTGCGACACACATCTTCTCTTTCCTGACTGGTTTCGTCTTCGTGCTTCTCTGATGGGTCTAGGGGGCTCTTCAGCATAGCTTTTCCAAGATGATCCTCTTCTTGCTAGCATGAAGTATTAAAACAATTCTGGAGTTTTAGGGAGCTGTGTCCCGACCCTTTATGGCTATTGTAACCCATCCTCCATTCGCCTTTTAAGGCATCTTTGAAGCTATGTAATTCAGTTGCAGAGTCACAAATGCGTGTAACCAAATTTTGAGTTAATGAAATGAGAACTCCATTTTTAATATTCTCGTACGTGCTCTAGATGTGCTTTCTTTTTGAATGCCTTTACTATTCTGCACTCTTCATGCTAGGCTCCAGTCCATTGACTGAAGGATTTCCCACTTGTTGAGGCTCCAAGAGATATGAAATAGCTTTGCCCATAAATGCTATCCTTAAGAAAGCTGAATGACCATGTACATGTATGTGTTTTCCATACAACATATGATAGAAAGCGTAATAATCCTGCCTAGGGGAAGGAATTGCCTAGGACTTTTAGAATAGAGGGTTCACTAACCCTGCCTAGAATGCAAAGCTCATCCAGGGCTTAGAATAAAGGGTTCGCCAACCCTGCCTAGGGTGCAAGGCTCATCTAGGACTTTAAAATATAGGATTTACTGACCCTACTTGGGATGCGAGGCTTACCTAGCACTTAGAATAGAGGGTTAGCCAACCCTATTTGGAATATAAGGCTTGCCTAGGACTTAAAATAGGAGGTTTGCCAACCCTACCTAGGGTGTGAGGCTCATCCAGGACTTTAGAATAGAAGATTTGCTAACCTTATCTGGGATATAAGGCTCACTCAGGACTTTGAATAGAGGGTTTGAGGTTGTTCAATGTTTGAGCAGATGTTGTTCCCCCTTACCATGTGCATGCAGGGCTTTGAAAGTGGTCCAAACAGATCACTCTGACCTTTGTGTACCACATCAAAGTGCACCATCCATGGAGAAAGAGGGTCCTCTGGCTCGAGCAGGAACTTCCCTCTATCTTGCAACTAGTAAGATGCCAAAGGGATTAGATTATCTTATTCGAGGACTTGAGACCTTTCCAGTCCTCCCTCGAGAGCCCAATTATTTAATGGTGAACTGCCATGCTTGGAAGTCTAGTCGCTAGACCACTAACCAAAGCTTTAAAAATGGGTAACTACCATACCTAGGAGTTTGATCAAAGGATCACTTGCTAGGGCTTTGAAGGTTTGTTAAGCCTCTACCTAGGGTGTGAAGCCCACCTAGGTCTTGTGCCTAGGAGTTTGATCGAAGGATAGCTTACCATGGCTTTGAAGGTTTGTTAAGCCTTCTCTTAGGGCATAGAGCTCACCTAGATCTTGTGCTAGGAGTCTGATTGAAGGATCACTTACTAGGACTTTGAAGATCTATTAAGCCTTCACCTAGGGTGTGGAGCTTGCCTAGATCTTGTGCCTTGGAGTTTGATTGAAGGATCACTTGCTGAGGCTTTAAAAGTCTATTAAGCCTTTGCCTAAGGTACAAAGCTCACATAAATCTTGTGGCTTGGAGTCTGATTGAAGGATCAGTTACTAGGACTTTAAAGGACTGTTAAGCCTTCACCTAGGATGCAGAGCTCACCTAGGTCTTGTGCTATAGAGTCTAATTGAAGGATTGCTTGCCAGGGTTTTGAAGGACTATTAAGCCTCTGCCTGGGATGCGATGCTCACCCAGGTCTTGTGAGTGTGTCCCCATCTTTGTAAGCTAGAAGTTTGGCACTTGTCTTGCACAAGAAAGGGAAGCAGCATCATAGATGAGGTCAACTCATAAATAAAAGAGAGACTTTATTGATAATAAGGCTAGAGATTATTGGAGTTCAAAGTGTGAGAGAAAGGTATCCCATCCAACCATTCCAGATAATAGGTGCCAAAGTGTATACCTTGGGTGACATGGTAAGGTCCTTCCCAATTAGATGAGAGCTTCCCTTGCTCGGTCAATTGGCTGACTGTGGCCTTCTTGACCACTAGATCACCTGGTCGAAAATGCTTCTATTTGACCCTGGAGTTAAAGTAGCAAGCTACTCATTATCAGTGGATCACCATTTTGATTTGGACCTTCTCCTAGATTTCTTCAAGAAGGTTGAGGTTCGTTCTAAGATCTTTAGAGTTCCAGTATTCATCATAGGCTTTGACCCTATAAGAGGCCAAGCTTAGCTCCAATGGGACAACTGCTTTGGTTTTGTAGGCAAGGTTGAATGGGGTTTCCCCGATATGTCATCCAGTAAGCCCACAGGACATTATGTAGCTCATCCATCCAAAATCCCTTGGTTTTGTCGAGGCAGGTCTTTAGACTATGCAAGAATGTGCAGTTGGTAACTTCCACGTCTCCATTTGTTTGCGAGTGCACGATAGAGATATATCGATGAATAATCTGTAGGTTCTTGCAAAACTTCTCAAAGGATGCATTATCGAATTGCTATCCATTATCGGTAATGATCATTTGAGGTAAGCTGAACCGACACACAATGAATTTCTAGATGAAGCTATGAGCTTCTTTCTCTATGATCTGATAAGGGTTCTATTTCTATCCATTAGGTAAAGTAGTCAATGATGATAATGAGAAACATTATTGCCCAGAGGCCTATAAAAATGGCCCTAAGATGTTAATCCCCCATTGAGCAAAGGGCAAAGGGGAGTCGATCGATGCTAGAGGTGCTGATAGCTAGTGCTAAAATTGGCATGACATTTATAGTAGTCATAGCATTGCACGAACTCGATGGCGTTTGCATGGATATTAGGATAGTAGTATCCTTGTTAAAGGATTTTGTATGCTAGGGCTTGCCTACCAAGGTGGCTTCCTCATATGACTTCATGGACCTCGCATAGGGCATAGCTAGCCTCTGCGGGTCGGAGGCAACACAAGAGTGGCAATGAATAAGATCCCCAATATAGCTTCCCTTCTATCATGAAATATTGGACCGAGTGGTTCTTGATCCGGTGAGCCTCAGCTCGGTCCTCAGGCAACTATCCATCTCTCAGGTACCACATCAATGGATCCATCTAGTATGGCTCACATTCTACTTGCATCATAGGGATAGATTCACCCTCAATGCTAGGCTTATCCTGGTTTTCCACATATGCCTCTCTATGGATTTCTGGGTACTCTGTGGTCACTAGCTGTGATAATAGATTTATCCGAGAGTTCTCTATCTTGGTATCAATCTCAAAAGAGGAGAAAGGAGTTATCTCTTTTACCTTCTATAGATCTCTCCATGGTAAGAGCTTTTGCCTTGTACTCCCCATGAACCTGGCCTACAACCAGCTGGGAGTCACAAAAGGCTTTGAGATGTTGTATCCCCAGCTTGTAGGCTAGTCTTAGCCCCACTAGAAGTACTTTGTACTTGGCTTCATTGTTCAAGGTCTTGAAGCTGAAACTGAAGGCTTACTTTGCAAAAACACCATCTAGGCTAGCAAGGATCATTCCGGCTCTTAAGCACCCTGCATTAGATGCTTCATCGACATACAATGTCCATGGGTCACTCGTTGGGATAGGGGCTACAGCTTTTGCTTTTATCTCCATCTCAACCTCCTCTGAGAGTGTGCACTCCATAAGGAAATTGGCTAATGCATGTGCTGTTGGGAAATGTGTCCTAAAGCCAATTGTCTACTGTAGACAGTTGTACATTTGATATAATTGTATATGAATTATATTATTGAATAAAATATTTATTCTGGTAGTTCATCACTAAATGATATAATTGTATATGATATAGAGAGGATATATCATATAGTCCTAAAATTGTTCGTGACCAAATGATATACTTATTTCAGGATGATAGTATATCAAGTATAGGTCGTTGTGTGCTATAGTCATTGGTTGTCCTCTTAACTAAGGAGTGTGGAGATATTAGTATGGCATGCAGATGTTTGTTTGACATTTCATCGAACGTGACCCGTCTGTACTTTTTTTGCCTAGAGTTTTTGATATGGATGTAGTTATCCCTCAGACATGAGAATGTCATGGTAGCTAGCGAGCACTCACTGTATTTTGGTGCTGGACTATCTTGATTTCTAATCCAGGGATAGAAGGTTTCTGGGTGCAATTAAGTACTCATGTAGCAGTGATCGGATCAAGATGGGATTGACCCCTCCAAAGTGTTTGGAGCAGATATCTTACTGTGTTTCAATTTAGCAAAATCTTGGCCAGGATAGTCTCTGTAAAGTGTTACAAGACTTGTGAGGTTGAGACACATTATTGATAGACTTTATGGGTTGGGCAGTTTAACCCTAAGTCTTCCTGAGCATTGAGGTCAAAGGGATTAATTACAGGATTTCCATACCTCCTGGTTCTTGATTGTTGCTCTGCAACTTCGACCTATCCGGACGTCGGGTGTCATTGCTAGATGGTAACTTTGACTAGTATTGGAAATGTTCCAGTGCTACCGGCTTAGTATTCGAACTTATGGCGTCATACACCATAGGGGTTTCTACTTGATTTAGTGATCGGAGAATGATTGGAAATCGTTCGTGGACTCACAAAGGAAAAGTATTTTTCTTTACCCTAGTGTCGATACTTGATATTCTTAAAGGTGTCGACACTTGTTGATTTCGCAAGTGTAGACACTTGATGTCACAAAAGTTGTGACATAAAACTTTTTACTAAAAGTTGGTGATGCATGGAGGTGAATTAAGTAATGTGATTTCTTGATAGCCCAATTTGATTGAGCTATAAAAATTTGGAACGAATCAAATGGGATTTGGTTCAAAATCGGTTTGGGTCCAATTAGGTTGAACCCAATGTATGCACACTTGACCCAATTGATCTCAGTTATGAACTGAAATTAATTGAGACATTAATCTGAATTTAAATAGATTTAAATTCAATTTTGGGGAGTTATATAACCTCCCATGACTATAACTTCCCATAACCACCCATAACCCCTCTATAACCACCCATAACTCCCCACTCTCCCTCTCCCTCTCCACCTATATGATGGGCTGAAATGGGAGGACAAAAATAACTAATAATTCTGCAAAGAAATGCTAGAAAAATTAAAAGGGAGGAAAGGGAAGAAACTAAGAAAGGTTCTAGGTTTTGTATGGGTGTGAGGACTTTGGAAAAAGAGTATGCATGTTTGTACCTAGTGATCTAGGTCTTGGGATTGAGTGTTTGGGAAGGCTTTCAACATCTCATTCTCCACCTCTTGAGTTTCTTCATTCATTCGAAGAGTCCGGCATCAAAAGAAGAAAAGGAGTCCCGATCAAATTGTTCCACAACAAGCTAGCACTTGGAGTGGATGTGGATCTTGAAAGAGCCCCGGTGTGAACCACCTGTAGAGACTGGACATGTGTGCGGCTAAGCAGAGATCTTCTACCTCCTCCTAGATCTTTCGCAGCGGAGAGCGTCTTCACTTCATACGAGGTATGGTTTTACATATAGAGATAAGTTGCTTTGAAAGCTGTTCATAACATAAGTTCATGATTTCATAGTTTATATTACTCATTCATGCAAGATCTTGGGCTAAGTAGCATAGAAAAGTTCTAAAAGCATGCTTAGATTAAATGTTAATCTTCTTTATTATGCTTCCACTGTATATTATTTTGAAAAAATTTTAAAATAGAAAGTATGCTCGCTACAGTTTTCCTTTCAATTGGTATCAGAGCAACAAGGTTGCTCTAGCATGAATGTTTAGTATAAACATTATGAAATCATTTTAATTTTATACGAGTACTTGGATTGAGTGCCATTGTGAAGGACTCATGAAGAAGAAAAAGAAAAGAATAAGTAAAGATTAAAATATTTTGATCTTTATTATGTTCTAAATTTTAAGTCATAAAATGTTTTAGAAATGTTCTAAAGTTAGTTTATGATTGTTATGTTAAATAGTTTAACATAAAATTCAAGTTTAGAAAAGATAAAGTTTGGGTTTCTGCATTTCTATGCTTGGGTTGGATCAAGTGTCGACACTTGGTTTACCTAGTGTCGACACTTGGGTGTCTATGTGTCGACACTTGGGCTTCTGGGTGTCGACTCACGAAGAAAAACACATAAACTGGTTCACTGTTTTTCACTGTGTGTCGACCTGTCTCAGAGTAGTATCGACACCTTGGTGTCGATACTTGTTGCTGAAGTGTCGACACTTCACGGTGAACAGAAATTCAAAAGTTGGGTTTTCTTGTAAAAATGTTTTACTAAGTTTATTGAAAATGTTTCATTCTGATATATGATTAACTTAATTATGAATTAAGTAAATCTAAGTGACTAAATGATCTAGGGATATGATTCTAAGATCTAAGTCATATTCATAACTTTGGATTAAATGGGTTAGCTTGAATTAGATCCTAATTGGGTTAGACCTAAGTTTAGATGAATTGGACTTAATAGAGAATTAACTTAATCAAATGTTGAGTTAAGATTCTTCTCTAGTATCTATCTAATAGTTAGATTGATTGGTCCATACATCTAAATGGACTTAATCTTGGCTTCATGGTAGGACCCAATTCCTTAGGCTAGCTTAATCGAAATTGGTAAACCAATTGGTGTCTAAGGTAAGTATGGCAATTGATCTATGGTTTTTGGGGCTACCTCTTTCCTGGCCAATGATATTGGTGTCTAAGGAAAGATGGTTAATGGCTTAACCCATAACCTTGATCTCACTTACCTGGCCAATGTGGTCAATCAGATTTGATTAGTTAGCCCATGCCAACAAGGTTAATCAGCTTGACTGATTTAGGTGCCCATGGATTTTGTGGTTCATGTAACCCTAGTACGGGCACCAGAATCAGAAGAAGACTTCAGGGTTCCATCTGGATCTCTGAATGACCTTGCCCGAAGATTAGGGTTTGTAATAAGGGTTGACTTGGTCAACTCAATTTTAATCTTAAGTCTGTATTTCCCTGTAATTTAAATTTTGTTGAGTCATGTTGACACAGTACAAGTCCTAGTAGTGGTCTAGGTCTTCTCCAGGTTGGTGCCATTTTTTTCCAGCCAAGTCAAGGCCCAAGCAAGTGGGTGCCACACTCCCAGCCACACGCCAGAGCCCATGAGGCACCACATCCCTTGCCCAGTGTGCCTTGGTCCCCACACCACAAGAAAGCAGGTCCCTTCTTTCATGCACCACTTAAGGAGAGATCAATCTAGGATCCTCAATCCAAGGGGGTGCCTAAAACAATTTCCATAAGAGCCAAGCTATGAAAAGAAAGGAGCAACACTTGGGGAGCAAGACTAGGAGGCGCCCAAATACTTCCAAATAAAACCAAGCATGGAAGGAAAATGCTTGTCTTGAAGAGCAAGGCTAGGAGGCGCCATCTTCTTGCCATTTGGAGCCACCAATCAACATTTAAGGAAGCTTTTGGCCGGCCATTATGAGGAGGATTTGATTCTACACACCTAATTTGAGAGTCCATCCCAATAGTCCCACATGGGAAGATGTAAAAGCTTGATTTCTTATAAAGGTCTATAAAATAGACCCCTCTTGTAAGTTTTCATGATAGAATGATAAATGAAATCCCTTGTTTTTTAGCAAAGTCTTGTTCTTCCGCACTTATTCTGAGTGTTGATCTCTGTGAGGGAGTAAATCTGGGTTCCCTAGGAACCTTGAGGAGGTGTGAGATCTCCAACCCCAAAACCCTAGCTTAGTCCACCCATCTCTACTCCACCACCACCAAACCCTAGCCTCTACACCATCTCCAAGGTTCTTCTTCCAAAGGGTGGCCGACCACCAGGACCCCAGTCCAGCCATCTTCAAGTCAGCTACCACTGCTTCAGAGTCCATCCAGCAGATCCAGGAGAAGAAGTCCCAAATCCGCAGCCTAGGAGTTCCAGATCAGCTGAAGACCTTCAGTTCCCATCCTTTCTTCTACTCTGGTAACTCTCTTCCCTGAGTCTCTTGTTCCTAACCTTGTTCTTCTTCTCTCTAGGATCCAGGGTTCAAGAAGAGGCCAACTTTGCCAAGGACCATTATCAGAGGATCCATTGCGAAGATATCTTGACTCCCGGGATCCAATAATCTGCTCGAGAGAGTCTTTTTCCACCAAATGGAGAGATATCACTGCTAGGTAACAAGAACCTTCCCTTCTCACTTTGTCTGTTTTGTTGAAACTCAGAGCAAGCTCTAGATCTGGGGGTTTCTCAATCCCCAGCGATCCTACTTCTGAGTTACTCTGATAATCCACTCCTTTTAATTGTGCTTTCTGTCATTTCTTAGTTTCTTTCAACATTAGTTTATCTTTCCTTTAAGTTAAAGCCGACTTTTAAATATATATATATATATATATATATACATTAATTTTAATTTGCTTCCGCATTCCACATATTCGTTCTGCATCATGTTTGGTATCAGAGCTTTCGTTCTGCATCATTTTTGGTATCAGAGTTTTCGTTCTGCATCAAACCCTTTCATTAACATATGAAGTTAGTGAAAGATAATCCATGACTTATCCTTTCTCTTCTGTCACAACATGTATAAAATCTCTAAATTATTAGGTCCTTAAAAAGATGGAAATTATATGATATTTTTTTGTCTTAGCCTCCCATTAAGGTGTTTGGTAATGAGTCCAGTAGTAGGGTGATCATCGGTAGATCCATAGATCGGGTGGTCATCATGCTATTAGAATTGCCATTCATTATATGATGGCTTAGTGCAACTTTCTTAACAGGTGGTCAGGTAAACCGGCCAAAGTCGATTTTGATCATTTGTTAGTTAGAAGCATTAAGATCAGTCATGTTAATGGTTGGACCTAACCGGGACCTTCTTTAGCAGGTAGCCCAAAGGCCAATTGAAGTATTCCTGGGGCAAAATAAATTACTAGGAGTTGTTTGGAGAAACAACTGTTTATGAACCTATCTTTAGATGAGCATGGGTTGGCCGACCAAAGTCGGGCTCATGCATTGTCTATTGGATTCTGGTACCCACTAAGGGATAAGTGTTATTCTTCGGATTGGAGGTAGAGGCTACTAGTCTGAATAAAATAGTGGGAGGAGCTTTTAGACAAAAGTCCATGTCTTTAAGTTTTAAATAATTCATATACTAAATAGTCATGGTTTTCTTCTTTTCAGATAATGTCTACTAATCTGTCACTCTGGTCATTATTAGATAATGACAAGCTCATGGGACCCAACTTCGATAGCTAGTATCGAAGACTGAAAATCGTTCTCGAGCATGAGCGGATCCTTTATGTATTAACGGATCCGACACCTGAGGGACCAGCCCCCACCGCACATACTGTAGTCAGGGACGCTTATCAAAAGTGGGTCTCTGACCATACTATGGTGCGGTGCATTATGTTGGTGGCTATGAATGACGAGTTCAGTCACAGATTCGAGGAGGCCCAGCCGGATGAAATCCTTCAAAAGTTGAAGGAATCTTTTGGTGCCCCAGACGACGTTGAAAGGTATAGGGTTTCCTCTACCATCTTCAACGCTCGAATGACTGAGGGGTCCTCGATCACTGATCATGTATTATACATGATCGAGATGATCGAGCGCCTGGCCAAACTCGGATATCCTTTCCACGAGCAGCTTGGGAAGGATACGATTTTGAATTCTTTGCCTCCCTTCTACTTACCTTTTCTAGATCACTATAGATTGACAAGGCCTGTAGTCAACTACCATGGGTTAATGGGATTGCTGCAGACTTATGAAAAGGATCACCAGCTCCAAAAGAGCTTGGTGAATTTAGTGGGAGGCAGTGCGGCAAGGCATCGTCCCTTTAAGAAAGGGAAGAAGAAGAATAAAAGTAAAATGGTGCAAAGTGCTGGGCCCAGTTAGGCTAAGAAGAAGGCTGACCAGAGTCAGGCAGAATGCTTCTACTGCAAGAAGCCGGGTCATTGGAAGAGGAATTGTTCTACTTACCTAGCTACACTTGACCCGAACAGGCCAAAGAAGAAGAAGCAGCAAAAAGTTGCTGGACAAGGTATTTATATGATAAATCTTTGTTGTTTTTCTATTTGTGATACTACTAACTGGGTATTGGATACTGGTAGTCCTTACCACATTTGCAATACATTGCAGAGACTACAAGTTAGTAGAAGATTTGAGAATGGCGAGAGATTTCTGAACGTGGGGAATGGAAGTCAAGCTCCAGTCCTGGCATTGAAAATTGTCAATCTGTTTTTCGAGTCTTGTAAAGTTGTTCTTAGTGATTGTCACTATTGTCCATCATTCCTTGTAAATATCATCTCTGTAGGCCAATTGGCCAGTAATGGTTATGAACTATTAATCAAGAATGATTTTTGCAAAGTCATTATGAATGATATTGTGGTTATGACTGGACATATTAAGAATGGCATTTACATTTTATCACAGCCTGTTGATGTAATATACATTTCATGCAAACACCCTAGATTAGATAATGTCAGTGATGCTTATCTCTGGCACTGTAGGCTAGGTCATATAAACAAGAATAGAATCAACAGGTTAGTGGGAGAAGGTCTCCTAAATGTTAGTGATTGTGAATCACTACCGACCTGTGAATCTTGTTTACTTGGTAAGATGACCAAGTCACCTTTTACTGGAAAAGGTGTACGAGTCGATGACATTTTGTGTCTAGTACATACTGATGTATGTGGAGCAATGAATGTCGATGCCAAGGGTGGGTATAAATATTTCATTATGTTTACAGACGACCTCTCAAGGTATGGTTATGTCTTTTTGATGAGACATAAATCTGAATCATTTGAAATGTTCAAACGATATCGAAATGAAGTTGAAAAACAAACTAGGAAGCTTATTAAAACCCTTCGATCAGATTGAGGTGGTGAATATCTTTTTGGAGAGTTTCTGACTTATCTTGAAGAGAATGGGATTCTCTCTCAATGGACACCTCTTGGGATGCCCCAGTTAAATGGTGTGTCTGAAAGGAGGAATCGGACTCTGTTGGACATGGTCAGATCCATGATGGGGTTTGCAACTCTGTCAACTTCCTTTTGGGGGTATGCTTTGGAGTCATCATGCTATCTTCTAAATAGAGTTCTGAGTAAGTCTGTTAACAAAACTCCATATGAGATATGGAATGGGCGTAAGCTGACTCTTTCACACCTTCGGGTTAGGGGTGTCTAGCTTATGTCAAGCATTTGGAGACAGATAAACTTGGACCTAGGTCTGACAGGTGCCTCTTTGTTGGGTATCCTAAAGAGTCTAAGGGTTATTTCTTCTATATGCCTGGGGAACAAAAATTGTTCGTCAGTCTTAGAGCTACCTTTTTGAAAAGGGAGTCCCTTACTAAAGGTGCTCAAGCTGCCAAGGTTGAGCTTATTGATGTTCAACAGATAGAAGAACCAAATCATTCAAAGACTGCTACAGAACCCGTTATGATAAGATCAAACCCTGAGCCTATTAACCAGTCATTAAGGAGATCCGGTAGAGTATCGCATCAACCGGACAGATACTATGGTTTTTTGGTCTGGGACGGTGATCCCGTTGAGCTCGATGAGAACAATGAGGATCCAATCACCTATATGGATGCAATGCAGAGGTCTGATTCTGAGTTGTGGCTGGGAGCCGTGAAATCTGAAATATAGTCCACGAAAATCAACAAAGTATGGACTTTGGTTGATCCACCTGAAGGGATAAAACCCATTGGGTGCAAATGGGTCTTCAAAAGGAAACAGGGCGCAGATGGGTAGGTAGAGACCTATAAAGCCCGTCTGGTTGCCAAGGGTTATCATCAACGTTATGGTATTGACTATGATGAGATGTTTTCCCCTGTGGCAATGCTCAAGTCCATTCGGATTATGCTGGCCTTAGCTACATATCTGGACTATGAAATCTAGAAAATGGATGTCCGAATAGCTTTTCTAAATGGTGAGCTAGATGAGGAGGTGTATATGATGCAACCTGAAGGGTTCACATCCATAGATGAATCTAAAGTATGTAAGCTTAGTAGGTCCATCTATGGACTAAAGCAGACATCTCGGAGTTGGAACATGCATTTTGATAAGTGTATCAAGACGTATGGTTTTGTTAGGAACAAAGAACCCTGCATATATAAGTGGGCAAATGGTTCTGTAGTTGTATTTCTTGTACTGTATGTGGATGACATTCTCTTAATCGGGAATGACATCCCTGCATTATAGGGAATAAAGGTCTGGTTATCGTCCCAGTTTTCTATGAAAGACTTGGGTAAAGCTTCTTTATACTAGGTATGAAGATCTATAGGGATAGATCAAGGAAGCTTCTGGGTTTGTCCTAGTCTACGTATATTGATACCATGCTGAAACGGTTCAGCATGGAGAATTCCAAGAAAGGCTATCTTCTGATAGGCCATGGAATTTCTCTTTCCAAGAAGGATTGTCCGACAACTCCTGAGGAAAGAGAGCGTATGAGTAGGATTCCTTATGCTTTGATAGTAGGGTCCATCATGTATGCCATGACATGTACTAGACCATACGTTGCATACTCATTAGGAGTAGTGAGTCGATACCAGTCTGACCCATGTGAAGCACACTGGAAGGTTGCAAAGACCATCCTGAAGTATTTGCAAAATACCAAGGCTTCTTTTTGGAGGACTTGACTTGAAACTTGTGGGGTACATTGACTCTAGTTTCTAGTCAGATAGGGATGATATCAAGAGTGTGTCTGGCTTTGTTTTTATCCTGAATGGTGGAGCTATCTGCTGGAAGAGTTCCAAGCAGCACACTGTAGCAGACTCTGTATGTGAAGCAGAATATATTGCAGCATCTGATGCAGCAAAGGAAGCTGTTTGGTTGTGAAAATTTCTTGGCGAGTTGGGAGTGGCACATTCCTTGGATGATCCTATTTTAGTATACTGTGACAGCACTGGAGCCATTGCTCAAGCCAAAGAGCCGAAGTCCCATCAGCATACCAAGCATATTCTGCACCGGTTTCACCTTGTGCAAGAAATCATGGAGCGAGGTGACGTCGACCTTCTAAAGATCAACGAAAAGAAGAACCTAGCTGACCCCTTCACTAAAGGCATTGGAATTCAAGAACTCAATGATTGTAAATGGAAGATGGGTATACGATACTGTTCTGATTGGCTTTAGTCCAAGTGGAAGTTATTGGAAAATGTGTCCCAAAGCCAATTGTCTACTGTAGATAGTTGTACATTTGATGTAATTATATATAAATTATATTATTAAATAAAATATTTATTCTGGCAGTTCATCACTATTTCATCTTTCTGTAATGAGTTCTTGAGTGATGAAGTCCTTAGGACTATTTGTATGTGATATAGAGAGGATATATCATATAGTCCTAAAATTGTTCACAACCAAATGATACACTTATTTCAAGACGATAGTATATCAAGTATAGGTCATTGTGTGCCATAGTCGTTGGTTGTCCTCTTAACCAAGGAGTGTGGAGATACTGGTATGGCATGCAGATGTTGTGTTTGATATTTCATCGAACGTGACCCGTCTGTACTTTTTCTGCCTAGAGTTTTTGATATGGATGTAGTTATCCCTCAGACATGAGATCGTCATGGTAGCTTGTGAGCAACTCACTGTACTTTGGTGTTGGACTTTCTAGATTTCTAATCCAGGGATGAAAGGTTTCTGGGTGCAGTTAAGTACTCATGTAGCAGTGATCGGATCAAGATGGGATTGACCCCTCCAAAGTGTTTGGAGCAGATATCTTACTGTGTTTCAATTTAGCAAAGCCTTGGCCAGGGTAGTCTCTGTAAAGTGTTACAAGACTTGTGAGGTTGAGACACATTATTGATGGACTTTATGGGTTGGGCAGTTTAACCCTAAGTCTTCCTGAGCATTGAGGTCAAAGGGATTAATTACACGGTTTCCGTATCTCCTGGTTCTTGATTGTTGCTCTGTAACTTCGACCTATCCGGATGTCGGGTGTCATTGCTAGATGGTGACTTTGACTGGTATTGGAAATGTTCCAGTACTATCGGCTTAGTGTTTGAACCTATGGGGTCACACACCATAGGGGTTTCTACTTGATCTAGTGATCGGAGAATGATTGGAAATCGTTCATGGACTCACAAAGAAAAAGTGTTTTTCTTTACCCTAGTGTCAATACTTGATATTCTTGAAAGTGTCGACACTTGTTTAGGTGTCGACACTTGTTGATTTCGCAAGTGTAGACACTTGATGTCACAAAAGTTGTGACATAAAAGTTTTCACTAAAAGTTGGTAATGCATGGAGGTGAATTAAGTAATGTGATTACTTGATAGTCCAATTTGATTGAGCTATAAAAATCTGGAACGAATCAAATGGGATTTGGTTCAAAATCGGTTTGGGTCCAATTGGGTTGAACCCAATGTATGCACACTTGATCCAATTGATTTAAGTTATGAACTAAAATTAATTGAGACATTAATTTGAATTTAAATAGGTTTAAATTCAGTTTTAGAGAGTTATATAACCTCCCATGACTATAACTTCCCATAACTACCTATAACCCCTCCATAACCACCCATAACTTCCCACTCTCCCTTTCCCTCTCCACCTATTTGATGGGCTGAAATGGCAGGACGAAAATAACTAATAATTCAGCAAAGAAATGCTAGAAAAATCAAAAAGGAGGAAAGGGAAGAAACTACGAAAGGTTCTAGGTTTTGTATGGGTGTGAGGACTTTGGAAAAAGAGTGTGCATATTTGTACCTAGTGATCTAGATCTTGGGATTGAGTGTTTGGGAAGGATTTCAACATCTCATTCTCCACCTCTTGAGTTTCTTCATTCATTCGGAGAGTCCGACATCGAAAGAAGAAAAGGAGTCCCGATCAAATCGTTCCACAACAAGCTAGCACTTGGAATGGAAGTGGATCTTGAAAGAGCCCCGGTGTAAACCACCTGTAGAGGCTGGACATGTGTGCGGCTAAGTAGAGATCTTCTACCTCCTCCTGGATCTTCCACAATGGAGAGCATCTCCACTTCATACGAGGAATGGTTTTACATATAGAGATATATTGCTTTGAAAGCTGTTCATAGCATAAGTTCATGATTTCATACTTTATATTACTCATTCATGCAAGATCTTGGGCTAAGTAGCATAGAAAAGTTCTAAAAGTATGCTTAGATTAAATGTTAATCTTCTTTATTATGCTTCCGCTGTATATTATTTTGAAAAAGTTTTAAAATAGAAAGCATGCTCGCTACAGTTTTCCTTTCATGTGCTTTAATGGAGGGTTGCTAGCAATAGTGGATGTTGAACTCTCTGAGCTCTATTGTCCACTTGGCGATCCTCCCTGAAGTATCCAACTTTTGGAGGACTATACTTAGGGGTTGATCAGTCAGGATAGTAATGGAGTGCACTTGGAAGTAAGGTCACAATTATCGGGATGCGATCAGAAGAGCATAGGTGACCTTCTCCATCCTTGGATATCGGGTCTCCACATCCTTCAGCAACCTACTAGTATAATACACTAGTTTTTATAGACCTTCATCCTCCCAAGCAAGGATGGAACTTATTGCAATCAAGGATATTGCTAAATACAAGTACAACATTTCTCCCTCTATCAATCAGGTCAAGAGTGGGGCAGCAACAAGGTTTGTGCGATGCTCCTCGAAGGTAGCTTGACTCTCCTCCATTTGGCAAAATTCCTTAATATGTCTCAAATCTTAGAAGAAGGGTAGGCATTTGTCATTGGACCTAGTGATGAATCTACTCATCATGACTATCCACCTAGCGAGGTGCTATACCTCTTTCCAGGTCCTAGGTGCTGACATGTCAAGGATTGCTAAGATCTTCTTCGGATTGGCTTCAATCCCATGGTGGGACACCATGAAATCCAAGAATTTTTTTAAGGATATATTGAAGGCACACTTGACCTAGTTGAGCCTTATTTGGTAATCCCTTAAGGTTTGAAAAGTCTTCTCGAGGTCTACCACATGATGCTCTTTCTGTTAGCTTTTTACCAGCATGTCATTGATGTTGTGGCCGATCTAGTCTTTAAAGACCTTGTTGATGGGACACTAGTATATGGTCCATGTAGTCTTCAAGCCAAAGGGCATTATCTTGTAATAGTAGAGCCCTTGGTCTATGATAAAGGATATTTTTTTCTCATCCTAGGACCATCTGAATTTGATTATATTTGGACAAAGCATCCATAAAACTAAGCAACTCGTATCTCAAGATAGAATCAACTAGCTAATCTATCCAAGGCAAGGGATAACTATTGGTGTGATATGCATGATGAGGATGCAAACATGTGACTCTAAAGGAGATTAACCAAAATTTAACTAGCAATTCCTACTTGCATATGAGTGATTCAACATATAAGATCAAGGAAATCTAAATAAGAAACCCTAAATGCTTATACTTAAACCCAGCTAGGAGGACTATCAAAATCTTAAACAAATAGGACAAGATTAGAATTCGCACACAAGTCAAGCTAGCCCTATTTAATGATCCCGATCTTAAAATACTAGGAGTTCAAGCATTGAAATCTCAAGCACAAGGGATTCACTCTTAAGGTTCTCAAATGAAAGATCATACCACATAAAATGGGCCTTCTAACTTTCTGGTTTGTAGCAAGTAATCCTTCCTCTTGGATCTGGAGCCTAGAGAACCCTGCAACAAAGAAACCAAGATGATTAGAAACTTAATTAAAAGTGAGAAGATTGATGGAACTCAAAAGAAGAGTTTGTTGGAAATGATCCTTGGCGCCATGGTGGAAGCTTGTGTTGGTGTTGATCTTCTTCTTGAGAGGATGTCCTTAATTCGCTTTGAAGGAAGAGGATTGCTTGGAAGATGAAGAGTAAAAGAGAAGGATTAGGGAGAAGAAATGGTGGAGGAGAGGAAGAGGTTCACTTAGGCACAAAGATCCACATAGGCACATAGAAACACATAGAAAAGTGCTGGAAATTTGTATTCACTCATCAATTCTTTACAAGGGGCATCCAAGGCTTTAAATAAAGCCTTACAAATTTTGAAAATTCAAATCCCTAAACAAGTGGAGTAATATAAGGGGAGAGGGCTGATTTTCTTGCTTGAAATCCTCCTTGGCCAACTTCCTTGAATTTGAACTTGGGATGGCACCCTCTTGTGGTGAGGTGGCGTGTGAGGTGGCATGTGGTCCCCTCTTGACGTGGCATGTGGTCCCAAGTTGAGGTGGCGCAAGTGATGTGGCATGTGGTCCCCAATTGAGTTGGCTTTGGTCTTGATTTGGGGTATACATTGTGAGTCTTCTTTAGGCTTGATGCTAGTTGACCCATTTGGATTGGACTAAGACTAAACCCGACATGGACTCGACTTACATGATTATTTTGGACTCAAAAGAAAGATTACAGGACCCAACATGGACTCGACTTACATGATTCTTTTGGACTCAAAATAAAGAAAAGTTACCGGATTCTCTAGTCCAACCATAAAGATTCGGAATGGGCTTGAATTGGTTGGAGTCTCTTTCTGATTCTGGTGCCCGCACCAATTCTCCCCTGGTGGGAGGAACTCGACCCTGTCGAGTGATAAGTTTCTAATATATCCGGGTCGATTTGTTGTAGGTCCTCTTTGGTGATCCAGGAATCTTCAGATTCAGGACGTCCTTGCCATCGAACCAGATAGCGTTGGTAGCCCTTATTTCTAGTAGTGATGATCTGGTCATCCAAGATCCTTTCAATTCTTTCCTTTCGCTCAGGAATATTTGGTGGTGGACACTCAATTGGCATTTCACTCTCAAGAGAAGTGTTAGGACCAAAAGGTTCATTAGGTATTAATGCAGGTTCCTTGTATTCTTTCAGATCGGAAATATTAAATGTAGAACTAATGCCATAACTAGGTGGTAAGTCTACTACATAAGCATTAGGTCCAATTTTCTTTATTATTTTGAAGGGTCCGGCTCCCCGGGCATGGAGTTTCTTCATAGTTCCCGGAGGAAACCTTTCTGGTTTAAGCCTAATCATTACAGAGTCTCCTTCATTAAATTCCTTTAACCGTTTATGTGAGTTAGCCATATGCCTATAGAGTTCATTGCTTGTTTGAATCTTCTGATTAATCTCCTTGTGCAAATCCTTAACATGCTGTGCATATGACTCAGCAGACTCAGATATTCGTGTATGTACTGGTAATGGAATTAGGTTTAAAGGTTTCCTAGGTTTGTATCCATGGACCACTTCGAATGGACTTTTCCCAATAGACCTATTGATCGAACTGTTGTAGGCAAATTCAGCACGAGGAAGTAGTAAGTCCCAGTTTCCTAGGTTGTCACCGACTAAACATCTTAAGAGATTTCCTAAGCTTCGGTTTACTACTTCAGTTTGGCCATCGGTTTGAGGATGATAGGCCGTAGAGAATTTCAGCTTAGTACCTAACATGTGCCAGAGGGTTTTCCAGAAGTAGCTAGTGAACTTGACATCTCTATCTGACACAATGGTCTTGGGTAAACCATGAAGCTTAACCACCTGATCTAAGAAAAGCTTGGCCACTTTCGAAGCGTCTAAAGTTTGAGAACACGGGATGAAGTGCGCCATTTTGGAGAAACGATCGACAACCACGAAAACAGAGTCATGTTTCCTAGAAGTTTTAGGTAGACCTACCACAAAATCCATACTGATATCTTGCCATGGACCATCAGGGACAGGTAAGGGCGTGTACAGACCGGTGTTCTATCTTTGCTGTTTTGCAACAGCACAGGTCCGACACTGAGCTACGATCTGGGCAACGCTCTTTTTAAGACCAGGCCAAAAAAATTGTTCTTCCATTGCTAGGATGGTTTTGTTCCTGCCAAAATGTCCTGCTAAACCTCCAGCATGGACTTCCCAGATCAGAAATTCCCTAACAGAGGTCTTGGGAATACACAACTGATTTCCTTTGAAAAGGTATCCATCTAACAGTGTATAATCACTAGGTTCACTAGATGATCTTTGTTGCAGGGATTGATAGATGTGACCAAAATCAGGACATGTGGGATATTCATCTTTCAATCTATCGAACCCTACTACTTCAGTGCTCACAGAGGTTAACAACATAGAATGGCGGCTCAACGCATCAGCAACCCTATTTTCAGTACCGGCATGATGTTTTAAAACGAACGTGTAAGCTTGTATGAATTCTACCCATTTCCCGTGCCTAGGGTTTAATTTCTTTTGAGAACTAAGGAACCTAAGAGCTTCGTGATCAGAGAATAGGACAAACTCGTGGGGTAGAAGATAATGCCTCCAATATCGTAGAGCTTGAACTACAGCATACAGTTCCTTATCATACGTGGAATACCTTAGTCTCGCCTCATTTAACTTTTCACTGAAGTATGCTACTGGGTGATTCTCTTGACTCAAGACACCTCCAATTCCGACCCCAGAAGCATCACAAGCAACCTCAAACACCTTGGTAAAATCGGGTAACCTTAAGACAGGTGCTTGTGTCATTTTCTCCTTAATTGTTAGGAAGGCCTTACCTGCTGCTTTAGTCCACTCAAAATTTCCCTTCCTAATACAATCAGTGATTGGTGCCACTATCGTACCGAATCCTTTGATAAACCTTCTATAGAAGGTGGATAACCCATGGAAACTACGGACGTCGTGGATAGTCTTAGGCGTAGGCCACTCTACTATGGATTTAATTTTCTCAGGATCAGCGGACACCCCTTCAGATGTGACTACGAATCCTAGAAAGATAACTCTATTTGTCAGGAAATCACACTTCTTGATATTGGCATAGAGACTATCTTTTCTCAGGACTTGACAAACTTGTTTCAGGTGGGTTAAGTGGTCTGCCTTTGTTTTGCTATATATAAGTATATCATCAAAATAGACCACTACAAATCTTCCGATAAAAACCTTTAACACCTGATTCATTATTCTCATAAAAGTGCTGGGTGCATTGGACAGACCAAACGGCATGACTAACCACTCATATAATCCATCTTTAGTCTTAAAAGCGGTCTTCCATTCGTCTCCAGGCCTAACCCTAACCTGGTGATAGCCACTCTTTAGGTCTATCTTGGAAAAAATTATCGATCCGGCTATCATATCTAACATGTCGTCTAGTTTTGGGATTGGGAATCTATACTTTACAGTGATCTTATTAATGGCACGGCTATCTATACACATCCTCCAAGTGCCATCTTTCTTAGGGGTCAGCAGAGCAGGGACTGC
The DNA here is from genome assembly GCA_021397845.1 of Areca catechu. Classification (NCBI taxonomy): domain Eukaryota; kingdom Viridiplantae; phylum Streptophyta; class Magnoliopsida; order Arecales; family Arecaceae; genus Areca; species Areca catechu. The sequence continues at coordinate 96,531,071 of CM038052.1, read as the reverse complement.
ACATGGACTTAAGCTTTCCTTAATAAACCCCTTCCTAAGAAGTTCACCCACTTGCCTTTGCAATTCCTGGTGTTCAATTGGGTTCATCCTATAGTGAGGCAAATTAGGTAAAGTCGCTCCAGGGACTAAATCTATTGCGTGTTGTATATCTCTTAAAGGTGGAAGGTTATCGGGGAGATCTTCTGGAAACACATCCTCAAATTCTTTCAATAATTGGACCACCTCTTGAGGGTGTTCTACAGGGCTGTGGTCCTTAATTTCCTTAGCAGCTACTACCCAAATAGGTGCTCCCTCCATGATATCTTGCTCTAATTCTTTTGCACCTATTAAATTTAATCCAGTCTTCTTATCTTTCAAGCTGCTAGCTCCTATCTTGACATTATCCTTAGGCTGGGTTGGATGAATGACAATTTTCTTGCCATTGAAATTGAAAGCACAGGAGTTTGATCGACCAAAGATGGTCACATCATGATCAAACAGCCATGGCCTGCCTAAGATGATGCTACTTACCCCCATAGGAAGCACATCACACCAGATCTTTCCCTGATAGGATTGAAGCTGGACTTGAACCTGACATCTTGACTTGATTGGTATAAAAGTGGAATCGATCCAGGACACCTTATATGGATTGGGATGTGGTACAATGGGTAATCCTAGACTTTTGGCTGCGTTAGTGGAAATAGCATTGACACAGCTTCCACTATCGATGACGATTTTACAGACCTTTTCTCCTATCCTAACAAATGTGTGTAGGATGCTAGTTCTACGCCAGTCTTCTTGCTCCTTGGTCTGTGTCATGATACATCTCACAACTCCTAGAAAATCTGATGAGTCTATGTTCTCTTCATCTCCTTCATATTCATCAGCCAAACAATCCCCTGCTTCATAAACCTCCTCTTCATCATTCTCCAGGGGTTCTGATTCACCTTCTTCTGCCTCCCCTATATGTAAAGCTCTAGAGGGACATTGGCTCACGAAATGACCTGGTTTACGACACTTATAGCAGACTCGCTCCCTCTCACCTCGAACTTCAGGGCTCTTTCCTTTGTCTTCTCTAGGAATTAAGGGGGTGGTCGGATTGGATCTAAGGGTTGGATTCGGGCTGGACCTTGTTCTATTGGTGGGACTAGGGACTGAGCTAGGCCTGCTGATAGGAGGGTTAAACCTACTAGATTCAGGTCGTCTAAATGTAGCTCTCCTTTGAAACCTCTCATAGTCCGTGGCAACTTGGTATGCCTGATCTAAATCATGGACTTCCCTTAAAAATAGTTCCCCTTTTATATCATCATTCAACCCTGATCTAAACCTTGATAAAGTGGCTGCTTCAGACTCGACTACGTTGCATCGCATCACAAACTCATCAAACTTAGCAACATATTCAGAAACGGTCTTGTTACCTTGTGTCAATCGTTGCCACTGATCTAATAACCTTTGCTGATAAGACATAGGCAGATATTTCTCTCTAAGTTTCCTCTTCATATCTCTCCATGTTGCTATAGGTAAATCTCCCCTTTGCCTTGATATGCGTTCCACGTTTCCCCAATATAACCGAGCCTGACGAACTAGTCTGATTCTGGCAAACTTAAATCTTCTCTCTTCAGACATATCATACCAGTCAAAATACTGGTCCATGTCAGCCTCCCAGTCTATGTACACCTTAGGATCTAGGCTTCCCTCAAAGGTTGGTGCATCTAGACGGATGTTCCTTAGGGCCCGATCATCCTGATCAAAAGTATCATAGTGAGGTCTTCTAGGAGGTGGCTCTGGAGTATGATCAACATAATCCTGTTGCGGTCTTCTTTGAATTGGATCAGGTGTGTGTTCCTGTCGTTGGGCTCTAGGATGAACTGAAGGTAATCTAGGTGAAGGTGGTTCAGTTGGGGTCAACCTAGCTTCTTCTAGGGCTCCTACTCTTTTCTCGAACTGACCAAATTTAGCATCCAAACGGTCCATCTTCTCGATCATAGATCTCATAAGGCTTTCCATACTAGTATCCATGGATGAACTAGGTTGGGCTTGTGAAGGGTGGTAAGGTGTGCCTGACCTAGTTGTCATGCAAACAATTAGACTCAGACCCGAACTATGAGTTTTCTAAACCGGTTAGTCCAAATAAACTGAGTTGACTAGATACAATCAAATCAACAGCTACTCTCTTCCACTGGCCAGTCAGGAGGTGGGTCTGTGGGAGGTTCCCCCAGCTTTCACTGGGTCCTAATTAAAAACCACAAGAACCGCTTAGGCTTGAGCCACTTAACCTCTATCCTTGACACCAGCTTCCAATAATAGATGAAGAAATGGGTTGCACAAGCTTTCCCAATTGAATTGAACTGGACCTAGAGTTCCAAGCTAGTTGCCTAATCAAGGTGGCAAGCTAGATTGTAGTAACTCTATACTTGGCCAGGTTTTAGAACAAGGGGAGTGTGAGATCCTGTCTCTGGCCTACCTAGGCCCGGTGGAATTGGCCCGATAGACGGATCAGCACCCAAGCCCTTAGTCCCAATTCTAGACACCAAGTAATAGGGCACACACAAGACTAGTTGACACAATGAGTTGACAATAACCTGGACTCGACCAAATTGATGTTCCTAACCCACTAGGGCAATTAATGTCTAATCAATTTTAGTTAGGGATTAAGTCGATATGCAATTTGGTGATTTTTGGGCTAGGGACAGGTGATGAAATCCTGACCCTATGTCAATTTCATGCCCTTAATTTGATTTGCCATGAGATGCATGCAAATTTCAAATTTCAGGTGCAGAAGTAGTGTGTTACAGTTTAAATGTGGTGTTGATAAGTATAGAAATAAATGTCAAAAAATTTAAAAAAATCACAGAAAACTCCTAACTTATAGATGACATACCAGATGAAACAAAATTTCAAAATAAAATCTATACTATTCTAGGCAGATTTTGAAATGAAGATAATGAAAAGGAACAGAACAGAAACCTTAATAACACTGATGGACTGCAGGAATTTTTATTTTTTTTGTGATTTTTTTCTTAGACTGAGATTTAAAACGGTGATAAACAACTTAAAATGGAATAGGAAAAAAAATATTCCAATGAGGAATGTGATACTTGCCTTTGGAGTTGCAGGCGGATTACAGTCAGCCTACAGAAAATACAGCAAGCAGAAAAACAGAACGTGACCAATACAAAATTCACAAATGAAATCTAAAAAGTCCTTTGGCTTTCTTTTTCACGGGTCAATCACAATGGCACCCCGACACGCCTTAGGAGATCCCCGTGGAATGGGAAGAGAGGGTGTTTAAACCCTACTTTCTCCTAAGACCGGATGGCCTGGTAACGCCCCCGATCCAAGTACTTCAAGGACTTAATGCTATGCAATCAGGAACTTATTCTACCATGCTCTGATACCAAGATTGGTGTGATATGCATGATGAGGATGCAAACATGTGACTCTAAAGGAGATTAACCAAAATTTAACTAGCAATTCCTACTTGCATATGAGTGATTCAACATATAAGATCAAGGAAATCTAAATAAGAAACCCTAAATGCTTATACTTAAACCCAGCTAGGAGGACTATCAAAATCTTAAAGAAATAGGACAAGATTAGAATTCGCACACAAGTCAAGCTAGCCCTATTTAATGATCCCGATCTTAAAATACTAGGAGTTCAAGCATTGAAATCTCAAGCACAAGGGATTCACTCTTAAGGTTCTCAAATGAAAGATCATACCACATAAAATGGGCCTTCTAACTTTCTGGTTTGTAGCAAGTAATCCTTCCTCTTGGATCTGGAGCCTAGAGAACCCTGCAACAAAGAAACCAAGATGATTAGAAACTTAATTAAAAGTGAGAAGATTGATGGAACTCAAAAGGAGAGTTTGTTGGAAATGATCCTTGGCGCCATGGTGGAAGCTTGTGTTGGTGTTGATCTTCTTCTTGAGAGGATGTCCTTAATTCGCTTTGAAGGAAGAGGATTGCTTGGAAGATGAAGAGTAAAAGAGAAGGATTAGGGAGAAGAAATGGTGGAGGAGAGGAAGAGGTTCACTTAGGCACAAAGATCCACATAGGCACATAGAAACACATAGAAAAGTGCTGGAAATTTGTATTCACTCATCAATTCTTTACAAGGGGCATCCAAGGCTTTAAATAAAACCTTACAAATTTTGAAAATTCAAATCCCTAAACAAGTGGAGTAATATAAGGGGAGAGGGCTGATTTTCTTGCTTGAAATCCTCCTTGGCCAACTTCCTTGAATTTGAACTTGGGATGGCACCCTCTTGTGGTGAGGTGGCGTGTGAGGTGGCATGTGGTCCCCTATTGATGTGGCATGTGGTCCCAAGTTGAGGTGGCGCAAGTGATGTGGCATGTGGTCCCCAATTGAGTTGGCTTTGGTCTTGATTTGGGGTATACATTGTGAGTCTTCTTTAGGCTTGATGCTAGTTGACCCATTTGGATTGGACTAAGACTAAACCCGACATGGACTCGACTTACATGATTATTTTGGACTCAAAAGAAAGATTACAGGACCCAACATGGACTCGACTTACATGATTCTTTTGGACTCAAAATAAAGAAAGGTTACCGGATTCTCTAGTCCAACCATAAAGATTCGGAATGGGCTTGAATTGGTTGGAGTCTCTTTCTGATTCTGGTGCCCGCACCAACTATCCTTCAAACAGGCTTGATTTAAATTAGTAAAATCTATGCATTCCCACCATTTATTGTTTGCTTTCTTAATGAGCACTATGTTCTCTAGCCATTTGGAATAATCAACTTTGTGGATGAATCCAATTGCATATAGCTTATCAATTTCTTGCTAAATGGCTTGTTGGTGTTCATGGGTGAAGCACCGCTTCTTTTACTTCATTGCCTTGTGTGCAGGAATAACACGTAGTCGATGCACCCTGACTTTTGGGTTTACACTAGGCATGTCAAAGGCAGTCCAAGTGAAGACATTTTCATTGGCTTGCAAGAAGGAAAGGGTCAGTCATGCAAGATGTCCTCTAGTTGAGACCCAATTTGGACCCTTCAGGTTGAATCGTGGTCATCTAGTGGGAATGAGAGAAGTTCTTTTACTGGGTGACCCCGCTGCTCAATGTACTTATCTTCGAGATCGAGGTTGTTGATTGGTAATGCTTCTTGGAGCTTTTCACCTTTTAAAGTAACTACGTAGTACTGCTTGGCTATAACTTGATCACCTCATACCTTGCCCACTCCTTGGGCAGTTGGAAACTTTATCAGCAAATGATAGGTAGAAACAATGGCATGGAAAGTATTTAGGCATGGTCTTCCCAGAATGACATTATATGTCAAGGGGACTTTCACCACTAGGATGGTTAGCATCATAGTTGACTACCTTAGGACTTGGCCTGTAGTTACAAGCAAGGTGATCATACCCTCCATGGACATGGCATCTCTCGAGAATCCTATCAGGAAAAAGTTTGCCTTTTATAGATGACCCCTTGAAAGATTCATCTTGACAAAGGCGTCATAAAACAAGATGTCTACGGAGCTTCCATTATCGATAAGGGCATGTGTACATCATGGTTAGCAATAGTAAGGGTGACAACAATAGCATTATCATGGAAGACTTGGACACCTTCGATGTTAAAGTCAGAGAAAACTATAAAGTCCTCTTGGCTCCACTACTTTTCTTGAGGAGTTTTGGGAGTCGCACGATTGTGGGTTTCACCTTCTAACACGGGTGCCCTAGGAAATCCACCAGCAATGATGTTTACTAGGGTGCTAGTAGGATAGTTGTCCATATGAGGTTTAATTGCTAGTTGAGGCTAGTGGTTGGAAGTCTATGCACCCTTAGGCTGATAAATGTAGGCCCATATATAGCCCCGGGAAACTAGGGCTTTGATCTCCTTCAAGGCGAGGCAATCTTCGATGTCATGCCTATACTCCTGGTAAAAATGGTAGTACTTGGTAAGGTCTTTCTTAAATCTATTGCTCATTCTCCTGGGCTAGTGGATGATGTCCTGGTTCTTGATCTCCATAAGGATATACTTCCAATAAGTGTTCAGCAATGTGAACTCTTCATGAGAATGGTGTGGGCTCTTGGAATGGCATCGGGACTTGTCCTTATCTCCTTGTTTCTTAGATCAAGGAGGAAGAGAGAAGTTCTACTGATGGTGCTTATGATCTCCCTTCTCCTTCCTCTTTGCCACTATACCTTCTTTGGCATTGATGTACTTTTTGGAGTAGGATAGGAGCTCTGACATATTGAGAAGGAGGAAGAGAGCAATTCTCTTGAGGGTGCTTGTGCTCTCCCTTCTCCTTCCTCTTCATTGCTATGCCTTCTTTGGCATTATATTTTTTAGAGTAGGATAGGAGCTCTAGCAGATCCTAAGGGAACTTCTTGGAAAAAGAATAGTAGAAGCCCCCTACCCAGAGCCCCCTCATAGGGGCTAAAACTACAACCGCAGGCTCCTGGTGATGCACCTCCAACATGATTGCCCTGAAGCAGCCCATAAAGTTCTTGTGGGATTCACTTTCTTCTTGCATGATGGAGAAGAGGTAGTTTGAGTTTATCCTAGGCTTTGTTGGGAATTGTGTCCCAAAGCCAATTGTCTAGGCTGTAGATGGTTGTGCTATCTTGTAACAGTATATAATTTTTTAATGAATAAAAGTTATTCCTTTTTGGCTGTTCATCACAATTACATTTTTCTGGAAAGAACTCTTGTATGATAGAGTCCTTAGAACTATATTATTTTTGATATAGAGAGGATATATCAAGTAGTTCTTAAACTGGTTTACAATCAAAGGATACATTGTTATAGGATAATGATGTATCAAGTGTAGGTTGTTGTATGTCATATTTATTGGTTGTCCTTTTAACCAAGGAGCGTAGAGACACTGGTGTGACATACAAGTGAAATGTGTGACATCTCACTGAACATGACCATCTGCGGAGCTCCCTTTTGCGAAAGGGTTGCTCGCGAAGGGATATGGGTATATGTATCCCTTAAACCTGAGGTCACCATGGCAGCTTGCAAGCAACTCACTATACTTTGGTACCGTACTACCTGGATTTCTAATCCAGTGATGGAAGGTTTCTGGGTGCAGTCAAGTACTTATGAAGCGATGGTGGATGAAGATGGAATTGACCCCTCCAAATAGTTTGGAGTGAATGACTCATTATGTCTCAATTTAGCAAATCCTTGGCCAGGGTAGTTCTTATGAGGAGTCACAAAACTTGTAAAGTTGAGACATGATCTAGATAAACTATATTAGGCTTGGCAGCAGAACCCTAGGTCATCCTGAGCATTATGAGGTCAAAGGGATGAATTATGCGGTAACCATATGTCAGAGGTTCTTGTAAGGTGCTCTGCATCTTTGACCTATCCAGACACCGGGTATCATTGCTAGATGAGGATTTTAACTGGTATTGAAAATGTTCCAGTGCTTCTGGCTTAGTGTTCGAACCTATGGGGTCACACACTATAGGGGTTTCTATATGATCTTAAGGCTGATCGATGATTGAGAATCGTTTGCCATCACCGAAGGTCAATATGATTGACCATGTTCCAAGTGTTGACACATTGGTTTTTTGTAAGTGTCGATGATGTGGCACGATCGCTGACATGGAGTAGCTGTTAGATGCCATGTCAGATACTCTACTCAGACTCCTTCGCCAGGCTAAGCTCCCTCAGAACAACGGGGCTGCCCATCGAAGCTGAGCTTCGTCCTCCGTCGGGTCGAGCCCGCGAGCTCGGGATGCTTAGGCCAAAGCCGAACGGCGTTCTACAGATCGAGCCCCGTGGTTCGGAGTCGAGCTCTGCCCTCCTCTGCCACGTAGAGCCTCTTCGAGGTCAAGTCCTCTGGGCCAGAGTCATGCTCTGCCCTCCTCCGTCAGGTTGAGCTCGCCTGAAGTCGAGCTCCGTTGGTCCAAAGTCAAGCTCAGCCCTCCTTCGCCAAGTGGAGCCACGTTGAGGTCGAGCCCCACGGAGTCGAGCCTTGCCTTTCTAGCTCGACCCCCAGCTCGGGCGAAGGTACCGGCGAACACGGAGACAGCACCATCATCCTAGGATGTCGGTGAGCCACCCGAGGATCGCAGTGAGACACCAACCAGGCTGCAATAACTACCTGCGATCGCTATTTATACCAGAAAAGGGAGAAGCCCTCTGATCTAGGCACCATGCTCTTCACTAACCACCTGAACCACCCGGAAGAGGAAGTCAACCAAGAAATTCGAATCCCAGGAGAGGCAGCCCCCGAATCGAGGTACTATCAGGCTTCCTAGTATGGGGCGACCAGAAGGAATGTCAGAACACATGACAGCTTCCCTTATCATGAATCGGGAAAGACGTCCCGTCCATAGCTCGAGACACCGCTGCACGTGCTTGATAGCCCAGTGAAGGTCCTGAGATAGGCGCTTAACGGTCACATAGACTACAAAGAATGCTCGACACCCCCAGAGGGGGGGAGTTATGCAAGTGTAAACACAGGTGCAAGCTCAACCACAGAGCAACACTCCACCAAATCCAAGCAAGTGAAGGAAAAAAGACCACATAGAGAATCCCTCTGGCTCGGCCACCATCCTCCCGATATACTTGCACCCCACTCTCACACCATTCACTCCTCCTAGCATGGAGTCCATCAAGAGGGGCTCAACCAGGAGAATCTGTTCTCCTGGATCGTCACTGACTTGACCGTCAGAGTGCCCCCGCTGGAATCCTTGGCCCGGGTCACTAACCCTGTTTCTTGCAGGTCCAGCAGAACGGGATCGCCCAGGAGCATCAAGCGGTGCGCTCCGACCTCGATAACAGCTACAGGCTACGATGATCTTGGCGACAACAGATTAGCATGCCAGGTAGGGGGAGTAGGACTATCTTTGATCCGGTTTAAGCCCCCCCTTTACAAGCAATTTAACAGAAGGATGGTGACGACGCGGGCGAGAGAGGTCTCCACCAGTCGTGCGAGAGACTCCCCTCCCCGGGGGAACATGCATGACCCAGAGGTGGAACCATCTGCTCCAGCTCAACCACGTCTGCCAGAATCTCAGCTGGCTGCACTCACCCAGCAGATGCAGATCCTCACCATGGTAGTACACTAGCTTCAGCACCAGCACCGATCCTTGGCTACTCACTAGCAGCCAGGGACTCCCGCGGCCCTTGCCGCAGCCCCCCATGATAGCCTGCGTTCCTTCCAAGGAAGACCTTCGTAGCCGTGGGCCATTACTGACAATCGGGGTAGCCGTCAAACTCTAGCGAAAAGACAATGAGCCAGGTCTGTCGATAGGGAGAGCCACTCACCAAACCTCGAGTGGGTGGTGTCCAAGCCTCATCGAGGTAGGAAAAGCAAGACCCCCCGCCATGGGCACCATGCACCCATGTCACCTTCTCTGTCTCCCTCAGCGGAGGGGTCCACTGATGAAGCCATCAGGTACACGACGGAGAAGCGCCTGGAGGAGCATGATCGCAAGCTGGCAAAATTATCCCACCGATTTGCCAATCTACCGGGCTCCGCTAGCAAGCCGGCGGGCTACGACGCTTGTCCCCCATTCTTCCAAGAAATCCAAGGGAAGCTGATCCCAAGTCGATTCCGTATGCCGCAAGTGGATCCTTACGATAGAACCACCAACCCCCTGGACCACCTGAAAAGTTACCAGGCCCTCATGAGGGTCCAGGGGGCCACCGATGCCCTCCTTTGCATCGCCTTTCCTGTTACTCTCTAGAAGGCAGCCCAGGTATGGTTCACCCGTCTAGAGCCGAAGAGCATCAATTCCTTTGCCCAGCTAGGGCAGAGGTTCATGGCCCACTTCGATGTCACGAGAGGCAGATAGCCTCTTCTCTATTAGGTAGCAAGACCGCGAGCCACTGCGGGACTACGTGGCCCATTTCAAGGTTGCCGCTTTGGAGATCTATAATCTTGAAGAGCCGGTTGCTATGCTGGCTCTAAAGCAAGGGCTTAGGACCTCCTGCCTGACCTACTCACTAGACAAGAAGCCCCCAAAGACCTACTTCGAGCTCCTCCTCCGAGCTTAGAAGTACATCGATGCCGAGGAGGTGGATCGTACGAGATGAGAGCTCGATGCGAAGTCGCTGAAGAAGCCGACCCCCGTCGAAGCATCCAGGATGTGGAAGCCGGGACCGCCAGCTCTGAGCTCCCGATAAGTACTAAGGTCGAGAGGCACTCCCGTTCCTAAAGGGAGTTACACCCCCCTCCTCACCCCAAGGATGAAGATCCTCATGGAGATCGAAGGCGAGAACTATCTGAGGTGCCCGCCTTCGATGAAGCCATCCTCTGGTCATGATAATACAAAGTACTACTGCTTCCACAACGACCATGGCCACGACACCGAGAAAAGCCACAACCTCAAGTGGAAAATCGAAGAGCTCATCAAGAGAGGCTACCTCGGGAGGTTTGTGGGGGGCAGACCTCAAGTAGAACCTTAGGTGCTCGTCACTCTCCCGCCAGTTCCAGCAGTCGACAACTGCCCTACCTAGAAGCCAGTAGGGATGATATGCTAGGGAGCCGAGTGTGCACCCAAGAAGGCCCGGGGGGTAGAGCATATTGAAAATGTACTCCCCTTTATGAGGGAAGGGGAAGACAGGGAAAAAAATATAAATAATGATACCGTGGTCATCAAGATGATGTTCGCGAAGCATCCTGTAAAACGTAACATGGTTGATAGTGGAAGCTCCATAGATATGCTTTTCTACGATGCTTTCTCCAGGATGAATCTTTCTCCTGCTTAACTCAGACCTGTGCACACTTCCCTTGTTGGTTTCACAAGTGATTCTATAAGGGTGGAGGGAAAAATTACTCTTCCAGTCACTGTCGGGACCCTACCTTGATAAAGCACCGTCATGGTGACTTTCATGGTTGTCAGGCTTCCTTCAGCCTACAACATGATTCTAGGCCGACCCGGGCTCAACCTGCTTGATGCTGTCATCTCCATTAAGAGACTGCTTGTACAGTTCCCAACTCCTTACGGCGTCGGGGAGATGAGGGGAACACCCTAGCTGGTGCAGCACTGTTTCCAAACCCTCCCTGGGGCCAAGGCTTCCGAGGGCGATCCTAGGGTGGACGATCTTGACCAAAGGGCTTATGACCCCAGGGGAGGCCCGGTCGAATGCATGCTCTCTTATCCGCTCGGAGATGACCCTGCGAAGATGGTGCATATTGGAGCCCAGCTGCAGGATGAGGAGAGGGCCCACCTTTTGGAGTTCCTACGGGCGAATGCAGATGTGTTTGCCTAGATGGCGGTGGACATGCCAGGTATTCCCCCCGATGTCATCACTCACAAGCTGAGCATTGACCCAAAGTATAGGCCAGTTCATTAGAAGAAAAGAAGTTTCGTCTCGGAAAGGCAAGCGTCCATCAATGAGGAGGTAGACAAACTTCTCGCCGTTATATTTGTTCGGGAGGTGCAATATCCGAGCTGGTTAGTGAATGTGGTGATGGTGAAGAAGAATAATGGCAAATGGACGATCTGTGTAGACTACACTGACCTCAACAAGGCATCTCTGAAGGATAGCTTCCCCTTGCCGAAGATCGATCAGCTAGTGGATGCCACCTCGGGGCACAGGCTACTTTCATTTATGGATGCATTCTCCAGATACAATCAGATCCGGATGCACCCTCAGGATGAGGAGCACACCACCTTCATCACCAACAAAGGGACATACTGCTATAGGATGATGCTTTTTGGTATGAAGAACGTTGGGGCCACATACTAGCATCTGGTCAATAGGGTCTTCAAAGACCAGATCGGCCAGAACATGCAGGTGTACATGGATGACATGCTTGTCATGAGCAAGCCGAGCTTGGATCACGTTGCCGACCTCACCAAAGCCTTCCACAACCTTCAAGAGCACCAGATGAAGTTGAACCCCACAAAGTATGCTTTCGGAGTTGCGGCGGGAAAGTTCCTTGGCTTCATGGTCATTCAGAGGGGGATCGAAGCCAACCCGGAGAAGGTCCAGGTGATCATTGACATGGAACACCCGACGTCCAAGAAGCAGGTTCAGTGCTTGACGGGGCGTATCACTACCCTGAGCTGGTTCATCTCGAGGTTGGCCGATCGTTGCCTTCCCTTCTTCAAGGCATTACGCAAGATGCACGACTTCACCTGGATGGAGGAGTGCAGGACGACCTTCGAGGAGCTAAAGGAATTCCTGGCTTCTCCCATGCTACTCTCCAGACTGGAAGAAGGGGAGGAGCTCCTACTCTATCTGGCAATCACACATGGAGCCATTAGCTCGGTTCTCACTCGCGCAGATGAGGACAGATCCAAGAAGTCGGTGTACTACACCAGCAAAATGCTCCACGATACGGAGATCAGGTATACTCGCTCCGAGAAACTCATTTTTGCACTAATAATATCTGCTAAGCACCTCAGGCCCTATTTCCAAGCACACCCTATCATGGTCATGATGTATCAGCCGCTGAAGACCATACTTAGCCACCCCGAGACCTCTAGGAGACTGGCCAAGTGGTCCCTGCTGCTCAGCGAGTTCGACATAGTGTATCGGCCAAGGTCTTCATAGAATGCCCAAGTCCTGGCCGACTTCATGGTCGAATGCACCAGGCTCACCGAGGAGTCGAAGCAGATAATAACGGAGTGCTAAACGGAGCTTGAACTGGGGAAGGAGCCCTAGATCCTCAATGTGGATGGCGTGGCCAACTCCGGTGGGAGCGGAGCAGGCCTTATCCTCGCCAACAGTGATAGGGTGGTGGCATAGTGTACCCTCCGCTTCAAGTTTGCTGTAACAAACAACCAGATGGAGTACGAGGCACTCCTCGTGGGTCTAAAAGTCTCCCGTGAGCTGGGCATGCAGATCTTGAAAGTCTTCACCGACTCCCAACTGGTTACTGGGCAAGTCTCCAGAGAATATGAGGCCAAAGACCCCCAGATGATGAAGTACCTGGATTGGGTCTGCTCCAACACGATAGGCTTTCGATGCTTCAGCATCTTCCATATCCCCCGGGGGGAGAATGCATGCACGGATGCTCTGTCGAGTCTCACGATCCTGCCGGACTCATCACTGGGGCGCGCCTACATCAAGTACCTCGATAATCCAAGCTACGAAAGCTCAGAGGAGGTGCACCAAGTCACCCCCGAGCCGAGCTGGATGGACAGGTATGTCAGGTACATCACTAATGGCACCTTGCCAGAGGACCGTGTGGAAGCCGGCCTCGTCAAGAAGGCCTCCCAGTTCGTTCTGATGGAAAGCCAGCCCTACTGCCAGTCTCACTGCTACCCACTCCTGAAGTGCCTCAGGCTCGCAGAGGCGACCTTCGTACTCCAGGAAATACACGAAGGCCTCTGTGGGAATCATGTAGAAGGAAGAACTCTGGCTTACAAAGCTCTTTGCCAGGGATACTTCTGGGAGACCATGAGGGAGGACACCGCCGACTTTGTTAAAAGGTGTGACAAATGCCAGCGCCACGACCATATACAGTGCCAGCCGGCGGTGCCGATCTCCCAGCTCTCATCCCCTTGGCCCTTTGCTTAGTGGGGAATGGACATTCTAGGACCATTCCCCCTGCACTTGGACAACAAAGGTTCCTGCTAGTGGTGATTGACTACTTCACCAAGTGGGTCGAAGCAGAACTGCTAGCTCGGATCACTGAAGCCAATGTCCGCCAATTCTTTTGGAAGTCGATTATCTGTTACTTCTAACTCCCCCACTGCATCATCACCGACAATGGGTGACAATTTGACAACCAGGAGTTCGAAGGGTTCTGCGCTGAGTACGGCATCCAACATCGTTTCACCTCAGTAGCTCATCCCCAAATAAATGGAGAGGCCAAGGTAACTAATCGGACCATCCTCCAAGTGCTCAGAACCTGGCTGGACCAAGCCAAGGGTAGATGGGCAGAAGAACTCCCATGTATTATGTGGGTTTACCACACAATGCCCAGAACGGCAACGACGAGATGCCCTTCAACCTCATCTTTGGCACTAAGGCGATCATCCCGGTTGAGCTTGGTGTGCCCATGCTACGAGTATAGAAGTACGACAAGGCATAGAACTCAGCACACCTTTTGCTTAACTTAGACCTCCTTGAAGAAACATGGGACAAAGCTCGGCTCCGAATGGTGGCATACCGGTAACGAGTGGCTCGGTACTATAATACGCGGGTAAGGTCAAAAGTCTTCAGGCTCGAGGACTTGGTGCTGCGCCAAGCCGAAGCATCTCAACCTCGGGAGTGCGGCAAGCTCTAACCGAACTGAGAAGGCCCCTACAAAGTGGCTGAGGCCCTCTCACATGGGGCCTACTACCTCGAGGACCTGGATGGTGCTAGGTTCCCTTGAACATGGAATGCCTGCAATTTGAGAAGATACCATCAATAGTGTAAGGTTTTCTTCCATTAATAATAAAGATTTTCCTTTGTGCAAAAGGTTATCTGCCTTACAGGAAGGTAGCAACCTGGAGCCGAGCTCTCTGGCCACCATGTCTTTGAGCCCAGCTCCAAGACATCAAAGCTCGGAACCAAGCCTTCCAGCACCAGAATCCGGGGCCTAGCTCTTCGACTAGCGAGTCTTCAAGCCCAGCTCCAAGACACCAATTCCTGAGCCTAGCTCTCGGGCGATCAAGACCCGGGGCTCAGCTTTCCAGAAGACAAGTCGTCGAGCCCAGCTCCAAGACACCAATTCCTGAGCCTAGCTCTCAGGCGATCAAGATCCGGGGCCCAGCTCTCCGGAAGGCAGGTCTCCGAGCCCAGCTCTGAGACACCAACTCCTGAGCCTAGCTCTCAAGCAAACCTGGACCGGGGCCCAGCTCTCCGACTAGCAAGTCTTCGAACCCAGCTCCAAGACACCAATTCCTGAGCCTAGCTCTCTAGCAAACCTAGACCGGGGCCCAGCTCTCCGGCCAGCAAGTCTTCGAGCCCAGCTCCAAGACATCAATTCCTGAGCCCAGCTCTCAGGTAATCAAGATATGGGGCCCAGCTCTCCGGAAGGCAGGTCTCTGAGCCTAGCTCCGAGACACCAACTCCTGGGGCCATTTCTCAGGCAAACCTAGACCGGGGCCCAGCTCTCTGGCCAGCAAGTCTTCGAGCCTAGCTCCAAGACACCAATTCCTGAGCCCAGCTCTCAGGTGATCAAGACTCGGGGCCCAGCTCTTCGGAAGACAAGTCTTCGAGACCAGCTCTAAGATACCAATTCCTGAGCCCAGCTCTTAGGCAAACCTGGACCGGGGCCCAGCTCTCTAGCCAGTGAGTCTTCGAGCCCAGCTCCAAGACACCAATTCCTAAGCCTAGCTCTCAGGTGATCAAGACCCGGGGCCTAGCTCTCTGGAAGATGGGTCATCGAGCCTAGCTTCAAGACACCAATTCCATAGCCCAGCTCTCAAGCAAACCTGGACCGGGGCCCAGCCAGCAAGTCTTCGAGCCCAGCTCCAAGACACCAATTCCTGAGCCCAGCACTTAGGCGATCAAGATATGGAGCCTAGCTCTCCGGAAGGCAGGTCTCCGAGCCCAGCTCCGAGACACCAACTCTTGAGCCCAGCTCTCAGGCAAACCTAGACCGGGGCCCAGCTCTCCAGCCAGCAAGTCTTTGAGCCCAGCTCCAAGACACCAATTCCAAAGCCCAGCTCATAGGCAAACCTGGACTGGGGCCCAGCTCTCCGACCAGCGAGAATTCGAGCTCAGCTCAAAAACACCAATTCCTGAGCCCAGCTCTTAGGTGATCAAGACCCAGGGCCCAGCTCTCTGGAAGACAAGTCTTCGAGCCCTGCTCCAAGACACCATCTCCTAAGCCTAGCTCTCAGGCAAACTTGGACCGGGGCCCAGCTCTCCGACTAGCAAGTCTTCGAGCCCAACTCCAAGACACCAATTCCTGAGCCCAGCTCTCAAGCGATCAAGAGCTGGGGCCCAGCTCTCCAAAAGACAAGTCTTCGAGCCCAGCTCCAAGACACCAATTCTTGAGTCTAGCTCTTAGGCAAACCTGGACTGGGGCCCAGCTCTCTAGCCAGCGAGTCTTCGAGCCCAGCTCCAAGACACCAATTCCGGATCCCAGCTCTCAGGCGATCAAGACCCGAGGCCCAGCTCTCCGGAAGACACATCTTCGAGCCCAGCTCCAAGACACCAAGACCTGAGCCTAGCTCTTAGGCGACCAAGACCCAAGGCCCAGCTCTTCGAAAGAAAAGTCTTCGAGCCTAGCTCCAAGACAAGACTTGAGCCCAGCTCTGAAGCGATCAAGACCCGGGGCCCAACTCTCAGAAAGAAAAGTCTTCCAGCCTAGCTCCAAGATAAGACCTGAGCCCTGCTCTCAGGCAACCTTGGACTGGGTTCCAGCTCTCCGGCCAAGAAGTCTTCGAGCCTAGCTCCAAGACACCAAGACCTGAGCCCAGCTCTCAGGTAACCCTAGACCAGGGCCTAGCTCTCTGGCCAGCAAGTCTTCGAGCATAGCTCCAAGACACCAGGACCTGAGCCTAGCTCTTAGGCAACCTTGGACTGGGGCCCAGCTCTCCGCCCAACAAGTCTTTGAGCCCAGTTGCTCTCAAACTGTCAAAGTCTTGAGCCCATCTTACCAATGTTGAAGCCTAAAGGCCAAATCCCAGACAAGGTGGAACCCTCCTCTCTGATCTCACCACACACCTCAAAAAAAAAAAAAAAAAAGAGAGGAAAAGAAAAGAAGGAAGAGGCAAGGAGTGCTCAGGACGAGGTAGTTAAAAAGACTCATTTCATTAATAAGATATGTTTACAAAGCATCCTTGGGCCCCCAACATGCCGGGTGACCCGAACCAAGTGCAAAAAGAAGAAGGCAAGGAAAACCTACTCTACTCGGGCTGGCCCCTAGCAGGGCTATGAGGTTGCGAGGTTCCATCCCTGAGGGCCTCCAATTATGAGCTCCAGCCTCAGGTGGCATAGCTCCAGCCTTGATTGGTGGGGAAGGCTTGGGAGCAGCGGCTTCTTCAATGTTTGCCTCCGGGCTCGGCTCCGCATCCAAAGCTCGAGGGCAGCTGAGGTGGCTGTGGCCCTCATTGGGAACGAACCTCTCAATCTGATCGTGCTGGTACATAAAACCTTTGAAGAAGGAGTCTGATGCCGTTTGTTGGATCTCGGTGGTGAACTCCTCTGAAGCTCTGTACCTGGCCACGACCCCTTCAGCCTCCTTCCTCACCTCGACGGCTTGCTCCCCTGCCATCTCTGCTAACTTAGCCACCTCCACTGTCACCTTCTCAGCTGTAGCCAACTTCTCCTTTACCGTCGCCAGCTCGGTCTGAAGGGACTGTGCTTTCTCCTTCTGCCTGAACTGCCTCGGTGTTGAATGAAGTCAACCTCTTCTCAATGGCTGTGAGTTCCTCGACATTCCTCTTTGACCAGCCCCACTCCTAGTCGAGGCTCTCTTGGAGCTCCTTTGCTCACCCCTCAGAATCAGCAAGGTGTTTCTCGAGATCCTTGATCTTCTGACCAAGCACCCCGTTGGCATCGATCCTCTCCTTCAGGTCGGCCTTCAGAGACTCGACCTCTGCTGCTCGCTACTGATCATTCTTTAGCCAATTCCTGTAGAAGTCTCTAATCAGGAGAACCTCGATACCGATCTACATCATGCAAAAGGTTAGCAAAAAAAAAGGAGAAAGAAAGAAGAAAAAGAAGGAAATGAAAAGGGTAGAGTCGCTTACCGAGAAGAGCTGGGGGAAGATGCTGCTGATCGCATCCCCCAGATGCTGTCCGGCCATCTCCTGACAGTCACATGCCTGGATGGACAAATCCATCATGCGCTCTGCCAATGCTTGGTTTCGGAGCAAAGAGCTCTCCGGCCCTAGCTTGAAAGGAATCCAGCGGTGCTCCCTTTCCCTCCTGCTCGCCTCAGGAGCCGAATCACTTGCCCCTCCATGGAAGAACCCTTCGGTGCGGGTTGAGAGCTCGACCTCCTCTCAAGCGATGCCTCGACCACAGGTTCGGCTCCCCCTCGAGCTTCCTCCTCCTCGACCTCAATGATGGCAAGCCCTGGAGAACGGGGGGACACGGCAACGGTGGCAGCGACGGCCCTGGCCCGGATGACCACCTCAGGCTCCGGGTCAGGGGCCGTCTCTTGTTGCCTCGATCGCTTTGGAACTTTTCGAACTGCCCGCTGACTTGGCCTTGGTGTCGTGGATGTCATCCTCTCCACTTATGCGGGAGTGGCTTCAGTTTCCCTCCTACTTGGGTCAGTCGGCGTGGTGGGAGTGGCCGTTGACACGCTCTCATCCCGAGCCCAACTCGGTGGAGGCTCATCGGCCAGCCCGGTTGGCGGCCTCTTCCTGGTGATTGCCAGCAGGTCGCTCTCCATGAAGATCATACCTGTACACAAACTATACGATGATTAAAGCTCAAAAGGGAAGGTATAAAGATCATAAAAGAAAGGAAAGCTTGAGTCGAACTCACCCAACCCCCTCGTTGGGTCGACCCCGGCTTCAGAGAGGTTCTGCTTTGATAGAAGGACCTCAAGGGAAGGAATCTGGGTGGTACAGAGCTGCTCGTAGTCATTCCAATCAGCCACATCAACCATAGAGCTTCGGTTGGGGGACTGATCCGGGTCGCTCCAGACCCAGTCGACCCCCTCAATCATGGCAAAGAAGAATTTGCTCTTCTATCCCTTGATGGAAGAGTGGAGCTCAAACTAAATGCTCTTTGGGCGAGAAGATAAGGACCACCACCCGTCCTCAATGGGGTGGTGCTTTTGGATGAAGAATGCCCTAAATAAAGATAACTGGGCAACAAACCCATAGAAGTGATAGAGTACGATGAAGGAGAAGATGGTCCTAATGGCGTTCGGGACTAGCTGAGCAGGGACAAGTCGGTAGTTATCCAGCACCGACAAGAAGAAAGGGTGAAAGGGGAAGCGGAGCCCTCCTAAGAAGGTCTCCTCATAAAAAGCTATTCATCCCGGGCTACTGGAAGTAACCCGATCCCCTGGTCGGGAGATTAAAAGCCGAACGGAATGCGGGATGCCATAGACATCCCGGATGGTCCCAAGTTTCTCAGCAATGATCGTTGAGATGATCCTATCGGGACCTGCTGACCGGACAAACTCGGGGATAGGTTCAGATGAAGGAAGAGGACGAGAAGGATGGGAAGGACCAGCCCCCGATTCTCTAATAGCTACGGGACCAAGGGGACGCTTCCTACTGAACTTGAAACGCGCCCTATCCCCTCCTCATCAGAGGAAGAAGATGGCAGTCTCAACATAGAAGGACCGGCTTCGCCCTGATTGGTAGAAGGATGGAAGCCCGAACTAAAACGAGACATCTTCGGAGAAAGAGCAAGAGACTCAAGAAGAAGAAGGGACGGACTCAGTTTGGAGAAGGCCCTAGACTCAGAAGATGAACCCTGCTCTGATGGGAAGAAGAAGAGAAAGAAGACTAACATGGTTCCTTAGAGGGTCTGAGGCAATCGGGGAGGAGAGAAAGCTTGGGTACAACAACGGGCACGTAGAATTCGGAAGAATAGATGTTTTGGGTAAAACTTCTTTTCATTTCGAAATGACCCATCTCATCTGTATCGTTACTGCTCCTCTGCCAATAGATTCATGCCATGTGCTGGCCATCGGTTGGTAAGACATCCCGGTCACTCTGAATTCCATGCCGTTAATAACTACACCTCGGAGGTGGCCACGTGGTGCCTCCGTAATGGCCTGGGGAACCATTTCGCGAAGCACCGGCGATCATGGCCATAATTATGCCAGATCTTTACCTTTCCATGTTAGCAACGCAATCACTCCCTTTGACCCGAGCGCCGCGCACTAACGAGCCTCGGGAGTTAAGGGCAAATGATGTGGCATGATCGCTTACGTGGAGTAGCTATCAGACACCATGTCAGATACTCTACTCGGACTCCTTCACTAGGCTGAGCTCCCTCAGAACAATGGGGCCGCCCATCAAAGCTGAGCTCCGTCCTCCACCGAGTCGAGCCCGCGAGCTCGGGATGCTTAGGCCAGAGCCAAGCGGTGTTCCCCAGATCAAAACCCTCAAGATCGAGCCCCGTGGTCCGGAGTCGAGATCTACCCTCCTCCACCATGTGGAGCCTCTCCGAGGTCGAGTCCTCTGGGCTGAAGCCACACTCTGCCCTCCTCTGTCAGGTCGAGCTCGCCCGAGGTCGAGCTCTGCTGGTTCGGAGTCGGAGCTCCATTGGTCTGGAGTTGAGCTCAGCCCTCCTTCGCCAAGTGGAGACACATCGAGGTCGAGCCCCATGGAGTCGAGCCTTGCCTCTCCAGCTCAGCCCCTAGCTCGAGCGAAGGTACTGACGAGTAGGGAGACAGCACCATCATCCCAGGATGCTGGCAAGCCACCCGAGGATTGCAGTGAGACACCCACCAGGCCATATAACTACCCGCGACCGCCACTTACACCAGAAAAGGGGGAAGCCCTCTGATCGAGGTACCATGCTCTTCACTAACCACCTGAACCACCCGGAAGAGGAAGTCAACCAAGAGATTCAAATCTCGGAGGTGGCGACCCCCAATCGAGACACTGCCAAGCTTCCCGAAATGAGATGACCAGAAGGAATGTCAGAACACATGACAGCTTTCCTTATCATGAATCGGGAAAGACATCCCGTCCACGGCCCGGGACATCGTCGCATGCACCTGACAGCCTAGCGAAAGTCCCGAGACAGGTGCTCAACGGTCACCTAGACTACAAAGAACGCTCGACACCCCCAGAGGGGGAGAGGTATGCAAGTGTAAACACAGGTGCAAGCTCAACCACAGAGCAACACACCACCAAATCCAAGCAAGTGAAGGAGGAAAGGCCACATAGAGAATCCCTCTAGCTCAGCCACTATCCTCCCGACATACTTGCACCCCACTCTGATGCAGCACGAAAGCTCTGATACCAAAAATGATGCAGAACGGAAGAATAAAGAAGCGTATGCGGAAGTAAAATTATGATTAATTTTTTTTTTTTTTATATATTTCAGAAATTGGCTTCGACTCAAAGTAAAGTTAAACTAAGTTGATGGAAACTAGGTAAGGATTGAAAGCACAATTTAGAAGAAGCTAAGTTATCAGAGTAGTTCAGAAGTAACGGATCGCTGGGGGTTGAGAAACTCCCAGACCTAGGGTTTCGCTCTGAACTTTCAATAGGACAGAAATAGAGAGGAGAGATGGGTTACCAACCAGACAGTGATCTTCACAGAATTTGGGTGGAAGAACTCTCTCGGGCAGATTGTTGGATCCTCGGATTCGGCTATCTTCGCAATGGATCCTCCAATACTAGTCTCGTGGCTGGGTCGGCTTCTCCTGAACTCAAGATCTGGGAAGAAGAAAAACAAGTGATGGATTCAGAGACTCAGGGAAGGATTTACCAGTTCGAAGAACTTGAAGGCTGATGTCGCTGAGATCCGGATTCTCTTGAAGGCTGATTCGACTCCCTCTGAAAAGAGCTATGGATTTGAAGTATCCGGACTGGAGCTGGATGCTGGTGGTCGGCCTGGCCTTGGAGAGAGAGAGGCCGTGGGAGGTGGAATAGGCTAGGGTTTGGTGGATTGAAGTGGATGGTGGGAGCCTAGGGTTTTGGAGTAGAAGTGGCTAACCTAGGATTTGGGTTTTGGAGATCTCACACCTCCTCAAGGTTCCTGGGGAACCCGGATTTACTCCCTCACGGAGCTCAACACCTGGATGCAAGTGCGGAAGAGAGAAAACACAAAGTTTTGCTCATAAAAAAAATTTGGTTTCATTCATCTGATTGATTTAAACTTACAAGAGGGGTTTAATTTATAAGGCTTTACAAGGGAGTAGGGTTTTACATCTTCCCATGTGGGACTAAAGGAGGGGATCTACAAATCAGGAAAAATCATACACATATGGTCGGCCAAAGTACCAAAAAAATTTGATTTGGGTTATAAAAGGCAGGTAGATGGCGCCTCCTTGTATGGATCTTCAAGAGAATTTTTTTCCTTCCATGGATCAACTCTTTTGGACTCCTCCTTTTCTTCCTCCCTAAGTCAAGCTCCTTCCCATCTTTGTTTTGGATTTTTTTGGCAGGTAGTGGGCGCCTCCTTGAAGTTCTCTCCAAGAAAATTTCTTCCCATCTTTACTTTGGTTCTCTTGGGAAAGTCTTGGCCGCCCCCTTGATTTGTGGACTCTTGGTGGATTTCTCCTCATCTGGCGCATGAGAGAAGGAAGCTGCTATCTGTGGAGTGGGGACCAAAGGCTGCTGGATATAGATATGGCGCCCCCTGGACTCAGGCGTATGGCTGGGAGTGTGGCTGGGAGTGTGGTGTCCACTTGCTTGGTCTTGGGAGAAAATGTAACACCCCAGGTTGAAACGCTAGTCCACTACTGAGTCAACATGACTCAACAAAATAGAATGCAGGTAATGTAGACTCAAGCTAAATTGAGTTGATTTAGTCAACTCTTATTACAAACCAAAAACCCTAATTTTTTTTCGGGCAAGGTTAATCAGAGATCCAGATGGAGCTCTGAAGTCTTCTTCTGAGTCTGGTGCCCGCACCAATTCTCCCAGGATGGGAGGAACTCGACCCTGTCGAGTATTGATCCAGTTGGCTCTGGTATCTCTCCAAGAGGTCTGGGTCCAGCTCTTGTAACTCTTCTCGGGAGATCCAAGAGTCATCAGAATCTGGCCTTCCTAGCCAACGGACCAGGTATCTTTGGTATCCTCGATTACGAGTAGAGATAACCTGATCATCCAAGATCTTTTCAATCTGCTCTTTTCTCACAGGCTAATTTGTTGGTGGACACACAGGGTCAGGTTCACTCTCAAGAGCAGGATTAGGTTCAAAAGCCTCACTGGGAATCACAGCTGGCTCCCTATACTCTACTAGGTCTGTAATGTTGAAAGTGGAGCTAATGCCTAGTTCTGGAGGCAACTCGAGCACATAGGCATTGGATCCTACTCTCTTTACCACTGTAAATGGTCCAGCTCCCCTAGCATGTAACTTTCTAATGGTTCCAGGAGGAAACCGTTCAGGCCTTAACCTAATCATTACATAGTCTCCTACGTCAAAAGTTTTGACTCGCCTTTGAGAATCAGCCAATTTCTTATAAGTTTCATTACTTAAATTTATTTTGGCTTGAATTTCTTTATGCAAGTCTTTTATATGCTGTGCAAAAACTTCGACAGACTCGGAGACCCGTGTGTGGACTGGTAAAGGAGCTAGGTCAAGAGGTGTGTGGGGTTTGTAACCATGCACAATTTTAAATGGACTCTTACCCGTAGACCTATTGACCGAGTCATTATATGCAAATTCAGCCCTGGGTAAATACAAATCCCAACTCCTGGTATTCTCACTTAACCAAAATCTAAGATAATGTCCTAAACTCGACTGACGATGCATTCCTAAAGAATGGACTTTATTCAAAGGAACCCTAGGTCTAAACCTAATAAACTACGGCTCTCTAGGTTTGACCTTGGGTCGGAGGATGGCATGCAGAGCATGAAAACTTATCATGGGTGCCTAGTAGGTGCCATAAGGTCTTCCAGAAGTAGGTGGCAAACCGAATAGGTTCTGACACGTGGTTCACTCTAAAGACTTCGACAAAGTATACTTGGATGGTGTAAGAAGCATTGGAAGTCCTAGAGAAAGGGAGGAAATATGAGGTGGAGTCTTGAATTACCTGCTGATTAAAGGTGGTGACCTGAAGGTTTGAATGGTGATCTATGAGTGTCAACTGGTCATCCTTACGAAAGGAAAAGTTTGCTATTCCTAGGAATGAATCAAGAGATGGTTCGGAGAGTAGCCTAGGACATGTGATTGCAATAGTTAAGGTTTGTTCTCTAAGCAAACAATGATCAACTTTCTCAAGAAATGGATTAAAGAATGATTAATGGAAGGGCCTATGGATGATGACCTCAAGACTTGAAATTTGACCTATGGGTGAGGAAAGGTATACTCTATAGAAGGGTAGGTCAGTCATGCAAAGGAAGGGGTCTGGGGTCATAAGGAGGACTTCTACAGGACTGGGAGAATCAATCCACTCAAGACAAGGATGTTCAACTGAGATTACGGGAGAGACCTTAGTGGCTGGGCATGGGACAAGGTCCAATTGTAAGAGGCTTGATTCAGTCATCCTAAGGAGAGGATCTACCATAGGGTGGGCAAACTTAAACAGTTCAGTGCAAAGATCTTCAATTGGTACTTGGGAAATGACTGTCATTAGAGGGTACGAACTGATAGCTCGGGCTAACACTATGAGTTCTTCCTGGGGGTATTTGACTAAAGGAACCTGATTCTTACAAATCTCTTGAATTTCTGAACTAGGTCCTACCACTTGGTTGCTCTCCAAGGTCTCCTCGGGTAAGGAACCAATAGTATCGATGTCACATTCTTCAAGTTCTTCCCCCTCATATTCATCAACTAGACTCAAGCCAGCATCATATACTTCCTCGATGCCATCTTCAATGGGTTTCGGGTCAGTGGTAATCGGGTCAACTGATTCTATGCTTGTCATACCTAACCTTTCTTCCTCATTGGTAGGCTTGGGTTCTCCCTCATTAATGTCATCCTTAGGATTCTTACCACTTAGCTGTGCACAAGCCAGTCCTATGCATGGGCACTGACTAGATTTATGGCCTCTTTCTCTACAAAACAAACATTCTTGCGATATAGGAACCTGGGTCACACTGGGTTTCAAGCTAGTAGAGACCTTACTTGGGCATGGGTGTGGATCTAAATGGTTTGATCTAGAAGACTTGGGTTGTTGAGTGACTGGTCTAGAATATTGTAAGGACCTCTCATAGACACGATCCACACTATAGATATCATGGTTAGGCTTCCTAAGGTTATGTTCGGGATCACGGTATAAGGTCCTCCTAGGCTCTTGGTACGGATGAGGTTGGGGCCTATTAAATTTTGGATCAGGGATCCAATTTTGATGTCTACATTTCTCAAGGACTTGGACTTGATCCCTAAGCTGGGTAAAATTCTCATGGACTTGTTCTTTACACTGGGTAACAGTAGCAGTCAAGTCTTGGCTTAACTTGTTCATGCTCTCAGTAAGAGCTCTAACCATGGCCTCTAAATCAGGTTGGGTTTGACCAGGTTGGTAGGGCACTCTATTCCGGGTAGACATGATGCAAGCAAACATACAAAATGAGACTCAACTGAACGACTACGGGCTAACTAGACCTAGAGCCCAAACTAGATGCCCAATCAGAGTGGCAAGCTAGCCTGTAGTAACTCAGGACTCAGCCAGGCAGGTGTAAGGGGAGTGTTAGGTCACTAATTGCCAATCCTAGACACCAATCAGTGATTGGCCAGGTAGGCGGACCAGCACACAAGCCCTTCGGGACATAGTCCCTGAACCACCATTCTAGACACTGAGTACAAAGCACACACAGAGTAACTAGACAGACTGACTCAACACTAGCCTTGACCCGACTTGTTGATGTCCCTAGCCCACTAGGGCAAATTAGGTCTAATCAATTTTTAGATTAAAGGCTTAGGTTCGAATGAGTGGGTGGTGGTTTTGGGCTAAGGAGAGGTTATCAACTCCTCCCCTTATCTTAGATGCTCAAATGCCCTTAAGATGAATTAAGAGATGAACACTCAAAAATAATTGGATTGCAGAACACAAAAATAGAGTTGCAGTAATTTAATTCTCAGAAATCGCACGGAAACCAATAAATCATAGGAAAATTATGAAAATTAGTTTCAATTATACTGGTTTCAGAAAAATAAAAATCACCGAATTTGGAGTTACCTGTAGTGAGAAATAATTCCTGCAACAGGATAATTACGGGCTGAAAACATAGCACTTCCCCGTTTACAATTCCTGCTACGAAGTTATAACCCAACGGATCCCCTACACGCCCTAGGAACACCCCGTGGAATGGAAAGAGGAGGTTTGCACCTCGCTTCGTTCCTAGGACCGGACGTCCTGGGGAGTCTACTTCGAGCAGACAAAGTAAAAAGAGAGAGACTCAAACAAGCAATCAAACAGAAACCCTAGACAGGGCTCTGATACCAAAATTGATGCAGCACGAAAGCTCTGATACCAAAAATGATGCAGAACGGAAGAACAAAGAAGCATATGCGGAAGTAAAATTATGATTAATTTTTTTTTTTTTATATATTTCAGAAATTGGCTTCGACTCAAAGTAAAGTTAAACTAAGTTGATGGAAACTAGGTAAGGATTGAAAGCACAATTTAGAAGAAGCTAAGTTATCAGAGTAGTTCAGAAGTAACGGATCGCTGGGGGTTGAGAAACTCCCAGACCTAGGGTTTCGCTCTGAACTTTCAATAGGACAGAAATAGAGAGGAGAGATGGGTTACCAACCAGACAGTGATCTTCACAGAATTTGGATGGAAGAACTCTCTCGGGCAGATTGTTGGATCCTCGGATTCGGCTATCTTCGTAATGGATCCTCCAATACTAGTCTCGTGGCTGGGTCGGCTTCTCCTGAACTCAAGATCTGGGAAGAAAAAAAATAAGTGATGGATTCAGAGACTCAGGGAAGGATTTACCAGTTCGAAGAACTTGAAGGCTGATGTCGCTGAGATCCGGATTCTCTTGAAGGCTGATTCGACTCCCTCTGAAAAGAGCTATGGATTTGAAGTATCCAGACTGGAGCTGGATGCTGGTGGTCGGCCTGGACTTGGAGAGAGAGAGGCCGTGGGAGGTGGAATAGGCTAGGGTTTGGTGGATTGAAGTGGATGGTGGGAGCCTAGGGTTTTGGAGTAGAAGTGGCTAACCTAGGATTTGGGTTTTGGAGATCTCACACCTCCTCAAGGTTCCTGGGGAACCCGGATTTACTCCCTCACGGAGCTCAACACCTGGATGCAAGTGCGGAAGAGAGAAAACACAAAGTTTTGCTCATAAAAAAAATTTGGTTTCATTCATCTGATTGATTTAAACTTACAAGAGGGGTTTAATTTATAAGGCTTTATAAGGGAGTAGGGTTTTACATCTTCCCATGTGGGACTAAAGGAGGGGATCTACAAATCAGGAAAAATCATACACATATGGTCGGCCAAAGTACCAAAAAAATTTGATTTGGGTTATAAAAGGCAGGTAGATGGCGCCTCCTTGTATGGATCTTCAAGAGAATTTTTTTCCTTCCATGGATCAACTCTTTTGGACTCCTCCTTTTCTTCCTCCCTAAGTCAAGCTCCTTCCCATCTTTGTTTTGGATTTTTTTGGCAGGTACTGGGCGCCTCCTTGAAGTTCTCTCCAAGAAAATTTCTTCCCATCTTTACTTTGGTTCTCTTGGGAAAGTCTTGGCTGCCCCCTTGATTTGTGGACTCTTGGTGGATTTCTCCTCATCTGGCGCATGAGAGAAGGAAGCTGCTATCTGTGGAGTGGGGACCAAAGGCTGCTGGATGTAGATATGGCACCCCCTGGACTCAGGCGTATGGCTGGGAGTGTGGCTGGGAGTGTGGTGTCCACTTGCTTGGTCTTGGGAGAAAATGTAACACCCCAGGTTGAAACGCTAGTCCACTACTGAGTCAACATGACTCAACAAAATAAAATGTAGGTAATGTAGACTCAAGCTAAATTGAGTTGATTTAGTCAACTCTTATTACAAACCAAAAACCCTAATTTTTTTTCGGGCAAGGTTAATCAGAGATCCAGATGGAGCTCTGAAGTCTTCTTCTGAGTCTGGTGCCCGCACCACACTCTCATACTATTCACTCCTCCTAGCATGGAGTCCATCAAGAGGGGCTCGACCAGGAGGATCTGTTCGCCTGGATCATCACTGACTTGACTGTCGGAGTGCCCCCACCGGAATCCCCGGCCTAGGTCACTAACCCTGTTTCTTGCAGGTCTAGCAGAACTGATGCGGGACGACTCTAAGACTACTAAACATGCATGAAAAATAGTAGAATAATTTCTTTTATGATTTTTATGAATTTATTTGTAAGCTAGATTCCCAAAATAAAGTAAAAACTAGCTGAAAGACTAGTAGTGCAAAGAATCATCGGGTCGCAGGCATACTCATGCAAATCAATGAAATATCTAGGATCCAAGAGTTTAGAAACTCTCAGTTTAAGATAGCTTTTCTTCATTAAATCAAAAAATAAGAGTTGGAAAGGTTTCTTACCAGTCAGAGATTGAAATTCAATTGCAGAAGAGATTACTCACAACTCTGATCGGAGCCTGGAAGAAGAAGCCTTGTTTCTCTTGAATCTGATGGTGAATCTGGGTGGTTTGGGCAGCAAAGAAGGCCTCCTCAGGGGAGGGAAAGCACCTCGGGGATCCTACAAGCATCAGGGTTAATTAAAATAGCAATTAAAAAATAAGAAAGGAAATATGGGTTAAAAGGAATCAAGATTAGGGTTAGAAGATGGCCGTTCGAAGCTTGTTGAAGATCTCCTTGCTTGGCAGCCTAGGGCACTCCTCCTTGGATGTGTGAAGGCTTGGATGATAGTGATTTAGGGTATGGAAGGAAGTTAGGGCAGCAAGGAATTCGTCCAAGCACAAAAATACAAACCAATGAACCAAAACGAAACACCAACACAAGGCAATAACTCAAAATTTCAGCAAGTTGTATTTATAAGAAAGAGATGCTTACAAGAGGGGGTGGGGTGAGGTATTTATAGAGTTCACATGCCCTCACTAACCATGGTTACACTTGGATTACAAGTTCTCTTTCCAATTGGAATACAAGTCCTTTCCTAGCTAGGTTAGAATTACAAAGTTTAAAAGGATTAGAAATCCCAACTAGGTTAGGAATAAACTTGGTCTTCTCCTTCTTCTCTTCAACTTGGACTTGGTCAAACCTCTTTGGACGTGGTCAACACTTCAAGGACACCTAGGGGGGCTTGTTGGGCCTCTAGGAGCAGCAAGGGGCCGGCCCAAAGGGGCTTGAGTGCATGGGTTTGGGCCTCTGGAAGCTGGGGTGGCCTGGTAGCCTAGCAGCAGGAATATTCCCTGGAATCTTGCTTCTTAAGGGCTTGGGCTTGGCACCTGGGCTTGATTTCTTTGGGCTGGGATGCAGGTGGACCTCTAGAATCATGGATGCCCTAGTTTAGGAATAAGCTCTGGCATCTGGAGAGGAATCTGGGCATCTGGAGGATATTTGAAAAGAATCAGGATTTCTGGAAGCATCTTGGATCCTGGGTTGTCATACAAAATTCAATGGGCTGATGTAGCAGCCTCTGACTCTTGGATGTGGCCTGATGGAACTCCAAAATAGGGTGACCTCCTCTCTTGTATAAAAATCGGGCTCATACTGGACTCATAATTGATGTACATGACTCAAAATACTGACTAGGTTGAGGGTTGAGACAAATCAACTAACCTCAACTTATTACCAGACTCAATTCTAGTTGATTACAAAATTTGACACATGGCTAGGTAAACCAAATAGGGTTCAATAATCTATGTCTGATCCTGGTGTCCCTACTAAGAACGGGATCGCCCAGGAGCATCAAGCGGCATGCTCCGACCTCGACAATAGCTACAGGCCATGACGATCTTGGTGGTAACAGTCGACACTCAAGGAAGTGTTGACACTTGGCATTTTGCAAGTTTCGATACTTGCTGTGATGAGCAGAATTCTGGGAAGAATTTTCTGGAATGTTTGACTTCGAATTTTGAACTTGAAACTCAAACTTTTGGGTGTTTTGGCTCCAAGCATTCATAGTATGATTGTCAAACTTACCTTCTATGGCTTGGACTCATTTGGAATGCTCCTTGACTCTCTCCCCCAATCACTCCTCCTTCCTTTTCTCCCTCTCATGGCTATCCCTATAAATGAAATTCATTCTAGAGGCTGCTAATGGTTCTTTTGAGAGAAGGGAATAGTTAGAGAGAAGAAGAAGGGTTTAGTAAGGACTTGGGATTGGGTGTGAGAAACCTAGCATTCAAGCTAGGTCTTGGGAAGAGAGTTTCTTGGGAAGGGTTCCACCTCTTCTTTTTGTCTCCCCAGAAGAAGAAGATTGGCCCGAAGGATCCTAATGCGCTAGCACTCTGAGGGAGTTGATCATAGTCAAGCCCAGGTATGGATTACCTGTAGAGGCCAGACACTTGTGTGGCTCGGGCACCTTTATCCTTCTTCTCAGTATTTTTAGAGATATTAAGATATGGTACTTTTACACCTTTGTTGATTTTTTGCTATTGATGTTTTGCTTGCACGCTAGATCATTATGCTAGATCCTATTATGGACAGATCGGTAGATCATCTTGATCTATCTACCGAGCCTTCCATTGTGCATGTTTTTAAAATAGTTTTAAAATGCATTCTTTCTGCCCTGTGAAAGGGATATGCCCTACAAACCAATCTCTGTTGTATCTCCCAAACCATTGTAATTGATAATTTTCTAAATAAAGGTATTATTTTTCATCATACGCTGTGTTTATTATATGATGAACCCCATAGATTAGGGCTATGATTTTAGGGTTATGATGAGATCATACCAGTGAGACCTAAAATCTTAAAACCTTAATCTAAAGTATTCCTAGTCAAAGGAACCCTGAGTAGGGGATCAGGGTTTTCCGATAAGACTAGCACACCCCGGGTATACTGGAAAGGGTGACTGCTCTCACAGTCACTTGTGTATGACACTAATACTGGGATGTGGGTGCTCATTGGAGAATGAGTTCACTGATATGATCCAACTTGAGAACATCTAATGGAGTCTTAGCTACATGTCAATAGAAGGTTCTCATAGTGGGAGTGGTACAAGTAATCTTTTGACCTGAGACTGCCATAAGTACCTTATGTACATGAACCCATCCTTTGGTTCAATCCTAATCATGACACTGAGACATGCACAGGATTGATACTGGGAATGGTGAATTGAATATGAAGGTAATGAGTAGGTCAACAAGGAATCGATCACTCTTAGTAAGAGGAGATTGCATCCAGCTAGTCAACAATCGCATGATGATTCAGGGAATCTTTGATCAAAGTAAAGATATTAGAGATGGTTTCTAATATCAAGATAATCGAATCATCATTATAAGATTGAGCTAGAAACAAATATAATATTGGATTTGACATATATCCATATCCATAGTTATATTTTGGGTGCAGGCTGATCGAAAGATTTAATTGTACGGTAACTCTCTACTAAAGGGTAATTTTGGTATTTCACCAGAATTTCCATATCTTCCGGGTAGACATGACACGTTGCTAGACGTCAATCTTGTCTTGTGGGTTGATCAAGTTCAAAGATCACATGTTAGGAAGAATCCTAATTGATCGATTCGGGTAAGCCCGGTTTGACCTAAATCGATTAGAAAGAGTTCTAATCAAATTAGGTCAACTTGTATTCGAACCCACTGCTGGCTAGATGTGAAACCCAATGGGTCACACACTTAAGAGGATTGATCAAGAATTTAATTTAGAATTAAATCGTCTTTGCAAGATAACACTCTAGCAGGTGTTGCAAGCCCTAGCTTCTATTCGGATCGGATTCGAATTAGGGTTCCGGATTGGTTCAAATTGGGTTCTAATTGGACCTAATTAGACCCTAATTAAGAAAAATGGGAATATGGCTAACCCTATTGGCTAGCCATGTAGCTTGGCTAGCCTCCCCACCCGCCCCCTTTTGTTTTTCACGCCAAACACCAAGAGTCCATGCGCATATGGACTCTTGGCGCGCCTTAAGGAAGAGTCCATGGCGCATGGACTCTTGGCGCGCCCCAAATAAAATTCTCCGATGTTTTTATTTGGGCGGCCTCCTTCTTAAGTGATTAGCGCACCTTCTCTCCCCCCTTGGATGAGAATCCAACGGCTGATGGGATTTTGAGAAAGAAAGAAAGTGCTAACTCCTCCCGGGCGCGCGAAGTAACATCTCTTCGGAGATGAAAAGTCGCGACTTCCTTCTTTTTAAAACACCGCGGTTTTTCCTTTAAGAAGAGCCGTGGGATTTAATCTGGAAGGCCATGAGATGGGAGGATGGGGTGTGAGAAATTGGAAAGGGCGTGAGAAAGAAATTACGGAGAGGTGTGTAGGCGCCTATCTGATTTCTATTTAAAGGGTCGGGAAAAATCAGAACATGATGTAATCTTTTTCTTTCTTCCTCTCCTGAAGACTCTTTTATTTTTTCTTGCTCTTGCATTGTTTCCTCTACAGAGTAAACCTCTGTCGAAACTCTGCTACTGAACAAGATAAAAGTAAAAGTCTCCGACGGTAAAGAAAAGAAAGAAGTTCTGATTTCTTCCTTTCTTTCATACATTAAGACATCATTGTCTTAATTTCTCCTCCAACTTAAGACAAGCCTATGTCCTCTTAGGACAAGGTCTTTTTCTTCAAGACAAGGGTATCTAAAGGGCCAAGGTCTTGGTGGAAGGAGGAGAAGGAGTCAAGGAAAGGAAAGCAAGCCTTTGTGTGGAGGAATTCAAGCCATAGTCCAAGCAATTGAGTTCTAGGAAGAAGAACTCAATAGAAGGAACCTTTGAAAAGAAGATAGAGTTGTCTTGATCACTGCTCTGTGTGGATCACCATCGGAGGGCGGACACTTGGACGCCTGGTGAATTCAATCAGCCCCTTCAACATCAACTTTGTTGGAATTAGCGATTACAGGTTGGTACTCTAATTCTAACAATCTATGTTTGAATGTTAGTATGTATGTTTTAATTAGTAAAAAGGAGATCTTGGCTAAGGGATTTCGGTGCAAATTTCATCATTTTGAAATTACACTTCCGCTGCGGTGCACCTGAAACCCCAACAGTGGTATCAGAGCCATCCTTATTACAGTTAAAACATATTATATGCATTTTTGTTGTAGTATCGAAATTAGGGTTTTAAACCCTTGAATGCTGATACACTTAGCATAATTTAAGGAATGCATATATGATAATTAATGTTTTGATGTATGCCACTAATTAGGGTTTTTCACTCAAACCCTAATTATTATAGAGATATGATTAGTTTTGAAGTCATCATACTGAAATAAGGTTGCCCTGGCATAATGGTGGATCCATTATGTGGTAAATGGTTGTCCTAGTATGATGACACACTTAGCACATATATGTTTATCAGAGTGATATCATTATGATATGTTTTTATGTAAGAATGTGCTGGCAATTTTATAAAGCCCTCTTCTTAAAATCATATTAAGTCATAGCATATTTAACTAATAAGCATCACTAGTCATGATGAACAATTGATCATTCGGTGTCTAGAAAGGTGGTTCTGGGAAGGTAAAGAGAATCGTGGTTTTTAATTGGTTCCGTTGACTGACCTGGCCAATTTTTATTGGTGTCTAGGAAAGCAACGGGGGGACTCCCACATCTCTTCCACTTGCCTGGCCGATTTGATTATATTTAAATCTTGACTTATATGCTTAGTGTTAAAAAAAAAATGCTATATGTTGGCCTTCCTTCATGCTGGATCATTACTGTGTTATGAACCACATTAGGTTTGTTGTGTTGTCTGCAAGACCTAATAGGGTGATTGACATAATATTGGTCTAGTGCAAAATATGCTTACAGTATATTCAGTATAATGCCTTGTTGTGTTATCTACAAGGGAATTATATTTGAATATTGACTGTATAGAAATGAAAGGGTCTTGACTTAACTAGAACATTATGGTTTGTTGTGTATTCTGCAAGACTTATAATGTTCTAGAGGCCAAGTTATTTTTGAGAATTATATGAGATATAATTGGAAGAGTTTCCTACCTTAGAACTTATAAAAGATTTGTTGTGTTGTCTGCAAGATCTTTTATAAATTATAAGGATCTCGATCTCACTAAGAAAACCGATCAGGGTTCTTCTCGATTATCATAGTGAGGGCTATGATTTTTGATAAAATAGTGGGAGACATAATTAAATTGAAGACCTAATTTAATTATGTAAGTCATTTCATGGTTGTTTGCTTATGTATTGTTCTTAATTAAATGTAGATAAATGGCATCTTCATTATCACTGAGAAGCATCTTAGATACCAACAAACTGACTGGTCCAAACTATGTGGACTGGTTGAGAAACTTAAAGATTGTACTGAGTTCAGAAAAACTTTCTTATATTCTTGATACCCCTAATCTTAATCCACTAGGGGATGATGCCACACAGGAAGATATGGCCACATACAAAATGTGGCAGAATGACTCCCTCACTGTCAAGTGTATCATACTGGCCTCTATGACCAATGAGTTACAGAGGCAGCATGAAAGCATGGATACTCAATCCATAATGCTCAATTTAAAGGAGCTTTATGGAGAACAAAGCAGAACTGCTAGATACGAAATATCTAAGCAGTTATTCCGTGCTAGGATGACAGAGGGTACATCCATTCAGGATCATGTCCTGAAGGTAATTGACTTAATCACCAGATTAGGTCAATTAGGGTTTATTATGGATGGGGAGCTGAATCAGGATTTAATCTTGCAATCACTCCCAGAGTCATTTTCTCAGTTTGTCTTGAATTATCACATGAACAAACTGAACACTTCCTTGCCTGAGCTGCTAAATATGTTAAAAACAGCAGAGAGCCATGTTAAGAAAGAAAAGGCTCCACTTCTTCTTGTTGATAAGACCAATAAGAAGAAATCAGGCAAAAAGGGTTTTAGCAGGAGACTAAACCCTAAGGGTGGCATCAATAAGAACAAGAAAGGAAAGAAGGTCTCAAAACAGTCAACCTGTTTCTTTTGCGGCAAAGCGGGACATTGGAAAAGGAATTGCAAGGCTTACCTTGCAACTGTGAAGCCTGGTGCGGCAGACGCACCAAAAGGTATGTATGAGATACATACTATATTGACATTAAATTCGTCTATATCAAATACTTGGGTATTGGATACCGCTTGTGGTTACCATATATGCAAATCTTTGCAGGACCTCCACAAGCTTAAAGTATTGAAGGAAGGCGACTTCAATCTCTACGGTGCTGGTGGTGATATCATCCAAGCAGAAGCTGTAGGGACCTATATTCTGAAGTTGCCTTCAGGGAAGATCTTGGAGCTAGAGAATTGTTACTATATGCCAAAGATTATTAGGAACATTATATCTATTCCTTTGTTATTAAAACAAGGATATGTAATGGATGTAACGAGCACTGGTTGCTCAATAATGTTATCTAATAAAATTATTTGTTCTGGCATATTTAGCAATGGGCTCTTAACTCTTTCTTCCAATGATAGTATTTTTCATGTCAATACTAAAAGGAAAAGAAAAGACTTTAATGATACTTTACTTTGGCATCATAGACTTGGTCATGTTAATGAGTCTAGGATTAGCAAGTTATACAAGGAAAAATTCCTTGATCCTTATGAGTATGAATCATTAGGAACTTGCGAATCATGTCTCATGGGTAAGATGACAAAAACTCCATTCACTGGACATGGGGAAAGGTCAACTGAGTTATTAGGACTTATACATACTGATGTATGTGGCCCAATGACAACTCAGGCCAGAGGAGGATACTCATATTTTATCACTTTTACAGATGATTTATCTAGGTTCGGATATGTGTATCTTATGAAACACAAATCTGAAGCCTTTGATAAATTTAAGGAGTATCAAAGTATGGTCGAAAAATAAACCGGGAAAAGTATTAAAGTTCTTCGTTCTGATCGAGGAGGAGAATACTTATCCACGGAGTTTTTAGACTATCTTAAAGTTAATGGAATCCTTTCTGAATGGACCCCTCCTTATACACCACAGCTAAATGGTATAGCTGAAAGGAGGAATCGTACCTTATTAGATATGGTACGATCCATGATGTGCTTCACAAATTTGCCCATTTCTTTCTGGGGTCATGCCCTAGAAACTGCTGTTTATATTCTGAACAAGGTACCTTCTAAATCCGTTGTTAGTACTCCATATGAAATTTGGAGTGGAAAGAAACCATATCTTAAATATTTTAAGGTATGGGGATGTCCAGCTTATGTTAAAAGAAATTTTGGACATAAGTTGGAACCTAGAGCGGATAAATGTCTATTTGTAGGATATCCTAAAGAAGGTAGAGGATATCTATTCTACCATCCTACTGAACAAAAGACTTTTGTTAGCAGGCATGCCACTTTTCTAGAAAAAGAGTTCATTTTGGAAAAGGGCAATGGTAGAACAATTGAACTTGGAGAAGTGCAAGAAATACAGATAGACAATTCTCAACCATTAGAACATATAGTTAGGACAGAACCAGAACACAAAACTCCTCCTCGTAGGTCTGACAGAGTGCCACGGGCACCTGAGAGGTATGGGTTTATTATTGAAAATAATGAAGCTCAAGTCATTCAAAATGATGAACCTCTGACCTATACGGAAGCTATCTTGAGTACTGACTCAGATAAATGGCAAGAAGCCATGGAATCCGAAGTAGACTCTATGTATGTAAACCAAGTATGGTCTTTGGTTGATGCACCAGAGGGTGTTAATCCTATTGGGTGTAAATGGGTCTATAAGAAAAAGATTGGGGCTGATGGCCAAGTTGAAACCTATAAAGCCAGATTAGTGGCTAAAGGTTTTAGACAAAAACAGGGAATTGATTATGATGAAACTTTTTCACCTGTTGCCATGCTAAAATCAATTCGGATTTTACTTGCTATAGCAGCATACCACGATTATGAGATATGGCAGATGGATGTGAAAACTGCATTCCTCAATGGTTTCCTTGAGGAAGAAGTCTACATGTCACAGCCAGAAGGTTTTATTTCAAAGAATAAACCTAATCAAGTATGCAAGCTGAAGAAATCCATTTATGGATTAAAGCAAGCTTCCAGGAGTTGGAACATCCGCTTTGATGAAACTATTAAAAGATTTGGTTTTATCAAAAATATGGATGAACCCTGTGTTTATAAGAAGACTAGTGGGAGTGCCATAGTCTTCTTGGTTCTGTATGTAGATGACATACTCCTCATTGGGAATGATATCCCAATGTTGCAATCAGTCAAGGTTTGGCTATCAAACCAGTTTTCCATGAAAGATTTGGGAGAAGCATCCTATATACTAGGTATTAAGATCTATAGAGATAGATCTAAGAGGATGCTAGGTTTACCCCAATCTAGGTACATTGACTTAGTGCTGAAAAGATTCAGCATGGAAGGAAGTAAAAGAGGTTATCTTCCTATGAGTCAAGGCATACATCTTTCTAAAAGGATGTCTCCTAAGACACCTGAAGAAAGAGATAGAATGAATTCTATACCCTATGCTTCGGCAATAGGATCCATAATGTATGCCATGTTATGTACCAGGCCTGATGTGGCATATGCTTTAGGCATTGTCAGTAGGTTTCAGGCTGATCCAGGAGAGGATCATTGGAAAGCAGTTAAAAATATTCTTAAGTACCTAAGAAGGACTAAGGATATTTTTTTGGTTTATGGTGGTTCTGATCTTAAACTAGAAGCTTATTCTGATTCTAGTTTTCAATCAGACCCTGATGATAGCAAATCCATTTCGGGATATGTTTTTACCCTAAATGGTGGAGCAGTGAGTTGGAAGAGTACCAAGCAGCAGACTGTAGCTGACTCAACCACAGAGGCAGAATACATAGCTGTTAGTGAAGCCGCCAAGGAAGCAGTCTGGATGAAGAAGTTCATCACAGAGTTGGGTGTTGTTCCTCAAATTGAAAACCCAGTGCCACTTTACTGTGACAACACTGGGGCCGTTGCTCAAGCTAAGGAACCAAGAGCTCATCATAAGTCCAAGCACATTCTGAGACGCTTCCATCTTGTCCGAGAAATAGTAGAGAGACAAGATGTCTACATAGATAGAGTTGATACAAAGAACAATGTAGCAGACCCGTTCACTAAGGCTCTACCACAGCGAGATTTTGATCGCCACCTAGAATGTATGGGATTAAGATTCAAAGGCGATTGGCTTTAGTGCAAGTGG
This sequence comes from Areca catechu, assembly GCA_021397845.1. Lineage (NCBI taxonomy): Eukaryota > Viridiplantae > Streptophyta > Magnoliopsida > Arecales > Arecaceae > Areca > Areca catechu. The sequence goes on along the minus strand of CM038052.1, from coordinate 96,493,470 downwards.
GAGATTGAAAGGGATATGCCCTACAAACCAATCTCTGTTGTATCTCCCAAACCATTGTAATTGATAATTTTCTAAATAAAGGCATTATTTTTCATCATACGCTGTGTTTATTATATGATGAACCCCATAGATTAGGGCTATGATTTTAGGGTTATGATGAGATCATACCAGTGAGACCAAAAATGTTAAAACCTTAATCTAAAGTATTCCTAGTCAAAGGAACCCTGAGTAGGGGATCAGGGTTTTCCGATAAGACTAGCACACCCCGGGTATACTGGAAAGGGTGACTGCTCTCACAGTCACTTGTGTATGACACTAATACTGGGATGTGGGTGCTCATTGGAGAATGAGTTCACTGATATGATCCAACTTGAGAACATCTAATGGAGTCTTAGCTACATGTCAATAGAAGGTTCTCATAGTGGGAGTGGTACAAGTAATCTTTTGACCTGAGACTGCCATAAGTACCTTATGTACATGAACCCATCCTTTGGTTCAATCCTAATCATGACACTAAGACATGCACAGGATTGATACTGGGAATGGTGAATTGAATATGAAGGTAATGAGTAGGTCAACAAGGAATCGATCACTCTTAGTAAGAGGAGATTGCATCCAGCTAGTCAACAATCGCATGATGATTCAGAGAATCTTTGATCAAAGTAAAGATATTAGAGATGGTTTCTAATATCAAGATAATCGAATCATCATTATAAGATTGAGCTAGAAACAAATATAATATTGGATTTGACATATATCCATATCCATAGTTATATTTTGGGTGCAGGCTGATCGAAAGATTTAATTGTACGGTAACTCTCTACTAAAGGGTAATTTTGGTATTTCACCAGAATTTCCATATCTTCCGGGTAGACATGACACGTTGCTAGACGTCAATCTTGTCTTGTGGGTTGATCAAGTTCAAAGATCACATGTTAGGAAGAATCCTAATTGATCGATTCGGGTAAGCCCGGTTTGACCTAAATCGATTAGAAAGAGTTCTAATCAAATTAGGTCAACTTGTATTCGAACCCACTGCTGGCTAGATGTGGAACCCAATGGGTCACACACTTAAGAGGATTGATCAAGAATTTAATTTAGAATTAAATCGTCTTTGCAAGATAACACTCTAGCAGGTGTTGCAAGCCCTAGCTTCTATTCGGATCGGATTCGAATTAGGGTTCCGGATTGGTTCAAATTGGGTTCTAATTGGACCTAATTAGACCCTAATTAAGAAAAATGGGAATATGGCTAACCCTATTGGCTAGCCATGTAGCTTGGCTAGCCTCCCCACCCGCCCCCTTTTGTTTTTCACGCCAAACACCAAGAGTCCATGCGCATATGGACTCTTGGCGCGCCTTAAGGAAGAGTCCATGGCGCATGGACTCTTGGCGCGCCCCAAATAAAATTCTCCGATGTTTTTATTTGGGCGGCCTCCTTCTTAAGTGATTAGCGCACCTTCTCTCCCCCCTTGGATGAGAATCCAACGGCTGATGGGATTTTGAGAAAGAAAGAAAGCGCTAACTCCTCCCGGGCGCGCGAAGTAACATCTCTTCGGAGATGAAAAGTCGCGACTTCCTTCTTTTTAAAACACCGCAGTTTTTCCTTTAAGAAGAGCCGTGGGATTTAATCTGGAAGGCCATGAGATGGGAGGATGGGGCGTGAGAAATTGGAAAGGGCGTGAGAAAGAAATTACGGAGAGGTGTGTAGGCGCCTATCTGATTTCTATTTAAAGGGTCGGGAAAAATCAGAACATGATGTAATCTTTTTCTTTCTTCCTCTCCTGAAGACTCTTTTATTTTTTCTTGCTCTTGCATTGTTTCCTCTACAGAGTAAACCTCTGTCGAAACTCTGCTACTGAACAAGATAAAAGTAAAAGTCTCCGACGGTAAAGAAAAGAAAGAAGTTCTGATTTCTTCCTTTCTTTCATACATTAAGACATCATTGTCTTAATTTCTCCTCCAACTTAAGACAAGCCTATGTCCTCTTAGGACAAGGTCTTTTTCTTCAAGACAAGGGTATCTAAAGGGCCAAGGTCTTGGTGGAAGGAGGAGAAGGAGTCAAGGAAAGGAAAGCAAGCCTTTGTGTGGAGGAATTCAAGCCATAGTCCAAGCAATTGAGTTCTAGGAAGAAGAACTCAATAGAAGGAACCTTTGAAAAGAAGATAGAGTTGTCTTGATCACTGCTCTGTGTGGATCACCATCGGAGGGCGGACACTTGGACGCCTGGTGAATTCAATCAGCCCCTTCAACATCAACTTTGTTGGAATTAGCGATTACAGGTTGGTACTCTAATTCTAACAATCTATGTTTGAATGTTAGTATGTATGTTTTAATTAGTAAAAAGGAGATCTTGGCTAAGGGATTTCGATGCAAATTTCATCATTTTGAAATTACACTTCCGCTGCGGTGCACCTGAAACCCCAACACCCTGCTTGTGTGAATAGTTTCACCTTCAATGGTATCGAAGCAATAGGTTCCTTTTGTAGTATAATGTGCTATCATGCCTTAATATCACCTTCCTTAAAGTACTTGGATTGAGTGCTTCACCATGGCCATCCAATCATAAGAGAGAAGTAGGGCTACAAGACCCTCTCTTCCCATTCAATGGGATCTCCTATGGCATGTAGGGGTGCCGATGTGATTGACTCTTGAAAAGAAAAAGAAGAAAGAAAATGTAGATTAAAAATTATTTTAATCTAATGATATGAGCATAAAACAACTTTTGATAAGATCTAAAAGTTATGTTTTGATCAGATTTGTTGTAAGTTTGGAGAAACTTTGGATTTGAAATTACTGTTTTTTCCCTGTCTTAGGTTGAAGTGTCGACACTTGATCAGGAAGTGTCGACACTTGGGCTCGTGAGTCGACACTTGGCCTTGGAAGTGTTGAGTCATGAGCAAGTACAGAAAATCTGGTGTTCTATTTTTCTCCTGTCTCAAGCCTGGTGTCGACCCAAGTGTCGACATTTAGTGTCGACACTTGCTCCTGGTGAGTCAACACTTGGGGTAAAAATGCAAAAAAATAATGAATTCAAATTTTGATTTATTGTAAAATTATTTTACATTTGTAAATTAAAATTGTTTTAATTTATTTAAGGCTATTGAACTTAATTAAGAATTAAGAATGACTAAGAACTCTAGGAATGTGATTCAAAGATTTTAAGTCATTTCAATAAGCCTTAAGGGTCATGGGTTAGCTTCTATTAGGTCCTTGATTGGGTTAGACCTAAGTTTAGATGCATTGGACTAATTAAAGAACTAATCTAATCAAATGTTGAGTTAGGATTTGTTCTCTTTAGACCTCTCTAATAGTTAGATTGATTAGTCCATAAATCTAAATGGACCTAATTTGTGGTTCAGTAGAAAGCCCGAGTCTTTAGGCTAGTTTTATCGACTTTGATGAACCGATTGGTGTCTAGGTAAGTTTGGCATTTTGATCATGGTTCTTTAGGGATATCTCTTACCTGGTTGTTGCCCAGTGATGATGCAACCCAAGAGGGAGGGTGAATTGGGTTTTATAAAACTTTCAAACTATTTGCAAAAAACTAAAGCAAGTATTTGCTAGATCAATTCAATGCTGGTATTTTAGCAATGTATTTGTGTGCTTCAAAATAATATACAGCGGAATTAATAAAGTAAATGCACAAAGAAAGCAATCACACAAACTCAAAAATATACAGTGGTTCGGTGCACTCTAAGGAACCTACATCCACTCCCCAAGGTCCACATGAGAATTCACTATAATCTCCACTGATTACAGTCGATTAGTTTTCTGGGCTCACTAATCAAAATCCAACTTGTTTTCATAAGGATCACAAGTCAAAGGATCACAAGTCAAAACCTCACTAGGTTTTATGGGCTAACCAAGAACCTAAATGGTTTTAAGGCTCACCACCAACCTCCCTTAGTTTTCCTGGCTAACCAAGACCTAATTGGTTTTAAAGCTCACCAATAACCTCCCTTGGTTTTCTGGGCTAACCTAAAAACTTTACAACAAAGTAAGAATGAAAGTAAAGAATACAATAAACTTTCTAAAATAAACCAAATATCTCTTTGAAGCTCTTTGAATGTTGATGAAGATCTTGTCTTCAAGTTGTTGAAGCCTTTGATTGCAGCTTGATGATGTGAACTTGGATGCACTCTCTTATCTTTGGAAGCTTGAAGGCTTGAATCACTCAACTCTTGAATCCTTGAAGGATATTCAATAATCTCACCAAAGGATTACCTCCCCATTTGATTTGTGTTGATTATATAGCTCTCCAAATCTTGAATGACCGTTAGAGACCATTGGAGAGGAAAAACTAGCCATTACAAACATTTTGGGGAAGTTCTACTTTTCAGAAAACTAGCCATTGTAGAGCTGTCGTCCGTTCAAGTGTCGACACTTCAGGTTATGAGTCGACACTTAGGGTCGATACTTGGAACAGTGAGTCGACACTTGATCAAAGAAATGTCTTATGAAGTCTTCTATTCTATACTGGTGAGCCGACACTTCATCTGATAAGTTGACACTTGGAGTCAACACTTGTCATCCATGTGTTGACACTTCAGGCAAGTCTTCAACTTCAGCAAGTTCTGTAACCCAAAAATCTCAGGTGATGAGCTGATCCATGTGTTGACACAACACATCTATGTGTTGACACTTCAGCCATGCCATCTGAAACTTTCTTTGTGAACCGGCTTGAGTCGACACTTTATTGTCATGTGTCGACACTTTGAGTTGACACCTTGAGTCATGTGTCGATACTTTAAGTCGACATATCACTGAAATTTTCTTCAAAACTTCTAAACTTGTGCTGAATCAAGTTTGTGTTGAACTCATATATTCATTCAAGCAATCTTCAACTATCGAAGTCTTCTTTGAGCAGATTTTTTATCTAAATTTAGACTTCTTCAACTGAATGACAATCTTTTCAATCTTTCAACATTTAATGAGTACCTGAAACTGCTAAACACTTTTAACATGCATTAGTACTCATATATACTTAAATATTTTGTCAATCATCAAAATCAATACCAGAGTCAACAATCTTTTCCTTTTTGATGATGACAAAATCTTTAAGTATATAAACAGGATAAGCTTAAAAAGATTAACAATAAGATAAACACGTAAGCTTAAAATCAATGAGTATCAAGCTCCCCCTCAAAATATGATTTCAAAAATATTTTCAAAAATTATTCAAAATTTTTAAACATTTTTCTCCTTACTAATTCTTCCCTTTTCATACTTAACATTTTTCTTCCCCTTTTTGTCATCATGAAAAAGGGTGAAAGGCAATATAAAATGGGAATGAAGGTGGAAAGAATAGCAAGTAGATCATTAAAATCAATATGATATCAATTAAATATGATACTAATTTGAACATGATACTACAAAATGATAAGCACATGCAAGAAATAATTTCAATTGATATTAGCTATAATATCATAACCAAGGTATGATTAAAACAACAATCCATTTACCTCACTTGTTCATGGGATAAGGCCATAGTGGCACTCCAACACGTCATAAGAGATCCCAGTGAATGGGAAGAGAGGGTCTTTACACCCTACTTAGCTCCTATGACCGGACGGCCATAGTGACTAACCCAATCCAAAGCAGTTACTAGGAGCTCTTTTTCTCATTAAAAATAAATTTTGATACCAATTGAATATGATACCACTTGAATGTAACTCCCCTCAAAGGATTAGATTTGAAAACTAGGAGGAGTATTAGAGCAATATAAGTAAAGCATGATATCAAAGAAAACATTGAAAGCATCATATATAATAACAAATCTTTGGATGCTCTCCCTAAATATTATTTTTCCTTAAAAATATGCATTCATTTTGAGGAATAAAACATGAAAGCACAAGTATCATAATTTCAGACAATTTTAGATGTGAACATAAATACTAAGTCTGAAAGCAAAGATTTGAATTTTCAAGATTTTCAAAATGCAAAGCATTGAACATTTAAAAACTTTTAGCATGATTTCAAATTCATTTAAAATAATTTTATATCCATACAAATGCTAGAAGTAATTCGATAGCAAGTCTAACTACTGGATTAAGGGTTTATCAATATGCACACCTTCTTCTTAAATTTAACTCTTAACTACCAGTTCTATACTTGTTTCAAATCATTTATAACTAAAGCATAGATATCAAAAATGAGAACAAATAAATCATAACATTTCACTTGAAATAGTTTAAAACTATATTAATCAAAATCAAGTGAAAGTCTAATAATCATAAATTTAATCATGAGAGCATCAAATCCATCAACATCAAAGAGTTCATAATCATAATAAATGACTATTAGTCTAAGCTTGATTTTAATTAATCAATTGAAATAATTTTCAATTCAATATGCATTTTTAAAAGTACTTTTCATGAAATAATTTAAGATACATTAATCAAAATCAAGTGAAGGTCTTACAATCATAAGTTTAATCACGATAACATGAAATTCATCATTATCAAAAAGTTCATGATCGTAACCAATGATTATAAATCTAAACTTGATTCTAATTAAACATTTAAAATAAATTTTCAAAATAATTGATGCAATATTTATAACAAATATTCAACTACATTTTCAATTATGGAAGACAATGTTTATAATTTACCAATATATATAATCCTTTCTTTACCATTTAGTTAAAAATGTAGTAGGTCTACTTCTTTAAATTGTCTTGTATGCCTACTTTTCAAAAACTTTCTTTCTTCATATTGGACTGCAAGACATTCCTGCAAAATATACTAAGTGAATAATTTTGGTACCCAAACTTTCTTGGATTTTTTAGGATTAGTAAATATGGTTCCTTTTGGAACCCATATTTTTCTTAATCTACAAGGATATGCATTAATTCTAAATTTTTTATAATTAAAACAAGTCAGATTGGAAGATGCATTAATAAAGAAATTCTTGTTTTTTAACTCAAGATTTTTATTTAAAAGGTCATCATTTGATACAAAAATCTTGATCTTCTTAAGATTTCTAATTCATTGAAGAAATCATTTTTCTCATTTGAAAACTTATTGCATAAATTTTTCAAATCAATAATTTCTTTTTCTAAAATCTCTTTTTCTTTAGAAAATCATTCTTTTCATTTTGCAAGATAGAAATCTTGGCTCTTAATTCTTCATTTTCGATTCCAAGATTGTTATTTTCAAAAGAGAATGAATTAGCATGTTTCTTCAATTTCTTGTGCTCAATTTTTAATAATTTATATTCATGCACAAGATCTTTAAAAGCATCATGTAATTCATCGAAAGTAAAATCATTTTCAGTTTCAGAAATTATCTCATTTGCCATAAAGCAAAGATTAGCTAATTTTTGAATTTGTTCTTCTTCTAAACTAGAGTCTTCACTTTCGCTCCATGTAGCCATCATTGCCTTCTTTGTGTATTTCTTTTTGGCCCTTTTTCCCATGAATCTTCAAAAATTATGAGCCAAAAATTTCATCTCATCTTCATCTTCACTGTCTTCCGACTCCTCACTTGAAGACTTATCTTATGTAATGGATTTAAAGATGATTATTTTCTTCTTTTTATTAGCATCCACTTCCTTTTGCCATAAGTTCAACTCATAGGTCACGAGTGAACCGATGAGCTCCTCCAAAAGTAAGGTTTCTATATCTTTAGCTTCTTGGATCGTCGTCACCTTTGAATCCCATGATATTGGCAAAGACATAAGAATTTTATTAACCAAATCAGCATTAATATAGACTTTGCCAAGACTTTTCATTTCATTAACAATATTAATAAATCTAGTAGACATACCAGATATAGATTCATAATATTCCATTTTAAACATTTCATAAGTATGTACAAGCATATTAATCTTAGTATTTTTTACTTGAGGAGTACCCTCATGAGTAACCTTAAGTGTGTCCTATATTTTCTTCGTTGTTTCGCATATGGAGATCCTATTGAATTCATTAGGGTCCAATGTGCAATAAAGCAAGTTCATTGCTTTAGCATTAAGCTCAGATTGCTTAATATCATTTTCATCCCAATTCTCTTCGAGTTTTGGAATGGAAATGCCATTAACCAATATTGAAGGAATATGTGGATCATTAACAATCATTTTTCAAAGATAATAATCTATAGATTGAATATAAATACGTATGCATGTTTTCTAATATGTGTAATTAGTATCATTGAAAAATGATGGTCTAACACTAATACCTATAAGGGTTGCCATGATCTTTTACTCAAAATCATTAGATTTTCAAATAGAGTACCGGGCTCTGATACTAATTGTTGCCCAGTGATGATGCAACCCAAGAGGGGGGGTGAATTGGGTTTTATAAAACTTTCAAACTATTTACAATAAACTAAAGAAAGTATGTGCTAGATCAATTCAATGCTTGTATTTTGGCAATGTATTTGTGTGCTTCAAAATAATATACAGCGAAATTAACAAAGTAAATGCACAAAAAAAATAATCACACAAACACAAAGATATAGTGGTTTGGTGCACTCCAAGGCACCTACATCCACTCCCCAAGGTTCACTTGGGAATTCACTATAATCTCCACCGATTATAGTCGATTAGTTTTTCGGGCTCACTAATCAAAATCCAACTTGTTTTCACAAGGCTCACAAGTCAAAACCTCACTTGGTTTTATGGGCTAACCAAGAACCTAAATGGTTTTAAGGCTCACCACCAACCTTCCTTGGTTTTCCGGGCTAACCAAGAACCTAATTGGTTTTAAGGCTCACCAACAACCTTCCTTGGTTTTCCGGGCTAACCAAGAACCTTTACAACAAAGTAAGAATGCAAGTAAAGAATATAATAAAGCTTTCTAAAATAAAGCAAATATCTCTTTGAAGCTCTTTGAATGTTGATGAAGATCTTGTCTTCAAGTTGTTGAAGCCTTTGATTACAGCTTGATGATGTGAACTTGGATGTACTTTCTTATCTTTGGAAGCTTGAAGGCTTGAATCACTCAACTCTTGAATCCTTGAAGGATATTCAATAATCTCACCAAAGGATTACCTCCCCATTTGATTTGTGTTGATTATATAGCTCTCCAAACCTTAAATGATCGTTAGAGACCATTGGAGAGGAAAAACTAGCCATTACAAACATTTTGGGAAAGTTCTGGTCTTTAGAAAACTAGCCATTATAGAGCTGTCATCCGTTCAAGTGTCGACACTTCAGGTCATGAGTCGACACTTAGGGTCGACACTTGGAACAGTGAGTCGAGACTTGACCAAAGAAATGTCTTCTAAAATCTTCTGTTCTGCACTAGTGAGCCGACACTTCATTTGATAAGTTGATACTTTGAGTCGACACTTGTCATCCATGTGCCGACACTTCAGGTAAGTCTTCAACTTTAGCAAGTTCTGTAATCCAAAAATCTCAGGCAATGAGCTGATCCATGTGTCAACACTTTTAGTCGACACAACACATCTATGTGTTGACACTTCAGCCGTACCATTTGAAACTTTCTTTGCATACTGGCTTGAGTCGATACTTCATTATCATGTGTCGACACTTGGTATCATGTGTTAACACTTTGAGTCGATTCCTTGAGTCATGTGTCGACACTTTGAGTTGACACATCACTGATATTTTCTTCAAAACTTCTGAACTTATGCTGAATCAAGTTTGTGTTGAACTCATATGTCCATTCAAGCAATCTTCAACTATCGAAGTCTTCTTTAAGCAGATTTTTCATCTAAATTTGTACTTCTTCAACTGAATGACAATCTTACCAATCTTTCATCATTTAATGAGTACCTGAAACTGCTAAACACTTTTAACATGCATTAGTACTCATATATACTTAAATATTTTATCAATTATCAAAATCAAGACCAGAGTCAACACTGGCCAACTTTGTTGGTGTCTAAGGCAAGACAGTTAATGACAGAACCCAATCCATGATCTCACTTACCTAGCCAATGTGGTCAATCAAGATCGATTGGATAGCTCATTGACTCGAGTTAACCCTTGTCACCCAAGGTTAATTAGTCTTGACTGATTTTAGGTGCACATGGATCATTAGTTATATGTAACCCTCCTTGTTTGCTGATATGGTCAGTGGAAGGTTGATCCATGTCTTCTCATCTCTTCATCTGTCATATTAAAATTAAACCCACTAAATTATTAGGTCCTTAAAAGGACAAAGTTATAGGGATAACCTAGTCCTAGCCTTCCATTAAGTAGAATGGTAATGGGTCCAGTAGTTGGGTGTTCATCGACAGATCCAAAGATCAGGTGTTCATCGAGCTATTGGAATTGCTGTTCCTAATATGATAGCTCAGTGTGACTCTTTTAATGGTGGTCAGGTGGGCCAGCCAAAGTTGGGCTTGACTATTCATTAGTTAGAAGCATTGAATTTTGTCATGTTAATGGTTGGACCTAACCGGGTCCTTCAATAGGAGGCCCAAAGGTTGATTGAAGTGCACCTTGGGACAAAACCCAAATTCTAGAGATTACTTGGAGAAGTAATCGGTTGAAGAACCTACCTTTAGACATGCATGGGTGGGCCAGCCAAAGTTAGGCTCATGTATTGTATATTGGACTCTGGTACCCACTAGGGAATTAAAGTAATTTCTCGGATTGGAGGTAGAGGCTACCAATCTGAGCAAAATAGTGGGAGGGACCTTTAGACTAAAGTCCATATCTTTAGGTTAATAATTCATATACACTAATTAGCTTTGGTTTTCCTTTCAGATGTCTTCCCACCTGTCGCTCCAGTCTCTTCTCGATAATGAGAAGCTCAATGGACCCAACTTCGATATCTGGTATCGAAGGCTCAGGATTGTCCTGGAGCATGAATGGATCTTGTATGTGATATCAGATCCGACACCTGAAACCCATGCTCCTAATGCTCAGGGTTCGGTTGGAGACACTTATCAGAAGTGGCTCTTTAACAGGACCACTGTCCGATGCATAATGTTGGCAGTGATGAACGACAAGTTCAGTCGCAAATTTAAGGAAGCCCAGCCAGAGAAAATCCTTCAAATGTTGAAGGAGTCCTTTGGAACACCAGACGACATTGAGAGGTACAGGGTCTCCTGTGCTATCTACAACATGCAGATGCGTTATGGAGCCTCGGTCACTGATCATGTATTGTACATGATTGAGATGATTGAGCACCTGTGGTGCGGGCACCAGAATCAGAAGAAGACTTCAGGATTCCATCTGGATCTCTGATTGACCTTGCCCGAGAAAAATAGGGTTTGTAATAAGGATTGACCTGATCAACCCAATTTTGAGTCTGTAATTTTGTCATTTCAATTTTTGTTGAGTCATGTTGACTCAGTCCAAGTCCAGATCCAGGTTGGCGCCATTCCCTTTGCCATAGGGTGCCACATTTTTTCTTCCATGGTCCAGCTACAAGTGGGTGCCACACTCCCTCATTAATGTCATCCTTAGGATTCTTACCACTTAGCTGTGCACAAGCCAGTCCTATGCATGGGCACTGACTAGATTTATGACCTCTTTCTCCACAAAACCAACATTCTTGCGATATAGGAACCTGTGTCACACTGGGTTTCAAGCTAGTAGAGACCTTACTTGGGCATGGGTGTGGATCTAAATGGCTTGATCTAGAAGACTTGGGTTGTTGAGTGACTGGTCTAGAATATTGTAAGGACCTCTCATAGACATGATCCACACTATAGATATCATGGTTAGGCTTTCTAGGGTTATGCTCGGGATCACGGTATAAGGTCCTCCTAGGCTCCTGGTGTGGGTGAGGTTGAGGCACATTAAAATCTGGGTCAGGAGTCCAATTCTGATGTCTAGGTTCCTCAAGTACTTGGACTTGATCCCTAACCTAATCATTACGAGTCTCTGAGTCTGCTGAAGACTTTGCACAGCATGTAAAGAACTTGCATAAAGAAATTCATCCCAAAATAACTTTAAGTAATGAAACTTATAAGAAGTTGGCTGATTCTCAAAGGCGAGTCAAAACTTTTGTTGAGGGAGACTATGTAATGATTAGGTTAAGGCCTGAGTGGTTTCCTCCTGGAACTGTTAGAAAGCTACATGCTAGAGAAGCTGGACCATTTAGAGTGATGAAGAGACTGAGACCCAATGCCTATGTACTTGAGTTGCCTCCAGAGCTAGGCATTAGCTCTACTTTCAACATTACAGACCTAGTAGAGTACAGGGGGCTAGCTGTGATTCCCAGTGAGCCTTTTGAACCTAATCCTGTTATTGAGAGTGATCCCGACCCTGTGTGTCCACCAACAAACTGGCCTGTGAGGAAAGAGAAGATTGAAAAGATCCTGGATGATTAGGTTATCTCTACTCGTAATCGAGGATACCAAAGATACTTGGTCCGCTGGCAAGGAAGGCCAGATTCTGATGACTCTTGGATCTCCTGAGAAGAATTACAAGAATTGGACCCAGACCTCTTGGAGAGATACCAGAGCCAGCTTGACCCATACTCGACAGGGTCGAGTTCCTCCCACCCTGGGAGAATTGGTGCGGGCACCAGAATCAGAAGAAGACTTCAGGGTTCCATCTGGATCTCTGATTGACCTTGCCCGAGAAAATTAGGGTTTGTAATAAGGATTGACCTGATCAACCCAATTTTGAGTCTATAATTTTGTCATTTCAATTTTTGTTGAGTCATGTTGACTCAGCCCAAGTCCAGGTCCAGGTTGGCGCCATTCCCTTTGCCATAGGGCGCCATATTTTTTCTTCCATGGTCCAGCTACAAGTGGGTGCCACACTCCCTGCCACATCTCCATCCAGTGTCTTTGGTCCCCACACCATAAGAAGTAAGTTCCCCTTTTTCTTGCACCACTTGGGGGAGAAATCCATCAAGATACCTCAATCCAAGGAGGAGCCAACTTCTTTCCAGATAAACCCAAGCCAGGATGGCAAGAATTTTTCTTGAAGAGAGGATCAAGGAGGTGCCCCACAATGTTCTATAAAAATCCAAGTTATAAAAGGGAAGAGAGCATGTCTTGGGAAGAAAATCAAGGAGGCACCCAAAAGTTTCCTAAAGTGCCAAAGCCAAGAAAAGAAGAAGCCTAAACTTATGGAGCAAGACTAGGAGGTATCCATAAGAGCCAAACCATGAAGGAAAAATCCTTGATTCATGGAGAGATACTAGGAGACACCCCCATAACCTGCCATTTGGAGCTGATTTTCAAGTTTTCTTGGAGTTTTTAGGCCGCTCACTCATGGAAGGAGTCTTGGTTGGCCAAGGGAAGAGAATTTGATGCCTAAAGTGTAGATTAGTCCTATTAGTCCTACATGGGAACTTGTATGGTTTTGATTTTTCTTATAGGTCTATATATTAGACCCCTTTTGTAACTTGAACATATCTTATGAAATCTTATGAATGAAATCCCTTGTTTTTGAGCAAATTCTTGTTCTTCCGCACTTATTCTGAGTGTTGAGCTCCGTGAGGGAGTAAATCCGGGTTCCCTAGGAACCTTGAGGAGGTGTGAGATCTCCAACCCCAAAACCCTAGTTTAGTCCACCCATCTCTACTCCACCACCACCAAACCCTAGCCTCTACACCATCTCCAAGGTTCTTCTTCCAAAGGGTGGCCGACCACCAGGACCCCCAGTCCAGCCATCTTCAAGTCAGCTACCACTGCTTCAGAGTCCATCCAGCAGATCCAGGAGAAGAAGTCCCAAATCCGCAGCCTAGGAGTTCCATATCAGCTGAAGACCTTCAGATCCCATCATTTCTTCTACTCTGGTAACTCTCTTCCTTGAGTCTCTTATTTCTAACCTTGTTCTTCTTCTCTCCAGGATCCAGGGTTCAAGAAGAGGCCAACTTTGCCAAGGATCATTATCGGAGGATCCATTGCGAAGATACCTTGACTCCCAGGATCCAATAATCTGCTCGAGAGAGTCTTTTTCCACCAAATGGAGAGATATCACTACTAGGTAACAAGAACCTTCCCTTCTCACTTTGTCTGTTTCGTTGAAACTCAGAGCGAACCCTAGATCTGGGGGTTTCTCCATCCCCAGCGATCCTACTTCTGAGTTACTCTGATAATCCACTCATGTTAATTATGCTTTCTGTCATTTCTTAGTTTCTTTCAACATTAGTTTATCTTTTCTTTGAGTCAAAGCCGACTTCTGAAAATATATATAAAAAAATACATTAATTTTAATTTGCTTTCGCATTCCATATTTTCGTTCTACATCATTTTTGGTATCAGAGCTTTCGTTCTGCATCAACCTGGGTAAGCTTGGATGTCCCTTACATGAATAGCTTGGGAAGGATGCGATTTTGAATTCCCTGCACTCTTTCTATCTAGATTTTTTCGATCATTACATAATGAATAATCCTGTAGTCAACTACCGCAGTTTGGTAGGGTTGCTGCACACTTTTGAGAAAGACCACCAACTGAACAAAGGGGTGGTGAATCTAGTGGGAGGATCTTTGAGAGGGCATCATCCATTTAAGAAAGGAAAAAAGAAAAATAAAGGAAAAAAATGTGCTAAATGCTTCTGGGCCCAGTCAGGCCAAAAGGGTGAAGGTTGATCAAAGCCTTCCAGAGTGCTTCTTCTACAAGAAGTAGGGTCACTGGAAGAGGAACTGTTCTCTTTACATTTCATCCCTTGACCCAAATAGGTCCAAGAAGAGAAAGCAGCAGGATGGTCCTAGAGAAGGTATTTATATGATAACACCTTGTAGTTTCTCTATCTACGATACTACTAACTGGGTATTGGATACTAGAAGTCCAATTCATATTTGGAATTCTTTGCAGGGATTTCAAGTTAGTAGAAGATTCGAAGATGGCGAGAGATTCTTGAATGTGGAAAATGGAAGCCGAGTTCCAGTCTTAGCATTGTGAGTCCTCAAACTTGTTTTCGAGTCCTATAATGTCGTTTTGAACGAGTGTCATTTTTGTCCATCTTTTATTTTGAATGTCATTTCTGTAGGCCAATTGGTCATGTATAGTTATGAACTATCAATAAAGAATGATGTTTGCAAAATCATTTGGAATGGTTCTGTACTATTGAATGGACAAATGCATGATGGCATTTTTGTACTATCATGACCTATTAGTGTAATGTACACGTCTAGCAAATGTCCTAGGATAGATAATGTCAGCGAAGAACACCCGTGGTGTTGTAGGCTAGGTCATATTAATAGGAACAGGATAAACAGGTTGAAAAGTGAGGGTCTCCTCAATTTTAGTGAAGATAGTTCACTTCCAACCTATGAGTCATGTCTTCTTAGAAAAATGATAAAGTCATCTTTTACTGGAAAAGGTGAACGAGCAAGTGAGATTCTGAGTCTGTTACATACTGATGTATGCGGACCCATGAATGTTAGTGCCAAGGGTAGGTACGTTTATTTCATTACATTTACAGACGATCTTTCGAGATATGGTTATGTCTTCTTAATGAGATATAAATCTGAATCATTTGAAATGTTCAAACTGTATCGTAGTGAAGTGGAAAAACAAACTGGAAAGTGTATCAAAACCCTTTGATCCGATCGAGATGGTGAATACCTTTCGAGTGAGTTTCTGACATATCTCGAGGAGAATGGGATTCTCTTTCAGTGGACACATCCAGGGACACCTCAATTAAATGGAGTGTCTGAGAGGAGGAATCGAACCCTGTTAGACATAGTTCGGTCCATGATGGGCTTTGCTTCTCTGTCGGTATTCTTTTGGGGATATGCTCTTGAATCAGCTTGTTACCTTCTGAATAGGGCTCCAAGTAAGTCCATTAGTAAAACACCATATGAGATATGGACTGGACATAAGCCAATACTATCACACCTTCGGGTTTCGGGGTGCCCGGCTTATGTAAAATATTTGGAAATGGACAAACTTGGACCAAGGTCTGACCGGTGCCTATTTGTTGGGTATCCAAAAGAATCTAAGGGGTTTTACTTCTACTTAGCTAAGGAACAAAAGTTGTTCATCAATCTTAGGGCTATCTTTTTGGAAAAGGAGTTTCTTGGTGAAGGGACTGTAGCCGCTAAGATTGAACTTAGTAAAGTTCAACAAGTAGAAGAGCCGACATGCTTAAGGGACAATATAGAATCGGCTGTGATTAGATCATACCCAGAGCCCACTCAAGAACCATTAAGGAGATCCGGTATGGTACCGAGTTGACCGGACAGATACTACGGTTTCTTGGTCCGGGATGGTGATCCCATTGAACTTGATGAGAACAATGAGGATCCGATAACCTATATGGATGCGATGTAGAGGTCCAACTCTGAAAAATGGCTAGGAGACATGAGATCCGAAATGGAGTCCATGGAGATCAACAATGTATGGACATTGGTTGATCTGCTTGAAGGGATAAAATCCATTCGATGCAAATGAATTTTCAAGAGGAAAAGGGGCACAAACAGGCAGGTGGAGACCTACAAAGCCTATCTGGTTGCCAAAATATATCGTCAACATTATGGTATTGACTATGACAAGACGTTCTCTCTTGTGGCAATACTCAAGTCCATTTGGATCATGCTTGCTTTAGCAGTGCACTTTGATTATGAAATCTGGCAAATGGATGTCTGAATAGCTTTCCTGAATGGTGAGCTAGAAGAGGAGGTGTATATGATACAACCTGAAGGGTTCATATCCACAGACAAGTCAAAGGTGTGCAGGCTTCAAAAGCCCATCTATGTACTGAAGCAAGCATCAAGGAGTTGGAACATACAATTTGATAAGTGTATCAAGTCGTATGGCTTTGTTAGGAATGGAAAAGAACTTTGCATTTATAAATGGACTAATGGTTCTGTGATTGTATTCCTTGTGCTGTATGTGGATGACATTCTCTTAATCAGGAATGACATCCTAGCACTGCAAGGAATAAAGGTCTAGTTGTCATCTCAGTTCTCTATGAAGGACTTGGATGAAGCCTCTTACATACTGGGTATGAAGATCTATAGAGATATATCTAAGAGGCTTCTGGGACTGTCCCAGTCTACGTACATCGACACCACACTGAAATGGTTTAGCATGGAATATTCCAAGAAGGGCTATCTCCTGATAGGCACTGGAATTGATCTCTCTAAAAAAAATTATGCGACAACTCCTGAGGAGAGAGAGCGTATGAGTAGAATCCCATATGCTTCAGTAGTGGATTCTATTATATATGCCATGACATGTACTAGACCAGACATGGCATACTCACTAGGTGTAGTGAGTAGATACTAGTCTGACCCGGGTGAAGCTTATTGAAAAGTGGTAAAAACCATCCTTAAGTATTTACGAAATCTAAGGACCAATGGCTAATTTATGAATAATCTAACTTGAAACTTATGGGGTATACTGATTCCAGTTTCTAGTCAGATAAGGATGGTAGCAAGAGTGTGTCAGGATTTATCTTACCCTGAATGGAGGTGCTGTCTGCTAGAAAAGTTCCAAGCAGCCTACTATGGTGGACTCAGTATGCGAAGTAGAGTACATTACAGCATCAGATGCAGCAAAGGAAACTATGTGGTTGCGGAAGTTCCTTAGTGAGCTGGGAGTGGCACCTTCCCTGGATGGTCCTATTTCGGTGTACTGTGACAGCACTGAAGCCATTGCTCAAGCCAAAGAGCTAAAGACTCATCACCGCATAAAGCATAATCTGCGACGCTATCACCTTGTATGAGAGATCATGGAACGAGGTGACATTAACCTTCAGAAGATTGATGGAAAGAAGAACCTGGCTGACCCCTTCACTAAGACTGTCAGAATTCAAGAGTTCGACTATTGTAAATGAAAAATGGGAATGAGATTCTGTACTGATTGGCTTTAGTCCAAGTGGGAGTTGTTAGAAATTATGTCCTAAAGCCAATCGTCTAGGCTATAGACAGTTGTGCTATCTTTAACAGTATATGATTTTTTAATGAATAAAAGTTATTCCTTTTTGGTTGTTCATCATAATTACATTTTCCTGTAAAGAACTCTTGTGTGCTGGAGTCCTTAGAAATATATTGTTTTTGATATAAAGAGGATATATCAAGTAGTTCTTAAACTGGTTCACAACTAAAGGATACATTGTTATAGGACAATAATGTATTAAGTATAGGTTGTTTATGTCATATTTGTTGGTTGTCCTCTTAACCAAGGAGTGTGGAGACACTGGTGTGACATGCAAGTGAAATGTGTGACATCTTACTGAACGTGGCTATCTATGGAGCTCCCTTCTGCCAAAGGGTTGCTCATGAAGGGATATGGGTATATGTGTCCCCCAGACCTGAGGTCACCGTGGCAGCTTGCAAGCAACTCACTATACTTTGATACCGACTACCTGGATTTCTAATCAGTGATGAAAGGTTTCTGGGTGTAATCAAGTACTTATGAAGTGGTGGTGGATCAAGATGGAATTGACCCCTTCAAATAGTTTGGAGTGAATGACTCACTATGTCTCAATTTAGCAAATCCTTGGCCAGGGTAGTTCTTGTGAGGAGTCACAGAACTTGCAAAGTTGAGACATGATCTGGACAAACCATATTAGGGTTGGCAGTCGAATCCTAAGTCATCTTGAGAATTATGAGGTCAAAGGGATGAATTATGAGGTAACCATATGCCAGAGGTTCTTATAAGGTGCTCTGCATCTTTGACCTATCCGGACATCGGGTATCATTGCTAGATGAGGACTTTGACTAGTACTGGAAATGTTCCAGTGGTACCGACTTAGTGTTCGAACCTATGGGGTCGCACACCATAAGGATTTCTATTTGATCTTAAGACTGATCGATGATTGAGAATCGTTTGCCATCATCGGAGGTCAATATGATTGACCATGTTCCAAGTGTCGACACTTGGATTTTTTGTAAGTGGCGACTCTTAGGAAAGTGTCGACACTTGGCATTTTGCAAGTGTCGACATGGTGTGGGCACTAGAATCTGACATAGGCTCTTCAACCCTCTATGGATGTCCAATTAGGGTTCTAATTTTTCAAGTCCTGTAATAAGGCTTCAAACCTAAGCATTATATTTTTTAGTCATGAATTTAGTCTCAATTATTTTTGTTTAATCCTGTACATTGACTAATTTGGTCAAGTTGTGTCCTGTATTGAGTCCAGTCTTGTATTGAGTCCAGTCCGAGTCTGGGTCCAAGCCGGAGTGGTCTTTGAGTCCAGCTCAACTACTTTGGGCCGAGCCTTGAAGGTCAACATGTCAACCCTAGGGCGCCACTTCACCACCCTATGTGGCGCCACTTCATCATCCCATGTGGTGCCACCTCATCCAGCCATGTGGGCGGCACAAGTGAGATTTTCTTGGATGCCAAATGGAGACACATCAAATATTCTCTCCTCCTTTCCCTCCCTCCATCAAGCCACTTACTAAAGGAGTCATGGGCAACCAAGAAAAGGTTGAAGACAAAGGCCTTGTTCCAAGCCTCATATCAAGCTTCTTTCCAAAGAAGGGTGAGCAACCAAGGAAAGGTTGAAGACAAAGGCCTTGCTCCAAGCCTTATATCAAGCTTCTTTCCAAAAAAGGATGAGCAACCAAGGAAAGAGGGAGACACAAGCCTTGCATGCCTTCTTCCCAAAATTGAAGGTCAACTTTCCAAGTCCAAGGGAACCAAATTCCTTCTTCCAAGCCCATTATCATGCCATGCCCAAATCCAAGAAGATTTGGTCGGCCAAGGAGTTTGAAGTTCAGATTTTTGAATATTTTTTGCTGCCTTAGCAAGAGAAGAAATGTATTTTTTCATTCAAATTTGAAGGGGGTCTAAGGTGCCTATATAAAGGACCTTACCCCCTCCCTTATAAGGTTAATCTTTGATGAATGAAAAACCAAGTTTCTTGAGATCCAATTTCTCTTTAGTTGCCTTCGTTTACTAGGAATGTCGATCTCCGTGAGGGAGCACCTTTGCCTTCGAGCATCGAGAGGTATGAGGCCTCAAGTTACCGTCACTTCCGTAACTCCATCCTCGAACTTCGAGTCAAGAAGAACTCCGCCATCATCATATCAGCTCTCTTTCCTTCTTCTATTACTTTCTTTTGATCGAAACCTAACTCTTCCTTTTGAATGCTCGTAGGTCCTCCAGGTACCACGGACATGGAGTCGGTCTCCCTTGCCTTCGTGACCTTCAGACTGAAAACCAGCGCATCCGCGAGGTTGAGGGCTCGATCATCTAGGCCGCATCCACGAGAGCGAGTGATCTCGGCATCGGGTGCTTTGAATTTTTGAGATTTGCTACCCTGACTCCTAAGTATGTATTGATCTGAGAGCTAAGTCCTACGGGGTTTCTCAATCCCGGGGTCCTCTTTTTATCCTTGTTTAGGGGCTAATTCATATGATAGTAGTTCTTATTATTATTGAATCCCTAGATCTACTCTTGGTTTGTTTTTGAGAATCTATAACTTATAAAAAAACCCTAAAAATCACAAAGGAACAAATCACCTACATCATTTCATCTTGCATTTAGTTAGTCCCCCATCATTTCTGGTATCAGAGATTTATCCCACATCACGACACTTGTTGTGATGAGCAAAATTCTGGGAAGAATTTTCTAGAATGTTTGACTTCGAATATTGAATTCAAAATTCAAACTTTTGGGCATTTTGGCTCCAAGAATTCATGGTATGATTGTTATACTTACCTTCTATGGCTTGGACTCATTTGGAATGCCCCTTGAGTCTCTCCCCCAGTCACTCCTCCTTCCTCTTTCTCCCTCTCATGGCTGCCCTTATAAATGAAGGTCATTCTAGAGGCTGCTAACGGTTCTTTTGAGAGAAAAGAATAGTTAGAGAAGAAGAAGAAGGGTTTAGTAAGGACTTGGGATTGGGTGTGAGAAACCTAACATTCAAGCTAGGTCTTGGGAAGAGAGTTTCTTGGGAAGGGTTCCACCTCTCCTCCTTGTCTTCCCGAAAGAAGAAGATCAGCCCGAAGGATCCCAAAGAGCTAGCACTCTGAGAGAGTTGATCAGAGTCGAGCCTAGGTGTGGATTACCTGTAAAGGCCAGACACTTGTGTAGCTCGGGCACCTTCATCCTTCTTCTTAGTATTTTCAGAGGTATTAAGGTATGGTAATTTTATACCTTTGTTGATTCTCGCTTTTGATGTTTTGCTTGCATGCTAGATCCTGTTGAAGGCAGATCGGTAGATCATCTTGATCTATCTACCGAGCCATCCACTATGCATGTTTTTAAAATAGTTTTAAAATACATTCTTTTTATGCTGTTTGTGTGAATAGTTTCACCTTCAGGCTTTTGGTTGCTTTGAAACTAAGTAATGAGCTTTTGACCAAGCTTCTCAAAAGAGCTGATAGAATCTAGTGGTAGCCTGGTATATCAAGCTCGAGTAGCATCTCAAAACTTTACTGAAAAGGTCTTGCACATCAGGGCATCAGACACCTTCTACAACATCATGAGAGCTTTGAAGCTTTCCAAATGGTTGCAGGGGTCAGTAGAGCCATCATAGACTTCCATGGAGGGCACCTTGAATTGTCAGGGAATAGGTTCCTCCATGATGGCTTGGGTGAAGGCAGGTCGCATGGTGAAAAGTGACTCTCCGGTCGACACCATCTACTATCGATGGAGGGCCTCCAGGTAGCTATCCATCTCATAAAACTTTTGGTTTAGCTCATCTTGTCATTGGGCATGGCTTGTTGAGTGATGGTACAGTAGCCCCTTTGATTAAGAATCTTACAAAAAGAAGACAAGAGTGAAATGGGGGAGTTGCATTCTCAGTTCCTTGCCTGATAATTGACCTGATGTCAGGGATGATGGGCACGACATGCCCCCTAGGGTCTTGATGGCTGTGGTGGATGATCGTGAAGGATCCATTCAATATTGTTAACTGGTCTAGGGACCTCTGGATTCACTTTAGCATCAATGAGATGGGTTACACCATCCCAATCTACCCCACTCACTAGTGGGAGAACATCCAAGAGGCAACTACGCATCTAGTTGAGTTGAAGGTTGTTGTAGAGCTTGCATGGTAGTGGCGAGAGATTCCACTCAGGATAGGAGTTGACGGAACTGCTTAGCCATAACAGGAGGGGCAGCTAGTTGCTCATCAACACCTTGATCTAGAGGAGTTTGATGGTGGTCGTCCAAGACCACCGGCTCCTCGATAGGAAGGGAATTGACTGGTCGTGCCATTGATTTCTTCCTTGCCATGATGATACTAGGAAAATAGAAACTACAAGTCCTCTCAATAGTTGTTTGGGCCAGGGCCCTCATTCTAGCACCAATCTATTATAGTTCTACCTAAGGATCATTGATGTGGTTAGATATGGCTGCTGACTCAGATGGCTGTGGGTTTCCCTCTAGTTAGGTTGAGCATTCTGGAACCTGCAAAATGAAGAAGACATGGAAATCCAATTATGGGGATACATTAGGATGGTTTTCCATGGTGGACCCTCCGATACTTAAGTCAGTTTCATGTAGAAGCAAACATAATAAGAGAGAAAACTATAGCTTCTATATAAATAATATAGCGGTAAAATATTGGCAAGGTAAAATGGAAGCAAGCGAGGCAAGGGTTATGGGTGTAGGCAAGGCAAGGCAGAGCCTTAGCGAGGCCTTAGTGAAACAAGGCTAGGCCCTACTGAGGTGAGGCTTAGGCAGGTTAAGGTGAAACTTTAATGTGGCAAGGTGGTCTAGCCTCCACCCGGATAGAGGATTGAAACTCTTAGGTGGTGCTGGGGAGATTGTGAAGTCTCATGGTAGACTAAAGATGCTTAGGGATGCTTGCCAGGGAAGGCCTCCATGGAGGAGGAGTTTCCTAGAGGAGCTTCAATAAGGCTTGCTCGTCAAAGAGAATTACCTAGAGGGCCTAGAAAATAAATTTATAGACAAGGTATATGGAGTACTTAGCACCTATGGGGCACACAATGTAGGAAGAGGTGATTAGTATGTCACTGCAGAGTGCATGCCATCAGAGGAGTGGGAGGAGTCGGTGTGGGACTCCTTTACATGGAAAACATGCTATCACATTAATGGAGAGTGGTCGGCATCGGTATGGAGCCCCTCAGGCTTGCTGTCCGCATTAATGGGGAATAGTTGGTGCTAGGGAAGACATGATGTGAGGTCACCTGTCCCGATTGGAGGACACATGGAGGTTGCTTGTATGATGGCAAAGGCTACATGTTGAGGCCTTAGGAGCTTGCTTGCTGTATTGAGGTGGTGGTAAATGGTCTAACTTAGAAAATGAGGTGGCTTGAAACTGAGTTGGCAGGTGAGGAGGCGAGCCATATAGATGGCATCCACATAGGAATGACAATTTTTGGATGCATCACCTCTTGTTGACATTATTGAGATTTTTTCTAGTTTGTTCCATTGCTTTATCCATTGCTTCATAAATATACCCATAGCCAATTTTGTATCTCCATCAACAAGTCTTAACACTTTTACCAAAAGAAGGATACACTTCAAATAATTTCATAGATTTTCAAAATCTATTATTACTCAATACAATTTCATGAACTTTTCTAGCTTTAAATTTACATGCATAAGTTGCTTCTTGCCCATTCTTTTGAAGCAAACATAGCCCTTAAAGCAATCTTTCTATCTAATATGCTTCTAAAAGTGAGATAGGATGTGGCAAATTTAGTAACCACTGCTCTTATTAATTCCTTGTTCTTAGAATATTTTCTAAACAAACTAAGAATCCACGTAGATGGTAAATATAAATTATAATTTATCTTTCCTTGCTACGTATATTAAAAATAATCGAAATATTTTTAATGTCACTAATTGTTAAATCTAAACAATATGTTGCAGAAGGAGACCAAAAAAGATATTTTTTTTCTTCTAAGAGTGTACCTACACCAATATAAATAGAGACACCGTCCATCACCACTTGAGCTACATTGTTCTCTCTAATCTCCTTTACCAAGCTATCAAGCAATTTAAATAACTTATTTAAATCTTTACTAATATTAAAGGTATCCAATGATTTGAGAAACATAGTCCCACTTAGACTATTCATAAAAAAAATTGGTGATAGACTGATTCTTTCTATTAGTCCAACCATCAGATATGATTGAACATCCTAGTTTCTTCCACTCATCTTTATATTTCACCAAACTTTTATTAATATATTCAATCTCTTTCTTTAAAAGAGTAACTCTAGCTTCATGATATGAGGAGAGTTTCAATCTCGTTTCATAATCACCAATAGATTTCACCATTTGAGAAAATAAAGAACTTTTAACCAAATTGAAGGCCAATACATGTCCATATAAAAATTTACAAATATCCCTAACCATCGGTTCCTTTTTTTAACCATTTCATTCATTATCCATAGTTTAGGTGCAAGTCTCCATCCTTTAATTACAAATGAATTCATAGTGTCCTTACTTATTTTTGCTTTTGGATCTTCTATTTTAAACAGTCAACATCATCACCAAAATTTTTCTTAATTTATTTCTCCTGAACAATTTTTTTAAAAAAAATTTAATTTCTTTGAGAACTTGAGCACAAGGAGAAATATTATTATAAGTACCTGCAAGATAATTTTTTTCTATAAACTCCTCCCTAAAAACTCCTTTTGCAATAATTACATACAAAATGTAATCAATTTTCATCATCCCCTTTACTATCATCAAACTTTTTTTAATAATCCCAAGTTGGATCCACAGTCTTAGCTTTTCTTTTAAATGGCATGATTCAATATAAAATACTATTAAAAGTTAAAATTAAAATTAAAAAATAAAAACTATTATAGAAATAATAAATAAATAAATAAGTAAAATAATTATTAAGTATCTAAAAGATTAAATCTTACTTGTTAACTATTAAAGCTTTGGACTTTTAAAACCAGTAGACAATAGCTCACTGTCTCTTAGTCAAATAGAGAATAAGAAACAATTTCGAGATAGACAAAAAGACCCCCTTCGGTCTTTCTTAAAACCCTTTCACCCCCACCTATGTATCTCTCTCTCGATCGAAGATAGTGAATAGGGCTTCGAATAGGAGCTTTGAATGACTTTTTGGGGAAGATGGCAAACAAGGGCTTTGGATAAGGGCTTCGGATAAGGGCTTTGAGCTCTTTTAGGGAAGATGGTGATGATGATAGCTTCAAATCGGCCTCCTAAGGAAGATGGCAAAGCTCAGAGAGGGCTAAGGGGCTTCGAGGTGTCCTCTTGGGGAAGATGAATAGGGAAGAGAGATAGAGAGATTACGGGCCTCCTCCTCTAGCCATTGAAGCTTGGAGAAGCAACGGTCACACCAATAGAAAGAAGTCAAAGATCATGAGAGAGAACGGGAGAAAAGAAGTCGATAGGGGTTGAAATACCTTTGATTTTCTTTAATGAAAGGATTTTCAAGGGATTTTGAGAGATTTTGATGCTATGGCTTTCAAAATTAGCAAATATTTTCAACTAGAAACCTATCTTTTTTTAATTGATGGACTCAGATGATCTAGTGACGATGATGATTCATCCTATGAACAGGCGATATAGGTGTGATTTTTTTTAATTTCCGATTCTCCCTTGTGGTTCAACTCGGCCATGGGTTGAATCAACTCGAATTGGACAAGTGCACGATTCTAATGACAGAGGGAACATGATTTGCCTCATACATGTGGGGCTGTGGTGATCTTATCCCCAAGGTATAACAATCTGGCTTATCTAGATCATCCTTTAGATGGGCATGATCATTGGGAAACTAGACCTGATCAACTCCTTCAATTGCCCAAAATGAAAGATTGTAAAAAAAAAGAGAAGAAATCTTTGTCTCAAGAGGCTCCATCAGAATAACCAAGGTGATGTGATGGTTGCAAAGAAACATGATATTTTGGAAACACCATATCTCTTCGAAAATCAATATACACTTACGAAGTCATGGATTATTTTGGAAGGGGACATCATCTAACTTGGGATTCATGGGATAACATTTCTATTTAAATAATAGGACTTGCTTTCATGTATCCAAAGTGGGATTAGAAAAGGAAGTATTTTAAAGCATTTGAACCAACTAAAATTTAGGGAATAATGCTGGTTTTATTTTTGAAAATTCAGATCATTTTTAAATTAAAAACTCAAGCATATTGGTCATTCATGCTATCAGTAGAAAGAATGCACCATTTTCTCTAAGGGTTAAGGGGTGATAATTTACATCACCAGGATGATGTGAGTTAGGTGATTTGATCACCATGTTTGGCATTACAAAATTTCATCCAGTGATGAAGCATCTAGCGATAAATTTAATAACATCATCATTACATTATGCAGAAATGCTATCACCACACATATTCCTAGTGATATTATAGTACCGAAAATTAGTGATATGCTGAAGTTATTTTAGGACAAATATTCATAGTCAATAAAATCTCAAATGATCAAAATTGACTAAGCCTAGCTAAACTTGATTATATATAATATAATCATAATATTATTCTTCATGTGTATCCTTTGAGTGCCTAGTTGGACTTGACTAGCTACCAAAGTAAACTAAGTCAAGCATGCTTGTGTATGAGGCCAAGCCCCACTTTTTAACAGCATACAAGTCGACTATCTACTCAGAGTCCGTGATGCCAGAGTAAGTGATAACCCAGTCGATCATAGTTGCTTTAGGACAGATCATGGTGGACAAGGTTATGATGAATAGGATCCCAGTGAATCCTATCATCCTAATAAAAAGATGCTAGCAGAAAAGATTTTAGGGGACCAGATCTTGCCATCTTAGTAAAATTTATTATGCATATCAGAGGAGGCTAGCTCTTTAATGGCATTCAGTTATCTAGCATAGTTCTATAAATTGATAAGAGAAGATTCTCGATGAGGTATGCTATACTAATCTACCTCGTCTCAGCATAGTCCTACACTCATTCTTCCACTCACTTAGTCACCACCATCGCTCTTAGCTCTGACTATTGTAGCTTATTTCTCCTATTCACTGACTTGAGCATCGAAAAATCCCCCACCAGTTACCATTGATCAAGGAACTACTTTTGTAGGTTTCCATTCGAGAGCCACCATGAGTAGCACCTAGTTTCGCCCAAAGAAGACCAGAGCACCCTTGGCCACCATTGGAGTCGAGTGGAGGGCTATCTGATGGCAATAGAATAAGATTAGGATCGAAGGATGGACCAAACTTGGAGTTCGTGCTAGCAAGCTTGAAAATTTTATAGCTGCATCTTAATTTATTTTATAATTATGAGCTTGTAGTCAATAATTTTATGAATTTTGGAGATTATGGATTTTGGTATGTCTATTTTGGATTTAGATGCATTGAATTACTCCACTGCACTCTATTCTTTTAGGGTAGGCTAGATCCTCATGAGTGCTCAGGAAGATTTTTTATGATTGACCTTCCTTTGATGAAGGCTGATCGGGATTCATCCACCAAGAGAAGTAATAGCTTTTCAAGTCTAAAGGTCATAATCTTGTGCAAGCTATAAAGAGGGCGAAGATCTCCTGCAATTAGAAGGCCATATTTCTTAGGGATGAGAGCCACATAAGCAAAATTAATTCTATTGAGGTCTAGTGTACCTTCGTGAAATTCTTAGAGGAAGCTAGAGTGTTATCTTTGAGCAGATTCCAGTATCGTTGGAAGAATCACAATAGGAATGCATCTAGTCCGGGGGCCTTTGAGTCACCCAAGGAGAATATTGCACATTTGATTTCCTCCTCCAAGAAGCCTTCTACTAATTGGGAAAAATCAATCTTTGAGCTGCCAAAATAATGATTCTAATCAATAAAAACAAATGAGGAGTGAGAGATACCAAACAGGTTTTAAAAAAAATCATGGAGCTTTAAAACAATCTCATCTTGCCCTGAGTATTCTACACCATTGTCAACAATTGAAGTAATCAAATTCTTTTTCTCTTTCTCCTTGAGGCCAGCTTGTGGAAAAAGGATGTGTTCCTATCACCTTCTTTAGCCAATTGATTCATGATCTTTGTCTCCAACACATCTATTCCTTTTCATATATTTCATGAAGAGATTGTCAAGATCCTAATGGTGTTTAGTTCCAAGGGGATCAACTGATTCTTCCTTCTTGTTAAGCAAGTCAGTGTCAATCAATAATTTGTCTTGTAGCTTCCTATTGCCACCTAGATCGCCGTGGCCTGCAGCTCCTACATGGTGCCGGTGAGTGGACTTCCCACCCAGCGTCCACCAAGCACGGTCGGTCTTGTAAAAGAGAGGAGACCCGGGTGGATGATCCTGATGGGGGCACTCCGATGATCAAGTTAGTGGATGATCAAGGAAAACAGATCCTCTTTAGTGGATCCCAGAGTGGTCTCCATGTTCAGAGAATTCATGAGTAGATAGAATAGGAGTTAGAGAAGTGGGAGCCATAATAGAGGTGGCTATTATGGCGAGAGCTCTTAGGGGAGTTTACAGGTGTTCCTCCTCCTCTCTAGCTTCACCCGCTGCCTTGGCTTCTCCCCTTCTTCACTTACTGCTGGCTTACTTGTTGCTTACCCATTTTTTCCTTCTTTTTGCTGGAGGCCCCTTCGAGCTTCTTATAGAAGCATAGTCATCCGGCAGGGTTTAGAACCCTGGTCCGGTGCCTCTTGGGAGCACCTTATATGGGGGAGGTGTAAGCCTATTCTCCCTCCTTTCGATGGTGGGGGACAAGATCCGTAGCCTTTGTAGGGAGGCTCTGCTATGGATGCAGCTAGAGTATTATGAAGTGTACGTCCCTCCCATAGTGAATGCGAGTGGCATGCCACGGGGCCTGACACCCCGACAGGGCACTGGTTCTTCCGGGCATCGTGCCACCATGTCTAGGGGAGCTGGCAAAGAACTAGCCTGGCAGGAGATGCTACAGGGGCTATGTCTTCTGGTAACACTTTCCTCTTCCAGATGGTACAGGTGGTAGGTTGAGGGGCGCGATACCCTGGGTAGAGTGCCCTTCTACAGAAGGTGGCGATAGTGAGTTGGGAGGCTTGATATCCAACGGGATGCTCTTCCACAGGGGATATAGGCGGTGTGCTCTAGTAGAGTGTTACTCCTCAGAGGTTGCAGGTGGCGTGCACTGGTGGAGCGCCACTCTATTGAGATTGCAAGCAGCATATCCTGGTAGAGTGCCACTCCATAGAGGTGGCAGTTTCTCTGAGCATCATAGGGTTCTAGTGGGGATGGTGACACCACCTGTTGGGGTCACCATTCTGGCCATTCCTAAGGTTGCTCGAGGGGAAGACTGGGTCCACCTATCCTTATCCATGCTTAGCTTTGGGGGGAAGTTGACTTTGACTAGCGACTCGACCTCAATAGGGAGATTGACCTTGGATGGGAGGTCGACCTCGGTAGGCAGGGAGCTCACATTGGATGGGGGCTCAACCTCAGCGGGTAGGGAGCTCAACCTCAAATAGGAGCTCGACCTTGGATAGGAGCTTGACCTCGGTGGGGAGCTCGACATCGGCAGGGAGCTCGACCTCGGTAAGCAGGAAGCTCGACCTCGAACGGGAGCTCGACCTTGATGGGGAGCTCGACCTCGACAGGGAGCTCCACCTCGGAAGCAATCTGATGACAGCAACTAGATGGCGCCTTCATCCAGTTGGGCCTCCAACTAGATCCAACATAGCCTCCATATCAATGATCGTGCTACATCAAATGCCCCCCACTCTCGAGTCTAGAGCATGATGCGGTGCTCAGGGCAAAGGGAGTTATGGTGATGCTGACATGGAAGGATATTTAGCCTATGCCATTAAATGCCTCGACTACTGATGACTCGTAGATCATGCCCTGGTGCCAATAAGGGGATTCCATGTTAGGGGATGCATGATGATATGCGCCCAGCTTGAAGCAGTTTTTGGCATGTCGAAGCACTGTTTCCAGCAGATCTCGATGCATGACGAGCATCTAGTGGTCAGCACTTGGCCCAGAGTGGTTATGTGCATACCGAAGTGCCATTCTTAGTAGATTTTAATGCATGGCAAGCATCCAATGGTTGGAGAGGTGAAAGGATGCACGTTTCGATCGGTACGATGCGATGGGGTGCTGTTAGGCCATTTGAAAAGAGGCCATTTTGCCGTAGCCATTCTTTAGAACCTTCGAGCAAGGGAGCTGGAAGAGCCCAAACCTTTTCACCCACTCCTTACTTTCTCACCCGAGGCACCTAGGTTAGTCTTCCCTCCTCTTTGCTTCTTTCTTCTCCTTCAGCCTGTGCTATAGGAGATCAATTAGGGTTTTTAGATCCTTCCTTCTTATTCTTCCACCTTTCTTAGAATGAGTCCTTCCAGCTGGAGGTGTTGCTGCCCGGATCATTCCAGCAAGGTGTGGCCATCCTAGTCGAGGCCTCTTTCCTCCAATAGTGAGGAGGAAGTTCCTCTTAGGATTTGTAGGGGCCCTCGATGGATGGGGATAGTCATAGGTCCCCCTAGGGTTCCTTCTCCTCCCCCTCCTTCTGTTCCTTCTACTGGCCATGATTTGGTTGGTACTTCTGGCATTGCTTTGGTGATGACCCAGGAGGACCTTCTTCAGCTTTGAAGTACATACGGGATCCTGAACTCCATCCAACTTTCGATCCCGGGGCCAAAGGAATGGGTCACATATAGTGGCCCGGGCCGGATCGCCCTGTATGAGGAGTTCTTCCTCGGGGGCCTCCATCTTCCCCTTTATCATTTCTTTCTTTCTTTCCTTAGCAATTTCTGCCTTGTCCCGGCCTAGCTTGCCCCGAATGCAGTTAGGGACATCTCTTGTTTTGCCATCCTTTATCACTTCCATAGGATAGTTGCCCATTTCTCTTTGTTCAGGGCCGTCTTCAACCTGAAATGCCACCTAGTTGATAATGGGTTGTGGTTCATGGCCACCCGCTTGGGGGCCATCAAATTTGACCTACCTTCTTCCATCAAGGGATGGAAGCATAAATTCTTTTTTATCTCGGTTGAGGGGGTTGACTAGATTTGGAGTGACACATACTGCACTTCGAATCAAAATGCCCAGGTGGAGGTTACAGACTGGGAGGTGTATGACTGGCTTGTCACATTCGAGATTCCTCCACTTTGGGACCTGCTGACCGAGCAAAATTTGTTCGAGACTGGGGTTAGCTTGTTCCAATCCTTGGGCAAGACCCAAAACCCCAACTCCTTTTCCTGGATTCTTCTTTGCTTTGATGAGTCTAATTAGTGTTTTTTCCTCTCCATAGGCATGAAGTTCTCTATGGATCAAATTTGGGAGATGTCTTGGAAGAGGCATGCATCTCCTGAGCCGAAGAAAGATCCGTAAAAGAGGGCTTGTGAAGACCCGAGATGGAGGCCCATCATGGAGGCTTTGTCGGCTCAGGAGAGAGGAATCCTAGGCCGGTCCCAACAACATCTGGGGTGATGGCCTAGGCACCCACGCGTAGGCCCAGTAGGAGCATTGGGGCTAGAGAGGGGGCTACACAACCCCCTCAAGCGGTGCCTTCCAGTGCTGAACTCCCACCATCATTGAAGGTGGTGGAGGTGGCAATCGACCGAGCAACCAGAGGGAGGTCGACACCACTAGTAGTCACGGGAGCAACCGCCATCCAGCCGGCAATGTCTATGCCTCCGCCATCGACCATGCTAGGCCCGGCGATGCCTCCTGTGGCACCCAGCCAGGGATTAACCTGGATGTCGATTGTGATGTCGCTGAACAAGGCGGTCACCCTTAACCCTGTGTTGACGAAAAGGATGGTTGAGCGGTAAACAATTAACGGCCACAATCACATGCCTGTTGCCATAGCTGATGGTGGTAAGCCTTCTCTTCCTTAGTCCCTCTTTCCATTGCTTACGTTGATTGGACTAACATTTCTATTATTGCAGGAGGCCATCGACATCCTCCTGGTCCAGGACGCCTCCCTGGCATTGGCTCAACAGGATGTCAGTCATCAGAAATGGATGGAGGCCACAAAGGCAGAGGCCTGGGTGCAGGCTGAGGGGGTGCAGGTCTTGGAGGGGCAAGCCAGAGCCCTCCAGACTGAAGTGATGGCACCAAGGCCACGGTGGCAGAGCTAGAGGGCCGAGAGAGGGACCTTGAGGCAGCCCTGGCGACGGAGAGGGAGAAGGCTATCTACCAGGCGGAGGAGTCTGCCAAGGAGGTGGTGCCCTGGAGGGTAGGGCACAGACCCTCCAGGCCCATCTTGAGATGGTGATGGCCAGGGCTGTGGCCATGGAGGAGAAGGCGATGGTGGCGATGGCACTGATGGAGATGGCTACGAAGGAGGTCGCTGAAGTAATGCCAAGATACAAGGCCTCAGAGGCATTTGTTGAAGAGGTATGGGAGGCAGTCCTCGACTCTTTCCTCCAATGGTTCAAGGACAACAAGAAGAAGGTGGCCCAGGCCTTCTCCTATAAAGGCCTTGACACCATCATCCCAGACCTGCCAGGGATCAATGACAAAGGGGAAGCTCCATCAGAAGGGACCAGCATGGAGACAGGCATGGAGCTAGACATCGAGGCTGGGGCTGTCATGCCAGAAGTCGAAGCTGGGATGGCTGCTACACCGAGAGCCAAAGTGGTGAAGGTCTGTGATCTGGCCATCTCTCCAACCAAAGCTCCTCTATAAGGGACCAATGAGGTGCCTCGATCACCTGGTAAGGCACCAGTTGTGGCTTCATAAAGTAGATTTTTCCCTTCCATTTTGTACTTAGATATTTTGGTGGACCTCCTGACCTGTCGGGAGGTCCCTTTTGATGTAACCTTTTTCTTTAATTTAATGGAATATAGATCTTAGGCAACATCGCATCTCTCTTTTTGACTATTCTTCTTTTATTTCTGGTTGATTTTGAGGGATTCCCTGGTCTATAGGGGGGCTCCCCTCTCAATGCAAAAACATCTTCATCAATAAAGTTCTTGTACTATAATGAGCTTCACCTTCATTCTTTTCTTTCTTTTCCTTTTTCTCTTCTTCTTTGTATGGAATAGATGTGAACCACACGAACATGAAGTGTAAAGTTTCCAAAGTCCAAGTCCTTTTGGCTAAGTTTAAAGACTGGTAGGCAACCGAGGGGGGATTTGAAAATTTTTTGGCTCTACTAGCTGAATTGAAAGTCATGCAGATTGAAGTACATGGCTTCTGGAGCCTTCTGGCTTGATTTGCCAAACTATGAGTCAAGTGGTAGATAGCAGGACTTTAAAAGTTTTTCGGCTTACATCTTTAGACTATGAGAAAGGTAGTTGAGTACGGGGCTTCTAGAGTTTCCTAGCTTGATTTATCAAACTGTGAGTTAAACAGTAGAAAGTAGGGCTTCGAAAGTTTTTTGGCTTACATCTCTAGACTATGAGCAAGGCAATTGAGTAAGGGGCTTCTGGAGTTTTCTAGCTTAATTTGCCAAACTGTGAGTCAAGTGATAGATAGCGAGGCTTTAAAAGTTTCCTGGCTTACATTTCTGGATTATGAGCAAGGTAGTTGAGTGCAGGGCTTTTGGAGTTTCCTGGCTTGATTTTCCAAACTATGAGTTAAGCGATATATAGCAGAGCTTTGAAAGTTTTCTAGCTTACATCTCTAGACTGTGAGCGAGGTAGTTGAGTGTGGGGCTTCTAGAGTTTCCTTGCTTGATTTGCCGAATTATGAGTCAAGTGATAGATAGCGCGGCTTCAAAAGTTTCCTGGCTTACATCTCCAAACTATGAGCAAGGTAGTTGAGTGCGGGGCTTCTGGAGTTTTCCGGCTTGATTTGCTGAACTGTGAATCAAGTGGTAGATAGCAGCGTTTTAGAAGTTTCCCAACTTACATCCTCGGATTGTGAGTAGGGTAGTTGAGTGTTGGGCTTCTGGAATTTGCTGGCTTGATTTGCCAAACTTGAAGTTTGATGCATAGAGTTCCTGCATAGGTAGAAAATAGCATTGCACCATAAAGGAACTTTTATTATTAAGAGAAAATCTAACATTGTTGATAGTACATCCTCAGGTTACTGGCATTCTAGGTCCGGGGAAAATGGGCACTGTCGAGTCCAACAAGGTAGTAGGCTCCATGTGGCCGGGCCTTGACCACTTTGTAGGGGCCTTCCTAATTTGGAAAAAGTTTGCCACATTCTCTAGGCTGTGAGACCTCAATTTGCCGTAGGACTAAATCGCCAGGGTGAAAGGCCTTTGGCTTCATGCGGGAGTTGTAGTACCGGGCTACCCATTGCCTGTAGGCTACCATACATAGCCGAGTTTTGTCCCTTGTCTCTTCCAGCTGGTCCAGCCTCATTGTATTGCTCTGCTCATAATGTGGGCAGACCCACCTCCACCAGAATCATGGCCTCAAAATCGAAGATGAGATTGAAAGGTATCTCACCTGTCGCCATCAGAGGTGTGGTGTGGTAGGCCCTAATACACTGGGGAGCTCTTCAGCCCATTGAGTTTTGGCCTCATCTAGCTTGGTGCAGAGCCCTTAAAGGATGGCTCGGTTGGTCACTTCGGCCTCCTGTTGGTCTGAGGGTGAGCCACAGAAGTAAAACGGTGGTGGATGTTGAGATCAGCGCAGAATTCCTCGAATGCTTGGTGATGTAGGATGATGATGATAGGGATGAACATGTAGAAAAGTAGCAAACTAATGATAATAATTAATTTTAGATTTATGTATATGGACTATGTTCCCGAAAAGAGTAGAAGAACAGTTAGGGGATGATGTAAAGACCAAACTACTATTACTTGCAGATAAGAACACTCAAAGAAATAAAGAAGCAGGACCACAAGGGTTAAGAAACCACTCATTAGGATAGTTTACCTTCAATAAAATAGAACTAAGAGAAGGGTTTTGGGCAAATTCCAGGCAACGATGTTCTCTTCAATGTAGAAGGGGTTACTCTGCACTCCAGATCGGTGCCTGGATGAATAGGTCACTTTTTCATGGATCTGCTGGCTTTTTATCTGCTAGTCTCGAGGGCAAGGAGAACCTTTTTCTTGGATGGTTTCACTAGAGGGATCCTGCAAACATCAAGGGTTAGATTCAAAGATGATGGAAAAAATATAAAGTAGGAAGGAGGAGTGGAGGAGTTGTTGCCCAGGTGGCTACCCAAGAGGGGGGTGAATTGGGAATTTAAAAATTAAGGCAAATGATGTGCAATTAAAAATTCCTTGCAAGTGGTAGGTGCTGTGACAGAGTAGTAAATTACAGAAGCTAAGTAAGAATAAAGAAGCACAACACAAACACACAAAATTTATAGTGGTTCGGAGCAACCCAGCTCCTACATCCACTACCCAAGATACCACTTGGGATTTCTACTATATTAACACCCGAATATAGTAGGATTGTTTTACAGGATCACAATCCAAAACCTCTACACTTAGTTTTAACAGGATCACCAAAGAAAATCCAACACCCTTTGATTTTAAACAGGCTCACCAAAGAAACCCAACTTGGTTTTCACAGGATCACCAAGAATCTAACTTGGTTTTACCAGGATCATCAAGAACCCAACACTTGATTTTTATCAATGCTCACCAAGAACCTATTTGGTTTTTCAACGAGGCTCATCAATAACCCAAGCAATTCAAAACTGAATTGAAATAAATGCAACAAAAATGATAAACTAAATTTGTTGGATAGTTGCCGGTGCAACTTGATAGAAGTCCACTTGAATGCACTTGAATGAGCTTTAATTGCTTTAGTGGCTTCTTCCCAAATTGCTTTATGCTTCTGATCAGAGTTGGTGAAGACTTAACTTGAATGCTCTTGTGCTCTCTTCTTGTTGGTAGGTAGGATATTCAATGAAGCTCTTTTCTTTGAAGAACTCTAAAAAAAAATTGCTTCAAGGAAGTTCAAATCCTTCAAATATAAGGTCTTCCATCACTTCAAGGCAATTCTATCCATTGTAGACCATTGGGAAGTGGTTTGTAACCTTTGGAGCACTTTTTGGCATTCAAAAACAAATTCTAGAACTAGCCGTTAGATACTTGAAAGTGATGTTCGAGTTGAAAGTGATGTTCGAGTCGGCTCGGATCCTTCAAGTCAGCTCAAATCCTTCGAGTTGATGGGTCGAGTCTCCAAATCCTCGATGCAGTCAGCTCTTTGTCTTAGGGCACAAAACTTCACTCTGGACGAGTCGGCTCTTGATAGCTCGGGTTGACTCGAACTTGTATCTTTGAAAATCTTAAACTCGAGGAGTCGGCTCTTTTGATCTTTGGTCGGCTCTTCTTCTCAGGTTCTGAAATTATCACTTTGGAAGAGTCGGCTCGTTGCAGTTCGGGTCGGCTCACTTTCTCAGGTCTTCAAAATTAGGTCTAGTAAAGTCGACTCTTTCTGGTTCGGGTCGGCTCTCCTGGCTGTTCTCAGAAATCTTCAAAAACTGGACTCTGGAGGAGTCGGCTTGGATAAATTCCAGTCAACTCAGATTCATTGAAGTCGGCTCAATTGCCTTCGAGTCAGCTCGGATTGCTGTGTACCAGAATCCTTGCTACGTTCCATGAGATGGAGTCGACTCTTCAACATGCTGGGTCGGGTCGAGTAATTTCTTTAGGATTTTTACAATTCAACTCAAAGAAAAACTCTCACCAACACTCTTACATTTTTCAATCATACCAACTCAAAATAATTCTAAAGCACACACACACAGAAGTAACCCTTTTTATATAATTTTTCCTTAGCTTTTTCATTGGGTTCTTCTTTACAAAAATAACTTACAACACAACTCAAACAAGAAACAAAGGTGTAGGAGTTGAAATTTGAATAATTAAATTATCCTACAAAAACTTGTAAAACACTTGAAGAGTTGTTAGAAATAAATGTACATGCTTCAATGATTGGTTATTATCAAAATCACTTAAGGGGTCAACAATCTCCCCCTTTTTGATGATGACAAAATACTGGGCATGAAAAATTCTTTAAACTTTACATATATAAAAGTATTTGAAGGTAAATATCCATATGTATTAGAGATAACTAAATTTGTAAATAAATGTCAGAGCTCAAGAGATGATATCATTGTATATCATCAGTGTATTAAACTTTCCATGCTTCATAATACTATAATTCACACAAAACATAGAGTATCAGAGTTTTGAAAAAAATATTGACAGAATTAAGATCAATTTGTAGAGCAATAGCAATCAAAGCATTAAGATTAAATAGCAATAAGAGCAAAACCATTCAAGAGAATCTCTCCCTTTCTCTCGGTTTTAAAGTAATTAAGCATTAGGTTTTTTTGAATACTATCACTTTTGTGCTCCCCTTTTTTATTCTTTTTAAGCACTTTAAGAATAATTGGTAGGAAGCTCAACAATCAAAATTTTCATGATAGTTCGAACATTAATATTGATATTATTCTCTCATTCTCCCATTTTGATTGAACTATTCTCATATTCTCCCATTTTTCATTTCTCCCCCTTTTTGTCAATCAATCAAAAAGGTGATTTCAAATAAAGGTCAGATTTTGAAATAGATTGAGAAAGTATTTAATATTTATTTGAGATAATTACACTTTCTCAAATTAAAAATTCTAATTAAAAATTCATCATAGTTGTACAACAAAGACTAACCATCAAATCATTGTACATGACAACAAAGGAAACTGCTAAAAGATCTTTCATTTCATTGATAAATTTGCCATACAAAGTAGGAAGGAAAGTACATTCATATTGTAAAAGATAAAAAGTAGAACATTAACAAAGTCAGAAGTACAACCAAAAGACTAACCAAATAATCTAATCTTCTTCTTCTCCACTAGAAGAAGAGGAGCCTACCTTTATAACCTTATCAGAGGTCTTAGTTTTTAGGGGTTTAAACCTTAAATTCCTAAACCTAGTTCTAACAGGGGCTCTAAAAGTCTTAGTCTTCTTGGTTTTGGGTTTCTTTTTGGTCTCAACAGTCTTAGGTTTAGGTGGATCAAATGAAGGAATAGGAGCAGGAGTCTCAAGTGACTCCTTGAAGATATGTACAGGAGCATCTTCAGTAGTGATTGTTTCCTTTTGTGATTGTAGCAAGATGCTTCTGATTTCTTCTTTAAAATCTTCCATTTCCTTTTCAATTTTCTCCTGGTGAAGCTTCTGTTCATATCTCATTTCCTGCAAGCTAGCATTTACTGTATTTCTCATTTCATCAATTACAGAATTCATGTGATCTGTCATTGAATTTGAGATTGTTTCCATCTTCTGAAATAAAAGGTTTTTAAGGTCATATGGAGTAATCATTGTACCTTCAGATCTCTCTTCAATAGCAGTAGCTTCATCATCTTCTGAAGAAGTAGCAGCAACCTGACTAGACACTTTCTTTATTCATATTCCTTCTTGTAGTTTGTAACCCATTCTTTTTAGTGAATCGAAGGAATAAGTGTTAGAGTGATGTAGTGGCTTGCCTATTTCATTGGTTAAGTCAACTCCAGCTTCTTCAAACAGTAGAGTGAAGACCATACCGTAGGGTAGGCAAGCATTGACTTTTCTGGCTACTTCAATCATTTGAATCATCATTATGTAGGGAAGGTTGAGAGGCTTTTCTTCTATCAGATGTCCCATAAAAGTCATATCTTTTTCGCTGACCCAGTCAAAGTGACCGGTCCTGGGAAGAAATATTCTGCTGACCATATTATGAAGAAGCCTCATTTTCTTTAACAGTAAGTTGGTTTGAACATGTTGAATGGAGCTCACATCTTCTTTTTCCAAAATGAGTTTTAGAGTGTGTTCTTTATCATGTATAATAAGCTCAGTGTCACCGTTCGTTGGCATTTGTAGCAAGTTCCCCAACTTTTCTTCATCCATGATAATCTTGATTCCCTTAACAGTTGATTCCAGATGAAATTCTTGAAGAACTATATTTTCATAGAAGAACCGTACCAGTGAGGGGTAGGTTAAGATGTCCAAAGAACAAAAGTGCTTCCAACCTTGGCTTTCTATCCATCTTCCGATCTTCATTTCCATCTCTTCTAGGAAGGAGAAATTTATTCTTCTTCCACAAGTTATAGGCTGGTTGGCCATTGATACAATCTATCCGGGGGAGAAGGAGTTTCTTCTTCCTATTACTCAGTGGTATACCTTTTCCTCTTTTAAGCTTTTTCTCTTACATCTTCAATGCATGCGCTTGATTCACCTACTTGAAGAATCTTCCTTGCAGATCTTCGTGGAGCCATTGCAGTGGGATTTGAGAAATCAAGGATCTAGGGAATGGTTTTTGGTAAAGTTTCCAAGTGGAGAGAGTGTGCTTGAAGTGAAAATAGAAAGAGTTAAGTTCAAGAAAGGATTACATGAAATTATTTAACTAGCAAATTCCTGACTTTCGAGTCAGCTCGCCTAACCCTAGAAATATCCGAGTGGGCTCGGTCAGAGCGAACTCAGAAAAATCAGAACATCGAGTTTGCTAGGTAAAATTTTCGGTTGACCTAGTCGGCTCAACCAAAGCGAGGGCAGAAAACCCAAACATTCGAGCCATCTCGACCAGAGCAAAATTGCTCGAGTCGACTCAAACAGAAACTTTCCATAAAAAATGAAATGATTCAGAAATTGATTTCGATCGAATGAAATTTCAAGGAAAGTTGTTCAAAAACCATGGATAATTATAGGAGGTTTTCTAGATAATTCATCCTTAATCTCAAAGGAAATTAGGTTAAAGAAATCTAGAAAGGATTACAAATCCTTAATTCTCCTCTAAGCAATTCAAATCTATCCTGATTTAGTGGCTTAGTAAAAATATCAGCTAATTATTTTTCAGTTAGAATAAATTCTAATTCAATGTTACCATTCAAAACATGTTCTCTAATAAAATGATGTCTAATCTCTATGTGCTTAGTCCTAGAATGTTGAATAGGATTCTTGATTAAATTTATAGCACTTGTGTTATCACACTTGATAGAAATTTTGCATTGTGTAACACCAAAGTCTTCTAGTTATTATTTAATCCATAGCACTTGTGCACAACAACTCCCTGCAGCAACATACTCTGTCTCAGCAGTAGATAGTGCTACCGAGTTTTATTT
The DNA here is from genome assembly GCA_021397845.1 of Areca catechu. NCBI lineage: Eukaryota > Viridiplantae > Streptophyta > Magnoliopsida > Arecales > Arecaceae > Areca > Areca catechu. The sequence goes on along the minus strand of CM038052.1, from coordinate 96,453,828 downwards.
CTTGCAGTGCCATGAGATTAAATTTAACCCTAGAATTGACATGTGCCGCTAGTGATTTTTCTATCTACTTTATAACCAGCATAATCAGCATCAGAAAATTCGATTAAATTCAAAAGATGATTCTTTTGAAAATCAAAGACCTAGATTACTTGTACCTTTCAAATATCTTAGTATTCTTTTAGTAGCAAGAATATGTGTTTCTTTAGGATTACATTGAAATCTAGCACATACACATATACTATACAAGATATCTGGTCTACTTGAAGTTAAATATAATAAGGATCCGATCATACCTTTATATAGCTTTTGGTCAACATTGGATCCATTTTCATCTTTGTCCAATTTGCAAGATGGGCTCATGGGTGTGCTCACTTGTTTGCTCGTCTCCATACAAAACTTCTTGATTATTTTCTTGGTGTATTTGGCTTGGTTAATGAAGATCCCTTCCATTGTTTGCTTTACTTGAAGTCCAAGGAAGTAGTTAAGTTCACCCATTAGGCTCATTTCAAATTATCCCTGCATTAGCTTAGCAAATTCTTTCACAAAAACTTTCATTAGTTGCACCAAATATAATATCATCAACATAAATCTATATAACTAATATATCATTATTTTTCTTTTTGATTAAAAAAGAGTTTAATCAACATTTCCTTGAAAAATCATTTTCAATCAAGAAGGTGCTAAGTCTATCATACCTGGCTCTAGGAGCTTGTTTCTATTGAGTCTCGGGTGGTGCATTCATGGCTAGTCGGGTCAATGTATATGTGTTGATCTAGTCTATCATGATTTTCCATGATGTGACTAAGGCTAGGGTTGAGTCTGGTATGAGTCCTAGGTGTTTAGGCTCAGTTTTTGGTCTTTCTAGGTCTTTGAGTCAGCTCTTCTATTATAAGAGTCAACTCTATTAATTGGCATGTCTCAGAACAGGTGATTATGGACTAGACGGGTCGGCTCGGATGGATTCGGGTCAGCTCGAATGGATTCGGGTCGGCTCGGATGAATAGTCAGAAAATCTGCAGTTTGGACAGGTTGGCTTGGATGGATTCAAGTCGGCTTGGATGCACAGTCAGGAAACCTGTTGTCTGGATGGATTAGCTTGGATGGATTAGAGTTGGCTCGGATGCAAGGCCTAGTCGACTCTAATATCTCTGGTCGGCTCGGATGATGAGTGAACTATTTTTGAAAGGTGCCAGCTGGGGGAGTTTTTGGGATCTCGGGCACGTGTGACCGAGGTATATATATATTGTATTCTCGTAAGAGGATGTGGTGGTGTAACGAACTTCTTGGAAGTGGAAATTCCTTTCTTCCATGAAAATTCCTCTATTTTCTTCTTTCTTCTCTCTTCTCCAATTCTTGGTATTCTTGATCTTCATAGACCTGAATCCTATCATGATCTTCAATGGAGATTGTTGGCAGATGGTCATCCATAACCTGTTGATATGCTTCCATGATTGCTTTGTTGATCAGGGCATTCATTCTTGATTGGGAACAAGGTTGTTCTTGAAGATTTGGTTTGTCAAATCTAGTTGGATTTGTAGTAGAATTCTTAACATTTGGTATCAAAGCAAGGTTCGTGAAAGAAATATCTCAAGATCAAAGGGTTGGAAGTAAAACTTCTTGTAGGTATAGTTTTCATTTCTCTTGAATTCTTGATTGTGGTAATGGCATCAAGTGGGTTCAAAGTAGATTTTGAGAAGTACGATGGCAAGGGAAACTTCAACCTAAGGCAGCAAAGGGTTAAAGATTTGTTGGTTTAACAGAGAATCTACAAGGTCTTGGTTAAAGAAAGATCGGAAAAGATTAGTGTTGAAGAATAGGAAGAGTTAGATGAGATTGCTTTCAACACCATAAGGATGTGTTTGGCTGATCAGGTTTTACCTGAGGTGTGTTCAGCGACTACTGCAAAAGATTTTTGGAGAAGACTGGAGAACACATAAATGGAAAAGAACATGACAAACAAGCTATGGCTCAAGAAGCAATTATATAGCTTGAGAATGCCTGAAGAAGGAGACCTTGTTGCACATATTCAGAAGTTCAATCAGGTTTGTTCTGAGGTGATGAGTCTAGATGTGAAGATAGACGAGGAGGATCGGGCATTGTTGCTGTTGTGTTCACTCCCTAGATGTTATGATGGTCTCATAACAACTTTAGTTTATGGAAAGGAAATCCTAAACTATGAAGAGGTTGTTGGTGTGCTCAGATCCAATGAGCAAAGGAAAAAGATCTGCAAAGGTAATCCTAATTTAGAGGTTCTTGCTGTGAATGAGAGGTAAGGAAGATCCAAGGAAAAAACTAGGGGAAAGTCCAAGGGCAGATCTCAGTCTCGGAACCACAAGAGTTTGAAATGCTACAAGTGTCGTCAGCTTGGGCATATCAAGAAGAATTGTCCTCTTTCAAAGACATAAAAGAGGAGAGCCAACACTAGTGGTGCTAATGCTTTGGAAAGCAATGGAGAAGGAGTATTGGTTGTATCAGATGGATCAGTGGATTGGGAGAATACCTGGATTTTAGATTCTGCATGCTCATACCACTATACCTCATATCTAGTTTGGTTTTACATCTATGACAGGTCAGATGGAGGTAGTGTAAGTCTTGATAATGATCACCCATGTATGGTAGCTGGAGTAGGCACTATTAGGGAGAGGATGTATGATGGAGTGATAAGAACTCTATCAAATGTCAAACATGTGCCAGAATTGAAAAATAATTTGATTTATTTGGGCTACATGGAAGAGCAGGGATATGCTTTTAGTTGCCAATCTGGTAGTGGATGTTTGAGAATTACCAAGGGAGCTTTGATGGTAATGAGAGGAAGAAGACTGAGCAACAATCTATATAGGATGGAAGGCTCAATGATAAGTGATAGTGCTGAAGTGCTTGCAGCGACACAGGAGGAACAGTTGAAATATAAACTGTGGCACTATCGAATGGGTCATATGAGTGACCGAGGGCTCATGGAGTTAAGCAAAAAAGGGAACATCCCATCTTTGAAAAAGGATGGAAATGACCTGTGTGAGCCGTGTATCTTTGGTAAACAGCATAGAGTTAAATTGTCTATCATGGTTTTCCATGATGTGTCTAGGGCTAGGGTTGAGTCCGGTATGAGTCCTAGGTGTTTAGGCTCAGTTTTGGTCTTTCTGGATCTTTGAGTCAGCTCTTCTATTATAAGAGTCAACTCTGTTAGTTGGCACGTCTCAGAACAGGTGATTGTGGACTGGATGGGTCGGCTTGGATGGATTCGGGTCATCTCAGATGCATAGTCAGGAAACTTGTTGTCTGGATGGGTCGGCTCGGATGGATTCGGGTCGGCTCAGATGCACAATCAGGAAACCTGTTGTCTGGACGGGTTGGCTCGGATGTATTAGAGTCGGCTCGGATGCAAGGTCTAGTCGACTCTAATGTTTCGGGTTGGCTCGGATGACGGGTGAACTATTTTTTGAAAGGTGCCAGCTGGGGGACTTTTTGGGATCTCGGGCACGTGTGACCGAGGTATATATATATTGTATTCTCATAAGAGGGTATGGTGTAACGAACTTCTTAGAAATGGAAATCCCTTTCTCTCGTAAAAATTCCTCTATTTTCTTCTTTCTTCCCTCTTCTCCCGTTCTTGGTGTTCTTAATCTTCATAGACCTGAATCCTACCATGATCTCCAATGGAGATTGCTGGCAGATGGTCATCTATAACCTGTTGATATGCTTCCATGATTGCTTTGTTGATCAGGGCATTCATTCTTGATCAGGAACAAGGCTGTTCTTGAGGATTTGGTTTGTCAAATCTGGTTGGATTTGTAGTAGAATTCTCAACATTTGGTTGGCTCGGATGGATTCGGGTCGGCTCGGATGCATAGTCAGGAAACCTGTTGTCTGGATGGGTCATCTCAGATGGATTTAGGTCGGCTCGGATGCATAGTCAGAAAATCTGCTATTTGGATGGGTCAGCTCAGATGGATTCGGGTTGGCTCGGATGCACAGTCAGGAAACCTATTGTCTGGATGGTCAGCTCGGATGGATTAAAGTCGGCTCGGATGCAAGGCCTAGTCGACTCTAATGTCTCGGGTCAGCTCGGATGACGGGTGAACTATTTTTTGAACGATGCCAGCTAAGGTAGTTTTTGGGATCTCGGGCATGTGTGATCGAGGTATATATATATTGTATTCTCGTAAGAGGATGTGAGTGGTGTAACGAACTTCTTGGAAGTGGAAATCCCTTTCTTCCATGAAATTTTTTTGTTTTCTTCTTCCTTCTCTCGTCTCCCGTTCTTGGTGTTATTGATCTTCATAGACCTGAATCCTATCATGATCTTTAATGGAGATTGCTGGCAGATGGTCATCCACAACCTGATGATACGCTTCGATAATTGCTTTATTGATCAGGGCGTTCGTTCTTGATCGAGAATAAGGCTGTTCTAGAGAATTTGGTTTATCAAATCTGATTAGATTTGTAGCAAAATTCTTAACATTTGGTATCATAGCAAGGTTCGTGGAAGGAAGATCTCAAGATCAGAGGGTTGGAAGTAAAACTTCTTACATGTACAGTTTTCATATCTCTTGAATTCTTGATTATGGTAATGGCATCAAGTGGGTTCAAAGTAGATTTTAAGAAGTATGATGGCAAGGAAAACTTCACCCTATGGCAGCAAAGGGTTAAAGATTTGCTGGTTCAACAGAGAATCTACAAGGTTTTGGTTAAAGAAAGACCGAAAAAGATTAGTGTTGAAGAATGGGAAGAGTTAGAAGAGATTGCTTTCAGCATCATAAGGATGTGTTTGGCTGATCAGGTTTTACCTGAGGTGTGTTCAGAGACTACTACAAAAGGTCTTTGGAAAAGACTAGAGAACACATACATGGGAAAGAACATGATAAACAAGCTATGGCTCAAGAAGCAATTATATAGCTTGAGAATGCCTGAAGGAGACCTTGTTGCACATATTCAAAGTTCAATCAGGTTTGTTCTAAGGTGATGAGTCTGGATGTGAAGATAGATGAGGAGGATCGGGCATTGTTGCTGCTATGTTCACTCCCTAAGGATATAAATAGGGTCCAAGGCTCTCCTTGTAAGGCATTCCATATATGAAATATTTTGGAAATTAATGAAGGTTTTCTTCTTGTTGAGTTCTATCTTGAGTTCTTCTTGTATGGAGTGATTTAGTTCTTTAAGTTGGAGTGTTTAAATTCTTGTTTGAGAAGGGAGTGAGAGGTCCTTTGAGTGTGTGTTGGAGAGTAATTGCTACTTTGAAGATTGAAGAGTTTGACGTCATTATTGAGTGGTCCAAGTTCAAGCCCCAAGTTCCTAGCTACCGGCCTTGTTACTTTTCCTTTCTCTCTTGTTTTCATTCCAACCTCAATTCTCCTTCCATGTCTAATTCTAAGTTTGTTTGCAGGTTCTCTCAAGCTCCCACATCCAAGAGGAAGGTCTTCATGCCATTGATCAAGGGCAAGGTAAGTCCCAAAGTAGAGAGTGATCATCTTGCCTTATAGTCCTCAAATCCATGAGTGTTAAGAGCTTCTTCTTCCATCAAATATTTTAGCCATCATTGTTGATAGGAAAACTCTTTCTAAGCTTCATTAGATCTGATCATTTGAAGGTTAACTTGCCCTAGTAGTGATGGTTTCCTTGCCATGAAGATCCTAATCTTTATTTTGAACTAGATCTACATTTTGGGTATTGTAATTTAGATCAACTAGTCTCCTTATGAAGATTCTTTTCTTGGATTAATTTAGATCATTTATTTGATAATTAATTCTCAAGTTTGCTTTCTGGTTAGCTTGCTAAAACTCTCTATTCATCATTTTATTTTCGTTCTCCCATCAAGAAGCATCTAGACAAAGCCCCGGATCCAAACTAGGCCATCCCACATGCATAATATCAAAAAGAGAAGGAACTAGTAAAGGGGGGCGAGCGAGCAAGGAACTAGAGGAGGGATCCTCCCAAACTCTCAGACCCCAACTCTACCTTTTCTTTACATCTCAATTCTATTTTTCTCCTCTAGGTGAAGAGTCCCCAAGCTCTTTGTCATAGAGGTTTTGTTTTCCTTGATCGTCCACTGACTTGATCGTCAGAGTATCCCTGCCAGAATCCCCGGCCCGGGTATCCTCATTTTTATAGAGCCTTTGGACTAGGTAGCCAACCTGGGGAGGAGAGATGCATCCATGACCCAGTGAAGCTATAGGTCAAGCTAAGACCGAAGAGCTCCCTAAAGAGCTCCCACAGTGGTAGCCACTTTAGACCGGGTGTGCACGGAAGATGCCAGCTGGGAGAGCCACTAGCCAGTGCCACACAAGGGCTATAGGCCATGATGGACTATCTATGGAAAAGCCATCACCCGATGCCATGCAAGAGCTATAGGCCTCGATGATCTAGGCTGCAACAGATTGGCATGACAGGAAAGGGAAGAAGGTCCAAAAGCTAAGAGGATCATGGCAAAGGCTAGAGATCAAAGCTCTTCAACTGGTGGAACAATAGTAGCCATCTTTGTCCCTGGGGGGCAGACTGGGGGTGCGAGAGCTCTCCCTTAGGGCTCCAAGGAGTGGTCTCGAGAAGAGCTTCGATGTGGCAAGTCGAAGATGGGATCAACTCCAAGAGATGCCACCCCTGATCTTCGGCAAGATTAGGTGGAGAATGTGCCAAAGCCAGGGAGAAAGGAGAACGTCAATAGCACCTCTATTGAATGGCAGGGAAGATCCAAACCAACGCCAATGCCATGGATGACTAGCCGCACGGGCTTCCAAAAAACAAAAAGAAAAAAGGGAGAAGAAGAAAAAGAAAGGGAAAAAGGGGTCTAATGATAGTTGGGAGAAAGGTTGATGTTTGTGGTCTTTTCAAACACTTGCCACTCTCTGTGGTACTCTCCAGTTAGACCCAAATCCATGCATTTCCCTATGACTGGAGCTCTAGTCACTTCATGCAGCAGAGCCTTTTCCTTCCTCAAGATTGTGGTCAACGAATTTAATTCTTACTTTCTCAAGGAAGTGACGTACCCTTATTTATTCACATGACCAGAGCTTGACAGCCCATCATAGCCTGCCAACTCTTGCTACGGTCTGTCAGAACTTGAGAAGGCTCGCTGCCCACCGCTTGTAAGGTTTCTTGACAAAAGCTGAAGCCGGGAAACTCCAGAATCCCTGCATCTACTGCCTTACTCACAGTCTGGAGATGTCAGCCAGGAAATCCCAGAAATCTTGCCATCTATCGCTTGACTCACAGTATGGCACCTTAAGCTGGGAAACTCCAGAAGCCCCACATCTATTGCCCAACTCACAGTCTAGAGATGTCAGCTAGGAAACCCCAAGAATCCCACCATCTACTGCTTGACTCACAGTTCGGCATCTTAAGCCAGGAAACTCTAGAAGCCCCGCATCTACTGCCTTGCTCAGAGTCTAGAGATGTCATCCAGGAAATCCTTGAAATCTTTCTATCTATCGCTTGACTCACAGTTTGGCACCTTAAGCCGGGAAACTCCAGAAGTCCCGCATCTACTGCCCACCTCACAATCCAGAGATGTCAGCCGGCAAACTCCAAGAATCCAGCCATCTACCGCTTTACTCACAGTTTGGCACCTCAAGCCGGGAAACTCTAGAAGCCCCGCATCTACTGCCTTACTCACAGTCTGGAGATGTCAGCCAAGAAACCTTAAGAATCCTGCCATCTATCGCTTGACTCATAGTTCGACACCTCAAGCCAGAAAACTCCAGAAGCCCCGCATCTACTGCCTTACAGTCTAGAGATGTCAGCTAGGAAATCTCAGAAATCTTGCCATCTATCGCTTGACTCATAATTCAGTACCTCAAGCTAGGAAACTCTAGAAGCCTGCATTTACTGCCCAACTCATAGTCTAGAGATGTCAGCCGGGAAACCCAAAGGACCCCACCATCTATCACTTGACTCATAGTTTGGCACCTCAAGCCAGGCAACTCCAGAAGCCCTGCATCAACTGCCTTACGGTCTGGAGATGTCAGTCAAGAAATTCCAGAAATCTTGTGATCTATCGCTTGACTCACATTTCGGCACCTTAATCCAGAAAACTCCAGAAGCCCCGCATCTACTGCCCAACTCATAGTCCGAAGATGCCAGTTGGGAAACCCCAAGAATCCTACCATCTATCACTTGACTCACAATTCAATATCTTTAAGCCGAGAAACTCCAGAAGCCCTGTATCTACTGCCCAAGTCACAGTCCGGAGATGTCAGCCGAAAAACTCCAAGAATCTCGCCATCTATCGTTTGACTTATAGTTCGACACCTTCAAGCTAGGAAACTTATGAAGCCCCGCACTCAAAGCCAGGGGGTGCCATCAGTCCCACCTTCGAGGTCAGGAGATACCATCAGTCCCAACTTTAAGGTCAGGAGATGCCATCAGTCCTGCCTTCGAGGTCAGGTGATGCCATCAGTCCCGCCTCCAAGGTCAGGAGACACCATCAACCCCACCTCCGAGGTCAGGAGATGCCATCAGCCTCACCTCCGAGGTAAGGAGATGCCATCAACCCTGCCTCCAAGGTCAGGAGATGCCATCAGTCCCACCTCCGAGGTTAGGAGGCACCATCAGTCCCACCTCCGAGGTCAGGAGGCACCATCAGTCCCATCTTCGAGGTCAGGAGACATCACCAGTCCCACCTCCGGGGTCATGGGATGCTAGCAGTCCCGCACTCCAGAGTCAGAGATCCTAAAATCTTTGCTCCTAAAGCTGGGGCACTCCAGAAGCCCCACATCCAACTACCTTGTTCATAGCTTGAAGATGTCAGCGAAAAACTCCTGAAGTCCCACAATCTACCGCTTGACCCAGAGCTTGGCAAACCAAGAAGCTCTAGATGCATTTTGTGCTTAAGACCGCGTGACCCTAAGGTCAGTAAAATAGGAGTGGGAAGCTCGCGGAATCCTCCATGCTGACCTCAAGACTCCAGCTTCACCCCACAACAGCCAAGGGCTTAGGCTGGGCTCACGGCGACCATGAAAGTCTGCCTCTCTATCACGAGAACTTGAGAAGCAGAAGGAGGAAAAAAAACACAAGACAATTCAATTGAAGGAAAAAGAAAGTTTGCATTCATTGAAGTACCCTTGACATTAGAAAGAGGCTCCCAACAGCCTGGGAAGCCATACAAAAGATTCAAGTAAAAAAAATAAAAAAAAAGAAGGGGAGAAAGAAAGGAAAGAAGAAAGATGCGCAATGATTAAGGGAAGGAATAGCCTTCATTGATAAAAAATCTCTTACACCGTGGCGACCCTCGATAGGTCGGGAAGCCTTTCAAAAACTTAGTTACAAAATGAGAAGGAAAAAAGAAACAAGCTTAGGCCTCCCTCACCACTCCTTGCCCGACCAATGGGCAGGTCCTCTCAATGCTAGCACGGTGCTTGGGGTTTCGGCTCTGGACTCTACCCTCGGGACCAGATGGAGGAATTCCAATCCCTTCTACCCAAGAAGGCAAGTGCCCATCTTCCAAAACTTTCTGGACCCCCTGATGACAGGGTCCAGCACCGTGTCCAGCACCTTGTTCATGAAGGTCGCCAATCTTGTGAACCTTGGGGTGGCTTCAGTAGCTTCGTGTCAGGCTACCTTCATCAGTGCCATGGCGGCCGTGGCCTTCTCCATAGCAACCACGACCTTGGCTGTCCCCTCATCTGATTGCACCTGGGAGGCTTGTGTTAGGGAATTAAGGCCCGAGCAGCACAGGCCGATACATGCCATTTAAAACTTTTCTAAATTGCATGATGCAGCAGAAGAGGATAAAACAATTTTATCTTAAACATGTTAATCTAATTAACATAGGCCCCTAGACAGATCTTGATGGACATAGAATAATGCTTGTATGAAATCTAGTAAGCAAGGTATGTAATTCATAGAACTATTCTTTGAATCATACAAAAGAGTAATGAAGAACATTTCGTCATACCTGTGGAAATACAAACCTTATCTGCAAGGCGATGATCACCAACAAGGCAAGTACTCCAAGGAAGTAGAGAGGCTATGCGAGTAGCACAAATGTTCTGCCTCTATAGGTGGTTCACACCGGGGTAAGGGGATTCTCCTCCTTCCTTCGAGGTGCTAGCCTCTCCGGAAATAAAGTGGCAATGGCGGACTCCTTCTTCAACACCTTTGAAGACACAATTGCTGAAGCGATAATGGAACAAAGGCACCTAAGAACTGACACGGGATAAATAATTAAAACTAAATTACTATGATTAAGATCTAATTATCTAAGAAAAGTAGAGAATAATTTTTTATATATTTTTTAGATTTTTAAAGAAGACTTGAAGGAGACAGTAAAGGAAACTAGTCTAGTTAACTACCCACACAAGTAAACCTAACAAAATAAATAGGAAAGTAGGACCTGATGGCAAAGAAACCATCGAAACTAGGGTCTACTTATCAAATCTTTAAAAATTAAAGAGAAGGGAAGATGTTTAAAGTTTAGCAATACCGAATCATCCCTCTAAAGCAAATCTGGCAGGACTCTCAAGATTGTCACAACAGGGTTTCAAGAACTCGTTCCTGGGGTTTGATCTTTCGTGCGATGCCAGTTCCAAGGCAAGAATACCTGACTTCAATTCCTGATCACCTGCAAACACTCAACAAAAAAAATTTAAATTAGAAATCAGCAAAGAAAAGGGAAAGAAAGAAAGGGAAGGGTTAGGAATGATGGATAGGAATTCTTATCAGCTGGATAGGTAGGATAACTAGGTCCTCGCACCCCGTGATGTTTTGAAGAATAAAGGAAAAGGGCCTCACACCCTGCGATGCATATAGCAAAGGAAAAAAATTCTGCAGAGCTTCTTTTTTATTGATGAATAATAATTATAATTACAAGGGAGGTCGATGGGGTATTTATAGATCCTCAACCAGTGGTGTAAGGGATTCAAAGACTTAGAGTTAATTCTTCTTGGGCAGTAACTTTTGAATTCCTTCTTCTGGTCTGATGACTCTTGAGTTTGGATGAGAGGGCTCTTGTATGAGAGTGGACTCTTCAATTTGGATAAAAAAACTCATGAGTTTTAGTGGGATTCATGAGTTATTGAAATCTTGATTTCCTGGAACTTGATTACCTTGAACTCTTGAAATAAAAAAATCCCTTGAAATTCTCTTTGATAGGCGCCCCTTAGAGTAGGATTCTTAGCTGACTTCTCCCTTGGATTTGGCGACAATTATTTGAGATGAATGGAGCTAAGAGTGAAGACTCCTTCTATGTTACTCATCTTGAAACCATCGATGAATTTAAATGAGATGCCCTCCTTGGATAAGCATGCATGTTGTCTAAATGTCCGGATGTCTGGATGTATGGATGTCTTAATGTCTTGATAAAAAATAAAAACAACCATAAAATTGGCCAACCAAGATAAAAGACATGGCATGTGAGATGTCCAAACATAAGTAACATGCCATGTGATAATATCCTGGGTTTATATGGTGAGGGATGTCCAAACATGTCATGTGTTGATGTCCCTTGATGATGTGGCAGGTGTTGTTCAAATTTTTGAAAAGGTGGTGCCAAGAACAAATTGACTTGGCCTAGCACATGACTTGTCTTGGGCTAGCATATGGCTTGTCTTGGGCTAGCACATGGCTTGTCTTGGGCTAGTACATGGGTCTTCAATTGGATGCACATGAAGTCACATGGGTCTTCAATTGGGTCCCCTTGTAGTACAAGACTCAAAACCAAATAACTAAAGCCCAATTGATTAATTAATCAAAAGGCTTAACCTCATGTAACAAAATTATAAATTGGTAAACAGGGTTTGGCCTAATAGGATTTGACACAACCGATAAATGGGATTTTGATCAATGTGGTAAAAAGGGTTTAGCCCAAAAGGCTAAATAACAAAACCCTAATTATAGTTAGTAAAAGAGGCTAACCCTAACTAACCCAAAATAACAAAAATTAAAATAAAATATTTACATGGTAAAAGGGGTTGGGTTCAGGGATTTATTCACAGGTGATCCACAATGATGTGGGTTCAACCTATCGATATTTTCTGGCCCTGGTGTCCACGCCAATTCTCCCTGAGTGGGAGGAACTCGACCCTGTCGAGTATCGGTCAATGTCACTATGATAGCGCTCTAGCAAGTATGGGTCAACTCTCTACAAGTCCCTTATGGTAATCCAAGAATCATCAGTCTCAGGTCATCCTTGCCAACAAACTAGATATATATTGTTGGTAATCTTTGCTTTGTGTAGCAATGATCTTGTCATCCAAGATCTGCTCAATCTTGTCTCTCTGGGCTGGTGGTATGGCAGGTGGACACACTAGGTTTGGTTCAATCTCAAGGCTGGATTAGGCCCAAATGTCTCACTAGGAATCAACATTGGCTCTCTATACTCAATAAGGTCTGAAATATTGAAAGTTGGACTAATACCTAGTTCAGGTGGTAACTCGAGCACATAGGAATTAAACCCAATTTTTCTAATCACTTTGTATGGTCCACTACTACGGGCATGTAACTTTTTCATGGTTCCAGGTGGAAACCATTCAGGTCATAGTCTAACCATGACAAAGTCTCCTTTATTATATTTTGAGTCTTTTTTTTTCTTAAAAATATTCATTGCTTTCATTAAATAATTAATTAATTAATATTATTATTGACATATATGTAAACTCTAAACTACAACTGAGTTTCACCCTTGGCTGGTGGGTGACATGCAGATGAGAATGGTGCATAGACTCCTACTAAATGCCATAAGGTTCTCCAGAAATAGGTTGTAAACCTAACATGCACAATGGGCTTATGCAACATACCAACCTCTACAAAATGCAAACTAATGATCCTAGAAATATAGGAAGCTTCAGGAAAAGGTAGAAAATAAGAAGTAGATTTGGGGGTAACCTGGTAGGGTAAGAAATAAGAAAAGGGTTCGGGGATTAGTCCTAGACTAACGAGGTTGACCTTAAGGGTTGGACATTGATTCACACCTATAGGGAATAAAGGGTCTACTTTATAGAAGAATGGGTCAGCGATTACAGGAAAAAGATCTCCAATTGGGACTAATGGGGTGAACTCTTTCTAAGGGTTCTGAACTAAATAAACCAAGTCCTCAATTTTAGGACTAGACTCTACCATTGGGTTCTCTTCTAATTTTTCCTCAGGTAAAGTCTCAGTAGTAGGGTTAGATTCCTCTTGGATCTATTTTTCTAAGGGTCCTACCAGTATAGTTTCAATCAGAGTACAGTCATGGTCAACTAACTCTGAGCTGGCTTCAGCCTGGGTGTCTACTATGTCAACTAATTCTGGGTTAGCCATATGTATTTCCTCTACTCCCTCATACTTATCCATTAAGTTCACCTTAGCCTCGTACACTTCCACTTCAATGTCATCCTGATGAACCAATAGGGTAGTAGGAGTAGGTCGGTTAAGAAAAATTGGCTAGGATCTGGGCTAGTAGGGGTAGGGTTGAGTCAGCTTTGATGAGAATTGGGTCAACTTTACTAAGAAATGGGTCAACTCGAGTGGATTTGACTAGATCCTAATTTTTGATAAGGTGCACTAATCCTAATGGATTTTGGCCAACTAAGCAAAACCTGACTAACATTTGGTTGATACCTAGGGGTTAATGGAATTGAGTTTTTAGAAAAGAGTGATTCTTTTCATTCGCCCCGCATGGGAAGGGTGAGAGGCCCATCTTTTCTTCCCCTTCGGGCGTCGAAGGGTGTGAGACCCTATTCCTTCACTTTCGAGTGTCAAGGGGTGTGAGACCTTATTCTTTCGCTTTCGAGTATCGAGGGGTGTAAGGCCCTAGCTATCCCCTTCCCCGTCGAGTCCCCTCTATGGTCTTAGAGATTTTCTTTCATGGCCCCAGATAGTGATTTGGGTGGGATGCCCTAGGCTCCTCATGTAGTGAGATAGGTGGGATGCCATAGGCTACATGTAGTGGGGTGGGTGGGATGCCCTAGAGGTGAGAGGTCTCTCTGTGAATGTAAGTCCCAAGTCCTAGAGTGTCCAATTTTTTTATCTTCCATCTTCATTATTCCTTTATCACCTCCTTACAAAAAAAATAAAAAAAACTAGTAGTACCCTAATCTTGGTGACTTCTAGGCTCACCAACGATCCTCCCCTAATCCCGTCCCCCATCAATTTACTAAATTACTAATTGATGCAGGATAAATAATTAAAACTAAATTACTATTATTAAGATATAATTATCTGGGGAAAGTAGAGAATATTTTTTTATATTTTTTTTAGATTTTTAAAGAAGACTTGAAGAAGACAGTAAAGGAAACTAGTTTAGTTAACTACCCACATAAGTAAACCTAACAAAATAACTAGGATAGCAGGATCTGATGGCTAAGAAACCACCGAAACTAGGGTCTACTTATCAACTCTTCAGAAATTAAAGAGGAGAGAGGAGGTTTAAAGTTTACCAATGCCAAACTGTCCATCTGAAGTAAATCTAGTAGGACTCTCAAGATTATCGCGGTAGGGTTTCAAGAACTCGTTCCTGGGATCCGATCTTCTGTGCGATGCCTGTTCTGAGTTAAGAATACTTGACTTCGATTCTTGATCACCTACAAACACTCAATAAAAAAAATTTAAATTAGGAATCAACAAAGAAAAGGGAAAGAAGGAAAGGAAAGGATTAGGAACGATGGTTAGGGATTCTTGTCAGCTGGATAGGTAGGATAACTAGGGCCTCGCACCCCGTGATGTTTCGAAAAATAAAGGAAAAGGGCCTCAAACCCTGCAATGTTCCGAAGAACAAAGAAAAAGGGCTTCACACCTCGCGATGCACATAGAAATGGAAGAAAATTCAATAGAGCTTCTTTCTTTATTGATGAATAATAATTATAATTACAAGGAGGGATGATGGGGTATTTATAGACCCTTAACCAGTGGTGTAAGGGATTCAAGGACTTAGAGTTAATTCTTCTTGGGCAGCAACTCTTGAATTCCTTCTTCTGGTCTGATGACTCTTGAGTTTAGATGATGAGGGCTCTTGTATGAGAGTGGACTCTTTAATTTGGATAGAAAAAAACTCATGAGCTTTAGTGGGATTCATGAGTTCTTAAAATCTTGATTTCCTAGAACTTGATTGCCATGAACTCTTGAAATAAGAAAATCCCTTGAAATTCTCTTTGATAGGTGCCCCTTAGAGAAGGATTCTTGTCTGACTTCTCCCTTGGAATTGGCAACAATTATTTGGGATGAATGGTGTTAAAAGTGAAGACTCCTTCTGCTTTACTTATATTAAAACTATCGGGGAATTTAAATGAGGCGCCCTCCTTGGATAAGCTTGCATGTTGTCTAAATGTCCAAATGTCTAGATGTTTAGATGTCTGGATGTCCAGATGTCTTAATGTCTTGATAAAAAATAAAGACTACCATAAAATTGGCCAATCAAGATAAATGACATGGCATGTGAGATGTCCAAACATAAGTGACATGCCATGTGATAATATCCTGGGTAATGAGGTGAGAGATGTCCAAACATGTCATGTGTTGATGTCCCCTGATGATGTGGCAGGTTTTGTCCAAATTCCTGAAAAGGTGGTGCCAAGAACAAACTAACTTGGCCTAGCATATGGCTTGTCTTAGACTAGCATATGGCTTGTCTTGGGCTAGCACATGAGTCTTCAATTGGATGCACATGAAGTCACATGGGTCTTCAATTAGGTCCCCTTGTAGTACAGAACTCAATAACTAATTTTTACAAGACTCAAAACCAAATAACTAAAGCCCAATTGATCAATTGATCAAAAGGCTTAACCATATATAACAAAACTATAAATTGGTAAACAGGGTTTGGCCCAATAGGGTTTGACACAACCGATAAATGGGGTTTTGATCAATGTGGTAAAAAGGGTTTATCCCAAAAGGCTAAATAACAAAATCCTAATTATAGTTGGTAAAAGGGGCTAACCCTAACTAATCCAAAATAACAAAAATTAAAATAAAATATTTACATAGCAAAAGGGGTTGGGTTCAATGCTTTATTCACAGGTGATCCATAAGGATGTGGGTTCAACCTGTCAATATTTTTTGGCCCTGGTGTCCACACTAAGAACCCTTCCCAGATTTGATGCAGGACAAATAAATAAAAAAAATAGCAATTAAAATTTTTTTATATTTTCAGATTTTAAATGAAGACTCAAAGGAGACAGTAAAGAAAACTAATCAAGTAAATTACCCATACAAGTAAACCTATAAAGCAATTAAAAAGCTGGACCTGGTGGTTGAGAAACCACCGAAACTAGGATTTATTTTCAACAATTCAAAAAATAATGAGAAGGGAATAAGCTCAGTTGTACCAATGAAGATCACTCTCTTGATGTAGGTATGGCAGGACTCTAAAGATCGTAGCGACAAGATTTCAAGATCTTGCTTCCGGGCTCCGATCTTCAGCATGATGCCAGTTCTAAGGCAAGAACACCTGATCTTGATTCCTATTCACCTATAACACTCAATAAAGAAAGAAACACGAGTTAAAAGCAGCAATGGAAAGGAAAGATTGAAAGAAAGGAGGGTTTAGAAATGGTGGATTTGGATTTCTTGATAGCTTGGATAAATAGGGCCTCACACCCTGTGATGTTCCGTAGAACAAAAGAAGGGCCTCACACCCTACGATGCACATAGCAAAGGAATAAAATTCGATAGAATTTTGTTGTATTGATGAATAAAATTGATGAATTATAAGGGGGGCTGGTGGGGTATTTATAGACTCCCAACCAATGATATAAGAGACACAAACACTAATCTTGTGCTCCCTTGGACTACAACTCCTAGAATCTTGCTCTTGGGTGTCTTGGACTCTAGAGTCTAGATGATGTGGTTGTCTGCTGGTGAGGGACTCCTCAGTCTGGATTGAAGAAGACTCAAGAGTTTTGATAAAACTCTTGAGTTCAGGAGATTTAAGCAGCTTGCATCTTGATTGCTTGAAACTCTTGAAGTAGAAGACCATTGAACCTTCTCCCCTTAAGTGATTAAAACTCCTAGGACTCTTGCTAGAAGTGGATGACAAGAAGAAGTGATTTTGGCATGGAAAATTGAGTGGGAGGGTGCCATCTCGGGGATCTTTTTCTACTTTACTCCTCTTAAAAAAAAAAAAGAGGTGCTAACTCCTTCTTAAGTGGCCAACCGAAGGGTGTTGTCATGTGGTGATGTCTTAATCTTGTTGCATGTCTAAACATAAGTGACATGCCATGTGTTGATGTCCCCTGGTGATGTGGCAGGTATTGTCTAGAAGTCTTGCAAAGGTGGCACCAAATAAGATGACATGTGGCAAGCAACTTATGCTAGCACATGGAGTCATATGGGCTTGTCTTGAGCTAGCACATGGATCTTGATTTGAGTTACATGGGTCTTTAATTGGATGCATATGGGTCTTCAATTGGATGCCCCTTGTAATACAGGACTCAATGACTCAACTAATTACATGGACTCAATGAATAACTAACCACATGATTTAACCAACTAATAACTAATTGAACCAACCATACTTAATTAGGCTTTCAAATAAAAATCCAATCAAAGTTGGTAAAAAGGGCTAATTAAATTGGACCATTAAGATCCCAATTGGGTAAATAGGGTTTGACTCAATTGGTGTTTCGACTTAACTTGGTAAAAAGGATTTTATCCTAAAATAAATAAAACCTTAATTATAATTGGTAAAAAGGGTTTACCCTAACTAAACCAAAATAACAAAATTTATAATAAATATTTACATGATAAATAAGATTTGGGTTCAGGGTTTTACTCACAGGTGATCCACAGGGATGTGGGTTCAACCTGTCGATTTCTTTTAGCCTTGGTGCTTGCACCAATTCTTCCCGAGTAGGAGGGACTCGACCCTATCGAGTATGGGTCAATTCCATTGTTATAAAATTCTAGTAAGTCAGGGCAACTCTCTGCAAGTCCTCTCTGGTGATCCAATAATCATCAAACTCAGGTCATCCTTGCCAACGAACTAGATATCGCTGGTAATCTTTGCTCCGAGTAGCAATGATCTTGTCATCCAAGATCCGCTCGATCTTGTCTCTCCGGGCTAGTGGTATGGCAGGTGGACACACTTGGATTGGTTCACTCTCAAGGACAGGATTAGGTCCAAATGGCTTATTAGGAATCAACGTTGGCTCCCTATACTCGATAAGGTCTGAAACATTGAAAGTAGAGCTAATGCCTAGTTCAGGTGGCAATTCAAGCACATAGGCATTAGATCCTATTTTTGTAATCACTTTGTAAGGTCCACTACTATGATTATATAGCTTCTTCATAGTTCTAGGTGGGAACCATTCTGGTCGTAGTCTAACTATTACAAAGCCTCCTTCTGTGTTTTGTTTGAGTCTCCTTTTTAAAATTATCCTTAGTTAATGTATGACATGTTGATGAAAATTTAGCATGAATTCCTAATAAATGCCATAGTGTTTTCCAAAAATAGGATGCAAATTGAATATGCTCAAAGAACTTATGCAACCTACTGATTTCATCAAAATATAATCGAGTGGCTCTAGAAAGAGTGAAAACTTTAGGCCAGGGTAGGAAATAAGAAGTGGATTCGAGGCTAGCCTGGTGGGGTAGGACATAAGAAAAAGGCCCATAGAACATTCCTTGACTAATGGGGTTGACCTTAAGGTTTGGACATTTAATTATGTCCACAGGTAATAAAGGGTCAACCTGAAAAAAAGATAAGTCAAGAATTTCTGGAAAGAGATACTTAATTGGGATTAATGGGGTGAACTCTTCCTGAGGGTGCAGGTTTGGAAAAATCAAGTCCTCATTGATTACTTTAGGTTCATGAAATTCAAAACTAGGCTCTATGGCTTGATTCTCTTCTAATGTTTTCTCAGGTAAAGTCTCAGCAGTAGGTTTAGGTTCCTCTTGGATCTCTTTTTCTAAGGGTCCTATAGTTTCAATCTATGTAGGGTTAGGGTCAACTAACTTTGGATCTTCCTCCTGTATCTCCTCATTTACATACTCATCTACCAAGCTTACATCAGCTTCATAGACTTCTTCTTCAATAGCATCTTGGTGAACCAATGGGGTAGTAGGAGTAGGTTGGTTAAGTAGAAATTGGCTAGGATCTGGACTAGTAAGGGTAGGTCGACTAAAGAGACAATGACTAGGATCTAGGGTAGTGGAGAAGGGTTGGCTAAGGGAGACCTGAGTAGTACCTGGGTTTTGACTATAGCCACTGATCCTAGTGGGTTCTGGCTTACTAAGGGTAGTTGGTTTGAATAAACCAGGGTTAGTACGGGTCCTACGGATTCTTTCTAGATTTTCAATTCGGTCACATTTGTTGTTCATCAATTTGAGCTGATCATTCATGAACCTCAGAAAGGTTTCAAAATTGGGGTCCATGGTTAAATTGGGTTGGGGTGAGACTCCTAATCTAATGGTTATGCAATGCAGACACACAAACTTGACTTGGACTGGGGTTTCCTAGACCTAGAGCTCAAGTAAAATGGGTCAGCTCAAATTACAACCAATTAAATAATTATCTTGTCCACTAGCCAGGTAAGAGGTGGGTTCGTGGGAGGCTCCCCCTGCTCTCGCAGGGTCCTAATTAAAAAACATGAAAACTGCTTAGGGTGTTTGTCTCTAGACCTCTAACCTTAGACACCAGGTTCAAGTGATAATCAGAGGATTGGGTGCACTAGCTTACACACAATACTTAGAACCCGACCTGTTGGTGTCCCTAGCTCACTAGAGCAATTAGGTTTAATTAATTTTAATTAGGGCTAGGACCGATGCAAAGGTGGTGATTGTGGGCTAAGGGTGATGAAATCCCTCCCTTATGTAGATATTGAATGCCCTTAAGATTAGGTTTAAATGATGCATACACAAGATGAAACCCTAGATGCAATCAAACTAAAACAATTAAAATTACAAAAAAATAAAATTAATAATTATTATTTTTTTGTATTTTATGTTTTTTTTTTTTCAATAGAGATATAGTTTGCAGAAAAAACCATAAGTTGCAGGAAATTAAAATATGCAAGATTTATGAAAAAAAAACCTTAAACTAGAATTGCTGAAATTCAAAATAGAATGTTCTCATACACTATTCTGGCGAGTAGAAAATCTATAGACCTCAATAATTTATGATAAAAATTTGAAAAACACTTTAAATTATTATGGATTCAACAGAATAAGAATTAGGTAATTTTAAATTGTCTATATATAGAAACAATTAAAACAATAGAGCATGTATTAAGATGGCCAAGATGCAGAAATTAAAACCTAGATGCAAAAATTAAAAACCTAAAAAATACCTATCTCTTCGTTTTCTTCTTCAAGGGTCAATTCACAGTGGCACCCCTACATGCCATAGGAAATCTTGTTTGAATGGAAGGTGAGGGTCTTGCAGCCCTTCTTTTTCCTATGACCGGACGGCCATGGTGAAGCACCCGATCCAAGTACTTAAAGAGAACTGAGTCACAAAAAATTTTAGCACAAGAGCAATTAAACCCTTGTTTAACCTACTCTGATACTAAAACTGATATAGGACAAATAAATAAAAATAATAATAATTAATATTTTTTTATATTTTTGGATTTTAAAGGAAGACTCAAAGGAGATAGTAAAGAAAACTAATCAAGTCAATTACCCACACAAGTAAACCTGTAAAGTAATTAAAAAGCAAGACCTGGTGGTTGAGAAACCATCGAAACTAGGATTTATTTTCAACAAGTCATAAAATAATGAGAAGGGAATAAGCTTAGTTGTACCAACGAAGATCGCTCTCTCGATGTAGGTCTGGTAGGACTCTCAAGATCATAGCGACAGGGTTTCAAGATCTCGCTTCCGGACTCCGATCTTCAGTACGATGCTGGTTCCGAGGCAAGAACACTTGATCTTGATTCCTGTTCACTTGTAACACTCAACAAAGAAAGAAACACAAGTTAAAAGTAGCAATGGAAAGGAAAGATTGAAAGAAAGGAGGGTTTAAAAATGGTGGATTTGGATTTCTTGATAGCTTGGATAAATAGGGCCTCACACCCTGTGATGTTCCGTAGAACAAAAGAAGGGCCTCACACCCTACGATGCACATAGCAAAGGAATAAAATTCGATAGAATTTTGTTGTATTGATGAATAAAATTGATGAATTACAAGGGGGGCTGGTGGGGTCTTTATAGACTCCCAACTAGTGATGTAAGGGACACAAATACTAGTCTTGTGCTCCCTTGGACTATAACTCCTAGAATCCTGCTCTTAGGTGTCTTGGACTCTAGAGTCCAGATGATGTGGTTGTCTACTGGTGAGGGACTCCTCAGTCAGGATTGAAGAAGACTCAAGAGTTTTGGTGAAACTCTTGAGTTCAGGAGATTTAAGTAGCTTGCATCCTGATTGCTTTAAACTCTTGAAGTAAAAGACCATTGAACCTTCTCCCCTTAAGTGATTAAAACTCCTAGGACTCTTGCTTGAAGTGGGCGACAAGAAGAAGTGATTTTGGCATGGAAAATTGAGTGGGAGGGCACCATCTTGGGGATATCCTTCTGCTTTACTCCTCTTTAAAAAAAATAAGAGGTGCTAACTCCTTCTTAAGTGGCCGATCGAAGGGTGTTGTCATGTGGTGATGTCTTAATCTTGTTGCATGTCCAAACATAAGTGACATGCCATGTGTTGATGTCCCCTGGTGATGTGGTAGGTATTGTCCAGAAGTCTTACAAAGGTGGTACCAAATAGGATGACATGTGGCAAGAAACTTATACTTGCACATGGAGTCACATGGACTTGTCTTGGGCTAGCACATGGGTCTTGATTTGAGTTACATGGGTCTTCTATTAGATGCCCCCTGTAATACAGGACTCAATGACTCAACTAATTACGTGGACTCAATGAATAACTAACCACATGATTTAACCAACTAATAACTAATTGTACTAACCATACTTAATTAGGCTTTCAAATAAAAACCCAATCAAAGTTGGTAAAAAGCACTAATTAAATTGGACCATTAAGATCCCAATTGGGTAAATAGGGTTTGACTCAATTGGAATTTCGGCTCAACTTGGTAAAATGGGCTTTATCCTAAAATAAATAAAACTCTAATTACAATTGGTAAAAACGGTTTACCCTAACTAAACCAAAATAATAAAATTTAAAATAAATATTTACATGATAAATAGGGTTTGGGTTCAGGGTTTTCCTCACAAGTGATCCACAGGGATGTGGGTTCAACCTGTCGATTTCTTTTAACCCTGGTGCCCGCACCAAGATCACTTTGTCCCAAACCTTTAACAGAAGGTATGCATACAAGAATCCCAAAATCCAAAGCCTCACTCTATCTTCCCAAGAATGAGATTTGATCTCACAATCTCTCAAAGGTTAAGGATGAGTTCTATCCAACAAAAATGGCAGAATCTTGGCCTAGGTCAAAGGTGAACAAATTTACCCCTTCAGCTTACCCAAAATAGCCTTTTTAATAATACCATGATAAAAAGTTAATAAGAGATAAATGGAAGGTTTGGAGTCTCTTGGAATTCTTATAGGTTAAAAGACCTTTGGAATTCAGCAATGCAGCTAATTAAAACCCCAAGATGCCAAAATTAAGTGCCATAACTCTTATAGCCATTAATAAAGCATCCTCAGATTTTTCAGCAAATTCGTTAGACAGGTCAACTGACCTCAGGTCAACTCGCCTCGGGACGACTCTATTGGCAATTTTGATAACTTCTTATTAAATGAGTCTGGAATGATTCCCAATCATTTCCAAGCCAACAAATCAAGAAGAAACCCCATGGTGTGTGACCTCGTAGGTTCAAACACTAAACCGGTAGCACAGGAACATTTCTAGTACTAGCCAAAGTTTCCATCTAGGAATGACACCCGGCATCCGGATAGGTCGAAGGTTACAGAGGAATGAGAACCTGTCGAATATGGAATACTACTGAACTTGTTCCTTTAACCTTCTAATACTCCGGATGGCTTAGGGTTAAACTGCCTAACCCTAATCAGTCCATCTCAATACGTCTCAAACAAAGAATCCCTATAACTCCTTACAAGGAATGCCCTGGCCAAGGTCTTTCTCAATTGAGGCATATTAAGCATTCAATCCAAACATTTGGAAAGGTCAATCCTGTTGATCCCTAGAATGATTTTGATGATAACAAAATATTGGAGCATGCATGTGTTACTAATACTTTTGAATGTTTGAGAAGTTTTTGTAGGACAACCGCTATTCCTACAATTTTAATCTTATTGATATATGTCAAGTTTATTTTTGAAAAAGTATCATGTAATAAAGAGCCCAAAGAAAAATTAATTTTGAATTCATGAATATGGGCTAATTCTATGTAAATTTTGAGTTTAAATTACTTAGAATAGACCTTAAAAGAGTTTGAAAGAGCATAGAAGTCTGTTGGAAGCTTTTGGAAAAAGATTGGAGAAGTTTGGAAGATTTTTGACAAAAATCACTCGAGCCCACTCAAAGCAGGAGAGCCGACTCATTATTTTGGCACGACATGAAGTTTCTGGCATGCAGTCATCCTAGACAACTCGAAGAAACTCAAGCTGACTCATCTAGAGCTATAATTCTTCAGTTAAACAACCAAGTTGACCCGATAGAAAATCGAGCCGACTCCTCCAGAGTTTGGAAAAATTAGTTATGAGAAAACTAATCAGGCGAGCTGACTCGTTAGTGAATAGCCGACTTGACCAGTGTTCAATTTTTGAAGGACTGAGAATTGGAGCCGACTCGACTCATCCGAGCTGACTCAAATTCCTGGTTCAGGTGCATAACGACTAGTTCCAGAATTAGTTTTTTGAATCCAAAAAGTGCTCCGATGGCCATATTTCAAATTCCAAGGCTCTACAATGATCATATTCATCTGAGATCAGTTCAGGAACCATAAATAAGGGATTTATAATAACTTTTGAAGAACTTTTAATAAGACTTTAAGAGAATATTCATTATTCAAGAGAGCTTTGAAGAGAAGAACTCAAGACTTCACCAACTCATATCCTTTTCTTGAGTCATTTATTGAAGAAGATTTGAAGCCTTAAAGAGCATTCAAGGAGCAATCAAGAAGGCTTCTCAAAGGACATCAACTATAACTATCCGATAATGTTTGGTTTGTCATTATTGTTGCTATGTTTCTTAACTCTTTTCGAGGTGTTCCAAGTACAACAAGGTCTATAACTTGGAGATTGTTTTAGATTTTTGATAAGCCTTTGAAAACCAAGTTTGGATTGTTAGTGAGCCCGAGAAAACTAATATTGTATTGGATTCTTGGTGATCTCGGTGTAAAACCAAGATTGGATTTTGGTTTGTGAGCTCAGTGTAAAACAAACCAGTTATATTTCGAGGTGAATATAATGAAAATCCCAAGTGGTATCTTGGATAGTGAATGTAGGAGCTAGGTTACTCCAAACCACTATAAATTGCTCGTGTTTGTGCTTGTACTTATTATGTTTTTTACTTGCTTCTACTATTCATACTTATATTACATCACTCACCACACAAAGTTTTAAAAGAGCACATATTTGTAAAATTTTTAAATACTCAATTCTGCCCCCTCTTAGGTTGGCCACCTGGGCAACAACTGGTATCAGAGCAGTGTCTCTAAAATTTACTAGAGAAAAGATTTATGGCAAACCCTATGAGTACCTCTTTGGCCGAAGGCCAATCTATAAATAGACCTCCACTTTTCACAAGCACAAACTATACCTACTGGAAAGCATGAATGAAAATTTATATTCAAGCAGTAGATTTTCAATTGTAGAAAATAATTTTAAAAGGACCTCACACACCCACAAAGAAGGTTGATGGCGTGGACATCCTAAAACCTGAAGAGGAATGGGATGAACATGACATGAAGATGGGTGAGTTGAATGCCAAAGCAATGAATCTCTTATATTATGCTTTGGATGCTAACGAGTTTAACCGGATTTTCACTTGCATGTCTACAAAAGAAATTTGGGATAAACTTGAAGTATCCCATGAAGGAACCTCCCAAGTCAAAACTTATAAAATCAATATTCTTGTTCATAATTATGAGTTATTCAAAATGGAACTGAATGAAACTATATCTGCCATGTTCTCAAGGTTTACAGATATTATTAATGATTTAAAGAGTCTTGGTAGGATATACTCAAATGCAAACCTTGTACAGAACATTTTAAGATCACTTCCAGATAAATGGGATCCGAAGGTCACTGCTATCTAGGAAGCTAAGGACTTGAACACTTTACCATTGGATGAGCTCCTTGGATCATTGATCATGCATGAACTCACAATGCAACATAGAAATGAAGATGATATCAAGAAAAAAAATTAATAGCCTTCAAAGCTGCTACATAATTAAAGAAACAAGAAGAAGAATTAGAAGAAAAAAGCCCTTCCTCGGATGAAAATGAACTTGAAGACGATGATATTTCTCTTGTAGTGAGAAAATTTAAGAAATTTATGGGCAGAAGAAAGGCAAGACATTGGAGAAAACACTTTAGAAAAGGGGAACATAGCAAAGAGAAAGAAAAGAAAAAAGAAAGAGACAAAGAGCAACAGCCTATCTGCTATGAGTGTAAGAAGCTGGGGCACTTCAGTTCTGATTGTTCCACTTTGAAGAAAGCCTACAAAAAGAAGAAGAAGAAAGAGATGGTTACAACTTGGAGCGACAGCGATGAGTCTACATCAAATGTAGAAGAAGAGACTACCAAAATAGCTAATATATGTTTGATGGATCTCGAGGATGAGGTAATGTCTCTTGAACCTAATAATGAATTTACTTGTGAAAAATTGAATACTACTTTTTATGAGCTATTATCTGAATATAAAAAGGAAGGTTTAAAAATTAAGACTTTGAAAAATAATAATAATATTTTAATGAAAGCAAAAGATGAAATTTCAGAAAAGAATAACATTTTACAAAAAAAATTGAGCTGTATTTCAAAAAAATATAGAGTCTTGCAAGTCGAGAAGAATGATTATCTTGAAAAGAATAAGGCTCTACATGAAGATAATATACGTTTACAAAAAGAAGTTGAAAAACTCAAGCCCTTAGTTAAAAAATTAACTCTGAGTTCAAACAAGCTTGAGCTGATTTTGAAAAGTCAAAGGGATTCAAATAACAAAGTTGGAATTGGATACAATTCATTGCATTCTACTAGAGTTTCAGCTACAAAGTTTATAGCTTCAAAATCATATATACCTAAGTTTTCAACTAAAAAATCTCTTGCATCAAAAGTTTCAGCACTTGCATCTTTTCAAAAATCAAGATTTATCTATTATTCTTGTAATGGGGTTGGTCACAAATCCTTTGAATGTAATTTAAAAAGGATAGTAAAAGTAAAGTGAAAAAAAATTGGGTTCCCAAAGAAACCACTTCTACTAATCTGTAAGGATCCAAGAAAGCTTGGGTACCTAAAAGAACTACTTGATTATCTTGTAGGAATGTCTTGTAGCCAATAATTCAAAGAAAAAATGATATCTGGACAGTGACTGTTCAAGAAATATGATGGGTGACAAAGAACAATTCATCACCCTGGAAATGAAGGATGGAGGAATGGTCACTTTTGGTGACAATGGCAAGGGAAAGATCATTGGCGTTGGTAAGATCAAAATTACCTCTTCTGCATTCATTGAAAATATATTGCTAGTTGACAAATTGAAGCATAATTTATTAAGTATAAGTCAATTATGTGATAGAGGCTTCAAGGTTGTCTTTGAATCTTCTATATGCATAGTAACTAACTCACTTGATTCTAGCACTAAGCTCATCGGTCATAGACTTGGAACATATACATGGTAGATTTAAATGATCTAGTCATGTCTAGTAGTACAAGTCTTGTGGCAATGAATGCTAAAATCAAGGAGTCAAGCTTACTTTAGCATTGAAGATTAGGTCATGCTAGCATGCATACAATAGCTAAATTAATTTTCAAAGATCTAGTTAAAGATTTACTAAAATTTAAAGTTGATTTTGAATATGTTTGTGATGCATGCCAATTTTGAAAACAAACTAGGAAGAATTTTAAATCAAAAAATATAGTTTCTACTTTTAGACCTTTAGAGCTACTATACATGGACCTATTTGGATCAACTAGAACCACAAGCCTAGGTGGTAGAAAATATGGACTTGTGATAGTAGATGATTTTTTGAGATTTACTTAGATTTTATTTATTGCACACAAAGATGAAGCTTTTAAAATTTTTCAAAAATTTCATAAGAAAGTTTCAAACCAGAAAAATCTATTAGTTATTTCTATTAAAAGTGATCATGGCACAGAATTTGAAAATCAATATTTTGATGAATAATGCACTGAGCACAGCATGGATCACAACTTCTCCATTCCTAGAACACCACAGCAAAATGGTATTGTAGAGAGGAAGAATAGGACATTGAAGAGATAGCCCAAACTATATTATGTAAAGGCAATCTTTTAATGTACTTTTTGGACAGAAGCTGTGAACACCGCTTGTTATATTTTGAACCGTGTTTTGATAAGACCTATTTTAAAGAAAACCTCCTATGAACTTTGGAATGATAGAAAATCTAGCATTCATTATTTTCATGTTTTTGGTTGTAAGTACTTTGTGCTGAACAATGAAAAGGATAATCTAGAAAAATTTGATGCTAAATCTGATGAAGCAATTTTTCTTGGTTATTCAACTTCTAGCAAAGCTTATAGAGTATTTAATAAAAGAACAATAACTTTTGAAGAATCTGTTCATGTTATATTTGATGAATCTAACCCCTCACCTTCTAAAAAAGAATAGTGTATTGATAATGATGTAGATACAATTGACAAAGCTATGGAGGACATGAGCCTAAAGGACAAACCAACAGGATAAGGAGAAGAAGTGGTAAGTAAAGATCACGATGATTTACCAAGAGAATAGAGGTATGTAACTTCACATCCTAAAGATTTAATTATTGATGATCCCTCACAAGGTGTTAGGACTAGATCATCACTTAAAGATGCACATAACTATCTAGCATTTGTCTCATAAGTAGAACCAAATAGCGTAGAAGAAGTAAAAAATTATCCTAATTGGATGATGGCAATGTGTGAAGAACTTAACCAATTTGAAAGAAATAATGTATGGACTCTAGTTAATAGACCCTCAGATCATCCTATTATTGGCACTAAATGGATTTATAGAAATAAACTAGATGAAAAAGGCCAAGTAATTAGAAATAAAGCTAGATTAGTGGCTAAAGGATATAATCAAGAAGAAGGAATAGATTTTGATGAAACCTATGCACCTGTAGCAAGATTAGAAACTATTAGATTATTGCTTGCTACATGAATTTCAAATTATTTCAAATGGATGTAAAAAGAATATTTTTAAATGATTTTATTTCAGAAGAAGTTTTTGTAGAACAACCACCAGGATTTGAAAATCATGCTCTTCCAAATCATGTTTTCAAACTTAATAAAGCATTGTATGGTTTAAAATAAGTACATATAGCATGGTATGATATATTGAGTAAATTCTTGCTTGAAAATGATTTTATTAAAGAAAATATAGACACTACTTTATTCATTAAAAGAAAATAAATAATATGTTAGTTGTACAAATTTATGTAGATGATATCATTTTTGGTGCAACTAATGAAAATTTGTGTAGAGAATTTGCTAAACTTATGTAGGGCGAGTTTGAAATGAGCTTGATGGGTGAACTAACCTACTTTCTTAAACTCCAAATTAAGCAAATAAAGGAAGGTTTATTTATAAACCAAGCGAAGTACATCAAGGAGATCATTAAAAAGTTTGGTATGAAGTCAGTCAAAGAAATGAGCACACCCATGAGCCCCTCCTGCAGACTTGATAAAGATGAAGATAGAAGTAATGTTGATCAAAATCTCTATCGAGATATGATTGGATCACTATTATATTTAACTGCTAGTAGGCCTGATATCTTGTTCAGTATATGTATATGTGCTAGATTTCAATCAAAACCAAAAGAATCACATATACTTGCTCTCAAAAGAATCATAAAATATCTAAAAGGAATAAGCAATCTAGGTCAATGGTATTCCAAGCAATCTTCATTAAATTTAATTAGATTTTCTGATGCTGATTATGGTGGATGTAAAATTGATAGAAAAAGTACTAGTGGTACTTGTTAATTTCTAGGATTGAACTTAATTTCATGGCACTGTAAGAAACAAAACTCTATAGCACTGTCTACTGCTGAAATAGAGTATGTGCCTGCAAGAAGTTATTGTGCACAAGTGTTATGGATTAAGAAACAACTAGAAGATTTTGGTATAATTTAAACAAAAATTCTTATCAAATGTGATAACACAAGTACTATAAATTTAACAAACAATCCAATTCAGCATTCTAGGACAAAACACATAAAAATTAGACATCACTTTATTAGAGATCATATACAAAATGGTAATATTGAACTTGAGTTTGTTCCAACTAAAAATCAATTAGCTGACATCTTTACAAAGCCACTTAATGAAGATAGATTCCAAATGATTAGAGGAGAATTAGGTTTGTGTGACCCGTTTTAGTATTTTGACCTAATTCCTTCAAAATTAAGGAAAAAATATCTAGGGGAACTCCATTATCAATCTAAGGTCACCAACCACCCTATTTAGTGTAATTCTAGAGATTAGATACCTTTTGATCAATTTTTTGAGCCATTTTGAGTGTTTTGGCTCGAGCTAACTCGAGCAGAGGTCGAGTCAACTCGAAGGTTGAATCCTGTTATAAAACTGTAAGCCTTAAAGTCCCATTCACTTTCCTTTTTCACTACTCAATAGAAGCTCTAGGGGGACCACTTCCCTTCCTATCCTTGATCCACCCAAAACCTTTTGCTCCCACCTTAGATTCCCTCCAGATGGCTCCAAAGAAAGCAGTTGCAAAGAGAGGTAGGCATGCAGAACCGAGCACCATCCAACGGGAAAAGAGATCCAAGCGCATGAGGATGAGCTGACTCAGATTGAAGAGCAAGAAGAACCAAGAAACCTATCTCCCGCACCGGCCAGGCAAATCATTCCCATGAGAAATCGACCGGTTACCTCTGGTAGGCATATAAATTTTAGTTTTCTTGAAAACTAGGGTTCCAGAATTGGTGACTGGATTGAATAGCAAGGATGGGATTTTTTTTCTTCACTTGATATTCCTACGTATCCCTCTCTTGTAAGGATATTTTCTGAAAATCTATCACTTTGGGAGAATGAGTTCTTATCAACTATAAAAGGAACACAAATGTGTATAGATGAAGATATATTGAGTAGGGTTTTGAGAATGCCCAGGCAAGGAAGGAACTATTTGAATTTAAAGGATAAATAGAGGGCACTGAGACTTATTCTGGAGAGGAGAAGTATAGAAGGGATTTCTAATGTGCAAGCTAATATATTATCCCTAGAAATGAGACTTCTCCACAACATCATCGGTCGAATCATTTTGCCAAGGATAGGTCACTTCGATCGGGTAAGCGAACATGACATGGTATTCATGAGATGCATGATTGATGGGGAGGCCCTCAATCTTCCATTCATCATGTTGGTACAGAATCGGGATGTAGCCAGGAGAGCGAAGGCCTGCTTACGTTATGGTTTGGTGTTCACTCTGCTATTTTAGGAGTTTGGTATCGACCTGACCGGAGAGGATGGACAACCCCTTCACCATACTAATAGATACTCAATGAAATCCCTCCATAGGATGGGTTATCACCAAGTAGAGGGTGTTTGGATCAATAAAACATCTGGTCAGAGAGTGGTACATTACTTTGATTCTGATGATGAGGCTGAGGCTACTGAGTTTGATGATACTGCTGCTAGAGAGATTGATAGAGTTGCTGAGCATGAGTCTGATGGAGACAGTGACTATGGTGACAGCACTGAGGACTCCACTAACAAGGAGATCCAGGGATAGGCTAAGATGACTGGACAGACCGACAGCCCTAGGACACCTCCTGCACCATCAGCTACACCTGCACCTTCAGGACCATCGACTTTAGCACCACCGAATACCACTTAGGCTGATATTACCAAGTAGCTCACTTAGTTTTGAGAGACTCTGACCAGATCATTTTGATCAATGTTTGGCGATCTATGCCAAACACTTGAGACTGGACTTCAGGAGTTCCGGATAGAGATGAAAGAGTTAACTTGTAGGATTGAGTCTATTGAGATGAGATAGAGGCTCTAAGATGACTACTACACTAACCTCAGAGATCTATGCTCTGATTTTGGGAGACTTCGAGGAGTAGCTGAACCATTTGCTAGAGAGCAGGCCACTGCACTTCATGAGCTATAGGAAGGAGTTTAGAAGATTGGCACTGAGCTTCGAACTATCTGGGTCTTTGTGTCTGGATTGCGATCTGTAGCTGGAGCATCTAGTGCATCTACTTCAAGACAGCCTTTTACCCAGCCTTTATTTGTACCGAGGTAGCCTCCACCACATGCCGACATACATAGCCTCCTCCACCACCTACAGTTTAGCATAGCATACCCTCTGTAGATATCAAGACCGAGCCTACCTCTTCTAAACCTGAAGCTAGACCAAAAGCCAGATCCACTAGACCTAAGGCTCCTACTATAACTAGGCTTAGAGATCTTAGGCAGAAACCGTTGAAAACTAAGGTTTCTTCTACTGTCTTAGAAATAGATTCTTCCTTTAGTGAGGAAGAATATGATTCGATGTTGTTTGATCTTCATTGTATCTTTTGTATATTATTTTTAATGGTTGTATCTTTTTGTATCAAAAACATGCTTATATATATATATATATGCACTTTGCTTTAATGTCATTGCCATTTTTCTTTACTTTTCTGTGATGCTAGGACTCAATAGAAAACATCAAACAATTGTTATTGAAAAAGAAAAGAAAATATTAATAAGAATGTCAAAATTATAAAGAGAAGGTGAAATTATCTCAAATCATGTTAATATTCTTATTCTATTTCTCAAATCAGTGAATGCTTAAAGAACTTTTTGTTGATGACAAAAATGGAGAGTAATGTTTATGTTGTGCATGTAAAAATTCATGAAAATATGCAAGTCAGGGAGAGAAATTATTTATGCATGAAAAATAATTAATGAACTTTAGATTTGAGCTTTGATACATTATAATACTAAATGATAGCTCTGATACATTCATGAAAATTAATTTGCTCTGATATATATTAATGCTCAATAAAGCTCTGATACTTTCTTGATGCTAAATTAATGGAAATTAACTTGAATTTGCTTTAATTTATCTTTATTAGCCTTTGATTAGCTCTAACACCTCTTGATATCCAATATTCATTAGCTCTAATACATTCACACTTTGGATTTTATTAACTGTGATACTTCTTGATACTAAAAGGAAATCAGCTCTGATATATTTGAAATTAGCTCTGATACATCTTAAAATGCTCTATCAGCTATAATACATATTGATTAACTCTTGACTAGCCTTGATATTCTTGACATTTAATTGACTCTGATATATTTTAGAGCAAAAGCAGATTTTGATAAATATTGGATCTGATACAAAATGCTTTAATTTTTTTAAGCTTTGATACTTTGATACTACATTCTGATACATTGTTGATACTCACTTCTAAGTGTTCATATATACTTAACTGTAAAGTTTTTCCATGCCCAGTATTTTGTCATTATCAAAAATGGAGAGATTGTTGACCCCTAGAATGATTTTGATGATAACAAAATATTGGAGCATGCATATGTTACTAATACTTTTGAATGTTTGAGAAGTTTTTGTAGGATGATTTAAATGAACAACCACTCTTCCTACAATTATGATCTTATTGATGTATGTCAAGTTTATTTTTGAAAAAGTATCATGTAATGAAGAGCCCAAAGTAAAATTACTTTCATATTCATGAATACGGGCCAATTCTATGTAAATTTTAAGTTTAAATTACTTATAATAGACCTTAAAAGAGTTTGAAAGAGCATAGAAGTTTGTTGGAAGCTTTTGGAAGAAGATTGGAGAAGTTTGGAAGGTTTTTGGCAAAAATCACTCATGTTGCCTAGTAAGTAACCAAGAGGGGGGGTGAATTGGATCTCTAAAAATTTAAATGAAATGCAAGTGTGTGAACCAATCCAATAATCAACCTAAGTATAATGCATGCAAGTATAAAGTACTCTTAGTGAGTATGCAGCAAAAATATAAAAGCAATAAGAATAAGAGCAAATAAAAGAGACAAGCAATCACAAACATAAAGCAAGTATAGTGGTTCGGTGCTTTCCAATGCACCTACATCTACTTCCTAAGGCCCACTTAGGAATTCACTATAATCTCAACCGATTACAGCCGATTAGTTTTTCGGGCTCACTAATCAAACCCGACTTGTTTTTACAAGGTTAACAAGTCAAAACCTTACTTAGTTTTCCAGGCTTACCAAGAACCTAATTGGTTTTAAGGCTCACCAACAACCTCCCTTGATTTTTCGGGCTAACCAAGAACCTAATTGATTTTAAAGGCTAACCAACAACCTCCTTGGTTTTCCAATAGGCTAACCAAAAACCTTTACAATAAGAATAAGTTTGAAGTAAAGATACAATGAAAGCTTTCTAATAAAAGCAGATATCTTTTTGAAGCTTTGTTGTAGTACTGTCTTCAACTTGATGAAGCTTCAATAAATACTCAAGAAGGTTGAACTTGAATGCTCTTGAAGGCTCTTGAATACTTGGAGACTTCTTTTTGCTTGAAGGTAGTTGCTATCAATGAATAAAAGTGAATGCACTTGCTTTTTCTTTCTCTTGGTGTTCCTCTCTTAATCCTCTTGATTCTACTTATGTTTAGATTTGATTTGAATCATTTAAATACCTTTCCAAGGCCTCAAAGTCAGTTTATGACCGTTAGGCATGAAAAACTAGCCGTTGGTAGCCAAGAGGGGCGAGTTCTGTATTTGAAAAACTAGCTGTAACTGTTTCCAGAACTCTAAGTGTCGACACTTCAAGCTATGAGTTGACACTTAGGATCGACATCTGCATTCCATGAGTCGACACCTAGTTCAAATATCTTCAATGAAGCTCTCTGAAATTCTCAGATGAGTCTACACTTCCACTGGTGAGTCGACACTTGACATCCATGTATCGACACTTCCACTAGTGAGTTGACACTTGACATCCATGTATTGACATGTGTCGACACTTTAGGCAAGTCTTCAATTTCAGCAAGTTCTATAACAAAAAAGTCTCAGGCGATGAGCTAATCCTTGAGTCGACACCTTGAGTCAACACTTGACTAGCATGAGTCAATACTTCAGCCATGCCATTTGAAACTCTTTCTGCATATCGGCTTGAGTCGACACTTCCACTGTCATGAATCGATACTTGGGTTGTGAGTCGATACTTTGAGTCGACACTTGACTGAGATTTATTCAAAAATAACTAAACTTCTACTGAAACCAAATTATGTTGAACTCTTGTATCCTTTCAAGCATTCTTCAACTACCAAAGTCCACTTTAAATTGATCTTTCATCCATAGTTGGGACTTTTTCATTGTTTGACAATCAATCAAATTTTGTTGAATTGATGAGCACCTTTTTCTATAAAAATATACTTCAAAGAAATAGTTAGTACTCAACTTATACTTAAATATTTTGTTTATCATCAAAATCAATAACGGAGTCAACAATCTCTCCCTTTTTGATGATGACAAAATCTTTACATATAAATTCCATAATAAGCTTTTAAAAAAAAAAATTCAATATGTATAGAGCTTATTGCAATTGATATTGAAATATGGAAAGAGATGTTCATTATAGATTTTAAAATTCTCTTTTGAAACTGATTTGAGCTAAGAGTAACAGAGCTTGAACATATATATAAGAAATAAATTCATGTATCATGATACTTTAAAGAGAATATGCTCAAGAGTAATAAATTCAATAATAGAACACTGTGAAGAGCATAAATACTCTCCTTGAAGAGATGATCTGTAAAATTGATTTTTGAAGATCTTTTAATGATAATAAGTTGAAATTTAAGCATCTAAAAGTAAGAATTGGACATGAAAATTTTAGCAAAATAGATTTTCCAAATTAAAGAAGGGATTACTCCCCCTCACATAATGAACATAAATTTTTCAGATTTTAAGCATTTTTCAAAGTAGTTTGCAAAAAAGAACTTATCTCTCATTCTACTTACATATTTATACTTATTTCTCATTCACTTCACATTTATACTTATTTCTCCCCATTTTTGTTATCATTAAAAAGGAAGGAAGAAGGCAATAAACTCAAACATAGATGTAAGTCATTCACTCATTCATGAAGGAGAACATTGAATCACTGAAATTAAATAAAGCACTTCATTCATTCAAAGTCATAACATAAAGTAAAAGAAAATATTTCATTCATTTGATACAAGATTGATACAAAAGAGTAAATAGACATCAAAAGAAACATACAACAAGTATAGAAATATAAACTATCTAAATATAAAAACTATCTTAAGCATTATCCTCATCATCTGAGGATCCAATCTCGATCGAGGTCACATAGATCAAAGATCACAAAGATGAGTCTTGGTCGATCTGGATGGAGCATGATGACCTCGTCCTCTGCGTCTAATATAAGTCCTCCCTTTAGCTAGAGCAGAAGAGGTAGAAGCTATGTCAGCAGTAGGAGAAGAACTGATCGGAGTGATAGTCTCGAAAACTGTAGGATGTGGTGTATGATCAAATAAAGGACCATAATTAAGATGATGGAAACCAGGAGTATAAAATCCTAGTTCCCGGATAAGGGAAGATGTATGTAATGATGGAGAAATAATAACATGTGTATCAATAATAGATGTATCAACTGAAGAAATGATAGGTGTGAGTATAGGAATGGTATAATGATCAGCTGGTCTAGAAGGAGGTGTGGGTAGGATAGGAGTCTGGAAGGATGAACTCAATAGATCATAAATGGGACTCATAGGAGGGTCAGCTGCTATCTTCGGCACTGGCTCTGTCATCACATCTGGAAAGTCAAACTCATCAGAGTCAGTCACATCATCATCATCATCCATGACTGGTCCCGGAGCAGGTAGAACTGGAGCAGAATCAGCTAAAGCTAAAGTATCGGGAACACTCCCAGAAGAGGGTCTACTCAAAGCAGACAGAATGGCAGAGATCCCATCTCTCAAACCTCTATGGCTCTCTAGTCTCCATACAAAAACTGTCAACTCGCTGATGAATGATCATAATCTCTATCTTAATGCGAGCGACTCTGTCCTCAAGACTCTTGGAAGCTCCAGGAATATCTGATCGTGTAGGCTCGGGCTGAGGAGCAGGCTCGGGCTACGCTGAAGGCTCGAGTTGAATCTTCGGCATGTCAATGTGTGTCTTTGAAGGTCCTGCCTCATCCAAAAATATGTGCTTTTCCTTCGCTGTATCCTCATCTCTGTCAGCAGCCTGACCTGATGCTCGTCATCTCCATTGGC
Organism: Areca catechu; assembly: GCA_021397845.1. Taxonomy (NCBI): domain Eukaryota; kingdom Viridiplantae; phylum Streptophyta; class Magnoliopsida; order Arecales; family Arecaceae; genus Areca; species Areca catechu. The sequence goes on along the minus strand of CM038052.1, from coordinate 96,417,560 downwards.
CTCTAACTAACTAATACCTTATCCGGTGAAGAGATCTGATGTCATAGACATCAGTGTGCAGTAACATCCGGTAGGGCTCATCATTCATAACAACACCATAAGCTCTGAAGAGCAAAGTCAAGCCCATCCTATTGGGTAAACACAGTCTCTGACTCATAGATGCCTCCATCATCTGATGTAACATAAGTACTGGTAGGCAAACAGGAACGTGCTGAACCAGAGACACCATCACTAGTAGCTCTCTCTCTCTATGATGAAGTCGAAATGGCCAGTCTTCAGTAGAAGGATCTGGGCTACGATATGATGTAGCAACCTCATCTTAGCTGAAAGTCTGGATGCAACAACAGTGGCTCCCTCAAGTAGGTCATCTGACTTGAAAATACATTGTAGACCATTGAACCTATCTATTAAACTGTCAACAATAGATCCTCTCATGGGTATGTCCCATACTCTGCTCAGAATCTCAGCTATCACTAGGTCATCTCTGCCATGGACCTGTGCGACCCATCCATCACTGCCTCGGGCTAAAGATCCATAGAACTCTCGTATCAAGCCCAGGTAAAATCTCTCTATTAAAGAGCAGAATGGAACCAAACCAGCATCCCTGAGTCACTGGCCTATCCGAAAATGCTGCTAGTCTATGAACTTGAAGTCCATATGGCATCCTTCGATGACGGTATTCGTACCCATCCGACTAGCCGCAGGAGAAAGAGGCTGAGCAGGGGCATCCGATGCACTGACTTCATGTATGGCCTTTGTTCTTCTTTCTTCTTCTTGATTGGACAGCCGAGGATGATAGACAACTTGCTTCCTAGGCCCCATTCTACAAAATCAAGGATTGATGCAAAGGAGGAGAGGAAATTTAGGGTTTTAACGGTCCAAAACCAAAATAGAAGAGGGAGTATGGCAAAAAACTGAACAAAAATTATCTTAATCAGGAATTTGAGAGAGTTGGAGTTGAAAATTGGATGGAAGAAGCGGATAGAATGGTGTTAGGGCAGGTGTCAGCTCAACTTGGGAGAGAAAAGATCACAAAAATATCTTATTTCAGGTTTTTATCTCGGTCTGTCGCCGTTCAAGTGTCGACTCATGACACAGGGCCAAGTATCGACACTTTGACTTAAAATCGAAGAAAATAAAAAATGAAGCAATGATTAGAATCAATAGACTTGTAGTGAAATTCAAGGAAATTAAATATGATTGATATCAAAATTGATCTTTCATGGGTCAAAGATTAGAATTTTTCAATTGAAAGGATTGATGACCCCAAGTTCTCTTCTAATCACACTGAACTGATCTTCTTAGAGAGGCTTAGTCAATATATCAGCTAATTGCAATTCAGTAGAAATAAATTCAAACACAACATCATTATTTTCAACATGATTTCTAATAAAATGATGCCTAATTTCAATATGCTTGCTTCTAGAATGCTAAACAAGATTTTTAGTTAAGCAAATTGCACTAGTATTATCACATTTTATGGATATCTTAGTTAGTTTAATTCCAAAATCTTCAAGTTATTGCTTAATTAACAAGATTTGAGCACAACAACTTCCTGCTGCAATATACTCAGCCTTAGTTGTGGATATTGCAACTGAAGTTTATTTCTTGCTAAACCAGCAGATTAAGTTAACTCCAAGAAATTGGCAAGTTTCACTAGTACTTTTTCTATCAAGTTTACACCCAGCAAAATCAGCATCAGAAAATCTAATTAAATCAGTAGATGGTCTCTAGAATACCACAAACCAATATCAATTGTACCAGATAAGTATCTAATAATGCGCTTAACAGCAAACAAATGAGACTCTTTAAGATCATACTGATATCTAGCATACATGCATACACTGAACATTATATCTGGTCTACTGACAGTCAAGTATAATAAAGAGCCAATCATACTTCTATATAATTTTTGATCGACATATTTACCATGCTCATCTTTATCAATCTTACAAGAGGGGCTCATAGGTGTAACTATTGACCTAGTAGTTCCATTCCAAACTTCTTTAAGATTTCTCTTGTATACTTAGCTTAGTTGATGAAGATTCCATCTTTGGTTTGCTTGATTTGGAGTTCGAGAAAGAAATTAAGTTCTCCCATCATGCTCATTTCGAACTCATCCTGCATAAGCTTAGCAAACTCCTGACAAAGGATTTCATTAGTAGCACCGAAAATAATATTATTAACATAGATTTGTACTACTTATAAGTCATCATTTTTCTTCTTTAAAAATAAGGTAGTATTAACATGGCCTCTAGAGAATTTATTTTCAATCAAAAACTTACAGAGTCTTTCATACCATGCTCGGGGTTCTTGCTTTAAACTATAAAGTGCTTTGTGCAATTTGTAAACATAATCAAGATGTGCATAATTTTCAAAACCAGGTGGTTGTTCTACAAAAAATTTTTCTGCTATATAACCATTCAGAAAAGCACTTTTAACATCCATTTAAAAAAGTTTGAAATTCATAAAACAGGCAAATGCTAATAGTATTCTAATTGCCTCAAGTCTAGCAACAGGAGCAAAGGTTTCATCAAAATCAATTACTTCCTCCTGATTGTAGCCTTTGGCAACTAGCCTAGCTTTATTTCTAGTTATAATTCAATTTTCATCTAATTTATTCTTAAACATCCATTTTGTGCCAATAATAGAAATATTTGATGGTCTTTCTATTAATGTCGAAACATTATTTCTATCAAACTGAATTAATTATCTTGTATAGCATTTATCAAGTTAGGGTCTTGTTCAGCATCTTCAAAATATTTAGGCTCTACTTGAGAAACAAAAGCAATATAATCATATTCATTTCTAATTCAGGATCGAGTTTGTATCCCTTTTGATGAATCACCAAAGATTAATTCCTTAGGATGTCCATGAGCATACCTCCAATCTTTAGGTTGATCTTGATGCTTTGGTGTGGATTGTATGGCTTCTTCTTTTTCATTTTTGTCTTAATTTTCTTCACTTTGTTGAGAGGGTTGATCATCCAATGTTAGCTTTTGTAACTTATCAGCACCTACACATGCATCAGGAGTATCCTCTTTTCTAGAGGATTTGTCGGTAGACTCTTCAAAAATTACATGTATAGACTCCTCTACAACTAGGGTTTTTTTGTTAAAAATTTTGTATGCCCCGCTTGATGTAGAATATCCTAAAAAGATACCTTCATCAGACTTAGCATCAAATTTTCTAAGATTGTCTTTACCATTATTCAAAATGAAACATTGACAACCAAAAACTCGAAAATATTTTAAAGTTGGTTTTCATTGATTCCAAAGTTCATAAGAAGTTTTCTTTAAAATAGGATGGATTAAAATGCAATTTAAAATATAACAAGCAGTGTTAATTACTTCAGCCCAAAAATATCTTGGTAAATAATTTTTGCAAAGCATAGTGCATGCCATTTCTTCTAAAGTACAAATTTTCCTTTCTACCACCCCATTCTATTGAGGTATCTTAGGTATAGAAAAATTATGTTCAATACCTTTCTCATTACAAAAATTTTCAAAATCTTGATTTTTAAATTTAGAACCATGATCACTACGTATGCAAATAACTGAAGTGCCTTTTTTATTAGAAACTTTTTGGTAAAACTTCATAAATACTGAAAAAGATTCTCTTTATGAGCAAGAAAAAATACCTATGTAAACCTTAAAAAATCATCTACTATAACCAATCCATATCTCTTGCCTCCTAGACTAAATATTCTAGTTGATCCAAAGAGATCCATATGGAGTAGTTCTAATGGCCTACTAGTAGTAACAAAACCTTTAGATTTGAAAGATGTTTTAACTTGTTTTCTAAATTGGCAAGCTTGACAAACTCTATCTTTTTCAAAACTAAGTTTTGGCAAATCTCTTACTAAATCCTTTTTACAAAATTTTGAAAGTAAGTACATACTAGCATGTCCTAGTCTTCTATGCTAAAGCCAACTAGTCTCATCTTTAGTAGAATTCATTGCAACTAGGCATTCTCTATTAGGCAAGGATAGATTATCTAAATCTATAGAATAAATATTACCATGCCTCTTTCCAATGAATTTTACTCCATTTTTATCAGGACTAGCAATCATGCAATAACATGATTTAAAAATAACTTAAAAACCTTTATCGCAAAATTGACTAATACTTAAAAGATTATAATTTAAACCTTCAACTAAGAGTACATTACTAATACAAGTAGAAGGTGAAATGTGAACCTTACCAACACCAATAATTTTTCCTTTACCATTATCATCGAAGGTCACATTCCCTCCATTTATTGCTTCAAGAGAAGTGAATTGCTTCACATCTCTTGTCATGTACCTTGAACAACCACTATCAAGATACCATAGTCTTTTATTTTCCTTGATTGCAAGACACACCTGTAAAACAAATCAAGTTTTGTTTTTAGTACCCAAGCCAACTTAGGTCCTTTAGGGTTAGTATATAAATTGGTTCCTTTTGGAACCCAAACCTTTCCAAAAATATTGATTTTTCTCATGTTACATTGAAAAGCTTTGTGACCTTGTTTTTTGCATGAAAAACATGTAATACTAGATGATGCATGTACAAAAAAGTTTTTCAGATACTTTTGCTGTTTTTGAGGTTTGTATCCTAATCCTGCTTTGTTAAAAATAACTCTTTGGTTATTTAAAAGAAGATTTAATTTTTTAGAACTATAAGTGAACTTTTCAATAAAAGATTTTATTTTATCAAGTTCATTTTTATAGTTTTTATTTTCTATTTCTAAATCTTTGTTTTTCTTTAAAAGATCGCCATTTGAAATGATAGTTTTAGGTCTTTTCAAAATATTATTTTTCATTATTAAAGCCTTATTTTTCTTTTCTAAAACATCAAGTTTATTTTTCAATTCACTAACTTCATTTAACAAAGAATTATTTTCATGTGAAAAACTATTTACATGCTTTTTCGATTTTTTATTTTTAGATAAAATTAGTTTGTAATCATGCACCAATTCATCGAAAGTATTTTTCAATTCATCAAAAGTAAAATCTACTTCAGTATCAGAAATTACCTCTTCTTGTTCTTGATGTGCCATGAGACATAGATTTGCAATTTCAGCTTGTTCTTCCTCTGAGCTGAAGTCCTCACTATCACTCCAGGTTGCCATCATAGCTTTCTTCCTAAGCTTCTTTCTTGATTTCTTTATGAGAGGGCAATCAAATTTATAGTGTCCAGGCTTCTTGCACTAGAAGCATGTAGGTATCTCCTTCTCCTTTTTTTTTCTTTCTCCTTTTCTTTTCCCTTCTCTTTGGTTGTTTCAAACTTTTTCTTATAAGGAAATTTCCTTCTTTTCATGAACCTTCTAAACTTCCTTGCTAGAAGTGCTTCCTCACTTTCATCATCATCTTCTTCTTCCGATTTATCATTTAAGGATTCTTCTTGAATAGTCGACTTGAAGGCTATCCCCTTTTTCTTTTTGTCCATATCCATAGATTTTTGTTTTAAATTCAGCTCATAAGTCATGAGCGATCCCACCAATTGCTCCAAGGGTAATTTGTCAACATCTTTAGCTTTTTGTATAGCGATCACCTTTGGATCCCATGAAGTTAGAAGTGACCTGAGAATTTTGTTGACAAGATTAGCATTAGACATGATTTTTCCTAAACTTCTCATGCTATTTACAATATTGGTGAATCTAGTATACATGTCAGTGATAGATTCATTTGGTTCCATTCGAAATATCTCATAAGTGTGCACTAACATGTTTTCTTTTATATTTCACTTGATCAGTACCCTTATGGGTAACTTCAAGTGTGTCCCATATTTTCTTGTCAAATGTACATGTAGAAATCCTATTAAACTCACTATGATCAATGCACAATAGAGGAGATTCATTACTTTCGCATTGATCTCGGATTGTTTAATATCATTTTCATCCCAATCCTCTTCGAGCTTTAGGATGGAAACAGTATTCAAAACAATCGAAGAAATATGAGGACCCTTATCAATAACCTTCCACAAATTATAATCAATTGAATGCATGTAAATTTTCATTCTAGTTTTCCAATAAGTATAATTTGTTCTATTAAAATATGGAGGTCTATTTGGGGCTTGTCCCTCAACTACACTAGTACCAAGGAGGGCTGCCATATATTTTTATTCAAGATGGTTAGACCTATATACTAAGAACAGAATTTTGATACCATTTGTTGCCCAGTAAGCAACCTAAGAGGGGGGGGTGAATTGGGTCTCTAAAAATTTAAATGAAATGCAAGTGTGTGAACCAATCCAATAATCAACTTAAATACAATGAATGCAAGTGTAAAGTGCTCTTAGTGAGTATGCAGCGGAAATATAAAAGCAATAAGAATAAGAGCAAATAAAAGAGATAAGCAATCATGAACACAAAGCAAGTATAGTGGTTTGGTGCTTTCCAATGCACCTACATCCACTCTCCAAGGTCCACTTGGAAATTCACTATAATCTCAATCGATTACGACCGATTAGTTTTCTGGGATCACTAATCAATCCCGACTTGTTTTCACAAGGCTCACAAGTCAAGACCTCACTTGGATTTCCGGGCTTACCAAAAATCTAATTGATTTTAAGGCTCACCAACAACCTTCCTTGATTTTGTAGGCTAACCAAAAATCTAATTGGTTTTCAAGCTAACCAACAACCTCCTTGGTTTTCAATAGGCTAACCAAAAATCTTTACAACAAGAATAAGTTTAAAGTAAAGAAATAATAAAAACTTTCTAATAAAAGTGGATATCTCTTTGAAGCTTTGTTGTAGTGCTGCCTTCTACTTGATGAAGCTTCAATAAATGCTCAAAAAGGTTGAACTTAAATACTCTTGAAGGCTCTTGAATACTTGGAGACTTCTTTTTGCTTGAAGGTAGTTGCTCTCAATGAATAAGAGTGAATGCACTTGCTTTTCCTTTCTCTTGCTATTCTTCTCTTAATCCTTTTGATTCTACTTGTGTTTAGATTTGATTTGAATCATTTAAATATCTTCTCAAGGCCTCAAAGTCAATTTATAGTTATTAGGCATGAAAAACTAGCCGTTGGGAGCCAAGAGGGGCAAGTTCTGTGTTTGAAAAACTAGACATTACTATTCCAAGAACTCCAAGAATCAACACTTCAAGTTGTGAGTCGATACTTAGGGTCAACACTTGCATTCCATGAGTCAACACCTAGTTCAAATATCTTCAATGAAGCTCTCTGGAATTCTCAGATGAGTCGACACTTTCACTGGTGAGTTGACACTTTAAGTCGACACTTGACATCCATGTGTCAACACTTCAAGCAAGTCTTTAACTTCAGCAAGTTCTGTAACAAAAAAATCTCAAACGATGAGCTGATCCTTGAGTCGACACCTTGAGTCGATACTTGACTGGCATGAGTCGACACTTCAGCCATACCATCTGAAACTCTTTCTGCATACCAGCTTGAGTCGACAGTTGGGTTATGAGTCGACACTTGACTGAGATTTCTTCAAAAACAACTGAACTTCTGCTGAAACCAAATTATGTTAAACTCTTGTATCCTTTCAAGCATTCTTTAACTACCAAAATCCGCTTTAAACTGATCTTTCATCCATGGTTGGGACTTTTTCATTATTTGGCAATTAATCAAACTTTGTTGAATTGATAAGTACCTTTTTCTATAAAAATACACTTCAAAAAAATAGTTAGTACTCAACTTATACTTAATAATTTTGTTTATCATTACAATCAATAACGAAGTCAACAACTCGAGCTAACTCAAAGCAGGAGAGCAGACTCATTATTCTGGCATGCCACAAAGTTTCTGGCATGCTGTCGTCTGAGCTGACTCGAAGGAACCCAAGCTGACTCATCCAGAGCTACAATTCTTCAGTCAAACAACCGAGTTGATCCAATAGAAAACCGAGCCGACTCCTTTGGAGTATGAAAAAATTAGTTCTGAGAAAACCAGTCAGGCAAGCTGGCTCGTCAGTGAAGATCCGACTCGACCAGTATTCAATTTCTAAAGGACTGAGAATCCGAGCCGACTCGACTCATCTGAGCCGACTCGAATTCCTGGTTCAGGTGCATAATGGCTAGTTCCAGAATTAATTTTTTGAATCCAAAAAGTGCTCCAACGGCCATATTTCAAATTCCAAGACTCTACATTGGTCATATTTATTTGAATTCACTTCAAGGACTAAAAATAAGAAATTTAAAATAACTTTTGAAGAACTTTTAATGAGACTTTAAGAGAATATTCATTATTCAAGAGAGCTTTGAATAGAAGAACTTAAGACTTCATAACTCACATCCTTTTCTTGAGTCATTTATTGAATAAGTTGGAAGCCTTAAAGAGCATTGAAGGAGCAATCAAGAAGGCTTCTTAAAGGGCATCAATTGCAACTACCCAATAATGTTTGGTTTGTCATTATTGTTGCTCTATTTCTTAACTCTTTTTGAGTTGTTCCACGTACAGCAGGGGTTGTAACTTGAGAATTATTTTAGGTTTTTGGTGATCCTTTGAAAACTAAGTTTGGATTGTTAGTGAGTCCGGGAAAACTAACATTGTGTTGGATTCTTGATGATCCTAGTGTAAAACCAAAATTGGGTTTTGGTTTGTGAGCTCAGTGTAAAACAAACCGGCTATATTTCAAGGCGAATATAATGAAAATTTCAAATGGTATCTTGGATAGTGGATGTAGGAGCTAAGTTGCTCCGAACCACTATAAATTGCTCGTGTTTATGCTTGTGCTTGTGCTTGTGCTTATTGTGTTCTTTACTTGCTTCTACTATTCATACTTATATCACATCACTCACCATACAAAGTTTTAAAAAAGCACATATTTGTAAAATTTTTAAATAACCAATTCACCTCCTCTCTTGGATTGGCCACTTGGGCAACAAATCCTATCTTGATCCTACTACCACTACACAAGTACTTGACTATTGATACGAAACTATTCATGCATGCCAATTATTTTTCATGTATTAAGAATTAAATTAGGAGTTTATATCCCAAGTTTCAAGCCAAGATTCAAAGTAGGGAATTCTAGAGAAATTCTAGAAGCAGATACATACAAAAATAGATCCTACAAGTGAAGAAACAGGACCATCAAGGCTAAGAAGCCCTGGTTAGGATAGCTCTTCTGCAATACCGCTACCTGATAAGTCTAGGGGGTGTACCTGGTAGAGATTTGAAGATTGATCCATGAAAAGTTTGCTCTACGCTTGACGGATGCGGCCTAGAAAACAAAGCTATCGACCCTACGGATTCGCGACTTTCAATTCGGTGACCCGAAAGCTTGTCGATTGGAATCTTGGATTCGTGAACTTTGAGGGACCTGTAAATCACCATTCAAGGGTTAGAAAATAAAGAAGAAAAAAGGTTAAATCACTGAAATAAGAAGGAAAGGAAGGAAAGAAGAGGGGTGGCTAGGAAGATGAAGAGGCTGTCGGCTTGGAGGCAGGGTGCAGGGATCATACAGATACCCTAAGGGATCACACAGATACTCTAAATCACACAGAAAACTTTACATACAATTTTGAGGAACTCAAGAATAATTCATTCATCAATAATCAGCAATAATACATGAGGGGGTGGAAGGGGCCTTTATATAGGCATACAAGTTAGGGCATACAAGAGATTTTACATGGTCTTCCTTTTCCTTTACAAACTCTTCCACAAGTCCTCTCCCAAATAGGTTCAAATTTCTTCTCCCAACTAGGATTACTCCTCTCCTCCTCTTTGACTTGGTCTTTTCCTTCTCTTTGACTTGGTCCAAGGGGGGTAATCATAAGGGGGTGCCATATGGAGGGTGACCATAAGGTGGAGCACCATATGAAGAACTTTGGGCTTTTTTGGGCATTGGGCGGCCCACTTTAGTACTGGGCTAGGTCTTTTAGGGTTTCTTCAAGTTGTCCATCTCCTCATGGTGGATTGATGTACTTGTCATCCAGGTCTTCAATGATAGCTCCTGAATCCTTCTATGCTTTCCAAGTGTTACAATTATGTGGATGACTGGATTCCATACAGTGGTTGTAGTATTATACTGACTGGCTTCATAAGTCACTTGAGTCTTCTTTCAAAATTAGACTGGACTTAATATAAGACTTACAAAATTGGACTGAATGCATAAAACTCAAAACTTACAGGACTCATAAGACTCACTAAGCATCCAAAACTTGACTCAATACTTTAATTACAGGACTCAACTATAGAAAGGCCCTAAATAGGACTCAGGGGCCAAAATACAGACTTAAGTATAACAAGGCCTGAAAAGCAAACTTAAGGCCCAAATACAAAACTCAAATGGCTAACATAGGCAAATTATTGGACTCAAAGACAAAATTTGCATCATGGCTAGAGACTCAAAACTCAGAGACCCATAGTAAACCAAGGTTGACCTGATGTCCCCATCAACTATACCCAGCGACCTTCCATCACTGGATTAGAAATTCGGGTAGTCTGGCACCTAAGCATAGTGAATTGCTTGCAAGATACCAAGTGATCTCAAGTTAGAGGAATAATTCATGTTCACATTCTAATACAAGACTTCTCTTTGGTAGAAAGAGAATCTCGCATGAGAGTCATGCTCAGTGAAGTATCAAACACAACACCTGATGTCATACCAGCATCTCTATGCTACTTGATTAAGAGGACAACCAACAAACATGACATCAACGACCTATTCTCGATACACCATCATCCTGAAATAACGTATCCTTTGGTCGTGAACCAGTTTATGAACTACACGATGCATCCTCTCTACATTGCATACAAGGTAGTTCAAAGGACATCATCATACAAGAGTTCAATTAGGAAGATGTCATGTGATGAACAACCAGAATAAATTTTTTTATTCAATTCAATAATTCATATATATATACATGAGTCGCACAATCATCTACAACCTAGATGATTGGCTTTAGGACACACAATTCCAAACAGCCTGCGGGTGAGCCACCTCCATCACTAAGGTGGCTGCCTTTTTTGCCTTCTAGAGGCTCCCCCCTTCTCATCCTTTGGGGCAGCTTCGAGCTCGATGGATTTCTTTCCCAAGCCAGACACCCTTGCCCTAGCACCGGCCGATTGCTCCTGAAGAGCCTTTACTTGGCCCTTCAGTTCTTGGGCTGAGAACCTGAAGTCTACTAAAAGCCCTCCTTCAGGGAGAGGGGTTGAAGGAGAAGAGCATGAGAGAAAGAGCCTGGCCTACTAAGAACTCCAAACCTTGGAATAGGAGGGGGACTAGAGAAGAAGGAAAGGGCTCTTCGAAAGCTTGGTCACTTGCGCTCGAAGATCCTTTAAAAGGCAAGGGGGCAGGTCCTTTGCAATAAAGCCCGCCACCCACCATCGCCTCGTGCCAATTGAAGGCATGCGCCTCTTCAACTCCCTAGCCAACTAGGAGCCACCACGTACTAGTGTTAGATGGCCCCAATGCTTCGGATCAAGGGTGATCGCTTCAATCCAAATGAAGCATTTATGATCCCTTCCTCGGGAAAACCAAGTGCAACGTCACTCCGTTAATGCAAGAGCATGATCTTCGAGGCACGAGCACTCGAGGCATTGATGGTGCAAGGGACACACCTCTCCATATTAGCATGATCATTACTCTTCTTGCCTTGATCGCCGCATCATTCTTTGGGCTCGAAAGTGGGGGGCATCTAATATGGCAGTATCCACTGATGTGGCAGCATCCACTGATGTGGAGCCCATGTGGACACTAGCTGGCAGCCATGCGGGTGGAGAATGCCACCTAGACACGGCACCCAAGTGCTGCCAAGTTGAGTCCTCCTACCGGGGTCAGCTCCCGTCGAAGTCGTGCACATGCTGCCAAGATGAGCCCTCCTACCAAGGTCAGCTGCTAGTCAGAGTCGTGCTCATGCTACCAAGGTGAGCCATCCTACCGTGGTCAGCTCCCGACCAGAGTCGTGCTCATGCTGTCAAGGTGAGCCCTCCTATCGAGGTTAGCACCCAACCGGAGTCATGCTCCTACTGCAAAGATGAGCCCTCCTGCCGAGGTCAGCTCCGGGTCAAAATCGTACTCATGCAACCAAGGCTAGCCCTCCTACTGAGGTCAGATCTCGACCGGAGTCATGCTCATGATGCTAAGGTGAGCCCTCCTGTCGAGGTCAACTCCCTACCAGAGTCATGCTCATGTCGCCAAGGCAAGCCCTCCTGTCGAGGTCAGCTCCCTGTCAGAGTTGTGCTCATGCTACCAAGGGCAAAATTCCCTAAGTGGAGCTCACCCCTTCCACACGAAGGTCGAGTCTCCTACTAGCAACAAGGAGGAAGGATCAACGAGAATTCGAACCGCAGCAAAGAGATTCCCAGTCGCCTGCAACCTTGGGAAGAGGGTGCATGTCCTATCAAAAAACTCAAGCTCTGTAACACACCGCCTGCACGCTCTACGTAGAGTACACTCCACCAGACTTCGGCCTCCATAGCAAGCCACCAGGTTGACCCCCATCCAATCAAGGATGGTGACCCCCATGGTGCGGAATCAGAACCTCCTCTAAGAAGAGGTTTTCATTAAGGCCCTAGAGCCCTGCGACACTCCGATAGTCCCTCCATGAATTGGAACACCCTGCCATGGCTCTGGGCTCGACGGCACGGTGCCCACCCTCATACAGGGAACCGCACCATCAGCAGGATAAGATTTGAACCGCATCGACACACGCACCCAATAAAAGGGGTTCCTTCAAATGACCAGTCTGACATGGGAAGAGGGAGATGAAAATAGACCCCTCCGATGGGGGGGTGCAAGGAAAGGGGCATCTAGACAAAGCCTCGGATCCAGACTGGGCCATCCCACATGCATAAGATCAGGAAGAGAATAACTAGCAAAGGGAGGCGAGTGGGCAAGGAACTGAAAGAGGGATCCTCCCAAACTCTCGGACCCCAACTCTACCTTATCTCTATGTCTCAATTATGTTTTTGCCCTCTGGGTGGAGAGTCCCCAAGCTCTTCATCACAGGAGTTATGTTCCTCTTGATCATTCACTGACTTAATCGTTGGAGTATCTCCGTCAAAATTCCTGGCTCGGGTCTCCTCATTTTTGCAGAGCCTTCGAATCAAGAAGCCAACATAGGGAGGAGAGGTGCATCCATGACCCGGCGAAGCTATAGGTCAAGCTGAGACCGAAGAGCTCCCTAAAGAGCTCCCATGGCGGTGGCTAGTTTAGACCGGGTGCGCATCGAAGATGCCAGCCGGGAGAGTCGCCAGCCGGTGCCATGCAAGGGTTGTAGGCCACGATGGACTATCTGCGGGAAAACCATCACCCGACGTAATGCAAGAGTTGCAGGCTATGACGATCTAGGCGGCAACACCCTTATATTTCCTCTTAAATAGAAGAGATCTCACTACTTTTGACATAAATTTCTCCGAAATAGGAAAAACAAATACTTTCTTCAAAGTAATGAGAATCTTATATTGCAAAGTTTTCATATACATGATCTTTTATTATTTTCTTTTTCTTAATTTTTTCCTTTCTAATTTTATTTTTTATTTTCTTAAAACTTGTATTGCATCTATATATACCATTATGCAAAATAAATAAATATTAAATTATTTTAATTTTATCATTAATAATATGATATTAGAGCCATCGATTAACCTCTAATTCTTTCCTTTCCTTCACTTTCTTGTCACGGAACCTCATCCTAACTCTTACCCTACAATCTAAGTCCTCTCCCCAAAAGCTTCCATCGACATCCAAAACCCGACACCCCCCCCCCCCCCTCCGACACCCATACCTTCAACCGAGCCTATCACACCCCCCTACTAGGGGTGCGAATGGGTTGGGTCGAATCGGGTCATGAGTGACCCTGATCCGACCCGATTCTTTGATCGGATCCTAATAGTAGACTTAGACCCAATCCGCTAGAAAATCGGGTCGGGTCGGGTCGGGTCCACTATCAGAATTTTTAACTTAACGGGTCATTCAGGTTGGATCGGGTCCATAAATAATTCGATTCTAATCTACAAAGTTTGGATCTAAATATGATCCAAATAAAATATAAACAACTATATTTTAATTATTACATAGCTAACTATTATTAACTATAAAATAAATAACAAATAATATTATTTTTAAAATAAATTAAGATATAAAAAGAATTATAACTAGTTCTAGACCTGTCAAAATGGGCTAGAGCCCATGGGCCTGCCCATTTGGCCCTATAAATGGGCTGGGCCGGGCTGAAAAAATTTGGTTCATTTATGTAAGTGGGCTTTTTGGCCCGGCCCCTGTAGCCTATGGGCTCAACAGGGTTAGGGCCGGGCCAGCCCATGGGCCAAGAAGTTTTGAAACTAAAAAAATAAAATGAGCCCGTGAGCCTGACACTGTCACTGAGTCCGAGACTGAGAGGCGAGAAAGAAGAAAGAACAATTCTAGCCTTAAATATTCCGACTGTCCATCCATATTCAACAATCTGGCCTCTCCCTCTCATACTCTCATCACCACTTCACCGGGCCCTGAGGCCTGAGGTTTGTCACCGAGTGGTCCGAGTCACCAGTCCCGACCGTCCAGCAACTTCGGCCATCCATTCCTGTTCTCCGCTTCTTCTTCCATGATAGGCAAGCCAGTAGCCAGGCATTCCCTCTTCCCACATTAGCGCTGGCAGTGACTTTGACAATCCGATCTCTCATACTGTCATACTCTCATCGTCACTTCGTCGGGCCCTGAGGTCCATGACATCTGTCATCGAGTGGTCCTAGTCACCAGTCCTGACCGTCCGGCGACTCCAGCCATCCCATTCTCTGCTTCTTCTTCCACGATAAGCAAGCCACGCATTCCCTCTTCCCACAAGCCATAAGCCATATCGACGATGATTCCTCCTCCCCCAACCCTATTTTTTTTTTTTTCCCTCGATAGAGAGAGAGTAGATCTGGTAGGGGGCTGGGGGCATTTTGCATTTTCTAACAGCACCCCGAATTTTGATGACTACCATCATGACAGTCGAGTCCTCCATCTGGCTTCTCCCTGTTGAGTCTCAGGTGGTGCATTCATGGCTAGTCAGGTCAATGTACATGAGTTGATCTGGTCTATCATGATTTTCCATGATATTTCTAGGGCTAGGGTTGAGTCTGGTATGAGTCCTAGGTGTTTAGGCTCAGTTTTGGTCAGTCTGGGTCTTCGGGTCGGCTCTTCTATTGTAAGAGTCAACTCTGTTGGTTGGTACATCTCAGAACAGGTGATTGTGGACTGAATGGGTTGGCTTAGATGGATTCGAGTCGACTTAGATGCATAGTCAGAAAATCTACAGTCTGGAGGGGTTGGCTCGGATGGATTTGAGTCGACTCAAGGAAATCTACAGTCTGGATGGGTCGGCTCTGATGGATTCGGGTCAGCTCGGATGCACAGTCAGGAAACCTATTGTCTGGACGGGTCGGCTCGAATGGATTAGGCCTAGTTGACTCTAACATTTCGGGTCGGCTCGAATGATGGGTGAACTATTTTTTGAACGGTGCGAGCTGGGGGAGTTTTTGGGATCTCGGGCATGTGTGACCAAGGTATATATATATTGTATTCTCATAAGAGGATGTATGTAATGTAACGAACTTCTTGGAAGTGGAAATCCCTTTCTTCCATGAAAATTTCTCTATTTTCTTTTTTTTCTCTCTTCTCCCATTCGTGGTGTTCTTGATCTTCATAGACCTGAATCCTACCATGATCTTTAATGGAGATTACTGGTAGATGGTCATCCATAACCTGGTGATACGCTTTCGTGATTGCTTTGTTGATCTAGGCGTTCATTCTTGATCAGGAACAAGGCTATTCTTAAGGATTTGGTTTGTCAAATCTGGTTGGATTTGTAGCAGAATTCTCAACATTTGGTATCAAAGCTTGGTTTGTGGAAGGAAGATCTCAAAGGGTTGGAAGTAAAACTTCTTGCAGGTACGGTTTTCATATCTTTTGAATTCTTGATTATGGTAATGGCATCAAGTGGGTTCAAAGTAGATTTTGAGAAGTACGATGGCAAAGAAAACTTCACCCTATGGCAGCAAAGGGTTAAAGATTTGCTGGTTCAACAGAGAATCTACAAGGTCTTGGTTAAAGAAAGACCGGAAAAGATTAGTGTTGAAAAATGGGAAGAGTTAGAAGAGATTGCTTTCAGCACCATAAGGATGTGTTTGGCTGATCAGGTTTTACCTGGGGTGTGTTCAGAAACTATTGCAAAAGGTCTTTGGAGAAGACTGGAGAACACATACATGGGAAAGAACATGACAAACAAGCTATGGCTCAAGAAGCAATTATATAGCTTGAGAATGCTTGAAGGAGGAGACCTTGTTGCACATATTCAGAAGTTCAATCAGGTTTGTTTTGAGGTGATGAGTCTGGATATGAAGATAGACGAGGAGGAACATGCATTGTTGCTATTGTGTTCACTTCCTGATCGTATGATGGTCTCATAACAACTTTGATTTTTGGGAAGGAAACCCTAAACTATGAAGAAGTTGTTGGTGTGCTCAGATCCAATGAACAAAGGAAAATGATCTACAAAGGTAATCCTAGTTCAGAGGTTTTTGCTATGAATGAGAGGTAAGGAAGATCCAAGGAAAGAACTAGGGGAAAGTCCAAGGGCAGATCTCAGTCTCGGAACCACAAGAGCTTGAAATGCTACAAGTGTCGTCAGCTTGGGCATATCAGGAAGAATTATCCTCTTTGGAAGACAGAAAAGGAAAGAGCCAACACTAGTGGTGCTATGCTTTGGAAAGCAATGGAGGAGTAGTATTGGTTGTATCAGATAGATCAGTGGATTAGGAGAATACCTAGATTTTGGATTCTACATGCTCATACCACTATACCTTACATCAGGATTGGTTTTACACCTATGACAGGTCAGATGGAGGTAGTGTAAGTCTTGGTGATGATCACCCTTGTATGGTAGCTAGAGTAGGCACTATTAGGGTGAGGATGTATGATGGAGTGATAAGGACTCTATCTAATGTCAAACATGTACCAGAATTGAAAAAGAATTTGATTTCTTTGGGCTGCTTGGAAGAGTAGGGATATGCTTTTAGTTGCTAATCTAGTAGTGGATGTTTGAAAATTACCAAGGAAGCTTTGGTGATAATGAGAGGAAGAAGACTGAGCAATAATCTATATAGGATGGAAGGCTCGATGATAAGTGATAGTGCTGAAGTGCTTGCAGTTGCACAGGAGGAACAGTTGAAATATAAACTGTGGCACTATCGAATGGGTCATATGAGTGACCGAGGGCTCACAGAGTTAAGCAGAAGAGGAAACATCCCAGCTTTGAAAAAGGATGGAAATGACCTGTGTGAGCCGTGTATCTTTGGTAAACAGCATAGAGTTAAATTTGCTGTTTGTACCAAGCCAAGTGAAGGAGTGCTGGATTTGGTGCACTTGGATGTATGGGGACCGGCACCTATTTTATTCAGAGGTGGAGCAAGGTATTTTGTTACCTTTATTGATGACTTCTCTAGGAAACTGTGGGTGTATCTGATAAGGAAAAAATCAGATATGTTTGCTCAATTTAAAGCTTGGAAAGCTGAAGTAGAGAAGAAGATAAGAAGACATGTAAAGTGCCTTCGGACTGATAATGATGGGGAGTACTCTAGTACAAAGTTTAGGAGTTACTGTGAGGAAAATGATATCAAATGCCATTACACAGTAAAGATGACTCCATAGTAGAATGGTGTCACGAAAAAGCTGAACCGGACACTATTGGAGAGGGCAAGGAGTATGAGGCTGCAGTCATCACTGTCAAAAACTTTTTGGGGTGATGCTATTACTCAGGCATGTTTTCTCATAAATAGGTCCCCTCACTTCAAGTTGGATGGTGGACTTCTAGAAGAAGCTTGGAGTGGGAAGAAAGTGGAGCTTGGCCGCCTGAAAGTTTTTGGTTGCCCGACTTATGTTCATGTGGAGGCAATTGAAAGAAGCAAGCTGGATCCTAAGTCAAAGAAAATGATCTTTATAGGATATCCACAAGGAGTCAAAGGCTACCTACTATGGGATCCATAGTCTCAAAAATGCGGTGATCAGTAGGGATGTCATTTTTGATGAAAGGAGCATCTTGGTGAAACCGGGGACTGCAACTGGAAATGCAGTCAATAAGATGAACAGCAGTGAGAGCCCATCACAGGTGGAGGATAAGTCTTCAACATTAGCAAAAAATGGAGTTTCTATTGAGGTGGAGTTGGACAAGAAAGATTCTCCAGGAGTGAAGGGGAGGCAAGATGAATCAGTTGTTCAAAGGGAAGTGCAGGAGGAGCCACAAGCAGTAGACTTGCAGGACAGTGCAAGGGGAGTGGCATTACATAAGCCTCAACACAATCTGGAAGCCAGTTAGATATGGCATGGATGAAGCAATTTCATATGCTCTAATATATGTGAATGGAGATCCAGAAAGTTTTGTAGAGGCCATAGAAAGTCCTAATAAAGAGTCATAGATGCAAGGCATGATGGAAGAGATGGAATCTCTCAGGAGGAATCAGATATGGTAGCTAGTGGATCTACCTAGAGATGCTCATGTTATTGGCTCCAAATAGGTGTTCACTAAGAAATCATTACCTTCAGAGCAAGGTGGAGTAAGATACAAGGCAAGATTGGTAGCAAAGGGATACTCACAGAAGGAAGGAGTTGACTACACAAAAGTATTTTCTCCTGTGGTACGCCATACTTCAATTCAGGTGTTGTTGTCTTTGGTGGCAAAACATAATTTGGAATTGGAGCAGATGGATGTGAAAACAGCCTTTCTATATGGAAGACTAGAAGAAAAAATCTATATGAAGCAACCTGATGGCTTCATTGAGATTGGACAGGAGAACAAGGTATGTCTACTTCAGAGGTCATTGTATGGATTAAAACAATCACCTCATCAGTGGTATCACATATTTGATGCATTTATCTTGAGCCTTGGATTTCTTAGATGTGAACATGATCATTGTGTCTATGTGAAGGATGTGGATACTAAGGATGCTCTATATTTACTTCTGTATGTGGATGATATGTTGATAGCCAACAGAAGTATGATAGTTGTGAAAGGATTGAAGAGAGCATTATCTTAGGAATTTGAGATGAAGGACTTGGGATCATCTCAGAAAATCCTTGCAATGGAGATTTGCAGAGATAGGTGCAAAAGAATACTCCATTTGTCATAAGGTGGGTACAATAAAAAGGTACTCGAGAGATTTGGGATGGATAAGGCCAAACCTGTGGAAACACCATTACCAAGGCATTTTTCTCTCTCGAAAAAATAGTGCCCCCAAACAGAGGAGGAGAGAGAGTACATGGAAAGAGTTCCATATGCCAATGCAATGGGCAGTTTGATGTATGCTATGGTTTGTTGCAGGCCAGACATAGCATATGCTGTAAGCTAGGTGAGCAGGTACATGGCTAATCTTGGAAAGGAACACTGGAAGGCATTGAAGTGGATTTTGAGATATCTGCAATGGACTCAAAGACATGGACTGGATTTGGTGGGCAGCTTGAAGGACATGGATGGAATTCCATAGAATCATATGAGGATTCAGGTCTTTTGGAAGGGTTTGTTAATGCAAGATATGCAGATGATCATGATACAAGAAGGTCTACAATAGGTTATCTCTTCTGCATGTATGGTGGACCAGTTTCTTGGAGATCAACCCTTCAACCTATTATAGCTTTGTCTACAACAGAAGCAGAGTATATAGGGATTACTGAAGCTGTAAAGGAAGCACTATGGCTGAGAAGGCTAGTGTCTAAAATGGGGATGAAATAGTTTATGGTGGTCCTGCACAGTGATAGCCAAAGTGCCATACACTTGACACAGAATCCAGTCTATCATGCTAGGACTAAGCATATAGATGTGAGGTACCATAGAGTCAGGGAGCTAGTGGAGGAAGGAGAAGTGGCGCTGGTGAAGGTCCATACAATTGAGAACCAAGCGGATGCACTTACGAAGGCTCTACCAAGGGATAGCTTCTACTCTTGTATATGCTTAATGAGTTTGAGGAGTCTAGAATATGTAGCCTTGAAGCACCAAGGTGGAGATTGTTGAGTCTCAGGTGGTGCATTCATGGCTAATCAGGTCAATGTACATGAGTTGATCTGGTCTATCATGGTTTTTCATGATATGTCTAAGGCTAGGGTTGAGTCCGGTATGAGTCCTAGGTGTTTAGGCTCAGTTTTGGTCAGTTTGGGTCTTCGGGTTGGCTCTTCTATTGTAAAAGTCGACTATGTTGGTTGGCATGCCTCAGAACAGGTGATTGTGACTGGATGGGTCAGCTCGGATGGATTCGAGTTAGCTCGGATGCATAGTCAAAAAATCTGCAGTCTTGACGGGTCGGCTTAGATGGACTCGAGTCAGCTCAGATGCACAATCAGGAAATCTGTAGTCTGGACAGGTCGGCTCGATGGATTCGGGTCTGCTTGGATGCACAGTCAGGAAACCTGTTGTCTGGATTGGTCGGCTCAGATGGATTAGAGTCGACTCGGATGCAAGGCCTAGTCGACTCTAATGTTTCGGGTCAGCTCGAATGACGGGTGAACTGTTTTTTGAACGGTGCCAGCTGGGAGAGTTTTTGGATCTCAGGCATGTGTGACCGAGGTATATATATTATATTCTCGTAAGAGGATGTATGTGGTGTAACGAACTTCTTGGAAGTGGAAATCCCTTTCTCCCATAAAAATTCCTCTATTTCTTTTTTCTTCTCTCTTCTCCCATTTGTGGTGTTCTTGATCTTCATAGACCTGAATCCTACCATGATCTTCAATGGAGATTACTGGAAGATGGTCATCCACAACCTGGTGATACGCTTTTGCGATTGCTTTGTTGATCTAGGCGTTCGTTCTTGATCAGGAACAAGGCTGTTCTTGAGGATTTGGTTTGTCAAATCTGGTTGGATTTGTAGCAGAATTCTTAACACTCCCACCCTCCCCAAAAGCCATTGATATTGTTTATTTGTTTCTGTGAAGACGTTACAAATTGCAATGGGGTAAAAGATATCCAATGTTTGCTGTCTGCAAAAATAAGAGTTGAAAATTGAAATGTTGAATCAAGGAACCAAAAATCATATATTTGAATATTTCAGTAAACCTCATTATGGAAGATGAGAGAGGTGGTGTGTTGATGGTGAGCATAAAGAAAGAAATGAAGCTTGATTTTGAATATACTCATATCCATGAGTATACAGCACAAATTCACGGTTCATGCCTTCAGGGATGTAATATATTAATATACAGTAACTACAGTTCCATAAGATTAATAATTTTTGTTAGTAAATTTTATAGTTTTAGATTTAATTATTTAAAATTTATTATCTTTTATTTCATTAGATTTTAAATAAAGTGCTGATCATATTAATTTATTTAAATTATTGGATTATAGGAAAATATGGAGTCAGTGAATACTACTATTAATAATTTGGATGATGATGAAGTTACTGAGAATCTTCCTTTTAAAAAAACTAGAAGAGAAACATCAAATGTTTGGAAATATTTCTCAAAAATTGGTAAAGATAAGAAAGAGATTGAAAGGGCAGCTTGCAATCATTGTAAAAAAGAATATACAGTTGGTACCAATCCAAAAACTCGCATCAATTATGGGACTTTACATTTAAGTCATCACATTTTAAGCTGTAAAGAAATTACATATCAAGATGTGGGTCAAATGCTCATTGATCAAGATGGAAAAATGAGATCAAGAAAGATAAATCAAAAGGTTCATCGACAAATACTAGCAGAAGCTATAATTCAACATGATTTGCCTTTTTCTTTTGTTGAATATGAGAAGATTAGAGCTTAGGCAAGTTACTTAAATTCAGATGTAGTGATGCATTCTAGAAATATTGTTGTTTCTGATATAAAAAAAAGTCTAGATCAAAGAAAAGGAGAAACTTAAACAAGTTATGGCCAAGATTCCTAATAGAATATGTTTCACTTCTGATGTATGGACATCATCTACTACAGAGAGTTATATTTATTTAACTGCCCACTTTGTTGATGAAAATTGGAAATTATGTAGTAAAATTCTCAACTTTTGTCGTATGAAACCTCCACACACCGGAGCTAAATTTGAAGCAACTATATTTGATTGTTTGAAATAATGGGGAATAGATAAAAAGGTCTTTTCTCTTACCTTGGATAATTCTTCTGCTAATGACAGTATGCAAGATATTTTGAAAAACCATCTCTGTTTGCAAAATGGTTTGTTGTGTGATGGTGAGTTTTTTCATGTGCGGTGTTCTGCTCATATATTGAATCTGATTGTTCAAGAGGGCTTAAAAGTGGCCAATGAAGTATTAGTTAAAATCAGAGAAAGTGTTAAGTATGTAAGGGGATCAGATAGGAGGATGGTTAAATTTCAAGAATGTGTTCAGTAAGCTAGCATTGATACAAAGATTGGTTTAAGGTTGGATGTGTTAACTAGATGGAATTCAACACATTTGATGCTTGAAAGTGCAATCCAATATCAAAGAGCCTTTGATATTCTACAGGTAATTGATAGAAATTATAAATATTGTCCAACAGATGAAGAGTGGAGAAGAGGAGACAATGTATGTGAATTCTTGGAACCATTCTATGAGACAACAAACATGATTTCAGGTTCATCTTACCCAACTGCCAACTTATATTTCATGCAAGTTTGGAAAATTGAATGTATGCTGAATGAAAACTTGTACAATGATGATGAAATAATAAGGGAGATGGCTACTAGGATGAAAGGGAAGTTTGACAAATATTGGAAGGATTATAGTATAGTGCTTGCTTTTGGAGCTATTCTTAACCCACGAATGAAGATTAATTTCTTAAGATTTTGTTACACAAAGCTTGACCCTTCAACTTTCCAAGAGAAGATAAAAATTGTGAAGGAGAAATTAGATAAACTTTTTGGAGAATATGCAAGCAACTTCAATGTACCAAGTACTTCTCCATCATCTAACGAGTCCATCTTGTTGCATGAGCCAAGTGGAAATGGAAGTAAACACAAGAGATCAAGAATCTTCAATGTAAGTTTTATATTTTTTAGAAATATTAACCTTTTAATTTTTTTAGTTATATGTTCATTATTATATCTTATTTCTTTCACTTATACTTTGTCCATTTGTTTAAAATATTGCAAGAGTTTAAAATGTTTCAAAATGAAAATGTTACTTACATTGGTAAGAGTGAATTGGATATTTATTTGGATGAAACAAAACTTGATTATGACCACTATGATGATTTGGATGTTCTCAATTGTTGAAAGACTAATGCAAAATGATTTCCTACTCTCTCTGTTATGGCATGTGATATATTGAGCATTCCAATTACTACAGCGGCATCAGAATCTACTTTTAGTATTGGTGGTCGTGTTCTTACTAAATATAGAAGTTCTACCCTTCCTGAAAATATCTAAATTCTAATTTGCACTCGAAATTGGTTGCATGGCTTTATTCCAAATCATGATGGTAATGTTTCTTTTATATTTATTGTATATACTTTATAATTTTAGTTCATTAATTTATTTTTAGAATTAATTGTTTAATTAATTTTTAATTGATTGTAAATATTAATTGAAGATGATAATGGTGCTTGCCTCGTGACATCAACAGTGGATTCAAATATGCTCCAAGAAGATGAATTTTTGGAGGAATAATTTATTTAATTTGATGTTTTTTGAGTTTGATGAATATGAATTTGTAGAAGAATAGTTTGTTTGACTTGATGTTGTTTTTTGAGTTTGATATACTATGGTCTATGGATGATATATTTGCTTTATGTTGATCTAACTCTGATGTATGCTTGCATTATAGTATTATGGAAAGGGTTTATATGAAACACAAGGTAATCCTCATCATCATCATATTCACATACTTTGAACACTTTGAACTCTTTGACTTGTTCTTGTTGGTTGAAGATGCCAATGGTGACAATCTTGAACTAGAGTTGCTAAGATGGCTCCTTTTCAATCTGGTGAGTGTCTTCTGCCTTTATATCAAAATCCTTATTGCTAATATAAAAATATTCACATTCCCATCTGTATTATGTATTGCCTACAGAGCCACATGCATCCTCTTCAATCTGGTGAGTGTCTGAATGATTCATTTTGCTGCTAGTGAATATCCACTTTGAATTTTTTATTATATTAGTGATGTGGCACGATCGCTGACATGGAGTAGCTGTCAGACACCATGTCAGATACTCTACTCGGGCTCCTTCGCCGGGCTGAGCTCCCTCAGTGTAAGGGGGCAACCCGCCGAAGTTGAGCTCCATCCTCCGCCATGTCGGGCCCGCGAGCCCGGGATGCTTAGGCCAAAGCCGAGCGACATTCGCCAGATCGAGCCCTCTGGTCTGGAGTTGAGCTCAGCCCTCCTCCGTCATGCGGAGTCTCTCTGAGGTTGAGCCCTCTAAGCCGAAGCTGCACTCTGCCCTCCGCCAAATCGAGCCCCTTGAGATCGAGCCCTGTGGCCGGAGTCGAGCTCAGCCCTCCTCCGCCACGTGGAGTCTCTCCAAGGTCGAGCCTTCTGAGCTGGAGCTGCGCTCTGTCCTCCGCCAGATCGAGCCCATCGAGATCGAGCCCTGTGGTCCGGAGTTGAGCTCAGCCCTCCTCCACCACGTGGAGTCTCTTCAAGGTCGAGCCCTCTAAGCCGGAGCTATGCTCTGCCCTCCACCAGATCGGGCCCCTCGAGATCGAGCCCTATGGTTCGGAGTCGAGCTCAGCCCTCCTCCACCACGTGGAGTCTCTCCGAGGTCGAGCTCTCTGAGCTGAAGCCGTGCTCTGCCCTCCGCCAGATCAAGCCCTATTTTTCCTGCTCAGCCCTAGCTCGAGCAAAGACACTGGTGAATAGAGAAACGGCGCCGCCACCCTAGGACACCGGCGAGCCACCCGAGGATCGCAGCAAGATGCCCACCAAGCCGCAATAACTATCCGCGGCTCCCACTTGCACCAGAAAGGGGAGGAGCCCTCCGATCAAGGTGCCATGCTTTTCACCAACCACCTAAACCACCCAGAAGAGGGAGTCAACCAGGAGATTTGAATCCCGGGGGCGGTGGCCCCTCGATCGAGGCGCTGCCAGGCTTCCTGGAACAGGGTGACAAGGAGGAATGCCAAAACACATAACAGCTTCCCTTAGCACGAATCCAGAAAGACGTCCCGTCCATGGCATGGGACACCACCGCACGTGCTTGCCAGCCCAGCAAAGGTCTCGAGGCAGGCACCCAACAGTCACCTTGGCTACAAAGAACGTTCAACACCCCCGAAGGGGGGAGGTATGCAAATGCAAAGGCAAACAAACACAAGTGCAAGCTCAACTGGAGGGCAAAGCACCACCAGAAAACCCAGGCAAGGGAAGGAGAAAAGGCCACCTAGAGAATCCCTCTAGCTCGGTCACCATTCTCCAGACACACTTGCACCCCACTCTCACACTACTCACTCCTCCTAGTATGGAGTCCATCAAGAGGGGCTCGACCAGGAGGAAATATTCCCCTGGATCATCACTGACTTGACCGTTGGAGTGCCCCCACCGGAATCCCCGGCCCGGGTCACTAACCCATGTTTTGCAGGTCCAGAACCACAGGACCACCAACCAGCAGAAGGAGCACACTCCGACATCGATAGCAGCTATAGACCACGACGATCTTGGTGGCAACAAATTGGCACACCAGGTAAGGGGAGAGAAGCGATCTCTGATCCACCTTTAACCCCCCTACAAGCATCTGACAAAAGGATGGTGATGACAAGGGCGAGAGAGGTCTCCACCAGTCGTGCAGGAGACTCCCCCTCCCGGGAAAACCCACGCGACCCAGATGTGGAGCCATCCGCTCCAGTTCAACCACCTCCACCAAAATCCCAGTTGGCCGCACTCACCCAACAGATGCAGATCATTGCCACAGTAGTGCACCAGCTTCAACATCAGCACCAGTCCTTGGCCACTCACCAGTAGCTAGGGACCCCCGCGGCACATGCCGCAGCTGATGGGACATCAACAAGAAAAAAATATTTTTCAACTAATTCTCTTGATAGTTTTTGCAGCTAAATAGTGTACTTAGGATTAATGAGAACCTTGGAATGAAGCCCACCAAACCCTTGAAGACAAAGACCAATTCATGAGACAACTCATTAAAAAAGGCCACCAGTCCCTTGAGTCGACTCAATCCAGATCAAGACCAACTTCAAGCATAACCAAGTCAAAGCCCAAGCAAGTCAAGATACCACCTTTTGAAGCCCATGATGCCACCTCTTAAAAGCCCATTTTATTCTTCACATGGGACATATTTTTGGGGAGACATGAGAAACAACACATCAAGCATTTTGAGAGGAAGCATGGGACCACTCCTCACTCACCCAACAACCCCCCAACCAACTTGCCATGTGGGATGCCATAACACATGATACCTAGGGCTCCACATCAGTAATTAGAAGCCATGTCAAAGCCACCTAGGTGCCACATAGCAAGTTGTTACAACCTCTTACCTAGAAGTTGTTTCTTATTGCAACTATGTAACCAAAGGAGTTGGATTTAACTAGAAATGGTTAGCTAACCTAACTCCACCTCCCCTCCTCATTTTGGATGACCCCTAAGGCTATAAATAGGGTCCAAGGCTCCCCTTGTAAGGCATTCCATGTATAAAATATTTTGAGAATTATTGAAGGTTTTTTTCTTGTTGAGTTCTATCTTGAGTTCTTCTTGTATGGAGTGATTTAGTCCTTTAAGTTGGAATGTTTAAATTCATGTTTGAGAAGGGAGTGAGAGGTCTTTGAGTGCTTGAAAGGTGGAGTGCTCCTTTCTTGACCCAAGATCCAAGCATCATTCCTTGAAGGTGCCAGTTTCTACTTTCTTGTTTTCCCTTTCTTCTTCTTCTTGTTTCCATTTCAATTTTGAATTCTCCTTCCATGCCTAATCTTTGATTTGATGCAGGTTTTCTCTGATTTTTCAAGTCCAAGATGAAGGTCTCCAAGCCAAGGATCATGGCCAAGGTGAGTCCTAAAGGTAGGGAGTGCTAGTCTTATAGTTTAGATCTCAATCCTTGAGTGAAGAGAGCTCCTTCTTCCACCAAATAATTAGCCATCATTGTTGGTAGGAAAACTTTTCCTAAGCTTCATTAGATTTGATCATTTGAAGGTTAACTTACCCTAGTAGTGATGGTTTCCTTGCCATGAAGATCCTAATCTCTATTTTGAACTAGATCTACATTTCGGGTATTGTAATTTAGATCAACTAGTCTCCTTATGAAGATTCTTTTATTGGATTAATTTAGACTATTTATTTGATAATTAATTACTCAAGTTTACTTGCTGGTTAGCTTTCTAAAACTCTCCATTTATCATTTTATTTTCATCCCCCATCAATTTTTGGTATCATGATGGGACATCAACAAGAAAAAAATATTTTTCAAATAATTCTCTTGATATTTTTTATAGCTAAATAGTGTAATTAAGATTAATGAGAACCTTGGAATGAAGCCCACCAAATCCTTGAAGACAAAGACCAATTCATGAGCCGACTCATGAAAAAAGGCCACCAGTCTCTTGAGTCGACTCAATCCAGATCAAGACCAACTTCAAGCATGACCAAGTCAAAGCCCAAGCAAGTCAAGATACCACCTTTTGAAATCCATGATGTCACCTCTTAGAAGCCTATTTTATTCTTCACATGGGACACATTTTTTGGGAGATATGAGAAACAACACATCAAGCATTTTGAGAGGAAGCATGGGACCACTCACTCACCCAACAACCCCCCAACCAACTTGTCATGTGGGATGCCATATCACATGACACCTAGGGCTCCACATCAGCAATTAGAAGCCATGTCAAAGCCACCTATGTGCCACATAGCAAGTTGTTACAACCTCTTACCTAGAAGTTGTTTCTTGTTGCAACTATGTAACCAAAGGAGTTGGATTTAACTATAAATGGTTAGCTAACCTAACTCTACCTCCGCTCCTCACTTTGGATGATCCCTAAGGCTATAAATAGGGTCCAAGGCTCCCCTTGTAAGTCATTCCATGTATAAAATATTTTTAGAATTAATGAAGGTTTTTTTCTTGTTGAGTTCTATCTTGAGTTCTTCTTGTATGGAGTGATTTAGTTCTTCTACTTGGAGGGATCTAGTCCTTTAAGCTGGAATATTTAAATTCATGTTTGAGAAGGGAGTGAGAGGTCCTTTGAGTGCTTGAAAGGTAGAGTGCTCCTTGCTTGACCCAAGATCCAAGCATCATTCCTTGAAGGCACCGGTTTCTACTTCCTTGTTTACCCTTTCTTCTTCTTCTTGTTTCCATTCTAATTTTGAATTCTCCTTCCATGCCTAACCTCTGATTTGATGCAGGTTTTCTCTGGTTTTCCAAGTCCAAGATGAAGGTCTCCAAGCCAAGGATCATGGCCAAGGTGAGTCCTAAAGGTAGGGAGTGATAGTCTTATGGTTTAGACCTCAATCCTTGAGTGAAGAGAGCTCCTTCTTCCACCAAATAATTAGCTATCATTATTGGTAGGAAAACTCTTCCTAAGCTTCATTAGATCTGATCATTTGAAGGTTAACTTGCCCTAGTAGTGATGGTTTCCTTGCCATGAAGATCATAATCTCTATTTTGAACTAGATCTACATTTCGGGTATTGTAATTTAGATCAACTAGTCTCCTTATGAAGATTCTTTTCTTGGATTAATTTAGATCATTTATTTGATAATTAATTGCTCGAGTTAACTTGCTGGTTAGCTTTCTAAAACTCTCCATTCATCATTTTATTTTTGTCCCCCATCAGCAGGCCCCCACGACAGCTTGCGTTCCTTCCAAGGAAGGCCTTCGCAGTCACGGGCCATCACTAAAACTGGGGTAACCATCAAACTCCGACAAAAAGACAACGAGCTGGGTATACTGATAGGGAGAGCCGCTCACCAAATCTCGAGCAGGTGGCATCCAAGCCCCGTCGAGGTAGAAAGGGCAAAACCCCCCGCCATGAGCACCAGGCACCCATGTCACCTTCTCCGTCTCCTTCGATGGAGGGGTCTACTGATGAATCCATCAGGTGCATGGCAGAAAAGAGCCTGGAGGAGCATGACCGTAAGCTGGCAAAATTATCCTACCAGTTTGCCAATCTGCCGGGCTCCACCAACGAGCCAACGGGCTACGACACCAATCCCCCGTTCTCCCAGGAAATCTAAGAGGAGCCGATCCCAGGTCGGTTCCATATGCCGCAGGTGGATCCTTACGATGGGATCATCGACCCCCTAGACCACCTGGAAAGCTACCAGGCCCTCATGAGGGTCCAGGGGGCCACCGACGCACTCCTGTGCATCACCTTTCCTACTACTCTCTGGAAGGCAGCTCGGGTGTGGTTCACCCGTTCGGAGCCGAAGAGCATTAATTCCTTCGCCCAGCTGGGGCAGAAGTTTGTGGCCCACTTCGATGCCTGTCAAAAGATGCCACGGGAGGCAAACAGCCTCTTCTCCATCAGGCAGCAGGATCGTGAGCCACTATGGGACTACGTGGCTTACTTCAAGGTTGCCGCATTGGAGATCTACAATCTTGAGGAGCCGGTTGCCATGCTGGATCTGAAGTAAGGGCTCAGGACCTCCTGCCTGACCTACGCGCTCAACAAGAAGCCCCCGAGGACCTACTCCGAGCTCCTCCTCTAGGCCCAGAAGTACATCCACGCCGAGGAGGTGGATCGTACGAGGTGGGAGCTCGACGGGAAGCCGCTGAGGAAGCCAACCCCCGCTGAGACATCTAGGGTGCGGAAGCCGGAACCCCCGGCTCGGAGCTCCCGGTAAGGATCGAGGCCGAGAGGTGCTCCCATTCCTAATGAGAGTTACACCCCCCTCCTCATCCCGAGGATGAAGATCCTCATGGAGATCGAAGGTGAGACCTACCTACGGCGTCCACCTTCGATGAAGCCATCCTCTGGCCGTGACAAAACAAAGTACTGCCGCTTCCACCATGACCACGACCATGACACCGAGGAATGCCACAACCTCAAGTAAAAAATCGAATAGCTCATCAAGAGGGGCTACCTCAGAAGGTTTGTGGGGGGCAAACCTCGAGTAGAACCCTAGGCGCTTGTTGCTCTCCCGTCGATTCTAGCAGTCGACAACCGTCTTACCGAGAAGCCGGTGGGGATGATACACTAGAAGGCCGAGCATGCCACCAAGAAGGCCCAAGGGGCAGGGCATTCTGAAAATGTACTCCTCTTTATAAGGGAAGGGGAAGACGGGGGTAAAAATATAAATAATGATGCCATGGTCGTCGAGATGATGATCGCGAAGCATCCTGTAAAATGCATCATGGTTGATAGTGGAAGCTCCATAGATATGCTTTTCTATGATGCTTTTTCCAGGATGAATCTTTCTCATGCTCAACTTAAACCTGTACACACACCCCTTGTTGGTTTCACCGGTGATTCTATAAGGGTGGAGGGAGAAGTTACTCTCCCAGTCACTACCGAGATCCCACCTTGGCAGAGCACCATCATGATAACTTTCATGGTTGTCAGGCTTCCTTCAACCTACAACATGATTCTGGGCTGACCCAGACTCAACCTGCTTGATACCGTTGTCTCCACCAAGAGGCTACTTGTATAGTTCCCAACTCCTTATGATGTTAGGAAAATAAGGGGAGCACCCCAGCCGGTGCAGCACTGCTTCCAAACATTCCTGGGGCCAAGGCCCCCGAGGGTGACCCCAAGGCGAACGACCTCGATCAAAGAGTTCAAGATCTCAGGGGAGACCCGGTCGAGCGTTTGCTCTCTTACCCACTCGGGAACGATCCTTGGAAGATGGTGGAGATTGGAGCTCAGCTACCTGAGGAGGAGAGGGCTCAGCTGTTGGAGTTCCTGCAGACAAACGCAGACGTGTTCACCTGGATAGCGGCAGACATGCCAGGTATTCTCCCTGACATCATCACCAATAAGTTAAGCATTGACCCGAAGCATAGACCAGTTTGGCATAAGAAGAGGAGCTTCGCCTCAGAGAGACATGCGGCTATCAACGAGGAGGTGGACAAACTACTCACTGCCGGTTTCATTCGGGAGGTGCAATATCCGAGCTAGCTGGCGATCGTGGTGATGGTGAAAAAGAACAATAGCAAATGGAGGATCTGTGTAGATTACACCAACCTCAACAAGGCATGCCCGAAGGATAGCTTCCTTTTATCGAAGATAGATCAGCTGGTGGATGCCACTTCGGGACATAGGCTGCTCTCCTTCATGGATGCATATTCCGGATACAATCAGATCTAGATGCACCCTGAGGACGAGGAGCATAACGCCTTCGTCACCGACCAGGGGACATACTGCTACAGGATGATACCCTTTGGTCTGAAGAATGCTGGTTCCATGTAACAGTGCCTGGTTAATAAGGTCTTCAAAGACCAGATTGGCCGAAACATGTAGGTGTACATGGATGACATGCTTGTCATGAGCAAGCCAAGCTCAGATCACATTGTCGACCTTGCCGAAGCCTTCTACAACCTTTGGCAACACCAGATGAAGCTAAACCCGGTGAAGTGCACCTTCGGAATGGCAGTAGAAAAATTCCTCGGCTTCATGGTCACTCAGAGGGGCATTGAAGCAAACCCGGAGAAGGTCCAGGCGATCGTCGACATGGAGCACCCGACATCCAAGAAGCAGGTCCAGTGCCTAACGGGGCGTATTGCCGCCCTGAGCCGGTTCATCTCGAAGTTGGCCGACCACTGCCTTCCCTTCTTCAAGGTGCTACACAAGATACATGACTTCACCTGGACGGAGGAATGCAGGGCGGCCTTCCAGGAGCTGAAGGAGTTCTTGGCTTCTCCTCCACTACTTTCCAGGCCGGAAGAAGGGGAGGAATTTCTACTCTATTTGGTGATTACACCTGGAGTCATCAGCTCGGTCCTCATCCGTGCAGATGAGGACGGATCCCAGAAGCCAGTGTACTACACCATCAAAATCCTCCGTGATGCGGAGATTAGGTATACTCGCTCCGAGAAACTCATTTTTGCACTAATAATGTCTGCTAAGCGCCTCGGGCCCTATTTCCAAGCACAACTGATCGCGGTCATGATGGACCAGCCGCTGAGGGCCATACTTAGCCACCCTGAAACCTCCGGGAGACTGGCGAAGTGGTCCCTACTCCTCAGCGAGTTCGATATAGCGTATTGGCTGAGGTCTTTGCAAAAGGCCCAAGTCCTAGCCGACTTCATGGTCAAATGCACCAGGCTCGCGGAGGAGCCAGAGCAGATAATAACGGAGCTCCAAACGGAGCCCGGACCAGAGGAGGATCCTTGGATCGTCCATATGGATGATGCATCCAACTCCGACGGGAACAGAGCAGGCCTCATCCTCGCCAACAATGATGGGGTGGTGACGGAGTATGCTCTCTGCTTCAAGTTCACCGCGATGAATAACCAGGTGGAGTATGAGGTGCTCCTCGCGGGTCTAAAAGTTTCCCGTGAGCTGGGCGTGAAGAACTTGAAAGTCTTTACCGACTCCCAACCGGTTACCGGGCAAGTCTCCAGGGAATATGAGACCAGAGACCCCCAGATGATGAAGTACCTGGATCAATTTCGCTCCAGCATGGCAGGCTTCTGACGCTTTACCATCTCCCATGTCCCCTGAGGGGAGAACGTGCATGCGGATGCACTGTTGAGGCTCGCGACCCTTTTGGACTAATCATTAGGCTGTGCCTACATTGAGTACCTCAAGAATCCAA
This sequence comes from Areca catechu, assembly GCA_021397845.1. Taxonomy (NCBI): domain Eukaryota; kingdom Viridiplantae; phylum Streptophyta; class Magnoliopsida; order Arecales; family Arecaceae; genus Areca; species Areca catechu. The sequence continues at coordinate 96,385,015 of CM038052.1, read as the reverse complement.
GCTATGAAGGCCCAGAGGAGGTACACCAAGTCACCCCCGAGCCGAGCTAGATGGATAGGTACATCAGATACATCACTGATGGCACCTTGCTAGAGAACCACGTGGAAGCGGGCCTCATCAAGAAGAAGGCCTCCCGGTTCATTCTGATAGAAGGCCAACTCTACCGCCAGTCTCATTCCTACCCGCTCCTAAAATGCCTCAGGCCTGTAGAGGCAACCTTCATGCTCCAGGAGATCCACGAAGGCCTCTGTGGGAACCATGTGGGAGGGAGAACATTGGCTTATAAAGTGCTTCGCCAGGGATACTTCTGGGAGACCATGAGGGAGGACGCAACTAACTTCGTCAGAAAGTACGACAAATGCCAGTGCCATGCCCACATACAACGCCAACCGGCAGTGCGTCGATCACCCAGCTCTCATCTCCTTGGCCCTTTGCTCAATGGGGAATGGACATCCTAAGACCATTTCCTCCTGTATCTGGATAGCGAAGATTCCTACTAGTGGCGATCGACTACTTCACCAAGTGAGTCGAAGCAGAACCGCTAGCTCAGATCACCAAAGCCAATGTCCGCCAATTCTTCTAGAAGTCCATTATCTACCATTTTGGGCTCCCTCACTACATCATCACCAATAATGGGCGGCAATTCGATAACCAGGAGTTCGAAGGGTTCTGCACGGAGCATGGCATTCAACCCACTTCACCTCGGTATCTCATCCCCAGATAAATGGGGAGGCCGAGGTGACCAATTGGACCATCCTCTAAGGGCTCAGAACCAGGTTGGATTAAGCCAAAGGTAGATGGGCGGAAGAACTTCTGAGCATCCTGTGGGCCTACCACACAATGCCTAGGATGGCGACTAATGAGATGCCCTTCAGCCTTGTCTTCGGATCCGAGGCCGTCATTCTGGTTGAGCTCGGCGTGCCCACACTATGAGTGTAGCAATATGATGAAGCACAGAACTCGGCACATCTCCTACTCAACATAGACCTCCTCAAAGAATCAAGGGGCAAAGCCTGGCTCCGGATGGTGGAATACCGGCAATGAGTGGCCCGGTACTACAATGCACAGGTGAGGCCGAAGGTCTTCAGACCCGGAGATTTGGTGCTGCGCCGAGCCGAAGTGTCTCAGCCTCGGGAGTGCGGCAAACTCTCGCCTAACTGGGAAGGCCCCTATAAGGTGGCCGAGGTCCTCTCACATGGGGCCTACTACCTCGAGGATCTCGACGGCGTCAGGTTCCCTCGAACGTGGAATGCCTAAAATCTGAGAAGATACTATCAATAATATAAGGTTTTCTTCCAGTAATAATAAAGATTTTCTTTTGTATAAATAGCTATCTGCCTTGCAGAAAAATCTCCAAGATGTCTTTGAGCCCAGCTCCGAGACACCAACAACTCCGGAGCCCAGCTCTCTGGCCAAGATGTCTTCGAGCCCAGTTCCAAGACACCAACAACTCCGGAGCCCAACTCTCCGACCAAGATGTCTTCGAGCCCAGCTCCAAGATAACAATAACTCTGGAGCCTAGCCCTCCGGCCAAGATGTCTTCGAGCCCAGCTCTTCGGCCAAGATGTCTTCTAGCCCAGCTCCAAGACAACAACAACTTTGGAGCCTAGCCCTCCAGCAAAGATGTCTTCGAGCCCAACTCCAAGACACCAACAACTCCGGAGCCTAGCCCTCCGGCCAAGATGCCTTCGAGCCCAGCTCCAAGACACCAACAACTCCGGAGCCCAGCCCTCCGGCCAAGATGCCTTCGAGCCTAGCTCCAAGATACCAACAACTCCAGAGCCCAGCTCTCCGGCCAAGATGTCTTCGAGCCCAGCTCCAAGACACCAACAACTCCGGAGCCCAGCTCTCCAGCCAAGATGTCTTCGAGCCTAGCTCCGAGACACCATCAACCCCGGAGCCCGACTCTTCAGCCAAGAAGTCTTCGAGCCCAGCTCCAAGACACCATCAACTCTTGGACCGGGGCCCAGCCCTCCAGCCAAGAAGTCTTCGAGCCTAACTCCAAGACACCAAGACCTGAGCCCAGCTCTCAGGAGAATAAGACCCAGGTCCCAGCTCTCCGGATGGCAAGTCTTCAAGCCTAGCTCCAAGACAAGACCTGAGCCCAGCTCTCAAGCAACCCTTGGACCGGGGCCCAGCTCTCCGGCCAAGAAGGTCTTCGAGCCTAGCTCCAAGACACCAAGACCTGAGCCCAGCTCTCAGGCAACTCTTGGATTGGGGCCCAGCTCTCCAGCCAAGAAGTCTTCGAGCCTAGCTCCAAGACACCAAGACCTGAGCCCAGCTCTCGAGCAACCTGGACCGGGGCCCAGCTCTCTGGCCAGCAAATCTTGGAGCCCAGCTACTCCCAAACTGCCAAAGTCCTGAGCTCACCTCACCAACACTGGAGCTTGAAGATCAAGCCCCAGACAAGACAGAACTTTTCTCTCTTATCTCACTACAAACTCCAAAAAAAAAAATATAGAAAAGAAGAAGAAAGAAAGAAAAGAAGGAAAAGAGAGAAGAGAGAAGAGTCAAAGTGATGCTCGAGGACAGATGGCGAGAAAATTTTTACTTCATTAACAGAAGGTGTTTACAAGCATCTTTGGGCCCTTGACATGTCGGGCGACCCAGATCAAATACAAAAATAGATGGAAGGATACTCCGCTCTGGCCGGCCCCTTAGCAGGGCCGTGAGGCTGTGAGGTCTCATTCTAGGGGACCTCCGATTGGGCAGCTCCCACCTCAAGTGACCCAGCTCCGGCTTCGGCTGACGGAGAAGCTTCGGGAGCAGCCGCTCCCTCGACAATCACCTCCGGGCCCGACTCCATGTCCAACGCTTGAGGGTAACTGAGGCGGCTGCGGCCCTCATCAGGAACGAACCCCTCAATTCGGCCATGCAGGTACATGAAGCCTTTGAAAAAGAAGTCCGACACCGTTTGATGAATCTCGGTGATGAACTCCTCCGAGGCTCTGTACCTAGCCACTGCCTCTTCAGCACCCTTCCTTGCCTCGGTGGCTTCCCCCCTGGCCGCCTCCACCAACTTGGCCAACTACTCTACCACCCTCTCAGTTGCGGCCAACTTCTCCTTCATCGCCGCCAGTTCGGTCTGAAGAGATCGAGCAATCTCCCTCTACCAGACTGCCTCAGCGTTGAACAGTCCCAGCCTCCTCTCAACATCAGCAAGCTCCTCGGCCTTCTTCTTCGAATGGCCCCGCTCCTAGTTGAGGCCCTCCTAGAGCTCCTTTACTCGTCCCTCAGAGTCGGCGAGCTTCTCCTCGAGGTCCTTGACCTTCTGACCGAGTACCCCATTCACGTCGATCTTCTCCTTCAGGTTAGCCTTCAGTGACTCGACCTCAACTGCCTGTTGCTAGTCATCCTTCTGACAGTTCTGGAAGCAGTCCTTTATGAAGAGGGCCTCGGCACCGAGCTGCATCATGCAAAAGGTTAGTAAATAAAAAAGAAAAAAAGAGAGAGAGAAAAGAAAAAGAAAGAAGTAAAAGGGATGGGATTGCTCACCGAGAAGAGCTTAGGAAAGATGTTGCCAATCACATCCCCCAATCGCTGACCTGCCATCCCCTACCGGTCGCATGCCTGGATTGAGAAATCCATCATGCGCTCGGCCAGTATGTTGTTCCGGAGCAGAGAGCTCTCTGGTCCCAGCTTGAACGGAAGTCGGCGCCGCGCCTCCTCCCTCCTGCTCTCCTCGGGAGTAGGGTCGCACACTCCACCAGTAGAGGAGCCCCTAGGAGCAGGCTGTGGGCCCAGCACCTTCTCAGGCGGTGCCTCAATCACAGGCCCAGTCCCAGCTCGAACCTCCCCCTCAACCTCAGTTTTAGCCGGGCTCGAGGAGCTAGGGGACACAACGGCGGCTGTAGCTATAGCCTTGGCCCGGACAACCACTTCAGGCTCCGGGGTAAGGGCTGTTTCCTGTTGCCTGGTTGTCTCAGGAACCTTCCAGACTGCCCGCTGATTTGGCCCTGGCACCGTGGATGTCACCCTCTCTACTGGTGCAAGGGTAGCTTCGGCCTCCCTCCTACTCGGGGTGACCGGCTCTACGGGAGCGGCCACCGACGTGCTCTCGCCCTGGGCCCGTCTCGGCGGAGGCTTTTCGGCCAGCCCGGTTGGTGGCCTCTTCCTGGTGATCGCCAACAGGTTGCTCTCAATGAAGATCATTCCTATACACAGATCACACAATGGTTAAAGCTCAGAAGGGTCAGTATGAAAGCATAGAGGAAAGAAAGACCTGAGCCAGACTCACCCAACCCTCTCATTGGGTTGACCCTGGCATCGAAAAGGTTTTGCACTAACAGCAGGATCTCGAGGGAAGGAATCTAGGCAATGCGGAGCTACTCATAGTCATCTTGGTCAGCCGCATCGACCGTAGAGATTCGGTTGGGAGACTGATCTGAATCACTCCAGACCCAATCAACCCCCTTGATCGTGGCAAAGAAAAATTTGCTCTTCCATCCCTTGATGGAAGAGGGGAGTTCAAATTTAATGCCCTTTGGGCGAGAAGACAAGGACCACCACCCATCGTTGGTAGGGTAGCGCTTCAGGGTGAAGAACACCCTGAACAAGGAAAAGCGGGCGACGAGCCCGTGGAAGTGGCAGAGTACGATGAAGGAGAAGATGGTCCTAATGGCATTCGAGACTAGCTGAGTAGGAACCAGATGGTAGTTGCTCAGCACAGACATGAAGAAGGGATGAAAGGGGAACTGGAGCCCTCCCGAAAAGGTCTCCTCATAAAGGGATCCGGCCTGGGCTACTTGAAGTGACCTTGTCCCCTAGTTGGGTGATCAGAAGTCAAACAGAGTGAGGGATGTTGTAGACATCCTGGATGGTTCCCAGCTCCACAGCAGAAATTGTCAAAGCGATCCCACTGGGACCTGTTGACCGGACAGACTCGGAGATAGGTTCGGGTGGGAAAGGAAGATGAGAAGGGTGGGAAGGACTGGCCCCTGGTTCTCTAATAGATACGGGGTCAGGAGGACACCTCCTATTGAACTCGAAGCACGCCCCATCCCCCTCCTCATTAGAGGAAGAAGATAGCATCCTTGGCCTAGAAGGATCGACTTCGTTCGGATTGGTGGAAGGACGAAAACGAGGCATCTTCAAAAGAAGAAGAAGTAGGGAATCCAAGGAGCAGAAAGGATGGATTTGGCTTGGGGAAGGCCCTAGACTCAGAAGAAGAACCCTACTATGATGGGAAGAAGAAGAAGAGAAGGAAGACTAACTTGGTTCCTTATGGGGACTGAGGCAATCAAGAAGAAGGGGAAGCCTGGGTACTGCAGTGGGCGCGAAGAATTCGAAAGAATAGAAGTTTTGGATAAAAATCTCTTTTCATTTCGAAGCGACTCAACGCATCCATACTATTACAACCTCTCCGCTAATGGATTCTCACCACGTGCCAGCCATTGGTGAGAAAGCCGTACCGGTCGCTCAGGGTTCTGTGCCGGCAATAACTACTCCTTGGACGTGGCCACGTGGTGCCTGTGCAATGGCCTGGGAAACCATCTCATAAAAGCGGCGATCATAACCATAATTGCACCGGATCTTCACCTTTCCATGTCAGTGATGCAATTACTCCCTTCGATCCGAGTGCTGCGCACTAACGGGCCTCGAGAGTGGGGGGAAAATGATATGGCACGATCGCTGACATGGAGTAGCTATCAGAAGCCACGTCAAATACTCTACTCGGGCTCCTTCGCTAGGCTGAGCTCCCTTAGTGTAAGGGAGAAACCCGCCAAAGCCGAGCTCCGTCCTCCACCAGGTCGGGCCCGCGAGCCCGGGATGCTTAGGCCGGAGCCGAGCGGCATCCGCCAGATCGAGCCCCTCGAGATAGAGACCTATGGTCCGGAGTTGAGCTCAGCCCTCCTCCGCCATATGGAGTCTCTCCGAGGTTGAGCCCTCTAAGCCGGAGTCGTGCTTTGCCCTCCGCTAGATCGAGCCCCTCGAGATCGAGCCTTGTGGTACGGAGTCGAGCTTAGCCCTCCTCCGCCATGTGGAGTCTCTTCGAGGTCGAGCCCTCTGTGCCAGAGCCGCACTCTGCCCTCCGCCAGATCGAGCCCCTCGAGATCGAGCCCTATGGTTCGGAGTCGAGCTCAGCCCTCCTCCGCCACATGGAGTCTCTCCGAGGTCGAGCCCTCTGAACCGGAGCCGCGCTCTGCCCTCCGCCAGATCGAGCCTCTCGAGATCAAGCCCTATGGTCCGGAGTCAAGCTCAGCCCTCCTCCGCCACGTGGAGTCTCTCCAAGGTCAAGCCCTCTGAGCCGGAGCCACGCTCTACCCTCCACCAGATCGAGCCCCTCGAGATCAGGCCCTATGGTCCGGAGTTGAGTCAGCCATCCTCTACCATGTGGAGTCTCTCCGAGGTCGAGCCCTTTGAGCCGGAGCTGCGCTTTGCCCTCTACCAGATCGAGCCCTATTTCTCCTGCTCAGCCCCCAACTCGAGCAAAGACACCAGCGAACAAAGAAATGGCACCGCCACCCTAGGACGCCGGCGAGCCACCCCAAGATCATAGCAAGACGCCCACCAGGCCATAATAACTGCCCGCGGCTCCCACTTGCACCAGAAAGGGGAGGAGCCCTCCGATCGAGGTGCCACGCTCTTCACCAACCACCTAAACTACCTGGAAGAGGGAGTTAACTAGGAGATTCGAATCCCAGGAGCGGTGGCCCCCCGATCGAGACGCTGCTAGGCATCCCGAAATGGGGTGACAAGGAGGAATGTCAAAACACATGACATCTTTCCTTAGCATGAATCCAGAAAGATGTCCCGTCCATGGCACGGGACACCGCCGCACGCGCCTGCCAGCCCAGCGAAGGTCTTGAGGCAGGCGCCCAACGGTCACCTTGGCTACAAAGAATGTTCGACGCCCCCAAAGGGGGGAGGTATACAAATGCAAAGGCAAACACAAACACAAGTGCAAGCTCAACCGGAAGGCAAAGCACCACCAGAAAACCCAGGCAAGGGAAGGAGAAAAGGCCACCTAGAGCATCCCTCTAGCTCGGTCACCATTCTCCTGACACACTTGCACCCCACTCTTACACTACTTACTCCTCCTAGTGTGGAGTCCATCAAGAGGGGCTCGACTAGGAGGATTTGTTCCCCTGGATCATTACTGACTTGACCGTCGGAGTGCCCTCGCCGGAATCCCAGGTCCAGGTCACTAACCCCTGTTTTGCAGGTCCAGAACCACAGGACCGCCAGCCAGCGGAAGGAGCGCACTCCGCCGCCGACAGCAGCTACGGGTCACGACGATCTAGGCGGCAACAATTAGTATCTTACTTTGTTGCCAATTCATTACCACCCATATATGTGCTTTTGCTCTGTTCAGTCAGGTAAGTTGACAAGGACTACCATTCTGTAAGACTATAACATACAATCCAACTTCTTGCAGGTTGGTTTCAATGGTGGTGTCCCCATAATTGTTGCATGGTTATGTTTTCTATATGAAATTCCAAGTATAATACTTGGTTTAATTAATTAAATCTCGACAGGGTGATCAAATGGTTGTAATGTTACTACTGCCAATAAGCTGATACTTTCCTATACCCAACAATCTTTATCTTGCATAATATTCATAATATGAGTGAAGTAGATAATGCCTGATATAAGGTCAATGGACAATTTCAATCTCTCCTTTTCTTTAATGTCAATGTCCAGATTGCATTCTAGCCTTTACAGCTTTGAGAATAAGGTTTACTGAAGTTAACCTGCATAAGACCTTCAAAATATTAGTTGTTTTTCCATCACTAATGCTATAATCTTGTCTGTTATAAAAGAACCAACATACCTTTGATGTTGTATGATTTTACCAACATGGTACTAGCTGCACCTGTATCCAAAAGTTGTCGATTATCATGGCATACAATGAGTTTTATGTGATACAGGAAAGGACATTCTCATCCTGATTAATTATGAGTCCTTGGTAAATCAAGTTGCATATGGTACATAATCTGCAACACCTTTTTTTTTTAAACTTGTAGTTCTGAATGCAGTTGACATCAGTTGGGAGCACAAAATTGTGTTGAATATGCATATAACAGACATTAGAGAACAAATTATTTTTCTTCTCCTTTTGTGCCTTTGTGAAATTTGTTTTCTTTAACGAAAATTTATCAGCTCTTCTAACTTATACTTCCCTTGGATGCAGAAATTCATCATAGGGATGCTCACCAATTTTGGCAGTATGGCAGTGGATAGGATACATAATACTTTGAAGGTGACTGTTACAGCAGTTCATTATCAAATTTGACAAATTTCTCTGAAGCTGCCTATCTTGGCAAAATTGCATATTTTTATACAACATCCCTGTATTTCAGATGTTCTGTGTAGCCGAGCCTTCTAATGACAAGTCACTCCAGCAACTGCAGAGCTTTCTGAGTGGTCTTATAACCGAAGAGGAGCTAGAAATGAGGGATGGATTGTACTTTCTGAAGAAGTAACTATTACTGCAACCTGTCAGTCTTGCATGTTCAAGGATGGCGCCGGCTGGGTGACATTTACTAATGTTAATGAAACGACTCTTTTTTTTGGAAAGATGCTTTGGGCACCCTGGATGTGCATGAGTGCATCTCAAAAGTTGCCTGGGCTCCAATGTTGAGCTGGCAACTCGACAACCACTATGTTATGTATCGTGCATCAATTCCCACTGGGACACCAACTTCCCTGTGCCAGATGGTGAAATGAGGTTTTGGGATGCACATAACTGACTCCCCATAACATCACTCTTTATTTATTTGTTTACAAGTATATATATTTCATCTTCCAGTGCACTTCAACTAAGTTGTGAATTTGTTGTTAATTAAGTTGTCTACAAACTTGACGAGTGATTACCTCTTAGATTTTATGGCTTCATTTCAATCAAAAGCAATGGAGAAAGGGGGTTGTCAGAGGAAGGATTCCTGTGATGGTGCAAACAAATCTTTGCTGGATTTGCAAACATGACAAAAATGACTGCCTTTTTTATTGTGGTGGCTATTCTGATGGAAGGAAGGGAAAAAAGAGGTCCTAATAGAAAGATGTCCTATGTTGGAATCAAGTCTTTGCTGGCTTCACATGCATGGTAAATGTGATTGCCTTTGTGGTTCTAGCAGCAACTTTTTAATTACAAAAACAGAAAAAGGAGATTGTTATAGGAAAGATTGCTGTGATGGTGAAATCAAGTTGTACCTCAAAGTTGTAATTAATACAAGCGGTAAATATTGATCTTACTCTTCATTTCTTCTCCCATGTAACTTGTCTTGAACATGTTTGGCAATCTTCCATCTTCTCCTTGCTAACCTGCGATGGTTATTAACAAAACACTTCTGGCGAAAAAATAGGCCTTTTCTGTACTCGGCCCTCACCTAAGTTTGCAGGCTCGCATCAAGTTCCATGCTGAATTTATTTTCCTAGTTGTGTATGATGGCTTTGTTATTGGATGCTTTATTATGTATTATTATTATTTTTAACAACTCAGACCTCAAATTTAGTTCTTGTATCTGCATATAAAAGTTTGCAGATGACCAAATCAAGGTTATTGATCATCACTTCATTTAATTAATATTGTTATGTCCGAACAAAATTATAGCAAGCCCGAAGGAACAATGAATCAGATTGAATTGATTCGATCTAGCTTCTAGCTATCTTCTTGGAGGATTTGAAGATTGAAGTAGCTCCCAAGCTCGCTAATGGTGTCTGGACAAGAACAGATGAATTCTGAAGGAAGGCTAAGTGGAAAGTGGTTGAAAGAATGAATTGCCAGAAAAAAGAAAAGCCCCTTCATCATCGCTGCCGTGGGTATTTATAGGCTAAGGAACTAACCGTTTACAGCTAGCATCCGTCTGTAAAACGGTTAATCCAAGATGTAAGTACGTGCAACCAAAGTTAGTTGTAGTTAACCAATCCACTCCTCTAAATGATCGACTTCTTTATAGTTGATCAACTTCACCCCAGTTAATCGTCTCCACCAGAATTGATCGTCTCCTCCAGAGTTGATCGTCTCCTCCAGAGTTGATCGTTTCCACCAAAATTGATCGTCTCCTGCACTACATAATTATTAACAAATTCTATTCTCAAATAAATCTATCACTTACCTGGAAGTAAGTCAGTCTTGTGTTTGTTGGTTATTAATCGACTTCACACCCTTTGGATGTTGATCAGTTAAATATCGATCATATTTGTGCCTTTCATGCATTGATCGATTTTATACCTTTCGTAAGAGGCATTGATCATAGTCGTGCCTTTCGGGCATTGATCAATTTCAATTTCAGGCTCTTAGAGGTCAACATAGACAGATCAACTTTATCATATCCCAACACTAGTCCCCCCAGTTTCTGAGTCCATTAAATAGAAATTAGAAACTATCGGAATTTTCTGCTCTGGGACAACATGCCCGGATGACGTGTCAAACTTTAATTAGGGAAACGGTTATAAGAACGAACAGCCGTATCTTCTTCTCATCATTATATTTTTTTCAAAATCCAAGAAAATCGAAATATCCTCGAAAAAGAATAAAGATATCCGTCTCATCAGCAGATCGCAACCACCGTATCATAAAGAGCTATTTCGACCTTTCGAGAAACCCAATTTCCATTAAATACTTATGGACAGATGGCTAAATCTGATTCATTCTCGTTGCTTGCAAAGAGATCTCGGTCCGTTGGAAGGCGTTATATAAACACCACCCTTCTCAGAAAAATAAGTTTTCTGCCATTTTCGCCTTTTTGCTTTAGGAGCAAAAGAAAACTCCACAGGTCGGCTTCTTATTTCTCTTTTTCTCTTCCAAGTTAATCTTCCTTTATTTTCTTTCTTTATCATGGTTAGGATCTTAGAAACCAGTCATGTAGAAAATCCTAAAAATCCTAAAGAATCCAGTTCTCAACAATAAAAAAAAAAAACCGAACAAGTAAAAATAGGGAATATTAGATCTTCTCTGTCCGAACATAGAATTTTAGCATTAAAACAGCATTATAATATTTTTGATGAGTATGGTGTAATCCGTCCTCTTCCAGAAGATCAGATAGATCGGCCCCCTCCTGGTAGCATAACCATATATGAAGAACATCTAAGGGCCAGACTTAGATTCCCGATCCATCCTTTCTTTCTTACGATCTTCAAGTTATATCAGGTATTACCATCCCAACTAACTCCTAATAGCATTCGGATTATTTGCACATTCTTGATCCTTTGCAATGACGCGGATATTACTCCAAAAACATCACCTTTTACTTCTTTATTTGTGTTGAAATGAGATTTTCATGGCCATGGATGGTGGGTAATCAACCCACGACATGGTCAGAAATTTATCTCGGGACTTCCTTCGGCCATTAACGGCTGGAAATCAGGTTTCTTTTATATCATCTCCAAAATCCCTTAGGACTTTATCACTAGCTATAGGGAGCCCCGACTAACCCCTAACGACGGCAAAAAGGTTTTGGCTTCTGATTAAGAAGATTACGATAAGCTTACCGGGATAAAGGTTCCTCCAATTAAAGAACTCCTTGACGAAAGAGGGCTCTTTTCAGTAGAAATCAGCCCTAAGCCTTCTTTAGGTATTTTTATTACTAATATTATTTTATCATCCCTTCTAATCAATCTGTCTCAATTTCTGATCTCTTATTTATGGCAGACACATCAGTCATGGTTGACGTTTGAAAACTTCGAAAGCTTGCGAAGAAAAGAAAGGTGGAAGCCACTTCCTCTATTCAAGAAGAGAAAAAGATCAAAAAGTTGAAAAAGAAAACTTTGATTAATCCAGCGACTTCACCAATAGTAGCAAGACTTGATTCTCTGATTATGATAGCTAGTGTGTCGGAGGACGATGAAGTTCCCTTATCAACATCCCTTCAACCTCCAATGCAAAGACAAACGACAAGTACTCCAAGAGACGACCCATCATCTTACCCTGCTGATCAGCTGGACAAGGGTAAAGCTCCAATAAGGGAAGAAGAAGAAAGAATCCTAGCCGCAAATATTTTGGCTGATTTCTCCATATATGCTGATGATTCGGGTCTGAACGACCCAATGTTGGCCTGTCTGCTTCTGAAATCTATAATAATTCCAAGAGACTGGGAAATAACTAAGTCCCAGCAAATCGACAACACAATTTTACAACTTCACCCAATAGTATTAAAGGTATGGGTTACACTTATATTTTAAATAGATATTTAATCATCTTCATTTTTTCCAAATATGATTAACATAAAGTATGAAATAACAGCTCATCCATGGGATCAGTATCATGGATGAAAGTTTGAAAAACTTTGATCAATTCCGCAAAGCCATGAGTAACGAAGTAAACATGGCAAAGGCGGAGAAAGAAGTAGCCGAAGAACTGAAAAACTCTATGGAGAAGAAATTGGAAGAAGTGACGATTAAAATTTCGGTGTTAGAGGTAGAGTTAAAAGAAGCAGGATCAAAAATGAACGATATGGAATCTAAGTTAAAGAAGAAAAATAAGAAGATCCGATCAATATCCCTTAAAATGGAGGGAGCTGAAGAAAGAATTGCAACGACCAAGAAAAAGGTTTTAGCAGCTGAAGAAAGGGTTTTAACAGCAACCAAAAGAATTGAACAAGCTATTGAGGAGGCTGTAAATGGGGCAGTCAAAAGATATGTCCAATCAAAAGCCTTTGACGACAAACTCTATGAGGCAGGAGTTGAAAGTTACAACCATGGTCTTGCTGATTATCTGAAGAAAGTAAAGAAATTTTATCCAGATCTTGACACTTCAAAAATAGAAGAAGATTCCGATGAAGAGGATTCTGACGAAGAGAGCTCAGATGAGGAAAATCAAACTAATGAACCAATTTCTGATCAAGCAGAAAGACCAACCGAAAGCCAAACTAAACAACTGGTTGGAGATTAGATTGAAGGACCGGTATTAACTTCTCAAATTTCAGAAAAAATTTTACCAGTTCCTTCTGTAACTCAAAATGAAATAGAGGAAAGTTCCATCGGGATTAATGTAACAGATTGATGATGTAACAACATAGCTTGCTTTTTAATGAAAAATCCTTCTTCTCAATGTTTGTCAGATCACGAAAAAGTATAAAATGATTGAATTAAATGAACAAATTTTCAAGGAAACCTGATCTATTCATAAAATCCTTTACTTGAATCATAAGCATTAACTAATATTTCAAAAAAAAAATTCAAAAGAACCAATCCTAGATAAGTTTATTAAACAATAGTTTCTAATGAAATAATTCGATCAAATGGCATGATCTTTAACTTTTCTTAGAAAAATAACTAGCACAAAAATAATTTCTAAATTGTCAGACTTCCAACTTTCATAAAAACTTTTCCAAACGAGGTCATAACCTTTTTGTCAGAAGTACGGTTGAGAAAGACTTTCCCAAATGAGGGAGATGATCATCCCTACTTTACGAGGCATAATCTTTTTGTCAGAAGTACAATTGAGGGACGTATAACTGCATTTATCAGAATCTAGAAGGGTGCATAAAATTTGAAATTCGAATCATGTGCTTTTATATACATACCTTATAACTGGCTTTCTGAGGATCAGAAATAACACACGAATTCCCACCAAATCAAATCTGAAACATGTCGAAATCTCCCAATATCTCAAAACTTGAGCCATGAATCATGACCACTGGCACCCTCTATATAAAGGGGTCCTAAGCTTAAGGGTTTGCATCAACTTTGTCTCAAGTACTTTTCTTTTGAAATTCTTTGTTATAAGGCGTAGCCTTGAAAAAGGTCTTCATCTTCATCGTATTCAAAAGATGAGGCCAGGTGATAAGAAATCGCATCAGATATTGAAAAGAAAATTGTGACCAGTACGATTCAGAGAAGAAAGGTCATGTGTGAGAAGAAGCCATTTATCAAAAAGTACTCCAACAAATCAACAGTTCCTAAATATATCTCATCTTCATCTGAAGAAGAAGAACAGAACCCCTCCATTCCTGCTTTGGAAGAAACTTACCAAGATCCACTTACGAAACATATTCCGTCAGAAAAAGAAAAAGCTCTGATAGAAGAATCAGCTGACCCAACTGATAATAAGCTCGTTCAAGTATTGGTTGCCGATACAAGTATCAACAATCCAAAAATGGCAAAAACCATACTACAAGCCACTATCCTCCGGAAGGATTGGGAGATGACCATCAAACAGGGAGTGAAGGAAACCTTATCTTCCATTTATCCAAAAATCTCGAAGGTAAGCGATATTCTTTTCTTTTCTTTATGACAAACTACTTATATCCTAACAATATCCAAAACCTTTTATATAGTTTGTCAGCAACATCTCCATGATTGAAAGAGGTTGGGATCAGGCACATAACCTTCAAGAAGATCTTCGGAGGTAGCTAGCAATAGCGAAGGAAGAGAAGAATAAGGCCGTTGCCAATCGAAAGGTCTTCAGGACAGAAGTTCTCTTTCTGACAACAAAGATTATGTCTTTGCAGAAGCAGTTAAAACAAAACAAAACATATGTTCATCAGCTCATGGAAGACGGGGCCAAAAGAAGAAAGATACTTCAGCAAGCCGATGAAGCCATATAAGAAAAAACTCAAGCATACAAAGAAATACTGAATCAAAATCTACTGATAAAAAAGAGAATATCACTTCTTGAAGAAAATCTGAAGAAAATCGAACAAGAAAATGTTTTGCTGACCCAACAGAAGTCTTCCATAATCGAGGAATTCATGAAATCTGACTGTTTCTCCAAAAGAATAGAAAAAGTAGGAGTCAAAGGCTATGACCTCGGTTTTAAAGATTGCCTTGATAAGGTCAAAAAATTATATCCTGACCTTGACTTTTCTACTATCTCCCCAGATTTTGTCATAGGGAAAGAAGGTCAGCCAAGCAACGATCTGACAAAGTTATCTATTTAGGAAACATCGGGCCAAGGGAACACTCCAGTTGATCAGACCATTCAGAAAGAAGCTATATAATATATGTAATAAAAAATTGATGATAACTTTATTGCCATTTATTTCCTTCCTTTCCCTTTTTGTAACAGAATATTAATGAAATCTTCTATCTCTCTTTGATTAATCAGCAAACCATGGAACACAAATGAATTAGTATATTAGATCAGTCTATTTTGTTGGAATGTAATCTTATTAATATAGCCTTTATTCTGATAAGCTTATCAGGCCGATCTTTGTTCTCTCTAAATTTTTTTTTTTAAAGAATATCGAAAAATAAGATATATCCTTCAAATAAGAAAATGTCTTTATTGATGGTATTTGCATAGATTCTCCATATTCCAAGGCCTTACCAAGGGATAGCCATCTAGACTTTCAAGCCGATAGGTTCCTGTTCGTATAACTTCAGTGATACGATAAGGGCCTTCCCAATTTGGGACAAGTTTGCCTTGTTCAGTTAGTCGGGATATAGTGGTTCGGCGTAGAACAAGATCCCCAGTCTGAAAAATTCAGGACTTTACTTTTGAATTGTAATACCGTGCCACCCTTTGTCGGTAAGCTGCCATTTTTAGTTATGCCTGTAACCTAGAATTTTCAACTAAATCAAGATCCAATCTCCTCCGATTATCATTATCAGATTCTACAAAACCATCAGTTCTTCTGGAATGAAGAACGATTTTGATAGGTAACATAGGTTCACTCCCGTAAGCCAAATTAAACAGAGATTCGCCTGTTGTAGATCGAGGAGTTATTTGATAAGCCCATAGAACATAGTGGAGTTATTAGCCCAAGATTCTTTGGTTTCATTTAATCAGATTTTTAATCCATGGAGGATTGTTAGATTGGTTACCTCAGCTTCCCCATTAGCTTGGGGATGTCCAATGGATGTCAATTTATGAATAATTCCATATTGAGCACAGAAATCCTTGAACTTCTGGCTATCAAACAGTCTTCTATTATCCATGATAATCGCATAAGGGATTCTAAATCTATATATAATGGAATTTTTGACAAATATTTCAACTTTTGCTTCAGTGATTAAAGCTAGAAGTTCAGCTTCTACCCATTTAGTAAAATAATCAATAGTAACGATCAAAAATTTTTGCTGCCCAGAAGCTAGAGGAAATGGACCAAGTATATCCATTCTCCATTGAGCAAATGGTCAAAGAGCTATTAATTGTGTCAACTGACTAGCTGGACGCCTTTGGATATTTGCATATCTTTGACAAGAATCACATTTTCTTACAAAATCTGCAGCATCCTTTTGCATGGTCAGCCAGTAATACCCCTACCTTATGATTTTGTAAGCTAAAGATTTTCCTCCCAAATGATCACCACATATCCCCTCATGCACTTTCCTAAGGGCATAATCAGCATCCGAAGGAGACAAACACTTCAGTAATGGCTGAGAAAATGATTTTTTGTATAGTAATCCATTTAGGATGACATACTGAGCAGCAAATTTTCGAATCTGCTTAGCCTCTGTATTATTTTCGGACAGTATCCCTTCAGTCAGATATTTGACTATCGGATTCATCCAATTCATTTTCGATTCTATTTGAGAAACTTTTTATTTTTCAGTTGCCGAGATACTCGGAGTTTCCAAATGTTCCACAAAGATTCGATCCATTTGTTCAGGTGCAGA
Organism: Areca catechu; assembly: GCA_021397845.1. Classification (NCBI taxonomy): domain Eukaryota; kingdom Viridiplantae; phylum Streptophyta; class Magnoliopsida; order Arecales; family Arecaceae; genus Areca; species Areca catechu. Next base: position 96,368,512 of record CM038052.1, on the reverse strand, counting down.
AGTAGCTAATTTGGACAATGCATCGGTCCAAGAATTTTCAATTCTAAGGATGTGACTGATATCCCATGAATCGAATAAAGCCCCTAATTCTTTAACCTTCTTCAGATATAAACTTAAAGTAGCATCATGAACCTCAAAATCCTCTTTTACCTGATTGACAACCAGCTATGAATCAGATAGTACCTTCAATCTTCTGACATTTACCTCCTTTGCAATTTTCAAACTTGCTAAAAGAGCTTCGTATTCGGCTTGATTATTAGAAGCCTTGAAAGAAAATAGGAGTGCATACTTTATGACATCTCCAGAGGGGCTAGAAAAGATTAATCCTGCTCCGCAACCAGAAGAGTTAGACGCCCCGTCTACATGTAACACCCAGGGTGCATCAGCCACTTCCATTTCAACAGATGGTTCATTGTCATTCCAGGCACATTCGGCTATAAAGTCGGCCAATACTTGGGCTTTCATCGCAGATCTAGGCTGATAAGTGATGTCATATTCGCTCAGTTTGATTGTCCACTTCGCCATTCGACCAGAAGTATCAGAGCATTGTAAGACAATCCTCAGGGGTTGATCAGTTAATACAATAATATGATGAGACTAGAAATATGATCTAAGTCGCTTGTGAATAATAATAAATTCAATGCAAGAGATTGAAAGCAACGAAAAACAATAAGTGAGTAGCAAAAACCAAAGAGCAAGAGAGGAAGAGGGCAATCATACACAAATACAAGGTTTATAGTGGTTCGGTGCAAACCTAGCACCTACATCCACTCCCCAAGCCACCCTTGAAATTTCACTATAATCCAAACAAGATTACAGCTGACTTGTTTTTCACAAGGCTCACAAGTCAAAACCTAAGTTGGTTTTGTCACCTAGGCTTACCAACAAACCTTAACACTTGTTTTGTCTTCGGGCTCACAAGTTAACCCTAGTTGGTTTTATCCCTTTGGCTCACCAACAAACCACAACAACCTTCTTTCAAGACATCCTTGAAAGCAAGGTCAAACCATAATATAAAAATAGATATACAATTTTAAAACTAAAACAAACTCTCTTCAAGAGTAGAATAGAATCTTTGAAGCTCAAGTTGATGCTTTGTCTTGACTCTTCCATGGAATATCCTTCAAAATGCATCTTTTGGAATGATATAAGGATGAGCTTGTAGGCTTTTTTAAGGAATCAAACTATAAAAGGCTTTTGATGTGAAGTACTTGAGAGAATATGGGCTTTTTGGCTTTTGAATAGACTTGAATACACTTCAATGCACTTCCTTTTCTTTAGAATGAGGTTGGTGGAGGTTAAATACACTAAAAACCTTCCAAAAAATGATTTGTGACCATTGGAACCTCGGATATAGCCATTTGGAGCTTGAAAAGCAAGTTCTGCAAGTCAGAAAAATAGATCCGTTAGAGCTGTCAGGCTTCAAGTGTCGACACTTGGTTGTCAGGTGTCGACACTTGGCTGTCAGGTGTCGACACTTAATCTCTAGGTGTCGACACTTGATCTTTCAAGTGTCGACACTTGATGCACAGGTGTCGACACTTGACACAAAAATTCTCAAATGACAAAGTTCTGTATTTTCAAAATTCTCAGGCCTTGAGTCGATACTTGGAAACCTAAGTGTCGACACTTGGTATCGACACTGAGTTCTGGATGTCGACACTTGGCGTGCCAAGGATTTTTGTTCGTGCCAAATGCTGAAGTGTCGACACTTGACTTCCCAGGTGTCGACACTTGAGACTGAAAAGCTCAGATTCAAGTATAAATTATCCCAAAAATATAAATATAAATTTTGAAACTTAAATGACTCATAAACACATAATAATTAAACATGTAGATGCCCTTTTTCCATGAAGAGGATGTCCAGATTTGTGAGAAATACTATGTGCCATGGCATGCTATGAAACATAAGTTTTTGAGATTTTGAAGTGCTTTCTTCCTAAAAACTCATAACTTGAAATACACATTAGTATACAATATGCACTTAATGTTTTGTTATTCATCAAAATCACTCGATGGAGCCAACAATCTCCCCCTTTTTGATGATGACAAAACCTTGAGTAAAATAGCATTACGTTTTAAACTTCAACTGTTATAATTCATGAATATGAATGTAAGTCCATATGAGGCATAATCTTCATAGTTAGGAAGAATCAATCTCCCCCTCAATTAGATATTTCTAATTAAAATAATTTTCAAAGGTTCTTACAAGGTAGAACCACAACAATTTATGCATCTATACAATCAATACTATTACTCTCCCTTTTTGTCAATCACTATAAAGGGGAATAACCTCCCCCTCACAATGAGCATGGAGACAAAAAGATGGTAGAGTATCAAATATGATAGGTATCAGAACCAAAAAGATCCAAAGAGAATCAGAGCTGAAGAAGGTAAATTTAACCACTCAAACATAAATAATAAGCACTAAACTGAAATATATAATAGATAAGAGAAGTTTTCAGTACAAAAAATTTGCTAAGTCATCAGCAAGAACTGAAACATACAGAAAGCATCAGAGTCATACAATAATCAGAAACATACAAATATGAACTATAAAAGACATACAACAGACATCTGTGAGGCTAATCCTCATCAGATGGAATCTCAAGACTAAAAGGGGCACTGATCCTAGATCTAGTGGCTAAGGCCCTAGGAGGTACTAAAGCTCGATGACTCCTAGTACGGCCAGAAGGACCAAAAGCGGGTACAACCCTAGATGATATGGTGGAAGGAGGGGAGAGAAGATTAGCTGGTGTAACAAAGTCCGGTGTGGAATCAACCAAGTCAATAGGAGCAGCTGGGATAGTGGGAGGATCGCGACTGACCACCTCAAAACCATCTGCACTGCCATCACTGTCACTACCACTGCCCACAATCTCTGTAACTCTGTCCTCATCCATATCTGCCTGATCACCACCCTCAACTGTATCAACATGGTCGCTCTGGTGATCATCACCATCATCATCATCATCATCATCATCATCATCCGAAGATACAACTACAGGGGCTGCAGGAGGTATAAGGGATCTCAATAAATCCTCAATACGAGTGAAGCCCTCCTCCATAGTCCTACGAATCTCAACATGCTCCGAGGTAGTATGTGCTCGAAGAGTCTCAACCTCGCTGCGTAGCTGAGTCAACTCATCACTGATCTCAGTAAACAGCTCTCTAGCGTGCTCCTCAAAGGATAATCCAGGAGTAGGTGGCGGAGGAGCAGAAGTACCAGGAATCGAATGCTCTACCTGTGTCGATGGAATATCAATGGAGGAAAAACTGCTGGCTCAGATGGTCCTGCCTCTGCCTCTCGAAGCTTGTCCTCCTCATCTGGCTCCTTGCCAGACTCTCTGTGCACCCATCGACCTGCGACTAGTATATACCCCATACGGTGCAAAGACCTCTCATCATAGACATCTGTGTGTAGTATCTCCTTGGGAATCTCCCCCTCCAGTGATACTCCACATGCTCTAAATAACCTGGCCAGTGCCATGCCGTAGGGTAAACAATGACGGCGTTGAGTCGCGGCATCATGCATCTGAACTAACATCAAAGATGGAAGGTCGATCTACCTCCTCTCTATCAGACTCATCATCACCATCAACTCTCGCTCAGTGATGAAGTCAAACCTCCCAGTCTTCGGCAAAAGTATACGTGCCGTGATATGGTGCAATAGGCGCATCTCAAGAGATAACTGGTTCGCAGTGACTATAGATACACCACAAACATCCTCTCGCTCGAGGATACACCTAAAAGCAGCCTCTCTGTCATCCACAACAAAAATACTGACTCCCCTATGGGGGATCTCCCATACTCTGCTCAGTAGCTCTACAGAAGGTGAAATCTGAACACCTCTCACTGTCGTAGTCCATAGAAGTCGTCGACAGTCCATCGCACCGTAGAACTCCCTCACTAGATGAGAATAGTACCTCTCCTACATAGTACAGAATGGTACTAAACCTGCATCAGGGAGCACCTGTCGTAAGCTAAAGTGGTGCCTATCAAAACACTCCAGGTCGACTCTCCTCCTAGAGGCTACTAACTTCCCTGTCATCCTCTTTGCAAGGGGGAACTTGGTGTGGCAGAACTGCTAGCCTATACAGAATCAAATCTGGCCTTTGATCTCCTCTCTACACCACGACTAGATCTCTCCCTAACTGCAAGTCTCTTCCTGGGACCCATTACAGCAAGCTGACCAAGAGAGTTTTAAAGGAGATAAGCTAAGGGAGGTGATTCACTCAGACTAGGAGCAAAGGGACTGGTTAAAAAATAATTTTATAAGATGGTTTTGAAAGAAACTTAGAGTTATAAAACACCAAGACAATTTTGAAAAACCAGAAACATTTTGAAGGTGAGGATTTTATAAACTAGATAAAGTTTTTGGCTGGAAATCTTATAAGAGTAAATTTTGTAATATCAAAATACCAAAATACCTGGGTTTTGGGCTTAGAACATTTAGGGTTCTATAAAAATAATGTGGCCAAAACATTATGATAAATTATTGGAAATATGCATTAAACACTAGTTTTTAGGTGAATACCCAAATTTTTGGCTAAAAATCAATCAAACAGTAATTTTATCCAAATTTAGATGAAATGAGTGTGGAGAACGACCTAAATCTTGAAAAAATCTCGTGTAGATCACTATTCCTTCAAACGGAGTTTTGGAAAACCACAAAAACTCGGGAAAATCCGGTCGTAAACCAAATAAAATCGGCAAATCCTAAATTTAGGTCCAAACGATTTTAACGATGAGGAAAAAGAAAATTTGAGAAATAATGCAGAATAAAGAGAAATCAGAAGGGGGAATACCTGATTTGTGTGGGGTTAAATGGGAAGAAGAGAGATTTGGATAGAGGGGGACCACTGTTACTTGAAATCGACGGGTGAAAAATAAAAATAAAACCCTCGGTCGGTCTTTTAAAAACAGATTTTGTTTCGCAAGTGTCAACACTTAGTATTTGTCAAGTGTCGACACTTGGTCAGGTGTCGACACTTGACAATATCCAAGTATCGACACTTGGCCAAAAAAAAATTAAAAAATAATCCGAAAAGTTTTCAAAAAATCTAGGAAAATATTTAACAACTTTTGGGGCTTAAAGCAAGTGGTTTTGAGTGAAAAAAAAAAAACTTAGGTATAATTAAAACTGTGAGAGTTCTAGGAGAATGGATCAATGACACTTAACTCTTTTCTAATCAGATAGAACCTATCATCACTCAAAGATTTGGTAAACACATCTGCTAACTAATCATCAGTACATACAAAATCATGAATAACATTAGAGTTTTGTACATGATCTCTTATGAAATGATGTCTTATTTCAATATATTTACTTCTTGAATGTTGCACAGGATTCTTAGATAGATTGATTACACTAGTATTGTCACATCTTATGGTGTCTTAGTTAGTTTAATGCCAAAATCTTCGAGTTGTTGTTTGATCCAAAGGATTTGAGCACAACAACTTTCAGCTGCTATATATTCGGCTTCCGTCGTTGATAAAACAACTAAATTCTATTTCTTGCTACTCCAAGAGATCAAATTTACTCCAAGAAACTGACAGGTTCTACTAGTACTTTTATGATCAAGTTTACACTCAGCAAAGTCAGCATCAGAATAAGCAATCAATTCAAATGAAGAATCTCTAGAGTACCATAAACCAATTTCAATTAAGCCAGATAGATATCTAAGTATGCGTTTAACAGCCAAAAGATGAGACTCTTTAGGATTAGACTGATATCTAGAACACATACAGACGTTAAACATGATATCTGGCCTACTGGCAGTAAGATATAACAATGAACCGATCATGCCATGATATAATTTTTGGTCAATAGATTTACCTGATTCATCCTTGTCAAGTCTACAAGTAGAGCTCATAGGGGTACCTAAAGGCTTAGTGTTCTCCATCCCAAACTTCTTAAGTATTTCTTTTGTATATTTTGCTTGGTTGATGAAGATCCCCTCTTTGGTTTGCTTTATTTGGAGTCCGAGAAAAAAATTTAGTTCTCCCATCATGCTCATCTCGAACTCACCCTGCATTAACTTTGCAAATTATTAACAAAGAGACTCATTAGTAGCACCAAATATTATATCATCTACATAGATTTGTACTACTAAGAGATCATCAATCTTTTTCTTTAAAAATAAAGTTTTGTCTACATTACCTCTCGTAAAATCATTTTTTAGCAAGAAAGAGCTTAAACGATCATACCAAGCTCTAGGAGCTTGTTTCAATCCATACAAAGCTTTATGAAGTTTGTAAACATGATTTGGAAATTCAGAATTTTCAAAACTAGGGGGTTGTTCAATGTAAACTTCCTCTTCAATTACACCATTTAAAAATGCACTTTTAACATCCATTTGATATAATTTAAAATTCATAAAGCAAGCAAAAGCCAACAATAGCTTAATTGCCTCAAGTCTAGTCACAGGAGCAAATGTTTTATCAAAATCTATCCCTTCCTCCTGATTGTATCCTTTGGCAACTAGTCTAGCCTTATTTCTAGTAACTACTCCATTTTCATCAAGTTTATTTCAAAAAACCTACTTTATACCAATAATTGAAGTGTTTGAAGGCCTATCTACTAATGTCCAAACATTGTTCCTTTTGAATTGGTTAAGTTCATCTTGCATAGCATTTATCCAATTATTATCACATTCAGCTTCCTTAATAGTTTTAGGTTCAATTTGAGAAACAAAAGCTATGTAATCACAGATATTTCTAAGGGATGATCGAGTACTTATACCTTTAGATGGATCATCGATAATTAGTTCTTTTGGGTGTCCATGAGCATGCCTCCATTCTTTTGGTAATGGATCAACTGCTAATGTGTTTTCATCACCTTATGCTTGATCTCCTTCATTGTTTTGATCATCGTTCTGTTCCTTGGTAAGCCCTTCATTGTTGTTTATACTTTCAATTTTCTTGCTACCTGTTTCATTAGAGAGTACATCTTCTTTTCTTGAAAATTTTTGGTTAGATTCATCAAATACCACATGTATAGATTCTTCAACAATAAGTGTTCTTCTATTGAAGACCCTGTATGCCTTACTAGATGTGGAGTAGCCTAGAAAGACTCCCTCATCTGATTTGGCATCAAATTTACTTAAATTATCCTTACCATTATTTAAGATGGAACAACGGCATCCAAAAACATGAAAATAACGAATTGAGAGTTTTCTATCCTTCCAAAGCTCATAAGGTGTTTTCTTTAGAATCAGTCGAATTAAAACTCGATTTAAAATATAGCATGCAGTATTTATGGCTTCCGTCCAAAAATATCTAGGTAAGTCATTTTCACAAAGCATGGTGCATGCCATTTCTTCAAGAGTTCTATTTTTTCTTTCTACTATCCCATTTTGTTGAGGTGTCCTAGGTGCAGAAAAATTATAATGAATGCCATTTTTAATATAAAATTTATCAAAATCAGCATTTTCAAATTCGGTTCCATGATCACTTCTTAAAGATACGACTGAAATACCTTTTTCATTTGAAACTCGTTTATGAAATCTAATGAATTCAGAAAAAGTTTCATCTTTATGTGCTAAAAACATGACCCATGTAAATTATGAGAAATCATCTACAATAACTAGACCGTACTTCTTACCTACCAAACTAGATGTTCTAGTTGGCCCAAAGAGATCCATGTGAAGCAACTCCAAGGGTCTAGATGTAGAGATTACTCCATTTGGTTTGAAAGAGGATTTGGTTTGTTTTCCAAGTTGACATGCACTGCAAATCTTGTCTTTTTCAAAATTGAGTTTAGGCAAATCCTTTATCAAGTTCTTTTTGCTAAGTTTTGAAATTAAATGCATGCTTGCATGTCCTAGTCTGCGATACCAAAGCCAACTAGTTTTATCGATCTTGGCTTCCATTGCCACTAGGCATTGACCATTTTGAATAGGGAGATCATCAAGATCAACCATATAAATATTGCCATGTCTATGACCAATGAACTTGATGCCATTGTCATCTAAACTAAAAACAATGTACAAAGAAGATTCAAAAACAACTTTAAAATTCTTGTCGCAAAACTGGCTAATGCTAAGCAAGTTATGTTTCAAACCATCAACATATAAGACATTATCAATATAAGAAGAAGGGGTGATATGGACTTTACCAATACCGATAATTTTGCCATTTTCATTATCACCAAAAGTTATATTGCCACCATTTTGATATTCAAGCGATGAGAACTACTTCACATCTCCTGTCATATGCCTTGAGCAACCGCTATCAAGGTACCACATTCTTCTCTTGTTAGTTGCAAGGCATACCTGCAATAAAGATCAAGTGGAGACTTTAGGTACCCAAGCCATCTTGGGTCCTTTTAGGTTAGTGGCATTGGTTCCTTTCGGAACCCAAACTTTCTTAATGTTACTTAATCTTCTCTTGTTGCACATATAAGATTTATGTCCTTTAGTACCACAAGTATAGCAAGTAATGGATGAAGATGCAGGCACAAAGAAATTTTTAAAAAGTTTTTGTTTCTTATGAGTTATGAATCCTAAACCTGCTTTATCAAAAACTGCTCTTTGGTTGTTTAAAAGTAAATTCAATTTTTCAGAACTATAAGTAAATCTTTCTACAAAAGATTTTAATTTTTCAATTTCTTCTTTATATCTTTTGTTTTAATCCAAAATCTCTTTGCTTTGTTTTGACAAATTTTTATTTGAAAGTGAAAAACTTTTCTTTTTCAAGACTTCTTTTTCTTTTTCAAGTACTACAATCTTATCATTTAATTTTCTATTTTGAAGAAGAAGGCATTCATTTTCACCTGAAAGCTTGTCATTTGTTTTGGCTAAATCCAAATTTTGCTTCTTTAAATCTTTATGTTTTGATTTTAGTTTTTGAAATTCTATGACTAATTCGTCAAAAACTTCATGAAGCTCATCAAATATAAATTCATTTTCTGTTTCGAAACATACCTCATCATGATCAACCATCAGACAGAAGTTTGCCACCTCCTGCTGTTCTTCCTCAAAACTGGAGTCCTTACATTCACTCCAGGTTGCCATCATGGCTTTCTTTCTCAGCTTTCTTCTGCTTTTCTTAAGCAAGGGGCAGTCTACCTTGAAATGGCCGGGTTTTTTGCATTCAAAACAAGTGGGCTGCTCCTTCTCCTTTTCTTTGTCCTTCTCTTTACTTGGCTCACCTTTCAGAGGTTTTTTTTTGAAGTTGAACCTTTTCTTCCTCATGAACCTTCTGAATTTTCTCGCCATTAGAGCCGTCTCATCTTCTTCGGAGTCATCGCTTGATTCTTCTCTCGTAGTAGATTTGAAAGTGATTACTTTCTTCTTTTTGTCGACTTCCACATTCTTTTGTTTGAGGGAGAGCTCATAGGTCATCAGTGAGCCCAACAGTTGTTCAAGTGGAGGAGTGTTGACATCCTTGGCTTCTTCAATAGCTGTTACTTTTGCATCCCAAGAAGCTGGTAGAGACCTGAGAAGTTTGTTCACAAGTTCACCGATAGAAACAGTTTTTCCTAGGCTTCTCATGCCATTCACAATATTTGTGAACCTAGTATACATATCACTAATAGACTCAGTAGGTTCCATTTTAAACATTTCATACGTATGAATAAGCATGTTAACCTTGGTAGTTTTCACTTGGTGTGTACCCTCATGGGTAACCTCAAGTGTATCCCAAATCTCCTTGGCAGATAGACAATTAAATATTCTATTAAATTCACTTGGATCAAGAGAGCAAAATAATAGATTCATAGCCTTAGCATTGAGCTCGATTTGCTTAATATCATTCTCATCCCAATCATCTTCCATTTTTGGAGTGAGAATGCCATTAACCAACATCGTAGGCTGATGAGGACCTTTTACAATTGTCCTCCACAAATTATAGTCAGGAGCTTGAATAAAAATGTGCATGCGTGTCTTCCAGTATGTGTAATTTGTGCCATTGAAAAGTGGGGGATGATTTGAAGCTCGACCTTCAACTATACCGATTCATATTGGGGCTACCATGATCTTTTACTCAAGATCCTTGGACCTACAAGAGAGTACCGGTGCTCTGATACTACTTGTTGCCCAGAAATGGAGCCCAAGATGGGGGGTGAATTGGGTCTTTTTTAAAAAAAAAATTAAAACAATAATGTGAAGGACTAGTGGTGCTTGTGAATAATAATAAATTCAATGCAAGAGATTGAAAGCAGCGAAAAATAATAAGTGAGTAGCAATAACCAAAGAGCAAGAGAGAAAGAGGGCAATCACATACAAATGCAAGGTTTATAGTGGTTCGGTGCAAACCTAGCACCTACATCCACTCCCCAAGCCATCCTTGGGAATTTCACTATAATCCAAACAAGATTACAGCTAACTTGTTTTTCACAAGGCTCACAAGTCAAAATCTAAGTTGGTTTTATCACCTAGGCTTACCAACAAATCTTAACACTTGTTTTGTCTTCAGGCTCACAAGTTAACCCTAGTTGGTTTTATCCCTTTGGCTTACCAACAAACCACAACAACCTTCTTTCAAGACACCCTTGAAAGCAAGGTCAAATTACAATATAAAAAACAGATATACAATTTTAAAACTAAAACAAACTCTCCTCAAGAGTAGAATGAAATCTTTGAAGCTCAAGTTGATGCTTTGTCTTGACTCTTCCTTGGAATATCCTTCAAAATGCCTCTTTTGGAATGATATAAGGATGAGCTTGTAGGCTTTTTCAATGAATCAAACTATAAAAGGCTTTTGATATGAAGTACTTGAAAGAATATGGGCTTTTTGGCTTTTGAATATACTTGAATACACTTCAATGCACTTCTTTTTCTTTAGAATGAGGTTGGTGGAGGTTAAATACACCAAGAACCTTCCAAAAAATGGTTTGTGACCGTTGGAACCTCGGATATAGCCGTTTGGAGCTTGAAAAGCAAGTTCTGCAAGTCAGAAAAACAGATCCGTTAGAGCTGTCAGGCTTCAAGTGTCGACACTTGGCTGTCAGGTATCGACACTTGGCTGTCAGGTGTCAACACTTGATCTCTATGTGTCGACACTTGAACTTTCAAGTGTCGATACTTGATGCATAGGTATCGACACTGGACACAAAAATTCTCAAATGATAAAGTTCTGTATTTTCAAAATTCTCAGGCCTTGAGTCGACACTTGGAAATCTAAGTGTCGACACTGAGTTCTGGGTGTCGACACTTGGCGTGCCAAGGATTTTTGTTCGTGCCAAATGCTGAAGTGTCGATACTTGACTTCCCAGGTGTCGACACTTGAGACTGAAAAGCTTAGATTCAAGTGTAAATTACCCCAAAAACATAAATATAAATCTTAAAACTTAAATGAATCACAAACACATAATAATTAAACATGTAGATGCCCTTTTTCCATGAAAAGGATGTCCATATTTGCGAGAAATGCTCCGTGCCATGGCGTGCGATGAAACATAAATTTTTGAGATTTTGAGGTGCTTTCTTCCTGAAAACTCATAACTTGAAATACACATTAGTATACAATATGCACTTAATGTTTTGTTATTCATCAAAATTACTGGATGGAGCCAACAATATCATCCACATATACCTCCATAGTCTTCCCAATGTGGTCTTCAAAGATTTTATTTACTAATCTCTGATAAGTGGCCCCGGCATATTTGAGACCAAACGACATCACTTTATAACAATATATCCCCCTATCTGTAACAAAAGATGTTTTTTCTTCATCTTCTAGATCCATTCGTATCTGATTGTATCCAGAGAAAGCATCCATAAAGCTTAAAAACTTATGTCCAGCCGTTGCATCAACTAACTGATCAGTCTTTGGCAAAGGAAAACTATCTTTCGGACATGCCTTGTTGAGATCGGTATAATCTATGCATATCCTCCATTTTTCATTTGCTTTCCTGACCATCACTACGTTAGCAAGCCAATCAGGATAATGATCCTTCCTGATGAATCCAGCATCAAGCAATTTGGTGACTTCTTCATTAATAACACTTTATCTTTCTAGGGCAAAATTTCGTTTCTTCTACCAAACTGGCCGAACGAATGGATCAACCTTAAGTTCATGCTTGATTACTTTAGTAGGAATCCCCACTGTTGCTGCTCTCGTCGCCGCGCCCGTGCCACGGATCCGCCGATCCCTCCTGACCGCCTAGCGAAGGAGCTTCCCTGACTGCGGCGAACCTGCAAGAAAGGGGTTAGAGGACCCTGGCCGGGGATCCCGGTGAGGGAACTCCGACGGTCAAGTCAGTAGACGACGAGAAGGAACAGACTCTCCAGACGGACCCCCCGAAAGGGTTCCAGACTTAGAGAGTTTACTAGTGAGAGAGAGACGCTCTGGGAACCAGAATCTCGGCTGGGCCTCCTAGCCGGCCTTACACACCCAGTGATTCCCTCTCGGGATCTCTGGGTTTCACTCTCCGGAATGAGACCTTTTGCCATTGCTTCTCCTTTGTCCCCAGGCTTGTTCACTTACCCTGTCGTCCCCAGATTTCTCCCTCTTTATCTCCTTTCGTCGTGCGCTTGTTTCTTCCTGCTTGGAGACTTCCCTCCCCCGTCCTTTTCTCTTTTCCCTTTCCGGTGAAGGGGGCCAGGCGGCTTTCCGACCTCGTCCGCCGGGCCCAGCAGGGAAAAGGCAAAGACAGAAGAGAAAAAGGGGAGGGCGGTGCTGGCAAGGCGGCCGGTCAGGCCTCGGGCCCAGCGAGAGCGCTCTCTTTCCCAAGCGTGGGCGCCATCCATCTATGGGGCCTGTTCTGTCAGGATCGCGTCCCTCGGCTGTGGGGCCTGTCGGGCCGATGCAAGTGATGTTCCGCGTGCCGCCGCCCTCCGTACGAAGAGCCATCTGGGGTTCGTACGGTCCAAGGGGTGGCCTCGGGGCCCGTTTCTCTCCCTGGGACCCTCTCCGTACGAGCGGTCTGACCTCGACCGAGTTGGACCCGTCTCCGGGGGCCAACAGGTGAGGAGCGAAGGACTAGCCGACCTCGGCTTAGGTGGACCCCTCCTGGGTGGACACCTGGCGAGGTGGCAGGAGGTCGCCTGGCTTCGGTCGAGGTGGGCCCGTCTCCGGGTGGCCACCTGGCGAAGGGCGAAGGACTGGCCGACCTCGGCTCAGGTGGGCCCCTCCTGGGTGGACACCTGGCGAGGTGGCAGGAGGTCGCCTGGCTCCGGCCGAGGTGGGCCCATCTCCGGGTTGCCACCTGGCGAAGGGCGAAGGGTGGCCGACCTCGACTTAAGTGGACCCCTCCTGGGTGGACACCTGGCGAGGTGGCAGGAGGTCGCCTGGCTTCGACCGAGGTGGACCCGTCTCCGGGTGGCCACCTGACGAAGGGCGAAGGACTGGCCGACCTCGACTTTGGCGGGCCCCTCCTAGGTGGACACCTGGCGAGGTGCGAAGGGTGGCCAACCATGGCTTAGGCGGGCCCCTCCTGGGTGGACACCTGGCGAGGTGGCAAGAGGTCGCCAATGGGGTGGTAGAGGAACTCCGAGCTGAGCTCGACCTCGACGAGGGCAGTTTGCCTTAGATAGTCGTCGGGCGGTGTAGTCTTGCCGATCCTGGCCTTGAAGACGTGGCACCGACTCGGCCAGGGAAACTTCCACGTGGCTCGATCGCATTCGGTGGTACCTGAGCCTGGCCACGTTACTGTCATGGCTGTAACAGTTGCCCCTCAGCCCACCGTTCTGTCGGGGCGTCGTAGAACGGAACGTCGGGATTAAATGCGGACATGACATGGGGAGGCGAAGATCTTGCATCATAATTGCCACGATCTTCGTCGCCGTGGCTCGATGCGGCTGAAAACCTATGGGGAGCCGCCACGCGTCGCCCACTTGCCTGCGATTAATGCGTCGCTTCGAGGCAGAGGCCGTTACTCTGCTAATGAGGCGTCGGTGTCGGGCGTGCGCCCACGTGGCGATCATCCAGTGACCTGAGGCGGAATGATGGGTACGACCGCTGTCGGCTGAGTTTGAAAGGGAGGGGACTTTCCAGAACGAGGCCTTTCCCCTTGCTCCGTGGGCGGTTTGCTGTAGACTAACTCCTGTTGCCCTGCACTCGTCTGGCGCATTTTCGGTGAGTGCCTCATTCTCCTTCTTCGGTCCCCTTCCTTTCCTCTCTTTTCTTTTCTCTTCGATCCTCTGTCCTTCTCTGTTCCATGGCGCGCCGTCGCCATGTCTCTTCCAACCCGGACGAGGCCGGTCCATCCCGGTCGAGGACTCCATCTTCTTCCTCCTCAGATGAGGAGACAATCCCGGAGGAGATCCGCTGGCGTCTGCAACCCGGGGTTGTCACCATTGGCATCCCTAGGGGGATCCGGCCTCCTCCGGTTGCTCCTGTCGTCCCCCTTCGCTCTCTTCCGGCTTTTCCTGCTCTTCTTGCACCCCCTTCTCTTCCCGCCGGTCCCTCCGGTCATGCCTCCACCATGACCGAAGGCGATCTTTCTCTGCTCCGGGATGCTTACGGCATCCCGGGGTCCATTCGCTTGTTTGTTCCGCGGTCCGGGGAGCGCATCACCATGAGTGGCCCCGGCCGCATAGCCTTCTACGAAGACTTCCTCCTTGGGGGTCTTCGGTTTCCTCTGCATCCCTTCTTTCTTTCTTTTCTCAGCCATTTCCGGCTTGTCCCGGCCCAATTGGCTCCCAATGCCATCCGGGTCATCTTCTCTTTCATTGTCTTTTGCCACTTCCATGGGTTCGTTGCTCGTTTCTCCCTCTTCAAGGCCTTGTTCACCCTGAAAAAGTGCTACACCGATGACGGCTGGTGGAACATTTCGCCCCGGCCTAGGTGTCTCCGGTTCGACCTCCCTTCCTCGGTGAAGGGCTGGAAGAGCCGGTTTTTCTTCGTCTCAGTCGAAGATGTCGACTGGGCCTGGAGTGAACCGGACCGGTCCCCGAACCGGAACTCTCGAGTTGAGTCGGCGGACCAGGAGTCCTACTCCCAACTCCTGAGTGACGTGGTCCCGGCACTCGACGTCCTGCTTTCGGAGCAGAACCTTTTTGAGGCCGGGATCAGTCCCATCCACGAGACTAGTGAGATTCGGCCCCACTTCGACTTCTGCCCCCCTTTTTCTTTATGACCGAGCCGGCTGACTCTCTGCTCCTTTGTGCTGCAGGGATGAAGTTTTCGCTGGAGAACCTCCTGGAGGGCGCAGCCCAGCGAGATGTCATCGAGGTGGACGAGCCCGCAGCGAAGAGGGCTCATACTGAGGCGAGCCGGGAGGTCACGGCGGCGACTGTGCCCAGCCCGGCTGCTGTCGTTCCCCCGCCCAGGTTGCCTCAGGGCGGGGCCGCTGATGCCTCGGTCGCGCGACCTGGTGGCACCGCCGCCGAGATGGCTCCTCCGCCTGCTGCTCCGCCCAGCGCCGGGCCTGCCATCGCCGCCGCCTCAATAGTGCAGCCCGTGGCCACCGCCGGCCCGTCGACCGCGGCCCCAGCTGATGGGGCGGCCGCCACAGGAGCCGGCCTGATGCCCCTGGCATCGGTGATCACCCAGCGGGACTCGGTCATCCACGACAAAGGGCTCGCGGAGAAGATCATGGAGTACGCCTCCACCGCCCGGGATCGCCGAGCTCGGGGCGGTCGGGATTACACTGATGCGCTGCTCGGGATCCTCCCGTAGCTCTTCACAGTAAGTCCGAGCTTCTTCCCTTCTTTTCCTTTCAAAACCTAACTCTTTTCATCCTGACATAATTTGCTCTTGTTGGTGTAGATCGGGAATGACGTTCTCCTGCTGAGGGACTTCCTCGTAGGGAACGCCAAAAGGGACTCCGAGAAGGAGCTGAAAACCCGCAAGCTCGCGACCGATGTCAAGGACCTGATGGAGAAGGGGGCCGAGCTGCGAGCCAATAACCAGACCCTCCAGTCTGACCTGGCGCATTTCGAGGGGCGGAACAAAGAGCTGGAGGCTTCCCTGTCGGAGGAGCGGACCTCCAACCAGCGCCGCTCGGAGGAGGAGGTGGCGGAGAAGGCCCGCCTGCAGGCCCACTCCCAGTGGCTGGAGCGCCAGTTGGAGGAGGCCCGGCGGGACGCAACCGCGGTGAAAGACCGGAATGCGTACGTCAACGAGCTCCTGGAGGCCGCAAAACGGGAGGCGCAGGAGGCCATCCCGAAATTCCGGGCTTCCGACGAGTACACGTCGGAGGTCCGGGAGGCCACCGTGGACTCCTTCTTGAAGGGGTTCCGGATGTGCCGGGAGAAGGTGGGGGCCCTCTTCCCCGAGCTGGATCTGAGCGGGGTGGCGATCGGAGGTAGGAGGCCAGGAGGCGAGAGCAGGGCCTCCGGCGCGGCCGAAGCAACTCCTGCGGCGCCGTCGACCAGTGAAGCTGCGGCTCCAGAGCAGCCTCGAGAGCCGGCCGCCGTAGAAGTCGAGGACGCAGCACCCGCGCCCCCGGCAGAGGGCTCCGACCCGGCACCACAGTGAACCCAGCGCCTTCTCCCTGTTGTCTTTTTCCTTTTTTTTTTTTTGGGGGACTCCCGGCCTGTCGGGACTCCCAGCTTGTACTGATCCTTTACATCAATGAAAGTTTCAGTTTGACAAAACTTCGTGTTCATCTTACCTCACTTTTCTTCTTCTTTCTTTCTGAGATGTTGGTATGGAACACTTGAAACAGTTGCAGGCCTGGTCCTTCCATTGCTCAAATCGAAGGTTGGGGCCTCCCGGATCGCATGACGGCAGAGTAGGCCTTAAGCGGGCCTGTCTTTGGGGCCGCCTTCATACTTGCGCAGGCGACACGGTTTCTGCACCGTCTTCCAGGCCGAAGCCCAGGATCCCCGGACTGAGCTCGATGCCGCAGGCTTTCTCAAGCCTTGCATGGCTTGCTGAGCTGTTCTCCGGGCTTGCATGGGCGAACTGGGTTCGGCGCCACCTTCCAGGCCGAAGCCTAGGATCTCCGGACTGAGCTCGATGCCGCAGGCTTTCTCAAGCCTTGCACAGCTTGCTGAGCTATTCTCCGGGCTCGCGTGGGCGAACTGGGTTCGGCGCCACCTTCCAGGCCGAAGACTAGGATCTCCGGACTGAGCTCGACGCCGCAGGCTTTCTCAAGCCTTGCACGGCTTACTGAGCTATTCTCCGGGCTTGCGTGGGTGAACTGGGTTCGGCGCCACCTTCCAGGCCGAAGCCCAGGATCTCCGGACTGAGCTCGACGCCGCAGGCTTTCTCAAGCCTTGCGCGGCTTACTGAGCTGTTCTCCGGGCTTGCATGGGCGAACTGGGTTCGGCGCCACCTTCCAGGCCGAAGCCCAGGATCTCCGGACTGAGCTCGACGCCACAGGATTTCTCAAGCCTTGCGCGGCTTACTGAGCTGTTCTCCGGGCTTGCATGGGCGAACTGGGTTCGACGCCACCTTCCAGGCCGAAGCCTAGGATCTCCGGACTGAGCTCGATGCCGCAGGCTTTCTTGTCGAAGCGAGAAAAGAGTGTTCGAAGTGGGGGAACCTTGTTGCAGAAACAGGGAACCTTACATTACTGATAGTACATCCTTAGGTTCGAGGAGTTCCACATCCGGGGGAACCTGGCACCTCCCAATTCCTCCAAGTAATATGCTCCATGAGGGAGGGCTTCTGCCACCCGATATGGGCCTTCCCAGTTGGGCGATAACTTGCCGCATTCCCGTGGCTGGGAGGCTTCAGCACGCCGGAGGACCAAGTCTCCGGGATGGAAAACCTTCGGCCGCACACGGGAGTTGTAATACCTGGCCACGCATTGCCTGTACGCCGCCATTCGAATTCGGGCTTTGTCCCTCGTTTCCTCGAGAAGGTCAAGGTTGAGCATCATCCTGGCTGGGTTTTCTGTCTCGTCGTATTGCTCCACACGCAGTGTGGGTAGGCTGAGCTCGATCGGGATTACTGCCTCGGCTCCGAAGATGAGGTTGAACGGGGTTTTGTCGGTAGCCGTCCTCGGGGTGGTGTGGTATGCCCAGAGGATGCTGGGAAGCTCGTCGGCCCACCTGCCCTTGGCCTGGTCCAGCCGCGTGCGGAGGCCCTGAAGAATGGTCCTGTTCGTGACTTCGGCCTCCCCATTGGTCTGAGGATGCACCACCGAGGTAAAGCGATGTCTGACACCGAGGTCGCTGTAGAATTCTTCGAATTCCCGGCAGTCGAACTGGCGCCCGTTGTCGGTGACCACGGTGTGGGGGAGGCCGAAGCGGCAGACGATGGACTTCCAAAAGAACTTGGCGACGTTCACTTCGGTAATCCTTGCCAAGGGTTCGGCCTCGACCCACTTCGTGAAGTAGTCGATGGCCACTATCAAGAACTTCCGCTGGCCAGACGCCGGCGGGAATGGGCCCAGGAGGTCCATCCCCCACTGGGCGAATGGCCAGGGGGCTGAGAGCTGGGAGATCGGATTGGAGGGCTGTCGTTGCACCGTGGCGTGACGCTGGCACCGGTCGCATTTCTTCATGAAGTCGGCGGCGTCTTCCTTCATCGTCTCCCAAAAGTAGCCCTGACGGAGGGCCTTGTATGCCAATGCCCTGCCCCCCACGTGGTTCCCGTAGATGCCCTCGTGGATCTCCTGGAGCACAAGCTTGGCTTCCATGGGCCCTACGCACTTGAGGAGGGGATAGGAGTAGGATCTTCGATACAACTGCCCGTCCATCAGGACGAACCGCACGGCCTTCTTCCTGATGAGGCGAGCCACCTCGCGGTCCTCCGGCAGGGTGCCATTGGTGATGTATGCGGCGTACTGGTCTATCCAGCTAGGTTCATGGCCGACCTGGTGGACCCTCACCGTTGCTTCGAGGCTTGGGACCTCAAGGCACTCCACATAGGCGCGTCCCAGCATCGTGTCCGGCAGGGTCGCCAGTCGGGAGAGAGCATCCGCGCGGGCGTTCTCCCCGCGGGGGATATGGAAGATGTTGAAGCATCGGAATCTGGACGCGCCCTCTTTGACGAGCTCCAAGTATCTCGCCATTTGGGGGTCATGCGCGACGTACTCCCCGGATACCTGCCCCGCCAAAAGCTGGGAATCAGTGAAAGCCTTGAGGCTGGTTACGCCCAGCTCGCGGGAGACTCTCAGTCCGGCAAGAAGCGCCTCGTTCTCCGCCTGGTTATTTGTCACGGGGAATTGGAAACGGAGTGCGCATTCGGCGACGACCCCGTTGCTGTTGGCAAGGATGAGCCCGGCCCCGCTCTCGCCAGAGTTTGAGGCCCCGTCTACATGGAGGATCCAGGCATCCTCTCCGGGCTCGTCGGTGCCTATCTCCATCGACTGACCTGAGGGGCCTTCCTCGGGCTCCTTGCCCAAGCCTGCACATTCGACCAAGAAGTCGGCCAGCACCTGTGCCTTCATGGCCGACCTCGGCCTGTACGTAATGTCAAACTCGCTGAGCTTCAGTGCCCACTTTGCCAATCATCCCGAGGTATCGGGTCGGCTGAGCACTGCTTTCAGCGATTGATCCGTCAGGACAGCGATGGGGTGCACTTGAAAATAAGGCCTGAGACGCTGGGCAGACACTATTAGCGCAAAAATGAGTTTCTCGGGCCGAGAATACCTGAGCTCCGCATCACGAAGGAGTTTGCTGGTATAGTACACCGGCCGCTGGGCCCCCTGGCCATCGGTTCGGACCAAGACTAAGCTGACGGCTTCCGGGGTAACCGCCAGGTAGAGGGTAAGCTCCTCTCCCTCCTCGGGCCTGGACAGCAATGGTGGCGATGCAAGTGTCTTCTTCAGCTCCTCGAAGGCCTGCTGGCATTCCTCGGTCCAAGCAAAGTCATTCATCTTCCTCAGCACCTTGAAGAAGGGACGGCAGCGGTCCGCCGACCTGGAGATAAAATGGCTAAGGGCCGCAACTCGGCCGGTTAGTTGCTGCACTTGCTTCTTGGAGGCTGGCTGCTCCATATCCAGGATGGCCTGGACCTTCTCCGGGTTGGCCTCGATTTCTCTTTGGGTCACCATAAACCCTAGGAACTTCCCGGCGGAGACGCCGAAGGCGCACTTCGCCGGGTTCAGATTCATTTGATGGCGTCGGAGGTTGCCGAACGTCTCCGCCAAGTCTGCCACGTGATCCGACTCGAGTTTACTCATTACCAGCATGTCGTCCACGTATACCTGCATGTTACGGCCGATCTGGTCTTTGAAGATTCTACTGACCAGGCGCTGGTACGTCGCCCCCGCGTTCTTAAGGCCAAATGGCATCATCATGTAGCAAAAGGTTCCGCGGTCAGTTATGAAGGCGGTGTGCTCTTCGTCCTCCGGGTTCATCCGGATCTGGTTGTATCCGGAGAAAGCGTCCATGAACGACAGGAGGTGATGCCCCGAGGTGGTGTCGACCAGCTGGTCGATCTTTGGAAGAGGGAAGCTGTCCTTTGGGCAAGCTCGATTGAGGTTGGTGTAGTCCACACAGATCCTCCACTTACTGCTACTCTTCTTTACCATGACCACGTTCGCCAGCCAACTGGGGTACTGGACCTCTCGGACAAAACCGGCGGTGAGGAGCTTCTCTACTTCCTCGTTGATCGCCTTCTGTCTCTCCATGGCAAAACTCCTCTTCTTCTGGCGGACCGGGTGGCAATTTGGGTCCACGTTCAGCCAGTGCATGATGACCTCAGGCGGGATGCCCGGCATGTCGGCTACTGACCAGGCGAACACGTCAGCGTTGGCATGGAGGAACTCCAGCAGGCGGGTTCGTTCTTCCTCAGGGAGCTGGGCCCCGACTTGCACCGTCTTCAGGGGATCCGAACCGAGGGGAAAAGCCAGCAGGCACTCTACGGGCCCTCCCCTGGGTTCCTTCTCTCTCAGATCGAGGTCGTCGACATCCTGGGCGAGCTCCGCGCCCCTGGCTCCTGGGACCGTCTGAAGGCAGAGCGGGATCGGCCGGGTCGTCCCCTTCATCTCCCCGAGCCCGGAGGGCGTGGGGAACTGTACCAACAGCCTTCTCGTGGAGATGGTGGCGTCCAGTTGGTTGAGCCCAGGATGCCCGAGAATGGCGTTGTAAGGCGAAGGGAGCCTGACGACGGTGAATGTTATTAGGACGGTCGCCTGTCGGGGTGGGGATCCGGCGGTGACCGGGAGAGTGATCTCCCCCTCGACCCCCACGGAGTCCCCTGTAAAACCCACCAGGGGGGTGTGCACTGGTTTCAGCTGATCGGGGGACAAGTTCATCCGAGAGAAAGCATCGTAAAAAAGTACGTCAGCCGAGCTTCCACTATCCACCATGATTTGATGTACAGGATGCTTTGCGATGGTCATCTCGACCACCACGGCATCATTGTTTACATTATCATTAACCTCCCCCCCTTGGGAGGGATTACATTCTCTGGGTTCCCGACTTCCCGGGCTCTCTTCGTCGCTCGACCGGACCCGCATGAGATCATGCCCACGGGTTTCTCCGTTGGGCGGTTGTCGATCGCAGGGACAGGTGGTAAGGCCGCGAGCGGCTGCCCTTCAGAGGGGGCCTCGTTCTTAACAAACTTCCTAAGGTAACCCCTCCGGATCAGCTCCTCGATCTCCCGCTTCAGGTGGCGACAATCCTCCGTGTCATGCCCGTGCTCGCGGTGGAACTGGCAGTACTTCGATTTATCTCGGACGGCCCTCGGGTTCTGAGGAGGAGGTCTGCGGAGGTAGCGCTCGCCCTCGATTTCCATGAGGATCTTCGTTCGGGGTGCGAGGAGAGGGGTGTACCTCCGCTCGGGAGTGGCTTCGCCCCTTGGCCTTGGATTCGGGCGAGGGTCGGCAGACGGCCCAGGCCTCCGAGCTCCCGGGGCGTCCCTCGGGAGCGGCTTCTTCGGAGTCTTCCCGTCCAACTCTTGACGGGTGCGGTCGGCCTCCTCCGCTCGGATGTACTTGTGGGCCCGGAGGAGGAGTTCGGAGTACATCTTGGGCGGCTTCTTGTCCAAGGAGTAGGTTAGGCGGGACGTCTTGAGCCCGCGCTTCAAAGCCAGCATGGCGACGGGCTCGTCCAAGCTGTAGATCTCCAGGGCTACGATCTTGAACCGGGTGATATAGTCCCGGAGCAGCTCCTGGTCCTGCTGGCGGATGGAGAAGAGGCTGTCCACCTCTCTCGGCACCTTTCGACAAGCATCGAAGTGTGCTACGAACCTTCCTTCCAGCTGATGGAAGGAGCAAATGGATCCGGGCTCGAGGAGGGTGAACCAGACTCGAGCGGCCTTCTGGAGGGTTTCCGGGAAGGCGATGCACAGAAGAGCGTCGGTGGCCCCCTGGACCCTCATGAGAGCTTTATAGCTCTCCAAATGGTCCAGGGGGTCGGTGGTCCCGTCGTAGGGATCCACCTACGGCATGCGGAACCGTTTCGAGATCGGTTCCGCCTGGATTTCTTCAGAGAAAGGGGGGCGGGGGTCGTAGCCCGCCGGGTCTGCCGATGAGTTCTGCAGGTCGGCGAATCGGCGGGCGAACTCCGCCAGCTTGCGCTCATGCTCCTCCAGGCGCCTCTCGGCCTAGCGCCTGATGGCTTCGTCGGTGGAGTCTTCCACCGAGACTGCGGGTGAAGGGGGCACCGATCGATCTCGGCGCGAGGTCTGGCCTCGGCGTCGCTTGCTGCGATGCACCGTTTCGGCCCCGTCGGCTGGGGATCGGCTCTCGTGATCCTCCGAACCGGAGTAGTTTCTCTTTGCGGGAGCTCGGTGGCTCCCCTGGGGGTTGGAGACGGCCCTCGAATGAGATGGCCTACCCTGAATTGAGCGCAGGCTCCCACGCTGCCCCGCGGCTCGGGCCGCGGGGGTTCCTGGCTGCGGCTGGGTGGCCAGGGACCGTTGCTGATGCTGAAGCTGCCGGACCGCTGAGGTCAAGGTCTGCAACTGCTGGACGATGCCCGCAAGGGACCCATCCACCGGGGTAGGCTGCTGTGGAAGAGGAGGGGGAGCCGGAAGCTCCCTTTCGGGGCTGTGGCCCCCCGGAGGGGAGTAGACTTCCCCCGCACGGCTGGTAGACGCCTCGCGTCCACGAGTGACCACCATTGTCGGAGAGCGCGATACCTGCAGAAAGCTGGCTCCCGCTGGGGTTCAGTGTCCTGCCCCCCTTCCTGGCGTGCCAATCTGTTGCCGCTCTCGTCGCCGCGCCCGTGCCACGGATCCGCCGATCCCTCCTGATCGCCTGGCGAAGGAGCTTCCCTGACTGCGGCGAACCTGCAAGAAAGGGGTTAGAGGACCCTGGCCGGGGATCCCGGCGAGGGAACTCCGACGGTCAAGTCAGTAGACGACGAGAAGGAACAGACTCTCCAGACGGACCCCCCGAAAGGGTTCCAGACTTAGAGAGTTTACTAGTGAGAGAGAGACGCTATGGGAACCAGAATCTTGGTTGGGCCTCCTAGCCGGGCTTACACACCTAGTGATTCCCTCTCGGGATCTCTGGGTTTCACTCTCCGGAATGAGGCCTTTTGCCGTTGCTTCTCCTTTGTCCCCAGGCTTGTTCACTTACCCTGTCATCCCCAGATTCCTCCCTCTTTATCTCCTTTCGTCGTGCGCTTGTTTCTTCCTGCTTGGAGACTTCCCTCCCACGTCCTTTTCTCTTTTCCCTTTCCGGTGAAGGGGGCCAGGCGGCTTTCCGACCTCGTCCGCCGGGCCCAGCAGGGAAAAGGCAAAGACAGAAGAGAAAAAGGGGAGGGCGGCGCTGGCAAGGCGGCCGGTCAGGCCTCGGGCCCAGCGAGAGCGCTCTCTTTCCCAAGCGTGGGCGCCATCCATCTATGGGGCCTGTTCTGTCAGGATCGCGTCCCTCGGCTGTGGGGCCTGTCGGGCCGATGCAAGTGATGTTCCGCGTGCCGCCGCCCTCCGTACGAAGAGCCATCTGGGGTTCGTACGGTCCAGGGGTGGCCTCGGGGCCCGTTTCTCTCCCTGGGACCCTCTCCGTACGAGCGGTCTGACCTCGGTCGAGTTGGACCCGTCTCCGGGGGCCAACTGGTGAGGAGCGAAGGACCAGCCGACCTCGGCTTAGGTGGACCCCTCCTGGGTGGACACCTGGCGAGGTGGCAGGAGGTCGCCTGGCTTCGGCCGAGGTGGGCCCGTCTCTGGGTGGCCACCTGGCGAAGGGCGAAGGACTGGCCGACCTTGGCTCAGGTGGACCCCTCCTGGGTGGACACCTGGCGAGGTGGCAGAAGGTCGCCTGGCTCCTGCCGAGGTGGGCCCGTCTCCGAGTTGCCACCTGGCGAAGGGCGAAGGGTGGCCGACCTCGGCTTAAGTGGACCCCTCCTGGATGGACACCTGGCGAGGTGGCAGGAGGTCGCCTGGCTTCGGCCGAGGTGGACCCGTCTCCGGGTGGCCACCTGGCGAAGGGCGAAGGACTGGCCGACCTCGGCTTAGGCGGGCCCCTCCTGGGTCGACACCTGGCGAGGTGCGAAGGGTGGCCGACCTCGGCTTAGGCGGGCCCCTCCTGGGTGGACACCTGGCGAGGTGGCAGGAGGTCGCCAATGGGGTGGTAGAGGAACTCCGAGCCGAGCTCGACCTCGGCGAGGGCAGTTTGCCTTAGACAGTCGTCGGGCGGTGTAGTCTTGCTGATCCTGGCCTTGAAGACGTGGCGCCGACTCGGCCGGGGAAACTTCCACGTGGCTCGATCGCATTCGGCGGTACCTAAGCCTGGCCACGTTACTGTCACGGCTGTAACACCCACCATGTCAGCAGCTTTCCATACAAATATATCAGCATTTGTTTGTAAGAAATCAATCAGCTTCCTCCTCTGATCTTCAGTAAGCCTTCAATTTGAACTGTTTTGGAAGGATCATCTTTTGTCAAAGGAATATGAATGGTTTTTTCTATTGATACACTAACTTCATCACGTGGATCACGCGGATCCATTTGTTCGGAGGTTGGTTTGGTAATTGACTGTTGATTCTGGATCATCAAGCATTGCCGAGCCATCTGCTGGTTTCCCCTTACTACTCCAATTCCATTTGAAGTTGAAAATTTCATCAGAAAGTGGTATGTTGATACAATGGATTGGAATTTATTCAGAGCAGATCTCCCCAAAATAACATTATAAGCAAAGGGGATTCGAACAACCATAAAGGAAAGGAGATAAGTTCTTTGTTTCGGCGCGGTTCCGAGAGTTACGGGAAGGGTGATCTCCCCTTCTACTCCTACGGAATTTCTGCCAAATCCAGTAAGTGGTATACGAATTCTTCGTAACTTATTAATTGGTAAGTTCATTTTGACAAATGCATCATAAGGCAAGACCTCTGTGGAACTTCCATTATCAACTAGAATCCAATGTACATCATAATTTGCAATGACAGTAGAAATTACAACAGGATCATTATGAGACGTCTGAACACCTTGTAAATCTTCATCAGAAAAGACGACACTTCCTCGAAGCCTCTTAGGACTCCGATCAACTTCAAGACATGCATGGCAAATCATTCCAACTAACCCATCAATCGGTTGTTGGTTCGGGAGCTCTGTCCCATCAGTGACCATCCTTGGAGCAACTGGCCTCGGTACTGCCACTTCAACTGGTTGATTCTGATTTTGATTCCGAATATATCTGACTAAATAACCTTGTTTAATCAGGGCCTCAATTTCATCCCGCAGTTGAATGCATTCTTCTGTAGTATGGCCATGATCACGATGGTAGCGACAATATTTTGCTTTATTTCGGATGGTGGTGGCTGCTCTCATTGGTCTTAGCCTTTGTAGAAAGTTTTCTTTCTCAATCTCCATTAAAATTTGTTCTCTCGGATGAGTCAGTGGAGTATAAGTATCAAATTGATTGACATAGCTTCTACCGATCAATTCTCTTAGCCTTTGACTTTGCCGTTGAATAGATCAGACCCCAGATAAAATGGATTCATCTTCTTTGGCTCTCTTCTTACCTGGCACTAATTTTTTCTCCACCTGTCGCCGACTCAAAGCCTGTTCTTTGGCCTGGGCATACTTTTGAGTACGGGCTAATAATTCAGAATAGTTGGTCAGGAATTTCTTATCCAAAGAAAATGTAAATCTGGAGGCTCGCAAGCCTTTTTTCATAGCAGACATCGCCACATATTCATTGAGATCAGGTATCTCCAACATGGTAGAGTTAAATCTCTTGATGTAATCCTTTAAATATTCCCCTTCTGACTGTTGGAAAAAGAACAAGCTATCAAAATTTCTGAGCATTTTTCTACTTGTCCCGAAGTGAGAGACGAACAACTTTTCTAGTTGACCAAATGACTGGATGGTGTCCGGCTGCAAACTGGAGTACCATATTCTCACTGACTTCTTCAAAGTTACAGGAAAGGCAAGACAGTGCAATGCATCCGACGTCCCTTAAATCAGCATATGGGCTTTGAAGCTACCCAAATGGTCCAAAGGATCAGACAACCCATCATACAACTCAATCGGCGGTACTTTGAAATGATGCGGGATCTTTTCATCCATTATCTTCTTGGAAAAAGGAGGTAAAATACTATAACTTGGTGCGGCATCCTCTGGTCTCCTCTATTCCAAAACTTTGGCAACCTGCAACTCCAACTTCTTGAACTTTCTATCAAAATCGCTCTCTCTTGCAAAGTGTTGAACTTGAATACTGTCAGGGATCAATTCTCCAGACGAAGTTGACCGGGATCGTGGTCGTTTCCCTTTATTTTGCTTCTTAGAATGATGATGGGATAAATGATGATGCCTTACAGAAGATTTTTGACCTGAAGAATATTGATAAGAGGAACGTCTTCTAGGGTTGAGATATTTATTTACCTGGAGTAAAGGTTGCCAGCTAGTTCTTGATACAGCTGGCCGCATTGACTCCATGGCAATTTCTTGAAGGTTCTGCATCGCCGTGGTGAGTACTTCTACCTTGTCAAACAGGGTGTTCGACTTTTCTTGATCGAAGTACCCTGCAGGAGGAACTTTCACCCTTTCCCCCGAAACAGGATCATTTCTTCTTTCATCAGAAACAGGATCGTTTCCTTTGCCATCAAGAACAAGATTCTCCCCTTGGTTGCCAAGAGCAAGATCGGTTTCTTTTGAAGAACCAGGAACAGCTTCTACTGGCAGATTCTTCTTCCTACCTTTCACCATGCTTCCTTCCAAATTTTCAGGAACTCTTTTACAGAGAATCCCCTTCCTGGCGTGCCAATCTGTTATGTCCGAACAAAATTACAGCAAGCCCGAAGGAATAATGAACCAGATTGAACTGATTCGATCTAGCATCTAGCCATCTTCTTGGAGAATTTGAAGATTGAAGTAGCTCCCAAGCTCGCTAATGGTGTCTGGACAGGAACAGATGAATTCTGAAGGAAGGCTAAGTGAAAAGTGGTTGAAAGAATGAATTGCCAGAAAAAAGAAAAGCTCCTTCATCATCGCCACCGTGGGTATTTATAGGCTAAGGAACTAACCGTTTACAGCTGGCATCCGTCTGTAAAATGGTTAATCTAAGATGTAAGCACGTGCAACCAAAGTTAGTCATAGTTAATCAATCATCTCCTCTAAGTGATCGACTTCTTTATAGTTGATCAGCTTCACCATAGTTAATCATCTCCACAGAATTGATCATCTCCTCCAGAGTTGATCGTCTCCTCCAGAGTTGATCGTCTCCACCAGAATTGATCGTCTCCTGCACTACATAATTATTAACAAATTCTATTCTCAAATAAATCTATCACTTACTTGGAAGCAAGTCAGTCTTGTGTTTGTTGGTTATTAATCGACTTCACACCCTTTGGATGTTGAGCAGTTAAATATCGATCATATTTGTGCCTTTTAGGCATTGATCAGTTTTATACCTTTCGTAAGAGGCATTGATCATAGTCGTGCCTTTCGGGCATTGATCAATTTCAATTTCAGGCTCTTAATATATCAACATAAATAGATCAACTTTGTCATATCCCAACAAATATGGTCTTTATTATGCTTTCCATTTGATTGTCTCTGCATGCTTGCTTATTAAAATTTAAAGATTCTTGTCCAAGTTCTTATCGTGCCTAGTTTCTTTCTTCCATGCATTTCAATTTTCTGTCCTCTACTATTTGTCCCTTCAACCAGTTGGCTGGCCTTGATGTTGACATCGGCACCACCACACCGGATCGACCGCCTTGATGCGATCATACCCACTCTTCCATTTGCACTGGATTTTATCAGAAATCCGTAATTAAGCCAACTTGGACAAGGATAATACTCCTCATCATAGTTTTGACATAAAAATAATTCTTCAATTCTTTGAGCCCTAACCGGTCCTAGCCCGTGGCCCACGGCCCACAGCCCCAGTCCACGGCCCTAGCCCACGGCCCAAGCCTCTAGCCCGCGGCCCATGGCCCTAGCCCACGGCCCACTACCCTAGCCCATAGCCCACGGTCCCGGCCCACAGTCCTAGCCCACGGTCCCGGCCCACAGTCCTAGCCCACGGTCCATATAGGGGACTGGCCCGGTCCTAGCCCATGGCCCGGACTGGCCCGGTCATAGCCCACGGCCCATATAGGGCCAGGCCGGGTTGGATTTTTTTGGTCCATTTGTGCAAGTAGGCCTAGCCCGACCCGGCCCATAAAATGCAGGCCCATATAGATTAGGGTCAAGCCAGGCTCGACCTATATTGACAGCTCTAACTAGTTCCATAAAAATTTTAAATTATAATTTAAAGGTCCAAATAAATATAATTCTAAATATATTCGAATCAGGTCGGGTCGAGTCCAAATTCAGTAAACCCAGACCCGACCCGAAAAATAGAATGAATCTAATTTTAAAATTTAACTTAAATTCATGAATCCATAAAATTAGATTGACTCGGATCTAAATAGATCGGGACACGAATTAACCCTATCCATTTGCAACCTTACCCCACGCACACACCAGCGAAGCTTCCTCTCCCACCACCAATGCCCTTGCCGCCGCCGATGCCATTACCACCGCCACCCCAACCCTCCTCTCCCATCCCTGCTGTCGACGCCCTTGCCGCCAACACCCTTGCCAACGCCCTTGCAGCCACCGCCCCAATCCTTCTCTCCCATCCCCCCCGCCGAACGACACCCTACAGCCGCCACCACCCCTGTCGCCGCCAATGCCCCACCCGCCGCCCCACATCTTCCGATCTCCATACCATCGCCCCACCATCACCGAGCGCATCTGGAGTGTTGAATCCGAACTCCTTGGTTCCATTGAACCACATCACCGTCCCCTTCATCCGCTTGCTCTAGGTGCCCAGATT
Organism: Areca catechu; assembly: GCA_021397845.1. Lineage (NCBI taxonomy): Eukaryota > Viridiplantae > Streptophyta > Magnoliopsida > Arecales > Arecaceae > Areca > Areca catechu. Next base: position 96,339,507 of record CM038052.1, on the reverse strand, counting down.
CACCGCAGATGTAACAGGGACCTCCTCCATCACCGTCCCCTTCCTCCACTGCGGCCACCGCCACCTTCCCCCCTGCCTCCACCGTACCTGTCCCTACCGCAGATCGAGCCAGACTCCTCTGCTGGATAGAGGCCGGATTCCAGTGGGCCTGCTCTCTGGGATGCAGAGCTTGGAGGCACAGCGACCCAGTTACATGCAGATCTCGATCATGGGAGAAATACAGGAATAGAGAAGCATCACGAGGTGCCCAGCAAGAAGCAAGTCACGGGATCCCTGTCCCAACCTCTGGTACATCCGTAGTTTCATTTTTCAGATAAAAAATAAATAAATAAATAAATAAGAGGAGAGGGAGAATATACGGGGGCTATCGGTAGACTCTCTTGTAACTCTTTTGAAGGACAAGCAGCTTCTTGAGCAAAATAATGGAGGTTTTTTTTGTTTTTTTCCCCTCCTCCGGTAGGCTCCTGTGGCGTGCAAAGTTTTTGATCAAAAATGACTAATCCAATTATCACAAGACCTGGAAAAGTTTATTAGTAGGTTGCTCGTAGTTCGGGTATCGACTGTCCAGGCAGCAATTCAATCGGAAGGATCTTCGAGAGAAAGTGTATTGAGAGATCTTTGAAAGTGTGCATCTCTCAATATCTCCAAGTTGCTATCAAGCTCAATGGACCAGTCATGCATCTATCATGGTCTACAAGTATCCGACTACTTATCAAAAGCCATAGATTGGAGAGATTCTCACCAGCACTGCACCATGACCTATTGATGGAATACCAGGAGTTGTTAGTAGGACATTGAAAATTCAATGGTCATGACTTTTCTATTCAATACCATGGTCTTGAGTGTCGCATAGAGCATGCTGCTGTTGGAGACAGTACATGAGATTTGGGAGACAGTGGTCTAAATATATTCTTAGAGGGCTAATCCTATTAGATATATGAGATTCGGTGCCAGTTGAGGCAGCTTCGTTAAGGCATACTTTCTGTTACTGATTATGCTATAGAATTGAAAAGATTATCGGTTGAAGCTAATCATTACTATACCTTCAATCTAAAATACTCCATAGATATGCACTAATTTCACAAGTATCTAAAAGAGGAGCGAGTTCAGGATTTTCTGTATGGCTTGAATCCTGAGTTTGAGCCAGTTTGGATACATCTCCTGGCTCAGAACGATATGCCAAGTCTGAGTCAGGCCTTCTCTACTATTTTATGGGAGGAGAGATGACTAGGGTAGTTGCTTCTACCTAGCTAGTTCGCTCTACCCTCACTACTAAATCACTATCTCGATCTGGTGCACAGTCATCTACTATATGCAATTACTGTCACAAGCCTAGTTATGTTAAAGCTACTTGCTGGGAATTACATGGTTACTCCAATCAATCTAGGCAGAAAGATTGGGGCTATGGTCGGGATCGAGGTCATGGTCAGCAACACGTACATCTATTTGAGCAAGTGGAGGAGTCTTCTACTGGTATATCTGTTGAAGACTATCGAACCATGAAGCAGTTGATGGATAAGTATGAATCTACCTCCAGCTTATTGCCTCTTCCAGCTTTGGATAGCCCGTCACCGCCCACTTCTAACTTTGCCCAGTCAGGTATACATATAGTACAGGCCATGCATTTAGTTATCTAGATAAGTCTTCTTCTTGGATCATTGATTCTGGAGCTTTAAGTCATATGACTAGCTCTTCTACCTCATTTAGTACATACTTTCCTAGTTCTGGTCGAGATAAAGTTTGTATAGCAGATGGATCCTGTTGCCGCCAAGATCGCCATGGCCCGTAGCTGCTGTCGACATCGGAGGCGCCCCTTTCGCTGGCTAGCGGTCCTTTGGTCCTAGACCTGCAAAACAGGAGTTAGTGACCCGGGCCAGGATTTCTGGCGGGGGCACTCCGACGTCAAGTCAGTGACGATCTAAGGGAACAGATCCTCCTGGTCAAGCCCCTTTTGATGGACTCCATATGAGGAGGAGTGAGTTGTATGAAAGTGGGATGCAAGTGTGTCGGGGGAAGTGTGGCCTGGTTAGAGGGAGTCTCTGTATGGCCCTTCCTCCCGACCTTGCACGAGAATGCTGGTGGTGCCGTGCTCCTCTTCTTGGCGGAGCTTGCACTCGTGTTTTTTTTATGGTGTGGCTTGTGCCTTGCCTCTGTTATTGTTGGTGTTGGTATTGTGTTGTTGTTACCTCTAAGTTTGTTGTGAACTAGGTTACCGTTAAGCGTCCGTCTTGGGATCTCCATCGGTTATCAGGCGTGTGCGGCGGTGTCCCGAGGAGCCTTTCCCGATTCGTGATAAGGGGAGCTGTCATGCGCTCCGACACTCCTCCTGATCGCCTCCTTTCGAGAAACTTGGCAGTACCTCGAATGGTGGACCGCCACTCCCGAGATTCGAATCTCCCGGTTGGCTTCCTCTCTCGGGTGGTCCAGGTGGTTGGTGAGGAACGTGGTATCTCGATCGGTGTGCTTCTCCCCTTTCTAGTATAACCGACGGCTGTAGGCGGTCAGTACGGTCCGGCAGGTGCTCCAGTATAGTCCTCGGATGGCTCGCCGGCATCCCGGGCTAGCGAGGTCCATATCCGAGCTGGGGCTGAGCTGGAAAGGCAGGGCTCGCTTCAACCTAGATGCCCCGAGTTTGCGGGGTCATCTTGGTGGAGGGCAGAGTGCGGGCTTGGTCCAGAGGGCTCGCACTTGGAGAGGCTCCACGTGGCGGAGGAGTGCTGAGCTCGACTCTGACCATAAGGCTCAACCTTTGAGGGTCTCACTCTGGAGGGCAAAGTACAGGCCCGGTCCAGAGGGCTCGCACTCGAAGAGGCTCCACGTGGCGGAGGAGTGCTGAGCTCGACTCCGACCACAGGGCTCAACCTCCGAGGGTCTCGCTCTAGAGGGCAGAGTGCAGGCCCGGTCCAGAGGGCTCACGCTCGGAGAGGCTCCACATGGTGGAGGAGTGCTAAGCTCGACTCCGACCACAGGGCTCAACCTCCGAGGGTCTCGCTCTGGAGGGCAGAGTGCGGGCCCGGTCTAGAGGGCTCACGCTCGGAGAGGCTCCACGTGGCGGAGGAGTGCTGAGCTCGACTCCGACCATAGGAATTAACCTCCGAGGGTCTCGCTCTAGAGGGCAGAGTGCGGGCCCGGTCCAGAGGGCTCGCACTCAGAGAGGCTCCACGTGGTGGAGGAGTGCTGAGCTCGACTCCGACCACAGGGCTCAACCTCCGAGGCTCTCGCTCTGGGGGGCAGAGTGCGGGCCCGGTCCAGAGGGCTCATGCTCGGAGAGGCTCCATGTGGTGGAGGAGTGCTGAGCTCGACTCTGACCACAGGGCTCAACCTCCGAGGGTCTCTCTCTGGAGGGCAGAGCGCGGCTCCGGCCTAGGCATCCCGAGCTCGCGGGCCCGACCTAGCGAAGGACGGAGCTCGGCTCGCTGTCTCGAGGGAGCTCAGCTTAGCTCGGCAGAGGAGTCCGAGCAGGAGAATTGACGCGACGTCCGACACGACGTCTTCCCTTGACGTAGCACCTGTCGGCTCCCCCACGTCAACGATCCCACCACATCAGATCCCTCTCTATGGTATCTAGTAAGGGAACCATCGACTATACACCTGCTCTTCAGTTAACATCTGTCTTACATGTCTCTATCTTTTCCACGAACTTGTTATCTATCAGCTTTATTACTCGAGATTTGAACTATTCTGTCACCTTTTAGCTATCTCATTGTATCTTTCAAGAATTAACAATGGGGAAGAAACTTTGATCTAGTAAAATGCACAATGGCTTGTGCAACCTAAAAAATGAAGGGAAAAGGCTTCATGATTCATTACTCGGGTATGCTCTATTAGCAAACACGACTTCTTCTGAGCTCCTGCTTCATCATAGAAGACTAAGTCACATCACCTTTCTTGCTTTACATCAATTGTTTCCTACTCTTTCTCACTCTTGCAAGAAGATTATTTTAGTTTGAAATGACTGTGAATTTGCAAAACATATGCGTGGAGTGTATCCTATTTTTAATAATCAGAGCAACACTAAATTTGATTTATGCATTTAGATATTTGGGGATCCTGTAGTACTGTTTCTACTATAGGGCATCGATGGTTTGTTACTTTCATTGATTGCCATAGTCGGGTGATCTAGTTGTACTTACTGAAGAGCAAGCATAAGGGATTCTCCTATTTTAAGAAATTTCATAAATGGGTGAACACCCAGTTTAAAGTAAAGGTTCAGATACTTCGATTTGATAATGGTATAAAGTATATGAATCAAACATTTCATGTCTACCTGTGGGATCATGGGATCATTCATCAAACGACTTGTATGGATATACCTGCATAGAATGGAGTAGCCAAATAGAAGAATCGATATTTGCTAGAGGTAACTTGCGCTCTCATGTTTTCTATGCGAGTTCCTAAATTTTTATAGGGAAAGGTTGTTCTGACCATGGCTTACCTAATCAGTCATATGCTTTTTCGAGTTCTTAGCTTCAAGTCTCCACTTGAATGTTTGTAAGGAAAGACCGAATACATTGTGCCATCCCATATTTTCGGCTATATATATTTTGCTCAAAATCATGCACCATCTATTGGTAAACTGGATCCTCGAGCTCTGAGATATATTTTTGTAGGTTATTCTACCGGTAAGAAGGGGTATAAATGCTATTATCTACCTGCATGGTAGATGCTTGTCACCATGGATGTGACCTTTCAAGAAATGAAGCCTTACTATGTGATGGAACAACTCTCTCAACTTTTGGATGTGCCAAGTGGTGTCTCTTTGTCATATGAGTTCTTGACCATACCATCTAGTGGCCCTTGGTGTGAGGGGGAGTATAGTGATGGTAGGAGTAAGGAAGTAGAGACTAATGCTGCTCAAGATAATACTAGTGATGCACAGGGTGATGATATTCAAGGGGAGCAAAGTGAGGCTATTGTGCATTTTCCAATCATCCAAGCTTCTACCCCGAGCAAAGTTCCATCTAGGCCTTCTGAGTCCTCTTTCTCTATGAATAATGGTAACGACCTTATTTTTTCTGATTTAGATATTTCTATTGCTAAACGAAAGTGTTCCTGCCTGATCATTCCATCTCGCTATTGTTATAATATTTTTTAACTATATATCCTATGAATCCCTGTCTCCTTCCTATAAATCCTTCGTAGTTGCATTAGAATTTGTTGCTTTTCTATTGATTGGAAGGTAGCTATGACAAACCCAAATTAGAGATAGGCAATGACAGAAGAGATGAATGCTTTGTCAAAGAACCATACATGAGATCTGGTGACTCTACCTAGCAGGAAGTAATCAATGGACTGTAAATGGGTATATACAATGCCTAGTGAAAAAAGAATATACATAGATGTACGATATCGATTATGACAAGATCTTTGCTTCTGTGGCAAAAATGAACTCAATACATATCTTAATTTTGTGTGCTGCTAACTGTGGCTGGGAATTTCATCAGCTAGATATGAAGAATGCCTTTCTTCATGGAGATCTTCAAGAGGAGGTTTACATACAAATTCCTCCTGGTTTACAAGCAGAGCTATGGTAGGGAAGGTATGCAGATTAAGGCACTCTCTCTATGGCCTCAAGCAGTTTCTCCATGCCTGGTTTGAATGCTTCAGCCAAGCAATGCTCAAAATGGGGATATTCATAGAATAATACTAATCATACTCTATTTTACATGCATGTTAGGGGAAAAAGAACTATTCTAATAGTATATGTTGATAATATAGTTATCACAAGAGATGATCTCAGGAAAATTGCATGGCTTAAACAAAATTTGGCTTATGAGTTTGAGGTTAAAAGGACTTAGGACTGTTGAGATATTTTTTGGATATTGAGGTCTCTGGGTCATCTCATGGTATTTTTCTAAGTCAACAAAAATATACCCTTGACCTTCTTAGTGAGATTGGGATGTTAGGGTGTAAGCCAGCTAATACTCCCCTCCCATTCACCAGAATCATAAGTTAATGGCAAATGGTGGAGCTCATATTAATCGTGAAAGATATCAGCAATTGTAGGGAAGTTAATTTATCTTTCTTATACCGGACCAGATATCGCCTTTGCAGTTAGTGTCATCAGTCGGTTTATGCATGAACCATGAGAGCAACATATGGAGATAGTGTATCGGGTACTATGCTACCTGAAAAGGTATGCTGGATGGAGACTGCACTTTTCTCAACATAACTCTTTGAAGATAGAAGCATTTATTGATGTGGACTGGGTAGGTTCACTATGTTGCCACCTAGATCACCATGGCCTATAGCTTTGACATGGCCCGAATGAGTCGACCTTCCTGGGAGCGTCGGGTCCTTCATCCTCTACCTTCATAATAGATCGATCTTGCAAAAAAGAGGAGACCCAGGCTAGGAATCCAGGTGGGGATACTTCGATGGTCAAGTCAGTAGGGCAATCAAGAAAAATAGATCCTCGATCATGGTGGCTTGATATGCCATCATGGAGAGGAGAAATAGAACGAGAAGATGAAAAGAATAAGAGTTCAAAGGAGGTTAGGAAGTTGTTCCCTGTTTTGGTTCACTGCTTTCGCCCATTTGTCTTCTTTTCTCTCTTGGTTCACCTCCCCACCATGGAGGTCCCTCTTGCTGTTATATAGGAATTGATCCTCCTTGACCGAGCCCGGAGCTTCGACTGGTCACCCCCTGGGTCTCCCCCCATGGGAGGGGTACAAGTTTCTTGCCATAATTCCTATGAAGCTAGTTCTCAGAAGAAGGTCCTTTTACAATGGGCATAGTCAGCATGCTATAGAGCCTGTCCTCTTGGTGGGGTGATTTCCTATGATAGGTGTAGGTATCGTGCCATAGAGTCTCGTGCCATTGTCGAGCACTATCACTTTTAGGGAGTATAGATGGTGTGCTACAAGATTTGAGGCCCGATAGAGCACTCTTCTTGTGGAAGGTGCAGGCAGCGTGCTACGGGACCTACAGCCTTGGTGAAGCATGTGCCTGGTAGAGGGTGCAGGCGGCGTGCTACAGGACCTGGACCCCCAGTGGAGCACGTGCCATGCAAAGGGTGTGGGCGGTGTGCTACAAGACATGGAGCTCTGGTGGGGCACGTGCCATGCAAAAGGTGCAGGTGACTAGTTCGTTGGAGATGGTGATGTCATGCCTCTTTGTGTTGCAGTCCAGGTCTCCATCACCTTTGTCCTTTAGGAGTTAGGCTTCACTCCCTAATGCCTTCCCAGCCATGGTCAGGGAAGCACCTTTTTATCTCCAGGGATAGTTTGGATGGGAGCTAGACCTTAGCTAGGAGCTCGACCTTGGTTGGTAGCAAAACCTCATATAGAAGATCACTTCAGATGGGAGCTTGACCTTGATCGGGAGCTCAACCTTGGATGGAAGCTCGACCTCGGATGGGAGCTCATCCTCAGATGGGAGCTCACTTCGGACGAGATCTCGATGTCGGTCGGGAGCTTGACCTTGGACAGGAGCTCGACCTTAGCTGGGAGCTCAACCTCGGATGGGAGCTCAACCTCAGATGAGAGCTCAACCTCGACCGGGAGGTTGACCTCAATAGGAGCTCGATTTCAGCTGGGAGCTCGACCTCGGCCGGGAGCTCGATCTCAAGCATGGCTTGACCTTACCTAAGAGCTTGACCTTGGCTGGTAACTCGACCTTGGATGGGCCAAGTGGCACTTTTTACCACCTCACCGCCCAGCTATATCCATCACACATCAGTTGCCCCCTACTCCCGAGCCCCGGAGCACATCATGTTTCTAAGGTTCAGGACAAAGAAAGTAATGACATCACTGACATGGAGGGCCGCCATGCCTGTGCCATTAAAGTTGCAACTTCTGATGATTCATGGATCATGCCTACACTAATCAGGGGGCACCATGTTAGCAGGAGCAATGGTTTGAAATAATTCCCTTTTTGTTTCCCAACATGGCATCCCGTGAATCGAAGCATCTTGTCCAGCAAGTGCTTGGCAAGTGTTCAAACCCCATTGGCTGGCAGAGTAAAGGGCCATGTCGATAGGCCAGTTGGGTTCAAAAGGGGGTTTCGCCATCCCTTTCAAGTGGCTTGTCCCTTCGTTTCTTTTTCAAAGACCTTCGAGCAGAGAGGGAGGATTGTTAAAGAAAGAGGGGAGCCCCATACCCATTTTTGGAACCTTCAACCCAGAGTCCTGCATAGGTTAGTCTCCTTTCTTACATTTCCTTCCCTTTTGGTTAGTACCAAGGGAGCATCCTTCATCCTTAGGCTTTCCTCTTTCCTTCATTTTCTCTTTTCCCCATCATGAGTTCTTTTGGAAGTGGCCATCATTCCCAAGGGCATCCTCCAGCCCACCCCAACATGGCAAAGCCATCGTAGGTGGGGCCTCCTTTCTCAGGTACAAGGAGGAGGATGTTTTATTCAGGGTCCCCTAGGGTTCCTAGCAGATGGTGGATCCCAATACCTTGTATGTTCCTCCCTCTCCTTCATCTTCAAGTCTAGACATGACCGAACCACCTGGGGTCACCTTAGCAATGACGAAGATGGATACCCTCTAGCTCCGGGGCATCTACGGGATCTTTGATTCTATTCAAATTTTGGCCCCGGACCCGGGGGAGCGGGTCACTTTAGGTGGACCGGGCCGAGTTGCCCTATACAAGAACTTTTTCCTAGTAGGCTTCTGGCTCCCTCTTCATCCTTTTATCTTTTCATTCTTGAACCACTATAGATTAGTCCTGACCTAGCTGACCCCAAATTTTTTTAGGACCATTTCCTCCTTTATAGTTGTGTCATTTTCATGGCATAGTTGCTAGGTTCTCCCTGTTTAGAACCCTGTTCACCTGGAAGCACCACCCCTCTAATAAGGGATGGTGGTTGGTAGCCCCTCGGCCCATCACTCTTATGTTTGACCTGCCCATTTTCATCGAGAGATAGAAGAGTAGGTATGTTTTTGCCTCCATTAAGGGAATACATTAGGTGTGGAGCAACCCCGAATGTTTCCCTAACTAGGATGCCATAGTGGAGCCCACAGATTAGGAGGTGTATGATCAACTCATCACCTCGACGGTTCCACATAGGCGGGACCTCCTCTTTGAGCAAAATTTGTTTGATACCTGCATTAGCTCGATCTGGTCCTTAGGTAAGATTTGAAATCTGTTTCTTTTTGAGACTTCCGGTGACTAACCAAATTTTCTTTGCTGATGTAGACATGAAACTCTCAATTGACCAACTCAAGCAGATGACCAGTAAGTGGTCATCATCGATGAGGCCTCGGGAGGAGTTGGCAAAGAAGCCCCACGAGGAACCGGGGGAGAGATTTTGTGAGGGGCCTCTAGCTCATGCTTAGGAGGAGAGGTCATAGAGCATCCTAGCATCGGCTACAGAGGCAGCTAGGGGTGCGACTCTGGGGTCTAGCAGGGGCACTGAACCAAGGGAGGGGAAACCTCGAGCCCCTCCCCTAGAGGTTCTAGAGGTCATGGACATCCCTCCATCCCTTGAGGCTACCACCGTGCCCAAGCAAGAAGGTGGCCCAACCTCACCAGCAACTGACACCACACCAGAGCCTTATCCGATGGGTCTAGGGTCAACGGGACCTTCATCGTTTATGACTCTGACCCTCGAGATGGCCAGGGGGCCCATGTTGATGCTGCCTGATGCCTTGGTCACCCTTGATGCAAGGCTGGCAGAGAGGCTGCTATGGTTCATCCTGCAGCCTCAAGACTGGCAGGAGATGGCCGGCCGCATGCTGGGGACACCATTAATGGGGTCTTCCCCCAACTTCTTATAGTAAATTCTGCATTTTTCTCCTTCTCTCTTTTCTTCCTTTTCTTAACCTCTTCTTGTTCCTTGCCCCAGGTTATCCAAGATGCATTCCTAATCAAGGATGTGTGTTGGGCAATACTTCGATAGGGTGCTGAGTCCCGTAAAAGGGCCGACACCGCCAAGGCGAAGGCCAAGGTTTTAGTCGAGTAGCTGTCAAACTTGGAGGTGCAAGTAAGGAACTTGGAGGCCGAACTCTAGCAATCCAAGGATACTATGGCAGACCTGGAGCTATGCATGGAGGGTCACGAAGCCATGCTAGCGGAGAAGGGGAAGTACACATCGACCTAGAGGAACAGCTCGCCAGGTCTACCTCCACATTGCTCCGCCTAGAATGATGACTACATGGCCTCCAGGTGTCATTGGATGTGGTAGAGGAGTGAGCCGTGGTGGCAAAGGAGAAGGATGCCATCGCCATGATGGTGATGGAGGCCATGAAGAAGGAGGCGACCAACTCCATCAGGTAGTACAAGGCCTCAGCTAAGTTTAAGGATGAAGTATGGGAGGCTGTCTGTGATGCCTTTGTCAAAGGCTTTGAGGAGTGCAAGAGGAAGATGGCGCGGCTCTTCCACCTCCCCGACCTGTACGATGTCATCCCAATCGAGCCCAAGGGTGATTCTAACGATGCAGAGCCGCTTGCTGAAGGCACCTCAATGCAGTCCACAGGCCCAGAATGGTGAAGCCCACCGAGGTAGCCCCGCCAGTTCTACCCTTGATGTCCCAGGCTGCTGTGACCGTCATCGTGCCGGCCTGATAGAGCTCGGTGAGGGAAGCCGTGGAGCAGACGGTGGTCGAGACGGGGGTGCTAATAAACGCTGCCATGAAAGCCTTCGAATCGGGCGGCGCTTCAACCTTGCAGCCAACCTAGGGACTCCTGCTACCTTCTTCTTTCTATTTTTATTCTTCTTCCTTTTGTGTAGTGGAAAGGATTTTGTCAAACTCCCAGCCTATCGAGAAGTTCATTTGTATGTAAACCCAATTCTAGCAATGAAATGAAGCTTGTTGACTTTGAATTCTGACTCCCTTTTTTTTCTTTCCACATTATGTGTGTGTATGCTTGCCGCCTAGCCCAGTGGCTTGGCACCGCGAGAACTGGGCGGATTGTCAAAATGTTAGTGTTGGGAATCCGGACTCCCTACACTCGAACAAGGCTCTGATACCACTTGTTGGGAATCCGAACCTGTGCCTATACCACGGAAGCAATGAGGGAGAGCATGCAATGTGAATCAGTCTTCTTGATTCAAGAAACCTGTTCTTAGATTCCAAGATTTCAAGGAGTAGTAGGAGAAGAGATGGAGAGAGAGATATAGGAGAAAAGAGAGATTGCTATTATTCCTTGGAGAAGAACCTTGTTACAATATACAAGATAGCATCCCTTCTTTCTAGAACCAAGAAAACCCATGCCAAGCCCCCTTCTCCAAAACCATGAGCCTCCACGCCAAGAAGTCCCCACGCACACCCCCTCTCTCAGAAACCAAGAAGTCCCCACAGACTCCCCCTAGCCCACCAAACTGTCAGCCTCCCTCATCTTTATATAGAGGGCAGTTTTAGTTCTAAGTGGTTCTTAATTCTTGGTCTTGGGTGGTTAGACCTCTTCTTGGGTAGTTAGGCTTCCTAAGACCAAACCGGTTAGGACTCCTTAGTTAGTTAGGCTTCCTAAGTGGTTACAAGCAACCAACTAACCAACCAACCAACTAAGCAAACCTACTAACCAACTGAACCCCTTTTCACACCTAGAGGCAGCTAGCTAGACCTGGACCCAATCCCATAGCCCAACTGGGTTATATTACAATCTCTCAAAAAACTGTCCCCAACAAGTCAATGTGAGAAAATACTCAAACCCGAGTCCATGTACACCCATGTCTCACATGTTCTCTCAATCCTAGGTCAAGTCCCTTGACCCAACATGACTCTTGGGCCCTGAAAATCTATAACCTAAGTTGCCAAACCTATCATAGACACCCATGAATACATCATAAAATCCCTGGAACACCTCCAGGACCTGTGGAACACCTCCAAAAACTGCTTGGCACGTCTCCAGCTCCTGGAGATCACCTCGAACATCCCTGCCATGGCCTCCCAAATCTCTCCAAAGCTTGGGAGCACCACATAAAACCTTACAATCTTCACCTTGGTGCCCCTAAGCCTTGGCAAACCTGGCAATGTCCTCTTGTACAACCCTACTGTAACTGCATGTCCTGACAACCCCTTGTACAGATCTCCTTGCCTCTGCCAACACTCTTCAGTTGCTGAGCTCCATTGGAGGCCTTTGGGGTGACCGCCTCCCTTGCTCAAGATCCTTGGTTATACCCTGGCACCACCATTATAGCCTTCCTTCTGCTTGGCAGCTATATCAGTCTTTTCCTTGGACTTCCTTGGAGAGACCACAGTGATCCTAAATCGGTGCTCGCTGTAATTGGAGCTCTACCTGATACCATCTCCTCAGAGTCATGCCTCACTACCTGTACACACAGCTCCACTTGCCTCGATGCACCCCTGGCGCTAGTACTAGAATGTGATTCCTCCTCGTGCACCCCTCTGCTCTGATCTCGTGTCGAATCCTGCTCCACCCGTGAAGCCACCTCTCCCTGATGTTCCACCTAAGACTAAAGTCCCCCTGATGCCACATAATGAAATCTTGAGGCTAGCACTCAACGCTGCCCTGCTGAGCCTGCCACTGCACCTCGTACTTCGTCACTGCCTCCTTGGATCCTTCACATCCCGTGAACCTCTCCGAGTTCATTTTGGATACACTACACCCCGCTGGCTCCTCCAAAATAACCAAGAGCTCATCCGACTCTTTCTCTGACCCAGCACTAAACTTTAGAAATCTAGGCTTTTCCTTTCTCCATCCCTGCACTTCTTCCTAAGTGGACACTCCCACTTGAAGTGCCATGCTATACCATGCTTGTAGCACTTGAATTCTCTCTTGCCCTTCCGAGACTTGGACCACCCCTTGTGCTTGCTGCCTTTGTTCCCTCTCCCGGTCCTCTCTCTTACTGTGAGGCCCTCCTGAGGTACTCCCTCTATCGTCATCTTTCCCGTTTGCTCAATGGACCTTAGCATTGATACTATGTCTTCATACATCAACATCTCCTTCCCATACAGTAAAGTAGTGACAAGTGGTTCATATGAACTCAGCAACAAGCATAGCAAGAGTAGGAATTTGTCTTCCTCCTCCATCTTCACCCCAAGGGTCAGAAAATCATTGCAAACTTGGTCATACCTCTGAATATGAAGAAGAATATCTTCACCTTTCTACATCCGAAGGCTATATAATTGCTTATTCAACATCAGCTTATTGCACAATTTTTTTTCCATATACATGGCATGCAATTTGGACCATAGACCCTTCGATGTCTTCTCATCAAGAATGTTGTACAATGCCACATCAGCCAGACACCCTCTGATGGCTGCACATGTCCTCTTCTACAAAGACAACCAATCTCGATCCATCATCCCCTTTGGCTTTTCCTCCAAAGCCACATCTAGAAAATTCTATACCAACAAATCCTCCACCCGAACCTTCCAAATAGAAAAGCTTCCCTTCCCATTAAATTTCTTAAACTCTACCTTGCTGCCACTATTCATGGTTGATCAAGCCATGAAGAACAACTCAAAGATTGGATCTTGGAAATACCTCGAAGGAATCTCGAGGTAGAAACTCGCAACACATGCAGACGAGTGCAGCAGAGCTAATTTCTAGGCTGGCATCTTCTTTCTTTCTTAGGGACGAACCAGGGTGCAGCACCTCTACCTTGGATCCTCCTCTTCCTATGCTCGAACAAGGCTCTGATACCACTTGTTGGGAATCCAGACCAGCACCTATACCACGGAAGCAACGAGGGAGAGCACGCAACGTGATTCAGTCTTCTTGATTCAAGAAACCTATTCTTGGATTCCAAGATTTCAAGTAGTAGGAGAAGAGATGAAGAGAGAGATATAGGAGAAAAGAGCAATTGCTTTTATTCCTTGGAGACGAACCTTATTATAATAAGCAAGATGGCATCCCTTCTTTCTAGAACCAAGAAGCCCCACACCAAGCCCCCTTCTCCAAAATCATGAGCCTCCATGCCAAGAAGTCCCCCTCGCATGCCCCCTCTCTCAAGAATTAAGAAGTCCCCATGGACTCCCCTAGCCCACCAAACTGTCGGCCTCCCTTCTCATCTTTATATAGAGGGTAGTTTTAGTTCTAGGTGGTTCTTGATTCTTGGTCTTGGATGGTTAGACCTCTTCTTGGGCAGTTAGGCTTCTTAGGACCAAACCAGTTAGGACTCCCTAGTTAGTTAGGCTTCCTAAGTGGTTACAACCAACTAACTAACCAACCAACCAAGCTAACCTACTAACCAACTGAACCCCCTTTCATACCTAGGGATAGCCAGCTAAACCTGGACCTAACCCCATAACCCAACTGAGTTATGCTACAATCTCTCAGAAAACTTTTCCTAACAAGTCAATATGAGAAAACACTCAAACACGAGGCCATGTACACCCATGTCTCACATGTTCTCTCAACCCTGGGTCAAGCCCCCTGACCCAACATGACTCTGGGGCCCTGGGAACCTATAAACCTAAGCTCTCAAACCGATTTAGACACCCATGAATACATCATGAATCCCCTGGAACACCTCCATGACCTCTGGAACACCTCCAAAAATTGCTTGGCATACCTCCAAGCTCCCAAGGATTGCCTTGAACATCCCTGCCATGGCCTCCCAAATCTCTCCAAAGCTTGGGAGTACTATACAAAATCCTATAGTTAGCACTCGACAAAGTCTGGTCACACTTTTACTGCTCAATAGCTGGTTAAGAGTAGTCTTGGATTAGATAGGTAAATGCAAGAACTGTGGAACCGGCCATCAACGAGGGAGGGTCCGTGAAGTACTTCTTCCCCCCTCCACTGAACCTAGAGCCCCGTGAAGAGATGCAAGGCCTTAGTGCCCCCAACTCTCTTTGCTATATATGGAGTCTAGTAGAAAAGTGCGGGGCACTAAGGACCTGGCTTGAGTGCAGGGTGCTGAGGCTCCCAACTTTCTTCACCGGACCTGGGGATCGATGGATAAGTGTAGGGCACTGAGTCTCCCAGCTTTCCTTACCAAACCTGGGAACCGACGAATAAGTATGGGGAACTGAGGCTCCTGGCTTTCCTCGCCTAACTTGGGGACCGACAGATAAGTGTGGGATGCTGAAGCTCTCAGCTTTCTTCGCTGGACTTGGGGACCGATGATAAGTGCACTAAGGTTCCTTGCTTTCCTTGCAAGACTTGGGGACTGATGGATAAGTGCAGGGCACCGAGGCTCCCAGCTTTCCTTGCCTGGCTTGGGGATCGATGGTTGAGTCTACTTCGAAGAGATAGAACCAAACCGTGCTGCCAAGGGAGAATTTCATTTCATCCTTGAATATGGGGCATGCATCATTGGTGGAACATTCTCAGGTTTGTGGCATTCTACATTCGAGGAAATGTAGCTCCATCAAGGATGGCGATTCAGTATGCTCCTTGGGATAGGGCTTCGACCACCCTGTAGGAGCCTTCCTAGTTCGAGGATAGCTTGCCACATTAGCTAGGTTGGGAAGCTTCCATGCGCCTGAGGATGAGATCGCTTGAACGGAAGGCCTTAGGCTTCATGCGCAAGTTGTAGTAGAGGGCCACCCACTGCTGGTATACCATCATGCAGAGTCGTGCCTTGTCTCTCATCTCATCCAACAGGTCAAGGTTGAGGAGGAGGCGCGTAGGGTTGTTGACCTCATCATATCGCTGCACCCGTAATGTAGGTAGGCCCACATCGACTGGGATTATAGTTTCTGTGCTAAAGACTAGACTAAAGGGCATCTCACCCATCACTATCTGAGGCATGGTATGGTAGGCCCACATTATGCTGGGGAGCTTGTCAGCCCACTGGCCCTTCTCCTCATCTAGTCAGATGCTCAATCCTTGGAGGATGGTCTGGTTCGTTATCTCAGCTTTCCCATTGGTCTGTGGGTGAGCTATTGACATGAAGTGGTGACAGATGTTCAGGTCAGTGTAGAACTCCTCAAAAGCTTGGTTATCAAACTACCATCCATTATCCATAATGATGGTATGGGGAAGCTCGAAATGATAGATGATTGACTTCTAAAGGAATGACCTTGTCTTGTCTTCGCTGATCTGAGCCAGGGGTTCCATCTCTACCCACTTGGTGAAGTAGTCAATGATGATGATCAAGTACTTCCATTGATCAGATGCTGAGAGAAAAGGTCCTAGGATGTATATCCCCCACTGAGCGAATGCCAAGGAGAGGGGAGTTAAGGTAGCAGGGAAGCCAGCTAGCATTAGATATGGGCGTGCCTTTGGTAGCGATCACACTTTTGCACGAATTTGGCTACATTTTCCTACATGGTCTCCCAGTAATACGCTTGCCAGAGGGCTTTGTAGGCTAATGTCCTGCCCCCACATGGTTCCCGTAGATGCCCTCATATATCTCCTGGAGGATATAGAGAGCCTTTAAGGGTCTCAAGCATTTCAGCAGTGGGTAGGAGTAGGACCTTCAATAGAGTTGTCTATCCATGAGCACAAAACGAGCGGCCTTCTACTTCAGGAGGTCTCCTCCATGCAGTCTTCGGACAGGGTGCCATCAGTTATGTTTCTGATATAGAGATCCATCCAACTTGCCTCGAGGGCAACTTGTTGGACCTTGCCCATGATCTCATAACTGGGGACTCCAGATATTCAATGAAGGTATGCCCTAGTAATGAGTCCGATAGGGTTGCCAGCTTCGAGAGTGCATCATCGTGGGCATTCTCCTCGTGGGGGATGTGAAAAATATCAAAGTACTAGAGTTTCTTTATGTACGAGTGTACTTAGTCCAGGTACTTTACCATCATAGGATCTCGAGCCTCGTACATGCCAGAGACTTGGCCCACCATGAGCTGCAAGTCCGTGAAGACCTTCAGGCTCATCATGCCCAGCTCGCGAGACACCTTTAGTCCCATGAGGACCACTTCATATTTGACCTGGTTGTTAGTTGTCTTGAAAAGGAAATGCAGCATGTACTCGGTGACTACCCCATCAAAGTTGGCAAGGATGAGTCCGGTCCCACTCCCTCCAACATTAGATGAACTATTGATATGGAGAATCCACATCATTTTCCCTATGGCTGGGTCTTGCTCGGCTGGTTCACCCACCACCTCCAGACTTCATCCACCCAAGTGCTTTCCTCCAAGAAGTCAGCCAAGACATAGGCCTTCTAGGATGGCCTCGAGCGGTATGAGATGTCAAACTTGTTGAGCTTCACTACCAACTTAGCTAGGCTCCCCAAAGTATCTAGAAAACTCAGGATGGCCCTCAGTGGTTGATCAATGAGGACCGTGATTGGATGAGCTTAGAAATAGGGCCTGAGGTGCTATGTAGACATGATAAATGCAAAGATAATTTTTTTAGATAGGGTGTACCTAGTTTCTACATCACTGAGCAGCTTACTGATATAGTAGACCGACCACTGGAGGCCATCCTTATCGGTGTAAACTAGCACAGAGTTGGCTACTTCTAGGGAGACTACCAAGTACTAGAGGAGTTCCTCTCTGAGCTCTAGCTTGGATAGTAATGGGGGAGAGGCGAGGAGTTTCGTAGCCCTTTGAACGCCTCCTGGCACTCCTCCATCCAAGTGAAGTCATGCATCTTGCACAGGACTTTGGAGAATGGCTAGTGTTGCCACCAAGATCGCAGTGGCCCGTAGCTGCTATCGGTGTCGGATCGCCCTTCGTCTCTTCGAGACTGGCCTACTCTTCGGGACTTGCAAAACAGGGTTAGAGACCCAGGCCAGGAATTTTGATGGGGGCACTCCGACGGTCAAGTCAGTGATGATCCAAGAAAATAGATCCTCCTAGTCGAGCCCCTAAGGTGGACTCCATGCTAGGAGGAGTGAATAATGTATGAGTAGGGTGCAAATATGCTGGGAAAAGTGGGGGCCGAGGTGAATTGGTGATAGTTCTCCTGTGTGGCCTCCCTCATTTGCTTGAGTGTGTTGGAGTATGTCCGTTACCTCCCAGTTGGGGGTGTCAATGGCTCTTTTAAGTCCAAGTGGTTGCTAAACGCCTACCTCAAGATCTCCCCTATGTCAGCAGGCACATGCGATAGTGTTCCATGTCGTGGATGGGATGTCTTTCCCAGTTCATGATAGGGGAACCCGCTATACACTCTGACATTCCCTCCGATCACTCCATTCCGGGAAACTTGGTAGGACCTCGATCGGGGGGCCACCACTCCCAGGATTTGAATCTCCTGGTTGACTTTCTCTTTCGGGTGGTGCAGGCGGTTGGTGGAGAGTGTGTCACCTCGATCAGGGAGCTTCTTCCTCTTCTGGTGTAAGTGGTAGCTGCGAGTAGTTATTATGGCCTGGAGGGCGCTTCCTTGCAATCGTTGGGTGGCTCGCCGGCATCTAAGGAGGGCGGCATTGCTCCCTCGATGGCCAGCACCTTTGTCCGAGGTAGAGGCCGAATCGAAGAGGCAGGGCTCGACTCCAGCCTAGGGGGCCCGACTTCGAGGGGGCGCGACCTGGCGAAGGAGGGAAGGGCTCGACTCCGAGGGGCTTGACCTCAAAGCGGCTCCACTTGGCGGAGATGGGCTGGGCTCGACTTCAGACCAAGGGGCTCGACTTTGAGGGTGCTCGACCTGGAGGAGGAGGGCAAGGCTCGACTCCTGCACAGAGGGCTCGACCTCGGAGGGGCTCGACCTGGCGGAGGAGGCAGGGCTCGACTCCGACCTATGGGGCTTGGCCTCGGAGGGGCTCAATCCAGTGGAGGAGGTCAGTACGTGACTCTAGCCCAGAGGGCTCGACCTGGTGGAGGAGGGCTGGGCTCGACTCTGGCCCAGGGGGCACGGCCTCGGAGGGGCTCAATCTAGTAAAGGAGATCGCTGCACGACTCCAGCCCAGAGGGCTCAGCCTCGGAGGGGCTCGACCTGGTGGAGGAGAGCTGGGCTCGACTCCGGCCCAAGGGGCTTGGCCTTGGAGGGGCTCAATCTGGTGAAGGAGATCACTTGGCTCTGACCTAGGCATCCCGATCTTGCAGGAGCCGACCTGGCGGAGGATGGAACTCAGCTTCAACAGGTCGCCCTGATATTCTAAGGGAGCCCGGCCTGGTAAAGGAGTCCGAGAAGGAGTGTCCATCATGGTAGCTTTTTCTGACATAGCACCTGACAGGAATTATACATCAGCGTTTCTTCACATCATTTGCCCCCCACTCCTGAGTCCCGTTGGTGCGAGGTGCTCGGGGCAAAGAGAGTAAATGCAATGCTGACATGGAAAGGCAAGAATCTGGCGCAATGATGGCCACGATCGTTGGCACTTCGTGAAGCAATTTTTCCAGCCTATCTAAGAGAGCCACGTGGACACGTTCGAGGAGTAGTTATTATGGGCACATAATTCAGAGTGGCCACAGTCGAAACCAAATGCTAGCCTTGTCGATTGATGACACGTGGCATGGATCCATCGATGGGAGAGCTGTAACGGTACGGTCGGGTGCCGGTCACTTTGAAAGGGATTGCAACCTTTCCTAAAATATATCTTTTTTCAAATCCTGCATGCCGGCCACCATACCGAAGTTCTTCCTTCGCTCTCATGGCTATCTTTGTCTTCCCAAGTTCAGCAGGTTAGTCTCCTTCCTCCCTATCCCGGCCAAGTAGAGACTCCCTTCTAGGGCCAGTTTCTTCCCCGGACTCTTGACCGTCTTCTCCTGCCTTCTTCCTCCTTTCTATTTTTTGCCTTCATCTTCTTCTCCATGTCCCACTTCTATTTTCTGCATGTTTGAGCATAATCTCTTCGAGGTCGGGGTCAGCCTAATAAAAGCATTAGGTGAGTTCGGCTCGAACCTTATTTCCTTCTGCTCTTTTTTTCTTTTCTTTTTCTCTTCTTTCTTTTTTTTTCAGAGCTGATGTCTTTTTTCTTGGTGCAGGCATGAAATTCTCTATGGAAGAGCTCCTCTCGTTCCTCGAGGAGAGGGGCCAAGCGGATGGGGTCGGCGAGCCTGCTTCGAAGAGGGCTCGAATAGATGGTGGTGCAAGGGCCGTACTTGCCATGCCAACTGAGCCTGCTCCCGAGCTAAGCAGGAGGGTCACCGAGCCCACCCCCGAGCTCGTCCTCAAGCCTTCGAGGCAACGCGATCTGATCCCGACATCGGAATCCAAAGTGGTCACCCGAGCCCACCCCTGGCAGAGAGCTTTGTGCACCAGCATTCTTCCTCCCACATGGTTCCCACAGAGGCCTTCATGTATCTCTTGGAGCACGAAGGCTGCCTCTGCGGGTCTCAGGCATTTCAGGAGTGGGTAGGAGTAGGATCAGCGGTAGAGCTACCCTTCCATCAGGGCAAATCGGGAGGCTTTCTTCTTGATGAGGCCGGCTTCCATGTGGTCCTCTGGTAAGGTGCCATCATTGATGTATCTGACATACCTGTCCATCTAGCTCGACTCCGAGGTGACCTGCTGTGCCTTCTTTGGGGCTTCATAGCTTGGATTCTCGAGGTACTCGATGTGGGCATGCTCCAATGATGAGACCGGCAAGGTCGCGAGTCTCGATAATGTATTCGCACGGGCATTCTCTCCATGGGGGATATGGAAGATGCTGAAACGTTGAAAGCTTGCCATGCTTGAGCGGACTCATTCCAGGTACTTCATCATCTGGGGGTCTCTGGCTTCATATTCTCTGGAGACTTGTCTGGCCACCAGTTAAGAGTTAGTAAAGACTTTCAAGCTTTGCACGCCCAGCTCGTGGGAGACCCTTACGCCCATGAGGAGCACCTCATACTCTGCCTGGTTGTTTGTCACGGCGAACTTGAAGTAGAGAACACACTCTGCCATGACCCCATCGCTGTTAGCAAGGATGAGGCCTGCTCCGCTCCCGCCAGAGTTGGATGCACCATCCACGTGGATGATCCAGGGCTCCTCCTTTGCTCCGGGCTTAACTTGATGCTCTGGGGTTGTCTGCTTTAGTTCCTCGGCGAGTCTCGTGCACTCGACCAGGAAGTCGGCTAGGACCTGGGCCTTCTGTGATGACTTCGGTCGATATGCGATGTCGAACTCGCTCAGCATCAGGGACTACTTAGCTAGCCTCCCGGAGGTTTTGGGGGGGCTAAGTATGGTTCTCAGTAGCTGATCCATCATGACTGCAATGGGATGTGCTTAGAAGTATGGCTTAAGGCACTTAGCAGACATTATTAGAGCAAAAATGAGTTTCTCGGAGCGAGTATACCTGATCTTCGCATCGCAAAAGATTTTGTTGGTATAGTACACCGACTTCTGAGATCCATCCTCATGTGCATGGACAAGTACCGAACTAACGGCTCCAGGTGTGACTGCCAGGTAGAGTAGGAGCTCCTCTCCTTCCTCCGGTCAAGAGAGCAGTGGAGGAGACGCCAAGAACTTCTTCAACTCTTCAAAGGCCATCCTGCACTCTTCTATCCAGGTGAAGTTGTGCATCTTGTATAGCACTTTGAAGAAGGGAAGGCAGCAGTCAGTCGATCTCGAGATGAACCGACTCAAAGCTGCAATCCGACCCATCAGGTGCTGGACCTTCTTCTTGGATGTCAGGTGCTTCATGTTGATGATCACTTGGACCTTCTCTAGGTTTACTTCAATGCCCCTTTGGGTGACCATAAACCCAAGGAATTTTTTTGCTGCCACTCCGAAAGCACACTTTGCTGGGTTCAGCTTTATCTGGTGTTTCCAAAGGTTCTGAAAGGCTTCGACGAGGTCGACAATGTGGTCCGAGCTCGGCTTGCTCATAACAAGCATGTCATCCATGTACACCTGCATGTTCTAGCCAATCTAGTCTTTGAAGACCCTGTTGACCAGATGCTGGTACATGGCACCAGCATTCTTCAGATCGAAGGGCATCATCCTGTAGTAGTACGTCCCTTGGTCGGTGATGAAGGTAGTGTGCTCCTCATCCTCTAGATGTATCTGGATTTGGTTGTATCTGGAGAATGCATCCATGAAGGAGAGTAGCTAGTGCCCCGAGATGGCATCCACCAACTGGTCGATCTTCAGTAGAAGGAAGCTGTCCTTTGGACATGACTTATTAAGGTCGGTGTAGTTTACACAGATCCTCCATTTGCCATTACTCTTTTTCATCATTACTACATTTGCCAGCCAGCTTGGGTATTGCACCTCCCGAACAAAGCCGACGACGAGGAGTTTGTCCACTTCCTTATTGATCGCCACCTGCCTCTTAAGGGTGAAGCTTCTATTCTTCTGCCGAACTGGTCGATGCTTTGGGTCAATACTTAGCTTGTGGGTGATGATGTCAGGGGGAATACCTGGCATGTCTGCCACCGTCCAGGCGAACACATCTGCATTCACCCGTAGAAACTCAAGCAAGCGGGCCCTCTCTTCATCTTGCAGCTGAGCCCCAATATGCAACATCTTTGCCTAGTCAGCTTCGAGCGGATAAGAAAGTAGGTGCTCGACCGGGCCAACCCTGGGGTCCTACACCCTTTGGTCAAGGTCGTCCGCACTGGGGTCATCCTCGAGGGCCTTAGCTCCAGGGACAGTCTGGAGATAATGCTGTACCAGCTGAGGTGCCCCCCTTATCTCTCCTATGCGATAGGGGGTAGGGAACTGCACCGACAGCCATCTTGTAGAAATGACGGCATCGAGCTGGTTGAGCCCGAGTTGGCCGAGGATCATGTTGTAGGCTTAAGGAAGCTTGACAATAGTGAAGGTCATCATAACAGTGCTCTGCCGAGGTAGGGTCCTGGAAGTGACTGGGAGAGTGATTTCTCTCTCAACCCTTACAGAGTCCCCCATGAAACCGACAAGGGGTGTGTGCACAGGTCTGAGCTGAGTAGAGGACAAGTTCATTCTGGAGAAGGCATCATAAAAAAGGACATCAGTCGAGCTTCCACTATCGACCATAATCCATTTTACAGGATGCTTCACGATCGTCATCTCGATAACCATGGCATCATTATTTACATTCTCTCTCACATTTTTCCCTTCTCTTATAAAGGAGAGTACATTTTAGAACACTCTGTCCCTTGGGCCTTCTTGGAAGTGCGCTCAGCTCCCCAGCATATCATCCCCACCGGCTTCTCGATAGGGCGGTTATAGACTACAGGGACTAGCGGGAGAGCGGTGAGCACTTGAGGTTTCGCTAGAGGTCTGCCCCCCAAGAACCTTCCGAGGTAGCCCCTCTTGATGAGTTCTTTGATTTCCTTCTTAAGGTTATGGAATTCCTCAATGTCGTGGCCGTGGTCGTGATGGTAACAATTGTACTTCATCTTGGCGTGGCCAGTAGACGGCTTCATCGGAGGTGGGCACTTCAAGTAGGGCTCACCTTCGATCTCCATGAGGATCTTCATCCTCAAGATAAGGAGAGGGGTAAACCTCTCCTCCAAAATGGGGGCACTCTGATGGGGAACTAATATGCATGCAATTTCTTTTTGTATGTTTTATATGTGGGGTTGAGTGATTAATTCCTGAATTTCAGATTAAAATAAGTTGTAGAGAATTTTATATGAATTTTAGAAGATCAGCATGCAGATTAGGACCTAGAAAAGTAGAAAAGAAGGATCGCCGGGGCTGAGAAGCCTCGGTTAGGGCAAGTTCTCCTACAATAAAACTACTGGAGGTAGAGGGGGTATACCTGACAACGTCTGTGAAAAGCGCAGCAAAGGGGTCTCTCGTTCCTCGATGGATGCGGCCTGGAAAACCGAGCCAAAGACCCGCGGATACCCGGCTTTCTGCTCGGTGATCTGATTGAGGCTTGGCTGGAGTCGTTGGATTCGTAGGAACTCGGGGACCTGTAAACGACCTGTCAGGGGTTAGAAAACTCACAAAGGAACAAGAAAACAAAGAAAAAATAGCAAGGGAAGGCTTCTTTTGTAGTGGGCGTCCAGGGATCTGAGATGCTTGTTGGCAGCAGGAAGATGATTACAGCACTGGAAAGAAAAAACTCTCACAAACCCCTTTATGCACACAGCAGGGTATCACACAACTCAATAGAAGAACTCAAGGTTTTCATTCATCAAGATTCTCTTCATACAAGAGGCTAGGGTCCCTTAAATAGACCCTTAACCTTGGGCTCCAAATAAGGGCACATTAGTCTTTACATGATAATCCTTTTCCCTCTCAAACCCTAGCTAGAAAATAAAGAAACATTAGGTAGAAAAATCCCTAAAATTTCTCTTGACTTGGCCAACACTCCAAGGACACCTAGGGGGACATGTTGGGCTTCTAAAAGCAGCAAGGGGTCGGCCCAAAGGGGCCCGGGTGCATGGGTTTGGGCCTCTGGAAGCTGGGGTGGCCTGGTAGCCATGTAGCAGGAATATTCCCTGGTATCTTACTTCTTAGGGGCTTGGGCTTGGCGCCTGGGCTTGATTTCTTTGGGCTAGGATGCAGATGGACCTCTGGAATCATGGATGCCCTTATCTATGAATATACTTTGGCATCTGAAAGGGAATCTGGGTATCTGTAAGAAATCAGGGTTTTCTGAATTTTCCTCCTAGGGTCTTCAAATCTTCAAGCTGGGTTGGACTTGGGCTATACTTCCATGTCTTCAATCTAGTTGGACTTGGTCTTCACTTGTATGATATAGTCTGGAGTCTTCAGTATGCTTGGACAGGACTCAAAAAAATAAAATTAGCTCAACATGAGCTGACTAGCATTGGACTGAACTAGCTCAACATGAGCTGACTAGTACAGAACTGAAATAACAACTCAAAAGACTCAAATAATAACTAAATGGACACAGATGGGCTAAGCCCTTATTACAGATTGACTCATAAATTATTGATCAATTCACAGAGGGTTGAAAAGCCTCTATCTTATTCTGGTGCCTCCGGTGTCCCCACCACACTCCTTGGTCTCGACCCCTGGCGGAAGTTCGAAGCTGGGGGTCCTAGCTTTCAGATCCCGGATGCCTTGACGGGAGTTGGCTTCTTCAACGGCTCCCCGTCTAGCTCCCTTCTTATACGATCCGTCTCCTCGGTGCGGATGTACTTTTGAGCTCAGAGGAGGAGCTCAGAGTAGGTCTTGGGGGATTTTTTGTCAAGCGATTAGGTCAGGCGGGAGGTCCTGAGCCCTCGCTTTAGTGCCAGCATGGTGACTGGCTCATCAAGATTGTAGATCTCCAACACGGTAGACTTGATGCAGGCCACGTAGTCTCGTAGGGGCTCATAGTCCTGTTGCCAAATGGAGAATATGCTGTTTGCTTCTCGTGGCACCTTTTGATAGGCATCGAAGTGGGCTACGAACTTCCACTCCAGCTAAGCGAAAGAGTTGATGCTTTTGGGCTCGAGGCAGGTGAACCAGACTCGAGCCACCTTCCAGAGGGTTGCTGGGAATGCAATGCAAAAATAGGCATCGATGGCCCCCTAGACCCTCATAAGGACTTTGTAGCTTTCCAGGTGGTCCAAGAGATCGGTGGTCCCATCGTAGGGATCCACCTATGGCATACGGAACCGGCTGGAAATTGGTTCCTCTTAGATCTCTTGGAAGAAGGGCGGACGGGCATCGTAGCCCGTTGGCTCGTCAGTGGAGCCCTACATATTTGCAAACTGGTGGGATAGCTCCACCAGCTTATGCTCGTGCTCCTCTAGGCGCTTCTTGGTTGTGCAGCTGATGGTCTCATTGGTTGAACCCTTCGTTGAGGCCGAAGGAGACAGAGAAGGTGACGTGAGGTGGTGTCCATGACGGAGGATCTTGCCTTTTCGATCTCAGTGGGGTTTGGCTGTTACCCGCTCGAGCATTGGGGACCGGCTTTCCCGATTGATAGATCCAGCTCGTTGTCTCTTCGTCAACGTCTGGTGGCTTCCCCAGCAGTTGGTGGTGGCCTACGGCTATGAAGGCCTTCCGTGGAAAGAATAAAGGCTATCACGAGGCGCTATGGCATGGGCCATGGGAGTCCCTGGTTGCTAGTGGGTAGTCAAGGACCGGTGCTGGTGCTGGAGCTAGAGCACTACTGTAGTAAAGATCTGCATCTGCTGGGTGAGTGCAACCATCCAGGTTTCCGCCAAAGGCGATTGAACTGGAGCGGGGAGCTCCCCTTCTGGGCTGTGCGAGTCCCCATAGGAAAGGGGTCTCCCGCATGGCTGGTGGAGACTTCTCTCACTTGCGACGTCACCATCCCCTCGGTGGACTGCTTACAAGGGGACTGGGTTGGATCAAAATGCATCCTGCCACCCCCTACCTGGCGCACTAATCTGTTGCCGCCAAGATCGCTGTGGCCTGTAGCTGCTGTTGGTGTCGGATCGCCCTTCATCTCTCTGGGACCGGCCTGCTCTTCGGGACTTGCAAAATAGGATTAGAGACCCAGGTCGGGGATTTCGGCAGGGGCACTCCGACGGTCAAGTCAATAACGATCCAGGCAAACAGATCCTTCTGGTGAAGCCCCTGAGGTGGACTCCATGCTAGGAGGAGTGAATAATGTGTGAGTAGGGTTCAAATGTGCTGGGAAAAGTGGGGGCTGAGGTGAACTGGTTATAGTTCCTATGTGGCCTCTTCTCCCTCACTTGCTTGAGTGTGTTGGAGTATGTCCGTTACCTCCCCGTTGGGGGGTGGTTGCTAAACACCTACCTCAGGATCTCCCCTATGTCAGCAAGCGTGTACGGTAGCATTCCATGTTATGGATGGGATATCTTTCCCGGTTCGTGATAGGGGAACCCGCTATGCACTCTGACATTCCCTCCGGTCGCTCCATTTTGGAAAACTTGGCAGGGCCTCGATCGGGGAGCCGCTGCCCTCGGGATTCGAATCTCCTGCTTGACTTCCTCTTTCGGATGGTGTAGGCGGTTGGTGGAAAGCATGGCACCTCGACCAAGGAGCTTCTTCTTCTTTTGGTGTAAGTAGTAGCTACGGGCAGTTATTAAGGCCTGGAAGGTGCTTCCTTGTAACCCTTGGGTGGCTTGCTAGCACTCAAGGAGGGCGGCATCGCTCCCTCGGTGGCCAGCACCTTTGTCCGAGGTGGAGGCCGAACCAGAGAGGTAGGGCTCGACTCCGGCCTAGGGGACCCGACATCAACGGGGCATGACTTGGCGATGGAGGGCAGGGCTCGACTCCAAGGGACTCAACCTCAAAGGGGCTCCACTTGGCGGAGGAGGGCTGGGCTCGACTCCAGACCAAGAGAATCGACTTCGAGGGGGCTCGACCTGGAGGAGGAGGGCAAGGCTTGACTCCTGCACAGTGGGCTCGACCTGGCGGAGGAGGCAGGGCTCGACTCTGGCCCAGGGGGCTCGACCTCGAAGGGGCTCAATTCGGTAGAGGAGGTCAGTGCGCGACTCTAGCCCAAAGGGCTCGACCTCGGAGGGGCTCAACCTGGTGGAGGAGGGCTAGGCTTGACTCCGGCCCAGGGGGCTCGGTCTCGGAGGGGCTCAATATGGCGAAGGAGATCGCTGCGTGACTCCAGCCTATAGGGCTCGACCTCGAAGGGGCTTGACCTGGTGAAGGAGGGCTGGGCTCGACTCCGGCCCACGGGGCTCAACCTCGGAGGGGCTCAATCTGGTGAAGGAGATCGCTCAGCTCCGGCCTAGGCATCCCAGTCTTGTGGGAGCTGACCTGACGAAGGATGGAACTCGGCTTCGACGGGCCGCCCTGATATTCTGAGGGAGTTCAGCCCGGTAAAGGAGTCCGAGGACGAGTGTCCGTCATGGCAGCTTTCTCTGACATGGCACCTGACAGGGATTACACGTCCGCATTCCACCACATCAGCTAGCAATGCTCATTAGAGCATGAGATGAATCGGTTGAGGGCAGCGACATGTTCGATCAAGCGCTGAACCTCCTTCTTGGATGTAGGATGCCTTATATTTGTGATCGCCTGGATCTTCTTTGAATTGGCCTCGATCCCTCACTAGGTAACCATGAAATGTATGAACTTCCCTATCGTGATACCGAACATGCACTTGGCTGGATTCAGCTTTATTATATAAAGACAGAGGTTATCAATATAGTTTGATTCCTGGCCACTCATGATGATCATGTCATCCATGTAGACCTGCATGTTGCGGCCTATCTGATCTTTGAAGACCTTATTGACCAAGCATTTGTATATCGCCCTGGCATTCTTGAGGCCAAGTGGCATCACCTTATAACAGAATATACCTCTGTCGATCACAAATGCCGTGCGCTCCTCATCCTCTGGGTGCATGCATATTTGATTGTACCTAGAGAATGTGTCCATGAAGCTAAGCAGTCTATGCCCCAAGATCACATCCACAAGCTGGTTGATCTTGGATAGCAGGCAGCTATCTTTCAGGCATGCCCGGTTGTGGTCGGTGTAATCCATGCAGATTCTCCACTTCTTGTTGGCCCTTTTGACCATGACCATATTTGCTAGCCAGCTAGGATACCATACCTCATGGATGAAGCTTGTGGTGAGGAATTTTTCAACCTCCTCGTCTATCACCCTCTACCTTTTCAAGGCAAAACTTCTCTTCTTCTATTGGACAACGTGGCTATTTGGGTCGATGTTTATCCCATGGGTAAGCACCTCAAGGGGAATCTTGGGAATGTCTACTGTGGTCTAGGTGAAGATGTCAGCATTAGCCCATAGGAAATTCAACAATCGAGCCCTCTCCTCCTCGGTCAGTAGAGCTCCTACTTGCACCATCTTTTATAAGGTCCTCATCCAAGGGGACAATAGCAGGGGTTCAACTAGCCCACCCTTTGGCCCCTACTCTGTTTGGCCTAACTGATTGACTGTCAAACCTTCGTCGGCCCCCCTAACTCTAGGGATGGCCTGCAAGAATGCTGGACTGTCTACCGGGATCCTCTCATCTCCTCAATCCCCCATGGGGTTAGGAACTGGATGAGGAGCAACTTGGTTGAGATGGTGGTGTTGAGTAGGTTGTGTTTGGGATTCCTCAGGATCATGTTGTAAAGCAAGGGAAGCTTTACAACAGTGAAGGTCACCATTATGATGCTCTACCGGGATGGCATCCCAGTAGTGATCGGGAGGGTAATCTCTCCCTCCACCCCAACTGAATCTCCGGTAAAGTCAACAAGGGGTGTAAACACTAGCTTTATTAGATCAAGAGACAAGTTCATCCTTGCAAAGGCATCGTAAAAAAGGATATCGGTGGAGCTTCCACTATCAACCATTATTCTCTTTATAGGATGCTTAGCTATTATCATTTCCATGACAACAGCATCATTATTTGGGTTACCCATCCTAGCTAGCCCTTCTCCCCATAGGAGAGTACATCATCAGTCCACTCCCTCCCCCTAGCCCTCGTCGACTCCTGCCTTACCCTAGGAGATTATTCCTACCGGCTTCTCCGTGGGCTGGTTATCGATGGTAATGTATTAGGCTTCATTGCTCTGGGTCCTAGGCGGAGCTCTTCCTTCCATGAACTTCCCGAGATAGCCTCACCTGATCAAGTCTTTGATCTCCCTCTTTAGGTATGGCACTCCTTGGTGTCGTGGTCATGGTTGCAATGGAATTGGCGGTATCGAGATTTGTCGCATCAACCAGATGGCTTCAATGGAGGAGGGTGATGGAGGTAGCGCTTGCTCTCAAACTCCATTAGATTTTGGCTCTTGGGATGATGAGAGGTGTGTACTTCTCATCCTTAGCAGGACCATCTCTTAGCTTGGGGCCTATTCAAGGAGTCAAGATGGCCTTGGTCACAAGTAGCCTGCTCGGCTTCCCCCGGGCCTACCTCTTTAGGGGCCTCCTATCCAACTCCCTCCTGGTATAGTCGGCCTTCTTTGCATGGATGTACTTGTAGGCATGGAGGAGGAACTCCAAATAGGACTTTGAGAGCTTCTTATCGAGGGAGTAGGTAAAGCAAGAGGTCTTGAGCCCTCTTTTCAATGCCAACATGGCGATGGGCTCGTCAAGATTGTAAATCTCCAAAGTGGTAACCTTAATTGGGCCACATAGTTTCAAAGAGACTCTTAATCCTGTTGTTGGACAGAGAAGAGGCTATCAACCTCTTATGGTACCTTCCGGTAGGTATCAAAGTGTGCCACGAACTTTTTTTCCAACTGCTCAAAGGAGTCTATGCTTCGTCTATCAACCCCTCCATGGAGGCTATCGAGGGGGAAGAGGCGACGACCAGAGGAACTCATGCTTCAATTTCCTACCTTGCCGGTGCTGGCGACGAGAGGCAACGCCATTATTCAAGACTGGGGAGTGGCTCTCCTGACTGACTAAACCATCCCAGTGCCTTTTCCTAGCCACCTGCAGGCTCCCCCATGGGTATGAGGTGGCCTACGCTCATGATGATCCCTCCTAAAAGGACCTCAAGCTAGCACGAGATTTGGTGACATGGGTCACATGTGTCCTTGGCTGCTGCTTCATTGCCAGGGACTGATGCTGATGGTGCAGTTAGCACACTGCTCCAGTTAGGGTCTGAACTTACTGCACGAGTGTGATGATCTGCATGGATTGATCAACTAGAAGGGGAGGTGGAGGAGCATGGATCTCCACCTCCTGGCTGCGTTAGTCACCATGGTGGGATGGATCCCCCATGCGGTTGATGGAGGCTTCCCAAGCACGGGTCACCACCATAGATTTGTGGGAGGTTGGTTAATGACCAACATCCTTGTCCCCTTCTTGGCTTGCCAATCTATTGCTACCTAGATCATCATGGCCTGTAGCTCTGACATGGCTTAGATGAGTCGGCCTCCTCAGGAGCATCGGGTCCTTCATCCTCGCACCTTCATAGCAGACCGATCTTGCAAAAAAGAGGAGACCCGGGCTAGGGATCCCGATGGGGATACTTCGATGATCAAGTCAGTAGGGCAACCAAGGGAAATAGTGAAGGGAAAGCAAAATGAGCATGCATGGCAGAAAAAATATATTTTAAAATAATTTTCAAATGAGCACAGTGGAAGGCTTGGTAGATCGATCAAAACGATCTACCAATCTACCTGCAACAGGAACAAGTATGATAATGTAGCATGCAAAAGACATCACAAGCAGAAAAAGAACCAAAAGGGCATAAAGATACCTTACCGTTATACCTTTAGGATGAGGTTATGAAAAGCCCTCGAGCCACACACATGTCTGGCCTCTATGGATAATTCACACCAGGGCTTGATTCTAATCAACTCTCTTAGAGTGCTAGCTCCTTGGGATCTTTGAGACCGATCTACTTCTTCTTGGAAGACAAGGAGGAGAGGTGGAACCATTCCTAACTAGCTATATTTCCAAGACCTATCTTGAGTGCTAGGTAGTCACACACCCAAAACCCTAGTCCTCCCAAGCCCCTTTTCTTTTTCCTCTCACAATTTCAGCAATCTCATTCAACAAGAAAACTATTCAACCAACCAGCAGCCTCTGAAACAACCCTTATTTATAGAGGCAGCCATGATAGGGAGAAAGAGAAAGGAGGAGTGATTGGGGGAGAAGGTCAAGGCCCACACCAAATTGGCTCTAAGCTTATAAGGCAAGAATGACCATCATTCCATGAAAGCTTGGAGCCAAAACCAGCCAAAGTTCAAAATTTGAATTGAGATCAAAACCTTCTAAAGAATGACCATCATTCCATGAAGGCTTGGAGATAAAACCAACTAGAATTCAAAATTTGAATTGAGGTCAAAACATTTCAAAAATTCTTTCCATAATTTTTGCTCGTCACAGCCAAGTGTCGACACTTCCTAGTGTCGACACTTGTAAGTGCTGACACTTCCAATTGTCGACACTTGGAAGTGACGATACTTGGAACATGGTCAATCATATTGACCTCCAGTGATGGTAAACGATTCTCAATCATCGATCAGCCTTTAGATCAGATAGAAACCCCTATGATGTGTGACCCCATATGTTCGAACATTAAGTCGGTAGCACTGGAACACTTCTAGTACCAGTCAAAGTCATCATCTAGCAATGATTCCTGACATCCGGATAGGTTCAAGATTGCAGAGCAACTTTCTAGAATCTCTGGCATATGGTTACCGCATAAATCATCCCTTTGATCTCAAAATGCTCATGATGACTTAGGATTTGACTGCCAACCCTAACCTGGTACATCCAGATCGTGTCTCAACCTTACAAGTTCTGTGACTCCTCACAAGAACTACCCTGGCCAAGGTTTTACTAAATTGAGACATAGTGAGTCATTCACTCCAAACCATTTGGAGGGGTCAATCCCATCTTGATCTATCTCCGCTCCACAAGTAATTGACTATACCTAGAAGCCTTTCATCACTAGATTAAAAATTCAGGTAGTCTGACACCAAAGTACAGTGAGTTGCTTGCAAGCTACCATGATAATCTCAGGTCTAAGAGACACATATATCCATATCCCTTCACAAGCAATCCTTTGGCAAAATGGAGCTCCGCAGTTGGTCACGTTCAGTGAGATTCATACATTTCACCTGTATGTCATATCAGTATCTTTACACTCCTTGGTTAAGAGGATGACCAGCAAATATGACATACAATAACCTACACTTGATACATTACCATCCTATAATAATGTATCCTTTGGTTGTGAACTAGTTTAAGAACTACTCGATATATCCCCTCTATATCAAATATAATGTAGTTCCAAGGACTCCATCAGATAAGAGTTCTTTTCAGAAAAATGCATATGTGATAAATAGCCAAAAGAATAACTTTTATTCATTAAGAAATTTATACACATTTACAAAATAGCATAGCCATTTACGGTCTAGACAATTGGCTTTGAGATACAATTCCAAACAACTCCCACTTAGACTAAAGCCAATCAGTATAGAATCTTATTCCAATTTTTCATTTATAACTGGCGAACTCTTGAACTCCAACAGCTTTAGTAAAGGGGTCGGCTAGATTCTCCTTTCTATCGATCTTCTGAAGGTCAATGTCACCCGTTCCATGATCTCTCGTACAAGGTGATAGCACCGCAGAATGTATTTTATGCAGTGATGAGTCTTCAGCACTTTGGCTTGAATAATGGCTCCAGTGCTGTCATAATACACCGAAATATGACCATCCTGGGAAGGTGCCACTCCCAGCTCACTAAGAAACTTTCGCAACCATACTGCTTCCTTTGCTGCATCCGATGCTATAATGTATTCTGCTTCGCATACCGAGTCTACCACAATAGGCTGCTTGAAACTTTTCCAGTAGATTGCTCGTCCATTTATAATAAAGACAAATCCTGACATACTCTTGTTGTCATCCCAATCTGACTAAAACTGGAGTCAGTATATCCTACAAGTTTTAAGTCAGGTTATCCATAAATCAACCATTGGTCGTAGTATTTCATAAATACTTAAGGATGTTCTTTACCACTTTCAAATGAGCTTCACCTGGGTCAAACTGGTATCTGCTCACTACGCCTAGTTAGTATGCCACGTCTGGTCTAGTACATATAATGGCGTACATGATAGAACCCACTACCGAAGCATACGGGATTCTACTCATAAGCTCTCTCTCCTCATGAGTTCTCGCACAATCCCTTTTGGAGAGAGCAATTCCAGTGCCTATCGGGAGATAGCCTTTCTTGGAATTTTTCATGCTAAACCGCTTCAGCATTGTACTGATGTACGTAGACTGGGACAGTCCCAGAAGCCTCTTAGATCTATCTCTATAGATCTTCATACCCAATATGTAAGAGGCTTCACCCAAGTCCTTCATAGAGAACTGAGATGATAACCAGACCTTTATTCCTTGTAGTGCTGGGATGTCATTTCCAATTGAAAGAATGTCATCCACATACAACACAAGGAACATAATCACAAAACCATTAACCCATTTGTAAATGCAAGATTCTTCATCGTTCTTAACGAAGCCATATCACTTGATACACTTAACAAATCTCATGTTCCAACTCCGTGATGCTTGTTTCAGTCCATAGATCGACCTTTGAAGCTTACACACCTTTGACTCGTCTGTGGATGTGAACCCTTCAGGTTGTATCATATATACTTCCTCTTCCAGCTCACCATTCAGAAAAGTTGTTCGAATATCTATTTGCTAGATTTCATAGTCAAAGTGTTCCGCTAAAGCAATAATGATATGAATGGATTTGAGCATTACCACAAGAGAGATCGTCTCGTCGTAATCAATACCATAATATTGACGATAATCTTTGGCAACCAAATAGGTTTTATAGGTCTCTACCTACCCATCTGTGCCCCTTTTTCTTTTGAAAATCTATTTGCACCCAATGGATTTTATCCCCTTAGGTGGATCAACCAACATCCATACATTATTGATTTTCATGGACTCCATTTCAGATTTCATGGCTCCTAGCCATTTCTCAGAGTCGGACCTCTGCATCGCATCCATATAGGAGATTGGATCCTCATTGTTCTTATCGTATTTAATGGGATCACCATCTCAAACCAAGAAACAGTAGTATTTGTCTAGTCGACTCGGAACCTAATAAGTGCATAAAAATTAGTAACACATGAATTAATTTATTGATTAAATTTATTTTATTTCATTTAAATTAATATTTTTATATAGTGTTTTAATGAAAGAACCCATCAATATGAATAGCATGATTTTTGAGATCCAATGGTGCAAACAGCATGCAATTCGGACTTCAATTGAGCCAGAAAATGATTTTTGAAGGAATTAGTAAGTTATAACATGGAAATTAAAGCACCCCAATTGGTCCATGAAGTAGCAGCCCAGTCCATATCCTCCATTACAGTTGGTCCACAACTCCTGGCCGTGGACCATAACCAAACTAAGCTCCGATCTTGTTGAAGAAGATGCCGGAGATGATCTTCTAGCCGCCGGGACCCTTCTCACTTGCCGGCGAAGCCGTTGAAGGCTGGGAAATCATAGTTAGCCGCCTCCCATGAACCATCTTCCTCGTCACCATCTTCTTCCTCCCATGGCCGTCCGAGCTCTCCATCAAGCCACCAGATTCTGCCTCTCAATCGACCACCGCAATTCGTTGACCAAGCCACCAAGAGAAGCTGTTCACGGCCATCGTCTCTTCATCACCGATCTTCATTTTGTTCTTCCATTGGCCAGTTAGTCGTCCAAGCAACCAGGAGAAGCCGATCTCTGCCATGCTGTTTTCCTCTTTCGAATTTCTTTCTCTCAGATCTCCCTCACCGCAGCATGTTGTCAGGAGCCTAGATGTCCGAAGGATAACATCGACGGATGTGGGATAACACCGAATATGCGGTGGTTGTGTTGGTTACAGGAACGAAGCCAGGGAACCGAAAGACACTGATACTAGAGTCCAACAAGGATTTTCCATGGGGTCACACATTCGACTCTGTTACAAATAAAGACCCATCATCCAAGATCAGCGAGCCAGTAGAAGAGAGCAGGATCAGCAGGAGCTGAGAGGCAGAAGCCAGAAGCCCATCATTTTTCATTCCCTTCTTCTTTTCTTTAGTTATTTTATTTTTATTTTTATTTTAACTCCAAGCCTAGTTAATAACTTAGGAGTTAAATAGTTAGTAATTAGATTTGATTAGAAATAAAAAAACTGTTTTTTATTTTAAATTCTTTTCTTGTAACTTTTAATTTGTGCACTAGGATAGTTTCATTCCCTTGCAAATTTATTTTATGATATTTATATTCCTGCAAGTACGGTAGTTTTTATTTTTAAATTTAAGTTCTGCAACTTATATTTTTGCAAGTAGTATAATCAATTTTATATCATTTTATTTTATTTTAATCATGTCTGGCTAAGCATATCTCCTAGGGTTGGCAATGAAGCTAGACCATGATTAGAAGCCCTTCTTTGGATTTTTTTTTGGACTTTAATTTTTAAAAGTTTATCTTCCCTTTTGAAACTTCTTTCCAAGAGACTTGATGAGATATATTTGGATTTCACTCCCTTCATAGTTTATGCTTGATTCGATGCAAAAAGGATAAAAGATAGATAGCTCAATACTTTATTTTTCTTTCTTTCTTTTCTTGTAAAATCTTGATGGGTTATAGTTGAGTTAAATCTCTTCATAATCCATATTTGGTTATTATAAAAGAGGAAGTCGAATGGTTTTATAAAAGAGATCCTTAGAAAAGTTTTCGAAATCATTAGTCTAGTGGATTCAAAAGTCCTAGATCTTTAGATCATTTATTTCATTGATTTAGTTTACTTTTGCTCATTTTTCTCAGCTTATCTAAGTGAAGATTTGGACATAGTTCAAAAATCTATTTCCTTATGGGATCGATCCGTACTCGCTGGACGTGCTATTCTGCACACCGTGTGCTTGCAATTATAACTTAAAGTTCACATCAAGTTTTTGGCACCGTTGCCGGGAAAATTGGTTTGTTTTAAATTATGTTTTAAATTCTTGCTTTAATTTGATCTGTCTAGTATTTCTTTTAAGTTGGTGAGTGCTGGAAGTTAGGTATTCAATTTTAATTATTCTAGTTCCTTTCAGCATATTATATTGACTTTAGTTTAGTTTTGTTTTTAATTTAAACTTGTTTGATCTTTTTATTTGTGCATAGCATTCTTAAATTACTTTAAGGATACAAACCTAAACAAGATAAGGTGGGGATTTCATCACCCTTCCTTAGCCACAAACAAGACTCCTTCATTTGCATCAACTCAAGCCTTTAAATAAAATTAATTTAGACGCTGACTTTAGAGACATCCAAGCTCATTAAGACAAGGAGACCTAAGGGTTATACTAAGCTAGATTCAATCAATGAATTAGTGTCTAGAAAAGTGGTTCAGGGATTAAGTCCCAAAGAAAGGTGGTTACTTAATTGGTTCCGTTTGTTGACCTGGCCAATCCAATTGGTACCTAAGGAAAGCAACGGGGGGACTCCCACCAATCTTATACTTACCTGGCCAATTTTGTGAATTGGTCAAACTTGGAGTGCTGGAAGGTCAACTTGGAACAGTTAGGAGCTGTCTAGTTCTAGGTTAACATCAGGATAGAATTAATTTTGTGTGGAACTTGTTTAAAAATTTAAAAAATAAAAAAAAATAATTAAAATTTACTTTATGTATTTTCAATCTTGACTGCCCTGATATAAGGTTGCCCTGGCATAACTAGAAGTTATGTTGCATGGTTGTCCTAGGGTATTAAAAGGTTGAATTGATTTAAAATTTTTTTTTAAAAAAGCTTTTAGATAAAAAAACTATAAAAATATAAATATACAAAATTCAAAAAAAATAAAATCTGTAGATTTAGTGAATTCTCCAACTCCTATGTGGAGAAGGATTTTGGGTTGACTTGTTAGAATCGATTTGATTCCTATTTCAGATCCTACGACCTCTACTATAATGGATTTAACTAATCAACTCCAAATCCTTAAGCATTTATATCATCCAGTTGGTTCCGTCCAACCTTCTTGCATTAGGCTGCCCCAACCCACTGCTAATAATTTTGAAATCAAACCTCAAATGATTAATATACTTCCAAAGTTCATGGGAATAGAGGATGCATATATATTTATTAACAAATTTGAAGAGGTTTGTGCAACTATGAGGTTACAACAATTATTAGAGGATGAAATTAAGCTGAGACTAATCAACTTTGCCTTTAAGGATAATGCTAAAAAGTGGCTTTATAGTCTTTCAAATCAATCTATCATGACCTGGGTGGGCTTTGTAAGAGTGTTCTTAAAGAAAAATTTTCCTCATCATAAAATAGCTAAGATTAGAAATGAAATAAACTAATTTTATCAATTAGCTGGTGAGTCATTTTGGAAATACTTTGACCATTTTAAGAACGTCTTTGATGCGGGATGAAGCTTTGATACCAAATATGATGCGGGACTACTAAGAGAGATGATATGCATACAAGTGATTTTCTTTTGTTATTTTTATATTTGAGGGAATTGATCAATTCCCGAATTCGAAGTAAGAATAGATTTATGGATTTGCATAATGAAAAGAAACTAGAGCATGCAAACATAGCCCCTAAATAGTGATAAGAAAAGGACCCCGGGATTGAGAAACCTCGATAGGACTTAGTTCTAAGACAATACTAACTTAGGAGACTATGGAGTGCAAACCTTGAAGATTCAGATGCACCCGATGCTGAGTTCGCCCACACTCATGGATGCGGCCTGGAAGATCAAGCCTTCGACCCTACGAATTCGCCAACTTTTTATCCGATGATCCCGAAGGCAAGGAAGATCGACTTCTTTGTCTGTGGCACTTGGAGGACCTATGAGCAACCAAGTGAAGAGATTAGAAAATAGCAAGAAGAGGGTATAAGAAAGTAAGAAGTGATGGGGAAGAGTTGAAGATGGTGGTCGAGAAGGGCTCTTCTCATTGGGCATCCAGGTGGATCTTCCAGGGGTGTCCAAGCTTGAAGATGGATTGGTGGCTTGTGAAGGAAGAAGGTAACTCAGGGCCTCTCACCTCTCGATATCCTGAAGGACAAAGGCACTCTCTCATAGAGTTTCTAGTCTAAGAAGACAGGGGCTAAAGGAAGAAGAAACTTCTCAATTTTTATTTCATCAAAATTGAGTTTACAAGAGTTTTAGGGCCTTTTTATAGGCTCCTAAGTCTCACTTGAATTCAAATGAAAAAAGAGGTTACACATCTTCATCAAGGGGTGCCTAAAATCTGAATTTGAAGCTCTTGAAATCCTCCTTTGGCCGGTCTTGATTTGGTGGAAAGCTTGATTAGGGACAGAAGAGAGGAGGTTGTCCCCATTCAAATTTTGAAACTCCTTTCATGAGTCTTTGGCCGACCATGAGCTTGATCTTGGTAGCTTGATTTGGGGAGTGTTATGTAGACTTGTCTTCAAGAATCAAGGGATGCCTTTTGACTTAAGAATTTCTTCCTTGGCTGACCATGCTTCTTTGGAGAGAAACTTGATATGGGGAGGGAAGGGAAGAAGGTTGTCTCCATTTAAATTTTGAACTCTTCCTTGGCCAACCATGATCTTTGGAGAGGGTTGATGTGTGGAGTGAGTTGGGGAGGTTGTTGGCTTGGATCAAGGGGAGAGTTAATGGGGCATCCAACATGCATTGACTTTGACATTTCCATCATGTCTTGGCTATCCATAGTAACTTGGTGATGTGGTGCTTCTTCATGCTTTGGGAATTGTGTCCCAAAGCCAATCGTCTAGGCTGTAGATGGTTGTGCTAATTTTGTAATTGTATATAAATTTTTAATGAATAAAAGTTATTCTTTTGGCTGTTCATCATATTTACATTTTCTTGAAATGAACTCTTATATGATGGAGTCCTTAGAACTACATTATTTGATATAGAGAGGATATATCAAGTAGTTCTTAAAATGGTTCACAACCAAAGGATACATTGTTATAGGATGACGATGTATCGAGTATAGGTTGTTGTATGTTATATTTGTCGGTTGTCCTCTTAACCAAGGAGTGTGGAGACACTAGTGTGACATGCAAGTGAAATGTGTGACATCTCACTGAACGTGACCATCTACGGAGCTCCCTTTTGCCAAAGGGTTGCTCGCGAAGGGATATGGGTATATGTGTCCTTCAGACCTGAGGTCACCATGGTAGCTTGCAAGCAACTCACTGTACTTTGGTGCCGGACTACCTGGATTTTTAATCTAGTGATAAAAGGTTTCTATGTGTAGTCAAGTACTTGTAGAGCGGCGGTGGATCAAGATGGAATTGACCCCTCCAAATAGTTTGGAGTGAATGACTCCTATATCTCAATTTAACAAAACCTTGGCCAGGGTAGTTCTTGTGAGGAGTCACAGAACTTGTAAAGTTGAGACATGATCTAGATGGACCAAATTAGGATTGCTAGTCAAATCTTAGGTCATCCTGAGCATTATGAGGTCAAAGGGATGAATTATATGGTAACCATATGCCAGAGATTCTTGAAAGTTGCTCTTCAATCTTCAACCTATCCGGACATCGTGTATCATTGCTAGATGAGGACTTTGACTAGTACTGAAAGTGTTCCAGTGCTACCGGCTTAGTATTCGAACCTGTGGGGTCACACACCATAGGGGTTTCTATCTGATCTAAAGGCTGATCGATGATTAAGAATCATTTGCTGTCACTGGCGGTCAATATAATTGACCATGTGTCAACACTTGAGGGGTCGACACTGGGCTGTGACAAGAAGCATTTTCGAAAGTCGTTTCTGGATGAGCCAACTCAATCCCTGCTCGAGCTGACTTGTTATGTGTTCTGGACAAGCCGACTCGACCCTTGCTCAAGCTGACTCATTCCTACTGCAAGAATAGTTTGACTGTTCTGTGTTATGGATGAGCCGACTCGACCCTTGTTCAAGTTGACTCATCTCTGCTTGACCAGAAACCCTAAACGAATTTTTTGAAAAGTTTTTGGGGAAGGTTTTGACTTGGTTTGAATTTCGAATTCAAGCTATTTTGGCTTCAAACTTTCATGGAATGATTGTCATTCCTTATGTGGTTAGAGCCAAATTGGTATGTCCTTGACCTTCTCCCCCAATCACTCCTCCTTCCTCTTTCTCCCTCTCATGGCTACCTCTATAAATAAAGGTTGTTTTAGGGGCTGCTGGTTGGCTGAGAGAAAAAGGTTGAAGAACTAAAAGGAAAAGGGGTTTTGTGAGGACTTGGGATTGGGTGTGAGAATACCTAGCATTCAAGCTAGGTCTTAGAAAGAGAGATAGTTAGGAAGGGTTCCACCTCTCCTCCTTGTCTTCCGAGAAAAAAAAGATCGGCCCGAAGGATCCCAAGACACTAGCACTCTGAGGGAGTTGATCTAAGTCGAGCCCCGATGTAGATTACCTGTAGAGGCCAGACATGTGTGTGGCTCGAGCACTTTACCCTTCTCCACAGCAATTGAAAGGTACAATGACAAGGTACTTTTATATCTTTATATATTTTTCTTGCTCTTAATGTATATTGCATGCTCCATTATTTTACTAGATCCTGCTGCTGGCAGATTAGTAGATCATTTTGATCAATCTACCAAGCCTTCCACTGTTTATTTTAAAATTATTTTAAAATATTTTCTTTCTGCCTAGCATGTTTTTCCTTCAAATGGTATCAGAGCCAGGTTTTTCTTTATAGTATTATAATGCTAGCATGCTTTAACATTATTATTTTCTCTTAAATACTTGGATTGAGTGCTTCACCATGGCCGTCTGGTCATAAGAGAGAAGTAGGGATGCAAGACTCTCTCTTCCTATTCAATGGGGTCTCCTATGGCGTGTAGGGGTGCCGCTTGTGATTAACTCATGAAAAAGAAATAAGAGAAAATGTAGATTAAAAAATATTTTAATCTAATGTTATGATCATAAAATAAATTTAGATAAGATCTAAGAGTTTTGTTTTGATCGTATTTAATCTCTAACTTTGAATAGTTCAAGTAAGATGCATGTATTTGAAGTCACTGTTTTCTACCCCCGTAGACGAGCCGACTCGAATCTTGCTCGAGCCGACTCGAATCTTGCTCGAGTCAACTCGTCTCTGCTAATAAATAAATCTATCTATTCTGGTTCTGGATGAGCTGACTCAGTCCCTGCTCGAGCTGACTTGACCAGAAAGTCCTGAATAGTGAATTCAAATTTGCTTGTAAAATTGTCTTACTTTCTTAATTGAAATTATTTCGATAAATTAAGTCTATTGGACTTAATTGATACTTAAGTTATATTAAATAACAATAACTCTAGGAATATGATTCAAAGATTTTAAGTTATTTCAATAAGCCTTAAGAGTCATGGGTTAGCTTCTTTTGGATCCTTAATTGGGTTAGACCTAAGTTGAGTTGCATTGGACTAAATAGAGAACTAATTTAATCAAATGTTGAGTTAGGATTTCTTCTCTATAGATCTCTCTAATAGTTAGATTGATTAGTCCATAGATCTAAATGGACCTAATTTTGTGGTTCAGTGGTCAGCCCAAGTCCTTAGGCTAGTCTAATCAACTTTGATGAACCAATTGGTGTTTAGGATAAGTTTGGCAGTTTGATCATGGTTCTTTGGGGCTACCTCTTACCTGGCCAACTCGATTGGTGTCTAAGACAAGACGGTTAATGACAGAACCCAACCCATGATCTCACTTACCTGGCCAATATGGTTGATCAGAATTGATTGGATAGCTCATTGACTCGTGTTAACCCATGTCATCCAAGGTTAATCAGTTCTGACTGATTTTAGGTACCCATGGATCATTAATTATATATAACCATCCTTGATTACTGATGTGGTCAGTGCGAGGTTGATCCATGTCTTCTCATCTTTTCTTCTGTCACATTAAAATTAAAATCTCTAAATTATTAGGTCCATAAAAGGATGAAGTTATAGAGATAACCAAGTCCTAGCCTCCCATTAAGTGGGATGGTAATGGGTCCAATAGTTGAGTGTTCATCGGTAGATCCAAAGATTGAGTATTCATCGGGCTATTGGAATTATTATTCCTAATATGATGGCTCAGTGTGACTCTCTTAACGGTGGTCAGGTGGGCCGGCCAAAGTTGGGCTTGATTATTCGTTAGCTAGAAGCATTGAATTTTGTCATGTTAATTATTGGACCTAACCGGGACCTTCGATAGGAGGCCCAAAGGCCGATTGAAGTGCATCTTGTGGCAAAAACCTAAATACTAGAGATTACTTGGAGAAGTAATCGGTTAAAGAACCTACCTTTAGATGCACATGGATGGGCTGGCCAAAGTCGGGCTCATGTGTTATCTATTGGACTCTAGTACCCACTTAGGAATCAAAGTGATTCCTCGAATTGGAGGTAGAGGCTACCAGTATGAACAAAATAGTGGGAAGGCCTTTAGACTAAAGACCATGTCTATAAGATAATAATTCATATATACTAATTAGCTTTGGTTTTCCTTTCAGATATTTCTGACCTGTCACTCTGGTCTCTTCTCGATAACGAGAAGCTTAAGGGTCCCAACTTCGATAGCTGGTATCGAAGACTCAAGATTGTCCTGGAGCATGAACGGATCCTATATGTGATATTGAATTCGGCACCTAAAACCCCTAATCCCAATGCTCGAGGTTGGTTAAAGACACTTATCAGAAGTGGCTCTTTGACAGGACCACTATCCAATCATAATGTTGGCAGTGATGAACGACGAGTTCAGTTGTAAATTTGAAGAAGCCCAGTCGGAAGAAATCCTTCAAAGGTTGAAGGAGTCTTTCAGGACACCAGACGACGTTGAGAGGTACAGGGTCTCCTGTGCTATCTACAATGTGTGGATGCATGATGGGGCCTCAGTCACTGATCATATATTGTACATGATCAAGATGATTGAGTGCTTGGGTAAGCTCGGATGTCCCTTGCATGAATAGCTTGGGAAGGATGCGATTCTGAATTCCTTGCCCACTTCCTATCTAGATTTTCTCGATCATTATAGAGTGAATAAGCCTACAGTCAACTACCATGATCTGTTGGGGTTGCTGCAGACTTTGAGAAAGACCACCATCTGAACAAAGGGGTGGTAAATCTAGTGGGAGGATCTTCAGCAGGGTGTCATCCCTTTAAGAAAGGGAAAAAGAAAAATAAAAGGAAACAGGTGCAGAATGCTTCTGGGCCTAGTCAAGCCAAGAAGGAGATGGTCGATAAGAGCCAAGTGGAGTGCTTCTTCTGCAAAAAGTAGGGACATTGGAAGAGGAACTATCCTCTTTATATTGCATCCCTTCACCCGAATAAGTCCAAGAAGAGGAGCAGCCAGAAAGTGCTGGACAAGGTATTTATATGATAACACCTTGTAGTTTCTCTATCTACGATACTAATAATTGGGTATTGGATACTGGAAGTCCAATTTATATTTGCAATTCTTTGCATGGACTTCAAGTTAGTAGAAGATTCGAGGATGGCAAGAGATTCTTGAACATGAAAAATGGAAGCCAAGTTCCAGTCCTAACATTAAGAATCTTCAAACTAGTTTTCGAGTCTTGTACAATCATTTTGAATAAGTGTCATTATTGTCCATCTTTTATTTTAAATATCATTTATGTAGGCCAATTGGCCATGTATTGTTATGAACAATCAATAAAGAATGACATTTGCAAAATCATTTGGAATGGTTCTGTTGTAATGAATGGATATATGAATAATGGTATTTATGTACTATCGTGACCTGTTAGTGTAATGTACACGTCTAGCAAATGCCCTAGGATAGATAATGTCAGTGATGAGTACCTATCGTATTGTAGGCTAGGTCATATTAACGAGAGCAGGATAAACAGGTTGAAGTACGAGGGTCTCCTCGATTTTAGTGAAAGTGGTCACTTCCAACTTGTGAGTCCTTTCTTCTTGGAAAGATGACAAAGTCATCTTTTACTGGAAAAGGTGAACAAGCCAAAGAAATTCTAAGTCTGGTACATACTGATATATGCGGACCCATGAATATTAGTGCTAGAGGAGGGTACAGTTATTTCATTACATTTATAGATGACCTTTTGAGGTACAGTTATATCTTCTTGATGAGACATAAATTTGAATCATTTGAAATGTTCAAACGATATCGTAATGAAGTAGAAAAATAAACTGGAAGGATATCAAAACCCTTCGATCAGATCGAGGCAGTGAATACCTTTCCGGTGAGTTTCTACATATCTTGGGATTCTCTCTTAGTGGACACCTCTAGGGACACCTCGATTAAATGAAGTGTCTGTATGGAGGAATCGAACCCTGTTAGACATGGTTCGATCCATGATGGGCTTTGCTTCACTATCGCTGTCCTTTTAGGGATATGCTTTGGAATCAGCCTATTACCTTTTGAATAGGGCTCTGAGTAAATCCATTAACAAAATCCCATATGAGATATGAACTGAACATAAGCCAACACTCTCATACCTTCAGGTCTGGGGTTGCCCGGCTTATGTAAAACATTTAGAAATGGACAAACTTGGACCTAGGTCTGCTCGGTGCCTATTTATTGGGTATCCAAAAGAGTCTAAGGGATATTACTTCTACTTGGCTAAGAAACAATAATTGTTCGTTAGTCTTAGGGCTATCTTTTTGGAAAAAGAGTTTCTTGGTGAAGGAACTATAGCCACTAAGATTGAACTTAGTGAAGTTCAACAAGTAGAAGAACTGACACACTTAAGGGACAACATAGAACCGGTTGTGATTGGATCACATCCAAAGCAAACACAGGAACCATTAAGGAGATCTAGTAGGGTATCGAGTCGACCGGACAGATACTATGATTTCTTGGTCCGGGATGGTGATCCCATTGAACTCGATGAGAATAATGAGGATCCGATCACCTATATGGATGCGATGTAGAGGTCTAACTCTGAGAAATGGCTAGGAGCCATGCAATCCGAAATGGAATCTATGGAAATCAACAATATATGGAC
Source organism: Areca catechu (assembly GCA_021397845.1). Classification (NCBI taxonomy): domain Eukaryota; kingdom Viridiplantae; phylum Streptophyta; class Magnoliopsida; order Arecales; family Arecaceae; genus Areca; species Areca catechu. Next base: position 96,294,669 of record CM038052.1, on the reverse strand, counting down.
ATTGGTTGATCCGCCTGAAGGGATAAAATCTATTGGGTGTAAATGGATTTTCAAGAGAAAAAGGGGCGCATATGGGCAGGTGGAGACCTATAAAGCCCGTCTGGTTGCCAAAGGATATCGTCAACATTATGGTATTGACTATGACGAGACGTTCTCTCTTGTGGCAATGCTCAAGTCCATTCAGATCATGATTGCTTTTGTGACACACTTTGACTATGAAATCTGGCAAATGGATATCCGAACAGCTTTCCTGAATAGTGAGTTGGAAAAGGAGGTGTATATGATATAACCTGAAAGGTTCACATCCATAGACGAGTCAAAGGTGTGCAAGCTTTAAAAGTCCATCTATGGACTAAAGCAAGCATCAAGGAGTTGGAACATGCGATTTGATAAGTGTATCAAGTCATATAGCTTCATTAAAAATGGAGAAGAAACTTGCATTTACAAATGTGTTAATAGTTCTATGATTGTATTCATTGTGTTGTATGTGGATGACATTCTTTTAATCGGGAATGACATCCCAGCACTGCAAGGAATAAAGGTCTGGTTATCATCTCTGTTCTCTATGAAGGACTTGGGTGAAGCCTCTTACATACTGGGTATGAAGATCTATAGTGATAGATCTAAGAGGCTTCTGGGACTGTCCCAGTCTACGTACATCGATACTATGTTGAAGCGGTTCAGTATGAAAAATTTCAAGAAAGGGTATCTCCCGATAGGTATTGGAATTGCTATCTCCAACAAGGATTGTGCGACAACTCCTGAGGAGAGAGAGCGTATGAGTAGAATCTCGTATGCTTCGGTAGTGGGTTCTATCATGTATGCTATGACATATACTGGACCAGACATGGCATACTCACTAGGCGTAGTGAGCAGATACCAGTCTAACCCAGGTGAAGCTCATTTGGAAGGTGGTAAAAATCATCCTTAAGTATTTACGAAATACTAAGGACCAATGGCTGATTTATGGAGAACCTGACTTGAAACTTGTGGAGTATACTGACTCCAGTTTTCAGTCAGATAAGGATGATAACAAGAGTGTGTCAGGATTTATTTTTATCCTAAATGGATGAGCGATCTGCTGAAAAAGCTCCAAGCAGCCTATTATAGCGGACTCAGTATGCGAAGCAAAATACATTACAGCATTAGATGCAGCGAAGGAAGCTGTGTGGTTACGAAAGTTTCTTGGTGAGCTGGGAGTGGCACCTTCCCTGGATAGTCCTGTTTCGGTGTATTATGACAGCACTGGAGCCATTGCTCAAGCCAAAGAGTCGAAGTTTCATCACCGCACAAAGCACATTCTGCAGTGCTATCACCTTGTATGAGAGATCATGGAACGAGGTGACATTGACTTTCAGAAGATCAATGGAATGGAAAACCTGACTGACCCCTTCGCTAAAGCTATAAAAGTTCAAGAGTTCGACACTTGTTAATGGAAAATGGGAATAAGATTCTATACTAATTGGCTTTAGTCCAAGTGGGAGTGGTGGGGACACAAGAGCCAGGAAGAGGAAGCAAACCTTTTCCAATTCAATTTGGATCACCAATGAGTAAGTCCATATGTTCTTCACAAAGAACACTCAAGTCTCGATTATTTTGAATTGTAATTAGGTCAAATTGAGTTGTAATTTGATCAAATTGAGTATAATTTGGTCGATTAGGGTTGTTGGGTTACCAATTGAGTCCATTGAGTCCATCAATGGTTTAAGAGTCTTGTAAATAGCATTAATTTGCTTTGTTTGATGAATTGTCTAGTTTGAGTCCTATAATTAGTGTTTGAATAAGTTAAGAGGTGTCATAGGTATCCAAGACCCAAGTCATCATTACCTTAGTAGATCAATTCTAGGTAAAAAAAGGGGTTGTCCAAATTTTCATTCAGACATTCAGATATTCAGACATTCAGACATTCAGATGCTCAGACATCTAGACATCTAGACATCCAGACATCCAGACATTGGGACAACATTCAAAATCCATCTTTATCCAAAAGAGGTGCCCCATCCCATTTTTCATCACCTATTTGAGATTTCAAGGAGGTGCTAAATTGAGAGGAGTAAAGCAAAAGGACTCTGCTTCTTATCTGGCACCCCCCCCCCCCTCATTTTTGTCGCCCACTCCAAATGACGTCCACCTATGATCTATTCAAAAATTAAATGGAAGGAAGAGTCCTAGATAAGTGAAGTTATCTACTACATCTAAATTTCAAATGGATTCCAAGATAAGTGGAGTTATCTACTACATCTAAATTTCAAATGGAGTCTTATCCAAGTATCAAGGGAGGATTAAGCAAACCTTTTTCAAATTCAAGTGGAGGGTTCAAATTCAAATGTTTCTTATCCCATGTTTCCGATCAAGGAGATGAGACGCCAATTAAGATTAAGAAGAAAATTAGCACCTAATGAAGAAGGATTAGCATGCCATTGTTTTGCACATTTTCTCAAGTTGTCGCCCAAGTCAATTCAAATTTCAAATTCAAGGAGTGTTTGAATTTAAATGTAATTTAAATTTAAAAGAGTCCTATGATATCTTCATGTGTGAAGAACTCTATAAATAGGACCACATACCCTTTGTAATTATTGATTATTGAATTATGAAATGAAATGCTGTATTTTTTCACAAAGCTGGGTAGGCTTAGTGATTTTCTCTAAGGGCGGGGAGGTCCTTAAGAGCTTAAGGTGGGGAGGTCCTAGAGAGCTCAAGGCAGTGAGGTCCTTGAGTGGAGGTTATGCCGGATTCGATAATTGCTACCGATCTTCTTCTAGCTCTTCACATCCAACCTTTCATTTTTTCATTTCGAATCTGAATTACGTCAATCTTAAGTTTTATTTGCTACCTTTCTTTGCAGATCCCAGGTATTCAAGGACCTTAGAGGATGGATCCTTTGCTTTTGAACCAAGATCTGATGGTGGATCTGAAATCTGGAGTCTTAATCTTCATCTTACTGCGAAATCTAAGCGATTGAGCAACAGATCCATCTCGATTCAAAGTGAATCTCCATTAGGGTAAGTAACCAATCCTTTTCTCAATAGATTTGGTAATTAAAGCATGGAATAGCCTGATCTAAGATGGTTTCCTAACCGTCGGTTCCTTATTCTTCATAGCTTGTCGAGCGGATTGTGGGTAAGTGGTTAATTGCCTTCTTTACTCTCTTCAATCTATTATGTTAGTTGCTTTACTATGATCATTGCTCTCTAAATCATCTAGGCTAAAATTGAATCATCCTACACTGCATCGTAACCGTCCCACGTCAGGGAGTTGTTGGAAATTGTGTCCCAAAGCCAATCATCTAGGCTATAGATGGTTGTGCTAATTTTATAGTTGTATTTAAATTTTTAATGAATAAAAGTTATTCTTTTAGTTGTTCATCATATTTACATTTTTCTGAAATGAACTCTTGTATGATGGAGTTCTTAGAACTACATTATTTGATATAGAAAGGATATATCAAGTAGTTCTTAAACTGGTTTACAACCAAAGGATACATTATTATAAGACGACGATGCATCGAGTATAGGTTGTTGTATGTTACATTTATTGGTTAATCTCTTAACCAAGAAGTGTGGAGACACTAGTGTGACATGCAAGTGAAATATATGACATCTCACTGAACGCGACCATCTATGGAGCTCCCTTCTACCAAAGGGTTGCTCGCGAAGGGATATAGGTATATGTGTCCCTCAGACCTGAGGTCACTATGGTAGCTTGCAAGCAACTCATTATACTTTGATGCCAGACTACCTGAATTTATAATCTAGTGATGAAAGGTTTCTAGGGCAGCCATGTACTTGTGGAGCGGTGGTGGATCAAGATGGAATTGACCCCTCCAAATAGTTTGGAATGAATGACTTGCTATGTCTCAATTTAGCAAAACCTTGGTCAGGGTAGTTCTTATAAGGAGTCACAAAACTTGAAAAGTTGAGATATGATTTGGATGGACCAAATTATGGTTGGCAGTCAAATCCTAAGTCATCCTGAGCATTATGAGATCAAAGGAATGAATTATGCGGTAACCATATGTTAGAGGTTCTTGAAAGTTGCTCTGCAATCTTTGACCTATCCGAACATCGGGTATCATTGCCAGATGAGGACTTTGACTGATACTAGAAGTGTTCCAATGCTACTGGCTCAGTGTTCGAACCTATAGGGTCACACACCATAAGGGTTTCTATCTGATCTAAAGGCTAATCAATGATTAAAAATCTTTTGCTGTCACTGGTGGTTAATATGATTGACCACGTGTCGACACTTGAGGGGTCGACACTGGGCTGTGACAAGAAGCATTTTTGAAAGCCATTTATGGTGAGCCGACTCGACCCCTGCTCTAGCCGACTCGTTCCTACTAAAAGAATAATCCGATTGTTCTGTGTTCTGGATGAGCCGACTCGACCCTTGCTCGAGTTGACTCGTCTCTGCTTGATCAGAAAACCTTGAATAAATTTTCTAGGAAGTTTTTGGGGAAGGTTTTAACCTGGTTTGAATTTCGAATTTAAACTATTTTGGCTCCAAACTTTCATGGAATGATTGTCATTCCTTCCTTATGTGGTTAGAGCCAAATTGGTATGCCCTTGACCTTCTCCCCCAATCACTCCTCCTTTTTCTTTCTCCCTCTTATGGCTGCCTCTATAAATAAAGGTTATTTTAGGGGCTGCTGGTTGGCTGAGAGAAAAAGATCGAAGAACTAAAAGGAAAAGGGGTTTTGTGAGGACTTGGGATTAGGTATGAAAATACTTAACATTCAAGCTAGGTATTGGGAAGAGAGATAGTTAGGAAGGGTTTCACCTCTCCTCCTTGTCTTCCAAGAAAAGGAAGATCAACCCAAAGGATCCCAAGGAGCTACCACTCCGATGGAGTTGATCAGAGTTGAGCCCCGGTGTGGATTACTTGTAGAGGCCAGACATGTGTGTGGCTCGAGCACTTTACCCTTCTCCACAACATTTCAAAGGTATAACAGTAAGGTACTTTTATATCTTTGATTATTTTTCTTGCTCTTGATGTATATTACATGCTATATTATTTTACTAGATCCTATTGCTGGCAGATTGGTAGATCATTTTGATCAATCTACCAAGCCTTCCACTGTTTATTTTAAAAATATTTTAAAATATTTTCTTTCTACCTAGCATGTTTTCCCTTCACATGCCATGTGTGATGCGGAACTAATATGCATGTAATTATTTTTGTATGTTTTATATGTGGGGTTAGGTGATTAATTCTCGAATTTCAGATCAAAATTAGTTGTAGGAAATTTTATATAAATTTTTGAAGCCAAGCATGCAGATTAGAACCTAAAAAGTACTAAAGAAGGATCACCGGGGCTGAGAAGCCTCGGTTAGGGCAAGTTTTCCTACAATAATAAGACTGGAGGTAGAGAGGGTGTACCTGACAACGTCTGAAGTACCCGGTGAAGATCGCAGCGAAGGGATCTCTCGTTCCTCGATGGATGCGGCCTGAAAAATCGGGCCAAAGACCTGCGGATACCCGGCTTTCTGCTCGGTGGTCTGATTGAGGCGTGGCTGGAGTCGTTGGATTCGTAGGAACTCGGGGACCTGCAAACGACCTATCAGGGGTTAGAAAACTCAGAGAAAATCAATAAAACAAAGGAAAATAGTAAAGGAAAGAAAGTTTTGGAGGGGGCTGGAAGGATGGTTGGCAGCAGGAAGATGGTTGCAAACACCGGGAAGAAGAACTCTCAAACCTCTTTATGCACATAGTAGGGTAATCACAAAAAATAATAGAAGAACTCAAGGTTTATTTCATATCAAAAATCTCCCCTCATACAAGAGGCTAGGGTCTCTTAAATAGACCCTTAACCTTGGGCCCAAAGTAAGGGTACAATTGACATTACATAAGAATCCTTTTCCCTCTCAAACCCTAGCTAGAAAATAAGGAAACATTAGATAGAAAAAATCCTTAAAAATTCTCTTGACTTGGCCAACACTCTAAGGACACCTAGGGGGGCGTGTTGGGCTTCTAAGAGCAGCAAGAGGCCGGCCCAAAGGGGCTCAGGCACATGGGTTTGGGCCTCTGGAAGCTGGGGTGGCCTGGTAGCCATGTAGCAGGAATATTCCCTGGTATCTTGCTTCTTAGGGGCTTGGGCTTGGCGCCTGGGCTTGATTTCTTTGGGCTAGGATGTAGATGGACCTCTAAAATCATGGATGCCTTGGTATATGAATATATTTTGGCATCTGGAAGGGAATCTGGGCATCTAGAGGGCATCTGCAAGGAATCAGGGTTTTCTGAATTTTTCCTCCTAGGATCTTCAAATCTTCAAGCTGGGTTGGACTTTGGCTATACTTCAATGTCTTCAATCTGGTTGGACTTGGTCTTCACTTGTATGATGTGGTCTTGAGTCTTTAATATGGTTGAATAGGATTCAAAAAAATAAAATTAGCTCGACATGAGCTGACTAACACTGGACTGAACTATCTCAACATAAGCTGACTAGTACAGAACTGAAACTCAAAAGACTCAAATAACAACTAAAATGGACTCAGATGGGGTAAGCCCTTATTACAGATGGACTCATAAATTATTGATCAATTCACAGAGGGTTGAAAAGCCTCTATCTTATTCTGGTGCCTCCGGTGTCCCCACCAATTCTCCCGGGGTGGGAGGAACTAAACCCTGACGAGTGAAGATCAGACTGGCTCACATATCTCTCGAGAAGGTCTAGGTTGAGGCATTGCAAGTCTTCTCGAGAAACCCACGAATCGTTCGACTCTGGCCGGCCTTACCATCGGACCAGGAAGCGTTGATAGCCATGGCCCTAGGTCGTGATGGCTTAATCATCCAGGATACGCTCGATCCGCTCTCCTCTCTTAGGCCAAATTTGTTAGTGGACACTCTGGGTTAGGGTCACTCACAACAGGAGGGGATAGGTCTAAAAGCCTCACTAGGTATCACTGCCGGTTTCCTGTACTCAACCAGGTCTATAATATTGAAGGTAGAACTAATGCCCAAATCCGAAGGCAATTCTAACACATAGGCATTTGATCCAACCTTTTTTAATACTTTAAAAGGTCCAGCTCTGCGAGCATGAAGCTTCTTTTAGGCCTATACCTAACCAAGATAGAATCCACTGCATCAAATTCTTTGACACTTCTTCAGGAATTAGCCAGTTGTTTTAAGATTAGTGTGGGTGGTGAACATGCTAGGCACATGCAGTCTCCTAACAAATGATGCAAAGGACCTAACAGACTCGACTATGCATTCTTATCGAAGGAAATTTTATTGAACTCTTTGGATCTAAACCTAACAGATTATAGGTTCTCTAGATTTGATCCTAGCTTGACATGCACATAAAAATTTACAGTAAACTCCTAGCAAATTCCAAAGAGTATGCCAGAAGTAAGATGCAAACCTAACATGCATGATGAATGCATGCAGTATGCTAATCTCAGCTAAATGCAATCTAATGATCGTAGAAATGCTGGAGGTGTCTGGAAAGGGCAGAAAATAAGAAGTGGATTCAAAATTAGTCCGGTAGGGTAGGGAAAAAGGTTCAAGGTTAGTTGGATAAAGTAAGATAAAAGAAGGGGCGTCAGGGACTAATCCTAGACTAATGAGGTTAACCTTACGGGGTTACGGTATATCTATGGGGTTTGTATAATGGAAGGATGGGTTATTAATCTCAAGGAAGAGGTCCTTAATGGGAACTATAGGAGGAGGCTCATCCTGAGGGTACTGATTCAAAGAGATCAGGTCCTTAATAAATTCTTCAGGTTCTTGTATTTTAGGACTAGACTCTATAATTTGGCTCTCCTCTATGGTTTCCTCAGGTAAGGCTCTAACAGCAGTACCTAGGTTCTCTTCCTCTATTTGTTCTTCCACTATAGCTTTAGGTTGGATGTGGTTAGGGTCAACTACCTCTAGGTTGGTTTCTACCTGGGTATTTACTAGGCCAACTATTTCTAGGTCATCTATAGGTGTCTCATCTTCTCCCTCATACTCATCCACTAGGCTCGCATCAGCTTCATACACTTCCGCATTAATGTAAGCCTTGTCAATCTCAGGAATGGTTGGAGAAGGTCGGCTAGGGGAAAATTGGCTAGGTCCTGGTTTCTGATTATGGACACTAATCCTAGTAGGTTCAGGTTGCCTAAGGGGTAGTGGCTCACTACTGGACTCATATTTAGGGGTACTAATCCTATGGGGTTCAAGTTGACTAGGGGAAGCATGACTAGTATTAGATTGATACCTAGGGGTTATAGGCTCCCTAGGCTCATAGGACAAGGGTACAGATCTATGGGTCAGGGGATTATAATATCTGGGGTCATAGGATTTTGGGTCAGCTCTATGGTCAGGTTCTAAGGATGGATCATAGTATGGAGTCCTCCTAAGGTTGGGCTTCCTATATGGGTCAGGATATTGGGTTCTCCTAGGGTTGGACTCCCTATATGGGTCAGAATATTGGGTTCTCCTAGGGTTGGATTCCCTATATGGGTCAGAGTATTGGGTTCTCCTGGGTTCAGTATCATAATAAGGGTCATGGTAAGGGGTTCTTCTAGGTTCAGTATCATAATAAGGGTCATGGTAAGGGGTTCTTCTAGGTTCAGTATTATAGTATGGGTCAAGCGAGGGGCTCTCCTAGGTTCAACCTCTCGATATGGATCAGGGTTTGGGGTCCTCCTAGGTTGAGGATTGTAGTATGGGTCAGGATAAGGGGCTCTCCTAGGTTCGACCTCATGGTATAGACCAGGGTTTGGGGTCCTCCTAGGTTGAGGGGACTGAGGATCTGGCTCAAACTGTGATCCATGGGTTCTTCCTAGGGTCCCTACATGGCCTTCTAACTTATCAAACCTATTGGCAAGATGGTCAATTCTATTGTTGGTTTGGGTACCAGACTAAGTTAATGGGTCATCTGGATAGTCATCTGGGTAGCCATCTGGGCCATTTGGTCTATAAGGGCTTGAATCCTAGCTTCCTGCTTATCCATGGGTTCAGGGAGATGGTGGATGAGATGGGACTCCTGATCTAATGCTCATGCAAGACTCGATCAAACCAACTATAGCTGACTAGACCTAGAGTCCAAAACTGGATGCTCAATCAGGGTGGCAAACTAGCCTATAGTAACCCTGTACTCAGCCAGGTAGGTGTAAGGAGAGTGTTAGGTCCCTGATTGCCAATCCTAGACACCAATCAGAGATTGGCCAGGAAGGCGGACCAGTACACAAGCCCTTCGGGATTGAATTCCTGAACCACCGTTCTAGACACTGAGCACAAGGCACACACAGGTTAGCTTGACACAATGATCTGACACTTAGCCCGGACCCGACCAGTTGGTGTCCCTAGCCCACTAGGGCAAATTAAGTCTAGTTAATTTTAGGTTAAGGCTTGGGACCGAATGCAAGGGATGTGGTTTTGGGCTAAGGAGAGGTGATCAAATCCTCCCCCCATCTGACATAGCAAGAGTGTCCTTAAAAGTAGATTATGCAATAATGGCAGGCAAATGATGCAAATTAGGGTTAGATGTTTTGGTAGCTTTTAGAGAATATGTAATTTCTTTTATATATTTTGGTATTTTTTTAAATAGAAGAAAACTTGCAAATTATGGCCTAATATGCAAGAAATATACTAAAATTAAAAGATATGCAAAAAATGCTAAACAAAATCCTAAAACTTCCAAACTTGTCTTGCTAAAAAAAACAGAGCCAAAAATTTGTATGCTGTATTTCGGCTAGAAGAAAATTCACAGGCCGAAATAAAATCTGAAAAAATTTTGAAAATTACTGTGAATTATTATGAATCCATAAAAATAAATTTTAGAATTTTTAGAGTTTTGATAAGGAAGACATAATTTAAATAATAGAGCATATATGGACTGAAAAATTGTAGAAAACAAGCCCTAATCTAAGCTCTGATACCAAATGATGCGGGACTAATATGCATGCAATTCTTTTTGTATGTTTTATATGTGGGATTAGGTGATTAATTCCCGAATTTCAGATCAAAATTAGTTGTAAAAAATTTTGTATGAATTTTTGAAGCCAAGCATGCAGATTAGAACTAGAAAAATACTAAAGAATGATCGCTAGGGCTGAGAAGCCTCGGTTAGGGCAAGTTCTCCTACAATAATAAGACTGGAGGTAGAGGGGGTGTACTTGACAACGTCTGAAGTGCCCGGTGAAGATCATAACGAAGGGATCTCTCGTTCCTCGATGGATGCGGCCTGGAAAACCGAGCCAAAGACCCGCGGATACCCGGTTTTCTACTCGGTGGTCCGATTGAGGCTTGGCTGGAGTCGTTGGATTCGTAGGAACTCGGGGACCTGCAAACGACCTGTCAGGGGTTAGAAAACTCAAAGAAAATCAATAAAACAAAGGAAAATAGCAAAGGAAAGAAAGTTTTGGAGGGGGCTGGAAGGATGGTTGGCGGCAGGAAGATGGTTGCAAACACTGGGAAGAAGAACTCTCAAACCCCTTTATGCACACAGCAGGGTAATCACACAAAGCAATTGAAGAACTCAAGGTTTATTTCATATGTCAAAATCTCCCTTCATACAAGAGGCTAGGGTCTCTTAAATAGACCCTTAACCTTGGGCCCCAAGTAAGGATACAATTGACATTACATAAGAATCCTTTTCCTTGTCAAACCATAGCTAAAAAATAAGGAAACATTAGGTAGAAAAAATTCCTAAAAACTCTCTTGACTTGGCCAACACTCCAAGGATACCTAGGGGGGCGTGTTGGGCTTCTAAGAGTAGCAAGAGGCTGGCCCAAAGGAGCTCGGGCACATGGGTTTGGGCCTCTGGAAGCTGGGGTGGCCTGGTAGCCATGTAGCAGGAATATTCCCTGGTATCTTGTTTCTTAGGGGCTTGGGCTTGGTGCCTGGGCTTGATTTCTTTGGGCTAGGATGCAGATGGACCTCTAAAATCATGGATGCCTTGGTATATGAATATATTTTGGCATCTGGAAGGGAATCTGGGCATCTGGAGGGCATCTGCAAGGAATCAAGGTTTTCTGAATTTTTTCTCCTGGGGTCTTCAAATCTTCAAGCTGGGTTGGACTTGGGCTATACTTCCATGTCTTCAATCTGGTTGGACTTGGTCTTCACTTGTATGATGTAGTCTTGAGTCTTCAATATGGTTGAATATGATTCAAAAAAATAAAATTAGCTCGACATGAGCTGACTAACACTGGACTGAACTATCTCAACATGAGCTGACTAGTACAGAACTGAAACTCAAAAGACTCAAATAACAACTAAAATGGACTCAGATGGGGTAAGCCCTTATTACAGATTGACTCATAAATTATTGATCAATTCACATGAAAGGGATATGCCCTACAAGCCAATCTATGTTGTATCTCCCAAACCATTGTAATTGACAATATTCTAATAAAGGCATTATTTTTCATCATACGCTGTGTTTATTATTATATGATGAACCCCATAGATTAAGGCTATGATTTTAGGGTTATGATGAGATCATACCAGTGAGACCTAAAGTCTTAAAACCTTAATTTAAAATATTCCTAGTCAAAGGAACCCTGAGTAGGGGATCAGGATTTTTCCAGTAAGACTAGCACATCCCATGTATACTGGAGAGGGTGACTGCTCTCACAGTCACTTGTGTATGACACTAATACTAGGATATGGGTGCTCATTAGAGAATGAGTTCACTGATATGATCCAACTTGAGAACATCTAATGGAGTCTTAGCTACATGTCAATAGAAGGTTCTCATAGTGGGAGTGGTACAAGTAATCCTTTGACCAGAGACTGCCATAAGTACCTTATGTACATGAACCCATGCTTTGGTTCAATCCTAATCATGACACTAAGTCATGCACAGGATTGATACTGGGAATGGTGAATTGGATATGATGGTAATGAGTAGGTCAACAAGGAATCGATCACTCTTAATAAGAGGAGATTGCATCCAGCTAGTTATCAATCGGATGATAATTCAGGAAATCTTTGATCAAAGTAAAGATATTAGAGATGGTTTCTAATATCAAGATAATTGAATCATCAATATAAGATTGAGCTAGAAACAGATATAATATTAGATTTGACATATATCCATATCCATAATTATATTTTGGGTGTAGGTTGATCGAAGGATTTAATTGTATGGTAACTTTCTACTGAAGGGTAGTTTTGGTATTTCACCAGAATTTCCATATCTTCCGGGTAGACATGACACGTTGCTAGACGTCAATCTTGTCTTGTGGGTTAATTAAATTGAATGATCACTTATTAGGAAGAGTCATAATTGATCATAATCGGGTAAGCCCGATTTGACCTAAATCGATTAGAAAGAGTTCTAATCAAATTAGGTCAACTTGTATTCGAACCCACTGCTGGCTAGATGTGGAACCCAATGGGTCACACACTTAAGAGAATTGATCAAGGATTTAATTTTATAATTAAATCATCTTTGCATGATGACACTCTAGCAGGTGTTGCAGATCCTAGCTTCTATTCGAATTAGGGTTCTGGATTGGTTCAATTTGGATTCTAATTGGATATAATTAGACCCTAATTGAGGTTATAGAGATTATGGCTAACTAGGTATCTAGGCTAGCCCCCCACCCGCTCCTTAGCCCTTGCATGCCAAAATGCCAAGAGTCCATCCGCTAATGGACTCTTAGCGCGCCAAATGGAGGAGTCCATGGGCACATGGACTCTTGGCGCGCCCACTTAATTCTTCGATGAATTAAGATGGGGCGGCATTCCTTCTCTCTTTTAGCGCCTCAGATGTCCCCCCTTGGATTGGAATCCAAGGGTTGATGTTTTTTGAGAAAGGCAGAAAGCATTCGTTGCTTCCCGGTTGCGCGAAATAACATCTCTTCGGAGATAAAAAGTCGCGACTCCTTTCTTTTAAAAACATCATGATTTTTCATTTAATAAAAGCCGTGGGATTTATCCGGAGGGCCATGAGAAGGAAGGATGGGGCGTGAGAAAATGAGAAAGGGCATGAGAAGTTTTTTACGGAGAGTTGTGTGGGCGCCTCTCTAAAATCTATTTAAGGGGTCAGGAAAATCAGAACTCTGGAATTTTATTTTTTCTTCTTCCTCTCCTAAAGACTCTTTATCTCTTTTCTTGTTCTTGCACTATTTCCTTTACAGAGTACATCTCTGTCGAAACTCTGCTACTGAACAAGAACAAGAGCGAAAGTCTCTGACGGTAAAGGAAAGAAAGAATTCTGATTTTATTCCTTCTTACATTAAGACATTCTTGTCTTAGTTTCTCCTCCAATTTAAGACAAGCCTAAATCCCCTTAGGACAAAGTCTTATCTTCAAGACAAGAGTGTCTTAGAGGGTCAAGGTCTTAGTGGAAGGAGGAGAAGAGATAAAAGAAAGGAAGGCAACCTCTTGTGTGGAAGAATTTCAGCCATAATCCGAAGAATTGAGTTCTAGAAAGAAGAACTCAATAGGAGGAACCATTGGACAAGAAGATAGTATTCTTGATCATTGCTCTATGTGGATCACCATCGGAGGGTGGACACTTGGACGCCTGGTGAATTCAAATAGCCCGTCGATCTTCAAGTTTTAAGTCTTCGTAAATTGGAATTAGCGATTACAGGTTAGTATTCTAATTCAATTTGCATAGAAATGTTTGTATTCATACATTCTAGTCTTATTAAGGAGTTCCTGTTTTAGGGTTTTTGTGCATATTAATTTCAATTTTTGGAATTACCCTTCCGTTGCATTGCACTGGAACCCCACATCACAGAGGATTGAAAAGCCTCTGTCTTATTCTGGTGCCTCTGGTGTCCCCACCAATGTGGCACTGATGAAGTGGTGCACCACGAGTTGAAGTGGCACTCTTACCTTGACATTGAGAGGTGGCTTAACCCGTCATCAATTGGGCTTGACTTGGATGCCCACTTATGGACCTATCTTCAAATAAGCTTGAGCCAAACTTCATGTTGACTTGGGCTTGGGAACCAATTCAACTAATTACAAAACCCATTGACCCTAACTTGACCAAATTGTCCAAGATACATGATTACAACAAAAATTGAAACTAAATACATGACTCAAAAGTAAATTATTCAAGCTTGAAGTCTTATTATAGAACCCAACAGATTAAAACCACAGAGGGTTAAGGAGCCTCTATTTAATCCTAGTGCCCGCACCACTCTTAACCCAATGTCCACATCATGGAATAGAAACTTTGAGACTATGTCAATCATATATAAGGGTTTAGATTCCAATTCAAGAACTATGCTAGAGTCCATGTGCCAAGGCCAATTTATGTATAAAGAACCCAATGAAGCATGGCAATTTTTAGAAGACCTAGCTGAAAAGAATCTTGGTGGGGACACCAGATGCACCAGAATAAGACAGAGACTTTTCAACCCTCTATGGATCACTTAGTTACATTCAAGTCCATTTGTAATAAAGCTTAGTTCATCTAAGTTATTTTTTTACTTGAGTCCTGTACTAGTCAGCTCATGTTGAGCTAGTTATTTTCCAGAGATCAGTATATATAATGACTCATACAAGTGAAGACCAAGCTAGTCCAAGTGAAGACCAACCTAACTAAAGCTATGAGGATCATGGAAAACCTAAGAGAAGAAATCAGAAGCCAATCAGAAGCCCAGGATACAAATCCAAAGCCCTGAAGCCCTGGACCATAGCATGAAGCGGATTAGGCCAGTCCAGGTCCAGGAGAGGAGCTAGGGCCCCACATGCTTATGGTGACCTTCCCCTTGGTCGGCCACTTAGAGTCACCCCTCTTGGCCGACCAAGGCAAGTGAGAGGAGAGTGTTTTGTAGGATTTTTCTACCTAAACCTACCATGTATTCTAGCTAGGGTTTGGGTGGGAAAAGAATTTCTAGGTAATGACTATTGTATCCTTGCTTGGGGGCCAAGACTAAGAGTTTATTTAAAGGGCCCTAGTCTCTTGTATGAAGAACTAATTTTGATATGAAATACAATTGAATTTTCTCCAATTGCTGCGTGCTACCCAGCTGCGTTATTGAAGGGGTTCTATGTGAGCCCTTCCTCTTCCCGGTGTTCTGCAACTGCTTCCTGCCGCCATCCTACCCTCCAAAACCCTAGCCGCCCACTCCAATCCTAAACTTCCCTTTTGCTGTTTTTCCTTTAGTTCTTCTTCCCCACTGTGTTTTCTAATCCTTGAAAGGTCGTTTGCAGGTCCCTCGACTCTGACGAATCCGACAACTCTAGCCAAGCCGCAATCGGACCATCGAGCAGAAAGCCGGGTATCCGTGGGTCTCTAGCTTGGTTTTCCAGGCCGCATCCAGAGTGAGAGCGATCTCGTCATGTACAATCTGCACCAGGTGCTTCCACCATTGCCAGGTACACCCCCTCTGTCGCCAGTAGCTTTATTGTACGTGAACTAGCCCAATTGAGGCTTCTCAGTCTCGGCGGTCCTTTTTCTGTTACTTTTAGGTCCTATCTTGCATGCTTTAGTTTCTTATCTTGCATAGTTTTCCCTGCTTAGATTCTTGGTCTGTTCTTCGGGATTAATCATCCAACTTAATATTAAAAACACAAAAAAAATACTTGCATGCATATATATAGGAACCGCATCAAATCTGCAATGAAAAACAACTAAGGAACTAGAAAGAACCACACCTTCAAGAGGTAGAATGCATCAAATGCAGACTTTCCTAGTTGCAGAGGCTAAAATTACAACCTTGACATATAGGTTAGAGGTCTTAGAACTTCAGAGACCAGCCAGTTTGAACCAAGTGTCTGCACCAATGTGTATTGGGTGCAATGCACCAGACCATGTCCTTGAGGAATGTCCACTCCTGGTGAACCCATTAGAGAATAGATGTGCACAAGTAAATGCTACATACCAGAGACCAATGAACAATCTCTATGCACCCACATATAATCCAGGATGGTGGAATTATCCAATTTCTCATGATCACAGAACCCAAATGTAGGTGGTCTTAACTTCAATCAACAAAACTCAAGACCTAATCTTGTGATGAACAACCTATCATCACCAGGCTTCAATATTAATGAAAAGAAACTGAGTTCTTAAGAGAAAAGCCCGGAAGCCTTAGCCAAATCCAATGCTGACACGCGTGCTACATTGAGTAATTTCATGCAAACCATGGGCCAACTTCTGAATTCAAACTCTTAGGCCATAGCCTGCTTGGAAATGCAGGTGGGTCAGTTAGCATCCACCATCAGTGAACGTGAACGAGGTGGGTTACCTAGTCAACCTGAACCCAACCCAAGGAACCAAAATGGTCATCCATCCCAAGGAAATCAAGTCAATCAAGTTAATGCAATTCACACTTTGAGATCAAGGAAGCAAGTGGATAATAAGGTAGATACATCTGACACTGGAGACGACTTAACTACGGAGTCAGCTAAGCCATCTAATGAACAACCTACCTTACAAACTCAAGCTGCTGAAACCACTAATAGTCCACCAAATCAGGAAAACATAATTTATAAAGCTCCTTTTCCAAATCAATTAAGGTCTAATAAAAAATCAAAATATTTTGATAAAATGTTAGAGGTGTTTAAACAAGTTCAAGTAAATATCCCTTTACAAGACATAATCCAACATGTTTTGACTTATGCCAAATTCTTAAAAGATCTTTGTACCAAGAAAAAGACTACCAATGTACCAAAAAGAGCTTTCTTAGCAGCAAGTGTGAGTTCATACTTGTTAAGTCACATACCTATAAACTATAAGGATCCAGGATCTCTGATAGTTTCATATATTATAGGAGAAATCCATATTGAGAAGGCATTACTTGATTTAGGGGATAGTATAAATATTCTTCCATATTCAGTTTATGAGCAATTGGGATTGGGAAAACTACATCTAACAGGGATCACATTACAATTAGCAGACCGATCTTTTAGAATCACTAAAGGAATGGTAGAGGATGTTTTGACCAAGGTTAAAAATTTTATCTTTCCTATAGATTTTATCATTTTGGAGACTGAACCAGTATCAAATCCTAAAGGTCATATTCTAGTTATTTTAGGAAGACTATTCTTAGCTATTGCTAATGCTGAAATTAATTATCAGAATGGACTTATGAAACTATCTTTTGGGAACATGACTATTGAACTAAATATATTTAATTTGGAACAGGAATCTACCAATCATGCTAATATAAATGTAATCCAAGATGAGATTTATGAATCCATAGACATTAGCGATGAAGAAGTCGATCTTGAGTCTAGTTACTGGCCAACACATGAGTATGAAGATATTGATAAAATACTTGGTGATGATAAAAATAGCCAGAGATGGGAGCCTCCTACTAAAACACTCATGGAAATGGTTAAACCATCAACCAAGCCATCTCCGGGTACCTACTATAAGAAAGATATTGTGCGGGACATTACTGATTGGACTTTGTCCAACCATCCACCATGGCTAGGTACATCTGATAATTTAGTGGATGTATCAATTGACATAATCTAAAAGATCCACTTGATCTGGCTAAAGACTTTAAACTTAGTGCTCCTGGGAGGCAACCCAGCTTCTTTCTTTTTAATAATTTTCTTTTTAGCATGTTTAGGTTTAGCAAATCCTGACTCAAATAGGCTCCATTGGCTAAGTTGGGGGGAGAGCTCAAGAAAATTTCTTAAGTGTTTTCGTTTCCTTTTATACCATATCATGCATACATTTAGAATCAATTTTTATTCATGAGAAATAATAAGCTGAATAAGTATATATTTGGAGCTACCTTCACCTTAATATTCTTACATTTGTCAGCCTTGGACTTAGGATAAATCACATACTTTTTATAAATAATTAATTAAACAGTCTAGATAATTTTTGAAATATTGAGGGATAAAATATTAATAGACTCAAGTAAAAATGGTAAGTAAGAATGAAATCAAATTTCTAGATAATTCTAACCCTCCCATTCACATCGAAGAAGAATCTACCTCTTGGATGTGTATGGGTGTTGTTAAATGCAAAGTTCCTTTATTAGTGAAAAAAAGAAAAGAAAGAAAAAAAAAGAGATAATAAAAGCAAATTTTGAACATTGTTCCACCGAGTAACCGGGCCTCTTCGTCTATGTAAACGGTTAAGTCTTGCATCAAAAAGTGAAGATGTGAAAAAATTTTGCTATACATCTAGTTTTAATTTGTAGCCTTTTTGACTCAAGCCAGTAAGCCCGATGGGTGTTCTACACCTAATGCCATAAGGTCAACTGGTCTGGGAGACATTGGTTGAAAACTTATTATAAGGGTCAAATAGAAAGCTTAAGAGATTAAGACATTGTACGGTCTGTATCAAAAGAAAAGAAAAAAAATGAAAAGTATCGCAATAAAAGGAACATCTTTGCACTAAAATGATATTTCATCACTCCATAGAAGTAGAGGATTTAGAAATAATAGTAGGAGTTGGTTAAGAATTATTTAGAAGAATGAGGAGTTCGCACTTAATAAATTTATTTGAAGATATTAATATCCCAGTGATCCATTTCATCTACTATCTAATAAAAAATCTTCTACTTATAAAAAGGGTATGAGAATAACTTTTGAGTTTAGTAAACTTGTATAAAGTATTAAGAGTTTTTGATAGTCTCCTTAATCATTTACTCGAGGACGAGTAAGATTTAAGTTGGGGGAGTGATAAGTGTATAAAAATTAGTAATACATGCATCAATTTATTGATTAAATTTATTTTATTTTTTTAAAATTAATATTCTTATGTAGTGTTTTAATAAAAGAACCCTATTAATATGAAAAGCATGATTTTTGCAATCCAATGGCGCAAACGATGTGTAATTCGGACTTCAATTGAACCGGGAAATGATATTTGAAGTAATTAGTAAGTTATAGCACGGCAATTAAAGCACCCCAATCGGTCCATGAAGCAGCAGCCCGGTCCATATTCTCGATTACAGTTGGTCCATGACTCCTGGCCGTGGACCACAAGCCAAACCAAGCTTCGATCTCATTGGGGAAGATGCCGGAGATGATCTTCTAGCCGCCGGGACCCTTCTCGCTTGCCGGCTAAGCCGTTGAAGACCGGGAAATCGTAGTTAGCCACCTCCCATGAACCATCTTCCTCGATCACCATCCTCTTCCTCCCATGGCTGTCCGAGCTCTCCATCAAGCCGCCTGATTCCACCTCTCAGCCGGCCGCCGCAGTTCATTGACCAAGCCACCAAGAGAAGCCGTTCACAACCATCGTCTCTTCATCACCGGTCTCCGTTTTGTTCTTCCACTGGCCAGTTTGTCGTCCAAGCAATCGGGAAAATTCGGTCTCTGCCATGCTATTTTCCTCTTCCGGATTTCTTCCTCTCAGATCTCCCTTGCTGCAGCACGTTGTCGGGAGCCTAGATGTCCGAAGGATAACATCGACGGAAGCGGGATAACACCGAAATACGCGGTAGTTGTGTTGGTTACGGGAACGAAGCCAGGGAATCGAAAGACACTGATCCCAGAATCCAATAAGGATTTTTCATGGGTCACGCGTTCGACTCTGTTATTAATAAAGACCCATCATCCAACATCGGGGAGCCGGTAGAAGCGAACAGGAATGAGAGGCAGAAGTTCGAAGCCAGTCATTTTTTCCCTTCTTTTTTTTTAGTTATTTTATTTTTATTTTTATTTTAATTCCAAATCTGATTAATGACTTAAAAGTTGAATAATTTATAATCAGATTTGATTAGGAATAAAAAATTATTTTTTTATTTTATATTTTTTTCTTGTAACTTTTAATTTCTGTACTAGGATAGTTTCATTTCTTACAAATTTATTTTATGCTATTTATATTCCTGCAATTAGGATAGTTTTTATTTTTAAATTTAAGTTCTGCAATTTATATTTCTGCAAGTAGTATAATCAATTTTATATCATTTTATTTTATTTTAATTTTCAAAGTTTTATTTTAATCATGTCTGGCTAAGCATATCTCTTAGAATTGACGATGAAGCTAGACCATGATTAGAAGCCATTCTTTGGATTTCTTTTCGAGCTCTTCTTTTTTAAACTTCCTGCCAAGAGACTTGATGAGCTATAGTTGGGTTTCATTCCCTTCATAGTTCATGCTTGATTCGGTCCAAGAAGGACGAAAGATAGATAGCTCAATACTTTATTTTTCTTCCTTTCTTTCTTTTTAAAATCTTGATGGGTTATAGTTGAGTTAAATCTCTTCATAATCCATACTTGGTTATTACAAAGGAGGAAGTTGAATGGTTTTATAAAAGAGATCCTTAAAAAAGTTTTCGAAATAATTGGTCTAGTGGATTCAAAAGTCCTAGATCTTTAGATTATTTATTTCATCGATTTAATTTACTTTTGCTCGTTTTTCTCAACTTATCTAAGTGAAGGTTTGAACAAAGTTCAAAAATCCATTTTCTCGTAGAATCGACCTGTACTCGCTGGACGTGCTACTCTACACACCATGCGCTTGCGGTTATAACTTAAAGTTTATATCAGTACCCTACCGAATCTCCTTAATGGTTCTTGTATGGGCTCAACTAATCACAACCGGTTTCATGTTGTCCCTTAAGTGTGTCGGTTCCCCTACTTGTTGAACTTTATTAAGTTCAATCTTAGCGGCTACAGTTCCCTCACCAAGGAACTCTTTTTCTAAAAAGATAGCCTTAAGACTGACGAACAACTTTTGTTCCTTAGCCAAGTAGAAGTAATACCCCTTAGACTCTTTTGGATACCTAACAAATAGGCACCGATCAGACCTAGGTCCAAGTTTATCTGTTCTCGGATATTTTATATAAGCTGGGCAACCCCAGACCCGAAGGTGTGAGAGTGTCGGCTTACATCCATCCATATCTCATATGGGGTTTTGCTAACGGACTTACTCGGAGCCCTATTCAAAAGATAATAGGCTAATTCCAGAGCATATCCCTGAAGAGATAGCAGTAAAGAAGCAAACCCATCATGGATGGAACCATGTCTAACAGGGTTTGATTTCTCCTTTCAGACACTCCATTTAATTGAGGTGTCCCTAGAGGTGTCCTTTGAAAGAGAATCCCATTCTCCTCAAGATATGTCAGAAATTCACCGGAAAGATATTCACCACCTCGATTTGATCGAAGGATTTTGATATACCTTCTAGTTTGTTTTTCTACTTCATTATGATATCGTTTGAAAATTTCAAACAATTCAGATTTATGTCTCATCAAGAAAATATAACCATACCTCAAAAGGTCGTCTATAAATGTAATGAAATAATTGTACCCATCTTTGGCATTAATATTCATGGATCCGCATACATCAATATGTACTAGACTTAGAATCTCTTTGGCTCATTCACCTTTTCTAGTAAAAGGTGATTTTGTCATCTTTCCAAGAAGACGGGACTTACAGGTTGGTAGTGAAGCACTTTTACTAATCTCGATGAGACCCTCACTTTTCAACCTGTTTATTCTATTCTTGTTAATATGACCTAGCTTACAATGCCATGGGTATGCATCGCTGACATTATCTATCCTAGGGTGTTTGCTAGATGTGTACACTATACTAACAGGTCACAATAGTACATAAATGCCATTATTCATATGTCCATTCATCATAACAGAACCATTCTAAATGATTTTGCAAATGCCATTCTTTATTGATAGTTCATAACCATACATGTTCAATTGGCCTACAAAAATGACATTCAAGATGAAAGATGGACAACAATGATACTTATTCAAAATGATTTTATAAGACTCGAAAATTAATTTGAGAACTTTCAATGCCAGGATTAGAACTTAGCTTCCATTTCTCATGTTCAAGAATCTCTCGCCGTCCTCGAATATTCTACTAACTTGATGTCCTTGCAAAGAATTGCAAATATGAATTGGACTTCCTATATCCAATAGTAGTATCGCAGATAGAGAAACTACAAGGTGTTATCATATAAATTCCTTGTCCACACCATCCCACTGCTTTCTCTTCTTGGACCTGTTCGAGTCAAGGGATGCAATATAAAGAGGATAGTTCCTCTTTCAATGACCCTGCTTCTTATAGAAGAAGCACTCCGCTTGGCTCTTATCAGCCTTCACCCTCTTGGCCTGACTGGGCCCAGAAGCATTCTGTATATTTTTTCCTTTATTCTTTTTCCCTTTCTTGAAAGGATGATGCCCTGCCGAAGATCCTCCCACTAGTTTTACCACCCTTTTATTCAATTGGTGGTTTTTTTCATAAGTCTGCAATAACCCAG
The DNA here is from genome assembly GCA_021397845.1 of Areca catechu. Classification (NCBI taxonomy): domain Eukaryota; kingdom Viridiplantae; phylum Streptophyta; class Magnoliopsida; order Arecales; family Arecaceae; genus Areca; species Areca catechu. The sequence goes on along the minus strand of CM038052.1, from coordinate 96,272,579 downwards.
CAGACCATGGTAGTTAACTGCAGGCTTATTCATTCTAAAATGATTGAGAAAGTCTAGATAGGAAGAGGGCAGCGAATTCAGAATCATACCTTTCCCGAGCTGTTCATGCAAGGGACATCAAGCAATCATCAAAAAGCTTCAAAGATTCCTTATTCCACTCTAGAAGAGAGTTTGCTTGTGCTTTCATTCTTGTATTCTGAATTTATTTCTTGTTGACCTAGCTTTCAAGGGTCTTGAAAGTAGGTTGTAAGGTTGTTGGTGAGCTAAAGGTACAAAACCAACTAGGGTTTTACTTGTGAGCTCGAAGCCAAAATAAGTTGTAAGGTTTGTTGGTGAGCCTAGGTGATAAAACCAACTTAGGTTTTGACTTGTGAGCCTTGGAAAACAAGTCGGCAGTAATATTTGAAGAGATTATAGTGAAAATTCCCAAGTGGAGCTTGGAGAGTGGATGTAGGTGCTTGAAGTGCACCGAACCACTATAAAACTCGGTGTTGTGTGTGATTGTCTCTTTTTATTACTTGCACTTTATTACCTGCACTCTATTTACTATTTTTCGCTACATATACTTTAGTGCATTGATCACATTGTTCACAAACACTACAAGGCCTGCACATTATTGTTTTAATTTTTGAAAGACCCAATTCACCCCCCCTCTTGGGCTCCATTTCTGAGCAACAAGTAGTATCAGAGCACCGGTACTCTACTTATAGGTCCAACGATCTTGAGTAAAAAATCATGGCAGCCCCAATAGGTATGAGTGTTGTAGAAGGCCAAGCCTCTAACCGTCCCCTATTATTCAATGGCACCAATTACACGTATTGGAAAACATGCATGCGCATTTACATTCAAGCATTAGACTATAATATTTGGAAGACCATTGTAAAAGGCCCGCATCAGTCCACTATGTTGATTAATGGCATTCCCACTTCCAAAATGGAAGATGATTGTGATGAGAATGATATTAAGCAAATAGAGCTTAATGCAAAGGCCATGAATCTATTGTTTTATGCTTTAGATCCAAGCGAATTCAATAGAATTTCAAATTGTCTCTCCGCAAAGAAAATATAGGACATGCTTGAAGTTACCCACGAGGGTACTCATCAAGTGAAAACCACCAAAGTGAACATGCTCATCCATACATATGAGATGTTCAAAATGGAACCTTCTGAATCTATTAGTGAAATGTCTACTATATTCACTAACATTGTAAATAGAATGAGAAGTTTAGGAAAGGTTATATCTAATGGTGAGCTTGTAAATAAACTTCTTAGATCTCTTCCGGCTTTATGGGATACAAAAGTCACAGCAATAGAAGAAGCCAAGGATGTAAATACTCTTCTTCTCGAGCAACTCATGGGCTCATTAATGACCTATGAGCTCTCTTTAAAATAAAAGACTGTAGACTATGACAAGAAGAAGAAACTGATCACTTTCAAGTCCATAAATAAAGAAGAATCAAGTGAAGATTCTGAAAATAAAGATGAAGAAGATGAAACGACTCTAATGGCAAGAAAGTTTAGGAGGTTCTTGAGAAAGAAGAAATACAACTTCAAAAAGAAATCTCTAAAATGAGAACCTAGCAAAGAGAAGGAGAAAGAGAAAGAAAAGGAACAGCCCATATACTTTGAGTGCAAGAAACCGGGCCACTTCAAGATGGACTGCCCCCTACTTAAAAAAAGCAGAAGAAGATTAAGAAAGAAGGCTATGATGGCAACCTGAAGTGAAAGTAAAGACTCCAGTTCTGAGGAAGAACAGCAAGAGGTTGTAAACTTTTGTTTGATGGCCAATAATGATGAGGTATTATCTGAAACTGAAAATGAATTTACTTTAGATGAACTATATAAGGTTTTTGATGAATTGGTCATTGAATTTCAAAAACTGAAATTGAAGCATAAAGAATTAAAGAAGAAAAATCTGGTTTTGGCAAAAACAAATAACAAGTATTTAATTGAAAATAATTGCTTGCTTCAAGAAAATAAAAAGTTGAATGATAAAGTTTGTCTTCTTGAAAAAGAAAAAGATGATTTGAAAAAGAAAAAGATGATTTGAAAAAGAAAAATTCTTTTGTTTCGACTAAAAAGTTTACAAAACAAAATAATGAGATTTTGCAAGAAAATAAAAAGTACAAAGAAGAACTTGAAAAGTTAATACCATTTGTTGAAAAATTTACATACAGTTCTGAAAAATTGAACATACTTTTAAATAATCAAAGGACTATTTTTAACAAAGCCAGTTTAGATTTTAAAATCCAAAAACAGCAAAATTTTTTCAGGAATTTCTTTGTGCCTGCATCATCTTCTATTACTTGCTATAATTGTGGTATTGTAGGACATAAATCTTACTTGTACAATAAAAAAAAATTTAGCAAAGTTAAAAAAGCTTGGGTTCTAAAAGGAACCATTACCACTAACCTGAAAGGACCCAAGATGACTTAGGTACCTAAAGTCTCCATCTGATTTGTATTGTAGGTGTGCCTTACAACCAATAAAAGAAGAATGTGGTACCTCGATAGCAGTTGCTCAAGGCACATGACTGGAGATGTGGAGCAGTTCTCATCACTTGAATATCAGAATGGTGGTAATGTAACATTTGGTGATAATGGAAAGGACAAGATTGTCGAAATTGGTAAAGTTCATATCACCCTTTCTACTTACATTGATAATGTTTTGTATGTTGATGGTTTGAAACACAATTTACATAGCATTAGTCAATTTTGTGACAAGGATTTAAAATTATTTTCGAATCTTCAATGTGCATTGTTTCTAGTTTAGATGATAATAGCATCAAGTTCATTGGTCATAGGCATGGCAATATTTATATGGTTGATCTTGATGATCTTCCTGTTCAAAATGGTCAATGCCTAGTGGCAATGGAAGCCAAAATCAATGAAACTAGTTGGCTTTGGCATTGTAGACTAGGACATACTAGTATGCATTTGATTTCAAAACTTAGCAAAAAGGATTTGATAAAAGATTTGCCAAAACTTAGTTTTGAAAAGGACAAGATTTGTAGTGCTTGCCAACTTAGAAAACAAACCAAATCATCTTTTAAACCAAAAGGAGTAGTCTATATATCAAGACCCTTAGAATTGCTTTATATGGACCTCTTTAGGCCAACTAGAACATCTAGTTTGGGAGGTAAGAAGTATGGTCTAGTTATTGTAGATGATTTCTCACGTTTTACTTGGGTTATGTTTTTAGCATATAAAGATGAAACATTTTCTGCATTCATTACATTTCATAAAAGAGTTTCAAATGAAAAAGGTGTTTCTATTGTTTCTTTGAGAAGTGATCATGGAACAAAATTTAAAAATTCTGATTTTGATAAGTTTTGTAGTGATAATGGCATTCATCATAATTTTTCTGCATCTAGGACACCTCAACAAAATAGGGTGGTAGAAAAGAAAAACAAAACTCTTAAAGAAATGGCACACACCATGCTTTGTGAAAATGACCTACCTAGATATTTTTGGACGAAAGCCATAAACACTACATGCTATGTTTTAAATCATGTTTTGATCCGACCTATTCTGAATTTATTTCTTGTTAACCTAGCTTTCAAGGGTCTTGAAAGTAGGTTGTAAGGTTGTTGGTGAGCCAAAGGTACAAAACCAACTAGGATTTTACTTGTGAGCCCGAAGCCAAAACAAGTTGTAAGGTTCGTTGGTGAGCCTAGGTGACAAAACTAACTTAGGTTTTGATTTGCGAGCCTTTGAAAAGAAGTCGGTTGTAATCTTTGAAGAGATTATAGTGAAAATCTTCAAGGAGAGCTTAGAGAGTGGACGTAGGTGCTTGGAGTGCACTGAACCACTATAAAACTCGTTGTTTGTGTGTAATTGTCTCTTTTTATTACTTGCACTTTATTTCTTGCACTCTATTTACTATTTTTCACTGCATATACTTTAGTGTATTAATCACATTGTTCACAAACACTACAAGGCCTGCACATTATTGTTTTAATTTTTGAAAGATCCAATTCACCCCCCCTCTCGGGCTCCATTTCTGGGCAACACCCAGTCCAAGCCTTCCCAGCCCAAGGGAATTGAGTTTTCTTGGCCCTCAAGTCATGTAATCCCAATCTGTCAGGGAGTCCAGGATCTTGGGTGAATCTATAAATACCTACCCCCTCCCCCTCTTGTAAACATAACTTGATGAATGAAAAAAAATTGAGAGTTTCTCTTATTTTATTTGCCTTCATTCTTTGAACGTCGACCTCCATGAGGGAGTGGGTGTGAGACCCGTTATTGCCATTATTCTCCGGAACATCGAGGGGTGTGAGGCCCTAGTTATCCTGTTATCTTTCCAAGCCCTAGCTTTTTCCAAACCCTAGCCCTAGCCACCCTCTTCTTTCTTCTTCCAAGGAAGCCCTAATCCCTGGTGACTTCTCAGCTCACCAATGATCCTTCCCGCATCCCATTCCTCATCCTCTAACAGGAGGCATAGTCGGCGTGTTGCAGAGCTTGTCCCCTTGGCCAGGTGATCCCCTACAATAGGTGCGGGTATTGTGCTGTAGGGTCTCTGTTGTGGCCGAGCACTTCCACTTTTAGGGGGTACAGATGGTGTGCTATAGGATTTGGGGCCCTAGTAGAGCACTCTTCTTGTGGGAGGTGCAGGCGATGTGCTATGGGACCTATAACCCCGGTAGAGCATATGCTTGGTAGAGGGTGCAAGCGGCATGCTATAGGACCTAGACTCCCAGTGGAGCACGTGCTATGCAGAGGGTGCAGGTAGCATGCTATAGGACTTGGATCTCTGGTGGGGCATTCACCATGCAAAAGGTATAGGTGGCTGGTCCATCGAAGATGGTGATGTCACACCTTTTTATGTTGCAGTCCAGGTCTTCATCACCTTTGTCCTTCAAGAGTTAGGCTTCACTTCCTACTATCTTCCTATACATGGCTAGGGAAGCACCTTTTTATATCCAGGGAGCATCCGGATGGGAGCTCAACCTTGGCTAGTATCTCAACCTCGAACAGGAGCTCGACCTCGACCGAGAGCTCGACCTTGACTGGTAGCTCAACCTTGGACGGGCCAGGTGGTGCTTTCTGCCACCTCACTGCCCAATTGTATTTGTCATAGATGCCATGTCAATGGCTTGCCCAATCACATTTGATGACCGACGATCTACTACTGGTTGCTGCACATTCATCGATGGTAATCTAGTTACTTGGATAAGTAAAAAGCAGTCTGTTGTAGCCAGATCGACTATAGAGGCTGAGTCTAGAACAATGGCTCAGAAAATATGTGAGCTTCTCTGGCTATAGACATTACTCCAAGAGCTACACTTTCTAGAAAAATCTCCTATGATGTCGCACTGTGATAATAAGGTGGTAATTGAAATTGTGAATAACTCAGTATAACATAATCATATCAAATATATTAAAATTGATCGGTACTTTATCAAGAAAAAAGTAACTAGCAAACAGATTTGCATCCATTTTATCCAATCAACTAATCAAGTAGTAGATATTGTAACAAATGGACTATATGAACCTTTTTTCTCATCTCTTGTTAGCAATATGGATCTTTGAGATATCTTTATCCAATCTTGAGGAAAGTATTAGAAAGTTTTCATATATATGATTTCCTACTATTTTCTTTTCCTTGATTTTATCCTTCCTGGTTTTATTTTCCTGATGTGGGACTATTCATGCATGCTAGTTATTTTTCTATGATTAGGCATTAAGTTAGGAGTTTGTATCCTGAATTTCAAGCCAAGATATTAAGTAGGAAATTCTAAAAATAATCTGAAGCACAGGCATGCAGAAATAAATCCTAAAAGTGAAGAAACAGGACCGCCAAGGCTAAAAAGCCCTGGTTATGACTAGCTCTTCTGTAATACCACTACCAGAAGAGTCTAGGAGGTATACCTAGCAGAGATTTGATGATCGATCCATGAAGAATTAGCTTTACACTCTCGAATGCGGCTTGGAAAAACAAGTTATCGACCTTGTGGATTCACGGCTTTAAATTCGGTGGCCCGAAAGCTGGTCAGATGGAATCCTTGGATTCGTGAACTTTGAGGGACCTGCAAATCACCTAACATAGGTTAGAAAACAAGGAAGAAAATTGTTAGATCGCTAAAAGAAGAAGAAGGAGAAGAGTTGTGAAGATGGCGGCCAAGAGGTAAAGAAGGCTAGTGGCTTAGAGGTAGGGCACAGGGATCACATAGATTCTCGGAGGGATCACACAGATACCCTTAATCACATAGAAATTTACTTAGAATTTTGAGGAAAACTCAAGAGAAATTCATTCATAACAATTCATAATAATTGATCATTAGTTACAAGAGGGTGGAGGGGTGGGGTATTTATAGATGTTCCCATGCCCTCTCCTAGTTAGCATAGGAATACAATATTTAATAGGGAGAAGGATTATAAAGTGGCCTAGAACTAGGATTACACAATTGAGTAGAAATAAAATAAAATCTCCTAGTTAGAATTGGATCTTCTCCTTCTTTGACTTAGTCAAGGGGCTTCCTTGTTGGGTTGGGAAGGAGTATTCCTTCCTTTGACCTGGTCTTCCTTTTGGGCACCTGGGCTTGTCAAGAATGGGCCTAAGGTGCCAACTGCTTATGGGCTTCTGGGCTGGGGCACTTGGGGGCAGTATATTCCTTGGAAATCTTGGTCTCTTGGGCTTAGATGCCTAATTGAACTTAGGCTTGACTTTAAGGCAGCAAGGGGCATGTCCAACATGGGCTTGGGTGGCCTCCAAAGAGCTTTGGCACATGGGCTTGATCTTGGTGGGCTGGAAACCCTAGACTGGGATGTTGGAAGAATATTCTTGGTCCCTGGTATCTTTTATGGACTTACTTTTTTCTGGGATCCTGGTGAAGACTTTAGCTGATGCTCCACCTTTTGTACAAAATTTTTAAAGAACACAACTTACTAAACTCCTACAGGACTCAATTGGACTGGACTAAGGTTGAGATAACTCAACTTATTACAGGACTCACTCAACTTAACTGGACTAGATTAGTTACAAAATTTGACACATGATTAAGGGCTCAAAATTGACAAATGGCTTATAATGAGTTGACTCGCTCAACTAAGCTTGAATGTAATCTCAAGCTTGACTCATGAGCCCTAATAGCATGAGTCAACTCTAGATACAGGACTCAAGTGTAACAGAGCTCAAGGCTCAAATGCAGGACTCAATGGGCATAATCGGGCTTAATTGATCAAAACCCTAATTACATGACTTCAAGTGACTCAACTGACTTAAGCCCTACTTACAAGACTCAAAGGGCTTACAGGACTTAATTATTGGACTCAAAGATAAAATTGGAATCATGGCTAAGCGACTCAAAACTCAGGGACCCATAGTGAACTAGGGTTGACTTGATATCCCCATCAATTCTCATGGGGTGGGAGGAACTCGACTCCGTCGAGTAAGGGTCGCTCTGGCTCTGGTATCGCTCAAGGAGGTATAGGTTAAGGCACTGCAAGTCCTCTCGAGTAATTCATAAATCGTCAGATTTTAGTCGACCTTGCCATCGAACCAGGTAGCGTTGATAGCAATGGCCCCGGGTCATGATAGCTTGATCATCCAAGATACGCTCGATCCGTATTCCTCTCTTAGACAAATTTAGTGGACACTCAGGTAAGGTTTCTCTCTTAAAGGATGGGTGAGGTCCAAAAATCTCACTAGGAATCACTGCTGGTTCCCTATACTCAACCAAGTTCGTGATATTGAAGGTAGAGCTAATGCCTAAATCTAAGGTTAGATCAAGTACATAGGCATTAGGTTCCACTTTCTTTATCACTCTAAAGGGTTCAACTCTATGAGCATGAAGCTTCATACCATAACAAAATTTCCTACATTAAATTCCTTGACTTTCTTTCAGGAATTAGCCAGTTTTTATAGATTTCATTACTTAAATTAATCTTTTGGCTAATATTCTGATGCAAATGCTGTGCAGAGGTTAGTGCGGGTGTGGATAGATGAATTAGGTCTGGGGACTTATTGGACTCAAAACCAATACTTAATAGACTCGACTAGGCATTCCTATTAGAAAAAAATTATTGGACTCTTTGGGTCTAAACCTAACAGATTTAGGATCTTTAGGTTTGATCCTGGTTTGACATGCACATGAAAATTTACAATGAACTTCTAGTAAATGCCATAGAGTATGCCAGAAGTAAGATGCAAACCTAACATGCACAATGAATGTATGCAGTATGCTAATCTCAACAAAATGCAATCAAATGATCCTAGAAATGCTGGAGATTTCTAGAAAGGGTAGAAAATAAGAGGTGGTTTTAGGATTAGTCTGGTAAGGTAGAAAAAAAGGTTCAAGGTTAGTTGGATAAAGTTGGATATAAGAAGGGGTATCAGGAACTAATCCTAGACTAATGAGGTTGACCTTATGGGGTTGATGTCTATCTACAGAGTCTATCTTATAGAAGAATGGGTCACTAATCTCAGGGAAGAGATCAATTGAAGTCAAAGGAGTGACTTCATCTTGAGGGTATTGATTTAAAGAGATCAGGTCCTTAATAAATTCTTCTGATTCTTGGATCTCAAGATTGGGCTCTGTAATTGGGCTTTCTTCTAGTGGCTCCTCAAGTAAGAGTCTAATAGTAGGGTTGGGTTCCTCATCCTCTAACTGCTCTTCCACTACAAGTTCAGACTAGGTGTGGTCAGGTCAACTAACTTTGGGTTGGCTTCTATCTGGGTATCTTCCTGGTCAAATAATTCTGGGTTGTTTTCTACTTGGATATGTTCAGGGTCAACTAATTCTAGGTCATCTATAGGTATCTCTTCTTCTTCTTCCTCACACTCCTCCACTAAGCTCATATCAGCTTCATACTCCTCTACCATACTTGGATCAGCCTCATATACTTCCACATTGGGTACAGACTCATCTTCATCTAGCTCACCTAGGTGTAGGGTGTTGACTGGACACTGGCTAACAAAATAGCCTAGTTTGCAACATCTAAAACACACTCTTGGGATATTAGAACTAGACTTGCCTCTACTTTTCCTACAGGCCATAGTGGTACTAGGCTAGGGTTGGCTCGAGTTGGGCTGGTTAGGATCTGGTCTTAGGCTAGGGGTACTAGTCCTAAAGGATTTAGGTTGATTAAAGGGAGGTGGACTAACACTAGGCTCATATCTAGGGGTACTAATCCTATGGGATTCAGGTTAACTAGGGGAAACCTAACTGGTACTAGGCTGATACCTAGGGATTAGGGGTTCTTTGGGTTCATAGGACAAGGGTTCAACTCTATAGATCTTGAGTTTATTGGGCTCATAGAAGGTGTGTGCATAGGTTCTAGAGTCATAGGCTTTGGGCATAGATCTATAGGTTGTGGCTCTCTTATCCTGATCAATGAAATTATGATTGGGTTTCCTAGGGTTGGACTCCTGGTATGGGTCAGAGTATGGGGTTCTCCTAGGATTCAACTTAACATGGATCCTAAGGTCAGGCTCAGGCTTATATCTGATATAGAGCTTAGGGGTTTTCTCTAGGTTTCCTAATTGGTCTCCTACTTGGTCAAACCTATGGGTTGTTTGGGTAGTCGATTGGATCAATTAGTCAAGTCTATGATTTATCTGGGTATTGGATTGGTCAAACTTGAAGTTCATCTGGGCAAACTGGTTTTGGGATTGGGTGTTGGACTGGTTAATCTGGGTGGTTAATTGGGCAACCATCTGTTCATTCATGGCTTTTAGAAGAGTTTCAAGATTGGGTTCCATGGTTGAACTAGGTTTGGGCTTAGACTAGTTGTACTGGGTTCCTAACCTAGTGGTCATGCAATCAATCAAACAAGGTGGTAGGATGCAGTCAAGCACACAAAGTGAAAATGGACTATAGCTTGCTAGACCTAGAGCCAAAATTGAATGGGTCTACTCAACTTACACTTAACTCAATAGCTAATCCTTCCACTGGCCAGGTAAGAGATGGGGTGGTGGGAGGCTCCTCCTACCTGTGATAAAGTCCTAATTAAAAACTACCAGTCCACTTAGGATGTTTGCCTCTAGACCTCTAGCCTTAGACACCAATTTTTAGTAACAATTAGCGAATTACGTGCACTAGTTGGCCCACACAATTTGGACCCGACCTGTTGGTGTCCCTAAGCTCTCTAGAGCAATTAGGTTGCTAATTGATTTTAGTTAAGGCTTGGGTTCTGATGCTGGATGGTTATTTTGGGCCCAAGATAGGTGATGAAATCCTGCCCTGATCTTAGAGAAAAAATTGCCCTTAAGATTGATTAAATGAGATGACGAACACACCATGAGCCCTAATGCAACTGATAACAATCAGAAAAATAAAAATATTTTTTACCTTTTATGAGGTGGCAAATTAGGTTTAAGTTGGTTAAGCTAGCAAACAAGTTTTAGGATTGGGTGAGGTAGGGTTTGGAAGTGATTAGGTTTGGTTTGATCAAGTATGCAGAATAGAAATTAGGGATTGATTCGATGTAGAATTTAGTTTAGTTTTTGATACAGAAAAATTTCAAAAAAGATTCAGGACAGAGAACAAAAAGTTTAGATGATCTCTACCAAGTTTCATACAAAACAAGATTTGGATGATGATGCAAAACCTAGAGTTTTTCAGACTATATGCAGAAATCTCATGATTCGGGTTAGGGTTCTTAATATGCAGATTTTGATAATTCTTGTGTTTTTATAAAAATAATTAAAAATTATGACAAAGATCAAAACTAAACAGAGGATATACCATGCAAATTACAATGAAAAATAAAATATTTAAGATGATAAAATAGACCAGAATCTAGACACCTAATGCAGAGACATGATGCAAAAATTTCTAGGACAAAATAAAAATTCTATAGGCTACAATAAATCATTAGAAAATTTTGAAAAATACTATCAATTACAATTAATCCAGAAAAATAAAAATCAGAATTTTATGATCTACCTACATGCACAAATAGTAAAAATAATAGACTATGTATAGGAATTACATGATACAAATTCTAGTCCTAAAACATGCTCTGATACCAAATGATGTGGGATAATTCTATAGAAAATCTATAGAAAATTAAGCCAAGATATTAAGTAGATAATTCTATAGAAAATCTGAAGCATAGGCATGCAGAAATAAATTCTAAAAGTGAAGAAACAGGACCGCCAAGGCTAAGAAGCCCTTGTTAGGACTAGCTCTTCTACAATACCATTACCAGAGGCATCTAGGGAGTGTACCTGGTAGATATTTGAAGATTGATCCATGAAGAATTCACTCTACACTCTCGGATGCGGCCTAGAAAAATAAGCTATCGACCCTGTAGATTCGTGGCTTTCAATCTGGTAGCCCGAAAGCTGGTCAGATGGAATCCTTGGGTTCGTGAACTCTGAGGGACTTGCAAATCACCTAACATAGGTTAAAAAACAAGGAAGAAAAGGGTTAGATTGCTGAAAGAAGAAGAAGGGGAAGAGTTGTGAAGAAGGTGGCCAAGAGGTGAAGAAGGCTGGTGGCTTGGAGGCAGGGTGCAAGGATCACACAGATTCCTAGAGGGATCACACACATACCCTTAATCACATAGAAATTCACTCAAAATTTTGAGGAAAACTCAAGAGAAATTCATTCATAACAATTCATAATAATTAATCATTAATTACAAGAGGGTGGAGGGGTGGGATATTTATAGATGTTCCCATGCCCTCTCTTAGTTAGGATAGGAATACAAGATTTGATAGGGAGAAGGACTACAAAGTGGCCTAGAACTAGGATTACATAATTTGAGTAGAAATAAAACAAAATCTCCTAGTTAGAAGTGGATCTTCTTTTTATTTGACTTGGTCAAGGGCTTCCTTGTTGGGTTGGGAAAGAGTATTCCTTCCTTTGACCTGGTCTTCCTCTTGGGCACCTGGGCTTGTCATGAATGGGCCTGGGGTGCCAACTGCTTATGGGCCTCTGGGCTGGGGTGCCTGGGGATAGTATATTCCTTGGGAATCTTGGTCTCTTGAGCTTGGACACCTAATTGAACTTGAGCTTGACTTTAAGGCAGCAAGGGGCGTCTCCAACATGGGCTTGGGTGGCCTCCAAAGAGCTTTGGCGCATGGGCTTGATCTTGGTGGGCTGGAAACCCTGGACTGGGATGCTGGAAGAATATTCTTGGTCCTTGGTATCTTTTATGGACTTACTTTTTTCTGGGATCCTGGTGAAGACTTTAGCTGATGCTCCTCCTCTTGTACAAAATTTTTAAAGAACACAACTTACTAGACTCTTACATGACTCAATTGGACTGGACTGAGGTTGAAACAACTCAACTTATTACAGGACTCACTCAACTTAACTGGACTGGATTAGTTACAAAACTTGATACATGATTAAGGACTCAAAATTGACAAATGGCTCATAATGAGCTGACTCACTCATCTAAGCTTAAATGTAATCTCAAGATTGACTCATGAGCCCTAATGGCATGAATCGACTCTAGATACAGGACTCAAGTGTAACAGAGCTCAAGGCCCAAATACAGGACTCAATGGGCACAATCGGGCTTAACTAATCAAAACCCTAATTACAGGACTTCAAGTGACTCAACTGACTAAAGCCCTACTTACAAGACTCAAAGGTCTAACAAGACTTGATTATTGGACTCAAAGACAAAATTGGAATCATGGCTAAGGAACTCAAAACTCAAAGATCCATAGTGAACTAGGGTTGACCTGATGTCCCCATCATTTCCTGTCTTCTTATGGCATGTATCTCATTTATATATATTATGATCCTACATGAATAAAGATCAATTCATTTTGGTTTCACCATTAATAACATCTCATAAGAAATGGTGCAGAGCGGTGGGAAAGGATTAGCCAGCTATCTACTTTCCCGACATCTTTTTTGAGGTTTGCAATAGTTAATTTCACTGCTTCCACTACTCTTGGGTTCATCGAGTGCCTGCAACAAGGACCTTAAGGTAAAGGACTCTAGGGGCTCGATCACAATTAGAGTATCAATACCTAGATCTTCAAGGCAATCAGAAGAGGCACAAGTGTTTGCCAGGTCAATGAGAGGGGGTTGATTGTCTGGATATTCGAAGGCTAAATATTCTGTGGGAGATGAGTCTATAGCAACAACCTGCAACCTCGCCAATGGCCAAGGCAAGAGGGGAAGCGGGGGTGTGGCGATTGGGACTTTATCATCTACCTTTAAGCACCCAAGTTAGGTGAGTTCCCATTCTCTCCCCCATCTTCAAGGAAATCTTTTTCTTCATCAACAACATCCCTGTTCTGCATTACTCTACCTACCAAGATCAGCTCTACCAAAAACACAAGCACCGAGTTTGGAATCGATCCTAAATGCCCATAATTAATAATAATATCAACAGGGAAGAAATCCTTGCCTCTCAAGCAAGGCAAAGCTGGAGATCATTCTCCAAATAGACTCAACATTACGGGGGCAAGTGGGGGAACCCCAAATAATTGGAGATGTACTCTCCATGGGCAAATAGAAAAGCTGAATCTTCCCATTGTATGTTTGAGTTTTGTTCTACTGGGCTTGTAGAAGATAAGGTCTCGATCGAAACATGACCACCTTAGAGTTTGTTGTTGCCAAACCAAATTGACCTGTGTGCACCTTCTTGGCTTACCGGATTAGGTTCCTCACTGTCCTACAAAACAAACCCACTCACTGAAAGATTTCCGGTTGAGAAACTTCGATGCTTAAGTTAGCAAGGATTCGAGTAAATAGATAGAGAATCTCAGAAAAGATGGCTAAGAAAAAAATGAGATAGTATTTTGGCTGCTTGATCTTACTTACCCTGGAGGCCCTCATTTACCAAAATTTATAGGTGAGGGCCTTAACAGAATTTAGTTAAATGGGCCTCGGGTGATTAGTTCTATTAGAAACTAACTCGTACCTGTAATAATAGTAGTTGGTTATTTTGGTGGAGTAACTACTTTTTTTCTTATTATATTCATTCTTTCTTGAAGTTAGTCGGCTTTTATGAGCTCTGGTCAGCCTTTATGAGTTCCGGTCGGCCTTTATGAGTTCCGGTAAGCTTCGACATGCTAGTCAGCTTTTACCGTTTCATTGGTCCTTGGGCCTAATTCGGCCTTTTAGTATATTCCTCAAGTCTGATATGGTCTTCTGCCAGTCAGGTCACGCAGCTTGTCCTAACATTTGCCCTCCAACTCCCAAGTCAAACATCTTGAGCAACGAGAGTTAATGAGGAATAATGGGGGTTCCTTTTCTTCTCTCTTCTCTTCTTTTTTTTAGAGAAAATATTTTTCTTCCTAATGATGGTGAGTGCTGGCTTTAGCCAGTGGTATTAAAGCATCTATTCTCGAGTGCAACATCTTTGCTAGGTGTCCATCTTTTATTGGCGAGGAAGTTATTATTCGAATCTCATCGTTGTACTGCTACTTTTTTCCATCATTATCTGACACGAGATTTAAATTTGTAGGGGAATTGGAGCTGTTGAATGTGCACAAACTCATGATCAAGGCCATTATCTTCCTCCATCCATTGGTCTCTCATGGATCGACACTGATGCTTTGGTTTTTCTTCCATCGCATCGGTCACCTCATCTTCTTCCCAATGAGTCGTATCCGTCTGTTAGGATTTGGACACGTGGCATGATCAGTGATGGTTCTCGAGGCTTGAGGAGGACATTAGGATCATCAGCATCTACTATTTAAGTGATCCCTTTTCCTGATGAACAGATCTTTTCTTCATCCTTATCCCCAGTTCTTGAGGGGACATGTCCATCTTTAAGTTGACTTCTATTCTTCCCAAACTTTCTTTTCAGGTCAGATCCTCTTTCTTCTTCTTCCCAAGGTTAGGATCCTAGAGACTTCTATCGCCACCGGGTGTGATAACCCCGTTCTCCAAAGGAGACGAGGTAGTCATGGGGAAGGGTTAAGATTAGAATCCGTTAAGAGCTCCCTGTGTGAGTCTAGTGTTGTTGCCTTGTAGAAATATTATAATATTCTGCAGGGATTCACCATGGTCGTACCTCAATTCGATAAAAGGATAGATCGACCACCACCTAGTAGCATAGTGATATACGAAGAACATTTGAAAGCGGGACTCCATTTTCCACTTCATCTATTTTTTGTTAGGATTTTCAACTTGTACCATATAGATCCTGCCCAGCTAACTCCCAATAGCATTAGGATCATATGTTCTTTCCTAGTCCTTTGCCATGATCTTGAGATAGAGCCTAAGACTTTCCTTTTTAGAGTCTTTTTTGTCTTGAAAAAGGACTTCCATGGTCATGGGTGGTGGGTCATCGATCCCCACCTTGGTAATAAGTTCGTTGTGGGGCTTCCTTAAACCATTCATGGCTGGAAGCCTTGCTTCTTTTACTTAGTATCTGACTATCCCTAGGGCTTTAGTACTGAGTGGAGGGAGCCTCGTCTGACTCTGAACGATGGGAAGAAGATACTAATAGCTGATAAGGAAGACTACGAGAGGCTCTTAGGAGTGGAAGTCCCTCTAATGAAGGAGTTGCTAAATGAGCGAGGTTTGTACTCAACTCAGATTAGCTTGTTCCCTTCCTTAGATATATGTTGTTGAATCAAGGTTCCGTTATCCCCTTTGTGTTGTTATGATCATATATAGTGATTGATGTTTTCTATGTTTTGCAGATACAACAATGAAGCTTGATGCCTGGACACTCTGCCAATAGCTAAAAAGAGACAAGCAATAGCTCCTCCAGTGGAGTCAGGAAGACAGGAGTCGGAGAGACCGAAGAGGTCAAGTTTGGATAACATACCTCTAGAGACCTTTGCTAGGGCAATCTCTCCTATAATAATGAGTACGTCAGATGATTATGATGTACCCTTGACTGATCTTCGTCCAAGGGTTGTCACTATCAAACAGGTGACGGGATAGCCAGCAATGACTTTTTCAGTTGATCCTTCATCAACTCATCCTTGCCGGTCTAACAAAGACAAGGCCCCTAAAATAGAAGTAGAAGGAGGGGACGACTCCATCAAGGACTAGGTCATAGACTTTAATGTCTATGCTAACAAGATGGGTCTAGATAATCTCGACTTGGCTCGATAGCTACTGAAGGTTGTCATTCTTCCTAAAGACTAGGAGATGACCAAGTCCCGATGAATAGATGAGGTCCTTCCTTCTATTTATCCTGCTCTCCTCTATGTAAGATAAGAAATCTTATGCTTTTCAGTAGTAGAAGTCCTGTTATGTTTGACTAACTTTGCCTGTTATCATAATTATAGATTATTCATGATGTCTCTCTCATTGAAGAGAGTATGTCCAGCTTCACCCAACTTAGCCATGACTTACATGACCAACTGGGGGCCGCAAAGGTGAAGAAGGAGGTGGCTGAAGAGCTGAAACAAGCTCTTGAAAAAAAATTGGAGCAAAGCACCACTCAAAATACCTCTTCAGAGACAAAAATGAAGATGACACAAGAAAAGATAGTTGAATTGGAGTCTAACTTAAAGAAGTTAAGGAAGAAGCTTCGTTTAGCCGAAGCAATGATAAAAGACAGCCTTCACAAAGTTGAAGATGCCCTAGCTCAGAAGACTGTGGCAAACAAGAGGGCAGAATTGGCTGAACAACGGGTTCTTCAGGCTGTTGATGACTACAAGAAGTCTGCGACCTTTGATGATGAAATGCACGAAGCCAGGGCAGAGAGTTACAACATCGATTTCTTAGATTGCCTAAAAAAGGATGAAGAAATTGTGTCCAGACTTGGATACTTCCAAGATGGCTTTAGATGAGATATATGAGGAGGATAGGGTGGATGAACTAGCTAGGGGTGTCTCCGTTCCTGCAGCTAATGAGCCCAATAGCTCTATCCCTGAAGTAACCAATCCCATCATTGTACCCCCTATACCAGCCAAGAAGATTAGCGATGTATTTTGGTTTCTTTACATGCTTCGTGTAAATCCCTCTTTCTAGAATGTAAAAATTCAGTGAATGAATAAAATCTCTTCTTTTTGATCCCTGATGCCTTTTATAACTGTGTTTTCCAATGGATGTGCCTTGAAAAATTTTCCTAAGTCTGAGCTTGTCAGCTTTTTCCATACTGCTAGTCTTGGAATAATTTTTGATATGTGTTATATCGTCAGAATGATGGCTCCATGGTATGTATAGAAGTTATTTTAAGGGGCATCAATGTTCTCTTCATGGAACATTAAGGCCTAGCTAGTCAGACTAGCTCTTTTTGAAAATATCAATGAGGTGGTGGGCTAGACTAACTCCGTTCATCAAGTGAGTCGGCTGGTTAAGCCAACCTCCTAATTATTTGATATACCGATTGAGTTGGCTGGTTAGGCCTACTCTCTATTTGTCAGATACATCGATTGAGTCGACTGGTTAGAACTAATCTTTATTTGTCGAATACATCGATTGAGCCGGCTGGTTAGGCATACTCTTTGTTCGTTAGTTTGATCATGGCATAGAAGGTAGATAAGGAGAAGAGATCACTTTATTGATAGTATTTGTGAAGGTTTTCTACATTTCAAGGTCAGGCTATCCGATAGTCATCTAGGCTTTCAATCCGGTAGGTTTCAGATCGTATTACTTCATAATCCAATAAGGGCATTTCCAATTAGGGGCAAGTTTGCCTTATTCAGTGGGTCGAGATATCTTTGCCTTTCGTAGTACTTGATCTCCAGGTCAGAATGTTCTGGCTTTGACTCATGATTCGTAGTATCGGATGACTCTTTGCCAACATACAACCATTCTCAACTGAGCTTGGAGTCTTTTGTCTTCAAGTAGATCCAGGTCAGCTCTTCTTTAACTTGAATTAT
Source organism: Areca catechu (assembly GCA_021397845.1). Classification (NCBI taxonomy): domain Eukaryota; kingdom Viridiplantae; phylum Streptophyta; class Magnoliopsida; order Arecales; family Arecaceae; genus Areca; species Areca catechu. The sequence continues at coordinate 96,254,874 of CM038052.1, read as the reverse complement.
CTGGCTCTCTGAAGTGGTCAGTCCTTCTAGATCGGAGGATGATTTCCACCGGTATCACTGCTTAGCTCCTGTTAGTTAGGTTGAATGGTTACTCTCCTATTATAGATCGGGGAGTCATCCGATATGCCCAAAGAATTGAATTAAGCTCTTGGACCCAAAGTCCCCTTGCTTTATTCAATTGAGTCTTCAATCCATGAAGAATTGTTCGATTGGTCACCTCAGCCTCACCGTTAGTTTGAGGGTGTCTGATGGAAGTCAACTTTTGGAGAGTATGATATTGAGCATAGAAGTCGTTGAACTTTTGGTTGTCGAATTATCTTTCGTTGTCAGTGATGATGGCATAAAAAATTCTAAATTGAAAGATTACAAAATTTCTAACAAAGCTTTTGACCTTTCCTTCGATGATCTTGGCCAAAGATTCAGCTTCAATCCATTTAGTGAAGTAGTAGATAGCCATAATCATGAACTTTTGTTGCCCAAAGATCGGAGAAAAGGGGCCAAGGATATCCATCCCCCATTAAGAAAAAGGCCAAGAGGTGACCAGTTGTTGACTCCATTATTGATTTTGATGATTAACAAAATACTTAAGTATATTTGAGTACTAACATTTCTTTAAAGTATGTTTTTATTAGAAAAAGGTATTCATCAAGTTGGCTGAAATGAATTGCTTATCAAATATTTGAAGAAGCCCTTTTTATGAATGAAACATTAAAGATTGATGGACTTAAGTATTTGAGAATTGCTTGAAAGGATTTAAGAGTCAAGTTCAAAGAAGATTCAGCAGAGTTCAATTGAATTTTGAAAAGTTTCAGCAAATGTCGACTCAAAGTATTGACTCATAATTCAAGTGTCAACTCATGACAGTGCAAGTATCGACTCAAGCTAGTATGCAGAAAAGAGTTTTAGATGGCACGGATGAAGTGTTGACTCATGCTACACAAGTGTCGACCCTAAGTATCGACTCAAGGATCAACTCAAAGCCTAAGACAGATTTTTACAGAACATGCTGAATTTCAAGACTTGCCTTAGGTGTCGACTCATGCAACTCAAATGTCGACTCAAGTGTTAACTCACCAGATGAAGTGTCGGCTCACCTAGGATTTTCAGAGAGCTTCGAAGCAAAATTTTGAACTAGGTGTCGACTCATGGAATTTAAGTGTCGACCCTAAGTATCGACTCACCACCTGAAGTATCGATACTTGGAGTTCTGGAAACAATAACTGCTAGTTTTTTAAACATAGAACTTGACCCTTTTAGCCCCCAACAGCTAGTTCCACCTCTCTAATGATCATAAACCATCATTTAAGCCTTCGGATGATATTTAAGTGAATTAAACTCAACTGGAACAAGAAAGAATGAAAGATGAAGAGAAAGAAAAAGAAAAACAAGTGCATTCACTCAAATTCATTGAGAGCAACCACTTCCAAGCAAAAAAAGCCTCCAAGCATTCAAAGCAATCAAGAGCATTCAAGTCCAACTACTTTTGAGCATTGATTGAGGCTTCATCGAATTGAAGACAAGCATCTTCAACAAGCTTCAAAGAGATAATAACTTTTATTTAGAAAGCTTGATTGTATTCTTTACTTTCATCATTATTTTATTGTATCAAGATTTTTGGTGAACCTAAGAACAAAACTAACAAGGTTTTTGGTTAGCCTAGTTGAAAACCAAAGAGATTTTTGGTTAAACTAGTTGAAAACCAAGAAGGTTTTTGGTTAGCCTAGTTGAAAATCAAGAAGGTTTTTGGTTGGCCTTTAAAAACCAAGAGGTTTCTTTTGGTGAGCCTGGTGAAAACCAAAAGGAGATTTGATTAGTGAGCCCGAAAGACTAATTGGCTATAATCGAGAGTGATTATATTGAATTCTCGAGTGAAACTTGGGAAGTGGATGTAGGTACCTTGGAGTGCACCGAACCACTATACTTGCTTGTATTTATGGTTGATTGTCTCCTCTTTACTTGCTCTTATTTTCATTGTATTTAAATTTTCACTGCATACTCTTTAAGAGCACACAATACTTTCATCTCACAAACACTTGAATTGATTATTGAATAGGCACACATATCTTTAGTTGCTTATTGGGCAACAAGTGGTATTAGAGCCACGTTCTCAGTATATAGGTCTAACCGCCTTAAGTAAAGATCTATGGCAACCCCACTTGGTACTAGTGTAGTTGAGGGACAAGTCTCAAACAGACCCCCTTTTTTTAATAGCATAAATTATACTTATTGAAAAACATGAATAAGAATTTATATGCATTCTATAGATTTTAATTTGTGGAAAGTTGTGGATAAAGGTCCTCATATTCCTTCGGTTGTGGTTAATAGTATTTCCATCACAAAGCTTGAAGAGGATTGGGATGAAAATGATATTAAACAATTCGAGATCAATATGAAAGCAATGAATCTCCTTTACTGTGCATTGGATCCTAGTGAATTCAACAGAATTTTCATAAGCACCTCAGCTAAAGAAATATAGAACACACTTGAGGTTACTCATGAGGATACTGATCAAGTGAAAAACATAAAAGTTAACATGCCTGTGCACACTTATAAGATGTTTCGCATGGAACCAAATGAATCTATCACTGACATGTACACTAGGTTCACAAATATTGTTAATGGCATTAGAAATCTTGGTAAAATTATGTCTAATGCTGATCTTGTGAACAAAATACTCGGGTCTCTATCAATATCTTGGGACCCAAAAATGACAGCCATTCAAGAAGCTAAAGATGTTGATAAACTTCCATTGGAGCAATTGGTAGGTTCGCTCATGACTTATGAGTTAAACTTGAAACAAAAAGCAATGGCTATGGATAAGAAGAAGAAGGGTATAGCTTTCAAGTCTACAACACAAGAAGAGTCTTCGAATGAGGAATCAGAAGAAGAAGAGAATGAGGATGATGAAGCACTATTAGCAAGAAAGTTTAGGAGATTCATGAGAAAAAAGAAATATCCTTACAAGAAAAAGTTTCAACCAAGCAAGGAAAAGGAAAAAGAAAAGGGGAAAGAAAAGGACAAGGAGAAGGAACTACTTATTTGCTTCGAATGCAAGAAGCCTGAACATTACAAGTATGACTGCCCTATCCTAATGAAGTCAAGGAAGAAGCTTAGAAAGATAGCAATGATGGCAACTTGGAGTGATAGCGAGGAATCGAGCTCAAAAGAAGAACAAACTGAAGTCATCAATCTTTACTTCATGACAGAACAGTAAGAAGAGGTACATCCTGAACTTGAAATTGATTATACTTTTGATAATTAAGAAATGCATTTGATGAGTTAGTGCATGACTATAAAAAAATTATGATTGAAAATAGGAAATTAAAAAAGCATGCAAACTCTTTCTCGCATGAAAACTCTAATCTTATGAATGAAGTTAATGATTTGAAAAATAAAATTGATGTTTTAGAAAAACGAAACAATGCTTTAACAATGAAAAATGAAGTTTTGAAAAAACTTGAAGTTAATGTTTCAAATAATGAACTTTTGAAGAAAAGTAAAGATCTTGAAGTGGAAAATAAGAAATACAAAGATGAGTTTGATAGGATAAAATCTTTTATTGTAAAATTCACCTATAGTTCTGAAAAGCTGAATCTACTTTTGAATAATCAAAGAGCTATTTTTAATAAAGCTGTATTCGGTTTTATATCCCAAAAATAGCAAAAGTTTTTCAAAAATTTCTTTATTCCTGCATCATCAATCATCATTTGTTACTCTTGTAGATGTAGGATTCGGGAACCAGTGCGAAAGTGTGGATTTCAAAATTTTATGAAATCAGGTCCGAACCCTAATCCCAAAATCTCCTTATTAGCAATTAAAACTGTAACTACATGCATGTCCAAATTTAAACATGGTTTAGATACTAACCTCAGATCGCTATTTCCAGTCTGATGTAGAAATAAACTCTAAATTGAGAAACCTTTTGAACACACCAGGCGTCCACTTGTCCGCCCTCCGATGGTGATCCACACGGGCAGATGATCAAGACACTGACTCCTTAATTGGGTTCCTTCCAATCAAGCTCTACCCTAAGAACTTGATATATGGGCTATTGGCTAGGACTCCTCTAGCCAAACTGGGACTAAACCTTCTCTCTTACCCTTCTCCTCGTCTTCTAGCAACTTTGGCCCCTTAAGACACTCTTGTCTTAAGAATAAGCCCTTTTCCTAAAATGGGACAAGGCTTGTCTTGGAGGGAGAGGAAAATTAAGACAAGATTGTCTTAATGTAAGAAAGAAATGAGAGGCGCCTTCTTCCTTTACCGTCGGAGAGTTTCTCTCTGACTCTCCTTCTGTTCTGAGATTCGACAGAGCCTAGGCTCTGTAAAGGAATCAAAGAGGAAAGAGAGGAGGGGGAAACAGTCTTCTTGAGAGGGAGAAGAAAAAGAAGCAAGGCTTCGCCGTAGAAAATCTGGAATAATTTTCACGGTGAAGTCTTCTCCTTAAATAGGCGACAGAGAGGCGCCTTCTCACCTGTTAATCATCCTCTCACGTCCCTCTCTCCCTTCTCACATCCTTTCCCTTTATCTCACGGCCCTTGGGTTTAATCTCACGGCCTGTGGGATAGGAAGACGCGAAGAAGGATCGCGAAAAACACAGAAGGGCGCGCGCAGAAAGAAGAGTCACGCCCCTTCGGTGTTTTTCCTTTTCTTTTTCACGATAATTCTATTTTTGAAGAGTCCACGCCTAGGTGGACTCTGATCCACGCCTCATCAGCCAAAAGACGCCGACTTCCTTTCTTTTCTCATGCAGAAACGCCGCTTGGAGAGAGTCCACGCGCGCGTGGACTCTTCTCCTTGCGCGCGCGCATGGGAAAAGAAGGGAAAGGGCTTAGGCGATGTGGGAAAGGGGTTTAGCCTCTTAGGTTAGCCCAATTGCTAGCCTATTATTAGCCCAAAGTCTTGAATCTTCAATTAGATTCAAACCGGAAGGAATTTGGATCTAAAAAAGACCAAATCGGAATCCTAACTCAAATCCGATTCAAGTAGAAGCCATGGTTTGCAACACATGCTAGTGTGTTCATCTACAAACGAGATTTAATTCCAAATTAAAACCTTGATTATCTATCCTAAGTGTGTGACCCATTGGGTTCCATACTTAGCCAGCAGTGGGTCCGAGTGCAAGTTGACCTAATTTGATCAGAACTCATTCTAATCGATTTAGGTCAAATCGAGCTAACTCGAGTCAGTCAATTAGGACTCCTCCTAATTAGTGATCCAATTAAATCATTTAATTTGATCAACCCACAAGAAAAGATTGACGTCTAGCAACGTGTCATGTCTACCCGGAAGATATGGAAATTCTGGTGTAATTCCAAAACTACCCTTCAGTGGAAAGTTCCCGTACAATTCGATCCTTCAATCATCTTGCATCCCGAATATAACTATGGATATGGAATCATGTCAAATCCAGTTTATACTCATTCCCAGCTCAGTCATACACTAATGATTCAATTAATTCGATATTAGAAATCATTTCTAATATCTGTACTTTGATCAAAGATTTCCTGAATCATCATCTGACCTAATTTGGCTGGATGCAATCTCCTCCTACTAGGAGTGATCAATTCCTTGTTGACCTACTCATTTCCTTCATATACAATTCACCACACCCAGCATCAACCTTGTGCATGACCCAGTGTCATGAATGAGATTGAACCAAAGCATGGGTTCATGTACATAAGGTTTTATGGTAGTCTCAGGTCATAGGACTACTTGTACAACTCCCACTATGAGAAACATCTATTGACATGCAGCTAAGGCTCCATTAGATGTTCTCAAACTGGATCTCTTCAGTGAACTCATTCGCTAATGAGCACCCACATCCTTGTATTAGTGTCTCACACAAGTGACTGTGAGAGCAGTCACCCTTTTCAGCATACATAGGATGTGCCAGTCTAACCGGAAACCCTGATCCCCAACTCAGGGTTCCTATGACTAGGAATATTCTAGATTAGGATTTTAAGGCCTTAGATCTCACTGGTATGATCTCATCATAGCCCTACAACCTAGCCCTAATCTATGGGGTTCATCATATAATGACACAGCGAATGATAAAAAAATTATTGCCTTTATTAACTTGTCAATTTACAATGGTCTGGGAGATACAAATATTGGCTTATAGGGCATAATCCTTTCAATCTCCCACTTGCACTAAAGCCAATCGCTCTTATTCTTTAACCCCATACTGTCGAGGTGGCGATCAAACTCCCGCTGTGGTAGAGCCTTAGTGAACGGGTCTGCTATGTTGTTCTTTGTATCTACTCTATTGATGCAGACTTCTTGTCTCTCGATTATCTCTCGGACAAGATGGAAGCGTCTCAGAATGTGCTTGGACTTGTGATGGGCTCTCGGTTCCTTAGCTTGAGCAACTGCTCCAGTGTTATCACAATAGAGTGGCACCGGGTTCTCAATCTCAGGAACTACTCCCAACTCTGTGATGAATTTCTTCATCCAGATAGCTTCCTTGGCGGCTTCACAGACAGCTTCCTTGGCGGCTTCACTGACAGCTATGTACTCTGCCTCAGTAGTTGAGTCAGCTACAGTCTGCTGTTTAGTGCTCTTCCAACTTACTGCTCCACCATTCAAGGTAAAGACATACCCTGAAATGGATTTACTATCATCTGGGTCTGATTGAAAATTAGAGTCTGAATAGGCTTCTAGTTTAAGATCAGACCCTCCGTATATGAGAAAAATATCCTTAGTCCTTCTCAGGTACTTAAGAATATTTTTCACAGCCTTCCAGTGATCCTCTCCTAGATCAGCCTGAAATCTACTGGCTACACCCAAGGCATATGCCACATCAGGCCTGGTACATAACATAGCATACATAATCGACCCTATAGCCGAAGCATAAGGTATAGAACTCATTCTATTTCTTTCTTCAGGTGTCTTAGGAGACATCCTCTTAGAAAGATGTATGCCATGACCAATAGGTAAGTAACCTCTTTTACTTTCCTCCATGCTAAATCTCTTTAGCACCTGGTCAATGTACCTAGACTGGGATAAGCCTAGCATCCTTCTTGATCTTTCCCTATAGATCTTTATACCCAGTATATAGGATGCTTCTCCCAAGTCTTTCATGGAAAACTGTTTCGATAACCACACTTTGACTGATTGTAACATTGGGATATCATTCCCAATAAGAAGTATATCATCGACATATAGAACTAAGAAAACTATGGCACTCCCACTAGTCTTCTTGTACACACAAGGTTCATCCTCATTTTTGAAAAAATCAAATTCTTTGACTGTTTTATCAAATCGGATGTTCCAACTCCTTGATGCTTGCTTTAATCCATAAATGGATTTCTTTAGCCTACATACCTGATTAGGTTTAGTCTCCAAGACAAAACCTTCTGGCTGTGATATATAAACCTCTTCCTCAAGGAAACCATTGAGGAATGCAGTTTTTACATCCATTTGCCAGATCTCATAATCATGATATGCTGCTATAGCAAGCATAATCCAAATAGATTTGAGCATGGCAACAGGAGAAAATGTTTCATCATAATCTATTCCATGTTTTTGTCTGAAACCCTTAGCCACCAATCTGGCTTTATAAGTTTCAACTTGGCCATCTGCCCCATTCTTCCTTTTTTAGACCCATTTACACCCAATAGGGTTAATACCCTCTGGTGCATCAACCAAAGACCATACTTGGTTGACATACATGGAGTCCATCTCGAATCTCATGGCTTCCAGCCATCTGTCTGAGTTTCTACTCATGACTGCTTCCGTATAGGTTAAAGGCTCATCATTTTGAATGATTTGGGCTTCATTATTTTCAATTATGAACCCATACCTCTCCGGTGCTTGTCGCACCCTATCAGACCTACGGATAGGAGTGTGTTCAGGTTCTATATTAACTATGTTGTTACTTGATCGAGATGTGTCTATTTGTTGAATTTCATTAAGTTCGATATTTCTACCAGTGCCCTTTTGTAGGATGAATTCTTTTTCCATAAAAGTGGCATGCCTACTGACCAAAACCTTTTGTTCAGTAGGGTGGTAGAACAGATATCCTATACTATCTCTAGGATATCCGATAAATAGATATTTGTCTGCTCTAGCATCTAGTTTATGTCCAAAATTTCTTTTTACATAGGCTGGACATCCCCATATCTTAATATACTTAAGATTGGGCTTCTTACCTCTCCATAATTCATATGGAGTGCTAGAGACAGTTTTAGATGGTACTCTATTCAAGATATAAGTTGCTGTTTCCAAAGCATATCCCCAGAAAGAAAAAGGTAACTCCGTGAAGCACATCATGGACCGTACCATATCCAATAAAGTACGATTCCTCCTTTCAGCAATACCATTTAATTGTGGTGTGTAAGGAGGAGTCCATTCAGAGATGATCCCCTTATCTTTAAGGTGATCAAGAAACTCAGTGGATAAGTACTCACCTCCTCTATCTGATCGGAGGATCTTTATACTATTTCCTGTCTGTTTCTCTACCATACTTTGATACTCTAAAAATTTTTCAAAAGCATCGGACTTATGTTTCATTAGATACACAAATCCATACCTTGAAAAATCATCAGTAAATGTGATGAAGTATGAGTATCCACCATAGGCTTGAGTTGTCATAGGCCCACATACATCTGTGTGTATGAGTCCTAATAACTCTTTTGTCCTTTCTCCATGTCCACTAAATGGAGTCTTGGTCATCTTACCCATGAGACATGATTCACAAGTTCCTAATGACTCATAGTCATAAGGATCAAAGAAATTTTCTTTGTGTAACTTGTTAATCCTAGTCTCACTAATATGTCCAAGTCGACAATGCCAAAGTAAGGTATTGTTAACATCATCTCTTTTCCGTTTGTTAGAAACATGAAAAATATTGTCATTAGTGGAAAGAGTTAATAGACCATTGCAGAATATGCCATAACATATAATTTCATTAGATAAAGAAATTGAGCAGCCACTGCTCATTACATTCATAGTATATCCTTGTTTAAGTAACAAGGGTACAGATATGATATTTCTAATGATTTTTGGCATATAGTAACAATTCCTTAGCTCCAAGATCTTCCCTGAAGGTAACTTCAAAGCATAAGTCCCTACAGCTTCTGCTTGGATGGGGTCCCCTCCAGCACCGTAGAGCTCAAAGTTACCTTCCTTCAATACTTTAAGCCCCTGAAGTTCCTGCAATGATTTGCAGATGTTATGACCACAGGCGGTATCCAACATCCAAGTATTTGAAATGGAAGAATCCAATGACAAAATAGTATGAACTTCTTTCATACCTTTTGGTGCCTCTGATGCACCAGGCTTCACACTTGCAAGGTAAACCTTGCAGTTCCTTTTCCAATGACCCGGCTTGCCACAATGAAAGCAGGTCATCTGTCCGGAGGCCTTCTTTCCTTTCTTCTTCTTAATGCCCCCTTTGGGATTCATCCTCTTACTGAAACCCTTTTTGCCTGTCTTCTTCTTATCCACAAGAAGAACTGGAGCCTTATTTTTCTTTACATGGCTCTCTGCTGTCTTCAACATATTCAACAGCTCAGGAAAGGAAGAATTAAGTTTGTTCATATGGTAATTAAGAACAAACTGTGAAAATGACTCTGGGAGTGATTGCAAGATCAAGTCTTGATTCAACTCCCCATCCATTACAAAACCTAATTGACCTAATCGAGTGATTAGATCAATTATCTTTAATACATGGTCTTGTACTGATGTACCTTCTGTCATCCTTGCATGGAACAACTGCTTAGATATTTCATATCTAGCAGTTCTACTGTGTTCTCCATAAAGCTCTTTTAAATTGAGCAGTATGGAGTTAGTATCCATGCTATCATGCTGCCTCTGCAACTCGTTAGTTATAGAGGCAAGCATAACACATTTGACAGTAAGTGAGTCATTTTGCCACATATTATATGTGGTCTTCTCCTCTTGCGAGGCATCTTCCCTTGGTGGTTCCAAAATTGGGGTATCAAGAATATAGGAAATTCTTTCTTGACTGAGTACTATTTTCAAATTTCTCAGCCAATCAACATAATTAGGCCCAGTCAATTTGTTGGCATCTAAAATACTACGGAGTGAGAGTGAAGAGGCCATTTATCTACATTTAAACAAAGAACAATACATAAGCAAACAACCATGAAATGACAATATATAATTAAATTAGGACTTTAATTCAATTATGTCTCCCACTATTTTATCGAGCATCATAACCCTCTATACGATGATCGAGAAAACCCTAATTAGTTTTCTTAGTGGGGTTGAGATCCCAATCCCTTATAAAAGACCTTGTGTGTACACAACAAATCTTATATAAGTTCATAGGTAGGAAAACTCTCTCCAATTGTAACCCGTACAATTCTCAACTTATCCCGGCCTCTAAAATATTAATAGCCTTGTGTGTACACAACAAACTATAATATTTCAGTTAAGTAAGACCCTTCATAGCCATACAGTCATGACTTTAATAGTAATACCCTTGTGTGTACACAACAAAATATTACATTAAATCATGCCATAAACAAATAATTGTATTAGGCCAAAAATTATGTTAGTCACCATATTAGGTCTTGTGTGTACACAACAAACCTAGTATAGATCGTAACATAATAATGACCTATCATGAAGGAAGGCCAATAATAGTATTTTAACACCAAGCATGTTAGTCAAGAATTAAATCAATCAGATCGGCCAGGCTAGTGGAAGAGATGTGGGGGTCCCCCCGTTGCTTTCCTAGACACCAATTTAAAATTGGCCAGGTCAGTCAACGGAACCAATTAAAAACCACGATTCCCTTTACCTTCCCAGAACCACCTTTCTAGACACCGAAATGACTAATTATCCATCATGACTAATAATGCTTATCGGTTAACTATACTATCACTTAATATAATTTTTAAGAGGGATTTATGCAATGCCAGCACATTCAATTAAAAGCTATCACATATATTAATACATGCTTTAAACTAAGCAAATATGTGAAATGTGTGCCATCATACTAGGACAACCATTTACCACATAATGGATACACCATTATGCCAGGGCAACCTTATTTCAGTATGATGGCTCCAGGGCTAATCATATCTCTAAGACAATTAGGGTTTCAGTGAAAAACCCTAACTGGTGGCAATCATCAAACTCATGTTCAATCAAAGACATGCATTGTGCATCAATATAAAAACTTTAACATGATACTACATCATGAATTGAACTGCATAAGTTTTAATCCTAATAAGGAGGCTCTGATACCACTGTAGGATTCGGGAACCAGTGCGGAAGTGTGGATTTCAAAATTTTATGAAATCAGGTCCGAACCCTAATCCCAAAATCTCCTTATTAGCAATTAAAACTGTAACTACATGCATGTCCAAATTTAAACATGGTTTAGATACTAACCTCAGATCGCTATTTCCAGTCTGATGTAGAAATAAACTCCAAATTGAGAAACCTTTTGAACACACCAGGCGTCCACTTGTCCGCCCTCCGATGGTGATCCACATGGGCAGATGATCAAGACACTGACTCCTTAATTGGGTTCCTTCCAATCAAGCTCTACCCTAAGAACTTGATATATGGGCTATTGGCTAGGACTCCTCTAGCCAAACTGGGACTAAACCTTCTCTCTTACCCTTCTCCTCGTCTTCTAGCAACTTTGGCCCCTTAAGACACTCTTGTCTTAAGAATAAGCCCTTGTCCTAAAATGGGACAAGGCTTGTCTTGGAGGGAGAGGAAAATTAAGACAAGATTGTCTTAATGTAAGAAAGAAATGAGAGGCGCCTTCTTCCTTTATCGTCGGAGAGTTTCTCTCTGACTCTCCTTCTGTTCTGAGATTCGACAGAGCCTAGGCTCTGTAAAGGAATCAAAGAGGAAAGAGAGGAGGGGGAAACAGTCTTCTGGAGAGGGAGAAGAAAAAGAAGCAAGGCTTCGCCGTAGAAAATCTGGAATAATTTTCACGGTGAAGTCTTCTCCTTAAATAGGCGACAGAGAGGCGCCTTCTCACCTGTTAATCATCCTCTCACGTCCCTCTCTCCCTTCTCACATCCTTTCCCTTTATCTCATGGCCCTTGGGTTTAATCTCACGGCCTGTGGGATGGGAAGACGCGAAGAAGGATCGCGAAAAACACAGAAGGGCGCGCGCAGAAAGAAGAGTCGCGCCCCTTCGGTGTTTTTCCTTTTCTTTTTCACGGTAATTCTATTTTTGAAGAGTCCACGCCTAGGTGGACTCTGATCCACGCCTCATCAGCCAAAAGACGCCGACTTCCTTTCTTTTCTCACGCAGAAACGCCGCTTGGAGAGAGTCCACGCGCGCGTGGACTCTTCTCCTTGCGCGCGCGCGTGGGAAAAGAAGGGAAAGGGCTTAGGCGATGTGGAAAAGGGGTTTAGCCTCTTAGGTTAGCCCAATTGCTAGCCTATTATTAGCCCAAAGTCTTGAATCTTCAATTAGATTCAAACCGGAAGGAATTTGGATCTAAAAAAGACCAAATCGGAACCCTAACTCAAATCCGATTCAAGTAGAAGCCATGGTTTGCAACACATGCTAGTGTGTTCATCTGCAAACGAGATTTAATTCCAAATTAAAACCTTGATTATCTATCCTAAGTGTGTGACCCATTGGGTTCCATACTTAGCCAGCAGTGGGTCCGAGTGCAAGTTGACCTAATTTGATCAGAACTCATTCTAATCGATTTAGGTCAAATCGAGCTAACTCGAGTCAGTCAATTAGGACTCCTCCTAATTAGTGATCCAATTAAATCATTTAATTTGATCAACCCACAAGACAAGATTGACGTCTAGCAACGTGTCATGTCTACCCAGAAGATATGGAAATTCTGGTGTAATTCCAAAACTACCCTTCAGTGGAAAGTTCCCGTACAATTCGATCCTTCAATCATCTTGCATCCCGAATATAACTATGGATATGGAATCATGTCAAATCCAGTTTATACTCATTCCCAGCTCAGTCATACACTAATGATTCAATTAATTCGATATTAGAAATCATTTCTAATATCTGTACTTTGATCAAAGATTTCCTGAATCATCATCTGACCTAATTTGGCTGGATGCAATCTCCTCCTACTAGGAGTGATCAATTCCTTGTTGACCTACTCATTTCCTTCATATACAATTCACCACACCCAGCATCAACCTTGTGCATGACCCAGTGTCATGAATGAGATTGAACCAAAGCATGGGTTCATGTACATAAGGTTTTATGGCAGTCTCAGGTCATAGGACTACTTGTACAACTCCCACTATGAGAAACATCTATTGACATGCAGCTAAGGCTCCATTAGATGTTCTCAAACTGGATCTCTTCAGTGAACTCATTTGCTAATGAGCACCCACATCCTTGTATTAGTGTCTCACACAAGTGACTGTGAGAGCAGTCACCCTTTTCAGCATACATAGGATGTGCCAGTCTAACCGGAAACCCTGATCCCCAACTCAGGATTCCTATGACTAGGAATATTCTAGATTAGGGTTTTAAGGCCTTAGATCTCACTGGTATGATCTCATCATAGCCCTACAACCTAGCCCTAATCTATGGGGTTCATCATATAATGACACAGCGAATGATAAAAAAATTATTGCCTTTATTAACTTGTCAATTTACAATGGTCTGGGAGATACAAATATTGGCTTATAGGGCATAATCCTTTCAGTAGAAAGGTAGGTCATAAAGCTTATCATTGTGATTTGAGAAAATCAATAATTCTGGAAAGATTTGGTTTCCAAAAGGAACCACTCTTAGTACTAACCCAAAAAGATCCAAGATGACTTGGATACCTAAAACCAAAACTTAATTTGTTTTACAGGTGTGTCTTGTAACCAAAAAAAGAAAAGATTATAATATCTAGATAGTGGTTGCTTAAGACACATAATAGGAGAGGTGAAGCAATTCACCTCTTGAGGCACTAAATGGAAGGAATGTAACCTTTGGTGATAATGGTAAAGAAAAAATCATTGGTATCGATAAAGTTTAAATCTTCCCTTCTACATGAATTAATAATATTTTATTAGTTAAAGGATTAAGACATAATCTACTTCGTATTAGCCAATTTTGTGATAAAGATTTTCAAGTTATTTTTGAATCATCTTTTTGCATAATTGCTAGCCTTGATATTAATAGAGTGAAGTTCATTAGAAAAAGGCATGATATCATTTATCTTGTTCATTTGGATAATCTATTTTTGCCTAGTGGTGAATGCCTAGTTGTAATGAATTCAACTATTAATAAGACTAGCTGGTTTTGGCATTATAGATTAGGACATGCTAGCATGTATTTACTTTCTAAATTATATAAAAATGATTTAGTAAGAGATTTACCAAACTTAGTTTTGAGAAACATAAAATTTATGAAGCATGTCAATTTGGAAAATAAGTAAAAACATCTTTCAAACTTAAAGATTTTGTTTCAACTTCTAGGCCATTAGAGCTACTCCATATGGATCTCTTTGGACCAACTAGGACATCTAGCCTAGGAGGAAAGAGATATAGATTAGTTATAGTGGATGACTTTTTTTGATTTACATGGATTCTATTTTTAGCTCACAAAAATGAATCATTTTCAGCTTTTGTTAAGTTTTATTAAAAAGTTTCCAATGAAAAGGTACTTCGGTTATTTGTATTCGTAGTGACTATGATTCTGAATTTGAAAATCAAGATTTTGAAAACTTTTGTAATGAAAAAAGAATTGAACATAATTTTTCTATACCTAGGACACCTCAACAAAATGGGATGGTAGAAAGGAAAAATCGTACTTTAAAAGAAATGGCATGCATGATGCTTTATGAAAATAATTTGTCAAGATATTTTTGGGCTGAAGCAGTAAATACAGCTTGTTCATTTTAAACTATGTTTTAATTCGATCCATTTTAAAGAAAACTCCATATGAGCTTTAGAAACAAAGAAAACCTACTTTAAAATACTTTCAAGTTTTCGGTTGTCAATGCTTTATTATGAACAATGGTAAAAATAACTTAGGTAAATTTGATGCCAAGTTTGATGAAGGTATTTTCTTAGGATACTCTACATTTAGCAGGGCATACAGATTCTTTAATAAGAGAACTTTAGTAGTAGAGAAATCTATATATGTAGTATTTGAAAAATCTGCTAATAAATCCTCTAGAAAAGAGGATACTTCTGATGCATGTGCAGGTGCTGAAGGATTAAAGAAGCTTACCTTAGATGATCAACCCTCCCAAGAAAATGAAGAAGATCAAGACCAGAAGGGAAGAGAAGAAGTCATACAATCCATACCAAAATATCAAGATCTATCCAAGGAGTGGAGTTATGCTCATGGACACCCTAAGGATTAATCCTAGGTGATCCATCAAAAGGGATAAGAACAAGATCTTCCATTAGAAATGAATGTGACTATATTACTTTTGTTTCTCAAATTGAACCAAAATGCATTGAAGAAGCTGAAAAATATCCTAATTAGATTAATGTAATGCAAGAAGAATTGAATCAGTTTGAAAGAAACAAAGTTTGGATACTAATAGAAAGATCATCTAATATTTCAATTATTGGCACAAAATGGATATATAGGAATAAACTAGATGAAAATGGTGTAGTTACTAGAAACAAGGCTAGACTGGTAGCTAAAGATTATAATCAAAAAGAAGGTATTAATTTTGATGAAACCTTTGCACCTATAACTAGACTTGAAGCCATTATATTACTTTTAGCTTTCGCTTGTTTTATGAATTTCAAATTATTTTAAATGGATATTAAAAGTGCTTTTCTAAATAGTTTTATTGGTGAAGAAGTGTTTGTTGAAGAACCTCCTGGATTTGAAAATCATGCATATCCTGATCTTGTTTTCAAACTACACAAGGCACTTTATGGTTTAAAGCAAGCACCCCGAGCATGGTATGAAAGACTGAGTAAATTTTTGATTGAAAATGAATTCTCTAGAGGCCATGTTGACACTACTTTATTTCTGAAAAGAAAAGATGATAATCTTTTAGTAGTACAAATTTATGTTGATGATATTATTTTCGATGCTACTAATGAAATTCTTTGTCAAGAGTTTGCCAAGCTTATGCAGGGTGAGTTCGAGATGAGTATGATGGGTGAACTTAACTTTTTTCTTGAACTCTAAATCAAGCAAACCAAAAAAGAACTCTTCATCAACCAAGCTAAGTATACAAGAAAAATCTTAAAGAAGTTTGGAATGGAGACTACCAGACCAATAGGTATACCTTTGAGCCTCTCTTATAAACTTGATAAAGATGAGCATGGTAAAGACATTGATCAGAAATTATATAGAGGTATCATAGACTCTTTACTATATTTATTTAATAGTAGACCAGATATCATGTTTAGTATTTACATGTATGCTACATATCAGTCTGTTCCTAAAGAATCTCATTTATTGGCTGTTAAATGCATACTTGAATATCTATCTGGTTCAATTGATATTGGTTTATGGTAATCTAGATATTCATCTATTGATTTGATTGGTTATTCAGATGCTAATTTTGCTGGGTGTAAGTTAGATAGAAAAAGTATAAGTAGAACTTGCCAATTTCTTGGAGTTAACTTAATCTCTTAATTTAGCAAGAAATAAATTTCAGTTGCACTATCTACAGCTGAAGCTGAGTATATTGCAGTAGGAAGTTGTTGTGCTCAAATCTTGTAGATTAAGCAACAACTTGAAGATTTTGAAATCAAATTAACTAAGACATCCATAAGATGTGATAATACTAGTGCTATAAATTTAACCAAAAATCCTGTTCAGCATTCTAGAAGTAAACACATTGAAATTAGATATCATTTTATTAGAGATCATGCTGAAAATAATGATATAATGCTTGAATTTATTTGTACTGAAATGTAACTAGCAACATTTTGACTAAATCTCTCTAAGAGGATCGATTCAGTATGATTAGAAGAGAGTTAGAGGTCATCAACCCTTTTGATTAAAAATTTCCATCCTTAACTCTTGATTGATCAAAATTACCTGTGAATCATGTTTAATCTCTCTTAAACCCTTGAAATCATGCCCTAATTTACTTAATGCTCTTTTTCCCTTTTTTCTCGATTTTAAGTCGAAGTGTCGATACTTTAGAGTATCGACACTTGATCCACAGTCATGAGTCGACACTTAGCCGGCAGTGAACCGAGATAAAATAAGGAAAACAAAGTGTTTTCTTCAAATTTTCTTCCCAAATTTGAGCTAACTCACCCTCTAACTGCAATCCAACACCTCTTTCCCTCCAATCTCAGTTTCAAATGCTCGATTCTTCATTTGGAATAGGTTCTTTTCGGTTTCTTACTATTCTTCATCAATTTTCCACTATTTTTCACCATAGAAATCCTAGATTTCTTCCCGTATTTACTTCTTTCCCTTGATTCCTTAGAATGGGACCTAGAAAGCAAGTTATTTGAAGGCCTCGACCTTCTGTTCGGGAGGAAGAATGAAGAACAAAAGCTAGGCATGAGCATCGAGAGGCAGTTAAGCCCGAGGATCAGCTTGATGTTCCTGTTAGACCAGTTGTCTCTGCTATAGATAGGATGAGCTCGAAGACTATCGTTGGTGGTCGTCGAGTGGATTTTGACTTCTTGGACCTACAACATTTTAGAATTGGACAGTGGCTGAGGGATGCCAGTTTAGCACATTTTTGCTCACTATCCGAGAGATTTTACCCTGGCTTGATGAGAGAGTTCTACGGATCTTTAGCTAGAGGTAGTGATGGATGGATAGCACAGGTCCGAGGGAGAGACATTCTAGTTTCTGCTGAGATTTTGAGTCGAGTATGAGAGATTCCTATGACAGGTTCAGTGGTGGATGCCCTGTTGGACAAAATCAGTGGACTCTAGTATATTTTTGAGACAGACATTATACCAGAGGGAGCCATAGTAGTTGCTTTGAAACTTTTGCCTGAGATGAGGTTGCTGCACCACATTGTAGCCCAGATTCTTCTGACGAAGATCGGATGCTTTGATTTCATCACAGAGCATGAGTTATTGGTTATGGTGTCTCTGATACAGTACACTCCGGTATGCCTCCCAGTGCTTATGGTTTATCAGTTGACAGAGACATCGACCAGCCAGAGACTTTGTCTGCCCTATGGGATGGGATTGACCATTCTATTAAGGGCTTATGGAGTAGTTGTAGATGGCGAGCCTTACAAATAGTTATTGCATACAAACATCTATGACATCAGATTACTTCATCGGATGGGGTATCATCTAGTCAAAGGCTAGTGGAGATGGCGTATATCTGGTCAGGCCACTGATGCAGATGATGAGGCAGCAAAGGAGGAGCATATTTTTGCTGGTGAGGCTGAGAAATCTGAGCTACATAAAGAGATTCCAAAGGCACAGCCCAAGCCTACAACTCAACTAGAGCCTACTCCACAGACCGAGCCAGATAACCCTACACATACAAAGATACCAGGCAGTGGAGATAGCTTAGAGGACAGGGTCACTCGCATAGAGACTGAGATTATGGTTAGTAAACAGTGAGTTGATCAGATACATATGGAGATGAGGGGAGCCATCGAGGATTGAGTGATGGCATCTCTGCCATTTTATTTGCATTGACGAGATCGCCATTGAGCAGAGCTCCTCCACCTTCATCTACATCAGATCCACCTCCAGCACCATCAGCTCCAAAACCAGATATGGTAGGTGATCAGACTGACTCCACAGAGTTCGATACTGTAGATTTTATAACGGAGCCCGAGCTAGATGTAGCATCAGATGTCCCTAGGAGACCCATTCCTGATCCTTCCTAATCATATTTTCAGACTTCGATTTTATCCACCTCACCTTCTAGATTTGATCTACATTCTACTTCCATTCCTGCACCTACACCTATCTTCCATCTTTTGATACACCAGTCATACATTCTTCATCTATGCATATATCTTTCCTTATCCGAGAACTAGGATTTTATACTCTTGGTTTCCACCATCTTGATTCCGGTCCCATCTTTGACCATACCCTTGGATTTCCTTTTGATACAGCCACTCTGGTCAGTGTTGTTCCTTCTACTGATATTGCCTCCACCTCTTCTACACTAGCCAGAGGTAGAGCATATGTCAGACGTAGAAGACGAGGCCGTCGTGACATATTGAGACCTACCCGGACGAAACTCTCTGATCTTCGGTCGATGTGGCCGCGATCTTGTCCTTCTAGAGATACTATACAATTGAGATTAGATCCTTTGATGAGGAGAATTCTCGGTAGGATAGTCTCTATGTTAGTTAGCTTACATTTCAGCACTACTTGTATGCATCTATGCTTGTTTACCATCTTATATCAATGTATAAAATTTTGTTTCAATGTATGAAATTTGGTATCAATGAATAAAATTATTATATCAATGCTTGTTTATAAATATTATCTCTTTCAGTTTCTGATGTTGTCACCGTTTATTGAATTTGTTATAGTCTTTTTTATTGCATCTTCATTTTATCCTTTCAACCTTTTTGATGTTGACAAAAAGGGGGAGAGATAAATGAGAGATGAGAGAGATATAAGGGAGAGATAAGTGAAAGTAAAATAAGAAGATAATGAGAATTATGCTAAAATGATAAATAGTAAATGGTATCATGGAATTTAATTTCAATAAAGATAAGAGCAATGAGTGAGGGGGAGTAATCTAAAAGAAAAAGATTTTCTTCTTAAGTTGAAATTTCTTGAAAACTCTTTGAAAACCAATTTTTCGAATCACCTTTTGAAGGGGAGTATTTATACTCTTTAATCTCTTGTTCAAAGATTTTCCTGTTGGTTTCACTCATTGTGTTTCTATGCTAAAAATTCTTTTCATCAAAATATGCTTTAACTCTGATACACATTTAGAGTATTATAGTACATGCAATTTTAGCTCTGATATTCTTTTATAGCTTAAAATTCAATTCAAATGAGTCCTAGTTTTCAATAACTTAACTTTAGACTCTAGCTTTTATTTTTCCTTTACTCTGATACATATTGCACAAAGATGTATACTCATTGAAAATCTTTTAAACTTTTTATATGAAGTATACTTAAAGATTTTGCCATCATCAAAAAGGAAAAGATTGTTGACTCCGTTATTGATTTTGATGATTAATAAAATACTTAAGTATATTTAAGTACTAATAGTTCTTTAAAGTATATTTTTATTAGAAAAAGGTACTCATCAAGTTGGCTGAATTAAATTGCTTGTCAAATATTTGAAGAAGCCCTTTCTATGAATGAAACATTAAAGATTGATGGACCTAAGTATTTGAGAATTGCTTTAAAGGATTTAAGAGTCAAGTTCTATTGACCCTTGGAATGATTTTGATGATCACAAAATAATGTATATGTTACTAATTCTTTCAATTACTTGAGAAGTTTTTGCAAGAAATTAATTATCTTTAGTTCAATTGGTTTTAAAATTGGTTGAAAGGTAATTCAATATTGTATAGACTCTTATGTACTTTAAAATTATAAAAGTCCTAATTTTTCAACTATGTAATCTTGTAAAAGGGCTGTAAAATTATAAAAATAAGAGTAAGTATATTAGCTCTTGTTTGATTCAAATGTTGAAGAATTTTGGAAAAGTTTGAAGCATTAAATGAAGTTTTGGCAATAGCCAACTCATGGATCAAGAGCCGACTCCTTATGGCATGACACAAAAGGATTTCAGAGTTTCAGTACCTCGAGCCGACTCAAGCCCCAAGAGCTGACTCATGGAAGAACACATATTTTTGGAGTCTGAGATCTCGAGCTGACTCGAGCCCCAAGAGCCGACTCAAGGAAAATGCTATTTTATATTGATTGAAGGTTCAAGCCGACTCTAGCTTGAAGAGCCAACTTGCACAGAAATTTTTTTTAGGCTGTCTGAGACTTCGAGCCAACTCGTGGACCTCGAGCCGACTCGAGTGACCATTTTCTGCACTCTAATGGCTAGTTGCTGAAAGTGATTTTTGAACTTCAAATGGTCTCCAAGAGCTCTTTCACGATTTTCTAGGCCCTACAACGGCTATATCTCATGGAAAACTATAAAGGAGAGTATTTTTGATGGATTAAAGGATTTTTCAAAAAGGAGTATTCATTGACCTATCTTGAAAATTTGAAAAGCTTTCAAGCCTTTCACCAACCCACTTCAAGAGCATTCAAGATAGGATTCAAAGCTCTACCAACTTCTCTTCATCATTGAATCCACTCATAGAAGAAACAAAGAAGCAACTTGAAGAGCATTAAAAGAGCATTCAAGGCTAGGCTTCATCTTGATCTTCATCGACAACATTTAAACAAACTCAGTTTATTGTATAGTTGCTTATTATTTTTCTTATATCTTTGTTTTCTCTCTAAGAACAGCAAGGGGCTGTATCTTAAGAGAGGGTTATAGGTTTTTAGGTGAACCTTGTGAAAACCTAAGTTGGGTTCTTGGTGATCTCGGTATAAAACCAAGTGTTAGGATTTCTTTGGTAATCCCGTTTAAAATCAAAGGGAGTTGGATTTTTTTTGGTGATCCCGGTAAAACCAAAGTGTATAGGTTTGGATTGTGAGCCTGGTAAAATAATCCGACTGTATTCTAGTTGGGGGATATAGTGAAAATCCCAAGTGGTTCTTGGGTAGTGGATGTAGGAGCCGGTTGCTCCGAACCACTCTAAATTTTCTTGTATTTATGCTTGTGCTTATTTTACCTTATTACATTTACCTAATTACTTCTGTATTGCATATTGCACCACAACTCCAGAATGATTTCAAATTGCACATACTTGCCAAAAAATTTTATAATCCCAATTCACCCCCCTCTTGGGAAGCCACCTGGGCAACAAGTTCAAAGAAGATTCAGTAGAGTTTAGTCAAAATCTAAAAAGTTTCAGCAAGTGCGACTCAAAGTATCGACTCATAGTTCAAGTATCGACTCAAGCCGGTACATAGAAAAGAGTTTCAAATTACACAGTTGAAGTGTCGACTCATGCTACACAAGTGCAACCCTAACTATCGACTCAAGGATCGACTCAAAGCCTGAGACATATTTTTATAGAATATGCTGAATTTCAAGACTTGCCTTAGGTGTCGACTCATGTAACTCAAGTGTCGACTCAAGTGTCGACACACCAGATGAAGTATCAACTCACCTAAGATTTTCAGAGAGCTTCAAAGTAGAATTTTGAACTAGGTATCGACTCATGGAATTTAAGTGTCGATCCTAAGTATCGACTCATAGCCTGTAGTATCGACACTTGGAGTTCTGGAAACAATAATGGCTAGTTTTTCAAACACAGAACTCGACCCTTTTAACTCCTAACGGCTAGTTCCACCTCTCCAACGGTCATAAACCATCATTTAAGCCTTGGGATAGTATTTAAGTGAATTAAACTCAAGTGGAACAAGAGAGAATAGAAAGAGAAAGAGAAAGAAAAAGAAAAACAAGTGCATTCACTCAAATTCATTGAGAGCAACCACTTCCAAGCAAAAGAAGCCTCCAAGCATTCAAAGCAATCAAGAGCATTCAAGTCCAACCACTTTTGAGCATTGATTGAGGCTTCATCGAATTGAAGACAAGCATCTTCAACATGCTTCAAAGAGATAATAGCTTTTATTTAGAAAGCTTGATTGCATTCTTTACTTTCATTATTACTTTGTTGTATCAAGATTTTTAGTGAGCCTAAGAACAAACCAAGGAGATTTTTGGTTAGCCTAGTTGAAAACCAAGGAGGTTTTTGGTTAGCCTAGTTGAAAACCAAAGAGATTTTTGGTTAGCCTAGTTAAAAACTAAGGAGATTTTTGGTTAGCCTTTGAAAACTTAGAGGTTTCTTTTGGTGAGCCTAGTGAAAACCAAAAGGGGATTTGATTAGTGAGCCTGAAAAACTAATCGAATGTAATCGAGAGTGATTATAGTGAATTCCCGAGTGAAACTTAGGGAGTAGATGTAGGTGCCTTGGAGTGCACCCAAACCACTATACTTGTTTGTGTTTGTGGTTGATTGTCTTCTCTTTACCTGCTCTTATTTTTATTGCATTTAAATTTTTGCTGCATACTCTTTAAGGGCACACAATACTTTCATCTCACTAGAACTTGAATTGATTATTGAATAGGTGCACATATTTACAAATAGTTTTAGAAATTCAATTCACCCCCCCCCCCCCCCCCTTTTAAGTTGATTACTGGGCAACACCAATTGAGTTAGCTAACTAGTTGGACACCTTTGATTATTGGTGTATCTTTGGTATTGGTCGTATCTTCACACGAAGCCAGCTATGTCCTTCTGAATGGTTGGCCAATAATATCCCTAGCGAATAATTTTGTAGGCCAGAGATCTGCCTCCTAGATGATCACCACATATGCCTTCATGGACCTCTTTGAGGGTGTAGTCAGCATCTGAAGGAGCTAGGCATTTTAGTAAAGGTTGAGTGAAGGATCTTTTATATAGGGACCCTTCCAGGATGACATACTAGGAGGCCATCCATCTGAGCTGCTTGGCTTCAGTAGTATCTTCGGGTAAGGTTCCATCAGTTAGGTATTTGATTATCGGATCCATCTAGCTTGGCTCTTGTTAGATCTAGTAGATCTCTTCCACTCAGGCAGAAATGTTGGGGGTTTTTAGGTATTCAATAAAAGTTCGACCCATGGAGTTGGGTGCCATTGTGGCCAGGCGGGATAGTGAATCGGCCTGAGAGTTATTCATTCGAGGGACATGATTGATGTCTAGAGAGTCGAACTGAATGACTCAATCCTGAACCTTTTTCAAGTATTTGGCCATATATGCATCTTGGGCTTCAAAGTCTCCTTTGACTTAGTTCACTACCAGTTGGGAGTCGGAGAATACCTTCAACTTCTAGACATTAGCTCCCTGGCAATTCTGAATCCTGCTAGAAGGGCTTCATATTTGGCTTGATTGTTTGATACCCTGAAAGAGAAATGAAGAGCATACTCTATGACGTCTCCTTCAAGACTGGCTATGATCAGGCCGACTCCACAACTAGAGGAGTTTGATGCTCCATCCACGTGGAGAGTCCATGTAGAATTGGAATCGACTTTAGTGTCTTTGATGGGTATTTGCTTTTCTTCTTCATTACTGCTCCAGGTGCAGTCGATGATGAAGTTGGCCAATACTTGGGCTTTCATTACTGGTTGTGGTTGGTAGATGATATCGAATTTCCCTAATTTAATTATCATTTGGCCATTTTGCCTGAAGTGTCAGGGCATTGCAAGATGGCCCTTAAAGGTTGGTCAGTCAGCACGGTGATCGAATAAGACTGAAAATAGGGCCTCGAGCGCTTCATTGATATCACCAAGGCATACACCAGTTTTTAAATTTTTGGGTACCTCACCTTAGCATCATGGAGTACCTTGCTGGTGTAATAGATAGGTCTACGAGCACCGTCGGATCATTTCCTGACCAGCATCGAGCTGACAGATTCATTCGTTGCAGTGAGGTAGAGATACAGAGTTTCTCCTTCTTCAAGTTTTGAGAGTAGGGTTAGATTGACCAATTATCTCTTGAGCTCCTCGAAGGCTTGTCGGTAACTGTCCGACCACTCAAAATTCCTTAATTGTCGCAAAGCTTTGAAGGAAGGCACCTTTTAGCTGACCGAGAGATAAATCAACTTAATAATGTAATCCATCCAATCAGCCAGATAGATAGGCAAGGGTGCTATAAAGCAGGCCATCCAAAGAGACGGTGCTATGGAGCATCCTATTGGACTTCGTCTGACTTCCGATCAGATGGATAGATAAGGGTGCTGTAGAGCAGGTTGTCCAAAGAGATGGTGCTATGGAGCATCCCATCAAACTTCGTCTGACTTCTGATTAGATGGATAGGCAATGATGCTATGGATCAGGTCATCCAAAAAGATGGTGCTGTGGAGCATCCCGTTGGACTTTGTCTAACTTTTGGTCAGATGAATAGGAAAGGGTGATGTGGAGCAAGCCATCTAAAGAGATGGTACTATGGAGCATCCTGTCAAGCTTCGTTTGACTTCTAATCAAACAGATAGGCATCCTTTAAGGAAAGAGATTGGGAGACTTTGCTGAAAAGCAACTCTATTCCATTTCAAAATAAGAAATATACATCATCGATAGTACATTTTCAAGTTCTCGGCATTCTATGTTCATGAGATTTGGGTTCCATTGAGTTTGATGATTCGATACGCTCCACGGTGCAGTGCTTCGACTACCTAGTAGGAGCCTTTCCAATTAGGGGATAGCTTGCCCTACTCGGTCAGTCGGGAAACATCCGCCCGTCATAGGATGAGGTCCCCTGGATGGAAGGACCTGGGTCTCATGTGAGTTATAATATCGAGCCATTCATTGCCAATACATAGCCATGCAAAGATGTGCCTTATCTCTAGTCTTATCTAGTAGGTCGAGGTTGAGAAGTTGGTATGCTGGGTTGCTTGACTTGTTGAATTGCTCCACCCCAATGTCGGATGGCTGACCTCCACAGGTATCACCTCCTCGGTGCCGAAGACTAGGTTAAAGGATATTTTATTGGTCAAAGCCCGAGGCATAGTATGGTATGCCCATAGAACATTGGGGAGCTCCTCCACCCACCTATCTTTGGCTTCATCCAGCCTAATTTGGAGGCCTTGGAAGATCATTCGATTTATCACCTTGGCTTCCCCATTAGTCTAAGGGTGACCTATAGATGTGAATTGATAACAAATGTGCAAGTCAGCATAGAACTCCTTGAATGCCTAGTTGTCAAATTGCCATCCGTTATCTATGATAATGATATAAGGGAGCCCGAAGTGGTAGATGATAGATTTCTAGAAAAAGGATTTCACTTTATTTTCAGTTATCTATGCCAGAGGCTCCACCTCCACCCACTTTGAAGTAGTTGATGGCGATGAGTAGGTATCTTCGCTAGTCGGATGCTGGCTAAAATGGCCCCAGTATGTCCATCCCCCACTAGGCAAATGGCCAGGGGGAAGAGAGCGAGGTAGCCGGCTATCACTAGATGTGGGCATGTCGCTCATAGTGGTTGCACTTCCCCATGAACTTGGCCATATCCTTTTGCACAGTATCCCAATAATACCCCTACCAGAGGGCTTTATAGGCCAGGATCCTGCCCCATATATGATTTTCATAGATGCCTTCATGGACCTCCTAGAGGATATAGGTGGCCTTCAAAGACCTCAAATACTTCAATAAAGGGTAGGAGTAGGACCTCCTGTAGAGCTGCTCATCCACAAGCATGAATCAAGCTGCTTTCCACTTTAGGAGACTGGCCTCCAAGAGATTATCGGGTAGGGTCCCCTCAGTGATGTATTGATGTAGGGGTCCATCTAGCTCGGTTCATGAGTGACCTACTAGACCTCATCGATCGCTGCAATATTGGGGGCCCCCAAGTACTCGATGAATGCCCACCCTAATAAAGAGTCAGCAAGGTCATGAGCTTGGAGAGGGTGATGGTATGGGTAATTCCTTCTTGAGAAATGGGAAGATTATGAAATTTCAAAAAGTAGCTATGTAGCTCGTACCTTGTCCAGATATTTTGCCATCATGGGATCCCAGGCTTCGAACTCACCAGTGACTTGGCCTACCATGAGTTGTGAATCAGTGAAGACCCTTAGGCTTTCCACCCCTAGTTCATAGGATAATCTCTGCCCTGCTAGGTGTGCCTCGTACTCAGATTGGTTATTCATCGCTTTGAAAAAGAAATGCGGCGCATACTCAATGACCACTCTATCCGAGTTAGTGAGGATAAGTCTGGCTCTACTTTTCATTGATTTGGATGCACCATCCAGTTGAAGGAGCCAAGTGGCCTCCTCATGGGATGGTCGTTGCACTAGCTCAATTGGGACCTCCTATGGGTCACCATCCATCCACGTGCATTCCACCAGGAAGTAGGCCAGGACTTGGACCTTCTAGGATGGCGGGTGATATGAGACGTCAAACTCACTAAGCTTTATCACCCACTTTGCCAAGCATCCTAAAGTGTCCTGTCGACTCAATATGGCTCTTAGAGGTTGGTTAATAAGGACCATGATCGGGTGGGCTTGAAAGTATGGCCTGAGATGCTGGATAGATATAGCATGAAAATATTTTTTTTGAATCAAGTGTACCTAGTTTTCATATCATGTAGCACCTTGCTGATGTAATAAATAGGCTTCTAGGTGCCATCTTTGTGAATGCAGGTGAGCATCAAGTTGACAGTCTCTATGGATATGGTTAAGTACAAAAGAAGCTCTTCCCTTACCTCTAGCCTAGAGAGAAAGGGGGGTGAAGCGAGGAACTTCTTCATCTCTTCAAAGGCCCCCTTGCATTCCTCCATCTAAGTGAAGTCATGGATCTTGTGCAGCACCTTAAAGAATGGAAAGCAGCCCTCATCGAAGCAAAAAAATGAAATGGTTGAGGGTGGTGATGTGACCGGTTAAGCATTAGACCTCCTTCTTCGAAGTCGGGTGCTTTATATCTATAAGCACCTGTATCTTCTTCAAATTCACCTCAATCCTATGCTAGGTGACTATAAAATCAAGGAACTCTCTCTCCATGACACTGAATGCACATTTAGCTGTGTTTAACTTCATTCAATAGATGTGGAGATTATGAAGGTCTCCATCAGGTTGGTGACATGGTCAGCTTCTCGTTCACTTGTAATAAGTATGTCATCAACGTAAACCTGCATGTTATAGTCTATCTGATCTATGAAAACCTTGCTGACCAGGTGCTGGTAGCTCACACTTGCATTTTTCTGGCCGAAGGGCATCACCTTGTAGCAATATGTATCCCTATTTATCATGAACGTAGTGTGCTCTTCATCCTCTAGGTCCATGTAAATCTGGTTGTAACCAAGAAGCTAAGTAGCCTATGCCCAAACGTTACATCCACAAGCTGATCGATCTTGGATAGCGACAAGCATCCTTTGGACATGCCTGATTAAGGTAGGTGTAATCGATGTAGATTCTCCACTTCCTACTGGCTTTCTTGACCATAATCACAATCATGAGCTAGTAGGGATAGTGTACCTCATGGATGAAGCCTGTAATAAGAAGCTTTTTGACTTCTTTATCTATCGCCTTCTATCTCTCTGGCATGAAGTTCCTTCTCTTTTGATGGACTAGTCGGTATTTGGAGTCGATGTTCAACTTGTGTGTGATCACCTTGGGAGGATTCCTCGGCATGTCTGAAGTGGCCAAAGCAAAAATGTCCACATTGGCCTACAGGAAGTCAAGCAACCAGGCTCTTTTTTCTTTTACTAGAAGTGCCCCAACTTGTACCGCCTTCGTGGGGTCTCGTTCGAGAGGGAATGATAATAGCTGCTCAACAGGTCCCCCTTTCACCTCTGGCCCCCTTTAGTTCAACTGTTCCACCATAGGTCCCTCCTTAGCTCTTTGGATCTTTGAGATGGTTTGGAAACAATGCTGGGCTACCTGCCAGTCTCTCTGTATTTCTTTGATTTCGTACAGGGTCAAGAACTGAATGAAAAGACACTTGGTAGAGATAACCGTGTCAAGCTAGTTTAGCTTGGGCCATCCTAAGATCACGTTGCAAGCCAAAGGAAGTTGGATGATGGTGAAGGTCATTAGAATGGTGCACTGTCGGAATGGTGTTCTAGTCATAATTGATAGGGTGATCTATCCTTTGACCATAATTGAGTCCCCGGTGAAGCTGACTAAAGGGGCAAAAATCAGTTTAGTAAGCTAGATGACATATTCATCCTAACAAAGGCATCATAACAAAGAATATCTATGAAGCTTTCATTATCAACTATAATCTTCTTTACATAGTGTTTCATTATCGTTATGTCTATGATGATAGCATCATTATTTGAGTCCTCTACCCTAAATAGGTCTCCATCCATGAAAGGGATTACAACATCAATCCCCTTCTCCCCTTAGCCCTCTTTGGACCTCGTGCTGCCCCCCAAGCTATCATTCCAACCAACTTCTCTATGGGCTAGTTATCGATGTCGACATGGCAAGCCTCAATGCCTTGGGTCCTGTTTGAAGCTCCTTCCCCAACGAACCTCCCGAGGTAGCTGCATCGAATCAGTTCTTTGATCTCCTTCTTCAAGTGGCGGCACTCCTTGATATTGTGGACATGGTCTTAATGGAATTCATAGTACTTAGTCTTGTACCTGACAGTCTCAATGGGGGAGGGTAGCATAAGTAGCGTTCACCTCGATCTCCATCAGGATCTCAGCTCTTGGGGTGAGGAGAGGGGTGTACTTCTTGACCCTGACAGGGACATCCTTCGACTTGGGGCCTTCTTAATGGATTGAGATGGCCTTCTACTCCCGAGGCTCACTTAACCCCCCTAGCCTGCTTCTTCCTAGACCTCCCGTCAAGCTCCTTCTAGGTGTGGTTCACATTCTCTATGTGAATGTACTTTTGAGCATAGATGAGGAGCTCCAAATAGATTTTTGGAGGTTTTTTATTGAGAGAGCAAGAGAACCGAGAGGTCCTGAGCCTCCTTTTCAAAGCTAGTATGACGATGGGCTTGTCTAGGTTGTATATTTCCAGGATGGCCACCTGAAAAGTGTCATATAGTCTATAAAGGACTCCTGGTCCTGCTGACATATCAAGAAGAGGCTATCAGTCCCTTGCGACACCTTCCAGCCAGCATCAAAGTATGCCACAAACCTCTTCTCCAGTTGCTCAAAGGAGTTGATGCTCCTAGGCTTGAGACAAGAGTACCAAGCCCGAGCCACCTTGCAAAGCATGGCTGGAAAGGCAGTGTAGAGAAGGGCAT
Organism: Areca catechu; assembly: GCA_021397845.1. Taxonomy (NCBI): domain Eukaryota; kingdom Viridiplantae; phylum Streptophyta; class Magnoliopsida; order Arecales; family Arecaceae; genus Areca; species Areca catechu. The sequence continues at coordinate 96,225,270 of CM038052.1, read as the reverse complement.
CAATTATCCCTTGAACTCTCATAAGGGTCTTGTAGCTTTTGAGATGATCAAGGGGGTCCATGGTCCCATCGTAGGGATCCAGAGGCATGCAAAACTGACTAGGGACTGGCTCCTCTTGGACTTGGCGAGAGAAAGGAGGGTGGGCATCGTAGCCCACCGGCTCATGGGGGCCCCATGGATGTTGGCTAACTGGTGGGCTAAGTCAGCCAGCCTGCGCTCATGCTCTTCCAAGCTCTCCTTAGCTTGCCACCAGATGGCCTCATTGGTTGACCCCTCCTTGGAAGCTGCAGGAGGGGATGCAGATAAAGATCGAGGGACCTCACGCTTTAACCCCCTCCTACACTGGTGCTGATGGTACGAGGGGCCATCATAATCCAAGATGGGAGGGCAAGCTTCCTGATCGACTAAATGGCCTTGTGGTCCTCCCCGGGATGAACGATAGCTCCCATAAGGGCGATGCGGTGAGCACAGGAATGATGTTGCCTGCACATGGATGGCCCTCCATAAAAGGATCGGAGATTGGCATGAGCGACGGTGACAAGGATCGCGAGGGGTCCCTAGCTGCTACTGTGTCGCCATGGAATGATGTTGATGCTATAATCGCTAGACTATTGTAGCCAACGTTTGAACCTGCTCACCAATGCAGCAATCTGCTCTCTCTAGCCCACCAACGATGGGACTGGGAGCTCCACCTCCTGATTGTGCCAATTGCCACGGTGGAATGGGTTCTCGATGCGGCTGGCGGTGGCTTCGTGTGATGCGTTACAACCATAGCATTATTGCAACGAGGCATACCCCCTACTTGGTGTGCCAATCTATTATTGCCTAGATCGCTTGCATTTACAGCATCGGTGGATCTGGAGGTCTCGTCTGGTGCTCCGGGAAAGATTGGCTCTTGTGCCTCTCCCGCGTTGCCTTTGGATGGACAAGCCTGCAAGGAAATCCTGGACTGAGGATACTGATGGGGACATTCCAACGTTCAAGTTAGTGCAACGATCAAGGGCAACAACCTATGCCATGGCGGTCTGGGCTACCGCGAAGTGTAGAATGAGAAATTCTTTATGAACAAGTGGGGGGTAGCTTGCATACCTTGGCCAGAGATCCCTCTTACCTATATAGAGGATCATGCTATGAGACAGAGTCTGAGAGCTAAGAAGAGCACTCCCTTGCGGAGTGTACCTTTCTGACAACTGTAACATATTTGGCAGAGGTGGCAACTCCATGCCCTCCAAATCATTGTTGTGAGGATTTCCTTGTAGTGGTGTTGGGATCTAGTGGCCTGTACACCTTCCGTTGGGGATTGCAGACTTTGTCGAATTGTTGTCCGCCATAACTTGTAGGGAGGTTTGCCCAGGCCCGTGGCCCTGCTTAATATAGAGCTCTACTCGGCTCGGAGCTCTACTCGGCCAGAGGCTCAACTCGGCTAAAAGCTCTAGCCGGCCTGAGGCTTAACTCGGCCAGGAGCTCTAGCTAGCCCGGAACTCCACTCAGCCAGGAGCTCTAGTCGTCCTGAAGCTCTACTTGGTCTAGGGTTCAACTCGGCCAGGAGCTCTACTCAGCTTGGGGCCCGTTGATGCCATGCTGGCATTTAGCCATATCAAGTGCTTATGGTGAGACTGGTATATTTCGATTCATCATGGGCCAAGAACAAAGAATTGATCCTATAAACAAATTAATCTTCACTTGTTATTGATAGATTTTACTACTTGTGTTAGAGAAAGTATAACAACATTTTTTTCATGATATAATGTTAATTGATGAAATTGAAAGTAATATGCTGTGAGTCGATGCATGTTGTTTCAGATCACCATGTGCAAATATCCTCATCTAGATGACTGCATACAAAAGCAAATCATATAAAATCTTATTGCATTCTCATTTGCAGCCAATTACACTAATTCGTTTCAGTTTTAAAGGCAATAAATTTTCACTTTAAACTGAATTCAAGATAAGGGCTTGATTTTAAATAAGCAAATAAAGTCCATAAATTAATTATAAGCAACTATGCCACTTTCACGTTCTAATTTATTCTTATAGAGGCATTCTAACACTTGAACGAGTTACAACCAAGCAAAGGGTTCAGCTTAAAAAAAGCCTATAATAGTTTTTTATAGTTACAAGTAACTATAAAAAACTATAAACTGGACTATTAACCACTAAACACTACATTTTATTTAAAATAGGCTTTCTGTCACATATACTGGTTATGACTACTATGGACTTGAAGATGAATGTAATACCAATCGTCTCAATGTTCTAGTACAACTGTACAAGGGTACTCTTCTAAACTATCACCAGTATTGTGTGTTTCTGGAAGAGCCAGGCATGTTGGTTCGATCAATATAACTTGCATTTGAATAAAAGCAATTTTAGTTACGTGTCTCATAGTTTCACCCTTAAAATTGAAAGCGCATATTACATGGGCTTCTCATTAATAGAGTGGAAGATGGCTCTACCCACTTTCAACATGCGCAAAATTGTAGCCAAAATATGTTTGTCATCCAAGAGCACTAGTACCTCGTTTACAACCCTTCTTGATTAAAGACGCAATGAATCTATTCAGTGCAAAAGTAATTTCATCAGTTGCATTAGATGTTGTTGGTGTTAGAGGTTTGGAGGAAAAATCCAAAATTCCCTCCAAGCTATTCTTTTAGTAACATGGGAAAAGGAGAACATCCCAAAGATGTTTATATATGATCCCTCTTCTATTTGACCTTGTATCGTCTTGGGCCACTCACATGTGTGCGTGCGGCCCGGCCCGGTTCGTGCGCGGTCCGGTTCGCACGGTGTGGTGTATTATTTTTGCCCGTTTTTCTTTTCTTTTTTTTTCCGTTTTTTATACCGGACTGCATCGCGTCTTCTCCGAACGTCGCGACTTCTGAACAGTGGTCGTCTCTGAGCGTTGCGTCCTCCGCTGTACCGCATCGCGTCCTCTGCTGTACCGCGTCGCGTCTTCACCGAGCGGTGTCTCTTCTTCACGGCACTTCTCCATCTATAAAAGGATGGAGTCAGATCACAGATGGGTAATTAACGTACTTCTCTCTTCCGATCTCTCTCTGTTTTCCAGATCTAGAACTCTCTCTTGCGTTCTAGGTTTTCTTTTCCAGTTTTAATTTTGTTTTACTGCTGGGCGAAGCCATTATCATTCCCTTCACAGTCGTGCCTGCAGAAGGGTTACCTGGTTGTATCTTGGGGCAGAGTTCTCGGATTGAATCCTGCACAAGGGCCGAGAATCGCCTTAGGACAGTGCCTCTGCACGCCTCCGGTCAGAATTCCTAAAACTCTATAGTTATATTATATTACTGTTTTACATAGCACCGTTTAGTGCCTTATGATAGAACATATACTCTATATTTATTGTTTCTAGTTTTTTATTTCATAACGATTATTTCTAACAATCTAAAGCGATTCTTGTATAAAATAAAATAGAAACAAAAATTGTTTAAATAGATATATATGTTCTTAATCATCATTATTATTGTGCTGTTAAAATTCTAAAACGAACCTATCATTTCATCTTAATCATCTTTATTATTGTGCTGAAATTGGCTGTTAAAATTCTAAAACGAATATATTATTATTGTGCAGCTCTAGTTCTTAATCATCTTGGTATGGGTTCTGTGGATTCTTCTAGCCTTAAACCTGATAGATTTGATGGGAAGGGTTTTCTTAGATGGCAAGAACAAATGGAGGCCTGGTTAATTTCATTAGGTTTAATTTCTGCCCTAGGTAAAGTCCTCCCATTTGAAACCAATTCTCTAGGCTCTGATGCAACTTCTAAATCTCCTGAAGAAGTAGACTATCACTGCAGATTTAGAATATTGAGTTGTCTTTCAGACAACATGTATGCAACTTATAGAAAATGTCAAACTTCTAAAAAACTCTAGTGTGCTCTAAAAGATACCTATATCAGAGATCATGAGGGGGCTATGAGGTTTACCGTTTCTGACTTTCATAACTTTAGAATGGTAGATAACCAACCAATCAATGACTAGATCCATCATTTCCAAAACCTTGTTCAAGAAATTCTTAGAGGAGGGTCTATCCTTGATGAAACTTATCAAGTTTCAAGTTTGATAGATAAACTTCCTCCATCGTGGACTCAATTTGCCAAAAATCTTAAAAGAACTCAGACCTCCCTGACCTTTAGGTCTCTCCTTCAATCCATCAGGATCGAAGATCAATATAGACTTAGAGAGATTCAAGAAAATCAACTCAAGGCCAAAGTCAACCTTACCGAAGGTCAAAATCAAAATACTAAAGGTCAGAACTCTAAAGATTACAATCTTAATTATAAACCTAAGGGAAAAAATTTTAAAGGAAAAGGAAAACCTTTCCATCAAAATAATATCCATAGGCAGGATAACATAAAATCCAAGGATCAAGGTGATGGAAGATTCTGCTTTGTCTGTGGAAGGGACAATCATATTGCTCCTCAATGTTTCTACCGGAAGAAGCAGAAGGTTGTCCATAAGAAGAAGAATGATACTAAGAACCAGAATCAATTCAAATCTCAGGTCAATATGATTGAAGGAGAATCATCTTCGTTTAGGTCAGTCTCCTTCACCCCTTCGATAAATCTAACCTATTTTGATTCCGAATGGTGGTTAGATACTGGTGCTAATATCCATGTTTGCACTGATAAAATTTGGTTTTCATCCTATCAGGGATCAAGTGAAAGAAGTGTAACAATGGGTGATGGAACAGCTGTTCAAGTACTAGGATCAGGTCACATCAATCTAAAGTTTACCTTAGGAAAATCTTTGATTCTTCGTGATGTACAGCATGTTCCAGCAATTAGAAGAAACCTAATTAGTGGTTCTTTGCTTATCCAGACAGGACTTAAAGTAGTATTAGAATCAAATAAAGTTGTAATCTCCAGAGGAGATATGTTTATTGGCAAGAGCTTTGTATCTGAAGGATTATTCAAATTAAGTGTAATATCACCTATTAATATCAATAAAATCTCTGGTTCTTCTTCTAAATCTACTGTGTTGAACTTTGAGGCTTGTGAAATTTGGCATGGCAGATTGGGTCATGTCAATCGTCGATCAATCAAGAAAATGTCTGATCTTCTATTAATTCCTAAATTAAATATAGATCATAAATCTAAATGTGAAATCTGTGTACAATCAAAATAACCTAGAAAACCATTCAAGACTATAGAATTTAGATATTCCCAAATCTTAGAACTAATACATAGTGATGTTTGTGATTCTAATAGAACCCTAACACGTGGAGGTAGTCGTTATTTTGTCACTTTCATAGATGACTTTTCTAAGTACTGTTACACTTATCTTCTAAAAACTAAGGATGAAGTTCTTAATAAATTTAAAATCTATAAAGCAGAAGCTGAGAATCAGTTAGAAAAAAGGATTAAAATCCTTAGATCAGATCGAGGAGGCAAGTACACTTCAAATGAAATAAACCTTTTCTGTGAAGAAAATGGAATAATTCATGAAGTCACTACTCCCTATTCATCTCAATCTAATGGTGTAGCAGAAAGAAAGAACAGAACATTACTAGATATGATAAATGCAATGATCATTAGTTCAGGTGTACCAGAAAATTTATGGGGAGAAGCTCTTCTTTCTGCTAATTACATCCTCAATAGAATACCTGCAAAAGATAAAGATAAAACTCCTTATGAAATTTGGAAGGGTCACAAACCTAGACTTAGTTACTTTAGAGTTTGGGGTTGCTTAGCTAAAGTTAGTATTCCTGAATCCAAAAGATTGAAAATAGGTCCTAAGACCGTAGATGCCGTATATATTGGTTATTCGTTGGATAATAATACCTATAGATTCCTTGTTATTAACTCAAAAATTTCATCAATATCAAATAATATAATAATTGAATCCAGAGATGCAACTTTCTTTGAAAATATTTTTCCTATGAAAAATAGAGTGTCTAATCCAACGAATAATATTCAATCTTCTGCATCCTCAATTGCAGATTTAACTCGTGAACCCGAATCTGAACCTGAACCTAGACGGAGTAAAAGAATTAGAACAGAAAAGAATTTTGGTGAAGGTTTTTTCACATATTTAATTGAAGATACTCCTTCTACTTATTTAGAAGCTTTGTCTTCTCCTGATGCACCTTTTTGGAAAGAGGCAATCAATAGTGAATTTGAATCCATTATCGAAAATAATACGTGGATTCTTACTAATCTGCCTCCTGGAAACAAACCTTTAGGATGTAAATGGATTTTCAAGAAGAAAATGAGAACTGATGAAACAATAGAAAAATATAAAGCTAGACTTGTTGTTCAGGAATTTGGTCAAAAGGGTGGTATAGATTTCTTTGACACATGTTCTCCTGTTGCTCATATCTCCACTATTAGAGTCATTCTAGCATTAGCTTCCATCTATAAACTTTATGTTCATCAAATGGATGTTAAGACTACATTTTTGCATGGTGATCTAGACGAAGAAATCTACATGCATCAACCTGAAGGATTTTCTGTGCTAGGACAAGAAAATAAAGTCTGCAGGCTTGTAAAATCTCTTTATAGATTGAAGCAAGCACCTAAGCAATGGCATGAAAAATTTGATCAAGTGATCTTATCCTACGGATTTCATATTAATGAATCCGATAATTGTCTTTATCAAAAACAAGTTAATGATCAATTCATCTTTCTATGTCTCTATGTTGATGACATTTTAATTCTTGCACCAGATTTGAATATGGTTAATGATATCAAGAATTTTCTGTCTCATCATTTCAATATGAAAGATTTAGGTAATGCTGACTTAATCCTTGGAATGAAAATCATTCGAACTGTCGAATCGATCAGTTTATCTCAATCTCATTATACTAAAAAATTTATAGATAAATTTGGATATTCTAATTATTCAACTGTTTCTACACCTTTTGATCCATCTACTCATCTTACAAAGAATACTGGAATACCTATAAATCAAGAAAAATATGCACAAATTATTGGATCTCTAATGTATTTATCCAACCGGACTAGGCCTGATATTGCTTTCACTATTTCTAGACTTAGTAGATATACATCTAACCCTAGTTCAATTCATTGGAATGCATTAGAAAGAGTGTTCAGATATCTTAAAGGTACTACTGAGTATTCTCTATGCTTTACAGGTTATCCAAATGTTCTTGAAGGTTATTGTGATGCAAATTGGATTTCTGACACTTTAGATGTCAAATCTACATCTGGTTATGTTTTTCTGTTAGGAGGTAGTGCCATATCGTGGCAATCAACTAAACAAACTATTTTAACTAGGAGCACCATGGAAGCCGAGCTTATTGCTCTTGACTCTGCTTGTACTGAAGCAGAATGGTTAAAAGAGCTTCTTACTGAGATCTCTATATCTTCTCCTATACCTCCAATTTCGATACATTGTGACTCTAGAGCTACTATAGAATTTTGCAAAAAGAAGTTTATAAATACTAAAGTAAGCAGACACATCAAATTAAGACAAAAATCTGTTAAAAGGAAAGAAAAACTTCAAATTGTTTCTATAAGTCATGTAGCTACAGATAATAATCTTGCTGACTGTCTTACAAAAGGCTTAAACAAGACTAAGGTCCTGATGTCATCGAGGGGGATGGGGCTTTGCCAATAAAGGATCTTCCAGCAGCGGGAACCCAACCTCTGTGATAGGAGATCCCTTGAAGGAGGTTCAATGTGGTAAAAACAAGCTGATTGGTTGATTAGGGAGCACATGTAGTTTATTTAGCAGGAGTCTCTGACTCTAGCCCATCCCTATGATGATTAGTGCTCCTATGTAGTGTTTAGGAAGAGTTATCTCTGAATAAGTCCCGAGAGGTATTCCTCGAGATGTGACACTACACACATCCTTGGAGAGACTCACCTATATGAGAATATCCGTATACGGTCGCGGCTAGAGACAGGCAATCTCTATAAATTCTCATGAAACAAATCAAGATGCTTGCACACGGCCATTAATATGCAAACCCGCGACATGAGCTTCTATACTGTGGGTATTATAGTAGAAATTTGATCTAATGGAACGTAGTTCAAGACCTGGTTCACTCCGCTCCCTTCAAATCAATACTATAAATGCTAAGTGAAGTGAACTTTAAAGGCACTTCATCAATTACATAGTATATATACCCAGCAGTAAATATTTTTCTATTATGTTCTACTTAATTATTTATAATAAGTGAATTTTGAGTTTTAAGGGGGATTGTTAGAGGTTTGGAGGGAAAACCCAAAATTCCCTCCAAGCTATTCTTTTAGTCCCACATGGGAAAAGGAGAACATCCCAAAGATGTTTATATATGATCCCTCTTCTGTTTGACCTTGTACCGTCTTGGGCCACTCACATGCGCGCGCGCGGCCCGGTCCGGCCCAGTTCGGTTCGCGCGCGGTCCGGTTCGCACGTGCGGCATGGTGTGTTATTTTTGCCCATTTTTCTTTTCTTTTTTTTCCATTTTTTATACCGGACTGCATCGCATCTCTGAATGTCGCGACTTCTGAACAGCGGTCGTCTCCGAGCGTCGCATCCTCCGCTGTACTGCGTCGCGTCTTCACCGAGTGGTGTCTCTTCTTCACGGTACTTCTCCATCTATAAAAGGATGGAGTTAGATCACAGATGGATAATTAACGTACTTTTCTCTTCTGATCTCTCTCTTTGTTTTCCAGATCTAGAACTCTCTCTTACGTTCTAGGTTTTCTTTTCCAGTTTTAATTTTGTTTTACTGCTGGGCGAAGCCATTATCATTCCCTTCACAGTCATGCCTGCAGAAGGGTTACCTGGTTGTATCTTGGGGCAGAGTTCTCGGATTGAATCCTGCACGAGGGCCGAGAATCGCCTTAGGACAGTGCCTCTACACGCCTCCGGTCAGAATTCCTAAAACTCTATAGTTATATTATATTACTGTTTTACATAGCACCGTTTAGTGCCTTAGGATAGAACATATACTCTATATTTATTGTTTCTAGTTTTTTATTTCAAAACGATTATTTCTAACAGTTGGGATATCCTGGTTCAGTTACGAACCAAGCTCCGGTTCAAATTATCGAAGTCCCGGTTCTCTGGACTACGGATTTCGGACTAAGTGAAGGCCAACCACAAGCAACTCAAGGCTTCACACCGAACTACAACATCCGAAGGCCAGTCCTTCGGGTAGCACCTTCGGCCCCGACTGAAGTCTGAACTACTTATCGACTTCCGAAGACACAAACTTCGGTCCCCGTCTTAGACATGATCTCCGGCCTCGGGGAAATACCAAGCCTTCGGCCCACACAAGGGAAAATCCGAAGCTTGAACCATAATATGTTTCAAAAAGGAAACTGTAACCAACGATTACAATCGACACTCATCATGCCATGATCATGGCGCGCAATTCCTGTAGCCACACCTCCGATCTGGCCGGAACCGCTCATTGACAATCCACGATCGCCAATCATGGAAAAGATTGGCTCCCCATGATCTTCGGGAAAAGAGCGGGCCACAGACCGGAGGCCATCTTTTAAATATGGATAAGAAGGATGGCTCGAGGGGTACGCACGAATAATCTCGCACACATACACTTTCAATCTCCAAGAACTCTTTTTCTCTTCCACTCTCGACATCTTCCCCATTCTGTGGCTGGAATCCACCACTGACGTAGGCATCGGAGTGTCCTCCGCCGGAACAACTCCGGCAAGGGACCTGTTTTGCAGGTGAACCAGGGAACGGTCCTGCGATGCAGCGGCTCCGATCGGCCAATCCAGGGACTCCACGCCAATAGATTGGCGCGCCAGGAAGGGGGGCGTATTACTAACATTTGTTAAGCTCCCTCCCGGACAAGGAGAAGAAACAAAGAATTTTTTGATGGCAAGAGGAAAAGCTCAAAATGCTTCTATAAGCCGGAGTCGTGCTCCGTCTCAGGGGGGCACCCCCGGAGGAGAACAATGTTCCACCTCCCACGGTTGTTGTGGGAGCATAGCAATTCGAAGCTCTTATGAACCAGGTTGCCAACCTGATGCCATGGTTCAAGAGTTTCAAAACAGAACCTTTCTGGTGGCAAACCCACCGGCTGCTTCTAGACATAGCTCTCGATCCCGAAGAAGGAGAGCACCACAGGAGGATTTGGCGCATCCCTCCCCCCATTCTCGGCCCTCTCCCTAAGACTGAACTTCAAGACTGCCTAGGTCTGCCGATTCCCCACAAAAAGGGAAAAGACCTAGGCAAACTTCCTCCTCTTCCTCCGAAGACTCCACTCTAGTGGAGAGAGCGCCCAAGTAGACTCCCGATTATGACGGGAGGTTCAGAGCCATCGAATCAGAGGTGGCAAGGGTGTGATAATAGAGAATGCAGGATCAGAGAGATCCCGATGACTTGATTGTGGGTGATCTACGCCCACCCTACACTGACCGCATCATGGTGAGGACTTCCTCGGCATTTCAGGGTTCCCTAGATGGAATCCTACGACGGCACCTCCGACCCCCTCAACCATTTAGGCAGCTTCAAAGCCCATATGATGATTCAAGGAGCTTCGGATGCAATGAACTATTTGGCATTCCCGGCTACCTTGAAGAAGTCCGCTCGGATGTGGTACTCGAGCCTGTACCCAGGTACCATTGATTCCTTTTCCGAGTTAGAAAAATTGTTTGTCTTGCATTTCAGGACCTGCCGCAAGACTCCTCAGAATACGGACACACTCTTCCTCCTTCACTAGAGTGAAGGAGAGAGCCTGAGAGATTACATCTCCAGGTTCAATGTAGCCACGCTTGAGATCCCCAATCTCAACGAACACGTGGCCATGTCAGCACTGAAGAAGGGGCTTCGAACTTCCAGGCTTACTTTTTTCCTGGACAAGAAGTTTCCTAAAAGCTATGCTGAGCTCCTATCAAGGGCTCAGAAATACGCCGATGCCGAAGAGTAGGCTACGAATCGACAGTTGATTGAAGGGAAACCCCCTTCAAAGAAGATGAATAACAGGGGGCAAGGCCCCCAAACTTCCAACAACAACGATGGCAGATATGCAGACCGCCGAAGAAGCCCTCCCAAGCCCAGAGCATTGGGAGAAAGATTCAACTCCTACACCCCCCTCAACCTCCCTCGAGAGAAGATCCTCATGGAGATAGAAAAAGAAAACTATCTCCAACGGCCCCGTCCCATGAAGGCCTCCTCTTCTGCAAGGAACAGGAACAAATTCTGCCGATTCCATTGGGACCACAGCCACAACACAGAAGAATGCATCTAGCTGAGAGATGCGATCGAGGATCTCATCAAGAGAGGATACTTGGGATGGTACATCAGTCGCTAGGGACCCCGGTCGGAAGCAACTGTTCCCCAACCACCTCCCGAAGAGGCCGAATTGCCAAATCAAAGGCCCACCAACAGAGGTGTAGGGATGATACACCGGCCCACCAACTGGAGAAGGGATGAAGATGAAGCTTCAAAGTGACTGAAAGATAACAACTCCATCCTCTTCTCCGACGATGACCTTGCGGGAGTTCGGCTCCCGCACGACGACCCTCTTGTAATTTCGGCCGTAGTGGCCAATTATGATGTACATAGAGTTCTTATTGATAAAAGAAGTTTCTCCTAGTGGCCATCGACTATTTCATGAAGTGGGTGGAAGCCGAACCATTGGCCCAGATCACAGAGGGAAAGGTGGACAATGGGAGACAATTCGATAATCCGAAGTTCAAGGACTTCTATGCTCGGTACCATATCCAGCATCGGCTAACATCCGTTGCTCATCCATAATCCAACAGAGAAGCCGAAGTCACCAACCGGACCATCCTCCATGGTTTGAAGACAAGGTTGAACACCGTCAAAGGGTTTTGGGCCGAAAAACTGACCTCTATTCTTTGGGCATACCGAACTACCCCAAGAACAGCCACCGGTGAATCTCCGTTCAACCTAGCCTACGGTACTGAAGCCGTGCTACCTATCGAAGTCTCTGTACAGTCCCTGAGAATTGACAACTATGAAGAGCCTGAGAATTTCGATCGTAGAAGGATTGATCTGGATTTGCTATCAAGCACCAAGCTACAGGCCCAGATAAGAATGGTGGCATACTGTAAAAGGTCGCCAAGTACTACAACGCGAGGGTGAAGGAGCAAACTTTCCACACGGGGGACACGGTATTGCGAAGAGCAGAAATGTCCAGGCCAACAGAATAGGATAAACTCTCCCCCAACTGGGAAGGCCCATATCAAGTCGAAGAAGTCATTCGACCAGGGACATATCGACTCAAGACCCTGGAGGGGAAGACCCTATCCCGGCCATGGAATGAACAAAACCTTCGCAAATACTATCAATGAAAAAGTTCCAAAAAACTCCTATGCAAAGCTCCTCAGCCCTACTCAACTCAGAATGGCTAGTTGCATCGACTGGACGACAACAGCCCGAATGACCCGATCTGAAAAATCAATCAATTGCGCAAAGGAGAGTCTGATCCACTCACCTTATCGGTATGCCTGATGAGCGCAATGGATGGTCTAACCAGGCCACCAAAAAGATCAAAGGCACAGGGATGATTTTCGTAACCTACCCTACGGTGAATTTGAACACGCGCCAAGGCGGGCCTGAACAGCCTACCTTAATCACGACAGAAAGTGCACAGGGATGGTGTAAACACCCTACCCTACAGAAAATCCGAACACATGCCTAAAAGGACCACTGTTGTCCTCTCTGCTGGTCGGCAAAGGCTCTAGGGCATCCCACTTTCGAAAGTCCGACTTCGATCGGCAAAGGCTCTAGGGCAGCCCGCTTCTGAAAGTTCGACTCTGGTCGGCAAAGTCTCTAGGGCAGCCCACTTTCGAAAGTTCGACTCTGGTCAGCAAAGGCTCTAGGGCAGCCCACTTCCGAAAGTCTGACTCTGGTCGGCAAAGGCTCTAGGGCAGCCCACTTGCGACTGACCGCCAGGATAAGATATATCCTTCATCCAATGAGATAAGAAGAGATAGCCTCAGGGCCACCTACTTTTTTCCAATCCGGGAATGGCACCTGTACACCATCTGATTCTCAGATTGTGATGGACAACCCAATAGAGGTCACGTAATCATTCACTGCGCCGTCTCTCAGGAGCAAAATGACAAGGCCATAATACTCTCACTTCTCGAGGCAAATCTTCGCTTCGACAACTGAGAATAGGGGGCAACTGTTGGGATATCCTGGTTCAGCTACGAACCAAGCTCTGGTTCGAATTATCGAAACCCTGGTTCTCCAGACTACGGACTTCGGACTAAGCGAAGGCCAACCACAAGCAACTCAAGGCTTCACACCGAACTACAACATCCGAAAGCCAATCCTTTGGGTAGCACCTTCGGCCCTAGCCGAAGTCTGAACTACTCATCGACTTCCGAAGATACGAACTTCAGTCTCCGTCGTAGACATGATCTCCGGCCTCGGATAAATACCAAGCCTTCGGCCCACGCAAGGGAAAACCTGAAGCTCGAACCATAATCTGTTCCAAAAAAAAAATTGTAACCAACAGTTACAATCGACACTCATCATGCCATGATCATGGCACGGAATTCCTGCAGCCACGCCTCCGATCTGATCGGAACCGCTCATTGACAACCCACGATCGCCAATCATGGGAGAGATTGGCTCCCCATGATCTCCGGGAAAAGAGCAGGCCACAGACCGGAGGCCATCTTTTAAATATGGATAAGAAGGATGGCTCAAGGGGTACGTGCGAATAATCTCTCACACATACACTTTCAATCTCCAAGAACTCTTTTTCTCTTCCACTCTCGATATCTTCCCCATTCTGTGGCTGGAATCCGCCACTGACTTAGGCATCAGAGTGTCCTCCGCCGGAACAACTCTAGCAAGGGACCTGTTTTGCAGGTAAACCAGGGAGCGGTCCTGCGACGCAGCGGCTCCGACCGACCGATCCAGAGACTCCACGCCAACAGATGTGATTTTGTTGAATGCTATATAGAGTTACTATAGTCCTCAAATGCCTTCACAAAGCCAAAGAATTAGTTAAACCATATGAACTTCCCCGTTCTCTCATTTGAATATCCCCTCTAGTTTTCACAAGCCCTCTTCCTTGCTCATTATTCCTACTCTGCACAACCACTTTCAATTTGCAGTGGAACCTATAACAACACATCCATCTCCCCACTCCTTAACCTGCTGTGCATTCTAGTCATGCAAAAGTCTATTCTAACACTCCCCATCCTCCATTAGAAAGCACTACAAAAATATATGCTTAAGCTGCAGCTGGGATATTCTTGAAGAAAAGAAAGAAGTGAGAAAGGCAGCTTGAGTGATCCTTCCCCTTATGGAAGTCACTTTCCATGCCTAGAGACATCTGTAATCTATCAGCATATCTATGAGAGAATCTCAGTCATGTCTCTTGGTCTATGTTACTGGTGTCCTTCGATTTAAACTGAAGTACATGCTCCCAACAGTTAACATTTTATAACAATTTGAAAAAAATTTGTGAGAAGAAATTCTTATGTATTAGAAGGGCCCAATGCTTAGAGATTCACCTTCACTCAACACATGAACTAGAGTCCATGTAACATAGCTCTTGATTTTTCTAAACACCAAAGGGAAGTACACCAGATACTTGGAATTCGTTTTTATCTTTCAACTTACAACCCATCAACTAGGTCACCACAAAGAGATGTCTGTCATTCATCCATTTCCTAGTAGACAAAGTTTAGCATTAAGTTAATCCATCTCTTTGATATTCTTAAATACAATTGAATGTTCTGGAGATGGCAAACACTTTTCTTGTTATCTAGAAAAACCTAGGAATGAACTTGTGACATTTTAACAAAAATAAAAATCCCTATAGAAGCACAAAAATAAAAAACTCTATGAACTTGCTCGTTTGGATTTCTTTGTTGTTAATCTAGGGATGAACTGAATCTGATAAATGGTGGAACAAGCAGCGACTACTATTTGTTCATGGTATTATGGCTTATGGTGGGTGATATGAGCTTTATAGAGTAGTTGCAGTGATGTTCTGAAAATCATGGAATAGGAGTGCATTGAATGATCATAGCAATTCACTATCAACCTACACTTGCTCTCACCAAACTTCTGACATTAACAGTGTTAATACAGTTTCAAGTGTTAGGAAAAAGAACCAAGAACATGAAAATGATCGGCACTTTATAAACTTAGAACAAGATATCCCAACATATACCTAGCAAATGCCTGCACGTCTGTCGACTATACTGATTTAATAAATTAATTGTAAAAACAAGCAAGCAATTCAGTACCTGCAATAGCAAAGAAAATGCACAGATTATTATCAGTGTATGTGACATAATCCAAGCTAGATGCTCTCTTCTTTTTCTTTTTTTTTTTATTGGCATAAAAAGATAGTTAATTTATCATGGTCTAAAATATGAAGGAAAATTGAGGAAATAAACATATCCCATCTCCCATCAAACAAACATGGTCAATTCTTAACTTACAAAATTTCAGCACCTCACAGAATCTAGGATCACAACACAAAGTTGCAAATAGCATTATGACTATATATCAATGTATATTTCACGTCAAGAACCATAAGCCTCTCTCCTCACACTCCTTCAAACAACAGTCTGAATAAAATTCAGCAAAAATCCAAGAGTAAATTCATCTAAAGGCTCTAGGTGCATGGACCTATTCCAAAGATCAGGATCCAGATTGATATATGAATCTTAAGCACGGGAAGAAGGCTGAGTCATTTTGTTCCGATCAAATTTGCTCCTAGATTTAACACGAGATGATCCAAACGTCATCACATAGAGGAATTTTAAGAAGGCCCTATTTTCTTGCACCCAAGTTTCTTGGGCTCGCTAATGCTAATTTAACAACTTAATACTCAACCTCTAACATTTGGTGGTAATTCTAAGTTATACTAATTTCATCATGGAACATGGCAGGGAGAATTTTTTGTATGAAAACTGTAACATTAAACAAACTTCTCATAGTATTACTACTTGTTGCAGCGACTTCTCCTGGGCCGGGTTCGGTAGGCTGTGCTGGAGTTCTCCTCACCCGGTAGACCTGCAACAAAGTTCTCAAGGCACCGGTGGTATTCCGGCTGGGGACCCTCTGATGCCTAAGTTAGTAGAAGCTTGAAGGCAACAGAATGGAGAAATCAAAGGGATAGCATAAGGAGAGGGAAGAGAGTCCTTAGCTCAAAACGGGGTCCCCTGGGCACCTTATATAGGCGTGGAACGGTCCAAAATTTATTAGAGAGGAGTCCAAAAAAGACCAATCTATCCCTAGAGAAATCTGGGGAGTGACCACGTGGTGTCCAAATAGGGCAGCATCGTGGGAGTAGTGGAGCAGTACCGCTGATGTGGCAGGAGTCCGTTGTAACAAAAAGGGATTTCTAGAACCCTCTGGGTCCTGAAGCATGTACGTCGGATGCCGAGCGGGAAGGGAAGTCCGATGGGTCAGACCTCCGAAGGAGAGCAGTGGGCCAGACCTCAACGGGAGCGGGCCGTCGGACCTCTACTCCGGTGGGTCGGACCTCCGAAGGAGAGCAGTAGGCCGGACCTTAGCAAGAGCGGGCCGTCGGACCGCTACTCCGGTGGGTCGGATCTCCGATGGGAAGCAGTGGGCCGGACCTCAGCAGGAGCGGGCCGGTTCAATCTGACGGTGAGCCGTTAGGGTATAACAGTTGTCCCCATTGCCCTTGGCCTTCGGGCGAGCCTGAAGGCTCGAAGGACGAGAGCATTACTTGATAATTAATGCACCATTCCTTAAAATAATGGCAAATCTGATTCGGCGTGCTATGACCGGCCGTCTTCTGCCCCGATTTTTGCTCTTGGACAGGTTTCAGCGTTAGATTGGCGACGGCAGGAGAGGCAGTTATTACTAGTACGGTGCATGATGAGGGGTGCCAGTCCGGAAATGCATGCCCGTGGAGTCCCCAATGCGACGTGGGCCACGTTGCCTCATTTGAGCGATTGGAGTGGTGTTTGAAGCGATCCATCTACCGTTACTTTGGCGATCACGCGGATCGTGACCGGATACCATCCGGCGCGTCCCATTGAATTCTCGTTAAACCTGAGAGACGTGCCATCTGCTGTCGAGTCACGACACGTGGGGGGAGCGTTGGGAAACTGCTTCCCGGTGCCTATAAAAAAGAGGAACCAGGGTTCAGAGGGATCTTTCCACCATACCCGGGCTTGAAGAGAGGGCTTCCTCCTCCCGCTGCTCTAGCTCCTTTAGGAAGTCGAAAGTTCAGGTTAGTCCCGTATCCATCTTTCTCCTTTTCTGCAACTCCATTAGGATGGCCTCTGGGAGTCGGAGTTCGGCTCGTAGGAATAGGGAACCCGGTCTGTATAATATCCCTTCAACCATGACCCGGGAGAGGGTAGAGGGTCTTAGGGTTGTATATAGCATCTTCTCCACCTTATATTTGACCATCCCTAAACACGAGGGTAGGGTGAACAGCCCTCTAAATTTAGGAGCCCTTCCTGTGTATGAGGACCACCTGAAAGCCGGCCTCTGATTTCTGATCCACAATTTTTTCATCCAGATTTTTAACCTGTTTAGGGTTACACCTTCCCAACTGACCCCGAACAGCATTCGGGTGCTCTGCGATTTTGTGGTCCTTTATCGGGAGGCCGATGTTGAGCTGAGGCCGACCTTGTTCTCAAATTAATTTCTTTTAAAGCAGGACTTCTGGAGTTAGGAGTGGTGGATGTTTAGTCCCCGCCCTAACCGGAAGATTCTAGGGAGGCTTCCATCCGCTATTCATGGATGGAAGTCCCGATATTTCTTCGTAGATAGTCTAGAGCCGTAGGGCTTTGAGACGGTATGGAGGGAGCCGAGGCCGAACGCCCTGAATGGGAGGAAGGTGTCGAGGGCTGATGAGGCTGACTTCCACAAGCTGAACAACGAGGACCCGAAGTTTATCGGCTTCATGCTCCATGAAGAGAGACTCCATCAGGCTGGGCTCAGCCAGCAACGAATGCTGGGTAGGATGGAGGCCGTTGAGAGGGACCTACCCTTCCTTCCTTTGTCAGTTTTGTTGCTATGACTGATGTTGGTCTTGTTTGCTGACAGGTGGCAAAATGAAGCCGGATCAGGTGACTCTTTCAGCATGGTCGGCACAGAAGAGGGCCGTTCGCATTTCTGAGCCAGCCCTCGAGAGTCAAAGAGGCAGAGGGCAACAGAGTCGACGCTCGAGAGGCCGAAGAAGCGACGGACGGAGGAGCTGTCAGCCACGATAGTGTCGGTGGAGTCGAAAGATGACATGCCATTGGTAGATTGCCGAAGGGTGATGGCATCGGAACGGTCTTCTTCGGTTGGCGGTCAGCCACCTGGGTAGAGGAGCAACGTCCGGTGTCGACAGGAGTAAAGGTGACTCCATCCTCCCGCCCATTAGATCTGACGGAGGAGGCTTCTTTGACGGCCCGGGGGAACCAAGCTACTGAAGGGCCGACGGCCCCCCAGGGATGATCGAAGATGTCAACAATGACGAGGAGCACCGAAGGCAGTGCACCATCCACGATGCCGAAGGGGTCAGAGAATAGATCGAGAGGGCTATTACTGGTATCGACGACCAGTCAATGAACTAGGCCATCCGAAGTACTCTTCATCACCTGTTGGGGATAAGTTTCGAGCTTAAGCCTTTACCCCTTACTTTACTGTTATAATTTTCTAATTGTGTATCTGTCGGCAGCTTATCCAGGACTCGCTGCTGGTGGACGACGGCCTGGGCGAGTTGCTCTATCTAAAGGAGCACCTGACCAAAAGGGCCGAGGCGGCGAAGGTGGCAAGAGACACTGCCTGGGTGGTGCTGATAGCCTCCAGGGTGGAGGTGACCAGTCTTCGGGCCGCCGAGGTAGAAGTGTCCGACTTGCGGGCCGAGTTGGAGGCCCAAAGGAAGCAGATCAAGGACTCACTAGCCCGGGAGGCTGACCGGGAGGCGAAACTGAAGGACAAGAGGCGGAAGGTCAAAGCCCTAACCCGCCGGCTGGCAGAAGAGGAGGGATGCCTAGCCAAAGCTGAGGCATGCTCGAGGGGCCATTAGGTGGTGGCGGAGCGATACAAAGGTCTATTGAAGATGACCCAAGAATTGTTGAAGACGGCTTCCAAAGAGGCCGTTAAAGAATACAAAGTCTTCGAAGACTCTGTTGAAGAGATGAACATGGCCGGGACAATCGACTTCGGTTTCGAGTATGAGGAGTATCTGGAGAAGGTTGGCTTCGCCTTCCCAGACCTCAACCTCTCTTTCCTTCAGCCATCAAAGCCGGTGGACGAAGAGGGTGTGGAGGCGATGGATCCGACTGCCACTGTGGCCGAGGCCCCGATGGAGACCGTTGATGTGAGGATTGGACCAGACGCCCATATCGAAGCTGACGCGGGGAGAGCGGCTACTTCTATCAGAGCTTTTGAAGGCATCGAGGAAATCGAAGTCGGCGTCCCGCCTGTAACTTCCAAGGGTCAGACCTAGATGTTTGTAAAGGTCTGACCTTCTCTTTTGTAAAGAACCTTTTAATTTAATGGAAAATCTTCTTCTTTACAAATCTCTTCTGAAAAATTTTTCAAGTGTCCACTCGTCGGCTAGTTTGAGTGGACGGCCAGACCTCTAAAGTAGATGTCGAATAGTAGCTCAAGCCGGACCAAGCTACCTTAGGATTTTTATCCCAAGTGTCGATCCGTCGGCTCATCCGAAGTCAAAGGTGGTTGAGACTGCCGTCGGACTGTGGCTCCGGTCGAACTAGTTTGCTTAGTACTTTCTTCTCAAGTATTGGTCCGTCGACTTGTCCAAACTCAAAGAGAGTGCAGGTGGGTGAAAGACTGTAGCTCAGGCCGAACCAATTCACTTAGGACTTTTTTTTTCAAGTATTGGTTCGTCGGCTGGTCCAAACCCAAAGAGTGTCGTCGACGAGAATCGGACTTTTGAAAGTGGGCTGCCCTAGAGCCTTTGCCGGCTGGAGTTAGACTTTCGAAAATGGGTTGCCCTAGAGCCTTTGTCGACCGGAGTCGGACCTTCGGAGGTGGGCTACCCTAGAGCCTTTGTTGGCCAGAGCCGGACTTTCGGAAGTGGGCTACCCTAGAGCCTTTGCCGGTCGGAGTCGAACTTTCGAAAGTGGGCTGCCCTAGAGCCTTTGCTGACCGGAGTCGGACTTTCGGAAGTGGGCTACTCTAAAGCCTTTGCTGGCTGGAGCTGGACTTTCGGAAGTGGGCTACCCTAGAGGCTTTGCCGACCAGAGTCGGACATTCGAAAGTGGGCTACCCTAGAGCCTTTGTCGACCAGAGTCGGACTTTTGGAGGTGGGCTGCCCTAGAGCCTTTACCGGTCGGAGCCGGACTTTCAGAAGTGGGCTGCCCTAGAGCCTTTGCCGACCGGAGTCAGACTTCCGGAGGTGGGCTATCCTAGAGCCTTTGCCGGCCGGAGCCGGACTTTCAGAAGTGGGCTGCCCTAGAGCCTTTGCTGACCGGAATCAGACTTTCGAAGGTAGGCTACCCTAGAGCCTTTGCCAGCTAGAGCCAGACTTTCGGAAGTGGGTTGCCCTAGAGCCTTTGCCGGCTGGAGCCGGATTTTCGGAAGTGGGCCATAAAGAAGAGTTGTAGACATTATTGATAATACTTGCGAAGGTTGTCTACATTCCATGGGCGTGCTATCTGCCATCCGTCCAAATGCTCGAGTTGGTAGGTTCTGGCCCGGATCAGTTCAATGACTTGGTAAAGTCCTTCCCAATTTGGGAAAAGTTTTCCTTGCTCGGTCGGTCTCGAAATCTCCATCCTCTGCAAGACTAGATCTCTGACCCAGAAAACTCGTGGCTTGACACGTGAGTTATAATATTTTGCCATCTTCTGATGGTAGGTCACCATCTTCAAACTCGTTCGGAGTCTAGTTTCTTCAAGTAGGTTTAGGTCAGCCCTTCGCTGCTCAGAGTTAGTCGGTTCAGTACAGTGGTCAATCCGTAGGGATTGTAGAGAGACCTCCATGGGAATGATGGCTTCACTTCTGTAAGTAAGGTTGAATGGAGTCTCCCTGGTCACCGTTCGGGCGGTCGTTCGATAGGCCCATAATACTGAGTGGAGTTCCTCTGCCCAAAGCCCTTTGGCCTCATTAAGATGGTCTTCAGCCCGTGCAGGATCGTCTGATTGGTGACCTCAACTTCTCCATTGGACTGAGGGTGATTGACCGAAGTAAGCCAATGGGAGATATGATATTGCTAACAGAAATCCTGGAACTTAGAGTTGTCGAACTGTCTTCCATTGTTAGTAATGATTGTCTAAGGAATGCCGAACCGAAAGATAATGCTGTTCCGAATGAAGTTCTCCACCTTGGTCTTTATGATTTATGCTAGCGGTTCAGCCTCCACCCATTTAGTGAAGTACTCAATGACTACAAGTAGAAACTTCCGTTGCCCAGACACCGAGGGAAAGGGTTCCAAGATATCCATCCCCCATTGTGAGAACGGCCATGGTGCAGTAATCGGAGTCAGCTGGATGGCAAGTCTCCTTTGGATAATGGAGTATCTTTGACACACGTTGCACCTTCAGACAAAGTCCGACGCATCTTTCTGAATGGTAGGCCAATAGTACCCCTGTCGGATGATCTTGTAAGCCAAGGACCTTCCTCCAAGGTGGTCACCGCAGATAACTTCATGGACTTCTCTGAGTGCATAATCTACATCAATCGGCTCCAAACACTTCAGCAGTGACTATGAGAACGACCGCTTGAACAGGATGCTGTCAAGGATGACGTACTTGGAGGCCGTCCAGTGCACTCACTAAAAGGAAAACTATAGCGAGCAAGCTTTCTATTTTAAAACTTTTTCAAAATAATATATAGCGGAAGCATAATAAAGAAGATTAACATTTAATCTAAGCATGCTTTTAGAACTTTTCTATGCTACTTAGCCCAATATCTTGCATGAATGAGTAATATAAACTATGAAATCATGAACTCATGCTATGAACAGCTTTCAAAGCAACATATCTCTATATGTAAAACCATACCTCGTATGAAGTGGAGATGCTCTCCGCTGAGAAAGATCCAGGAGGAGGTAGAAGATCTCTGCTTAGACGCACACGTGTCCGGCCTCTACAGGTGGTTCACACCGGGGCTCTTTCAAGATCCACTTCCACTCCAAGTGCTAGCTTATTGTGGAATGATTTGATCGGGACTCCTTTTCTTCTTTCGATGCCGAACTCTCCGAATGAATGAAGAAACTCAAGAGGTGGAGAATGATATGATGAAATCCTTCCCAAATACTCAATCCCAAGACCTAGATCACTAGGTACAAACATGCACACTCTTTTTCCAAAGTCCTCACACCCATACAAAACCTAGAACCTTTCTTAGTTTCTTCTCTTTCCTCCCTTTTTGATTTTTCCAGCATTTCTTTGCTGAATTATTAGTTATTTTCGTCCTCCCATTTCAGCCCATCATATAGGTGGAGAGGGAGAGGGAGAGTGGGGAGTTATGGGTGGTTATGGAGGGGTTATGGGTGGTTATGGAAAGTTATAGTCATTGGAGGTTATATAACTCCCCAAAATTAAATTGAAACCTATTTAAATTCAGATTAATATCTTAATTAATTTCAGTTCATAACTGAAATCAATTGGGTCAAGTGTGCATACATTGGGTTCAACCAAATTGGATCCAAACTGATTTTGAACCAAATCCCATTTGATTCGTTCCAGAATTTTATAGCTCAATCAAATTGGGCTATCAAGTAATCACATTACTTAATTCACTTCCATGCATCACCAACTTTTAGTGAAAAATTTTATGTCACAACTTTTTATGACATCAAGTGTCTACACTTGCGAAATCAACAAGTGTCGACACTAGGATAAGGAAAAATACTTTTTCTTTGTGAGTCCACGAATGATTCCCAATCATTCTCCGATCACTAGATCAAGTAGAAACCCCTATGGTGTGTGACCCCATAGGTTCGAACACTAAACCGGTAGCACGGGAACATTTCCAATACCAGTCAAAGTTGCCATCTAGCAATGACACCCAACATCCGGATAGGTCGAAGTTGCAGAGCAACAATCAAGAACCAGGAGATACGGAAACCCTATAATTAATCTCTTTGACCTCAATGCTCAAGAAGACTCAGGGTTAAACTGCCCAACCCATAAAGTCCATCAATAATATGCCTCAACCTCACAAGTCCTGTAATACTTTACAGAGACTACCTAGGCCAAGGTTTTGCTAAATTAAAACACAGTGAGATATCTGCTCCAAACACTATGGAGGGGTCAATCTCATCTTGTTCTGACCACTGCTACACGAGTACTTGACTGCACCCAGAAACCTTCCATCCCTGGATTAGAAATCCAAATAGTCCAGCACCAAAGTATAGTGAGTTGCTCGCAAGCTACCATGACGATCTCATGTATGAGGGATAACTACGTCCATATCAAAAACTCTAGGCAAAAAGAATACAAGCGGGTCACGTTTGATGAAATATCAAACAGAACATCTGTATGCCATACCAGTGTCTCCACACTCCTTGGTTAAGAGGACAACCAATGACTATGGTACACAATGACCTATACTTGATATACTATCATCCTAAAATAAGTGTATCATTTGGTCGCGAACAATTTTAGGACTATATAATATATCCTCTCTATATCACATATAAATAGTCCTAAGGACTTCATCACTCAAGAACTCATTACAGAAAGATGAAATAGTGATGAACTACAAGAATAAACATTTTATTCAATAATATAATTCATATACAGTTACATCAAATGTACTACTGTCTATAGTAGACAATTGGCTTTGGGACACATTTTCCAACAACTCCTACTTGGACTAAAGCCAATCAGAAGAATATCGTATACCCATCTTCCATTTACAATCATTGAGTTCTTGAATTCCAACGACTTTAGTGAAGGGGTCAGCCAGGTTCTCCTTTCCGTCAATCTTCAGAAGGTCGACGTCACCTCGCTCCACGATTTCTCGCACATTGTAAAACCAACGCAGAATATGCTTGGTACGCTGATGGGACTTCGGCTCTTTGGCTTGAGCAATGGCTCCAGTGCTGTCACAGTACACTGGAACAGGACCATCCAGGGAAGGTGCCACTCCCAGCTCACTAAGAAATTTCCATAACCAAATAGCTTCCTTTGCTGCATCAGATGCTGCAATATACTCCGCTTCGCATACAGAGTCTGCTACAATGTGCTGCTTGGAACTCTTCCAATAGATAGCTCCACCATTCAGGATAAAAATAAAGCCAGACACACTTTTGCTATCATCCCTATCTGACTGGAAACTGGAGTCAGTGTATCTCATAAGTTTCAAGTCAGGTCCTCCAAAAAGAAGTCACTGGTCCTTGGTATTTCGCAAATACTTCAGGATGGTCTTTGCAACCTTCCAGTGTGCTTCACCTAGGTCAGACTGGTATCGACTCACTACTCCTAATGAGTATGCCATGTCTGGTCTAGTAAATGTCATGGCATACATGATGGACACTACTGCCGAAGCATAAGGAATCCTACTCATATGCTCTCTTTCCTCAAGAGTTGTCGGACAATCCATCTTGGAAAGAGAAATTCCATTGCCTATCGGAAGATAACCTTTCTTGGAATTATCCATGCTGAACCTTTTCAGTATGGTATCAATGTACGTAGACTGGGACAATCCCAGAAGCTTTCTTGATCTATTCCTATAGATCTTTATACCTAGTATGAAAGAAGCTTCACCCAAGTCTTTCATAGAAAACTGGGACGACAACCAGACCTTTATTCCCTGTAATGCAGGGACGTCATTCCCGATTAAGAGAATGTCATCCACATACAGTACAAGAAATACAACTACAGAACCATTTGCCCACTTATATATGCAGGATTCTTCTTTGTTCCTAACAAAACCATACGTCTTGATACACTTATCAAAATGCATGATCCAACTCCGAGACGCCTACTTTAGTCCATATATGGACCTACTAAGCTTACATATCTTAGATTCATCTGTAGATGTGAACCCTTCAGGTTGCATCATATACACCTCCTCATCTAGCTCACCATTTAGGAAAGCTGTTCGGACATCCATTTGCCAGATTTCATAGTCCAGATATGCAGCTAAGGTAAGCATAATCTGAATGGACTTGAGCATTGCCACAGGGAAAAACGTCTCGTCATAGTCAATACCATAACTTTGACGATAACCCTTGGCAACCAGATGGGCTTTATAGGTCTCTACCTACCCATCTGCGCCCCGTTTCCTTTTGAAGACCCATTTGCACCCAATGGATTTTATTCTTCAGGTGGAACAACCAAAGTCCATACTTTGTTGATTTCCATGGACTCCATTTTGGATTTCATGGCTCCCTGCCACAACTCATAATCAGACCTTTGCATCGCATCCATATAGATGATTGGATCCTCATTCTCATCGAGCTCAACGAGATCACCATCTCGGACCAGAAAAACATAGTATCTGTCCGGTTGACGCGGTACTCTACCGGATCTTCTTAATGACCGGTCAATAGGCTTAGGATTTGATCTTATCATAATGGATTCTGTAGCAGTCCTTGAATGATTTGGTTCTTCTATCTATTGAACTTCAGTAAGCTCAACCTTGGCAGCTTGAGCACCTTCAATAAGGTACTCCCTTTCCAAAAAGGTAGCTCTAAGACTGACTAACAACTTTTGTTCCCCAGGCATATAGAAGAAATAACCCTTAGACTCTTTAGGATACCCAACAAAGAGGCACCTGTCAGACCTAGGTCCAAGTTTATCTGTCTCCAAATGCTTGACATAAGGCGAACACCCCCAAACCCGAAGGTGTGAAAGAGTCGGCTTACGCCCATTCCATATCTCATATGGAGTTTTGTTAACAGACTTACTCGGAACTCTATTTAAAAGATAGCATGCTGACTCCAAAGCATACCCCCAAAAGGAAGTTAACAGAGTTGCAAACCCCATCATGGATCGGACCATGTCCAACAGAGTTCGATTTCTCCTTTTAGACACACCATTTAACTGGGGCATCCCAGGAGGTGTCCATTGAGAGAGAATCCCATTCTCTTTAAGATAAGTCAGAAACTCCCCAGAAACATATTCATCACCTCGATCTAATTGAAGGGTTTTAATAATCTTCCCGGTTTGTTTTTCAACTTCATTACGATACCGTTTGAACATTTCAAACGATTCAGATTTATGTCTCATCAAAAAGACATAACCATACCTTGAGAGGTCGTTTGTAAACATAATAAAATATTTATACCCACCCTTGGCATCGACATTCATTGGTCTATATATATTAGTATGTACTAGACACAAAACATCATCGGCTCGTACACCTTTTCCAGTAAAAGGTGACTTGGTCATCTTACCAAGTAAACAAGATTCATAGGTCGGCAGTGATTTACAATCACTAACATTTAGGAGACCTTCTCCCACTAACCTATTGATTCTATTCTAGTTTATATGACCTAGCCTACAATGCCAGAGATAAGCATCACTGACATTATCTAATCTAGGGTGTTTGCATGAAATGTACATTACACAAACAGGCTGTGATAAAACGTAAATGCCATTCTTAATATGTCCAGTCATAACCACAATATCATTCACAATGACTATACAAAAATCACTCTTGATTAATAGTTCATAACCATCACTGGCCAACTGGCCTACAGAGATGATATTTACAATGAATGATGGACAATAGTGACAATCACTAAGAACAACTTTACAATACTCAAAAAACAAATTGACAATTCCCAATGCCAGGACTGGAGCTTGACTTCCATTCCCCACGTTCAGAAATCTCTCGCCATTCTCGAATCTTCTACTAACTTGTAGTCCTTGCAATGTATTGCAAATGTGGTAAAGACTACCAGTATCCAATACGCAGTTAGTAGTATCACAAATTGAAAAACAACAAGGATTTATCATATAAATACCTTGTCCAGCAACTTTTTGCTGCTTCTTCTTCTTTGGCCTGTTCGGGTCAAGTGTAGCTAGGTAAGCAGAACAATTCCTCTTCTAATGACCCGGTTTCTTGCAGTAGAAGCATTCTAACTAACTCTGGTCAGCCCTCTTCTTAGCCTAACTAGGCCCAGCACTTTGCACCATTTTACTTTTATTCTTATTTTTCTTCCCTTTCTTAAAGGGACAATGCCTTGCCGCACTACCTCCCACTAAATTCACCAAGCTCTTTTGGAATTGGTGATCCTTTTCATAAGTCTGCAGCAACCCGATCAACCCATGGTAGTTGACTACAGGCCTTGTCAATCTATAGTGATCTAGAAAAGGTAAGTAGGAATGAGACAAAGAATTCAAAATCGCATCCTTCCCAAGCTGCTCGTGGAAAGGATATCCGAGTTTGGCCAGGTGCTCGATCATCTCGATCATGTACAATACATGATCAGTGACCGAGGACCCCTCAGTCATTCGAGCGTTGAAGATGGTAGAGGAAACCCTGTACCTTTCAACATCGTCTGGGGCACCAAAAGATTCCTTCAACTTTTGAAGGATTTCCTCCGGCTAGGCCTCCTCGAATCTGCGACTGAACTCGTCGTTCATAGCCACCAACATAATACACCGCACCGTAGTACGGTCAGAGACCCACTTTTGATAAGCATCTCTGACTGCAGTATGTGCGGTGGGGGCTGGCCCCTCAGGTGCCGGATCCGTTAATACATAAAGGATCCGCTCGTGCTCGAGAATGATTCTCAGTCTTCGAAACCAGCTATCAAAGTTGGGTCCCATGAGCTTGTCATTATCTAATAATGACCGGAGCGACAGATTAGTAGACATTATCTGAAAAGGAGAAAACCAAGACTATTTAGTATATGAATTATTTAAAACTTAAAGACATGGACTTTTGTCTAAAAGCTCCTCTCACTATTTTATTCAGACTGGTAGCCTCTACCTCCAATCTGATGAATAACACTTATCCCTTAGTGGGTGCCAAAATCCAATAGACAATGCATGAGCCCGACTTTGGTCGGCCAACCCATGCTCATCTAAAGGTAGGTTCATAACCAGTTGTTTCTCCAAACAACTCCTAGTAATTTATTTTGCCCCAGGAACACTTCAATCGGCCTTTGGGCTACCTACTAAAGAAGGTCCCGGTTAGGTCCAACCATTAACATGACTGATCTTAATGCTTCTAGCTAACAAATGATCAAGCCCGACATTGGCCGGCTAACCTGACCACCTGTTAAGAAAGTTGCACTAAGCCATCATATAATAAATGGCAATTCCAATAGCATGATGACCACCCGATCTGTGGATCTGCTGATGATCACCCCACTACTGGACTCATTACCAAACACCTTAATGGGAGGCTAAGACAAAAATTATCATATAATTTCCATCTTTTTAAGGACCTAATAATTTAGAGGTTTTATACATGTTGTGACAGAAGAGAAAGGATAAGTCATGGATTATCCTCCACTAACTTCATATGTTAATGAAAAGGTTACATGAACCACAAAATCCATGGGCACCTAAATCAGTCAAGCTGATTAACCTTGTTGGCATGGGCTAACTCGAATCAATGAGCTAACTAATCAAATCTGGTTGACCACATTGGCCAGGTAAGTGAGATCAAGGTTATGGGTTAAGCCATTAACCATCTTTCCTTAGACACCAATATTATTGGCCAGGAAAGAGGTAGCCCCAAAAATCATAGATCAATTGCCATACTTATCTTAGACACCAATTGGTTTACCAATTTCGATTAGGCTAGCCTAAGGAATCATGTCCTACCACGAAGCTAAGATTAAGTCCATTTAGATGTATGGACCAATCAATCTAACTATTAGATAGATACTAGAGAAGAACCTTAACTCAACATTTGATTAAGTTAATTCTCTATTAAGTCCAATTCATCTAAACTTAGGTCTAACCCAATTAGGACCTAATTCAAGCTAACCCATTTAATCCAAATTTATGAATATGACTTAGATCTTAGAATCATATCCTTAAATCATTTAGTCACTTAGATTTACTTAATTCATAATTAAGTTAATCATACATCAGATTGAAACATTTTTAATAAACTTTGTAAAATATTTTTACAAGAAAACCCAACTTTTGAATTTCTGTTCACTGTGAAGTGTCGACACTTCAGTAGCAATTGTCGATACCAAGGTGTCAACACTACTCTGAGACAGGTCGACACACAGTGAAAAATAGTGAACCAATTTTTGTGTTTTTGTTCGTGAGTCGACACCCAGAAGCCCAAGTGTCGACACATAGACACCCAAGTGTCGACACTAGGTAAACCAAGTGTCGACACTTGATCCAACCCGAGCACAGAAATGCAGAAATCCAAACTTTGTCTTTTCTAAACTTGAATTTTATGTTAAATTATTTAACATAACAATCATAAACATAAAAATATTTTATGACTTCAAATTTATAATATAATAAAGATCAAAATATTTTAATCTTTACTTTTTCTTCTTCATGAGTCCTTCATAATGGCACTCAATCCAAGTGCTCATATGAAATTAAACTGATTTCATAATGTTTATACTAAATATTCATGCTAGAGCAACCTTGTTGCTCTGATACCAATTGAAAGGAAAATTGTAGCGAGCATGCTTTCTATTTTAAAACTTTTTCAAAATAATATACAGCGGAAGTATAATAAAGAAGATTAACAATTAATCTAAGCATGCTTTTAGAACTTTTCTATGCTACTTAGCCTAAGATCTTGCATGAATGAGTAATATAAACTATGAAATCATGAACTCATGCTATGAACAGCTTTCAAAGCAACATATCTCTATATGTAAAACCATACCTCGTATGAAGTGGAGATGCTCTCCGCTGAGAAAGATCCAGGAGGAGGTAGAAGATCTCTGCTTAGCCGCACACGTGTCTGGCCTCTACAGGTAGTTCACACCAGGGCTCTTTCAAGATTCACTTCCTCTCCAAGTGCTAGCTTGTTGTGGAATGATTTGATCGGGACTCCTTTTCTTCTTTCGATACCGGACTCTCCGAATGAATGAAGAAACTCAAGAGGTGGAGAATGAGATGTTGAAATCCTTCCCAAACACTCAATCCCAAGACCTAGATCACTAGGTACAAACATGCACACTCTTTTCCTAAAGTCCTCACACCCATCCAAAACCTAGAACCTTTCTTAGTTTCTTCCCTTTCCTCCTTTTTTGATTTTTCTAGCATTTCTTTGCTGAATTATTAGTTATTTTCGTCCTCCCATTTTAGCCCATCATATAGGTGGAGAGGGAGAGGGAGAGTGGGGAGTTATGGATGGTTGTGGAGGAGTTATGCGTGGTTATGGGAATTTATAGTCATGGGATGTTATATAACTCCCCAAAACTGAATTTAAATCATTTAAATTCAGATTAATATCTCAATTAATTTCAGTTCATAACTGAAATCAATTGGATCAAGTGTGCATACATTAGGTTCAACCCAATTGGACCCAAACCGATTTTCAACCAAATTCCATTTGATTCATTCTAGATTTTTATAGCTCAATCAAATTGGGCTATCAAGTAATCACATTACTTAATTCACCTCCATGCATCACCAACTTTTAGTGAAAAATTTTATGTCACAGCTTTTTGTGACATCAAGTGTCTACACTTGCAAAATCAACAAGTGTCGACACCTACACAAGTGTCGATATTAGGGTAAGGAAAAACACTTTTCCTTTGTGAGTCCACGAACGATTTCCAATCGTTCTCCGATCACTAGACCAAGTAGAAATCCCTATGGTGTGTGACCCCATAGGTTCAAACACTAAGCCAGTAGCACGGGAATATTTCCAATACCAGTCAAAGTCGCTATCTAGCAATGACACCCGGCGTCTGGATAAGTCGAAGTTGCAGAGCAACAATCTAGAACCAGGAGATACGAAAATCCTGTAACTAATCCCTTAGACCTCAAAGCTCAGGAAGACTTAGGGTTAAACTGCCTAACCCATAAAGTCCATCAATAATGTGCCTCAACCTCACAAGTCCTGTAACACTTTACAGAGACTACCCTGGATAAGGTTTTCTTAAATTGAAACACAGTGAGATATCTGCTCCAAACACTTTAGAGGGGTCAATCCCATCTTGATCCGACCACTGCTAAACGAGTACTTGACTGCACCCAGAAACCTTCCATTCCTGGATTAGAAATCCAAATAGTCCATCACCAAAGTACAGTGAGTTGCTCGCAAGCTACCATGACAATCTCATGTCTGAGGGATAACTACATCCATATCAAAAACTCTAGGCAGAAAGAGTACAGGCGGGTCACGTTCGATGAAATGCCAAACAGAATATCTGCATGCCATACCAGTGTCTCCACACTCCTTGGTTAAGAGGACAGCCAATGACTATGGCACACAACGACCTATACTTGATATACTATCATCCTGAAATAAGTGTATCATTTAGTCGCGAACAATTTTAGGACTATATGATATATCCTCTCTATATCACATACAAATAGTCCTAAGAACTTCATCACTCAAGAATTCGTTACAGAAAGATGAAATAGTGATGAACTGCCAGAATAAATATTTTATTCAATAATATAATTCATATACAATTACATCAAATATACAACTATCTACAGTAGATAATTAGCTTTGGGACACATTTCCCAACACTCGGCCTTGGTCGGATCTTTCGGAAGAGTCCCTCTGACCAGGAAGGCAAGAATTGGATCCATCCAAGAAGCTTCTTGTTCCACTTGGTGGACCTTGGTCGGCTCTTCCACAATACTTGGGAACTGTAGATGCTCCACGAAGGTTCGGTTAGAGGTACTGGTGGCGGCTGTAGCCAATCATGCAGAGCATCCACCCGAGAGTTTTGCAGCCGGGGTATATGGAGGATTTCAAAGAATTTGAGCCGAGAGATGAAGTTTTGTACCTTGTTTAAGTATTTGGCCAGGTTTAGATCCCTTGCTTCAAATTCACCCTTCACTTGATTAACCACCAGTTGGGAGTTGGAGAAGGCTCTCATCCGACTGATGCCTAGCTCATGGACGATTTGTAACCAAACCTACAAGAAGGGCTTCGTACTCCGCCTGATTATTTGATACCTAAAATGAAAAATGCAATGCATACTCCAAGCTTTCTCCATCTGGGTCGGCTAAGATCAGGCCGGCCCCACAGCTTGCAAGGTTGGATGGTCCATCCACATGGAGGGTCCAGGCTGGTTTGGCTTCATAGACAGCATCAGCTTCAGGTACATCGATCATTTGAGGGGGCGCCTCTTGCTTCCATATGCACTCTGTAATGAAGTCAACAATTACTTGGGCCTTCAAAGCAGACCGTGGCTGAAAGGAAATGTCGAACTCGCCAAGTTTGATGGCCCACTTGGAAAGCCGATCAGATGTGTCCGGACTCCGAAGGATTGCTCTAAGAGGTTGGTTGGTCATCACCACAATCGGATACACCTGAAAGTATAGCCAGAGCTGCTTGGCAGATATAATCAAAGAATAAACAAGCTTATGCATCTTAGGATACCTTGTTTTGACATCGTGGAGGACTTTATTGATGTAATAGATTGGCTTCTGTTGATCGTCCTCTCCGACCCGCACGAGGATGGCGCTAACCGCCTCGTCCGAAGCTGATAGGTAGAGATACAAAGGCTCCCCCTCCGTCGACTTGGCCAGCAACGAGGGGTTCTTCAAATACTCTTTCAGGGCTTCGAAAGCTAATCGACATTCATCAGTCCAAATGAAACCTTCTGACTGGTATAGGGTCTTGAAGAATGGCAGAGACTTTTCAGCCGAACTGGAGATGAAACGACTGAGGGAGGCAATTCAGCCTGTGAGCTCTTGCACTTGCTTCTTGTTGGTCGGATGCGTCATCTTAATGATAGCTCTTATCTTGTCAGGGTTCACTTCAATCCCGCTCTGCGTAACCAAGAAGCCGAGAAACTTGCCCGAAGTCACCCCAAAAGTATACTTCGCAGGGTTCAGCCTCATCCAATGGTGCCTAAGTGTGTCAAAGGATTCCCACAAGTCCTTAATATGGTCAACCTTATGCAGGCTCTTTACTATCATATCATTCACATATGCCTCCATATTTCAGCCTAGCTACCCTTCGAACACTCGGTTGATCAGCCTTTGGAAGGTGGCACCAGCATTCTTCAAGCCGAAGGGCATCATCTTGTAGCAGTATAGGCTGTTGTCGGTGACAAAGGTAGTCTTCTATTCATCCTCCGGATGCATCCTGACTTGGTTATAGCTGGAGAAGGCATCCATAAAGCTAAGAAGCTGGTGGCCAGTCATAGCATCCACCAGTTGATCGATCTTTGGCAGGGAAAAATTATCCTTCAGACAAGCCTTGTTGAGGTCGGTGTAATCTACACAGATCCTCCACTTCCCGTTAGTCTTTTTTACCATGACAATATTTGCTAGCCATTCAGGGTAGTAAGCTTCCCTTATGAAGCCAGCGTTGGAGAGCTTCATTACTTCTTCAACGATGGCTCTTTGCCTTTCAGCGATGAAGCTTCTCTTCTTTTGCCGGACAGGCCTGTAGATCGGATCCACCTTGAGCTGGTGAGTGATGACATCCGACGGTATGCCTGGCATGTCTGACGCCGACCAAGCAAAAATATCGGCGTTACTTCTAAGGAAGCTAATCAGCTCTGACTTAAGGTCTTCGTTGAGGGAACTCCCAATCTGGAGAACTTTGGTTGGGTCATCCTCCCGGAGGGGGACAAACAAAATTTTCTCATCCGGTTGATCATGACCGTCGGCCTCAGCCCTCGGGTCAAGCTGCTCCAAAGTAGGATAGCCTTCTGACTGCTGTTTCAGAATAGTTAAACATTGTCTAGCCATCCGACGGTCTCCCCTTATAACTCCAACCCCGTTCCTGGTTGAAAACTTCGCCAACAGGTGATAAGTGGACATGATGGCTCGGAACTTATTGAGGGCCGGTCGGCCCAAAATGGCATTATAAGCTGAGGTCATCCGGATGACCATAAAGTTGATGGGGAGAGTTTTCTGGAAAGGCTCCTTCCCGATCATCACGGGAAGAACTACTTCCCCTTCAACTCCAACAGAATTACCTCTGAAGCCTGTCAGTGGCACAGGGGATTCTTGCAACATGGGCCTAGATAAGTTCATTCTCACAAAAGCATCGTACAGTAATACCTCCATGGAGCTTCCATTATCAATAAGTATCATTCTTACATCGTAGTTGGCAATTACTGTCGACATGACTACAGGATCATTTTCAAAAACATGGGACTCCAAGAGGTCCTCATCGAAGAATGTTATCGCATTGGAGCCCCTTGGTCTCTTGACAATGTCCGGACCATCTCCACGACTCCATTCGGACCGTCGATGCAGCATACCTACATCCCCGCCGGTCGGTCGTTGGTTAGGAAGCTTCGTCTCCTCTGAAGGGTTTCTGGCATTTGAGGCTTCGGCCCGATCTCGATGGGGTCGGACATACTTGCGCAGCTATCCTCTCCGGATGAGGTCTTCAATGGCATCCTTCAGCTGCAGGCATTCATCAATGCTGTGCCCATGGTCCTTGTGGAACCGACAGAATTTATCTTTGTTTCTGTATGCAGCGGGGCCCCTCATCGGTCGAGGCCTCTGAAGGAAAGTTTCATTCTCGATCTCCAGGACGATTTTCTCCTTGGAAGGGAGAGGGGCACGTAGGTCTCGAACCTCCTAGGAAAGTCCTTTGGCTTCGAACTTCAACATCGGGCAGACCGGTTGCTTTCATTCAGAGGTCGGATTTCAGGAGCCTTGTCGCTCCGCCTCTTGGGGGCCGGCCTCCCCTCTGCCGGGCATGGGTTGGCCGCTTGTTCTTTCGCCAGAGTGTACTTCTGCGCCCTGGCCAGTAGCTCACTGTAGCTTGTCGAAAACCTCTTGTCCAGAAAGAAAGTAAGCCTGGACGAGCGGAGCTCCCACTTGAAGGCTGACATAGCTGCCGCTTCAATCAAATCCAGGACTTCCATGGCTGCTGAGTTGAAGTGGGCCATGTAATTCCGGAGGGTCTCCCCCTCCTTTTGCAGTATGAGGAAGAGGCAATCGGTGTTTCTCAGAGTCTGACTGCATGTCCTGAAATGGAAGAGGAAAAGATTTTTGAGTTGAGAGAAGGAGTGAATCGTACCTAGTTGGATGGCGTTGAACCACATCCGAGCGATCTTCTTTAGAGTTGCTAGGAATGTGATACAGTGAAGGACGTCAGAGCGCCCCGTACCATCATGTGGGCCTTGTAGGTGCCTAGATGGTCCAGCAGATCGATGGTGCCATCGTAAAGGTCCACCTGAGGGATTTTGAGGTGGTGGGGAATCATCTCTGCCAGGATCTCATCGGAGAATGGGGGATGGGAATCGTATACCTGCCCCCCTCGGCCTTCTACCGGTTAGCAATTTCTGCAATGCGCTCCTCCATGCGCAGAATCTTGCTGGTGTAGTCTCTTGGGAGTTCGGCGGTAAGCCGAACACTAGCAGGAATGGATTTAGCATATGAGGGCGAGGCAGATCTCGCCCTCTTGCCATCAACGCGGGCACCGAAAGACCTTCGAGGCTCTACGACGACAGGAGAACAATGCTGATGGCCTCCGGCTGTCAGCTCCCCTCAGCAGCAATCGGAGGATTAGTGCAGGAGGTGGCTGGTGGTTGCTATCTGTTGTCAGCCATCTCCTGGAAGTGCTGAACTGCGGTGGTTAGCGTTTCAATGTGTTTCATTAACATTTGGAATTGCTGCAGTCCCAGAGTAATGGTAGGCTCAACAACGGCAGCGGTGGCTTCATTTTCCTGGGGAGGTCCCTCGGACCTGGATGGGGAAAGACCTCTTCTGGCAGTGGTGTTTGGAACTCTTCCCTTAGCCATTGCCTAGCTAGGAAGATGGATTCCTCCTTTTAGAGAAGGGTTGCACAGGGCCCCTTATTCTAGCGCCAATATGTTGTGGCGACTTCTCCTGGGCCGGGTCCGGTAGTCTGTGCTGGAGTTCTCCTCACCCAGTAGACCTGCAACAAAGTCATCAAGGCGCCGGTGGTGTTCCGACGGGGGACCCTCCGATGCCTAAGTTAACAGGAGCTTGAAGACAACATAATGAAAAAATCAAAGGGATAGCGTAAGGAGAGGGAAGAGAGTCCGTAGCTCAAAACGGGGTCCCCTGGGCATCTTATATAGGTACAAAACAGTCCAAAATTTGTTAGGAATGAGTCCGAAAAAGACCGATCTATCCCTAGGAGAATTTGGGGAGTGACCACGTGACGTCCGGATAAGGCAGCATCGTTGGAGTAGTGGAGCAGTACCGCTGATGTGGCAGGAGTCTGTTGTAATAGAAAGGGGTTTCTGGAACCCTCTGAGTCCTAAAGCATGTACGTCAGACGCCGAGCGGGAAGGGAAGTCCGATGGGTCGGACCTTCGAAGGAGAGCAATGGGTCGGACCTCAGCAGGAGCGGCCAGTCGGACCTCTACTCTGGTGGGTCGGACCTCCGATGGGGAGCAGTGGGCTGGACCTCAGCAGGAGCAGGCTGTCGAACCTCTACTCCGGTGGGTCGGACCTCCGAAGGGAGCAGTGGGCCGGACCTCAGCAGGAGCGGGCCGTCATACCTCTACTCTAGTGGGTCATACCTTCGATGGGGAGCAGTGGGCCGGACCTCAGCAGGAGCGGGCCGGTTCAATCTGACGGTGAGCCATTAGGGTATAACACTACTGAATTTTATTATCTAGCCACTTAAACTAGTTATAAGTAGGATTAACCTGACATAGGTCGGCCATGAACAGAGAAAGTCAAGCGGTTTGAGGAATGAAAATTTCTTTTTTGCTGACAAGTAATGACATGGGGCATTAGTTACGAGTACATGGTAAGTTTCTATTGCTATGTTGCATAAGAAATGGCACCGCCTATGATAATTAATGTAGAAAAATGAAAGATCAAAAACACCAAAATTAGGAAATGGCTTCAAGGCTTGTAGCAATGCCACTTTTCTTAAGATTTTATTTGCCCCTATTAAGAGAAGATTGATATGCAAAAGGTTACAACAAAAGCTTCAAGGATATAATGAAGCCTACTGTTTAATATTGTTTTGCACTATTAATATTAAACCAATGAGCAAACAAAGGAAAAGACATAATTAACAATCCCATATACTGAATCTGCAGCAAGATAGCACACAGGATGTACATAAAATAAACAGAAAATAAGAGGGCTGCAATATTGTTGTTGTTTTTTTGAAGTTGTTCAAAATGGATTATTATAGACTAAAAACAACCATCACAAACTTCCTATAACTACCAAAAATAACTATTCATATATCAATTATATCTATAGACAGTTTACAAAATCTTTAACAAAGGACATAATTTTTAGCAATGGACATAACTATTGGCAGCAAAAATGAAATGAATTTCTAGCTATTTTAATAGCCAACGCCAATGCCAAGTATCCAAAAGCCATGTACCAAGAGTAAATTATATATATATATATATATAATATTTAATTTATAATCGGTCTACTTGATAATATTATTTAAACAAATTTATTGTTTGTCCAATGCCTAGTCATATAAGCATGTGTCTAGTTTTTAAGTTTTCTAATGTGGGACTAAACTCCTCATATTTTGAAAATAACTTTTCAACATTTCCTCACCATTTTCAAAATGTGTCGTACTTTGAAAATTCCAGAAATCATATGCATAAGTAAAGGTATTGGAATGATTTGAACCTTTATATAGTGATCATGTATTATCACTAGTCAGAATAACATAGTAGGCTGAACTTTGAATTGGTAATTCTTTTCGACTAGTAGAGCACATTTTATATATAAGATTTCATTATCCATTGAGTACTCAAACTATGTTGATATATTTATAGCCTTGTGTCAGTATCCTTTCGTAAGTGCTGTTAGAGCCAAGCACTTTACTCCTAGAAACAGACTTACTTCATACTCATATGGATAGACTCTATTAGAAATGTTTCATAACATTTACACTTTAACATATTATTTTTATAGGTCTACTAAGGGCACCAAAATTTACTTGGGATGAAAAAATTTTGTGCTTGCAATCACCTTTATAATGTACTTTATCTCATTAAACTCAAGACTTGATGTAGTATTATGCGTTGAGTTTTTCATTATTAATGATTTTGGATAACAGGCTTGAGTCCCATCCCCATTAATATTTTAAATATCCAATCTCTTGCAAGTCCTTTTGTTAATGGATCTACCAAGTTTTGACTTGACCTCATAGAACTTACAGTTATTACTCCAACTCTGATCAACTATCTAACATAACTATGTCTCAATCCAATATATCTAGACTTACCATTATCAACTTGGTTGTATGCTTTTGATAATATTGCTTCACTATTACAATGTATAGATATAGGAGATATTTGTTTATGCCATAAAGGCACTTTATGTAATAAGTTTCTTAACTATTTTGCTTCTTTACTTGTAGATGTTAGTGCAACAAATTATGCTGCCATGGTGGAATCTGTTATACATGTTTGTTTCTTGGAACCCCAAGAAATTGCACCCCCACCAAGAGTAAAAATCCATCCATTTGTGGAAGAATAATCTTTCCTATTAGTAATCCAACTTCCATCTGTAAATCCTTCTAAAATAGAAGGAAATCTAGAATAACATATATCATAGTTCATAGTTTTCTTTAGATATTTCAAAATTCTATAAACTGCATTCCAATGAACCTTATTTGGATTGCTAGTATATATACTTAACTTTCTAACAACGAAAGCAATGTCAGGTCTTGTTCTTGTCATTATATACATTAAGCATCCAATTACCCTAGTATATTCTAATTGTGATATGGGTATATCTTTATTTGGAACTAATTTCAAATTTGGATCAAAATGTATAGAAACTGGAGTATAATCATATTTACCAAATTTTTTAAGTACTTTTCCTATATAATATGATTGTGATAATATGATAAACTTATTATTTTTAATAATTCTAATTCCAAGAATCACATATGCTAAACCCATATCCTTCATGTCAAAATTATCAGACAAGAACCTTTTGGTATTTTCAACTTGCTCCAAGTTAGTACCAAATATCAACATGTCATCCACATATAAACAAATGATGACACCTTTTCCAAAATTAAATTTACTATAAACACACTTATTAGATTCATTGATCTTAAACCCATTAACAAGTACAACTTGATCAAATTTTTGATGCCATTATTTTGGTACTTGTTTCAAACCATACAAAAATTTAACTAGTTTGCATATTTTATGCTCTTGCCCAGAAAATACAAACCCTTTAGGTTGTTCTATATATACTTTCTCATCTAATTCACCATTCAAGAATGCTGTTGTTACATCCATTTAATGAATTACCAACTTACAAATAGAAGTTATTGCACTTAGCACCCTTATAGTGGCGGTTCTTGTAATTGGTGCATACGTATCAAAATAATCGATACTTTGTTTTTGTATAAATCCTTCTAACACTAATCTTGTTTTAAACTTATCAATGGTTCCATCTACTTTCATTTTCTTTTTGAAAATTGTTGCCCAGAAATGGAATCCAAGAGGGGGTGTGAATTGGGTCTTTTAAAAATTATTTTAAAAAAAGAAAGAATTCAATCTATCATACCAAGCTCTTGGAACTTGTTTCAAACTATACAAAGCTTTATAAAGATTAAAGACATGATTTGGAAATTCATGATTTTCAAAATTGGGTGGTTGTTCAACATAAACTTCTTCTTCAATAAATCTATTCAAAAAGGTACTTTTAACATCCATTTGAAAAAGTTTAAAATCCATAAAATATGCAAATGCCAATAATAGTCTAATTGCCTTAAGTCTAGCAACAGGAGCAAAGGTTTCATTAAAATCAATTCCTTCCTCCTGATTGTATCCTTTGGCAACTAGCTTAGCTTTATTTCTAGTAACTATTCCATTTTCATCAAGCTTATTTCAAAAAATCCATTTTGTACCAATTATTGAAACAGTAATAGGTCTTTCAACCAAAGTCTAAACATTATTTCTTCTAAATTGATTTAGTTCATCTTGCATAGCATTTATCCAATTACAATCATTTTCAGCTTCTTCAATAGATTTAGGTTATACTTGAGAAACAAAAGCTAAATAATCACATACATTTTTTAATGAGGAATGAGTGCTTAACCCTTTTGATGGATCACCAATTAGGAGTTCTTTGGGATGTCCATGAGCATACCTTCATACTTTAGGTAATGAATTTGGTGTTGATAATGCTTCAACTCCTTGAACTTATTCTCTTTCATTGTTTTGATTGTCATCTTACTCCTTGGAGGGTTCTTCATTGTTGTTCACTTCTTCAGTTCTTTGGATACATGTTTCATCATCAAGAACATCTTCTTTTCTAGAAGATTTTTTATTAGTCTCATCAAACACAACATGGATGGATTCTTCAACAATAAGTATCCTTCTGTTGAAGACCCTGTATGCCTTACTAGATATATAGTAACCTAAAAAGATAACCTCATCTAACTTTGCATCAAATTTACTTTTAGATTGTCCTTGCCATTATTTAAAATGAAACAACGGCATCTAAAAACATGAAAATACTTAATTGAAGGTTTCCTATCTTTTCAAAACTCATAAGGTATTTTCTTTAAAATAGGTCAGATTAAAATATGATTTAAAATATAGCAAGCAGTGTTTATGGCTTTCGCCTAAAAATACCTAGGCAAATCATTTTTGCAAAGTATGGTGTGTGCCATTTCTTCAAGAGTTCTATTTTTTCTTTCTACCATCCCATTTTGTTGAGGTGTCTTAGAGATAGAAAAATTATGATGAATGCCATTTTCACTATAAAATTTTTCAAAATCATGATTTTCAAATTCTATACCATGATCATTCCTTAAAGAAACAATTGAAATACCTTTTTTATTTAAGACTGTTTTATGAAATTTAATGAATGCAAAAAAAGTTTTATCTTTATGAACTAAAAACATGATCAATTTAAAAAGTGAGAAATCATCTACAATAACTAGACCATACTTCTTGCCTCCCAAACTAGATATTCTAGTAGGTCTAAAGAGGTCCATATGAAGTAATTCTAGGGGTCTAGATGTAGAGACTACTCCTTTAGGTTTAAAAGAAGATTTAGTTTATTTTCCAAGTTGGCAAGTACTACAAATATTATGCTTTTCAAAACTAAGTTTTGGCAAGTCTTTTATTAAATCCTTTTTGTAAAGTTTTGAAAGCAAATGCATACTAGCATGTCCTAGTCTATGATGCCAAAGCCAGCTAGTTTCATTGATCTTGGCTTTCATTATCACTAGGCATTGACCATTTTGAATAGAAAGATCATCAAGATCAACAATATAAATAT
This sequence comes from Areca catechu, assembly GCA_021397845.1. Taxonomy (NCBI): domain Eukaryota; kingdom Viridiplantae; phylum Streptophyta; class Magnoliopsida; order Arecales; family Arecaceae; genus Areca; species Areca catechu. The sequence goes on along the minus strand of CM038052.1, from coordinate 96,184,121 downwards.
TGCCATGCCTATGACCAATAAACTTGATGCCATTATCATCAAGACTAGAAATAATACACATGAAAGATTTAAAAATAACTTTAAAATCTTTGTCACAAAACTGACTAATGCTAAGTAAATTATGCTTTAAACCATCAACATATAGAACATTATCTATATAAGTAGAGGGGGTGATATGGACTTTACCAATTCCAATAATCTTACCCTTTCTATTATCACCGAAGGTTATATTTCCACCATTTTGATATTCAGGTGAGGAGAACTGCTCCACATCTCCAATCATGTGCCTTGAGCAATCGCTATCGAGGTACCACAATCTTCTTTTGTTGGTTGCAAGGCACACCTCATCATTGTTGGCTACTCAAGCAAAAATTTGCAACCCTTGCTACTCTTCATCTGAGCTTGAGTCCTCACTCTCACTCTTGGTGGCTAGCATAGCTTTCTTTCTTAATTTCCTTCAGCTTTTCTTGAGTAAGGGGCAGTCCAACTTGAAGTGACCGGGTTTCTTGCACTCAAAGCAAGTGGGTTGCTCCCTTTCTTTCTCTTTTTCTTTCTCTTTACTAGGCTCTCTCTTTTAAGGCTTATTCTTGAAGTTGTATTTCTTCTTTCTCAAAAACCTCCTAAATTTCCTTGCAATGAGAGCCATTTCATCTTCATTATCTTCCTCATCAGAATCATCACTTGATTTTTCTTTGGTAGTGGACTTGAAGGCAATCACTTTCTTCTTCTTATCATAATCCACTATCTTTTATTTCAAGAAGAGCTCATAAGTCATTAATGAGCCCAAAAGCTACTCGAGTGAAAGTATATTTACACCTTTGGCTTCTGCTATAGCAGTGACTTTAGCATCCCAAGAAGCCGAAAGAAACCTGAAAAGTTTATTAACAAGTTCACCATTAGAAATAACTTTTTTCAAGTTTCTCATGCCATTCATAATATTAGTGAATCTAATATACATTTCACTAATAGATTCAGAAGGTTCCATTCTAAACATTTTATATGTATGAATGAGCATGTTAACTTTGATAGTTTTCACTTGATGAGTACCCTTATGGGTAACTTCAAGTGTGTCCCATATTTTCTTTGTGGAGAAATAATTTGAGATTCTATTGAATTCTCTTGGGTCCAAAGCACAAAATAATATATTCATAACCTTTGTATTAAGCTTTATTTGCTTAATGTCATTCTCATCCCAATCATCTTCCATTTTGGGAGTGGAAATACCATTAATCTGTTGGAAATTGTGTCCCAAAGCCAATCACCAGGGTTGTAGGCGATTGAGCTCAGTATTGTACTCTTTCTTTTAATTAATAAAATATAATTTTTTGCAACTCATCACATTGTATATTTTTCTGAAATGAACTCTTTCCATGTGATGAAGTCCTTAGGACTACACTGACTTCGATACATAGAGGATCTATCGAGTGGTCCTTAAACCCTGTTCACAACCAAAGGATATATTGTACTGGATGGCAATATATCAAGTATAGGTTGTTGTAGTTCACATCGTTTGGTTGTCCTCTTGACCAAATGAGTGTGGTGACACTAATGTGATCTGCAAATAGGATATGTGATATCTTATTGAACGTGACTCCGTGCAGCCCCTTTCTGCCAAAGGGATACTCACGATTGGATATGGGTATATGTGTCCCTCTGACCTGAGGTCATCATGGTAGCTTGCAAGCAACTCCCTGTGCTTTAGTGCCGGACTACCCGGATTTTTAATCCGATGATGGAAGGTTTCTGGGTATAGGCAAGTACTTGTGGAGCAGTGACGGACCAAGATGGAATTGACCTGTCCAAATAGTTTGGATTGAATGTCCGCAGTATCTCAATTTAGCAAATCCTCAACCGGGGTAGTCCTAGTGAAGAGTCACTGGGCTTGCGAGGTTGAGACACGTTGTGGACTGACTCTGTCTGGGTTGGCAGTCCAATCTCAGTCATCCTGAGCATTAGAGGTCAAAGGGATGAATTATATGGTAACCATATGCCAAAGGTTCGATAGTTTGCTCCCGCATCTTCGACCTATCCGGACACCGGGACCCATTGCTAGATGGTTTCCTGTGATGGTACTAGAATTGTTCTAGTGCTACCATTTAGGTTTGAACCTATGAGGTCACTCGCCACAGAGGATTACTCTCTGATCCGGATAACGATTACGATTAGGAATCATCTCGATTTTATGGTCATGGTATTTTTTTGAGCACTCTTTTTCCCGTCTTGCCCTTATCTGTGTCAACCGAAAATTGTTCCGGGCTGACTAGCATTGCGCCAGGTTTTTTCTGAATCAGTTTTGAGCTGATTCAGAGCTCGTTTCGGCCTCCAATTGGTTGTGAACCAATTGAACCAAATTAAATTGGGTTGGACCAATTGGTTTTAAATGGGTTTGAACCAAATGGCTTGGACCAGTTTTTGAACCGGTGTTTTCTCCCTTGGACCGGTTTCCACGTTGGAATACTTCTTTACGCTGGAAAGAAGTATTAGCGTTTGGAGAAAACCAAGCGTCCGAAGGCCAAACAACACCACGCGCTGGCGTCCCTTCCTCTCCTCCATCGGCTGCCTTAAATCCCTATTTATTGTTGGTGTAACGCAGCCTTTAGCCCTTCCCTCTCCCAGCCTCCCTGTCTCCCTCTCCCAGCAGCCTTTAAATACCAATGCCCAAGCCCTGTTTCAGCGCGGCTTCTTTCACCGAGCAACAGCAATCCAAAATTTTCTTGGGCAAGGTTTCTCCCGTTTTTGAGAGCTTAGTGTTTGTACGAGTTAGGCTGGGATTTGGAGAGTGTGAGAGAGTGTTTTGAAGGGCCATTTCTTTGCTCTTTTGTTGTGCTCAACTCAAAGACTGTAGCAAAACAGAGTTGCTACAATCCACCGTGATCAACTCTCTTCCAGCGGCTAGCACCGCGTGTGGAGTGGGATCCAAGAGCCCCGGGCGTGTCTCCCCTCTAGAGAAAGTATACTTCTACTCCAAGGAGCAAGACACGTGAGCTGGATCACCTGCAGCTGCTCCTAACGCGAAGCTGAAGTCTGCTGTCCTGTTCTGTTGCAAAAAATCTGGCAGCAGACTTTGGCGAATTTTTATATTTTTTGGCTAACATTTTCTTGCAGTTCTTTGTTGGAGATCGAAGTAGACTCGATCACCTTGCCGCTGCTGAAATCTGGGAGCAAACGGAGGTCCGGAAGGTGGTGTTCCGATGCCATTTTTCAAGCCAAAAATAGAGTTTGTTTTTAGCCCAAGGTAGAAGAAGGCTGTAATAGTTTTATTCCAGCTATTCTAGCCTATTCCAGCTATATCCTAGAGTTATTCCAGCCGGAATAAGGTATGAAAAAATTATTTTTTAATCATGCATGAATAGAATTTTTAATTCAAATATTTTGCAAATATTTTATATCATCATACATGCCTATTTGCAACTAGAATTAAATTAGTTTCTGGGCGGAGCAGATTTTCGCTGCGCAGATTTTTTAAAATATTTTTAAAATCCATTCTGCTTCCATAGCTGTTTGCATGCCTAGTGTAGGATCATGTCAAACCACCTGCACCGTTCTCTTTCAGTGGTATCAGAGCCAGGTTACATGTGTAATCTAATCTAGTATGCATGTTTAATAGATTAAAATTAGTTTAATCTAAAAAAAAATGTATCCTGATTTCTTTTTGGAACCTAGTTGAGACCTTCACCATGACCGTGTGTCTTTGACACGATACGGATCGTCTGTATTGGCCTCTTCAGAAGGATCCTTAAAGAATATTAAAATTAAAAATTATTTTAATTTGGTGATACATGTTTTAGGCATGTTTTATATGAATATAAATTATTTGTAAAATATCTTGATGCATGATTTTTTAGTTATGTAAAATTGTTTTACATAGAGACTTAATTAAAAATTATTTTAATTAAGAGTTTGGCTGATTAAAAAAAAAAATTTAGGTTTATGAAATCTAATCAAATTTGCATAAGCCATTTTGGGTTAATTGGGTTAGCTGACTAGTTGGGTACATAACTGGGTTAGACCTAAGTTTAGTTGAACCAGATTACAAGAAGATTAAACAAAAGTTGTTTAAGGCCCTTCTTTAGAACTATCTAATAGTTAGATTAGTTGATCCGTTCATCTAAAATGGATCCAATTAGTGGCTCAGTGGATGCCCGAGTCTTTAAGCTAGTCTGATCGAGTCTGGTAAACCGATTGGTGTCGATGTAGGTTTGGCATTGTGATCATGGTTGTATGAGGCTGCCTCTTTCCTGGCCAACTTGGTTGGTGTTTAGGAAAGATGATTAATGGCGGATACTCACCCATGATCTCACCTACCTAGCTAGTCGAGTCGACCAGAACTGATTGAAAAAGCTCAATGACTCGAGTTAACCCATGTCACCCAGGTTGATCGGTCTGACTGATCTATAGGTGCCCATGGATCGTTTGTTGATTTATTTCAACCCTCCTAAAATCTGATTGATTCAGTGGAAGGATGATCCATGTCCTTGTCTTTTCTTCTGTCACAATTTAAAATCCTCTAAAAATTATTAGGTCCTTAAAAAGACTAAGTCAAGGAGTTGATAGTGTCTTAGCCTCCCATTAAGTTGGATAGAAATGTGTCCACTAGCTTGGTGTGCATCGGTAGTTCCAAAGAATGGGTGTACATCTGGCGACTGGAATTTCTATCTGATCGATGATGGTTCAGTGCAACCTCCTTAACAAGACCAGGTGGGCCGGCCAAAGTCGGGCTTGGTCTTTAGTTAGCTGGAAGCATTGGATTTGTCATTTTAATGTTTGGACCTAACCAGGGACCCGCAATAAGAGGCCCCAAGGCCAATTGGGGTGTTCTCTAGGGCAAAATGAAATACTGAAAATTGTTTAGGGAAACAATTGGTTTACGAACCTACCTTTAGGCTCGTATGGGTGAGCTGGCCAAAGTCGGGCTCATGCGTGGCCTATTGGATTTCAGTACCCACTTGAAAATATGTTTTCACGGATTGGAGTTAGAGGCTACCAATCTGAAAAATTAGTGGGAGAAACCTGTAGACTAAAGTCCAAGTCTTTTGGTTAAATTATTAATTCATACACTAATTAGGTCTTATTTTCTTTTCAGATGTCTTCCAATTTATCGCTCCGGTCACTTCTCGACAACAAGAAGTTAAAGGGTCACAACTTTGATAGTTGGTATCGAAGATTGAGAATCATTCTGGAGCATGAACGGATCCTCTATGTGATAACGGATCCAGCACCTGAAATCCCTCCCGCTAATGCACGGAATGCGATCAGAGATGCTTATCTGAAGTGGGTCTCTGATCGGACTACTGTCCGATGCATTATGTTAGCGGCGATGAACGACGAGTTCAGTCGCAAATTCGAGGAGGCCCAACCTGATGAAATCCTTCAAAAGTTGAAGGAATCCTTCGACACCCCGGATGATGTAGAATGGTACAAAGTGTCTTGTGCCATCTACAATTCCAAGATGCCGAATGGCGGTTCAGTCACTGATCATGTATTATACATGATCGAGCTGATTGAAAAGTTGGGCAAACTCGGATGCCCCTTGCACGAGCAGCTCGGCAAGGATGCGATCCTGAATTCTCTTCCCTCCTCCTATCTTGATTTTCTCGATCATTATAGAATGAACAAGCCTGCAGTCAACTACCATGGTCTTTTGGGGTTGCTGTAGACTTTTGAGAAAGACCACCAACTGAATAAGGGGGTGGTGAATTTAGTGGGAGGTAGTAGAGGTCGTCGTCCCTTTAAGAAAGGGAAGAAGAAAACAAATAAAAAGGGAAAGAAGATGCAGAATGCTCCTGGCCCTAGTCAGACCAGGAAGTATAAGGCTGATCAGTCTTCTGCAGAGTGTTTCTACTGAAAGAAGAAGGGACACTGGAAGAGGAACTTTCCTCTTTATATTGCGTCCCTTGATCCGAACAGGCCGAGAAAGCAGAAGTCTGCTGAACAAGGTATTTATATGATAAAACCTTGTAATTACTCTATTGTTGATACTGCTAACTGGGTATTGGATACTGGTAGTCTAATTCACGTTTATAATATGTTACAGGGACTTCAAGTTAGCAGAAGATTTGAAGATGCAGAACAGTTTCTGAGCATCGGGAATGGAAATCGTGTTCCAGTACTGGCGGTCGGAGTCCTGCATCTTGTCTTTGAGTCTTGTACTGTCGAACTACTCGACTGTCATTATTGTCCTAGTTTCATTATGAGCATAATCTCTGTAGGCCTTTTGGCCAATTGTGATTTTGAACTATCAATAAAAGGAGATTTTTGCAGTGTTATTTTGAATAACTCTGTTATAATAAAAGCTAGATTAAATAATGGCATATACGTACTATCAAGGCCTGTTAGTGTAATGTACACTTCTAGCAAATGCCCAAGATTAGATAATGTCAATGATTTGTATCTTTGGCACTGTAGGCTAGGTCATATTAACCAAAATAGGATAAACAAGATGCGAGGAGATGGACTCCTCGAGGTCAGTGATTCTGAATCACTGCCCACTTGTGAATCCTGTTTACTTGGTAAAATGACCAAGTCACCTTTTACTGGAAAAGGTGAACGAGCTACAGAACTTCTAAGTCTAATACATACTGATGTATGTGGACCGATGATAGTTAGTGCCAGAGGAGGATACAAATATTTCATTACTTTTACAGATGACTTTTCAAGGTTCGGTTATGTCTTTTTAATGAGACATAAGTCTGAGTCGTTTGAAATATTCAAATGATACCGTAATGAAATAGAAAAGCAAACTGGAAAAAGTATTAAAACCCTTCAATCTGATCGAGATGGTGAATACTTATCTGGTGAATTTTTGACATATCTTGAGGAGATTGGAATTCACTCTCAGTGGACTCCTCCAGGAACACCATAGTTGAATGGTGTATCCGAAAGGAGGAATCGAACCTTGTTGGACATGGTTCGATCAATGATGGGCTTTGCAACTCTGCCGCTATCCTTTTGGGGATATTCACTTCAGACAGCCTGTTACTTGTTGAATGATGTTCCAAGTAAATCTGTTGTCTCTACTCCGTATGAGATGTAGAATGGACGTAAACCCTCAATCTCACACCTTCGGGTCTGGGGTTGTCCGGCTTACGTAAAGCATTTAAACTCAGACAAACTTGGTCCAAGGTCTGATCGGTGTTTATTCATTGGTTATCCTAAGAAAACCAAAGGGTATTTCTTCTACTTGGAGAATGAACAAAAGGTGTTCGTTGCTCTTAGAACTATCTTTTTGGAAAAGAAGTTCCTTGGAGAAGGAACTATAGCCTCTAAGATTGAACTTGATGAAGTTTAGCCAATAGAAGAACCTGCACACTCTAAGGACATCGTAGAATCGGCTGTGATTGAATCACACCTAGAACCCATTTGGAGATCCGGTAGAATACCATGTCAGCCGGACAGATACTACGGTTTCTTGGTCCGGGACGGCGATCCCATTGAGCTCAAAAAGAACAATGAGGATCCGATCATATATATGGATGCACTTCAGAGATCAGACTCTGAGGCATGGCTTGGAGCCATGCGATCCGAAATGGAGTCCATGAAAATCAACAATGTTTGGACATTGGTTGATCCGCCTGAAGGAATAAAATCCATCGGGTGTAAATGGATCTTCAAGAGGAAAAGGGGCGCAGATGGAAAGGTAGAGACCTATAAAGCCCGTCTGGTTGCCAAGGGGTATCGTCAGCGATATGGTATCGATTATGACGAGACTTTCTCCCCTGTGGCAATGCTCAAGTCCATTCGGATCATGCTTGCTTTGGCAACATATTTTGATTACGAGATCTGGCAGATGGATGTCCGAACTGCTTTCCTTAATGGGGAGCTGGAAGAGGAGGTGTATATGATACAGCCTGAAGGATTTACATCCACAGATAAATCAAAAGTATGTAAGTTGCAGAGGTCCATCTATGGACTCAAGCAAGCGTCTCAAAGTTGGAACTTACGGTTTAATAGGTGTATCAAATCATATGGCTTCGTTAGGAATGGAGAAGAACCGTGCATCTATAAATGGGTTAATGGTTCTGTGATTGTATTCCTAGTACTGTATGTTGATGACATTCTCTTAATTGGAAATGATGTCGCAGCATTACAAGGAATAAAGGTCTGGTTATCATCTCAGTTCTCCATGAAGGACTCGGGTGAAGCTTATTACATACTAGGTATGAAGATCTATAGAGATAGATCTAAGAAGCTTTTGGGATTGTCCCAGTCTATGTACATTGACACCGTGCTAAAACGGTTAAGCATGGAAAATTCCAAGAAAGGCTATCTCCCGATAGGTTCTGGAATTACTCTTTCCAAGAAGGATTGTGCGACAACTCCTGAGGAAAGAGAGCGTATGAGTAGAGTACCTTATGCTTCTGTAGTAAGCTCTATCATGTATGCTATGACTTGTACTAGACCAGACGTGGCATACTCACTAGGAGTAGTGAGTAGATACCAGTCTGACCCAGGTGAGGCGCATTGAAAGGTGGTTAAGTCCATCCTTAAGTATTTGAGAAATACTAAAGATCAATGGCTGATTTATGGAGAACCTGACTTGAAACTTGTGGGGTACTCTGACTCCAGTTTTCAGTCGGATAGAGATGATAGCAAGAGTGTGTCAGGGTTTGTATTTACCTTGTATGGAGGAGCGATCTGCTGGAAAAGTTCCAAGCAAGCAACTGTAGCAGACTCGGTATGCGAAGTAGAATACATTGCAGCATCAGAGTAGCAAAGGAAGCTGTGTGGTTGCGGAAGTTCCTTGGAGAGCTAGGGGTGGCACCTTCCCTAGATGGTCCTGTTCCGGTGTATTGTGACTGCACTGGAGCCATTGCTCAAGCTAAGGAGCCTAAAGCTCATCACCGCACCAAGCACATACTGCGGCGATACCACCTCGTATGAGAGATCGTGGAACGAGGTGACATCAATCTTCTGAAGATCGATGGAAAAGAAAATCTGGCCGACCCCTTCACTAAAGCCCTCGGAATAAAAGAGTTCGACTATTGTAAATGGGAAATGGGTATTAGATACTCTTCTGATTTAGCTTTAGTACAAGTGAGAGTTGTTGGGAATTGTGTCCCAAAGCCAATCGCCAGGGTTGTAGGCGGTTGAGCTCAGTATTGTACTCTTTCTTTAAATTAATAAAATATATTTTTTGGTAGCTAATCACATTTTATATTTTCCTTAAATGAACTCTTTCCATGTGATGAAGTTCTTAGGACTACACTGACTTCGATATAGAGAGGATGTATCGAGTGGTCCTTAAACCTTGTTCACAACCAAAGGATATATTGTACTGAACGGCAATATATCAAGAATAGGTTGTTGTAGTTCACATCGTTTGGTTGTCCTCTTGACCAAATGAGTGTGGTGATACTGATATGATCTGCAAGTGAGATATGTGATATCTTATTGAACGTGACTCCATGCAGCCCCTTTCTGCCAAAGGGATACTCATGATTGGATATGGATATATGTGTCCCTCTGACCTGAGGTCATCACGGTAGCTTGCAAGCAACTCCCTGTGCTTTGGTGCTGGACTACCCGATTTTTAATTCGGTGATGGAAGGTTTCTGGGTACAGGCAAGTACTTGTGGAGTAGTGATGGACCAAGATGGAATTGACCTGTCCAAACAGTTTGGATTGAATGTCTCGCAGTATCTCAATTTAGCAAATCCTCGGCTGGGGTAGTCCTAGTGAAGAGTCACTGGGCTTGCGAGGTTGAGACATGTAGTGGACTGACTCTGTCTGGGTTGGCAGTCCAATCTCAGTAATCCTGAGCATTAGAGGTCAAAGGGATGAATTATATGGTAACCATATACCAGAGGTTCGATAGTTTGCTCCCGCATCTTCGACCTATCCGGACGCCGGGACCCATTGCTATATGGTTTCCTGTGCTGGTACTAGAATTGTTCTAGTGCTACCATTTATGTTCAAACCTATGAGGTCACTCGCCACAGAGGATTACTCTCTGATCCGAATACCGATTACGATCAGGAATTGTCTCGATTTTATGGTCACGGTATTTTTTTTAGCACTCTTTTCCCCATCTTGCCCTTGTCAGTGTCAACCAGAAATTGTTTCGGGCTGACCAGCACTGCGCCAGGTTTTTTCTGAATCAGTTTTGAACTTATTCGGAGCTCGTTTCGGCCTCCAATTGGTTGTGAATCATTTGAACCAAATTAAATTGGGTTGGACCAATTGGTTTTAAATGGGTTTGAACCAAATGGCTTGGACAGGTTTTTGAACCGGTGTTTTCTCCCTTGGACCAGTTTCCACGTTGGAATACTTCTTTACGCTGGAAAGAAGTATTAGCGTTTGGCGAAAACCAAGCGTCTGAAGGCCAAACAACACCGTGCGCTGGCATCCCTTCCTCTCCTCCATCGGCTGCCTTAAATCCCTGTTTATTGTGGGTGTAACGCAGCCTTTAGCCCTTCCCTCTCCCAGCCTCCCTGTCTCCCTCTCCCAGCTGCCTTTAAATACCAATGCCAAAGCCCTGTTTTAGCGCGGCTTCTTTCACCGTGCAACAGCAATCCAAAATTTTTTGGGGCAAGGTTTCTCCAGTTTTTGAGAGCTTAGTGTTTGTACGAGTTAGGCTGGGATTTGGAGAGTGTGAGAGAGTGTTTTGAAGGGCCATTTCTTTGCTCTTTTGTTGTGCTCAACTCAAAGACTGCAGCAAAACAGAGTTGCTGCAATCCACTGTGATCAACTCTCTTCCAGCGGCTAGCACCGCGTGTGGAGTGGGATCCGAGAGCCCTGGGCGTGTCTCCCCTCTAGAGGGAGTATACTTCTACTCCTTGGAGCAACCCACGCGAGTTGGATCACCTGCAGCTGCTCCTAACGTGAAGCTGAAGTCTGCTGTCCTGTTCTGCTGCAGAAAATTTGGCAGCAGACTTTGGCGGATTTTTACATTTTTTGGCTAACATTTTCTTGCAGTTCTTTGTTGAAGATCGAAGTAGACTTGATCACCTTGCCGCTACTGAAATTTGGGAGCAAACGGAGGTCCGGAAGGTGGTGTTCCGATGCCGTTTTTCAAGCCAAAAATAGAGTTTATTTTCAGCCCAAGGTAGAAGAAGGCTGGAATAGTTTTATTCCAGCCTATTCCAGCTTTATCCTAGAGTTATTCCAGCCGAAATAAGGTATGAAAAAATTATTTTTTAATCATGCATGAATAGAATTTTTAATTCAAATATTTTGCAAATATTTTATATCATCATACATGCCTATTTGCAACTAGAATTAGATTAGTTTCTGGGCGGAGCAGATTTCCGCTGCGTGGATTTTTTAAAATATTTTTAAAATCCATTCTGCTCCCGCAGCTGTTTGCATGCCTAGTGTAGGATCATGTCAAACCACCTGCACCATTCTTTTTCATAATCAAGATAGTAGGCTGATGATAACCTTTAACAATAGTCCTCCAAATGTTATAGTCAATGGCTTGAATGTAAATGCACATGCATGTCTTCCAGTATGTATAATTTGTGCCATTAAATAATGAGGGACGGTTAGAGGCTTGACTTTCTACAATACCCATACCAATTAGGGCTGCCATGATCTTTCACTCAAGATCGTTGGACGTACAAGTAGAGTACCGGTGCTCTGATACCACTTGTTGCCCAGAAATGGAGCCCAAGAAGGAGGGTGAATTGGATTTTTTAAAAATTTAAATAATTATTTACTGATCTTGAAGTATTTGTGAAGCAATGTGATTTAGTACTAAAAGATATACAGTGGATAATAGCAAATTAAATGTATGGAATGAAGAGCAAGTAATAGAGAGAGCAATCACATATAAACACAAAGTTTTATAGTGGTTCGATGAACTCCAAGCACCTACGTCCACTCCCCAAGCCTCCCTTGAGAATTTCACTATAATCTCTTCAAGATTACAGCCGATTTGTTTTCCAAAGCTCACAAGTCAAAACCTATGTTGATTTTGTCACCTAGGCTCACCAACAACCTTACAACTTATTTTGTCTTCGAGCTCACAAGTTAAACCCTAGTTGGTTTTATACCTTTGGCTTACTAACAACCTTAACAACCTACTTTTAAAAACCTTGAAAGCTACGTCAACATAGAATAAAGTTAAAGATACAAGATAAAAGCAAAATCAAACTCTCTTATAGAGTAGAATATGAAATCTTTGAGTCTCTTGATGATTGCTTGACTTGACTTCTCTTTGGAATCTCTTCAAAGATACTTTTGGAATGCTGAAATGAAAGGCTTGTAAGCTTTTTCAGTGGAATCTTTTCTTTTTGGCTTTGGAAGTGAAGTTCTTGAGGAATATTTATTTCTTGTGTATTCAATGCTTCATGAATGAGTTTGGTGAAGCTTAAATACTTCAAAAACTTCTAAAAAAAATCATTTAAGACCGTTGGTGGAGCAAAACTAGTTGTTGGGAGCTTGTAGGAGTCAATTTTGGCTCTCAAAAAATATAGCCGTTATAGCTGTCAGAACTTGTGAGTCGATACTTGATTTCTGTGAGTCGATACTTGAGTCTTCATGAGTCGATACATGGTTAGCATGAGTTGATACTTGAAACTCCTAAGTCAACACTTGAATTTTTTGAGTCGACACTTGACACAAAAACCTCCGAATGACATAGTTCTATATTTTCAAAAAATCTCAGACCTTAAGTCGATACTTGAAATCTTTGAGTCGACACTTGAATCTCCTGAGTCAACACTTAAGTCACCTGAGCCAACACTTGATATAAAACCTCTTAAAATGGCAAGTTCTGTATCTTCAAAAATCTTAGGCCTTGAGTCGACACTTGAATTCTTTGAGTCGATACTTGTATTCCGTGAGTCGATACTTGATTCCTATGAGTCGACACTTGGCATGCCAAAAAAAATTTTTGCGTGCCAGTTTCTAAAGTGTCGACACTTAGGATGCCATGAGTCGACACTTGACTATGCAGCTTATCAAAAATATGTGCCAACCTTCCAAATTCAAAATGATCTTCAATAAAACTTCAATACACATTTGTAAAGCTCCAATTGATCTATTTTGAGGCCTTTTTCAGATGAAAAGACTTCTTAAAATATGAAAATTGCTCAGCTTCTAATGAGTGCCATGAAACTTTTATATTGAGAATTTGAGGTGCCTATATCCTAAAACTCATAACTACAATTGAAACATTAGTATAAAATATATACTCAACATTTTGTTAATCATCAAAATCAAGGATTAAAACCAACAATCTCCTCCTTTTTGATGATGACAAAACATTAAGTATATAAGCATTCAAGTTCAATTTTAGATATTGTATCCCAAAAGCATGAACTTGGCTCACATAACACAATTTAATAGAGGAGAGGTGCCAATCAAGTGTTGAAATTAATTTTCTCTCCCCCTAAGTGAGTTAAGTTATGAAACATTTCAAAAATTTTGAAAAATGCTTATATATATGTATCGTACTCCCCCTTTTTATCAACATTAAACATTAAAGGGAGTAAACTCCCCCTGAATTAATGCATACAAGCTTGGTTAGAGACTATGATCCGAAAATATAAATAAAAATCAGTTGGTAGCAGAGCTAATAAACAAAAAGAAGAGTAATCATAAGATAAAAGTAATTTTTTTCATAAATGTCAGAGTTTCAGTACAACATATAAACTGATACAAGACTAATAAGTAAGTATAAACTGAAATGCAAGTACAACTGATGTTAGACTAATAAGCTAATGCAAAAAAGATAACATCAAGACCAATACAAAAGCACCAAAAATCAAGATAAACATCTGTGAGGACACTCCTCATCAGATGGAAGCTCAAAATAAATGGGAGCATTGATCCTAGTCCTAGAAACAATGGATTTAGGGGTCTTAAGGATGCTATGGCTTCTAGTCCTAGCAGACGGTCCAAATCGGGGTACAACCCAAGAAGATCTAGTAGAGGGTGGAGGAAGTGTCTCAGCAGGTATCAGAAAGACAGGTGCATAGGCAAGCTGATCATCTTTAGGAGGAATAGTAGGAGTAGCTAGAGTGTGAGCCTCTCTACTGATGATTTCATAGTCTCCTGCTTTGTCGTCACTGTCGTTGCTATCATCATCAGGGTCATCAGAACCTCTAATAGCCTCACCACCACCACAGCCATCACCATCACCACCATCACCACCACCGCCATCACCACCAGGAGGAGTATCATCATGTCTATCTGGGTGGTTGTCATCATCTGTCGGTGGAGGAGGTGGATCTACTGGTCCAGATGAGCCAGAATGCAACAATGCTCTCAGCATCTCCTCAATACGTGCAAAACCTGCCTCCATCATCCGATGGATGTCTAAATGCTGCTCATCAGTATGGACTCTAAGTCCCTCAAGCTTAATACGGAGCTAAGTGTCCTGACTCCAAGTCCAATCATCTCACTCCTGATCTTTGTAAACTGATGTCTCACATGCTCCTCAAAAGATAACTTAGTAGATGCACGAGAAGCGGTAGTGGATGTGACAGGCTCAGATCCAGAAGCTACAACAGGTGCGGGACTAGGAGGTGTCAACTGCTCAGCAGGCTCAGATGGACCTGCCTCGACAGCTCTAATCTCATCCTCCTCGTTTGACTCCTGACCATACTTCTCGATGCACCCATCTCCCAGCCAACCTCCGATATCCCATATGACGTAGAGAGCACTCATCGTATACATCAGTATATAGAATGTCTTTGGAGGCCTCCTCCTCCAATGGTACATGATAAGCTCTGAAGAGACGAGTCAGCCCCATCCCGTATGGAAGACACAGTCGGTGCTAGGTCATAGCCTCTCTCATCTAGGCCATCATCAAGGCTGGGAGGTCTACAGTCGTCCTCTGAGTCAGGCAAACCATCAGCATCATCTCTCTCTTAGTAATAAAATTGAATCATCCTGTCTTGGGCAGCAATATCCTGGCAATGAAATGGTGTAAGAGGTGCATCTCAATAGATAGTTGATTCGCGGTGACTGTGGTCACACCGCGAACATCATCATGCTCCAGAATACATCGAAATGCCTCCTCTCTATCCTTAACACAAGTAACAACAATCCCACGATATGGAATATCCCAGACTCTGCTCAAGATCTCCTGTGAAACTGGAATTTGAATGCCTCTGACGGTTGCACTCCACATCAGTCTGCTGCAAGCCAGGCTCCCATAGAACTCCCGGATCAGATGCGGATAGAATTTCTCCTTCATGGTACAGAAGGAGATTAGCCCAGCAGCCTCAAGAATCTGACCCAGTCCAAAGCCCTCATGGTCAAAAAATCCTAGGTCAACTCATCAACCAGTAGCTATAATCTTTCCTGAAACTCCGTCTACCGAGGGGGAATGAGGGGGTGCCACACTCTCAGACTGCCATCCTCTGTCATCTCGAGCCTTGGTCCTTCTTTCAGATGCTCCCTGACTCAACCTCTTTCTAGAGACTACCTGCTTCTGAGGTCCCATGAATACCAACAGAGGGAAGGAATGCAAGGGATGAAATAGGTGAAACCAAGAAGGGTCCAAGCAAAAAGGAACGGATCAAACAATAGAGTGAAACTGATGGGTAGAGAAGGAGAATGCAAGGATCGGCCAAGTGGATGGACTAAGAGGGAGAGGAAATGGAAGGAAATGAGCAATACTCGAATCAATCCACAACAAAATAGATGGAAATCGATCCAAAGAAGGAAAAATCAAATGGAAAAGGGGCTCAGATCAAATCAACAGTAAGAGAATGAAGAATCCGTGAACAATCGAAATAAAAGAAAAAAAAATGAGGAGATTTACCAAAAATCGAAGGGCACGGTGGGTAGATCACTATAGCGAGGTCAAAGGAAGGCGAGGGGACCACTAGGGCATGGAGAAAACAAAGGATAAAAGACTTAGAATGTACGAGTGATGCCCTAGAAAAGCTAAAAATCCGTCCGTGAGTCGACACTTCAGATTTTGTCAAGTGTCGACACTTGGCATGAGTCGACACTTGGCCAAAAATCAAGTGTCGACACTTGGCCAGAAAAAATCCAAAAGAAAATTTAATAAAATTTTAAAAAATCAAAGAATTTCTAGTGAAGGGTTTAGGACAAAAAGAATATGATTTTGAGCACTAAGAAATTGAGTAAGAATAAGATTTGAAAGAGTTCTATAAGAAGGGTCTATAATACTTAACTCTCTTCTAATCATGCAAAATCTTTCTTCACTCAATGGTTTGGTGAAAACATCAGCTAATTGATCACTCAAGGATTTGGTGAAAACATCAGCTAATTGATTATCAGTATAAACAAATTCAAGCATCACATTAGAGTTTTGCACATGATCTCTTATAAAATGATGTCTTATTTCAATGTATTTGCTTCTTGAATGTTGCACAAGATTCTTAGTTAAATTGATTGTACTAGTATTGTCACATTTTATGGGTGTTTTAGTTAGTTTGATGCCAAAATCTTCAAGTTATTGTTTGATCCATAGGATTTGAGCATAATAGCTTCCAGTTGCTATGTATTCGGCTTTTTCCATAGATAGAGCAATTGAATTCTGTTTTTTGCTACTCCATGAAATCAAATTAATTCCAAGAAACTGACAAATTCCACTAGTACTTTTTCTATCAAGTTTACACCCAGCAAAATTAGCAACAGAATAAGCAATCAATTTAAATGATGAATCTTTAGAGTACCAAAGATCAATATCTATAGTATCAAATAGGTATCTAAGTATGTGTTTAACAGCCAAAAGATGAGATTCTTTAGGGGCAGACTGATATCTTGTACACATACAAATACTAAACATAATATCTGGCTTACTAGTAGCTAGATATAGTAATGAACCAATCATTCCCCTATATAACTTTTGGTCTACAGATTTACCTGATTCATCTTTGTCAAGCTTACAAGAGGAGCTCATAGGCGTACCTAATGGCTTGATGCTCTCTATCCCAAACTTCTTTAATATTTTTTTTGTATACTTAGCTTGGTTGATAAAGATCCCCTCTTTTGTTTGCTTGATCTGGAGTCCAAGAAAGAAGTTAAGTTCTCCCATCATGCTCATCTCGAACTCTCCATATATTAACTTTGCAAACTCTTGACAAAGACATTCATTAGTAGCACCGAATATGATATCATCCACATAAACTTGTAATACTAGGAGATCATCATTCTTCTTCTTCAAAAATAATGTAGTATCTACATTTCCTCTAGAAAAATCATTTTTAAAAAAGAAAGAACTCAATCTATCATACCAAGCTCTTGGAGCTTGTTTCAAAATATACAAAACTTTATAAAGTTTAAAGACATGATTTGGAAATTCATGATTTTCAAAACTGGGTGGTTGTTCAACATAAACTTCTTTTTCAATAAATCTATTCAAAAAGGAACTTTTAACATCCATTTGAAATAGTTTAATATCCATAAAATATGCAAATGCCAATAATAGTCTAATTGCCTCAAGTCTAGCAATAAGAGCAAAGGTTTCATTAAAATCAATTCCTTCCTCCTGATTGTATCCTTTGGCAACTAGCTTAGCTTTATTTCTAGTAACTATTCCATTTTCATCAAGCTTATTTCAAAAAATCCATTTTGTACCAATTATTGAAACAGTAATAGGTCTTTCAACCAAAGTCTAAACATTATTTCTTCTAAATTGATTTAGTTCATCTTGAATAGCATTTATCCAATTACAATTATTTTCAGCTTCTTCAATAGATTTAGGTTCTACTTGAAAAACAAAAGCTAAAAAATCACATACATTTTTTAATGAGGAATGAGTGCTTAACTCTTTTGAAGGATCACCAATTATGAGTTCTTTGGGATGTCCATGAGTATACCTCCATTCTTTAGGCAATGAATTTGGTGTTGATGATGCTTCAACTCCTTGAACTTATTCTCTTTCATTGTTTTGATTGTCATCTTGCTCCTTGGAGGGCTCTTCATTGTTGTTCACTTCTTCAGTTCTTTGGATACCTATTTCATCATCAAGAATATCTTCTTTTCTAGAAGATTTTTTATTAGTCTCATCAAACACAACATGGATGGATTCTTCAACAATAAGTGTCCTTCTATTGAAGACCTTATATGCCTTGCTAGATATAGAAAAACCTAAAAAGATATCCTCATCTAACTTGGCATCAAATTTTCTTAGATTGTCCTTGCCATTATTTAAAATGAAACAACGGCATCTAAAAACATGAAAATATTTAATTGAAGGTTTCCTATCTTTTCAAAACTCATAAGGTGTTTTCTTTAAAATAGGTTAGATTAAAATATGATTAAAAATATAACAAGCAGTGTTTATGGCTTTCGCCTAAAAATACCTAGGCAAATCATTTTCGCAAAGCATGGTGTGTGCCATTTCTTCAAGAGTTTTATTTTTTCTTTCTACCATCCCATTTTGTTGAGGTGTCTTAGGTGTGAAAAAATTGTGATGAATGCCATTTTCACTACAAAACTTTTCAAAATCATGATTTTTAAATTCTGTACCATGATCACTCCTTAAAGAAACAATTGAAATACATTTTTTATTTAAGATTCTTTTATGAAATTTAATGAATGCAGAAAAAGTTTCATCTTTGTGAACTAAAAACATGATCAATATAAAAAGTGAGAAATCATCTACAATAACTAGACCATACTTCTTGCCTCCCAAACTAGATATTCTAGTAGGTCTAAAGAGGTCCATATGAAGTAATTCTAGGGGTCTAGATGTAGAGACTACTCCTTTAGGTTTAAAAGAAGATTTAGTTTATTTTCCAAGTTGGCAAGTACTACAAATATTATGCTTTTCAAAACTAAGTTTTGGCAAGTCTTTTATTAAATCCTTTTTGTAAAGTTTTGAAAGCAAATGCATACTAGCATGTCCTAGTCTATGATGCCAAAGCCAGCTAGTTTCATTGATCTTGGCTTCCATTGCCACTAGGCATTGACCATTTTGAATAGAAAGATCATCAAGATCAACAATATAAATATTGCCATGCCTATGACCAATAAACTTGATGCCATTATCATCAAGACTAGAAATAATACACATGAAAGATTTAAAAATAACTTTAAAATCTTTGTCACAAAACTGACTAATGCTAAGTAAATTATGCTTTAAACCATCAACATATAGAACATTATCTATATAAGTAGAGGGGGTGATATGGACTTTACCAATTCCAATAATCTTACCCTTTCTATTATCACCGAAGGTTATATTTCCACCATTTTGATATTCAGGTGAGGAGAACTGCTCCACATCTCCAGTCATGTGCCTTGAGCAATCGCTATCGAGGTACCACAATCTTCTTTTGTTGGTTGCAAGGCACACCTCATCATTGTTGGCTACTCAAGCAAAAGTTTGCAACCCTTGCTACTCTTCATCTGAGCTTGAGTCCTCACTCTCACTCTTGGTGGCTAGCATGGCTTTCTTTCTTAATTTCCTTCAGCTTTTCTTGAGTAAGGGGCAGTCCAACTTGAAGTGACCGGGTTTCTTGCACTCAAAGCAAGTGGGTTGCTCCCTTTCTTTCTCTTTTTCTTTCTCTTTACTAGGCTCTCTCTTTTAAGGCTTATTCTTGAAGTTGTATTTCTTCTTTCTCAAAAACCTCCTAAATTTCCTTGCAATGAGAGACATTTCATCTTCATTATCTTCCTCATCAGAATCATCACTTGATTCTTCTTTGGTAGTGGACTTGAAGGCAATCACTTTCTTCTTCTTATCATAATCCACTATCTTTTATTTCAAGAAGAGCTCATAAGTCATTAATGAGCCCAAAAGCTACTCGAGTGAAAGTATATTTACACCTTTGGCTTCTGCTATAGCAGTGACTTTAGCATCCCAAGAAGACGAAAGAAACCTGAAAAGTTTATTAACAAGTTCACCATTAGAAATAACTTTTTTCAAGTTTCTCATGCCATTCATAATATTAGTGAATCTAATATACATTTCACTAATAGATTCAGAAGGTTCCATTCTAAACATTTTATATGTATGAATGAGCATGTTAACTTTGGTAGTTTTCACTTGATGAGTACCCTTATGGGTAATTTCAAGTGTGTCCCATATTTTCTTTGTGGAGAAATAATTTGAGATTCTATTGAATTCGCTTGGGTCCAAAGCACAAAATAATATATTCATAGCCTTTGCATTAAGCTTTATTTGCTTAATGTCATTTTCATCACAATCATCTTCCATTTTGGGAGTGGAAATGCCATTAATCAAGATAATAGGCTGATGAGAACCTTTAACAATAGTCCTCCAAATATTATAGTCAATGGCTTGAATGTAAATACACATGCATGTCTTCCAATATGTGTAATTTATGCCATTAAATAATGAGGGACGGTTAGAGGCTTGACTTTCTACAATACCCATACCAATTGGGGTTGCCATGATCTTTCACTCAAGATCGTTGGACCTACAAGTAGAGTACCGGTGCTCTGATACCACTTGTTGTCCATAAATGGAGCCCAAGAAGGGGGGTGAATTAGATTTTTTTAAAAATTTAAATAATTATTTACTGATCTTGAAGTGTTTGTGAAGCAATGTGATTTAGTACTAAAAGATAAACAGTGGATAATAGCAAATTAAATGTACGGAATGAAGAGCAAGTAATAGAGAGAGCAATCATACACAAACACAAAGTTTTATAGTGGTTCGGTGCACTCCAAGCACCTACGTCCACTCCCCAAGCCTCCCTTGGGAATTTCACTATAATCTTTTCAAGATTACAGCCGATTTGTTTTTCAAGGCTCACAAGTCAAAACCTATGTTGGTTTTGTCAACTAGGCTCACCAACAACCTTTACAACTTGTTTTGTCTTTCGGCTCACAAGTTAAATCCTAGTTGGTTTTATACCTTTGGCTCACCAACAACCTTAACAACCTACTTTCAAAAACCTTGAATGCTAGGTCAACAAAGAATAAAGTTAAAGATACAAGAAAAAAGCTCGATCAAACTCTCTTATAGAGTAGAATATGAAATCTTTGAGTCTCTTGATGATTGCTTGACTTGATTTCTCTTTGGAATCTCTTCAAAGACTTTTTTGGAATGCTGAAATAAATGGCTTTTAAGCTTTTTCAATAGAATCTTTTCTTTATGGCTTTGAAAGTAAAGTTCTTGAGGAATATTTGTCTTTTGTCTGTTCAATGCTTCATGAATGAGTTTGATGAAGCTTAAATACTTCAAAAACTTTCAAAAAAATTGTTTAATACCATTGGTGAAGCAAAAATAGCCGTTGAAAGCTAGTAGGAATCAATTTTGGCTCTCAGAAAATATAGCCATTATAGCTGTCAGAACCCATGAGTCGACACTTGAGTCTTCATGAGTTGACACTTGGTTAGCATGAGTCGATACTTGAAACTCCTAAGTCGACACTTGAATTCCTGAGTCGACACTTGACACAAAAACCTCCGAATAACATAGTTCTGTATTTTTTAAAAATCTCAGGCCTTAAATCGATACTTGAAATCTTTGAGTCGACACTTGAATATCCTGAGTCAACACTTGAGTTACCTAAGCCGATACTTAATAGAAAACCTCTTAAAATGGCAAGTTCTGTATCTTCAAAAATCTTAGGCCTTGAGTCGACACTTGATTCCTGTGAATCGACACTTGGTGTGCCAGAGGAAATTTCTGCGTGCCAGTTTCTGAAGTGTCGACACTTAGGGCGCCATGAGTCGACACTTGACTCTGTAGCTTGTCAAAAACATGTGCCAACCTTCAAAATTCAAAATGATATTCAATAAAACTTCAATACACATTTGTAAAGCTCCAATTGATCTATTTTGAGACCTTTTTCAGATAAGAAGACTTCTTAAATCATGAAAATTGCTCAGCTTCCAATGAGTGCCATGAAACTTTTATATTTAGCATTTGAGGTACTTGTATCTTGAAACTCATAACTACAATTGAAATATTAGTATAAAATATGTACTAAATATTTTGTTAATCATTAAAATCAAGGGCTAAAACCAACAAAAATTCATTTATAACCTATTGGCTTGGAACCAGGTGGGAGGTTTACCAATTCCATGTTTTATTCTCCATAATTGAGTCCATTTCATCTTAGATTTCTTCTTTCCAAAATGTAATATCATGAGATTTCATTTCCTCTTCGTAGGTTGTAAGATCACTTTCTGTACTAAAACAAAATGGGTTATGAGTATTGATTTCGTCTCTTGTTTCTTCTACTAGGAACATAAAATTTGTTCCAAAGGTTTTGATTTTTCTAATTCTTTCGCTTCTTCTAAGTTTAGAAGTTTTAGTTTTTGATATTTTATTTTTTGAAACTTGATCTAGATTACTTTCTTTAGTGACTTCACTGGGTCTAGGAATTGTATGAAATCTTGTTTCTTCAAAAATAGCATCTATTGACTCAATAACAATATTTACTACTATTGTGTCATTAGGTTCTATAATCATGAACCTATATGCCTTGCTATGTTGTGCATATCCTATGAATATGCACTCAATTCCTCTTTCACCTAACTTCCTTTTTTTTGGGTTTCAAAATCCTTATAGTAGCTCTGCAGCCCCAAACTCTCAAATAACTAAGACTGGGCTTTCTCTTGTTCCATTATTCATATGGAGTTATTCTATTCCTTTTATTTGGAATCCTATTTAAGACATGACAAGCTGTTAATAAAGTTTCATCTCAAAAACCTTTTTTTAAACCAAAATTAGAAAGCATTGCATTAACCATTGTTTTTAGCACTCTATTTTTTCTTTCAACTATACTATTTTGTTGTGGTGTATAAGGTGTAGTTGTCTCATGAATAATACTAGTGGACTCAAAAAGATTAGGATCATAATACTCTCCTCTATCAATTCTTAAGCATTTTATAAATGTTTCACATTGTAATTCAACTTCTGATTTACAAATTTTAAATTTTTCTTAAACATAATCCTTAAAATGTAGTAAATATATATAACAAAACCTAGAATAATTATCTATGAAAGTCACAAAATATTTCTTTTCACCCATTGAAGGTGTACTATGAAAGTCGCACACATCACTATGAATTAATTTAAGTAATTTGGAACATTTATTTACTTTTGAAAATGGATTTCTTATTATTTTAGTTAACATGCAAGTTCTGTATCTTTTAGAATTATTACCAAAATCTAGTATTAATTCCATTTTAACCATATCACGCATTCTTCTAAAATTTATATGCCCTAAATAATTATGCCATAAATATGAAATAGAAGACTCAGCAAAGTAAGCAACAACAACATTATTCTTATTATTAATATTAAGTTTGAACATGCCCTCATACATATAGCCTTTTCCCACAAACACACCAGCTTTAGATAGAATAAACTTATCAGTAGCAAACTTCCATAAAGATTCTTCCTAACTTCTGGCACGTTGTATATGTCATTTAGAATAAGAGTCTTTCTAGAAGTAAATTCAAGTTCCACATTTCTTATGCCCTTCACTTCTGCAGAAGAATTTCTCATGTATAAAACTATTTCTTCTTCCTCTAGTTCAATGGATTTGAAGAAATTCTTATCTTTGCACGCATGCCATGTTGCACCAGCATCTATCCACCAGTCTGGATCATCTTGAGCCATATTGATTTTTGAAATCATTGCCATAAACTTTTTGTTTGTATTTGCTGCATGTTACTATTTTAGAAATCTGCAATCTTTCTTGGATGGCCAAGCTTCTTACAATAAAAATGTTTACCTTTTTTCTTTTGTTTAAATTTCTAACCATTGATAGATACTTTTAGTTTGTTCCTTTCAAGTTTGTTGGACTGTCCTTCCTCCACAACATTGATATTTGTCATATGAGCATTATACTCTTTGCTGTCATCTTGCTTGTGATACTCTTCTTCAATTTGAAGATGGTTGCCCAACTCTTGAAGAGAGATATCTTTCTTTTATGTTTCAAACTTTTCTTAAAGTCTTTCCAAGATGGAGACAGTTTGTGAATGATAGAGGAAACAATAATTACATCATCCATGTTTAGATTTTGTTGCTTGAAGTTATTTAGAATGCATTCCATATCATTCAATTGTTCAAAAATAGATTTATCATCAACCATCTTTAAATTATTGGATCTACTAACACGAAATCTCTTACTTGTAGCATCTTCAGTCATGTACCTTGCCTCTAAAGCATCCCATAATTCTTTTGTAGTAGACACATTTTGGTAAGCATCGAGCAGTGCATCAAACATCCCATTTAGAATATGTCCATGGCATATGTAGTCATCATTGCCGCACTTTTGCCTGTCACATGTTTGTGCCATGGTTTCCTTCTCTTATTCTAGTGGTCTTGCTATGTTCAATACATAGACAACCTTCAATGTTGTAAGGAGAAAGTGCATCTTCTTCTACCATCTTACAAAACTTCCTCCTTCAAAGCATTCCAATTATATAATGCTTGCAGCCATTTCTTTCAGTGTTGCCATTATGTAGTATGAATAAAGCCTTAAGATTGTAGAAAAATGAAAGATCAAAAACACCTAGAATTAGGAAATGGCTTTAAAGCATGTACCGATTCCACTTTCCTTAAGGCTTTATTTGCCCCTATCAAGAGAAGATCAATGTACAAAAGGTTATAGCAAATAGCCTCTAGGATATAATGAGGCCCTCTACTATTTAATATCATTTTGCACTAATAATATTAAACCAATGAGCAAACAAAGGAAAAGACGGAATTAACAATCTTGTGTACTAAAATATGTAGCAAGACAGCACACAGGATGTACATAAAAAAAAGAGGGATGCAATGTCGTATTTTTTTAAGTTGTTCAGAATGGGTTATTATAGGCCAAAAATAACTGCCGCAAACTTCTAATAACTATCAAAAATAACTGTTCATGTATTAATTATATCTGTAGGCAATTTACAAAACCTTTGGCAAATGACACAACTTTTGACAATGGACAAAACTATTGGTAGCAAAAATAAAATAAATTTTTGGTTATTTTAATAGCTAGTGCTAGTGCCAAGTATCCAAAAGGCAAGTATGAAGAGTAAATTATATATATATATATTTAATTTATAATTGGCCTACTTGGATAATACTATTTAAACAAATTTATTGTTTGTCCAATGCCTAGTCATATAAGCATATATCTGGTTTTTAAATTTTCTAATGTAGGACTAAACTCCTCACATTTGGAAAACAACTTTTCAACAATTAATGCAATATTTGAAGAATTGTTGATTGGAACAAAAATCATATGGGGTAAGCACTATAGAATATCATATGGGGCAAGCTTCATAATTTGCTATATTTCTCTTAATGCAAATATTAAAGAGTAAGTATGAAAGTCAAACACTTTTTTACTAATAGAGTTCTTAGTTCTGTAATCATGACATTCTCTTTCTTTCTTGTTTTTAGTATATACTTTTTATCAATATATAAAAATATATCAATAAGCCATCTATGTTGCCTAGCTATTACAATCCAAAAGTGGGGTGAATTGGGTTCTAAAAGCTTTAACAAGAATGTGCACTTAAAATAAAATTTGGATAGTGCTTTTTAAAGGGATCTACTATAAGAATCTTTAGAATCAGTAAGGACTTTATAGCAACAATAAGAAAAATTCTTGCCAAAGGCACCATATTTGGCAAGAGTACAATTAAGTCCTTGCCAAATATTTCAGAGTTAATTTTTTGGCAAGGACTGCATGGTTGTCCACACCAAAAGTTAAATATTTAGGCGAGGACATTTCACATCCTTTCCAAAAATAGTGATTTTAAACAAGAACATTTTAAGTCCATGCCAAATATGATAATTTTTAAGATTTAAATATTTTAGAATTAATTTTTTGGCAAGGATTGCATAGGTATCTATGACAAAAGTTAGGCATTTGACAAGGACAATGCATATTCTTTCCAAAAGTAATGGATTTAAACAAAGACATTTTAAGTTCTTACCGAATAAGATAATTTTTTAGATTCAAATAATTTAGAGCTAACTTTTGGCAAGGACTACATAGATGTCCATGCCAAAAGTTAGATATTTAGGCAAGGATGTTATATATCTGTTGCCGATCTCACCGCGGCGGCCTGTAGCTTCAAAGCTAGTACCGGTCTCAGACCGTCCCATCTCGAGATCTCCGAGCTTCCGGTCCTGCAAAACAAGGTCAGAAACCCTGGTCGGGGGTCCCGGCGAAGGAGCTCCGACGGTCAAGTTAGAGAACGGCGAGATGGAATAGACTCCCTAAGGAGGGTTCCCGAAGGAGCCCCAGACTTAGAGAAGGTATTAACAAAAGAGGTCTTAGGAGGAGTGGAAATTGGGCCCAGCTCCTTCATCGAGCTCACGCCGAAGGACACCTCTCGGATCCCTGGATCCTTCTCTCGATGCTTTCCTTTTTCCCGTCCTTTTTTCCACCTACCTTGCTGTCCGCTCTTCCCATCCTTTTATGCCATCACCTTGTTTCCAGTTCCCCCCCGGGAGGCTCCCTCTCAGCCTTCACTTTTCTCTCTCTTCCCACTTTTTCCTTTCCCCTTCGAGTCCGGGAACCCGGTGGCCCCCTCGTCTTGCTTGCCGAGCCTAGCGAGAAAAAGGGGGAGAGGGAAGATACTGGCGAGGCCTTGGGCCGAGCGCGGGCGCTCTCCTTCCCAAGCATTGATGATGTCCATTGCTGGCTCCTGCCTGCCAGGACTCCGCTTCTCGGTTGCGGGGCTCGTCGAGCCAATGTAAACGAGGTTTTGCGCGTCACTGTGGACTGTACCGGCGCTTCTCGCGAGGCACGGTGTACGCTACCCGAGTGGTGATTTTGAAACTCGCGCCCCCACTTCCCAGAGGCCTCACTATGCAGGGCCGGTGCCAGCCGAGGTGGGCTCCCCCTGGGCGGACACCCGGCAGTGCAACAGGGAGGTGCTCGGCTTCGGCCGAGGTGGACCCGTCTCCGGGTGCCAACTGGCGAAGGAGCAGGAGGGCCCGGCTCGACCTCGGCCGAGGTGGACCCGTCTCCGGGCGCCACCCGGCGAGGGAGCGAGGGGTCGCCAGCTTTGGCCGAGGTGGACCCCTCCTGGGCGGACACCTGGCAGAGTGGCAGAGAAGTGCTCGGCTTCGGCCGAGCTGGACCCGTTTCCGGGCACCAACTGGCGAAGGAGTAGGAGGGCTCGGCTCGACCTCAGTCGACGTGGACCCGTCTCCGAGCACCACCCGGCGAGGGAGCGAGGGGCCGCCAGCTTTGGCCGAGGTGGACCCCTCCTGGGCAGACACCTAGCGGAGCGGCAGAGAAGTGCTCGGCTTCGACCAAGGTGGACCTGTTTCCGGGCGCCAACTAGCAAAGGAGCAGGAGGGTCCAGCTTGACCTCGGCCGAGGTGGACCCATCTCCGGGCGCCACCCAGCGAGGGAGCGAGGGGCCGCTAGCTTTGGCCGAGGTGGACCCCTCCTGGGCGGACACCTGGCGGAGCGGTAGAGAAGTGCTCGGCTTCGACTGAGTTGGACCCGTTTTCGGGTGCCAACTAGAGAAGGAGCAGGAGGGCCTGGCTCGACCTCGGTCGAGGTGGACCCGTCTCTGAAAGCCACCCAGCGAGGGAGCGAGGAGCCGCCAGTTTCGGCCGAGGTGGACCCCTCCTGGGCGGACACCTAGCGGAGCGGCAGAGAAGAGCTTGACTTTGGCCGAGGTGGACCCGTCTCCGGGCGCCAATTGGTGAAGGAGCAGGAGGGCCCGGCTCGACCTCGATCGAGGTGGACCCGTCTTCGGGCGTCACCCGGCGAGGGAGCGAGGGGCCGCCAGCTTCGACCGAGGTGGACCCCTCCTGGACAGACACCTGGTGGAGCAGCAGAGAAGTGCTCTACTTCGGTCAAGGTGGACCCGTCTCTAGGCGCCAACTAGCGAAGGAGTCGGAGGGCCCGGCTCGACCTCGACCGAGGTGGACCCGTCTCCAGGCGCCACCCGGCGAGGGGGCGAGGGGCCGCCAGCTTCGGTCGAGGTGGACCCCTCCCGGGCGGACACCTGGCCGAGCGGCAGAGAAGTGCTCGACTTCGACCGAGGTGGACTCGTCTCCGGGTGCCAATTGGCGAAGGAGCAGGAGGGCCCAGCTCGACCTCGACCGAGGTGGACCCGTCTCCGGGTGTCACCCGGCGAGGGGGCGAGGGGCCTCCAGCTTCGGCCGAGGTGGATCCCTCCCGGGCGGACACCTAGCGGAGCGACAGAGAAGTGCTCGACTTCGGCCGAGGTGGACCCGTCTCCAGGCACCAACTGGCGAAGGAGCAAGAGGGCCTGGCTCGACCTCGACCGAGATGGACCCGTCTCCGGGCGCCACCCGGCGAGGGAGCGAGGGGCTGCCAGCCTCAGCCGAAGTGGACCTCTCCTGGGCGGACACTTGGCGGAGCGGCAGAGAAGTGCTCAACTTCGGTAGAGGTGGACCTGTCTCCGGGCGCCAACTGGCGAAGGAGCAGAAGGGTCCGGCTCAACCTTGGCCGAGGTGGAACCGTCTCCGGGCACCACCCGGCGAGGGAGCGAAGGGGCCGCTAGCTTCGACCGAGGTGGACCCCTTTTGGGCGGATACCTGGCGGAGCGGCAGAGAAGTGCTCGACTTCGACCGAGGTGGACCCGTCTCCGGGCGCCAACTGGCGAAGGAGCAGGAGGGCCGGCTCGACCTCGGCAGAGGTGGACTAGTCCGATCTCGTTCGCCAAAAAGAAATCCACGTGGTTCGGACCACGTCCAGCGGGACCTGAGACACGCCATTACAGCGTAACAACCATATCAGTTGCCCCCCATCCTCTCGTTCCACCAAGGCGTCGTGGCTCGGAACGTGGGGATTTAATACGGAGATGACATGGGGAAGGCAAAAATCTCGTGCCATAATTGCCACGATCCTTGTCGCCATTTCTTGTTACGCCCGAGGTCCTGTGGGAGGTTGCCACACGTCGTGCTTCCGGCGGCCATTAATGCGCCATTTCGAAAGGGAGGCAGCTTCTATCGAACCGAAGTGTCGATGTCGGGTGTGCATCCACGCGGCATCCATCAAATGGTTCAGAACGGAATGAGGGATACGGCCGCTGTCGATCGAGTTTAAAAAGGAAGGGGACTTTCTGGAAACGAAGTCCCTCCACTTTCTCGCACTCCGCCGATGGTTGCAGTGGGCTTTCCTTCACCTTCCGGGGTTGCCACCTCTTTTACACAAAGTATCTTGGTGAGTGCCCGCGTCTTCCTCCCCTTTCCATCTCTCGACCTTAACAATCTTCCTGCACCCCTTCATCCCTCATGGCGTGTCATTGTCATGTTTCTTCTAACCCGGATGAGGCCGGTCCTTCCCGGTCGAGGACTCCATCACCCTCTTCCTCGGAAGGGGAAGTGATTCCGAACGAGATCCGCAGGCAGCTCCAACCCGGGGGTGTAACCATAGGCGTCCCTAGGGGTCCTAGGTCTCCTTCTGTAGTTTCCGCCTGCCCGATTTCTTCCCTTCCTCCTCCGGCCATCTCTTCTACTGGTCCCTCCGGTCACATCTCAACGATGACCGAAGATGACCTTTCTCTGCTCCAAGAGGTCTACGCTATCCCGGAGTCCATTCATCTTTCTCTCCCGTGGCCCGGAGATCGAGTGACCTTAAGCGGCCCCGGGCGAATAGCCTTCTACGAGGACTTCCTCCTTGGGGGTCTTCGGTTTCCCCTTCACCCTTTCTTCCTTTTCTTTCTCAGCCACTACCGCTTGGTCCTGACCTAGTTGGCTCCAAATGCCATCCAGGTCATCTTTGCCTTCATAGTTTTTTGTCACTTCCATGGGTTTGTTTCCCGTTTCTCCCTCTTCAGGGCTTTTTTCACCCTGAAGCGCTATTCGACCGATGATGGCTGGTGGTACATCTCACCTCGGCCTAGATGCCTCAGGTTTGACCTCCCTTCGTCTATCAAGGGCTGGAAAAAACGGTTCTTTTTTGCCTCGATCGAGGACGTCACTAGGCCTGGAGTGAGCCGGATCGGTCTCCGAACTGGAACTCCCAGGTCGACCAAGCAGACCAAGAGGTCTTCTCGTAGCTGCTGAGTGATGCGGTCCCGACCCTCGATGTCCTGCTCTCGGAGCAGAACTTGTTCGAGACGGGGATTAGTCCCATCCGGGAGCTGGGTGAGGCTCAGGCTTCCCTTTCACCTCGCACTCCCCCCCCCTCTTCCTCTTCTTTTCTTTTTAATTGGTCCGGCTGACCTCTACTTCCTTTCAGGTATGAAGTTTTCTCTAGAAAATCTGGGAGGGCACCGCACAGAAGGATGTCGCCGAGGGGACCGAACCCGCGGTGAAGAGGGCTCGTACCGAGGCGAGCCGGGAGGCCGCGCCGATCCCCACCTCCGGACCTATGGCACCAGCTCCCGCATCCAGGCCGCCTTGAGCCCGGGTGTCCGATGTCCCTGTCATCGACCTCGACAGGGTCGTGGAAGAGGGGGGGCCAGTCCTTTCCCGAGCAGCGCCTACTTCAACGGTCGCTCCAACTGCACCCGCGACGGTCACCAGCACGACGTCGGCTCCACTGATGGCTGCTCTACCCGGCGAGGGGATGGGCGCCTCTATTGCTGCCGACTCGTCCGCCCCATCGCCGAACCTCACCAGTTGGTGTTCCGTGATCCGTGACCAGGGCCTCGCGGAGAAGGTCATGGAGTTCGCCTGCACCTCCCGGGATCGCCGGCTAAGGGGCGGTTGGGACTATAGAGATGCCCTACTCGGAATCCTTCCACAGCTCTTCACGGTAAGTCCCGAGTTCGGAGCTCTTCCTTTTAAAGTTCTAGTTGGGTTATGCCTACCCTTTCTTCTTCTGGTGTAGATCGGGACCAACGTGCTGTTGCTGAGGAACTTCCTCGCTGGGTATGCCAAGAAGGATGCCGAGAAGGAGGAGAAGCTCGGCAAGCTCGCAGCCGACATCAAAGACCTCATAGAAAAAGGGGTCGAGCTACGAGGGAACAACCAGGTCCTCCGATCTGACCTGGCTCGTGCCGAGGGGTGCATCAAGGAGCTCGAGACCTCCCTGTCCGAGGAGAGGATCTCGAGCCAGCGCCGCACCGAAGAGGACGCGACGGAGAAGACCCGCCTCAGGGCTCAGTCCCGGTCACTGGAGCACCGGGTGCAGGAGGTCCAGAGGGAGCTGAACACGGCCAAGGAGAAGAGCTCCTACATCAACGGGCTGCTATAGGTGTCAAAGCGGGAGGCGCAGGAGGCCGTCCCGAAGTTCTGGGCCTCGGAGGAATACATCGCGGAGGTTTGGGAGGCTGCCGTGGACTCCTTCTTGAAGGGGTTCCAGGTATGCCGGAAGAAGGTAAGCTCCTTCTACCCCGAGCTTGACCTCAGCGGGATAGTCCTCGGTGGCAAGAGGCAGGAGCCCAGCGGAGGGGCTCCAACAGTAGCTGGTGATGAGGCTGCGACTCCAGAGCAGCCACCCGTCGACGGCGCGGGCGGAGAAAGTGCACCTCAGCCCGAGGAGGATGCCGCCGCGCCGAAGTAGCCTCCCCGGCCCTGCCGACTTCTTCTTTTTACTTTTTTGTATCTTCTTTTTTTTTTTTTTCGAGGACTCCCGGCCTGTCGGAACTCCTCCAATGTATTTACATTTCTAAGTCAATGAAATTTCTTCTTCAGCAGATCGTTGCTTTGTTCTCTCTTTCTTCTCTCCCTTTTTTTTTTTAACTGAATGTTGGTTTTGGGCACCGGGACTAAGTCCTGTAGTGCATTCCGAGCTGAGCTCGTG
This sequence comes from Areca catechu, assembly GCA_021397845.1. Taxonomy (NCBI): domain Eukaryota; kingdom Viridiplantae; phylum Streptophyta; class Magnoliopsida; order Arecales; family Arecaceae; genus Areca; species Areca catechu. The sequence continues at coordinate 96,152,577 of CM038052.1, read as the reverse complement.
GGCAGACTGAGTTCTGCCCCACCCTCCAAACCAAAGTCCGGGACCTCCGGACTGAACCCCGGGGCCTCAGGCTTTATCCGAGCCCTGCGCGGCTTGTCGAGCTGTTCTCAGGGACTGCTTGGGCGAGTTTGATTCTACCCCGCCTTCCAGACCGAAGTCCGGGACCTCCGTACTGAACCCCGGGGCCGCAGGCTTTATCCGAGCCCTACGCAGCTTGCCGGGCTGTTCTCCGGGACTGTGTGGGCGAGTTTGATTCTGCCCCACCTTCCAGACCGAAGTCCGGGACCTCCGGACTGAACCCCGGGGTTGCAAGCCTTATCCGAGCCCTGCGCGGCTTGTTGGGCTATTCTCCGGGACTGCGTGGGCGAGTTTGATTCTGCCCCACCTTCCAGATCGAAGTCCGGGACCTGTCGCCTTCGCGGGTCTTCGGCCACACCCGTGTTCACCGAACTCAAGGCTAAGTGGCTCTCTCCCTATGAGGTGAGAAGAAGCATTTGAAGAAAAAGGATTTCATTGCAGGAGTTCAAGGAACCTTACACTATTGGTAATACATCCTCAAGTTTGAAGCATTCCAGGTCCGAGGAAATCGGGACCCTCCTAGCTCCTCCAGGTAGTAGGCCCCGTGAGGAAGAACCTCCGCCACCTTATAAGGGCCTTCCCAGTTCGGGGAGAGCATCCCGCACTCCTGTGGCTGGGAAGCTTCAGCCCGGCGGAGCACCAGATCTCTTGGGCGGAAAGACTTCGGTCGCACTCTAGAGTTGTAGTACCTGGCCACTCACTGCCTGTAGGCCACCATTCAGACTCGAGCCTTGTCCCTCGTCTCTTCAAGGAGGTCCAGGTTTAGCAGCATCCTGGCGGGATTCTCCACTTCATCATACTGCTCCACGCGCAAGGTGGGTAGGCTGAGCTCTATCGGGATAACCGCTTCGGCTCCGAAGATGAGGTTGAACGGGGTCTCATCGGTGGCTGTCCTCGGAATAGTATGGTACGCCCACAGGATGCTCGAGAGCTCTTCCGCCCACCTGCCCTTGGACTGATCCAACCTTGTCCGGAGGCCCTACAAGATAGTCATATTCATTACCTCGGCTTCTTCGTTTGTTTGTGGATGCGCCACCGAGGTGAAGCGATGGTGGATGCCGAGGTCGCTGCAGAATTTTTCAAACTCTCGACAGTCGAACTGACGTCCGTTATCGATGATAATGGTGTGCGGTAGGCCAAAATGGCAGATGATTGACTTTCAGAGGAACTTGGTGATGTTTGCCTCCGTGATCCGGGCTAGGGGTTCGGCCTCGACCCACTTCATGAAGTAGTCGATGGCCACGATTAGAAACTTCCGCTGCCCGGACGCCAGGGAAAAGGTCCTAAGAGATCCATTCCCCATTGAGCGAACGGCCATGGGACAGAGAGCTGGGAGAGCGGAATGGAGGGTTGACGCTGCACCATGGCATGCCGCTGGCATCGGTCATACCTCTTCACGAAGTCAGCTGCATCTTCCTTTATTGTCTCCTAGAAATAACCTTGGCGAAGAGCCTTGTACGCCAGCGTTCTGCCCCCCATGTGATTCCCACAGATGCCCTCGTGGATCTCTTGGAGTACGAGTGCGGCCTCCGCAGGTCTCAGGAACTTGAGGAGGGGGTAGGAATAGGACCTCCGATACAGTTGTCCATCCATTAAGACGAACCGCGCGGCCTTCCTCTTGACAAGGCGAGCCACTACGCTGTCCCAGCAAGATGCCGCTGGTAATGTACTCGATGTACTTGTCCATCTAGCTGGGCTCTTGGCTGACCTGTTGGACCTCCACGGGCGTCTCGTAGCTCGGGGCCTTGAGATGCTCAACATAAGCGCAGCCCAACAGCGAGTCCGGCAGGGTTGCCAGTCGGGAGAGCTCGTCCGCGCGAGCATTTTCCCCGCAGGGTATATGGGAGATGCTGAAGTGCCGAAATCTAGCCGTGCTCGTTCTCACAAGCTCTAGGTATTTCGCCATTTGAGGGTCCCGTGCGCCGTACTCTCCAGAGATTTGTTCGGCCACCAGCTGTGAATCAGTGAAGGCCTTGAGGTTGGCCACGCCCAACTCGCGGGACACTCTCAGCCCCGCAAGGAGTGCTTTGTACTCCGCCTGATTATTAGTTGCGGCGAACTGGAAACGGAGTGCACATTTGGCGACGACCCCCTCACCATTGGCGAGGATGAGACCAGCTCCGCTCCCGCTGGAGTTCGAGGCCCCGTCCACATGAAGGATCCAAACGTCCTCCTCGAGTCCCGGTTCCGGCTGTCGATCCAGAGGGCCTTCCTTCATCCCCTTGCCCAGGCCTGCGCACTCGACCAAGAAGTCAGCGAGCACTTGCATCTTCATGGCTGACCTTGGTCGATAAGTGATATCAAACTCGCTAAGCTTGAGTGCCCACTTTGCCAATCACCCGGATGTGTCAGGTTGGCTGAGTATCGCTTTCAGCGGCTGATCCATCAGGACGGCAATGGGGTGTGCTTGGAAATAAGGCCTGAGACACTGGACGGACACTATTAGTGCAAAAATGAGTTTTTCAGACCGGGAATACCTGAGCTCCGCATCGCGGAGGAGTTTGCTCATGTAGTTCACCGGTCTCTACATTCCCTGGTCATCGATCTGAACTAGGACCGAACTGACGGCCTTCGGGATAACCGCCAGGTACAGGATGAGCTCCTCTCCTTCTTCGGGCCTAGAGAGCAGTGGCGGTGATACAAGCATCCTCTTCAGCTCGTCAAACACCTCCTAGCACTCCTCGATCTAGGTGAAGTTGTTCATCTTTCTCAGCACTTTGAAGAAGGGCCGGCAGCGATCAGCAGACCTCGAGATAAACCGACTCAGGGTGGCTATCCGGCCGGTGAGTCGCTGCACTTGCTTCTTGGAGGTGGGCTGCTCCATGTCCAAAATGGCATGGACCTTTTTTGGGTTGGCTTCTATCCCTCTTTGGGTCACCATGAACCCCAAGAACTTCCCGGCGGAAACGTCGAAGGCGCACTTCACCGGGTTCAACTTCATCTGGTGAAGTCGGAGGTTGCCGAAGGTCTCCGCCAGGTCACCAACATGGTCGGAAAGAGGCTTGCTCATTACCAGCATATCATCCATGTACACCTGCATGTTGCGGCCGATATGATCTTTGAAGACTTTGTTGACCAGCCGCTGGTACATGGCCCCGGCGTTCTTGAGGCCGAATGGCATCATCTTGTAACAGTAAGTTCCGTGGTTGGTGACGAAAGCGGTGTGCTCCTCGTCCTCCGGGTGCATTCGAATCTGGTTGTAGCCGAAGAAGGCATTCATGAAAGAGAGGAGGCGATGCCCCGAAGTGGTATCCACCAACTGGTCAATCTTCGGAAGAGGGAAACTGTCCTTCAGGCAAGCTCAGTTGAGGTCGGTGTAGTCCACACAGATCCTCCACTTGCCACTACTCTTCTTCACCATGACCACATTCGCCAGCCAACTGGGATATTATACTTCCCGCACAAAGCCGGCGGTGAGGAGCTTCTCCACTTCTTCATTGATGGCCTTCTGCCTTTCTGCAGCGAAACTCCTCTTCTTCTGGCGGACCGGGAGACACCTCGGGTCAACATTCAACCTGTGGGTGATGACTTACGAGGGGATGCCTGGCATGACTACTGCGGACCAGGCAAACACATCCACGTTCGCGCGAAGGAAATCCAGCAGGCGGATCCGTTCTTCCTTCGGGAGTTGGGCCCCCACATGCACAGTCTTCTGAGGGTCCGAATCGAGGGGATACGTCAACAGGTGTTCTACGGGTCCTCCCCTGGGTTCCTTCTCCCTTAAGTCGAGGTCGTCGACATCGGGGCCGAGCTCGGTGCCTCGGGCACCCAGGACCGTCTGAAGGCAATGCTGGATGGGCTGGGCCATCCCCCTCATCACCCCAGTACCAGAGGCTGTGGGGAACTGCACTAGTAACCGCTTAGTGAAAATCACGGCATCCAGCTGGTTGAGCCCCGGATGGTCAAGGATTGCATTATAAGGTGAGGGGAGCTTGAGAACAGTAAACGTCATCATGACAGTAGTCTGCCGAGATGGGGATCCGGCAGTGACAGGGATAGTGATCTCCCCTTCGACCCTGGTAAAGCCCATAAGAGGGGTGTGCACCAGCCTTAATTGATCATGAGACAGGTTCATTCGGGAGAAAGCATCATACAAAAGCACGTCAGTAGAGCTCCCACTATCTACCATAATGCGATGTACAGGATGCTTTGCGATGGTCATCTCAACCACCACTGCATCATTGTTTACATTCTTGTTTTCATTCCCCTTCTCAAAGGGGGGTACATCCTCCGGGTCTCCTGCCTCCCGGGTTCTTTTCGCCCCACACCCGATCCCCCACGAGATCATGCCCACCGGCTTCTTCGTTGGGCAGTTATCAATCGCAGGGACCGGGGGAAGGGCTGCGAGCAGCTATCCCTCTGCCGGGGCTTCGTTCCTCACAAACTTCCTGAGGTAGCCTCTTTTAATCAGCTCCTCGATTTCCCGCTTCAGATTGCGGCACTCCTCCGTGTCGTGGCCGTGATTGCGGTGGAACTAGTAGTATTTTGTCTTGTCGCGGATGTTCCTTGGGTTCTGAGGAGGAGGTCGGCGAAGGTAGTGCTCACCCTCAATCTCCATGAGGATCTTCGTCCTGGGAGCAAGGAGAGGGGTGAAATTTCACTCCGGGGCAGCACCGCTCTTCAGCTTCGGGCCTGGATGGAGATCAGCATGTGGTCCAGGCCTCCGGGTCCCGGGGACATCCCTCGGGGCCGGCATCTTCAAGGACCTCCCATCCAGCTCTCGCATAGTGCGATCGGCCTCCTCCGCTTGGATGTACTTGTGGACATGGAGGAGGAGCTCGGAGTATGTCCTTGGGGCTTCTTATCTAAGGAATAGGTCAAGCGGGATGTCTTGAGCCCGCGCTTCAATGTCAGCATGGCAACGGGCTCGTCCAGACTATAGATTTCCAGGGCAACATTCTTGAAGCGGGTAACGTAGTCCCGAAGTGGCTCCTGGTCCTGCTGGCGGATGGAGAAGAGGCTATCCACCTCTCTTGGCACCTTCCGGCAAGCGTCGAAGTGTGCCATGAACTTTTCTTCTAGTTGATGGAAGGAGCAAATAGATTCAGGCTTGAGGCGGGTGAACCAGACTTGAGCGGCCTTCTAGAGGGTAGCGGGGAAGGTGATGCATAAAAGAGTGTCCGTGGCCCCCTGGACTCTCATGAGAGCCTTGTAGCTCTCTAGATGATCCAAGGGGTCGGTGGTCCCATTGTAGGGATCCACTTGTGGCATGCGGAACCGACTCGGAATCGGCTCCTCTTGGATTTCCCGGGAGAAGGGTGGTCGGGCGTCATAGCCCGCCGGGTCCGCCGAGGAGTTTTGCATGTCGGCAAAGTGGCGGGCGAACTCCGCCAGCTTGCGCTCGTGCTCCTCCAGGCGCCTCTTGGCTTGGCGCCTGATGGCCTCGTCGGTGGAATCTTCCACCGAGACTGCTGGCGAAGGGGGTGCCGATCGGTCTCAGTGAGGGGCCTTGCCCCGACGTCGCCTGCTGCGGTGCGCCATCTAGGCATCGTTGGCCGGGAATCGACTCTTGTGATCCGCCGAACCGGAGTAATTCTTCTTCACGAGGTTTGGTGGCTCTCGCGGGGGTTGGAGACTAATCGCGGTTGAGAGGGCCTGCCTTGGATGGAGCGCAGGCTTCCGCGGGGCCCCGCGGCGCGAGCCGCGGGGGTCCCTGGCTTGGGCTGAGTGGCCAGGGACCACTGCTGGTGCTGTAGCTGCCGGACTGCTGTTATCAGGGTTTGCAGCTATTGGATAACAGCTGCGAAAGTTCCATCCACCGGGGATGGCTGCGGAGGAAGAGGAGGTGGAGCAGGAAGCTCCATCTCTGGGCTACGTGGCCCTTGAGGAAAAGGGACTTCCCCTACTCGACTGGTGGATGCTTCGCGTCCGCATGTCACCACCATGGTTGGAGCGCGCTTTCACCCGCGGAGAGCTGGCTCGCACTGGGGTTGCTGTCCTGCCCCCTACCTGGTACGTCAATCTGTTGCCGATCTCACCACGGTGGCCTGTAGCTTCAAAGCTAGTACCGGTCTCAGACCGTCTCACCTCGACATCTCCGAGCTTCCGGTCGTGCAAAACAAGGTCAGAAACCCTGGCCGGGGGTCCCGGCGAGGGAGCTCCGATGGTTAAGTTAGAGAACGGTGAGATGGAACAGACTCCCTAAAGAGGGTTCCTAAAGGAGCCCCAGACTTAGAGAAGGTATTAACAAAAGATGTTTTAAGAGGAGTGGAAATTGGGCCCAGCTCCTTCACCGAGCTCACGCCGAAGGACACCTCTCGGATCCCTAGATCCTTCTCTCGATGCCTTCCTTTTCCCCGTCCTTTTGTCCACCTACCTTGCTATCCGCTCTTTCCATCCTTTTATGCCATCACCTTGCCTCCGGTTCGCCCCCTCCGGAGGCTCCTCTCAGCCTTCACTTTTCTCTCTCTTCCCCCTTTTTCCTTTCCCCTTCGGGTCCGGGAACCCGATGGCCCCCTCGTCTTGCTTGTCGAGCCTAGCGAGAAAAAGGGGGAGAGGGAAGATACTGGCGAGGCCTTGGGCCGAGCGCGAGCGCTCTCCTTCCCAGGCATTGACGATGTCTGTTGCTGGCTCCTGCCTGCCAGGACTCTGCTTCTCGGTTGCGGGGCCCATCGAGTCGATGTAAACGAGGTTTCGCGCGTCACTGCGGACCGTACCAGTGCTACTCGCGAGGCGTGGTGCACGCTACCCGAGTGGCGATTTTGAAACTCGTACCCCCACTTCCCGGAGGACTCACTACGCAGGGCCGGCGCCAGCCGAGGTGGGCTCCCCCTGGGCGGACACCCGGCAGTGCGGCAGGGAGGTGCTCGGCTTCAGCCGAGGTGGACCCGTCTCCGGGCACCAACTGGCAAAGGAGCAGGAGGGCCCGGCTCGACCTCGACCGAGGTGGACCCATCTCCGGGCGCCACCCGGCGAGGGAGCGAGGGGCCGCCAGCTTTGGTCGAGGTGGACCCCTCCTGGGCAGACACCTGGCGGAGCAGCAGAGAAGTGCTCGGCTTCGGCCGAGGTGGACTCGTTTCTGGGCACCAACTGGCGAAGGAGTAGGAGGGCTCTGCTCGATCTCGGCCGAGGTGGACCCATCTCCGGGCGCCACCCGACGAGGGAGCGAGGGGCCGCCAGCTTTGGCCGAGGTGGACCCCTCCTGGGCGGACACTTGGCGGAGCGATAGAGAAGTGCTCGGCTTCGGCCGAGGTGGACCCATTTCCGGGCGCCAACTGGCGAAGGAGCAGGAGGGCCCGGCTCGACCTCGATCGAGGTGGACCCGTCTCCGGGCGCCACCCAGCGAGGGAGCGAGGGGCTGCCAGCTTTGGCCGAGGTGGACTCCTCCTGGGCGGACACCTGGCGGAGCGGCAGAGAAGTGCTCGGATTCGGCCGAGGTGGACCCGTTTCCGGGCGCCAACTGGCGAAGGAGCAGGAGGGCCCGACTCGACCTCGGTCGAGGTGGACCTGTCTCCGGAAGCCACCCGGTGAGGGAGCAAGGAGCCGCCAGTTTCAGCCGAGGTGGACCCCTCATAGGCGGAAACCTGGCGGAGCGACAGAGAAGTCCTTGACTTTGGCCGAGGTGGACCCGTCTCCAGGCGCCAACTGGCGAAGGAGCAGGAGGGCCCGGCTCGACCTCGGTCGAGGTGGACCCATCTTCGGGCGCCACCCGACGAGGGAGCAAGGGGCCGCCAGCTTCGGCCGAGGTGGACCCCTCCTGGGCGGACACCTGGCGGAGCGGTAGAGAAGTGCTCGACTTCGACCGAGGTAGACCCATCTCTGGGCACCAACTGGCGAAGGAGCAGGAGAGCCCGGCTCGACCTTGGCCGAGGTGGACCCATCTCTTGGCGCCACTCAGCGAGGGGGCGAGGGGCCGCCAGCTTCGACCGAGGTGGACCCCTCCCGGGCGGACACCTGGCCGAGCGGCAGAGAAGTGCTCGACTTCGGCTGAGGTGGACCCGTCTCCGAGCGCCAACTGGCGAAGGAGCAAGAGGGACCGGCTCGACCTCGACTGAGGTGGACCCGTCTCCGGGCGCCACCCGGCGAGGGGGCGAGGGGCCGCCAACTTCGGCCGAGGTTGACCCCTCCCGGGCGGACACCTGGCGGAGCGGCAGAGAAGTGCTTTGACTTCGACCGAGGTGGACTCATCTCCGGGCGCCAACTGGCGAAGGAGCAGGAGGGCCCGGCTCGACCTCGGCCGAGGTGGACCCGTCTCCGGGCGCCACCCAGCGAGGGAGCGAGGGGCCGCCAGCCTCGGCCGAAGTGGACCCCTCCTGGGCGGACACCTGGCGGAGCTGCAGAGAAGTGCTCGACTTCGGCCGAGGTGGACCCGTCTCCGGGCGCCAACTGGCGAAGGAGTAGGAGGGCCCAGCTCGACCTCGGCCGAGGTGGACCCGTCTCCGGGCGCCACCCGGCGAGGGAGCGAAGGGGCCGCCAGCTTCGGCCGAGGTGGACCCCTCCTGGGCGGTCACCTGGTGGAGCGGCAGAGAACTGCTCGACTTCGGCCGAGGTGGACCCGTCTCCGGGCGCCAACTGGCGAAGGAGCAGGAGGGCCGGCTCGACCTCGGCAGAGGTGGACCAGTCCGATCTCGTTTGCCGAAAAAAATCTATGTGGTTCGGACCACGTCTGGCGGGACCTGAGACACGCCACGTCAGCGTAACAGCCATATCAATATCATTTTCAAAAGTAATACTTTTAAATAAAGACAATTTATGTCTTTGCTAAATATATTAACTTTTAGACTAGGATCTTATATATCCTTACTGAAACTAGTATTATAATACCAAAATTTTCTATATTCATGGTACCAATTTTTCTTAAACTTATAAGCAAATAATAAATAAAATATTTTTTTATTATATTATTATTATATTTAATTATTTTATAATTAATATTAAATTCTATAATTAATATAATTATTTAATTATCTATGTCATAGGGTAGTTGATATAATAAATATAGTATTTACAATTACTTTGGGAACAAAACTGCCTCCTATCCTTCTTTAAATCCTTCTAATAGTCATCCTCTCCAAATTCATTCATCGATTCTGGTTTTGCTCTAACCTATCTTCTATTCTAGCAACTAAAGTTAAGATTTTTTTTTTTCATGAATGCCTGAAGGACCTAACTCTATTATAAGAAAGTCACATGCATTAATGCTTTTTAGTCATGTAAAGTACATTCATAGATGAAAGGTCAAATTCTAAAAAAAGATTGCATATATCCATATTTGTCAAATGAAAAAATACTACAATTAATTTTTAATTTATATTTTAATAATTAAATATGAGTAAATCAAATCTATCAATAGATAAATATTGGTAATTCAAATATGCTTAAAACTATATTAAGTATTAGTGGAAAATAACCAGCACCAAGAGAGGAGCTAAAAAGTAAAAAACTAATCTATGATCTGGACCGATTCCAAGTTTAATTAAAATATATTAAATATAAATAATATATAATAATATATGCAATCCAAGTTGAAATTTATCTTGATCATCCACTTAGCTGGTTGAACTTGAAAATCCCTCCTCCGATCCCCTCTTTCTTGTTGACCTGGTTACTGTCCCCCATCTTCTCCCTTTCGAAGATCATTCTGAGCATGGGAACATGGTCTAATTCACTTTGTTTTGTTTCCCTTAGGTGGTTGCTCCCTTTCTGGTTTGTACCATCGTCCCACGGCCCTTTTCCACTTGCACTCCCCTCTCTCTCCCAAACCCTTCCTCTCTCCTCGAAGCCCTCGTTCCCCAGTCTCCTCTCCTCCCAAATCCACTACCTTCTCCTCAAAAAACTATTTCCCCATTTTCAATCCTGTCGACATGTTGGGTGCCTTGGACATGTCCCTCAATGAAATCATCTAGAAGAACAAGATGACCTCCACTGGAAATTTCCATAGCTGGGGATGAGGATCTAGCCCTAGACCCATCCGATGATTCCCCAGCCACTCCAAAAATCACTCCACCCTTTATTTTATTGAAAAGGTATGAGTTAGTTTCCACTGTCCCCTCTAGATATCTTGATCTCTGTTGGATTTTGATTTGCGGTCTTCTTTTCTTGAATCTAGGGTTTCTCACTTGATCTCCCTTCCAGGCTCTGGATTCGGCATTGCAGCATGATATGTACTCAGGCAAGATGGGGGGATTATCTAGCACTGGCAGCTAAGGCAATAGCTATAGAGATAGACACCAAGCTTTACATCTCCAACTTGGACTATGGGGTCTCGAACGAGGATATCAAGGTATCTCTACCCATTCTATTTGATTTGGTTTATTTATGAAACTTTGTGATACTCTTATTAGGATCTACTATTGTTTTTTATTTTTCTTTCTAACTTTTTTGGGCAAAAAATTCAAAGTCTTGCTTTTGAAGAGGTATTTTAGGTTCTTTTGTTTGTTTACCTATTAATGGAAGCATGACATCTTCTTACTGATGACAACCGACATGGTGGGTAGCTTTCAAATAGTTTTGTTCTATAGTTTTCTTTAGTAGATCATTGGATTTTCTTTAGTATAATAAACTAGGATAGCATGCCAGAAAATTTAACACAGGTTGAAAAATCTTGGATTACTTGAGGACTTGATGCTTGGACTTTTAAATTTGTGGACTCATGAATTCAGCTTCCCCAAGTGAGTTTTCTGTTGATCTATAGTTTTCTTTAGTAGATCATTGGATTTTCTTTAGTATAATAAACTAGGATAGCATGCCAGAAAATTTAACACAGGTTGAAAAATCTTTGATTACAGGACTTGGTGCTTGGACTTTTAAATTTGTGGACTCATGAATTCAGCTTCCCCAAGTGAGTATTCTGTTGATGTTTACTTCTTCAGCTCTTCAGTTTGCTTCAATTAGATATACCATGGCCATAGATTTGGTGCAGGCCCTAATCGCATGCTAGAGGTAGAGAGAGTGAGAGGAATAAAGAAGAGAAAAAACGGAAGAAACCACTAATTATAGGAAACACTAATTACTAGCACTCTGTCAACTTCTACTTAGAAAAGCAAGTTACTGGAAACTGTGCACTATTCAGTGATTGTGTTAGGGTTGCACGTAGTGAATTGGATCGCTTTAAGCTTTTGAATTAATATTCTAATTTATTGAGATATTTTATCAAACACATCATAGGAATAAACAACAAGTACAAGAAAGACAAGAAATTTATGTAGTTCAGCAAATCTACTTATATCCACTTAGAGAAGGAGCAATCTACTATATAATCATTCCAAAATTAGATGTAAAGATGATACAAATATACAAATAAAAGCGTCCCAAATAATCATAAAAGGGACATAAATAAATCACAATAATAAACCAAATGGACAATATTTTTCTCGATCTTGGCTACAAATCAAGAAAAGATAATCTGAGAGATAGATCAACACATCATCGGCCACGATAATCGATCAAGAGAAAGATACTTCTCCAGGCAGTGAAGAACAAAATAATAGGTGCCTTTAGTAGCCAGAGCACCAATAGATTAGGGACCAAGAGAGTGGGACCAAAGGGCTGTGACAAATAGAGAGTAATCAGGACTTAGTAGGCTTCATAGAATCGAGGTCCTCATGCTCCTTTTAAAGGAAAACAATGAAGAAGAGTTTAGATCGAAGAATGCTGGAGTTCTTTGAGATAAAGTTCAAATCGAAGAAGAGTCCTAAATGAAAAAAATCTTCTATCCATCCTAAACTCTATCGAAATAGGAATCCCATTTAAAGAAAAAAACAATCAATCCCTAAACTGTTATTATTTGAAGCAACAATAATAACAATCCTCCTTATGATAAATTATATATTTCTATCATATATGAATTATCAAACCTCCTCTTGAACATAAGCCCTGAAGGGCATCACCAAGTGCTTAATCTAATTAAGTTAAAAAAAAGTCATGAACTTGATTACTGGGATTGGTTTAGTAAGCATATCAGCTAAATTATAAGTAGTGCTAATCTTTTGAAGTCAATTATCACCATCCTCTACCAAATCTCTGATGAAGTGATACCTAATATCCATATACTTAGTGCATTCATGATATATCTATTCTCTAGCAAGATGCAAAGACTCTAACTGTTACAATAAAAATCCAAATAATTTTGTCTAAGATATAAATCTTATACTAACCCTCTTAGCCAGATAGCTTCTTTTGTGACCTTTGTTAATGCCATATACTCTACTTCTATAGTAGACAAAGTAACTGTAGACTACAAAGTAGCCTTCCAACTGACTACACAACTAAAGAGAGTAAATACATATATGGTCAATAACCTTCTCCTATCTAAGTCACAATCATAATTAGAATTACAAAATCTTATAACAGAGCAACTACTCTATCCGAAAAATACTAATCCCAAATTAGAAATGCCTTTCAAATATCTAGGTATCCATTTCATGGCTAACCAGTGAGCTTTTTCAGGCTTGTCCATGTATCTACTCACCATACTTACTACTTATGAAATATCAGGTCGAGTGCAGACTATCGCATACATAATGTTGCAAACTGTACTTGTATATGGTACTCTAAATATATATCTCTCATCATTCTCAATCCGAGGGAAGAGCCTGGTAGATAATCTAAAATGACTGGCAAAGGGAGTAATGACTGGCTTAGTGGTAGACATACCAAATCTTTTCAAGACTTTCTTAATATAACTATGCTAAGTAAGAAAGAGTCTTCTTGACTATCTATCATGAATGATCTCCATCCCAAGAATTTTCTTTGCTGATCCAAGTTTCTTCATCTCAAATACAGTACTGAGCTTAGCTTTTAGCTTCTAGATAACTAACATAACCATGGCTGCAGTCATCATATCATCTACATGTAATAATAAATAACAAAAGAACCCATCTGAAACTCATTGATGATACACGCAACTATCATATAGAGATTTGTTGAATCCATGGTCAACCATAAACCTGTCAAATTTATGGTACCACTATCTTAGAGACTGCTTGAGACAACAATAATCAATTGAGCAAGCATACATGATCTTCTTTATCTAGAATCTCGAAACTAGATGGCTGTTACATATAAATCTGCTCATCTAAGTTATCATATAGAAAAATTGTCTTTACATTAAGCTATTCTAGCAACCAAAGCAAGTAACAAAAAATAAAAGAGTATTTGACTATAGAAGAAAATACATTTTTATAGTCAATACCCTTTCATTGACTATAACCCTTAGCCACCAACCTGGCCTTATTAAAATCTAAAGGACTAGCTCATTCCTTCTTCTTGAAGATCCATTTATAGCTAATTACTTTCTTACCCTTTGATAATTTGACTAATTTTTAAGTCTGATTCTTTTTCAAAAATTGAAGCTATTTAACCATATTCATGGTCTACTGCTCAACTTGTGGACTACCAATAGTCTCTTGATATGTAGTTGGCTCATTATCAATGGTATTTACAATATAAACTAACTTAGCATAAACAAAGTTTTCAAAACCATACATAAGCAAAATTCTCAAAACCATACTTTTGATGTGCTCTAATTTGGTGCATGGTCTGTGAGTGTAATATTATCATCCTGAACCTGATCTTGCATGGTAATCTTCTTTTGAATCTATATCTCTACATCTATTTATTATTGTTGCTCATTCTAAATATGAGTATCTCATGTTGGCTGTTGCTGTTGTAATCTAATAGTCTAATTAATGTCCATAATAGTTCAATCTTGCTAATCCTGAACCAAACCTCCCTATGAAGAACTAGGCTGAATCAACCATGAAGGAGTAGCTATCTCATGAAAAGTATATCCCTGCTGACTAGAAATTCTTGGGATTTGGGCTCTGTGTACCACAATCTATTGCCCTTCATCCCATATGCGTATCTAAGAATACACATTTCTTAGCCTTGAGATCTAGCTTTTTATCTTTGACATGTGCATATGTTGGACGCACAATAACTCTAAGTATCAAATAGTCTATAGATCTTCATGTCCACATCTCTTCTAGAGTCTTCATGTTCAATGTTGATGCTGGAGATTAGTTTATAATATAGCAGACTATATGTACAGCTTCTGTCCAAAAATCTTTACTTGGTCCAAAACTTGATAGCATAGATTTGACCTTCTCTAATAATATGTGGTTCATGCATTCCGCCACATCATTCTGCTGAGATGTATCTATGTGATTCTATGTCTGACAATACCTTCTGATTTACAAAAATCATTAAACTCTGTAGACTAAAATTTTAATTCATTATCAATTTGAAAGGTTTTCACCTTTCTCTCGGTATGCCTTTTGATCATAACTGTCCACTTTTTGAATGAATCAAATACATCACTCTTATTCTTAATAGTATAAATCCAGACTTTGCAGGAGTCGTCATCAATAAATAAAAGTAAATATCTAGATCCATCTTTGGACATAACTGGGATAGGTTTCAATAGGTTAGAATGAATATAATCCAATATAGCTACAGTCCTGTACATGTCAATAGAAAAGCTGACTCTATTTTGTTTTCTAAATATATAGTACTTATAGAATCTAAGTATACCAACCTTCTGACCACCTAGCAGACTATATCTGCTCAGCTCCTGTAAATCTTTATATGATATGTGGCTCAGTCTCTAGTACCACAACTGTATCAATTGCTCAATAGAAGATTGTATTGTTGAAGCTTGTCCTTTCACTGTACTAGTATACAGATAGGAAAGGATGTCGTTCAATTTACCTCTTAATAGAGTCAATGCTCCTTTACTAATAGTTATAGATCCTCTATCCCATTTTTTCTCAAAACCTACAGTGTCAAGGACATGCACTAAGAGAAGGTTCATTTTCAATCAAGAAACATATTTGACATCATCCATAGTCATTACAATATTTGCATGAGATTTGATTTGAACTTTATCATTACCTTCCACTTTGTTGATTGCATCATCTCCAAAAAGAATGGTAACTCCCTTACATGGTCTAAAAGAAGAGAACCATTTTTTATGGGATATCATGTGGAAAGATGTTCAGAGTCTATGAACCAGGTATTAGCCTAACCAACACTACAAGCAGCTATAAATATTGCATCATCTATAATATTGCTATGATCTCTTGATATAATTGTAACTAATGCCGAATCTAAGATTATTCATTTATCTTTTTGTTCATTCTCTTTCTTGCACTGTAGAAGTCTATATTCAAATTTTTAGTAGCCTAGCTTCTTGCAATAGTGATAAATACCAGATCTTTTAGGCCCTATACTTTGATCTAGGTTTGGACTTGCTTTTACATTATCTACCTTTTCTTTGCTAATCTGTCTCTAACTATAAGTCCTTATACCAAAGTCAGAGTCTAATGCTCTAACTATACTTTCAACCTAAGCTTATTGGAAAACAAAGTGACTAATAATCACATAATATATATAAGTATTAATTTAATAATTAATTATCTTTATTTATTTAAAATTGATACTTTTATATATTATTTGTAGATAAGAAATCGCCAATATGATAAGCTTGATTTATGGGTTCAAATGAAATAAGTTTGAAACAAATCAAACTTAAAATGAGCCCAAAATTGAAGTTTGAAATTCATTAATGGAGTCGCATGAATTTTAAAGCAGCTAATCCATGGTAGATCGATTACTTGGTTCACAAAATGACTAAATGGTCTATGGTAGCCATGGTTATCAGTCTATGGCTCAGAGCTGTGGATCATAAATAGATTTAGGCCTTGGTCTGCTTAGCACTGTTGCTTGCCATTGTCACCACCAACCTGAGACTCCAGGAACCACCATGCCACCGCCCCCTTAGCCCATAGCACCTCCAAGACTCCATCATCGCTTTCTTCTTCCTTCCCACCATGCCACCCTCTTTCCCATCATCATTGTTAACATCTCAGCACCCTAAACCATCATCCTCATCCATGATCTACCATGATTCATCATCGTCGGCATGCCTACCTATTGCCAAGAGCCACTGTGCCATTACTCGGTCTACTGGACATTTTCATGGACCGGACATCTTCCCCAATCTTCTAATCCCAATTCGATGCCACCCTCTTCCCTATTCTCACCATCCCACTACACCTACCACATGGGCCGGTGAGCAATAGTGAAGGGACGGTGCGGTGAAGGGCACGACAGTGATAACCAGAGGATCACCCAAGCAAGGGGATTCTTAGCAAAGTACCGACGGTAGTAGTGGTAGGTATCCAGTACATGACACCGATGATTATGACAGCTCTGCTAGTGAAGAAAGCTATGGCGATGGGTTTGGTAATCCAAGGTTATAGGGGCTCACTAGAACAAAATACTGGCAATGACCAAAGATAGCGGCAGCAACAAAAACTCCAACTATGCTCACAGCACCATCAGCCATGTGTGGCTCCGGTGATGTCATCTGGGTGTGAGATCAAGCAATGGAAAGCCCAATTCAATGATCAGGCACTGGTGGCTACTGCTTGAAGGAAGAAGATGGCTGCACACATCCAATGGCTAGGCTGTAATCATGCATAATTCACGATGGGTTATGGATACTTGTTGAAGATCCAATAGCATAAACTCTTAGGCAATCAAATATTGAAGAAGATTTAAGACCAAATTTGGATGAGATTTGGACACTATTAATGGAAGAAATCCTTCTTTAACACCCATCCAACCAAAGATTTGTTATAAAATTAAATCATAGCCACTCCTATGATCCTGATGTTTAGTCCCATATTGAAAAAACATGAAGACCTCTTCCCTCTAGAACATTTGCATGGGGGATAGGAAGGGATCAACAACATAGGAAGTAGTTTAGAGTATAAGTTCGAGAGGGAAGGAGAGATCTTGTACAAGGTAGAGCATGGTACTTTTGTTCTTTATTCTCTTATATTTCTTTGGCATGCAATAAAAGATTATGCTTTTAATTATGAGTTCTTTATTTATTCTATTTTATTTACTCTTTATTATGCTTTACTATTAAATTAAGTTTAGGGATAACTTTTTCTTTCTGGAGATGTATTATAATATATTACTGATACGGGGCATGCTAAAGAAAGAAGAGTTGAATACCTAGTTTCTCCTGGAGATGTACCATGATCTACGGATATAGAGCATGTTGAGAGAATACAAGTAATTATCTAGAATTAATTATATTTTAATTATAAAATAAATATAGTTTTGTCAGTGCATGATTAATTTATAACTTCTAAAATAATCTCTTTTACTTGCTTCGATCTTAATAGTAGTTTACTCTCTGCTTATTTTTATTTTATGCAACAACAATCATTTTCTTTTTTTAAAAAAATCATAACTTAGTCCTAAGGTCCCTAAGGACATGATCCCGACTCATCCTAGCTATAGAGTTGAGTTGGTGAATTATTTTTGACCATCCATGATAGCGATTAAATTTTGGCACAATTACTGGAGACCCTAGGCACAATTGTATTTTTTTCAAAAAAATAATTTATTACCATTATAATTAATTTACTACTTCTAATTCTTTTATTGCTTTTCATATATAGTTGATCTTTACATTCCTAATTTAGTTTTCTTTTATACTTAATTAACTAAATTAAAAACTTATCTAGAAACAACTTAATATAAAAAATAAGGACACCTCATAAAGCTTAATTAAAATAGAGAAACTAAATAATCCTTAAAAACATATCACTTGTAGTGGACATCTTCTTTTTCTGCATTACATATCTTATAAAATATTTTAAGGGTATTTGTTGCTGCCTAGGTCGTCATGGCCTATAGTGCTTGTTCGGCGTCGGTTGATGGCGCTCCCGTCCGGCATCCGATATGCATGCTCGGACCTGTAAAAGAAAGGAGACCCGGATCAGGAATTCCAATGGGGGCACTCCGACGATCAAGTTAGTAGACGACCTAGGGGAACAGATCCTCCTGGATAGATCCCAGAGCGGTTTCTACCCACGGAGGTCTCTAAGAAAGAGATGAAGTGAGAGGCTAGGTTGAGAAAGAGGGCCAGCCCCTCTCACTTACCTTTGCTGGAGACCCCTTCAGGTTTTCTTATAGACGAGCAGTGCCTTCTATGGGGTACGAAACTCTATCTCTTCGGACCCTTTCATGTGCTCTCCATGTGAGTGGGACGTAGGCTTGTCTTTTTCCCCCCGAGTGGTCGGGGATTTGCCACAATTGAGCCCCCAGAGAATATGGAGGGGGTGTGCCTCCTTCATGGCAGGAAGATGTGCTACGGACCCTGACGCCCCGACAAGGCGCTGCTCCCCATTGGTGCCATCACACCATCTGGCAGAGCACTGGTCTGGGGGCAAGTGCTACAGGGTCTGAATTCTCTAATGAGCTCTTCCTCTACTGGGTGGCGTAGATAGTGGGTAGCGAAGCTCCTTTCCCAAGTGGCACCGATAGTGGACTGGAAGTTTAGTTGATCTAACGGGATGCTCCCCCCATAGATCGGCATGCCCTGGCAGAGCACCACTTTATAGGGATAGAGTCGGCATGCTCTGGAGGGGAAGCCATTCCTTCGGACATTTCAGGCGGCGTGTCATCGCCCGTCAGGCATGCCAGTTTCCCTGAATCATACCAGGGAGAGGGTGGTGGTGCCGCGTGCCAGCACTGTTGCCTGCCCGCCCCGAGGTGCTTGAGGGAATGACCGCGTCCATCTAAAACGTGCACACCTATTCCCGGAGAAGGGGTTGACTTGGACTCTAGGATCGACTGCAAGTGGGGGAAGCCAGGCTCCCATCGTAGGTGTGGAGAATGTGGGTGCGACCTCGGCCAGGGTTCGACCTCAGGAGAACCACGCCGGTGCAAGGGGCACGAAGAACGAGGGTGCGACTTTGACTGAGGTTCAACCTTGGGGGAACTGCACTGATGCAAGGGGCACGAAAAACGAGGGCACAACCTCGATCGAGGTTCGACCTTCGGGGAACCATACCAGTGCAAGGGGCACGAAGAACGAGGGTGCGACTGTGGCCGGGGTTCGACCTTCGGGGAATCGCACTGGTGCAAGGGGCGCAAAGAACGAGGGTGCGACTTCGATCGAGGTTTGACCTTGGGAGAACCATACCGGTGCAAGGGGCGTAAAGAACAAGGGCGTGACCTTGGCCAGGGTTCATGATGGAGAACTAATTAGCATGCAAGGAAATTTTCGTGGATTTAGCATTAAGTTAGGGTTTCAATTCTCGAATTTCAGGTCAAATAGATAAAAAGGTGATCCTATAGAAATTCTAGACTGCAAGCATGCAAAAAAGATCCTCAAAAGAGATAAAAACAGGATCGCTAGGGCTAAGAAACCCTGGTAGGACTAGCTCTTCTGCAATAACCCGATCTAGAGGGCTAGGGTGTGTGTACCTAGCAACGATTGCTACTGCTTTCATGAAAAGATCACTCGTCGCTCTCAGATGCGGCCTGGAAAGTCAAGCTGAATACCTGCAGATTCATCGGCTTTTCATCCGCTGATCCGACGACTAGGCAAACGGAACCCTAAAGTCGAGAAACTCGAGGGATCTGTAAAATACCTAGAGAAGGTTAGAAAATGATAAGAAAGATGGCTAGATGGCTAAAAGAAATGGAGAAGAAAGAAAGAGCAGGGGGTAGCAAGGGAGGGCTGATGATGGTCGGCTAGGTTTTGATAAATAGGGTCTTACACCCCTCGATGCTCAAAGAGTAAAGGCAACACTCCCTTACGGAGCTCAATGTTCATAAGAACAAAGGCAAAATAAAAGAAAGAACACTCAAATTTCCTCTCAAAATACATTCATTCAATCAATCATTCATTCAAAATTGTTACAAGAGGGTGGAGGGATGGGGTATTTATAGGCTCACCTAGGTCCTCTCTTTGTTAGGATTGTATTACAAAGCTTCTTAGGACTAGGAGTACATAGTTTGATTAGGAAGAGAAATACAAAATGACTTAGGACTAGGAGTACATAATTTGAAAAGAATTAAAACTTGATTCCTAGTTGGATGTGGACTTCTCTCTCCTTCTTGGACTTGTTCAAAGGGCTCCTTATGGGCTTGGGCAGGATGAAATTCTTTTGGACTGCTTTGACTTTTCTATTCCTTGCTAGGCTTGGACTTGGGATGCCACATTATTGGACTGGGCTTGGGCTAGTTGGGGCACCATTAATGAATGGGTGATGCGAGGCTAAGAGATGCGAAGATGAGATGAGTGATGTAAGTGATTCTTTTCTTATTAATGTTTTTTTAAGTTTTAGTTGATTGAAAGATTCCCGAAGAAAAACAAAGCAGATCTAGAGATTCTAGAATGATAAGACTTCCTAGCATGCAGGTAGCCCCTAAACAAAGATAAGAAGATGATCCTGGGATTGATAAACCTCATAGGACTTAGCTCTCATATCAATATATACTTAGGAATTTTATGGGTGCAAATCTTGGAAAACTCTGATGCGTCCGATATCGAGTTCACTCATTCTCGCGGATACGGCCTGGAACATCGAGCCTTCAACCTTGCAGATTCGTCGGCTTTCCGTCTGATGGTTCGAAGGCAAGGGAGACTGAATCCTTTGTCCGTGGCACCTGGAGGACCTGCGAGCAACCAAAAGAAGGGTTAGAAACCATTAAGAAAGAAGTAGGAAAGGATGGAAAAGAGCTAGGAATAGTGGAGATGGAGGCTTCTTCTTGCTAGGCGCCCAGGTGGATCATCCAGATGGCATCTAAACATGAAGATGGAAGATGGCTTGCATGGAAGGGATAGTAACTTAGGGCCTCACACCTCTCAACGACTGAAGGCGAAGGTGCTCTCTCACGGAGATCCTAGTCTAAAAGATAAGGGCTAGAAGAATAACACTTAAACTCTTTTTTCATTTCATAAGCATTAACCATACAAGGGAGGGGTAAGGCCCTATATATAGGCACCTTAAGACCCATTCAAAATTTGAATGAAAACATTATAAGTCTTCATGAAGATAGCGCCATAAATCTGAATTTTCTCCTCCCTTGGCCGGCCATAATCTTGCTTGTACTTGGGCATGGATTGATTTGAGGCTTGCAAGGGGGATATTGTTTACAAGAATTAAGTTGGCACCATTTGGTCATTAAATTCCTTCCATGGCTGATCAAAATAATTTGGGAAGAAGGCTTGATATGGGGCTTGTAGCAAGGATCATGTCTTCACATATCTTCATTGCCCATTGACCTTCCTTGGCCGTCCTGATAGATAAAGAAGCGCGGTAGCAAAAACCTACGCTAAGCAGGCAAAGCAGGGAGCAGTCATGAATTTTAAAAATTTTAATTCACAGCGGAAAAATACCTGCTCCGCACAGGATCTAACAAATTTCGGATGCATGTATAGGCAATACAGGGCATGTACAAGACCATGTAATATTTATAAACAGTTGAAAACCTAGATCTATACATGCATGAAAAATAAAACAAGAAGTTATACCTTATTCCTGCCTGGAATAGCCTTAGTATAAAGCTGGAATTGCTGGGATAACAAGAATAAATTTATTCCTGTTGTCTTCTACTTCCAGCACGTTGACAGGTTGCTTCTTTTCTCCAAAATCTACAGTAAAACAACAGGGAATTTTGCCAACGAATTGATCTCCCTTCCAGCACCAAAAGCTAGGGAACAAGATGGTTGGTCTTCCTTCAAAAGGGAGAAGATGATTCAACATTTTGGTGTCCTTTCTTTCAACCAAAAACAGCACCAGAAATCCAGCAACCTGAAAACCTGCAACCTGAAAACAGAGCATAAAAAATATCAGCAAGGAGGATGATCCGGCTTCCAAATGCTCAATTGAACACTCTCAAGAGGGGGAACACGCCAGGGGCTAGCACTGATCCGTCTCTCGGTCGATGCTAGTCGCCGGAAGACATGGAACGGTGGGAGGGAAGAAGGAAGGAAACAGAATTTCTGAAATTGTTTTTCAGCAAAACAGAGTTCCTTCTTCCTTCAATTTTGAGCACCAGAAAACAGAGATTAAAGGGCTGTTCTCTCTTCCTTTCACTCACCAAAACCCAGCTCTCAATTTCACCGGTGGAATGGGAAAGAATTTCTGCAAGGAAGGAAGAACTCTCACAGTTTTTAACCTCTCACACGGTGACGTCTCAGCCATCTTGAACCAGGGGACTGCAGGGTTTTTAAAAGAAGCAGCAGCGGAAGAGAAAATGAAATTGCTGGGAGGCCAAAAGACGTCAGTGGCATAAACTCCAATTAACAGCCATTAGGAGGAATTAAAAAGGGTTTAAGGCAATCGGGTGGAGGGAGACGAGAAGATGCCGATTGGGCTTCCTTCTTTTGGAATACATCCAGCAAAAAATCACCGTGTAAACGGTCATTGGAAGAAAAAACCAACGGTTCAAACAATTTTGGGTTCAATTCAATTAAACCCAAAGGTTCAAAAGAAAAACCGGTCCAAGCCAGTAAACCAGATTGGTTCAATCCCAAAATTTTTGGTTCAATCTAATTGAACCGGTCCAAGCCCAATTAAATTTGGTTCAATTAGTTCACAACCAATTAGAGGCCAAAACAAGCTCCGAATCAGTTCAAAACTGATTCAGAAAAATCCTGGCGCAGACCTGGTCAGCCCGGAATAATTTTCGGTTGACTCAAACAAGGGAAAGACCGAGAAAAGAGTGCTCAAAAAATATCGTGACCATAAAACCGAGGCGATTCCCAATCGTAATCGGTATCTGGATCAGAGAGTTATCCTCTATGGCGTGTGACCTCATAGGTTCGAACCTAAACGGTACCACTGGAACAATTTCAGTACCAGCACAGGAAACCATCTAGCAATGGGTCCCGGCATCCGGATAGGTCGAAGATGCGGGAGCATACTATCGAACCTCAGGCATATGGTTACTGTATAATTCATCCCTTTGACCTCTAATGCTCAGGACGACTGATATTGTGCTGCCAACCCAGACTGAGTCAGTCGACTACATGTCTCAACCTCACAAGCCCAGTGACTCTTCACTAGGGCCACCCCGGCCGAGGATTTGCTAAATTGAGATACTACGGGACATTCAAACCAAACTGTTTGGACAAGTCAATTCCATCTTGGTCCATCACTGCTCCACAAGTACTTGCCTGTATCCAGAAACCTTCCGTCACCGGATTAAAAATTCGGGTAGTCCGGCACCAAAGCACAGGGAGTTGCTTGCAAGCTACCGTGATGACCTCAGGTTAAAGGGACACATATACCCATATCCTATCGTGAGTATCCCTTTGGCAGAAAGGGGCTTCACGGAGTCACGTTCAATGAGATATGATATATCCCACTTGCAGATCACATCAGTGTCACCACACTCATTTGGTTAAGAGGACAACCAAACGATGTGAACTGCAACAACCTATACTTGATATATTGCCATCCAGTACAATATATCCTTTGGTTGTGAACAAGGTTTAAGGACCAGTCGATACATCATCTCTGTATCGAAAATAGTGTAGCCCTAAGGATTTCATCACATGGAAAGAGTTCATTTTTAGGGAAATACAATATGTGATGAGCTGCCAAAAAATAATAATTTATTAATTCATAAAATGAATACAATACTCAGCACAACCGCCTACAATCTAGGCGATTGGCTTTGGGACACAATTCCCAACACGCCCATCCTTCTTTGGGAGAAAACTTGATAGGGGGAGGGAAGGGAGGAATGTTGTCTCTCTTTTTAATTTTATTCCTTGGCCGCCCATAGTCCCTTTGGAAAGAGTCTTGAAATGGGGAGGGAAGGGAGGCTTGGATCAAGAGATTTTGTCCATATGGCTTGATGGCATCCTAGAAATCTGCACTTTATTTTGATTGGAGGCTTGAGTTAAGGAATGATGTCCACTTGGGTTGATGGCATTCAAAATTCTGCATTTCCTCTTGATTTGGGCCGTCCACTTGTCATGGTGATGTGGCACCATATGGGATGGACGAGGTGGCACCCAAGAGCTGAAGTGGCATCCTTCAAGTCCTGGAAGATGGCTTGGCCCATTAATAATTGGGTTAGACTCAATGCCCCCTCCTTTAATCAGGCTTGGGCACAATCTTCAAGTAGACTTGGGCTTGGACTCATTTAGCTGAATACATGATTTATTGACCTAACTTGACCACATTGGCTAAGGTACAGGACTAAAACAAAAGTGCATGACTCAAAGTAAAGAATTACATAGGCTTGAAGCCTTATTACAGAACCTAACAGACTAAACTCTAGTCAGAGATCTATAGAGGGTTGAGAAGCCTCTGCCTGATTCTAGTACCCACACCAGTTCTCCCGTGGTGGGAGGAGCTCCATCTTGTCTAGTAAGGATTGATTTGGCTTTGGTACTTCTTCAGAAGGTCAGGATCGAGGCGCTGCAAGTCATCCCGAGTAATCCACGAATCATTGGACTCCAGTCGGCCTTGCCATTGGACCAAGTAACATTGATAGCCTTTGCCCCGGGTGGTAATAACTTGATCATCCAGGACATGCTCGATCCGCTCTCCTCTCGCAGGTAAAATTGGTGGTGCATACTCTGGATCGGGTTCGCTCTCAAATGAAAGGTCAGGCCCAAATGGCTTGTTGGGTATATTTGCTGGTTCTCTATACTCGACTAAGTCTGAGATATTGAAAGTCGAGCTAATGCCATAATCTGAGGATAGCTCAACCACATGGGCATTAGGGCCAACTCTCCCTATCACTCTAAAGGAGCCAGCTCCACGAGCATGAAGTTTCTTAATAGTTCATGGTGGGAACCATTCAGGCCTAAGTCTAATCATTACAGAATCTCTTATATCAAATTCTTTGGCTTGCTTTTGGGAATCAGCCAATTTCTTGTATATATTATTACTTGGGTTGATTTTTGGCTAATCTCCTTATGCATGCTTCTAATATGCTGTGCAAAAGATTCTACGGACTCTGGGACTCATACTGACACTTGACAAAATACAGACTCAACTATGTATTCCTATTGAGAGGAATTTTATTGGACTTTTTAGGACTTAAACCTAACAGATTATTGACTCTCTAGGTTTGACCCTGGTCTGGTATGCACATGAAAAATTATCATGGATCCCTAGCAAATGCTATAAGGTATATCAGAAGTAGGTAACAAAAAGGGATGGGCTCTAAGGATTCATTCAACTTGGTAATCTCTACAAAATGTAACCCATTAGCTCTAGAAACATGAGAAGACTCAGGGAAGGGTAGGAAATAGGAATTGGAGTCTTGGGATAATCTATGGGAAGCATGAAATAGACCTTGGTTATTCAGGATGATCTTAAAATTTGGACATTGATCTATGGGTGCAAGTTCTAGGGCAGGTTGGGTATTCCTAGATGGTGGAAGGTCTTTAAGAAGTTTTTCTTGAAAGTCCTCTAAACTAATGTCTACTTCTTGGAGTTGTTCCTTAAGGACTTATTCCTGGACCTTCTCTATGGGCAATACTTGCAAACTTTCACTTTCATCGACTATGTTTGATCCTGACTCAGTCACTCCTTCAAATTTTATAGTGGGTTCAGGATCTTTTTCTATGAGTTCATCAGTGATTTCAACCTTGGGTCCATCTTCATCACACTTTTCCACTAAACTTGATTCATAGATGTCTTCTTTGGATTCCTCAATAGGCTCAGGGGTTTCTTCACTTAAATTCTTAGTGGGTTCAATCTTTTCTCCCTAAAATTCTTCAGAAGGTTCTTCTCTCTGGGTTGGTTCATGAATCTCTTTTGTGGTAGGGGTTCCCTCAATAATCTCCTTCTCTAACTCCTTAGACTTGATCAGGTTGACTCCAGGTTTCTTTTCCTTAAGGCTACTCGATCCTCTTTTAACTTGGTCCTTAGGCTAAGTTGGATTGATTGTAAATTTCTTTCCATGGTGGTTAAAGGTATAGGTATTGGTCTGACTATAAAGGGTGGCATCGTGATTGTAAAGCCAAGGTCAACCTATGATAGTGCTACTGACGTCCATGGGAAGGACATCACACCAAATCTTCTCTTTATATGATTTCAATTTGATCATGACTTGGCATCTAGACTTTATGGGTATGGAAGTTGAATCTATCCATGAGAACTTATAAGGGTTGGGGTGAAGAACTGGGGTCAATCCTAGGGATTTGACAATACTTAAAGAAATGGCGTTGACACAGCTCCCACTATCAACTATGATCTTGCATACCTTATCCCCTAGTCTAATAAAGGTTTGTAGGATGTTGGTCCTACACCAATCTTCTTGCACTATGTTTTGGGTAAGGATGCATCTAACTACTCCTAAAAGGTCTTCAGATTCAAACAGTTCTTCCTCTTCCTCACATTCTTTTAACAATTGATCTTCTAGCTTATAGACTTCTCCTTCTGGTTCAGCAATGGGTTCTAGCTCATTTTCAACTAGCTCCTCTATGAGTAAAGCTTTGGAGGTGCACTGGCTAGCATAATGTCCATGTTTATGACATCTAAAGCATTTGTTTTGTGGACTAGGGTTCCTCTAGACTTTAATAGATTTACCTTTATCCTCTCTGCTGAAATGGGGTCGGCTCAGGTCGGGTCAGCTCAGACTGGGTCGGCTCGGATTGGGTCGACTCGGGTCAGGTCAGCTTGGACTGGGTCGACTCGGGTAGACCTGACTATACCTTTGGTTAGATCCTGGGATTCGACTAGGGTTCCTAAAGGGTTCAGGTCTATGATAAGTTGGTGTCCTTTGAAAATACTTACAATTCCTTACAATCTGGTAAGCATGCTCCAAATCATTGACTTCTCTAAAGTAAAGTTCCCTCTGCATATCTGGGTGTAGGCCAGCCCTAAACCTAGATAGGGTCATAGATGTTGATTCATTGACATTACATCGCATGACATACTCATCAAACTTTGCAATGTACTCAGCCACACTCTTGCTCCCTTGACTCAAATTCTGCCATTGGCCCGATAATCTTTGGGTGTAAGATAGTGATAGGTACTTTTCTCTAAGCCTAGCTTTCATATCCCTCCAAGTTGCTATAGGTCCTTGTCTTCTTTGCCCTACCATCCTCTCAACACTATTCCAAAATAACCTAGCCTAGCGAACCATCATAAGTTTGGCAAATTTGAACTTCATCCTTTCCGTCATAGTGTACCAATCGAAGTATTGTTCAATGTCCTCCTCCCAATCTATGTACACTTTGGGATCTAGACTGCCATCGAAGGTAGGTGCTTCTAGCTTAATACTTATGATGGCTTTCTCTTCATGGTCTATGATCTCCTGATAGGGTCTCTTAGGGAGAATCTCTTGGGCTGGGTTAGGACGGGGGACTCTCCTGGGTTCAGCCTCTAAAGTAGGATTACATTAAGGGTATTCCCTAGGGTGGGGAGGTGACTCAGACTCAAGTTTAGTGGAAGGCTTCCGGGTTCTCTCCAGAGTTTCTAGCCTTATTTCAATTCCGACTTCAAACTCATCAAACCTTTTGTTCAACCAAGCTAGATATTCAGTGATGACCTTTAATGGATCCTCATGGTCGTTCTTCATGGGTTCACTGGGCTGGGAGTGATGTAGGTGATACGGGATTCCTGATTTAGTTGACATGCAATACACAACAAATAGTGCTACGGGTTTGCTAGACCTAGGAGTTTAATCAAAGTAGGTCAACGTAGAAGACACACAATACAACAACTAGCCCTTTCACCTGCTAGGTAAAAGGTGGGAGTGTGGGAGGCCCCCCTTGCTTTCACAAGGACCCAATTGAAGAACCACAATACTGCTTAGGTCGTTTGACGCTAAACCTCTTGCCTTAGACACCAGCTTCCCGGTACCAAATGATGGGTTGCATGCACTAGCTTTCCCAAAGTAGTTAAACCCGACTCGTGGATGTCCCTAATCTATTAGGTTGCTACTAGATTTTAGATTAGGTTTGTGTTCGAAATGCACGGGTGGTTGTTTTTGGGCTAA
Source organism: Areca catechu (assembly GCA_021397845.1). Taxonomy (NCBI): domain Eukaryota; kingdom Viridiplantae; phylum Streptophyta; class Magnoliopsida; order Arecales; family Arecaceae; genus Areca; species Areca catechu. The sequence goes on along the minus strand of CM038052.1, from coordinate 96,124,773 downwards.
GAAAAGGTAATGACTTCCTTACCTTATCTTATGATATTGACGCCCTTAAGTTAATTATGGATATGATGACATAGACTTGATCTAATGGAATGTGTCTAAGTTTTGTTTTTGGATTCTTTTTGATGTATGATAGCAAAAAATAAGATACTGGAAATAACAAAATATGAACCTAAATGCAAGATTAAACTATATGAAAAATAAAAGTGGGATGAGATGCACTTGCTGGAATTTTCAGAACAGATTTATTCTCAGGTAGTATTCCAGCACGTAGGAATTCTATAGATTGCAATAAAATCTGAGAAAATTCTCAAAAATACTTTCAAATGTATAGAATATAGCAAAACAAAAAACATGAAAATCAGAGGTTCCGACAGGCATAAACAGCTAAAATAGCAAACTATGTACTGAGATGAAAAATTGCAGAAATTTTAAAGATACTGAAAATAAAAATGCAAAACTTTTTTTCTTTAGGATCTAAACCTATCTTCTTGTATTTCCCTTCAAGGGTCAATCACATCGGCACCCCTACATGCTATAGGAAATCATCGTGGAATGGCATATGAGGGTCTTGAAGCCCTACTTTTTTCTATGACCGGATAGCCATGGTGAAGCACCCAATCCAAGTACTGAAGAAGATGCTAAGCCCTAACCATGCTCTGATACCAGATGATGCGAGGCTAAGAGATGCGAAGATGAGATGAGTGATGCAAGTGATTTTTTTCTTGTTAATGTTTTTTTAAGTTTTAGTTGATTGAAAGATTCCCGAAGACAAACAAAGCAGATCTAGAGATTCTAGAATGATAAGACTTCCTAGCATGCAGGTAGCCCCTAAACAAAGATAAGAAGAGGATCCCGGGATTGAGAAACTCCATAGGATTTAGATCTCAGATCAATATATACTTAGAAATTTTATGGGTGCAAATCTTGGAAAACTCTGATGCGCCCGATGTCGAGTTCACTCACTATCACGGATGCGGCCTGGAAAATCGAGCCTTCAATCCTGTGAATTCGTCGTCTTTCCGTCCGATGGTTCGAAGGCAAGGGAGACTGAATCCTTTGTCCGTGGCACCTGGAGGACCTACGAGCAACCAAGAGAGGGGTTAGAAACCATTAAGAAAGAAGTAGGAAAGGATGGAAAAGAGCTAGGAATAGTGGAGATGGAGGCTTTTTCTTGCTAGGTGCCTAGGTGGATCATCCAGATGGCTTCAGAACTTGAAGATGGAAGATGGCTTGCATGGAAGGGATAGTAACTTAGGGCCTCACACCCCTCAATGCTTGAAGACGAAGGCGCTCTCTCACGGAGATCCTAGTCTAGAAGATAAGGGCTAGAAGAATAACACTCAAACTCTTTTTTCATTTCATAAGCATTAACCATACAAGGGAGGGGTAAGGCCCTTTATATAGGCACCTTAAGATCCATTCAAAATTTGAATGAAAACATTACAAGTCTTCATGAAGATGGTGCCATAAATCTGAATTTTCTTCTCCCTTGGTCGACCATAATCTTGCTTGTACTTGGGCATGGCTTGATTTGAGGCTTGCAAGGAGGATATTGTCTACAAGAATCAAGTTGGCTCCATTTGGTCATTAAATTCCTTCCATGGCTGATCAAAACAATTTGGGAAGAAGGCTTGATGTGGGGCTTGTAGCAAGGATCATGTCTTCATATATCTTCATTGCCCATTGACCTTCCTTGGCCGCCCATCCTTCTTTGGGAGAAAACTTGATAGGGGGAGGGAAGGGAGGAATGTTGTCTCTCTTTTTAATTTTATTCCTTGGCCGCCCATGGTCCCTTTGGAAAGAGTCTTGATAGGGGGAGGGAAGGGAGGCTTGGATCAAGAGATTTTGTCCATATGGCTTGATGGCGTCCAAGAAATCTGCACTTCCTCTCGATTGGAGGCTTGGGTCAAGGGATGGTGTCCACTTGGGTTGATGGCATTCAAAATTCTACATTTCCTCTTGATTTGGGCCACCCTCTTGTCATGGTGATGTGGCACCATATGGGATGGATGAGGTGGCGCCCAAAAGCTGAAGTGGCATCCTTCAAGTCGTGGGAGATGGCTTGGCCCATTAATAATTGGGTTAGACTCAATGCCCCCTCGTTTAATCAGGCTTCGGCCCAATCTTCAAGTAGACTTGGGCTTGGACTCATTTAGCTGAATACATGATTTATTGACCTAACTTGACCATATTGGCTAAGGTACAGGACTAAAACAAAAGTGCATGACTCAAAGTAAAGAATTGCATAGGCTTGAAGCCTTATTACATAACCCAATAGACTAAACCCTAGTCAGAGATCCATAGAGGGTCGAGGAGCCTCTATCTGATTCTGGTGCCCACACCAATGGGCTTGAGCTAGGCACCATGTCTTGAAGAGGGTCTGGGAGGGGCACCAGCTTGTGGGCTTGAATGGTGGAGGCCTGGGGTGCCATCTTCTGATGGGCTTCTGGGCTTGGGTACCTAGAAGGAAGAATATTCTTTGGATGCCATGTATCTTCAGGTGGGAGGCTTCATGGGCTTGGAATCTGCTTTGATCTGGGAGGGCCTGGTAAATGCTTTGGCTGGTAATCCTCCTCTTGTACAAAACTGGACTAACTTATAATAGACTCAATTGGACTGGACTTATGAGGTTGAGATAACTCAACTTATTACAGGACTCAATAGGTTATTTATTACAAAATTTGGCTCACTCAAAATTAGACTTCATTACAGAACTCAAGTGAGCACAATTGAGCTTAATTGAACAAAATCCTAATTATCGAACACAAAGGGCTACCTTGGGCTCACATGATAAAATCCTTATTACAGGACTTCAAATGACTCAACTGACTTAAGCCCTACTTACAAGACTTAAAGAGCTAACAGGACTTGATTATTGGACTCAAAGACAAAATTTGAAAAATGACTAAGGGACTCAAAATTCAGGGACTCATAGTGAACTAGGATGGATCCTGATATCCCTACCAATTCTCCCGGGATGGGAGAAACTCGATCCTGTCGAGTAAAGGTCAATCTGGTATAAGTAAAAGGATTGGGTCATGGTGCTGCAGGTCCTCTCGAGAAATCCATGAACATTCAGAGTCCGGTCGACCTTGCCATTGGAGCAAACGGTATGGATAGCCTTGGTCTTGGGTCATAATGGCTTGGCCGTCCAGGTCACACTCGATCCGTATTCCTCTCCCAAGAAAATTTAGTAGACACTCAGATAAGGTTTCTTTCTCAAGAATAGGGTAAGATCCAAAAATCTCACTGGGTATCATTGCTGGTGCCCTATGCACAACTAGGCTCAAGATATTGGAAGTCGAGCTAATGCCTAAATCCAGTGGTAATACATAGGCACCAGGGTCAACTATCCTTATCACTTGTAAGGGTCCAGCTTCATAGGCATGCAGCTTCTTAAAGGCTCTTAGAGGAAACCACTCAGGTCTAGACCTAATATCTACATGATCTCTCTCAGCATACTCTTTGACTCGAATTCGGGAATTAGACATGTTATTTTCAGTGTTCAAGTGAATGGTAATGTTTTGATGTAGATGCTGTGCAGAGATCTGTGCATGTGTGAACAGCAGGATTAGGCTTAGGGATCTTTCAGAATTAAAACCACATAGCACTTCATCCTCTAGTCTTACTTTATCTCCTATGTTAAAGATGTAGACCCAAAATTCCATCCATCTTTCAGGTTTTAAACTTAAATTTTTTTGGGAATCATAAAATCTAAAAGTCTTAATGTATGGATACCATAATTTTCTTTGGGGCAATAAATATTCTCTCTAGAACTGTAGAACACGGATTGTAGCATGGAAGTCCTTAGGGTAGACATGGTTCAATAGGCTCCTATGCTTAAGAAAAATTAACTGGGTGCTTGTCCTAACCACATGTTTGGCACTAGAGTGGTTTATAAGCACTAGTTCTTAGAGTAGGCAGGGAATCCATTACTGGTGGAAAGTCATCAAGAAGGTCTTTGGGAAGCTTATTAAGAAAGTCCTCTAAAATAATATCGACTTCCTTGGTTTATTCCTTAGGGATTGGCTCTTGGACCTCCTCAATGGACAATTCTGGTGAACCCTCACTCTCATCAACTATTTTTGATCATGGCTTAGTCACTTCTTATCCAAATTCTATAGTGGGTTCAGGATCTTTTTTCTTTAATTCCTTAATGGGTTCACTCTCTTGTTCTTCTTCTTCACATTCCTCTACTAGACTCAATTCATAGATGTCTTCTTTAGATTTTTCAGTGGGCTCAGCAATTTCTTTCTCTAAATTTTCAATGGATTCATCTTCTTTATACTCTTCTACCATACTTGGATCAGCTTCATACACCTCTTCTTTAGGCTCATTAATGGGTTCAGATTTGTCCGCTTCTAGCTCTCCTATATGTAAGGTTTTGGTTGGACATTGGCTAGCATAGTATCCCAGTTTGTGGCATCTAAAGTATATGATGTTGGGTCTTCTCTGAACCTCTGGTGACTTGCTCTTATTTTTTTCTAGCTCCTCAACCTAGGGATACCCTAAATCTTGAATATCAGTGCAACTAATTTGAACTTCAGGGTCCTCATTCCTATCATTCATGGGAATTAGTGGGATACTAGACTCAGGTCACCTCGGGTTAAGTCGGCTTGGGTTGGCTTGGCTAGGACCTGGTCTTAGGTTAGGGGCACTAGTCCTAATGGGCTCAGGTTGACTAAGGGGTACCTGATTAATACTTGGTTCAGCTCTAGGGGTACTAATCCTATGGGTTGCTTGGTTATTCGATTGGGTCATTTGGTTAAATCAATGATTCATTTGGTTCATCTGGGTGGTCAATTGGGTAAGCTAGTTTTGGAATTGGGTATTAGATTGGTCGAACTTGTTGTTTATCTAGGCAAACTGATTTTGGGATTGGGTATTCATTTGGTCAAGCCGTTCAGTCAAGATTTTCATGAAAGTCTTTAGACTAGGTTCCATGGTTGAGCTGGGTTGGGGTTTAGACCACTGGTATTGGGTTCCTAACCTAGTAGTCATGCAAACATTCAATCAATCATGGTGTTATGATGCAGCCAAGCACACAAAGTAGACACGTACTAGGGTTTGCTAGACCTAGAGTCAAAGCGGAATGGGTCGACTCAACTTACACTTAACTTATCAACTAATCCTTCCACTGACCAGGTAAGAGATGGGATGGTGGGAGGCTCCCCCTGCCTGTGACAAGGTCCTAATTAAAAATCACCAGTCCACTAGGGCGTTTGCCTCTGGACCTCTAGTCTTAGACACTAGTTTTCAGTAATAGTTGAGGAATGAGTGCATTAGTTTACCCACACAACTCGAACCAGACCTGTTGGTGTCCCTAGCTCACTAGAGCAAATTAGGTTGCTAATTGGTTTTAATTAAGGCTTGGATTCTGATGCTGGGTGGTCATTTTGGGTCCAGGACAGGTGATGAAATCCTGCCCTGATTTGAGATAGGAGATTGCCCTTAAGATTAATTGAATGAGATGATGAACACACAATGAAACTTGATGCAATCTAATAACAACAAAAAAAAAATTATCCTTTTATGAGGTGGCAAATTAATTTTAAGTTGGTTAAGTTATCAAAAAAAAATTGGCTTGGGTGAGGTAGGGTTTGGATGTTGATTAGATTTGGTTTAGTCAAGTATGCAGAATTCTTAGAAACTGAAATTAGGGTTTGCTTTGAAGCAAAATTTGGTATGGTTTTCGATGCATATAAAATTAAAAAAAAATTCAGGATAGAGTTTAATAGTGTAGATGATCCCTACCAAGTTTGATGCAAAATAAAATTCAGATGATGATGCAACATTTAGGGATTTAGACTGTGTAGAAAATCAAAATTTATGTTAGGATTTCTAAGATACAGATTTGTTTTATATTTTAATTTTTTTTAAAAATAATTAAAAATTATGAAAATCATTAGGACTGATTAGAGAGTATGTTGTGCAAATTTCACTAAAAAATAAAATCCCTAAGTTGACAAAATGGACCAAAAGTCAGATCCCTAATGTAGATGACAGGATGCATAAATTTTTTAGGGCAGAAAATAGGTGTGAAAAAATTCTACAAGAAGAAATAAATCATGAAAAAATTCTAGTAACTATTTTTAATTATGAAGAATTCAAAAAAATAAAAATCAGGATTTTATGATCTACTGACATATAGAAACAATTAAAATAACATACTATATGTAAGAATTACATGATGTAGAAAATTAGCCCTAAAGTGCTTTGATACCAAATGATGGGGAACTAATTAGCATGCAAGGGAATTTTCATGCATTTAGAATTAAGTTAGGGTTTCAATTCCTGAATTTTAGATCAAATAAATAAAAGGGTAACCCTATAGAAATTCTAGACTGCAAGCATGCAAAAAAACTCTCAAAAGAGATAAAAACAGGACCGCCAGGGCTAAGAAACTCCGGTAGGACTAGCTCTTCTACAATAACCCAATCTAAAAGGGCTAGGATGTGTGTACTTGGCAATGATTGTTTCTTCTTTCATGAAGAGATCACTCGTCGCTCTCGGATGTGGCCTGGAAAGTCAAGCTGAATACCTGTGGATCCATCAGCTTTTCATCCGCTGACCCGACGGTTAGGCAAACGGAATCCTAAAGTCGGGAAACTCGAGGGATCTACAAAACACCTAGAGAAGGTTAGAAAATGATAAGAAAGATGGCTAGATGGCTGAAAGAAATGGGAAAGAAAGAAAGAGCAGGGGGCGGCAAGGGAGGGCTGATGATGATCGGCTAAGGTTTGATAAATAGGTTCTCACACCCCTCGATACTCAAAGAGCAAAGGCAATACTCCCTCATGGAGCTCAATGTTCACAAGAACAAAGGCAAAATAAAAGAAAGAACACTCAAATTTTCTCTCAAAATACATTCATTCATTCAATCAATCATTCATTCAAAATTGTTACAAAAGGGTGGAGGGGTGGGGTATTTATAGGCTCACGTAGGTCCTCTTCTTGTTAGGATTGGATTACAAAGCTACTTAGGACTAGGAGTACATAGTTTGATTAGGAAGAGAATTACAAAATAACTTAGGGCTAGGAGTACATCATTTGAATAGAATTAAAACTTGATTCCTAGTTAGATATGGATTTCTCTCTTCTTCTTGGACTTGGTCAAAGGGATCCTTATGGGCTTGGGCTGGGATAAAATTCTCTTGGGCTGCTTTGACTTTTCCACTCCCTGTTGGGCTTGAACTTGGGGCACCACATTGTTGAACTGGGCTTGGGCTAGCTGGGGTGTCATTCATGAATGGGCTTGGGCTGGGCACCATGTCTTGAGAGGGTCTGGGAGGGGCGCCAGCTTGTGGGCTTGAATGGTGGAGGCATGGGGTGCCATCTTTTGATGGGCTTCTGGGCTTGGGCGCCTAAAAGGAAGAATATTCTCTGGACGCTAGGTATCTTCAGGTGGGAGGCTTCATGGGCTTGGAATCTGCTTTGATCTTGGAGGGCCTGGTAAATGCTTTGGCTGGTAATCCTCCTCTTGTATAGAATTGGACTAACTTACACTGGACTCAACTGGACTGGACTTATGAGGTTTAGGTAACTCAACTTATTACATGACTCAATAGGGTATTTATTACAAAATTTGGCTCACTCAAAATTAGACTTCATTACAAGACTCAAGTGAGCACAATCGGGCTTAACTCAACAAAACCCTAATTATCGAACATAAAGGGCTACCTTGGGCTCACATGATAAAATCCTTATTACAGGACTTCAATTGACTCAACTGACTTAAGCCCTACTTACAAGACTCAAAGGGCTAACAGGACTTGATTATTGGACTCAAAGACAAAATTTGAAAAATGACTAAGGAACTCAAAATTCAGGGACCCATAGTGAATTAGGGTGGATCATGATGTCCCCATCAGTTCAACCTTGGAGGAACCGCACCGGTGCAAGGGGCACAAAGAATAAGCATGCAACCTCGACCGGGGTTTAACCGTAGGAGAACCGCACCGGCTCAAGGGGAACGAAGAACGAGGGCACGACCTCGCCCGGGGTTTGACCTCCGGGGAACCCCTCCGACACGAGGGGCCCAGACCGAAAAGGGCCATGCCAGGATCTCTGTCCAGTTGGCATTGTCTGCCAACGTGGCCACTAGCTAGGTCTGAGAGGGGCTCCATGTTAGCGGTCTTGCGATATATGTTGCCCCCCACTCCCAAGTTTCGATGCGACGTGGTGCTCAGGATAAAGGAAGTTATGGTGATGCTGACATAGAGAAGATAGACATCTGGTACCATTAAATGCCGCGATTGTCGACGATTCGCAGGTCGTGCCTTGCAGCCAATGCGGAGACACCACATCAACAAGTTGCCAAGCTCGAGGCAATCTTCGAGATATCGAGGCATCATTCTCAGTCGATTCCAACATGTGCGTATCCGGTGGTGCGAGGGCTGAAAAGATGCACAGGTGCAGTCCAGCCATTTTGAAAAGGAGGAAAACTTTTTCCAAACTATCTTTTTTGAACCTTCGCACCTCACAGATGGACTAGAGCCCTTCTTTTCCAATCCACCCCCCTTTTCCTTCATGGCATCCAGGTCAGTCTTCCTTGTCTTCTCCCTTGCTTTCGATTAGGTTGAGAGAGTCCCGTCTTAGAACCCATAGGCTTTCTTCTCTTCATCTTCTATCTTCCTCGCCTAGAATGAGTTCCTCTAGTTGGAGTCGCCCTCCCTCTAGCAATCCAAACGAGACAGGTCCTTCCCGACCGTGGACCCCATCCTTCGATGAGGAGGATGAGGCTCCCTTAAGCATTAGTATCCGTAGGAGCCTGGTGAGGACACCAGGTCCAGAAAAAAATTGCAATGCTCATTTGGATCTCTATTAATGTGTTGGGAAGTCTAGCACTTTTCAGAGTCACTTGAGTCCTGTAATAAAGTGAGTCAATTAAATCTATCCAGTCAATTGAGTCCTGTAATAAAGTCAATTAAGTCCATTTATTTCAAGTCTAGTCAAGTGAGTTTGAGTCCTGTAATTTTCATTCAAGTCAAGCTCAAGAGGAAGTCACTAGACCTCGAATCAAGCTATCCAAGTCCACTAGTAGCTGCAGCCACCCCAGACCCACAAGAAGCTGGCACCTTCCAAGCCCACCAGGCCTTGGCGCCCCTCCCAAAGTCCACCTGGAGTTGGCACCCCCTCCCAACCCATGAAGAAGTGGCGCCCAAGTCCAAGCCCAAGCCCTTGGCACCCCCAGTCTAATAGAAGTTGGCGCTCCAGCCCAAGCCCACATGCAACTGGCACCCACTCCCAGGCCCACAGCAATTGGCACCCCATCCTAGGCCCATAAGAAATTCATGTCCTAACTTAGCAAGGAGTCAAGCAGTCCAAGCCCAAGAGGAGTCAACTTTCCAAGTCCAATAAGGAGTTGAGGAGTTCAACCTCTAAGTCCTACAAGGACTCCAATCTCCTTGTCCCACTCAAACTTTGTACTCCTTATTCTAATCAAACTTTGTCTCCTTATCTCACTCAAACTTGTAATCCAACTTTGACAGGGAGACTAGGAGATCTATAAATACCCCCTCCCCCCCTCTTGTATGAAGAATGATGATTAATGAATGAGAGTTCTTCTTTATTTTCCGTGCTTGTTAGAATTGACGCTCCGTGAGGGAGAGGGTGAGAGGCCTAAAATCTCACTCTGCAAGGGGGCACGTGAGGTGCAACCTAACCTAAACCAACCCACTATCATCTTCCATCAAACCCTAGGCGCCCCTTTCTTCTCCCATCCTTGGCCGCCCACCATCAATCATTCCAAACCCTAGGCCGCCCCTCCCATCTTCCAACTAGGCCGTCATCTTCAGACATCCAGGAGCACTCTTAGCATCCAGGCCACCACCAACAAGCAGCCAAGCCACCCCATCCAAGTCCAGGCATTCCCCTCCTTCACGCCGCCTAGCATCTACCAGCGCAACCTTCTACCTTCTCTTTGCTTTACATCCCTGAATCTTATTTTTCCTATCTTGAGTAACCCTAATCCTTTGTGTTTGCAAGATCCCTCCAGTACCATGAACCTTGGAGAGGTCTTCCTTGCCTTCAAAACCATCTGATAAAAGGTTGGCAGATCCACGGGAAATCGACTTCTTCATCAGGCATGAATCCAGAGTTGTGCGACCCCTTCATTTCAAAGGTTGATCATCATTGCTAGGAATGCAACCTAAATTCCTTCTCTCTACTTTTGATTTATTAAAAACTGAGCATGTCCTATAGTGGTTTCTTAATCCTAGAATCCGTTTTTTAATCTTTTTGATAGTTCTTAGTATGCGGATAGAACTTAGTCCTTACATGAAACCCCAACTTACTCTTAATCCTTTTTTTGGGAATCAAACCATCTAAAACCTGAAAACCATCACTCACATAATCTGAATTTTCTTTATGCTAAACCTTAGCATGCTTAGTCCTACATCAGACCAACAGGGATAGTCATTGGTGGTCCTAAGGTCCCTCCTCCTACTTCTACCCCTTCTGGTCTTCCAGTCCCCTCTTCAAGTTTGATTAGTCCCTCCGGTATCACCTCAATGATGACTGGAGAGGACCTCTCATGGCTTTGGGACATGTATGGGATCTCGGACTCTATCTGGCTCTCAGTTCCGGGACCGAGGGAGCGGGTCACCTCCGGTGGCCTGGGCCAGATCGCTCTGTATGAGGACTTTCTTCTCGGGGGTCTTCGTTTACCTCTGCACCCATTTTTCCTCTCCTTAGTAACTTCCGCCTAGTCCCAGCCCAGCTTGCTCCTAATGCCATTAGAGTCATTTCTTGCTTCATAGTCCTTTGCCATTTTCATGGGATCATCGCCCGTTTCTCCTTTTTCAGGGCATTCTCCACCCTGAAGCGCCACCCCACCGATGAGGGTTGGTGGTTCATCGCCCCTCGCCCTAAGGGTATTAAGTTTGAGCTCTCCTCTTCCATCAAGGGATGGAAGAGTAGGTACTTCTTTGCCTCCATGGAAGGGATTGACTGGGTCTGGAGCGATCCGAACCGGTCTTCGAACCGAAACTTCCAGGTGAAGGATACTGATCGGGAGGTATCTCTTTTCCTTCAATTTTTTCTCGGCTTCGATGCTAACTCAGCTTCTGCAAGCATGAAGTTTTCTTTGGACTAGATCCTGGAGATGACCCAGAAGAGGGGTTGTTGACTCTGGTCTTGATTTTGATGATTGACAAAATACTTATGTATATATGAGTAGTAATTATATTTTTAAGTATGTTTATCAGATCTTAGTACTCATCCATGTTGAATGAAAAAATCTATATTTTCAGTTGAAAAAAATCCTTAAATTAATAAAAAATCAAGTATATGGACTTTGGGATTGATATGGAAGAACTTGAAGAGGCTAAAAATCAATTTTGGAGAAGTTTCAGCACTGACACAAGCAAGTATCGACTCATGAAGAAGTTCAAGTATCGACTAAAGGCCTGAGAATAAGAAAAATACAGAACAATGTCAAACCAGAATTTTTGCCTTGAGCTGACCTAAGTGTTGACTCAAGAGGTTGACTCATGATGAAGTGTCAACTTAAGAGGTTGACTCATGAAGAAAATTCAGGAAATTCAAGTGTCGACACTTGGTGTAATGGCTAGTTTTTTAGAAATGCAAAATTGACTCCAACTTGCTTTAAATGGCTAGTTTTTCATCCTCAACGGTCATAAACGGTCATCAATAGTTTGGAGAGCTATATAAACACCAAAAATCAAATGAGAAAGTAATCATTTGGAGAGTTTTATTGAATACACTTAAGGATTCATTATTTTGAATGGTTCAAGCCTTTAAGCTTCTAAGATTGAGAGAAAGCTTCAAAGTCCACATCTTCATCAACATTAAAAGGCTTCAACATCTTGAAGACAAGTTCTTCATCAACAATCAAGGGCTTTAAAAAGATATTTGCTTTATTTAAGAAAGCTTTTATTATGTTCTTTTCATATTGTGCTTACTTTGTTTATTAAGATTTTTGGTGAGCCTTGGAAAATCAAAGAGGTTGTTGGTTAGCCTTTGTATAAAATCAACATAGGTTGGTGATCCCGTAAAACGAACATAGATTGTTGGTGAGCCCTTAAAACCATCAAAGGTTGTTGGTTAGCCTAAGTTATAAAATCAACAAGGGGTTTTAACTTGTGAGCCTAGAAAAACAAGTTAGATTTTGATTAATGAGCCCAGAAAACTAATCGACTGTAATCTTGGTGATTATAGTGAAATACCCAAGGAGAACTTGGGAAGTGGATATAGGTGCCTTGGAGTGCATTGAACCACTATATATTCTTGTATTTGTTATTGCTCTTATTTATTGCTTTTTTACTCTTGCATTTACTTCGTTAATTCTATTGTATATTTTCATTAAGCATACAAATACTTTGGCAAACCACAAGTACTTAATTGCAATTAGCACATACTTGTTGAAATATTTCAAAAAGTTTTATAAAATCCAATTCATCCCCTTTCTTAGGTTGCTTCATCATTGGGCAATAGGGGTCCCTCCCCTGGTCCCAAGGAAGATCCAGTGAAGAGGGCCCGTGAAGAAGCCAGGGTCCCAAGTCGACTGCTCCATCCGGCTAGGAGAGTGGGGTGGCTGGGCCAGCCTCCTCATCGCCCGGGCTACAGGCCCAACTCCCGGCCCGGGGCCTGATGCGGCGGCGTGGGCTGGGCCTGTGGCTGCTAAAGCCCCAAAGGTAATTGAGGTGGAGGCCGAGCCAGTGGCGAGGGAAAGGGTGCCACAGCCACCACCACCATCGATGATTGAAGCGGTGGCCCATCCCCTGTAGCCCAGATTCCTCCACCAGTGACTACCCCCGGTCTAGCGGTAGACGTGGCACCATCAGCCCTAACGGTACGCCGGGTCTCGATGATTGTGCCCTCAAACTCGATAGTCAGTCAGAACATCGTGCTGGCAAAGTGAATGATGGAGTTTGCCATCCAGTCACGTGACCACCGGGAGAGGGGTGGTAAGGTGTTTTCAGTAGCCATCGCCGGCATCATTCCTCAGCTCTTCATGGTAGGTTCCTTCTTAACGGCTCCTTCCTTTCATTGCTTATCAGATTATGTTTGCTGATGCTTCCACTGATGTAGATTGGTACCGATATCCTCCTGATTCAGGACTTCTGTGTCTAGTCAGAAAAATAGGAAGCTAAACAGAAGTAGCTCATTGATGCACTAAGAGAGGAGGTGAAGGTATAGATGGACAGGGTCTGAGCTCTTGAGGACTGGAGCAAGACCCTCCGCATCGAGGTGGCTGATGTGAAGGCGGCAATAGCAAGAGCCGATAGGCAAGCCAAGGACATGGAGGTGTCCCTGGCCGTCGAGAGGGGAAAAGCCACCTGCCAGGCAGAGGAGTCCACCGCAGAGGCGGTGCATCTAGAGGGGTAGTCCCGAGTCCTCCAGACTCATCTAGAGGCGGCACTGGTGAAAGTGGTGTCAGTAGAGGAGAAGGCAATTATGGCGGTGGCCCTGATGGAAGCTACTAAGAAGGAGGCGACAGAGGCGGTGCTGAGGTACAAGGCCTCGATGGAGTTTGTGGGTAAGGTGCAAGAAGCGATCGTGGACTCCTTTGTGAAGGGGTTCACGGTCTGCAAGTCGAAGGTGGCACAGTCGAAGGTGGCACAGGCCTTCCTAGAGTTGGACCTGGAGGCCATCGTCATCCCAGCGGTGCTGGGCACGAGGTTTGAAGAGGATAGGCCCCCAATCGAGGTAGTTGAGGTGGCACCTGTCATCACCGAGTCGACCGCCCTGATGGAGGAGAGCCAAGGGGATACCGTCGACCCCCCTCGCCACCCTAGGAAAGAGCCAGCGGAGGAATGATGCCTGTGCCATCCCTCCCTTTCTTCCTTTCTCTCTTTTTTTTTTTGACTCTTATACTTAGGAGATTTTGTTTGGAGACCACCTAGCCTGTCGGGGGTCTCCTTTGATGTACAGAATATCAAACTCAATGAAATGAAACTCTTTTTTCTTCTATTAGACTGCTTTTGTCTTCTCCTCTTCTTTTCTTTTTGGTGTATGAGTCTGAATCTCCATTATGATTGCCAAACCGAACCTCTCTGGGCTTCAGTTCTTCCTGATGGCCCCCTAGAGACAGCAGGCGATAGAAGGGGACTTAGCTATCCCAGCTTGCCATCACTGGACTGAGGGTCTGGTGGGTTGAATACGAGGCTTCTGGACTGCCCCGGTTTGCCGTCGTCGGATTAAGGGTTCGATAGATTAGATACGGGGCTTCCGGACTACCCCAGCTTGCCATCGCCGGACTGAGGGTCTGATGAATTGGATGTGGGACTTATAGAGTGCCCCAGCTTGCCATCGCCGGACTGAGGGTCTAACGGATTGGATGCGGGGCTTTTGGATTGCCTTGGCTTTGAAATGCGAGGCTTCAGGAGTTTCTTGGCTTTGAAGTGCAGGGCTTCAAGAGTTTTCTGGCCTTGAAGTGTGGGGCTTCAAGAGTTTCTCGACTTTGAGTGCAGGACTTCAAGAGTTTCCTAGCGTTGAGGTATGGGGCTTCAGGAGTTTCCTGGCTTTGAAGCACGGGGCTTCAGGAGTTTCTCGGCTTTGAGTGCGGGGCTTCAGGAGTTTCCTGGCTTTGAGGTGCCGGGCTTCAGGAGTTCCTGGCTTTGAGTTGCAGGGCTTTAGGAGTTTTCTGGCTTTGAAGTGCTGGGCTTTAGGAGTTTCCCAGCTTTGCTTGCTAGACATGGAGTTGGGTGAAGATTTCCCTGCACACGTAGAAATGGCGTTGCACCGAAAAAGAATTTATAATTAATGGAAGGAAATCTTACATTATTGATAGTATACCCTTAGGTTACTAGCATTTTAGGTTCGTGTGAATTGGACACCATCCAGTCCGGCGAGGTTGTAAGCTTTGAGAGGAAGGGCTTCGACTACCCTGTAGGGGCCTTCCTAGTTGAGGGATAGCTTGTCGCATTCTTTGGGCTAAGACTTCAGTCCGTTGCAGAACCAAGTCACCTGGGTAGAAGGTCTTCGACTTCACACGGGAGTTGTAGTGCCGGGCGACCCACTATCGGTAGGCTACCATGCAGAGCTGAGTCTTGTCTTGTATCTCCTTCACAAGGTCTAGATTGAGCAGAGGCCAGGCTGGATTCTCGATTTCATTGTATTATTCTACCCAGAGAGTGGGCAGTCCTAGTTCCACTAGGATTACAGTCTCGATGCCAAAGACGAGATTGAAGGGCATCTCACCTGTCACTGTCTTGGGTGTGGTGTGGTAGGCCCAAAGAATGCTGGGAAGTTCTTCGGCCCACCAGCCCTTGGCCTGATCCAGCCTAGTTTGGAGCCCTTGTAGGATGGTCTGATTGGTCACCTCGGCCTCGCCATTGATCTGGGGATGAGCCACCAAAGTGAAATGATGGGGGATGTTGAGGTTAGCGCAGAATTCTTCAAATACCTGGTTATCGAACTACCGCCCGTTATCAGTGATGATGGAGTAGGGAAGTCCGAAGTGGCAGACGATCAACTTTCAAAGAAAAGACCTGACCTTGGCTTCAGTGATTTGCACCAATGGCTCGGCCTCGACCTACTTGGTGAAGTAGTCGATCGCCACTATCAAGTACCTTCATTATCCAGACGTGGGGGTGAAGGCCCTAAGAGGTCCATCCCTCATTAAGCGAATGGCCAGGGGGTGGAGAGTTGGGAAAGTGGCACAGCCAGTTGACGTTGTATGCAGGCATGCCATTGGCAGCGGTCACACTTCTTGATGAAGTTGGCTACATCCTCTCTCATCGTCTCCTAGTAATAACCTTGACTGAGGGCTTTGTACGCTAGGGTCCTGCTTGCCACATGACCCTCGCAAAGGCCTTCATGTATTTCTTGGAGCACGAAGGCAACCTCTGAGGGTCTTAAACACTTCAGAAGCGCGTAAGAATAGGACCTGCAGTAGAGTTGCCCATCCATCAATACAAAGCGCGTGGCCTTCTTCTTGAGAAGGCTGGCCTCTATGCAATTTTCGGGTAGGGTACCGTCTGTGATATATCTGATATAACGGTCCATCCAGCTGGGTTTCGGAGTAACTTTTTAGACCTCGGCGGGCAGCTCATAACTGGAAGTCTAGAGGTATTCAATGTAGGTGCATCCCAATGATGAATCCGGTAGAGTCATGAGCCTGGGGAGGGCATCGGCATGAGCGTTCTCTTCTCGAGAGATATGGAAGATGTTGAAGCACCGAAAACCCGCTATGCTCGTGCGTACTCGTTTTAGGTACTTCAACATTTGAAAGTCTCGAGCTTCGAACTCTCCCAAGACCTGACCAGCTACCAGCTATGAGTTGGTGAAGACTCTTAGGCTGGACACTCCTAACTCGCGGGATACCCTTAACCCCGTGAGGAGTGCCTCATGTTCCACTTGGTTATTGGTGGCCTCGAACAGGAAGCATAGCACGCACTCAGCCATGACCCCATCATGATTGGCGAGGATGAGGTTGGCTCTACTCCCTCCTGCATTCAACGCACCGTCCACCTGGAGGACCCAGACCTCCTCGTCAGCCGGTGGCTCCGTCTGGTGCTCCAGGAAAGCTTCCTCTAACTCTTTGCCCATACCGGTGCACTCGATCATGACGTCTGCCAGCACTTGTACCTTTTGGGATGGCCTCGGGCAATAGGTGATGTCGAACATACTAAGCTTTAGTGCCCACTTCGCCAGATGCCCTGACATGTCCGGATGGCTGAGTATGGCCTTCAGGGCTGGTCAGTCAAGACTACGATTGGGTGGGCTTGGAAGTATGGACTGAGATGCTGAGCAGATATAATGAGTGTGAAAATTAGTTTCTCAGAGCGGGTGTACTTGATCTCTGCATCCTAGAGGAGCTTGCTGATGTAGTACATTGGCTTTTGAACTCCATCATCGTTTGCATGGACGAGCACTAAATTGATGGCTCCCGGAGTGACCATCATATATAGGAGGAGCTCCTCCCCGTCCTCTGGCCTGGAGAGCAGTGGGGACGATGCCAAGAATTTTTTCAGCTCCTCGAAGGCCTCCTAGCAGTTCTTCATCTAGGTAAAGTTGTGCATCTTGTGCAACACCTTGAAGAAAGGCAGGTGATGCGGGATGCAAAGAGAAGTTCAAACTTAACTACTTAGCAATATAAATTGAGCAATGATACCTACTTACATTAGCAAGATTCATGCATAAGAATGGACCAAAGTAAACCAGATGTTAAGACTACTTAATGAAAATTAAACTTACCCGCAATGTAGTGTCAATTTAATCAAAGGAAGAAAAGACCTAATGGTTGAGAAACCATTCAGACTAGGACATATACCTTCAAATGATCAGACCTAAGAGTCTAGGAAGGGTCACTAACTAATGATGAGCTCTCACTCCTTTGGTGGTGGGTTAATTTCAGCATTCCATGGAGCTGCAAATGAACTTGAAGACTATCACTCCCTGCATGAAGACTCCCTCCGTAGTTGGTTCTGAAGCAAAGAAGACCTTCTCTTTAACCCGAAGTCATAGAGGACCTTGCATTGAAAGAAATTAGTGGCATGGTATGGATGAAGAAAATGGAAAGAAGAGGTCAATAATAAGAGTAGAGTTGTTGATGTCTTTTGGATTGGATGGGTGATGGTTTAAGTGGGGAAGGGCTGGCATCCTTGAACGAAGAAGGAATGGTTCCTTGGAAAGAAGAAGGGGGCATCCTTGAATGAAGAAGAGATGACTCCTTGGGATGAAGAAGGATGGTGCCCTTGGATGTTGGTGATGGCAACCTTGGAAGGATGATGGGCGGCCCTCTTGGTTGAAAGAAGGGATGGCTTGCTTTGGTAGGTTAATTGCTATTTGGTGGATAGGTTGAGCCTTACACTCACTCCCTTATGGAGGTCATTTGCAAACACACAAATAGAAAAGAAGGAACTCAAATTTTCATTCACTTATTAGATCCATTATAAGGGGTTTAGAGAGGTATTTATAGACCTTCCAAAGTTTTTGAAATTTTGAATTACATGGAGGAAAATAAGAGAAGTTAAGCAAGATACATGGAGGGGTTGTAACCATGAAGAGAGTGGGGAGTTGCAACCATGCTTGATTCATGTAGAAAGAAGTGGTCGGCCACTATTCTTTTGAATTTGAAATTGGCCACCTATGTGGAGGGGTGTGAGATGTCTTCCATGTTAGTGTGGCTGCCACCTATGCCTGGTGATGCAGCGATCCAACTTGGCATGGTGGTTGGGAAGTTATTTCAAAGTAGTTGAGTTGCTGAATTATTTCAAGTAGCTGAATTATTCCAAGTGCTGAATTATTCAAAGTAGCTGATTAATCCAAGTGCTGAATTATTCTAGGTAGCTGAATTATTCCAAATGTAGAAGATTGAAGTGGTAGAAGATTGAGGTAGCAGAGTTCTCTGGTCGAGTCGGCTCTCAAGGCTATGGTTGAGCTAGCTTCAATTCTTGTGCCTTTGATTTCCTTATGATTCAATCCATAAAGAATTTGATTGAAAACTATTGTTGGTGTCTGGCAGAGCGTGAGATGAACCAGCTCAGAGATGCAATCTAACCGGTCAGGCATTGTACTTGCTTCTTCGAGATGGGGTGCTTTATGTTGACAATTGCTTGGACCTTCTTTAGGTTGGCTTCGATTCCCCTCTGAGTTACCATGAAACCCAGGAATTTCTCGGTTGCCATGTCGAAGGTGCACTTGACCAAATTCAACTTCATCTGGTGAAGGCAAAGATTGTGGAAAGCCTCTGCTAGGTCCGCAACGTGGTCTGACTCCGATCGGCTCATGACGAGCATGTTGTCCACGTACACTTGCATGTTGTGGCCAATTTAGTTTTTAAAGACTTTATTTACCAGATGCTGATAGGTGGCTCTAGCATTCTTCAGGCCGAATGGCATCATCCGATAGCAGTATGTCTTGCGGTCCGTGATGAAGGTGATGTGCTCCTCGTCTTCGAGGTGCTTCTGGATCTGGTTGTACCCAGAAAATGCATCCATGAAGGTGAGTAGAAGGTGCCCATAGGTGGCATCCACTAGCTGGTCAATCTTTGGAAGAGGGAAGCTATCTTTTGGACATGCTCGGTTAAGGTCTGTATAGTTTACACAGATCCTCTATTTTTCATTGGTTTTCTTGACCATGACCACGTTCGCCAGCCAGCTGGGGTATTGGACTTCGTGAACGAAGCTGGCCGCGAGGAGCTTCTCCACCTCTTTATTCACTGCCCTCTACCTTTCTGGGTCGAAGCTTCTCTTCTTTGCCAGACCGGACAACACTTCGAATCGATGTTCAACCTGTGGGTGATGATGTCGACAGGGATCCCTGGCATATCCATCGTAGTCCAAGCGAATACATCCACATTCGCTCGAAGGAGACTCAATAAGCGCTCCTTTTCATCATCCGGTAGTTGGGCTCCTATCTGTACCATCTTTAATGGATCGTCACCGAGTGGGCATGACAACAGGAGCTAAACTAGACCGCCCTTGGCATCTTGTGCCCTTTGATCAAGATCGTCAATGGTGGGATCTTCCCTGGCACACCTGGCTCCAGAGATAGCTGCAAGCAATGCTGAACTGGCTGGGGTGTCCCCCTCATCTCCCCCACGCCATAAGGGGTTGGGAATTGCACTAGAAGTCACTTCATCGAAATGACCACATCAAGCAGATTGTGCCCAGGGCGGCCGAGAATCATGTTATAGGTCATGGGGAGCCGAACAATCATGAAAGTCATTATAACCGTACTCTGTCGAAATGGTGAGCCGATAGTGACTAGGAGAGTAATCTCCCCTTCAACCCTCATCGAGTTTCTGGTGAAATCGATAAGGGGAGTGTGCACTGGCTTCAGTTGAGCAGAAGACAAATTCATCTTGGAGAAGGAATTGTAGAAAAGGAAATCAATCAAATATCTATTATCAACCATAATCTATTTTACAGGATGCTTTGCTATCATCATCTCGATGATAATGGCATCATTATTTACATTTTCCACCTTGGTCTCCTTTTCCCTCGCAAAGGAGAGTACATTTTTTGATCCCTTCCCCACCCTAGTCCTCTTAGAGGTGCGCTCTATTCCCCAAGATATCATGCCCACAGGCTTCTCAGTGGGCCGGTTGTCGACAAGGGGGATAGCTGTAAGCGCTTGAGGTTCCGTCGAAACCTTGCCCCCACAAACTTTCCGAGGTAGCCCATTCTTATCAGGTTTTCAATTTTTCTCTTAAGATGGCGGCATTCCTCGGTGTCGCGGCCATGGTTGCGGTGGATCTGGCAATACTTCGACTTAGTGCAGCCACTTGACGGTCTCAGTAGGGGAGGGTGGTGCAAATAGTGCTCGCCTTCGATCTCCATAAGGATCTTGGACCTCAAGGTGAGAAGTGGAGTGAATCTTTCTTCAGGAACGGGAGCATTCTTCAGCTTCGGGCCAGTTCAGAGGTTCTGGGTTGGTTCGAGTCTCTACATCCCGGAGGCTTCTCCTTGGGACTGCTTCTTCATGGGCCTCTCGTCCAGCTCCCTTCTGGTCCGATTGGCCTCCTCCACATGGATGTACTTATGGATGTGGAGGAGGAGCTTGGAGTAGGTCTTCAGTGGCTTTTGTTCAGGGAGTAGGTCAGACGGGAGATCCTGAGCCCTTTTTTAATGCCAGCATGGCGACGGACTCATCCAGATTGTAGATCTTCAGGATGGCAACCTTGAAGTGGGAACATAGTCTCGCAAGGACTCATGGTCCTGTTGCCAAATAGAGAAGAGGCTGTCGGTCTCTCGCGGCATCTTCTGGCAGGTGTTGAAGTGTGCCACGAACTTCTTCTCAGCTCGCAAAGGAGTGGATGCTTTCAGGCTCGAGGTGGGTATACCAGACTTGAGCGACCTTCTGAAGGGCCGGTAAGGTGATGTAAAGGAGGGCATCAATCACCTCTTGGACCCTCATGAGAGCCTTGTAGCTCTCCAAGTGGTCCAAAGGATCGGTGGTCCTATCATAGGGATCCACCTGGGGCATGCGGAACCAAGTATGGATCGGCTTCTCTTAGATTTCTCTAGAGAAAGGGGGGCGGGCATCATAGCCCATAGGCTCATGTGAGGAGCCCTGCATGTTGGCAAAATGGTGGGATAGCTCAGCCAGCTTACGCTTTTGCTCCTCTAGGTGCTTCTCAGCCAGGCGCCTGATGGCAATGTCAATGGAACCTTCCATCGAGGCTGTCAAAGGAGATGGAGGTGACGGTCATGGGGAGTCATGCCGGGGGGCCATACCCTGATGTTGCCTGTGTCACCTAGTGGCAATGCGGTCAGAGACCGGGGAGCAGCTCTCTCGATCGACCAACCCACTCCATTATCTCTTCCCTGGGATCCGGAGGCTTCCTCGGTGATCAGATGTGGCCCGTGGGTGCGATGGCCTTCCTTGGAGGGAATGCATACTACCGCGAGGACAGGCAGCTTGAGCTGCAAGGGTCCTTGACTGTTGCTGGGTGGCCAGGGACTAGTGCTGATGGTGAAACTGTCGTACTACCGCAGTCAGGATTTGTACCTGCTGGATGAGTGCGGCGAGCTAGAGGTCCGCCAGAGGTGGTGGTGGCATAGCTTGGAGCTCCCTTTCTGGACTATGTGAGCTTCCACGGGGGCGAGCATCCCCCACATGGATGGTGGAGGCTTCCTGCGTGCACATGACCACCATTTTGCAGGCGGAGCTGCTTCAGCGATGAGAGATTGCTCAAACTAAGGACTGTTTTCCCTACCTTGCATGCCAATCTGTTACCACCTGGGTCGTCATGGCCTATAATGCTTGTTCGACATCGGTTGATGGCACTCCTGTCAGGCATCCGATGTGCATGCTCGGACCTGCAAAATAAAGGAGACCCGGGTCAAGGATTCTAATTGGGGCACTCCAACGATCAAGTTAGTAGATGACATAAGGGAACAGATCCTCCTGGGCAGATCCCGGAGCAGTTTCCACCCTCGGAGGTCTCTAAGAAAGAGATGAAGTGAGAGGCTAGGTCAAGAAGGAGGGTGCAAGCAGTGATGGCCGTCGGAACTCTCTTCGGGAGTTCTTGGATGCTCTTGGTATGCCTAGTGCCTTGCTATGGTGCTAGCCCTTTCTTGTTTATCTTTGCTAAAGATCCCTTCGAATTTTCTTATAGACCATCAGTGCCTTCTTATGGGGTACGGAACTCTATCTCTCTAGACCCTTCCATGTGCTCTCCGTGCGAGTGGGACGTAGGCTTGTCGTTTCCCCCCGGGTAGTTGGGGATTTGCCACTAACTGAGCCCTCGAAGAATGTGGAGGGGGCTTGCCTCCTTCATGGCATGAAGATGTGCTACGGACCCTTACGTCCCAACAGGGTGCTGCTCTCCATTGGTGCTGTCCCACGATCTGGCGGAGCACTGGTCTAGGGGCAAGTGCTATAGGGTCTTAATTCTCTGACGAGCCCTTCCTCTTTTGGATGGTGCAGATAGTGGGCAGTGGAGCTCCTTTCCCAGGTGGCATCGACAGTGGACTGGGAGTTTAGTTGCTCTGGCGGGTCGCTCCCCCATAGACCGGTGTACCCTGGTAGAACACCACTTTGTAGGGGCACAGTCAACATGCTCTGGAGGGGAAGCCATTCCTTTGGACATTTTAGGCGGCATGCCATTGCCCGTCAGGCATGCCAGTCTCCCTAAACCGTGCCAGGGATAGGGTGGTGGTGCCGCATGCTGGCACCATCGTCTGTCCGCCCTGGGATGCTCGAGGGAATGATCGCGTCCATCTAAAACGTGCACACCTGTCCTTGAAGAAGGGGTTGACTTAGACTCTGGGATCAGCCACAAGTGGGGGAAGCCGGGCTCCCACTATAGGCATGGAGAACGAGGGTGCGACCTCGATCGGGGTTCGACCTCGAGGGAATCACATCGATGCAAGGGGTGCGAAGAACGAGGGCACGACTTCAATCGGGGTTCAACCTTGGGGGAACTGCACTAGTGTAAGGGGTTTGAAGAACGAGGGTGTGACCTCGATCGGGATTTGACCTTCGGGGAACTGCAACAATGCAAGGGTCACAAAGAACGAGGGCACGACCTCGACCAGGGTTCGACCTTCGAGGAACCGCACTAGTGTAAGGGGCGCAAAGATGAGGGCATGATCTCGGCTGGGGTTCGACCTTTGGAGAACCGCACCGATGCAAGGGGTGCGAAGAATGAGGGTGCGACCTCGATCGGGGTTCGACCTTGGGGGAACCGCACCGGTGCAAGGGGCATGAAGAACGAGGGTGCGACCTCGATCGGGGTTCGACCTTGGGGGAACCGCATCGGTGCACGGGGCATGAAGAACGAGGGCACAACCTCGACCGGGGTTCGACCTTGGGGGAACTACACCGGCACAAGGAGCATGAAGAACGAGGGCACGACCTTGGCTGGGGTTCAACCTCGGGGCAACCACTCCGACGTGAGGGGCCCAGACTGGAGAGGGTCGCACCAGGATCTCCGTCCGGTTGGTACTGTTCACCAACATGGCCATTTGCTAGGTCCGAGAGGGGCTCCATGTCAGCGATCTTGCCACATCAGTACTAAATCCTAAATAACATAAGGTAAATATTTCATCACCCTTTCTTGGCCCACAAACCATCACCCTACATAATGCATTGATCTAAGCCTATAACTAAAATCAATTAGACATTGGCCCCTAAGGATTTTTGAGCTCAATAGGACAAGGGACCCTAGGAGTTGGATTGGGTAAGAATTAGCTAGTTAACTAGTGTCTAGGAAAGGGGTTCAAGATGATGTAGCCCTAAAGGAAGGTGGTTCTTTAATTGATTCTGTTATCTAACCTGACCAATTTATTTGGCTAGTTGACTAGCTTGTTTCTGACTTGGAGGGCTCGAAGGTAATCTTAGAAAGTTAGGAGCTATCTAAAATTAGGGAACCCTAGGATGGAGAGTCCATTGTATGCTAACTTGATTGCAATTAACATAGAACTTTAACTAATAATTTTTCTCTATCTCTCTTAGTTCTAGGATTCCTTAGGCTCTCATCTTTAGAATTCTTCTCTTTCTTTTTTCTTCTTTTCCCCCCTTCTCTTTAAAATAATAATTAAAAAAAATTTGCTCTGATCCGGGATCTTTGAAAAATCATCAGAACAACCCGATAAATTAGAACAATGCTTGGAACATGGATCTTAATAGCATGGTAGATGAGTTATCCCATGATTTGAACAATAGATTAAATGCCTTGTCTCAAATTATATCATCTACTGCTATCATATACTCTTTCACTCATTCCTTTCTTCCTACACAATAGGCATGCTCTATATATTCGAGCCCAACTCACTTTGTGAATGAATGCCCAGTCACGTACCCATTTTCTAAGGCTAGGTATGCCAAGTTTATCAAGATCAAACTCATATGACCTACAGACTAGGAGAGAACCTAAACTTTAATGCTTACAATCCAGGTTGGGGGGCTCAACCAGATTTTTCATGGCAACCATATTCATTGGTTATCCCAGTACTATAAAGACCTCCATTTGTAGATGCACCTTATTACGATCAAACCTATCCATATTATCAACCTTCTATTCCTTATAGCCTATCATTTGAAAAGAAGGTTTTGCAAGTAATAGACTGGATAAAATAAATTGATCAAAACCTATTTTCCTAACATACCAACCTAAATGTTGATAGGTTTGTTCAATTTCAATAACTAATCATACCTCAATAACAATCTATCGATGAGCTTATGAATCAAATTGATTAATTATTAATTGAAGTTGATAGGGAGAGATGGAGTACTGCGTAGTCAGTTCGAGAGTAACTTAGAGAGACACTACCAATCTAAAGATTTTAATGATTCTTTAGTTTTTTCTAAACAATTGACTATAACTTTCAGGAATGAACTAGTCATGGAACAAACCTGCACCATCATAAAGACCAATATAGATAATTCAACTAAGGCAGAAATATATAGAGAGAAATTAAACAGGTGGGACAAACCACTTCTATCAACATCCTACTCACTTATGGTCCATTTTCTAAGTGCCCTAGGATCATCCACTCCATTTTACGGGAAGGGAGAACAAATAGATAACATGATGGAATTAATTGAAGCTTTCCAAGAACCATAACAAAATAACACAATAGGGGAAGCTATACCTCCAATTCATCCCCAAAAGTTGTTAGATCCCTGTCTAGTTCATTTTAGGGTAGATAACTTTAATAAAGATGGGTATATCACAGGGGTGAATAACCTACTAAATATACTATACTTTAAAACCACTCCACTTCGGATTGAATAATATAAGCCAGCATCTAGCCCTCCAATAGCTTTTTTGTTAGAATTACCACATGATCTAGAATTGAAGCCACTTCTTGTCACACCACTAACACCCTACTAGTGATCCCTAACCAGGAAGATCAAATTGTCAGTGTTTTAAAGATGCATAAAAAAGTTATTGAATGGGATATCTCTAAAATAAGAGATGTACATCTTGAGAATTTTATAACATATTTCTTCATATTTGGTACTACTTTTGATGATTACCTCCAAAATCTATGTACTATCATAAAACGATGTATGGAGATAGACCTAAAGTTAACTTGGACAAAGTACCATTAGGAAGGGATGATATCAAGACATATCATACCCGAGAAAGAGATTAGGGTAGATCTTTCTAGAGTTAGAAAATTTTCTATGCTGCCACCCCCACTTTCAGCCTAACACACACAATCCCTTCCTAATCTTCATCCAAATTATAATAATAGTTTTAAATCTTAGTCTAGCATGCTTGCCTAGTGCACTCTATTGATCAGAGTTAATCATCGTAAAATACTCTATGAATATTTTTCTGTCATGATGACAAGGTCTCATAATTGGTCATACTTTTTAAAAATCTTGAGGGACATACCTAAGTCAATATCAATAACACTCCATAGCATTTGACTGAAGATGTTAAACTTAGTACTTGTTGGGAGGCAACCCGGCAATTTCATTTACTCTTGACATTTTACAGTTGTAGGAACCTAGGAGGAAAGAACAAAAACTTGCAAATCCATGAAGCCCTCTTCCATTCCCCAAGCACACTTATCCTAGGTGCATTCACTCCTTTTCTTTCATATGCTTATTTTTTCCTACTCCATTGAGGACAATGTTGATTAAGTTGGGAGGGAAGACAAATAACTTACTTAGAACCTCGAGTATGGTTAGACATAATTATATTGTGTGCACTTGATTATTATCTTGATTTGTAGTTATATAGGTACCCTAATCAATGATTGGTTAATGGTCTAGATAATTTTAAAGATAATAAGTGATAAATTATTAAAGAAACTTAATAAATGGTAGGGTATAGACCAGAAATAATTTAATGGAGTAATTCCAGAACCTTCTGACCATTGATCTCAATGAAGAATCTACCTTATGAGGGTATAAATGAAAAAGTTAAGTATGCTGAAGTTCTCCCTTAAAAAAAAGAAAAAGAGATTCAATATCACCTCATAGCTTTTTTTGAACTCTTATTGAGTAATTGAGCCCCTTCATCCAAGTAAGCATTGTGGTTCGCATCAAAAGGTGAGAAGGTCAAGAAATTTATTAAGCAATGGTATCTCACTGAGTAACTGGGTTCCTTCACCTAAATAAGCATTATAGTTCGCATCAAAAGATGGAGATGCTAATACTTAAGAAGCCAAGACATTGCACCGAACTTTTAAAAAAAAGGAAAACCAACTGGCAAAAAGATACTTCACCTAACCCTTGGCAAGTTACAGGATTCAAAGAGTGGGGTAGAAAGTTGGCAAAAGAACTCTAAAAATTTCTATGGGCTTTACTCATCCACTAATTGGAAAAAATTGTTAATCCGGTGAATTATCTCATTAATGGTCTAGCCAAGTATCAACTACCTTTAAGACTATCTAAGTTAACTTGTAATTCAAGGATGGGTTTGTATACCTTGCTACTTTATATGCTTTACTAGAGGACGAGCAAAGTTCAAGTTGGGAGGTGTAATAATCACATTGTATATATATATAAATATTAATTTAAATATTAAATTATCTTTATTTATTTAAAATTGATATTTTTATATACCATTTATAGGTAAGAAGATTGTCAATGCGAAAGCTTGATTTATGAATTCAAATGAAACATGTTTGAAATAAATCAGACTTAAAATGAGCCTAAAATTGAAGTTTGAAATTCATTAAGGAGTCACAAATTTTAAAGCAATTAGTCCATGGCAGATCGGCTACCTGGTTCATAGTATGACCAAACAATCTATGGCCACCATGGTTGTCGGTCCACAGCTCAGAGCCATGGACCATGGGTAGATTTAGGCCTTGGTTTGCTAGGCATTGCCGCTCACTGTAGTCACCACCGGCCTGAGATGCCGAAAACCACCATGCTACCGCCCCCTTAGCCCATAGCACCTCCAAGACTCCATCTCACTTTCTTCTTCCTTCCTACCATGCCACCCCTCTTTCCATCACCATTGTTTCCATCTTAAAGCCCTAAACCATCATCCCCATTCATAATTTGCCATGATTCATCACCACCGGCATGCCCACCTATTGCTGAGAGCCACCATGCCGCCACTCGGTCTATCAGATATTTTTCATGGACTAGTCATCTTCCCCATCTTCTTAGCCCAATCTGATGCCACTGCCATGATATCGCCCTTTTCCCTATTCTCATGATGCTACTACCCTTATCGAACAGGTCGATGAGCGGAAGTGAAGGGACAGTGTGGTGAAGGGCATGGCAGTGATAACCAGAGGATCACCCAA
Source organism: Areca catechu (assembly GCA_021397845.1). Taxonomy (NCBI): domain Eukaryota; kingdom Viridiplantae; phylum Streptophyta; class Magnoliopsida; order Arecales; family Arecaceae; genus Areca; species Areca catechu. Next base: position 96,097,135 of record CM038052.1, on the reverse strand, counting down.
GCAAGGGGATCCTTGGCAAAGTATCGATGGTAATAGTGGTGAGGTATCTAGTACACGATGCCAGTGGTGAAGCTAGCTCTGCTGGTGAAGAAAGCTATGGTGATTGGTTTGGCAATCCAAGGTTACAGGGTTTCACTGGAACAAGAAGCCAGTAGTGGCCAAGATAGCATTAGTGGCAAAAACTCTAGCTATGCTCATAGCATCGACGATGCATGGGTGGCTTTGACGAGGTGATCTGGGTGTGTGATCAAGCAATGGAAAGCCCAATTTAATGATCAAACAATGGTGGCTACTACTTGAATGAAGAAAATGGCTACACATATCCAATGGCTGGGCTATAATCATGCATAATTCAAGGTGGGTTTTGGACACTTGTTGAAGATCCAACAGCATAGAACTCTCAAGCAATAAAACATTGAAGAAGATTTAAGACTGAATCTGGATGAGATTTGGTACTATTCATGGAAGAAATCCTTCATTCACACCCATCCAACTATAGATTTGTTGTAAAATTAAATCATATTTACTCCTATGATCTTGATGTTTAGTCCCATACCGGAAAAATATGAAGACCTCTCCCCTGTTAAAACCTATAAAAAGGCTCTTATATCTCTACCTAGAAGCATCACAACTTGGAATCCCTCTAGAGCCTTTGTATGGGGAGTAGGAAGGGATCAACTTAGGAAGCATTTTAGAGTAGAAGTTCGGAAGGAAAGAAGAGATCTTGTACAAGGCAGAGTATGGTTCTTTTGTTTTTCATTCTCTTGTATTTCATTGGTATGCAGTAAAAGATTATGCTTTTAATTATAAGTTCTTTATTTACTCTCTTTTATTTGCTCTTTATTATACTTTACTATTAAATTAAAGGATAACTCTTGCTTTTCGGAGACACGCCGTGATCTGTTTTGGATACGAGACATGCAAAGAAAAGAAAAGTTGATACCTAGTGTTGCCGTATAGATTGCCGTGGCCAGTAGCTCTTATGTGGCCTAGGTGAGTGGACTCCCCACCAGCATTACCGGGCTCGTCGGTCGGAGACGATCAAGGGGAACATAATCGTAGTCGGGATGAAAGGGGCTTGGTACTATGGTGGTCCTCCTGTGGGCCTCTCCGGTGAGGAGTAATCTTCTTCCGTATCGTCCCTCCATTGGGCGATACCTGCAAAACAGGGAAGACCTGCACCGGGGATTCCAGCAAAGACACTCCGATGATCAAGTCAGTGGGACGATCGAAGGAAATAAGAGACCTCTGAGACGAAGAGCTTGGAGGACTCTCTGTTGCCAGAGGGTGATAGAAAATGTACAATAATGTAAGAATGAAGAAAGTGTGTTGTCTCTTACCCCCCTCACCTCTTCCTGCTGGCCTTATGTAGACGAGCGACTCTTGGTGTCCAGGAAGGCACGTTCTTCTTGGCATAGGCCTGTGAGGCTTCTGCAGGCTTGGGAGGCTTAGATAGGTTAGTCAACCTTCTCCTTCTAGGTGGTTTAGGAGGTTGGTGAAGGGGCACAGTGCCTTGGATGGGGAACGCCTTCCTAATTGGTGTAAAATTTATCCTGGCGGCTTTAATATAGCCCTTCTTGTAGGAGGCATATTAGGGATGGTAATTTGACGTGTCGGGCTGCCATCCAAGCTTTTTCTGTTCCTAAACATTAAGAAGCGTACCTAGGATGGAGACGATGATATACGAATCAAGAGGAACAGGCGGAGCTCTCCGTGTGCACTATTCGAGATGTCCCACGACGAGGCTAGGCCGCATAGCCATTTCATGCATGGTGAGATACGCAGAGGCCTCCATGCACGCGGATCGGGGTGCACGGGGTAGACGTGCGGATCGAGGCATGGCACGCAGGGTCTCACGCGCGGATCGAGAGTGCGTAACCTCACCTGGAGCGAGGCACTGGGCAATCCCCAGAGGATGCCAAGCGGAGCTGTGAGCACACGCTGGGCGCGCTCCTGGCCGTAGCCGGACCTGCCGAGGTGCCGAACCTGGGGAGGAGCTTCGAGTGGAGCCGGCCTCGTGCGGACGGCTGGAGATGACCCGCGCCATGTGCCTGTGTACGCGACCAGACCGAAGAGCTTCGTTTCGGAGCCGGAGCCAGGCCCAGGCGGGCGGAGCCAGACTGGGCGAAGACGGAGCGCGCCTCCTGTGCCAGGCGTGGTCAGATTTGACGAGGGCGGAGCTGCGCTGGACTAGGAGCCGCCGAGAGCTCTACTTCGGGGCTACGAGCGGGGCTCCGTGCGGGCGGAGCCGGAGGTGGCCTTGCCGAACTGAGAGCCGCCGAAGCAAGCGGACTCGCAACCGAACAGAGGCGCGATAGAGCCGGGCTGGTACAGGAATGGAGAAATGGTCCTGCACCGGGCTCACCGGACCTGGGGTGCAGAGCTTCGGGTGGAGCTGGAGAAGATTGTGCCGGACCCCACGCGGGTGATGGCAAACAGGACCGGGCATGGTCGTTGCACGGGCGGAGGAGCACCGGTGGCACGATCAAGCCGGACCGGAGTTGGGCACGGAGGTGCATGCCCTGGCACGGGTAAGGTGGAGGTGTGGACCCCTGTGCCCGACCGGGCACCGTAGCGGGCTGAGCCGAGCTGGCCGCATGTGCCGGACTGGTCATGCGAGCGCGCCGGACCGGCCTGGGCCGAAGTCGAGGCGGGCGGAAGGCGTGGAGGATGCAGACGCGACTGCGGTTACCGCGAGCATGCCGGGGTGCGCTGCGGGCGGAGGCGGAGCTGCTACGAGTGGAGGGCCTCCACGCGGGCACGCGGGCATTTCGTGTTGGACTTGGCACGGGTGCAGGCCTCCTGCAGGCACCAGGAGGTCGAAGCCAGACCGGGCGCCACCGTCGCCGTGTGGGCGAGGTCATGCCGAGCTGGGGGAGGCGGAGCGCCCTGGCTTCACTGGGTGGAGCTGCTGGTGGTCGTGCCGAACTGGGAAGACGCGTGCCGAACTGGCGCGGGCCTGGCGCTGGAGCTGATATGGGTGTGCCACGGGCTTGCCGAGCTGGAAATGGGTGCATGCCATGGGCGTGCCGAGCTGGAGCTGGGCGCATGCCGTGGGCTTGTCGAGCTGGAGCTGACTTGGGCATGCCACTGGCTTGCCGAGCTGGAAATGGGCGCATGCCGTGGGCGTGCCGAGCTGGGCGCATGCCGTGGGCATGTCGAGCTGAACTGAATGACCGAAGTTGGACTTCTCATGGCCGAAGTGAGGCCGAGGTACTGAGGTTCCCCGCCGAGGTGGGGCTTTGCCTAGCCGAGCTGAACCGCCACGTAATCGAAGTGGGACCGAGGTAAGGCCGAGGTGGAGAAGTACCGGGACCGAGGTGAGGCCGAGGTGGAGAAGTACCTGGCCGAGGTGGCGGAGTATGTGGCTAAGCTAGGGCCGAGGTGGCGGAGTATGTGGCTAAGCTAGGGCCGAGGTGGAGAAGTACGTTGCCGTGCCAGCCTCCAAGGAGGATGTGTGTCAAGGCCGAATGGATCTTGTTTACTACTGTAACAGATGCCCCCACTCCCTGAGTCCAAAATGTCTTTGTTTTGGATAAAGGGAGTATTATCATCCATTCGGCTCTACACCTTAGCGGGCTCTGTATCGGCTGCAAGAAGTTAGTCGCTAAATGAAACTGAACTTACCGGAGGTTTAGCCATTGATCTTTGATGGCCTAGATGAAGGCATCAAGTCTTGCTGTCCTTTTCATGGACAGGGAGTGGCCTGCAAAACAAAGTAGAAGGCATTTGTTTTTAAAACTTACTTGCCTGTAGGTGCTTCGACCTAAGGTAAGTTGCGTTATTATGGTGCAAGTACTTCAATTTGACTCCTCTTTGACCAGATAAAAGGTGGTTCCATGGAGGAAGAGGTTGGGGAGGTGCACTACTTGGGTGCACACATACATGACTGGGCATATGGTCATCATGGCCGAGCTCAAAGTATCTGTCGGAACCTTTGATGAAGGCATGGAAGTTGTTGAAGAAGCCCAAGAAGCAAGAAAGAGAAATCATCTCCGGTGAGATGCTCATCTTCGGGAGAGCAACGCTCGACCGTGGGGGAGGCATCCTGACGGAGGAAGCCAAAGAGCAGGAGTTCTATTCAGGCCAAATGCTCGACCTCGGGGGAGCAACACTCGACCTCAGGGGAGCCAACCTGGCGGAGGAACCCAAAGAGCAGGAGTTCGACTCAGGCCAGATGCTCGACCTCGAGGGAGCAACGCTCGACCTCGGGGGAGCCAACATGGCGGAGGAACCCAAAGAGCAGGAGTTCGACTTAGGCCAGATGCTCGACCTCGAGGGAGCAATGCTCGACCTCGGAGGAGCCATCCTGGCAGAGGAACTCAAGGGATAACACGCGGATTGAAGTCCGGGCCTTCATGCTGGAACTAGGTTCCGAGGCATCTTCTAGAATGAAGTCCAGGATCACGTGGGAAAACTAGGTTCCGCGCCACCTTCTAGACTGAAGTCCAGGATTTCGTGGGGGAACTAGGTTTCGCGCCACCTTCCAGACTGAAGTCCAAGATCACGTGGGGGAACTTGGTTCCGCACCACCTTCCAGATTGAAGTCCGGGATTTCGTGGGGGAATTAGGTTCCGCGCCACCTTCCAGACTGAAGTCTAGGATCATGTGGGGGAACAGGGTTCCGCGCCACCTTCCAGACTGAAGTCCGAGATTTCGTGGGGGAATTAGGTTCCGCGCCACCTTCCAGACTGAAGTCCAGGATTACGTGGGGGAATTGGGTTTCGCGCCACCTTCCAGACCGAGGTCCGGGATTTCGCTTCGGATCTAGGTTCTATGCGAACTTCCGGACTGAACCCCAGGGCCGTAGGCTGGAGTTGAGCCTTGCACGACCGACCGAGCTGTTCTCCAGGATTTTGTGCCGAAACTGGGATCCGGGCTTCCTTCATCAGACTCGGAGTCGGACGGATGAGCTTCTGTAATGATGAAGAGCAAAGCTGAACCAAAGATGAACTTTAATTATTGAGGAGGGATTCTTACATCCTTCATGAGGTGGCAGAGCTGTTTGGCATGCTAGGAGGCGAGCCGTAAATGGTTGGACCTTCAGAGCTGCCTATGGACATCTCCGGACGATAGTCAGGAGGTAGATGTGGGGTTCAGTGAAGAGCTTGGCTTCAGCTCTTAACTTCGCTGGACATGGAGTCGGACGGGTGAGTTCCTGTGTTGGTGAAGAACAAAGTTGCACCAGAGGGGAACTTTAATTATTGAGGGATTCTTACCTCCTTCATGAGATGGCAGAGTTGCTGGTTCGCCATGCTAGTAGGGCCGTGAATGGTTGGGCCTCCGAAGCTTTCCATGGTGGTTGGCCTTGCACATCCCAATCGGCCGAGAATGTTTAATGATGTTGGTGACGATCATGCATTTATTAGTTTTATACCACCTAATGACCATGTTGTATGGAGGATCAGAACCACCCTTTGTTTTATGTTCGCATGGTGTGGAGGGCAAAATCCTACTCCAAAGTTTTACATGATGTGCGTGAAGTGACTGAGCCTTCATTGCTTCTTCCTTTCGGGAATTGTGCTTCATTCGTTGCCTTCCCCAACCATAGTAGGTGTTAGTTTTCTTCATCTTCAACGGGAGCTTGACCTTGGTAGAGAGCTCGGTCTCATCAAAGAGCTTGACTTTGGTGAGGAGCTCGGCTTCATTAGGGAGCTTGGCTTTAGCTTTGTTTTACCGAGAGGCTTGATTGACTCTTAGCTTGAACGCAGAGCTTTGGCAGCTTCTTGGCTTTGGCGCGGGACCTCTGGTGTTTCCCGTCTCGAGGTGTTGGAGAGCTCCCGGGAGCTTTTCCTGTAGAACCGTGATAGTTTTTCATTGTGTAAATGTAATAGAGGAGTTACTTGTTAAGCTCCTGTCATATGAATAGATAAAGATATGTTCCTTCCTTGAGTGGGTCGGGATCAAATTCATCGGCCGCCCTCTCAGGAGAGAATGAGACTCCCTTGCACAGAAGAATAGAACTCGATTGCATGGGGGAGCAAGGCTCCATTGCATGGGAGAACGGACCTCCGTCGCATAGGAGGAGGGGAGACCTTAGTTGCCTAGGAACTTGAGGTTCCGTTGCATGAGGGAGATGACTCCGTTGAGTGGGAGAAATGAGATCCTGGGAGAGAGCCTGTTACATGGGAGGAAGCTTCCGTTGCATGGGAGGAAGCTTCCGTTGCATGGGGGAACGAAGCTTTGGAAGAGAGCCCGTTGCATGGGAGCATGGAATCCCTTTGCATGGGAGCTTGAGGCTCCGTTGATGACGTCATTGGAGGACTTCCTGTAGAACTAAAACATAGTTTCTTATACTGCAAAGATAGCGAAGGGAGGAGTTACCTCAAGAAAGAATAGAACTCCTCTACATGGGAGGATAGACCTCCATTTAGGGGAAGAGGACTCCATTGAATGGAAGAATAGATCTCCGTCGCATGGTGGAGGAGGACCGCTGCATGGGAGCATGGTATTCCACCGCATGGGAGGAAGAAGCTTCCGTTTCGTGGGAGGAGAAAACCTTGTTGCATTGGAGGAAGCTTCCGTTGCATGGGAGAACGAGGCTTTGGGAGAGAGCCCGTTGCATGGGAGCATGGAACCCCTTTGCATGGGAGCTTGAGGCTCCGTTGATGACATCATAGGAGGTCTTCCTGCATAACTAAAACATAGTTTCTTGTACTGCAAAGATAGCGGAGGGAGGAGTTACCTCAAGAAAGAATAGAACTCCTCTACATGGGAGGATGACCTCCATTTGGGAGAAGAGGACTCCGTTGAACGGGAGAATAGATCTTCGTCGCATGGTGGAGGAGGACCGCTGCACGGGAGCATGGTACTCCATCGCATGGGAGGAAGAAGCTTCCGTTACATGGGAGGAGAAAACCTTGCTGCATGGGAGGAAGCTTTCGTTGCATGGGAGGAAGCTTCCATTGCATGGGAGAACGAGGCTCTAGGAGAGAGCCCGTTGCATGGAAATAAGCTCCGTTGCATGGGAGCATACTCTGTTGAATGAGAAAAATGGCTGCATTGCTTGGGAGGAGAAGAGACTCCCGTTGCATAGGAATAAGCTCCGTTGCATGGGAGCATACTCCGTTGGATGGGGGGAAGCTCCGTTGGATGGGAGCAAGCTCCGTTACATAGGAGTAAGCTCCATTGTATGGGCTTCTTTCTTCTTCACGATGGCTAGATCCTTCCTCCCTCTCTTCTTTTTCTCTTTTCTTCTTTCTTTCTTTTTTTTTTTTTTTTTTAGTGGGGCTCTTGGATGGTGGCACCACCGGGAGGTGGCTCCATCCTTGGCCTGATGTCTGTTGCCCCGTCAAGGATGGCGATGCACCTTCACAGCTCAAGGTTTTTGGTCGTGGCCGTTCCTTGGAGCCTCGAGAGAGAGGGAGAAGTTCTCGTGCCCCCATCCCTATGCCCCCGGTCTACCCCCCAGGGACCAAGGACAAAGGTGGAAACCATCGTCCCACCTTGTTGAGGAGCATGGATCTGCCCCCCCTACCTGGTGCGCCAATCTGTTGCCACCTAGATCGCCGTGGCCAGTAGCTTTTATGTGGCTTAGGTGAGTGGACTCCCCGCCAGCATCACCGGGCTCGTCGGTTGGAGACGATCAAGGGGAACATAGTCGTAGTCGGGATGAAAGGGGCTTGGTACAATGGTGGTCCTCCTGTGGGCCTCTCCGGTGAGGAGTAATCTTCTTCCGTATCGTCCCTCCATTGGGCGATACCTGCAAAATAGGGGAGACCTGCACCGGGGATTCCGGCAAAGACACTCCGACGATCAAGTCAGTAGGATAATCAAAGGAAATAAGAGACCTCTTAGGCGGAGAGCTTGGGGGACTCTCTGCTGTCAGAGGGTGATAGAAAATGGATGATAATGTAAGAATGAAGAGAGTGTGTTGTCTCTTACCCTCTCTCACCTCTTCCTACTGGCTTTATGTAGACGAGCGACTCTTGGTGTCCAGGGAGGCGCGTTCTTCTTGGCATAGGCCTGTGAGGCATCTGCAGGCCTGGGAGGCTTAGATAGATTGGTCAACCTTCTCCTTCCAAGTGGTTCAGGAGGTTGGTGAAGGGGCATATGCCTTGGATGGGGCATGCCTTCCTAATTGGTGTAAATTGTATCCTAGCGGCTTTAATATAACCCTTCTTATAGGAGGCGTATTAGGGATGGTGATTTGACATGTCGGGCTGCCATCCAAGCTTTTTCTGTACGTGTACATTGAGAAGCGTACCTAGGATGGAGACGATGATATACGGATCAAGAGGAATAGGCAGAGCTCTTCGTGTGCACAGTTCGAGATGTCCCACAACAAGGCTAGGCCGCATAGCCTTTTCATGCATGGCGAGATATGCAGAGGCCTCCATGCACGCGGGCCGGGGTGCACGGGGCAGACGTGCGGACCGAGGCATGGCACGCAAGGTCTCACGCGCGGATCGAGAGTGCGCAACCTCACCTGGAGCAAGGCACTGGGCAGTCCCCAGAGGATGCCGGGCGGAGCGTGATCACACGCTGGATGCGCTCCTGGCTGGAGCCGGACCTGCCGAGGCGCCGGACCGGGGGAGGAGCTTCGAGTGGAGCCGGCCTCGCGCGGACGGCTGGAGATGACCCGCGCCACGTGCCTGCGAACGCGATCGGACTGAAGATCTTCGTTTCGAAGCCGGAGCAAGGCCTAGGCGGGCGAAGCCGGACTGGGCGGAGACGGAGCACGCCGCCTGCGCCAGGCGTGGCCGGATTTGACGAGGGCGGAGCTATGCTGGACTGGGAGCCGCCGAGAGCTCTGCTTCGGGGCTACGAGTGGGGCTCCGTGCGGGCGGAGCCGGAGGCGGCCTTGCCGAACTGAGAGCCGCCGGAGCGGGCGGACAATCGACCGGACAGAGGCACGATAGAGCCGGGCTAGTGCAAGAATGGAGAAACGGTCCTGCACCGCGCTCACCGGACCTGGGGCACAGAGCTTCGGGCGAAGCCGGAGAAGACTGCGCCGGACCCCACGCGGGTGAAGGCAAACCGGACCGGGCATGGTCGTTGCACAGGCGGAGGAGCACCGGTGGCACAATCAAGCCGGTGGCACAATCAAGCCGGACGGAGCCGGACCGGAGCTGGGCACGGAGGTGCATGCCCTGGCACGAGTGAGGTGGAGGTACAGACCCCTGTGCGCGACCGGTCACCGTAGCGGGCTGAGCCGGGCTTGCCGCACGTGCCGGACTGGTCGTGCAAGCGCACCGGATCGGCCTGGGCTGGAGTTGAGGCAGGTGGAAGGCGCGGAGGATGCAGACGCGGTTGGGGTTGCTGCGAGCATGCCAGGGTGCGCTGCGGGCGGAGGCGAAGCTGCTGCGGGCGGAGGGGCTCCACGTGGGCGTGCGGGCGTTTCGTGCCTGACTTGGCATGGGTGCAGGCCTCTTGCGGGCGCCGGGAGGCCGGAGCCTGACCGGGCGCCACCATCGCCGTGTGGGCGAGGTCACGCCGAGCTGGGGGAGGCGGAGCGCCCCGACTGTGCTGGGCGGAGCCGGAGGCGGTCGTGCCGAACTGGGGAGATGCGTGTCGAACTGGCGCGGGCCTGGCACTGGAGCTGATCTGGGTGTGCCACGGGCTTGCCGAGCTGGAAATGGGCGCATGCCGTGGGCGTGCCGAGCTGGAGCTGGGCGCATGCCGTGGGCGTGCCGAGCTGAACTGAACGGCCGAAGTTGGACTTCTCATGGCCGAAGTGAGGCCGAGGTACTGAGGTTCCCCGCCGAGGTGGGGCTTTTTTGCCGAGCCGAGCTGAACTGCCACGTGGCTGAAGTGGGACCGAGGTGAGGCCGAGGTGGAGAAGTACCTGGCCGAGGTGGCGAAGTATGTGGCCAAGCTAGGGCCGAGGTGGAGAAGTACGTTGCCGTGTCAGCCTCCAAGGAGGATGCGTGTCAGGGTCGAATGGATCTTGTTTACTACTATAACACCTAGTTCCTCCTGGAGACATGCTGTGATCTATGGATACAGAGTGTACCGAGGAAAGATAGGTAATTCTTAAGAATTAATTACATTTTAATTATAAAAAAATATAGTTTTGTCCGTGCAAAATCAAGTTATAACTCTTGAAATAATCTCTTTTACTTGCTTTAATCTTAATAGTTTATTTTTTGCTTACTTTTATTTTATCCAACAACAATCACTTTCTTTTTCTTTAAAAATTATAACTTAGCCCTAAGGTCCCTAAAGATATGATCCTGACTCACCCTAGCTATAGAATTGAGCTGGTAAATTATTTTTGACTGCCTATCATAGCGATTAGTGGCTTCAACCTCTTCAAGACTTATAGTCTCTCTTCTATAGAGCATGGTAGTAGTAATATTTTTAAAAAACTTAGGTAAAGAATAAATCAGAATCAAAGCCTTGTCTTTCTCATCAACATTAACACCAATATTTGCTAAATCTAGCAAGAGCTTATTATATTCATCCAAGTGATCCTTGAGTGAAGTTACTTCCGTCATATAAAATATGAGCAACTTTTCTCTCAAATATAGTCTATTGATAAGAGACTTTGCTCTCAAATATAGTCTATTGATGAGAGACTTTGCCATATATAGGCTATCCAATTTATCCCACACACCTTTAGTTATATCAAGACCATAACATTATGGAGAACTTTGTCACTCAAACCCGAAAACAAAATTTCTAGTGCTCTCTCATTGATTTTCTCTTTGGTAGCTTCAGTTTCTTCTAGGATTGCATCCATACCTTTGAGGGTTATTGCCATACCCTCCTTGATCAACAAATATTTCATTCTTACCTTCCATAGTGTGAAATTACCTGTGCCATCAAATACCGCAATTTTATGCCTTGTGGTAGTGGAATGAAAAATAACCACTTCATGAGTTATTGAAAAACTTTGTTGCCCATCAGATGCCATCCAAATGCCCTAATACTAGTGTTGGGGTTGCATGCAGCATATTGGATCACTTTAAGTTTCTAAATTAATATTCTATCACATTGAGATATTTTATTAAACATATCATAGAGATAAATAACAAGCACAAGAAAGAAGAAATTTATATGGTTTGGCAAATCTGCCTACATTCACACAAAGAAGGAGCAATCTACTATATAATCATCCCAAAATTGGATACAAAGGTGATATAAATATCCAAATAAAATGGATTCCAAAATAATTACAAAAGAAGCATAAATAAATCACAACAATAAACCAAATGGACAATATATTTCTTGTCTTTGGCTACAAATCAAGAAAAGATAATATGAGAGATGGATTAATACCAATAAACCAAATGGACAATATATTTCTCGTCTTTGGCTACAAATCAAGAAAAGATAATATGAGAGATGGATTAATACCTTCTTGGCCATGACAATCGATCAAGAGAAAGATATTTTTCTAAGTGGTGAAGAATAAAATAATAGATGCCTTCGACAGTCAGAGCACAAATAGATCAGAGATCGAGAGTATAGAACTAAAGGGCTATGATGAATAAAGAGCAATCGAGACTTAAGGGACTTCATAGAATTGAGCGCCTCATACTCTTTTTAAAGAGAAATAATAAAGAAAAGTCTAGATTGAAAAACACCAAAGTCCTTTGCGATGAAGTTCAAATCAAAGAAGAGTCCCAAATGAAAAAAAAATTCTATCTATCCCAAACTTTATCGGAGAAGGAATCTCATTTAAAGAAGAAAACTACCAATCCTCAAACTATTATTATTTGGAGCAACAGTAATAATAGATTATTTTAAGAAAACTACTAATTACTCTTCCATAAATGAATAGGGGAAGTACTTTGCAATGATCATCTACTAGCTTCTAGGAAATGGATGCCTTTTCTCATGGAATAGCTTGCTAACAATTGAAGATTTCTATGTTCATCTTTTTCTAGTATGCCCCTATTTCCCTTATTCACCATCATCCTGTTGCATTCAATTACTAGCATTATTTTGTGCCATTCTGGCTTTATAATACATTTAACTTGTATGAACTATGTTTTGTTTTCTATCCTGTTTCTACTATACCATATTCCTTAAAACTATAGCACCGGGAGAGACTTTCCTGTTTGCTGATATTTTTTGTTTTGATCAATTTAATGAGATTTTGATTTTATGTTCCACTGAGTTAGTTATGCTGAGCATCCTTGCCCTTATAGTGTGCATAGAATGTCATCTTGTATTTATGATATAATACAGTGTAATGTTTTATTATAGTACATGTGTTTTATAATGTATGCATTTGCATGCATCTATAGTGGTCATAAAAATCTTGATGCGGTAATTCCATGACAAGTTGTCAAAAGAAATAATTACAATTTAGGAAATTAAGACAGTGATGTTCACTACTAAGATTTAGGATTGATGAATTTTAGCTAGGATAGTTCTTATTATAATTTTGATATTTTTGACCTTCAGTAAAGATTTGCATTGCTAAAAGGGTATTGGTTATATCTTTATACTACGACTATCTCTATCAAAAAATTAAATATTTAATTTTTAGCTTAAAGTATCCTTGTCAAAAAGTTAAATATTTATTTTTTAACTTAGACTATCCTTGTCAAAAAGTTAAATATTCAACTTTTAGCTTGGACGATCCATGACAAAATGTTGAATATTTATAAATAGTAAATTTTTATCAAAAAAATAATAAAATATTTTTCATTTTGGCAAAGATTTTTGTCCTTGCCAATGAATTAATTTTGGCAAGGACTATATTTGTCCCCGTCTAAAGAATAGATTTTTGGCAAGGATTTTTGTCCTTGCCAATGAATTAACTTTTAACAAAGACTATATTTGTCTTTGCCTAAAGAATAGACAACGGCCACATAGGTAAGGACCTATCAAGAGCTTTTTGTCCTTGCCAAAAGTATTTGGCAAGGACATTTTAACTTTTGGCAAGGACAAAAGTCCTTGCTGAAGGTTCATTTTCTTGTAGTGTGATTTGCAATTCAGATATAAAGCAAGATAGAAGGCAAGATAAACACTAAAGTGCAATATAAATATATAAGTTTATAGTGATCAGTGCTCCCCTCGCACCTACGTCTACTCTCCAAGCTTCTATTTAGAAATCTCAATTCACTAATTATATTCCAATGATTACACATCAGACCCTTTGACAAATCTCTAGCTCTCCAAGCTAGCTTCTCATTTTCCAAGAATGAGAAGGCCCGATATACTCTGTTTCTAGGTACAAATGAACCTATCCATAAGTTTGGGCACATCTAAAACTTGTCCTAACAAGAAAAAGAAGATTACAATAAAGAACAATCAATGCTCCTTAATGAGTAAGATGCAAATAATTAGAACACATTACAGAGATCGAAGAAGCCCTTGAGCCCACCTTTTAGTTGAAAAAGAGCAATAAAATCTCTTAAAGTGATGGTTGAACTAAATTGAATTCTTCTTTTCACTTAAATGCTTCAAAACTATTTGGAAGTTGTTAATCCTTGTTTCTTCTTATATTTTTCTTCCTTTTTAATGCCTTTATAGCTTCATTGAGTATTGAAGAAGGTTTACTAGCCATTAAGAGTTGTTTGGAGGAGCTTTGGAATGCATCAAATACCATTAAATGCATGCCAAACTAGCCATTACAACTTTTCTGTGTCTAGGGGTCAACCTTGATGTCAACCCTTTTGTTAGGGATCAATTTGAGGTTGACCTTTTTTGTTATGAGTTTTGTTTGGACTCTCAGGGCCTTCAGGGGTCGACAATGGTGTTGACCCTTTTGGTCCAATTTCAACCCTTTTATGCATGCCAAGCGCAAAGGCCCTTTCTTTGAAAGGATGCTTCATGTGTCGATCCTTGACTTCTAGGAAATTATTTTCTTTAATTTTTGCCCATTGAAACATGATGAAAATGCCTCCCTTGGATCCAAATTCACATCTCATCCTCTTTGAACTTAATTATTTTTTGATTTTGAAACTTGACAAGCTTGTTTTTCTTTGAATTTTTGATAAAACATCTTCTAGTGCTCCAACTTGACAAACTTATTTCTTGGCTTCTCCAATCAATTTTCTTTTGCTCAAAATTCTTGAAACATACTTTAAACTATTCCAAGTGTACAGAGTCATTAGTAATTGTTGTTGACACATCTTCGCCCTTGGAACTTCGTTAGCATCAAGCAATCCCACAAGCTTCTATGGTGAGATGGGCTCCTGGTGAGTCATGCTTCCTGCAAGGAAAGTTCCTTGATTGGTGGTTTCTGGTTGGGGATCCTTCGATGCTCAAGTTAGTGAAGGATTTGGGCAACATCAAAGTCAAGAAAAAATGGCAATAGAGTGTGCCAGTATAAGCATGGGTGGTAAAAATGTTACCTATTGGGAGTCCCCTCTAATCAATTTATGATCTCCTCCATCACATGAGCTTTCCTTTCATCCCAATCCCGGGGAAGGAGGATCATCTTGACTAGCTTCTCAGCTAGTCCCTTATTTCTTAAGGCAAAAGCATTCTTTCATACCTCTGCCTCTATTCGAATGTACTTCTCATCATGAGGAGCCTTTTCTGGCTCCAATGAAGTTAAAAGAGCCTTATTCTTTCTTTCGGCCTTAGCTTGGATCGAAGGACTTAGCTTTCTTGGTGCTATGGCCAATAGTTCTAGTAATGAAGAAGAACCAGCACTGCTAGAATTGGTGTTGGGATGATTTCTACTTCATCATCATCCATGGTAGTGGGAGCTTTTGGAGGGTGTGCTGCTGGAGCCCTAGCTATAGTTGATGGACTCCCAAGAGCCACTTGATTGAAGTGGTTTGGGTTTTAGCTTGGGCAGCCTTGACTTCGTGGTTAGTGGTCTTGACTTGCTCTTCCTCGACCATCCTCCTCGAGTTGATGTCGGTCATTTTTATTTCTAGCTTAGACACCCGAGCCCTTTGATTGGCTAGCTTATTGTCTTTCTCTTTTATCTAGGCCTCTAACTTGAAGGCAAGTTCTTTGGAAGCCTGTAATTCATCTTTCAGCTTTGCTTCCTAGATCTCGCCCACCCTCCTCAACTCCTTGGGGATCTCAGCTTCTACTTTCGCATTCTCCATCTAATCCTTCAGGGTCTGGCTAAACTCTACAAAGCCATCAAACCCCTCTTAGACAAGGGTTATGTCATGAGCAAATAGTAAAAGAAAATTTTCTAAGTGGTCAAAGTTTTGGTTCTCAAAAAATTACAATGGAAAGGGTACTTACCTTGACAAGAGCTGAGAAGAATGAGCTGATGATCTCCTCCATCACATGAGCTTTCCTTTCATCCCAATCCTGGGGAAGGAGGACATCTTGATTAGCTTCTCGGCTAGTCCTCTATTTCTTAAGGCAAAAGCATTCTTTCTTACCTCTACCTTTATTTGAATGTACTCCTCATCATGAGGAGCCTTTTCTGACTCCAAAGAAGTTATCAAAGCCTTATCCTTTCTTTCGGACTTAGCTCAGATCGAAGGACTTAGCTTTTTTGGTGCTATGGCCGATGGTGCTAGTAACGAAGAAGAACTGACACTGCTCGAATTGGTGCTGGGATGATTTCTACTTTATCATCATCCACGGTAGTGGGAGCTTTTGAAGGGTGTGCTGCTAGAGCCCTAGCTATAGCTAATGGACTCCGAAGAGCCACTCGGTGCCTCTTGGCAACCACATTCTTTATCTCAGGAGCTCTTCCCTCAGTTGCAATCCTCTTCTCAGCCTTCTTCCAGGTATTTAGTGAAACCTTCATTTTTGCAAGAAAGTCAAGGACTTAGTAAAATAACAGCAAAAAAATGAAAAGATTAACTTTGAAGACTCACTCAAAGAGGTTACACGGTTAAGCTCTACATCATATTGACTATGCTCCAACAGGAGATCCAACTACCGAGGGACCTCCATATTTAGTAATCTATGGAAGTCCTCCTCATCGGCAATGAGGACTTCGTCATTCTATTCGGCTTGAGATTGGACTAGCCTCATACCTATTTAATCCCTAGGGAGACATCAAAAGAAACAAAGAAGAATCTACCTTTCCAATTATGGATGGTAGAGGGAAGACCATTGATGAAGGTGCAACCCTAACAAGGGCTGATGAACCATCAATCCTTCACCGTTAGATACCTCTTCTTGAACTAGAGAAATCTAAGACCAGGTCTGAGCATATGATAGAGGACAATGAAGGAAATAATAATCCTAATAGAATTGGGAGCAAGCTAAAAAGGGATTACTTGGTAGAAGTCAAGGATATTTATAATGAAAGGATGCAAGGGAAGATGAAGACCTACATGAAAGAACTCTTGACCAAGAAGACCTGATGTTACTCAATCTTGATACCTAAGAGCAAAAATCTAAAATTGACTTGGGAAGCAGTATCATTCCTAGAGATAGAGAACTTCGACTAGAGTCATCGACGAGACAATGCTCACTGGACCGGATGGGGTAGGAACACTCGGATTAGCCGATCGACTATTTCAAAGCACTTCTCGAAAGGAACAAGTTCTGACTTCTCTCAAGTTTGGTGAAGTAGCTTCTCAGGGAGATGATTCCTGAGAGCCTTGCAGTCGAGAGACATAGCTTACCAAGTGGCTTTCACCCTCGGATGTAGTCATCTCAACTAACAAAAAAACATAGAGGAAGGGGGGTCAAACGGAAGTATGAAAAGAAAGAAAAAATACTAGAAAAAATCTAGCTCAAGAATACTTTGAAGATTTGAAGACTTTTGAAAAATGATGAAAATAGCCAAAAGCATTTCCACCATGAAGAACCTTAAAAAGGACCTAAGGAGCCCTAAAGGAAGGAGAAAGCAAATAAGAAGAAAAGAACCAAGAAATGAAAAGACCCTAACCTAGAAGCAAGAAGGGATGTTGAGAGAAACAAGTTTGGAGCAAGCCTTCTTCTTCTTCTTCTTTCTCTCTTCTTTGATGCTCTATGAAGAAGGTGATCCCTACAACAATGGCAAAGATCCAATATTTTATATCATGCTTCAATAGCTATGATTGAAACCTCCAATTTAGCCAAAGCCATTAGATCTTGACAGATGATCCACTCTCAACTATTTAGCATTGCATCACTTTGAAAAAGTAACCGATCGATTAACTCTCGATGCTAGGTTCTATACATATCATTTATGTATCATAGTTGTCAAGCCATGTGGCGCATCCCTATTTGCCAAGAAAGATTGGACGAATCACCAACCATTTTAAGAGTTATTGCATAGTCCTTTTGAGCACCCCCATGATTCCACTCTCCACCACTATCAAGGTAATAAGGCAACCTTTCAGAAATTATTTAATGACTAGATAGTGAAGAGATCTGTTCCATCCCCATGATCGAAGAAATGACTACTCTATTTGTCCAAAAATGACAAAGCTAAGTAAACTATTCAGTAATACTCTAGACTTGGGAGTGGGGGGCAATTATTATGATGATTGCTTACTCGATCTTGGAAACTAATCAGATACCTAACTATTTATCAGAATGCCGATTATTTCATCAACTGGAGTGCATTCCGACTATTGACTATAGCCAACTATCGACTATGGTGCTAAGTTCAAGGAAAATAACTATGCCAAGTATTACAACCAGTTATGCTGAGTACTTACTCGGTACTAAGTACTACTCAATACCGACTACTTATCTATACCAAATGCCTATGCGAGACTGACTGGCTACTTAGGTAGATCTGGTCAGATCTATCCATATACAACACCAGGATCCATTAACTTGGAGTAGCCCACCTATTCTGACCTACTCAGACCAGCAATATATTATCTCATCTACTCGAGTTAGCAATATTCGAGTAAGTATTAGAGGCCAACAAGTTCCAGTTGTTCTAGTTGGAGAGCATAATGGACAAATGGTATTCAGTTACTAACGAAAAGCTATTATCCTAACCTCCCAGCATTCTGAAGTTTTCAACAAAAAGTTGTTATCTACACCAATGAAGATAACCTCCATAATGGCATTTATTTACTCTGAATAACTGTATAAATAGATAAGAGGGGACTCCCGATCAGGTATAACACTACCATTGCTCTTAAGTACTCGGCCTTCTTACTTTTATTGCTCTCAAGTTTAATTGTTGTATCTCATCTCACTCCTCTCAGCTCATCTCACTCCTCTCACTGACTTGAGCATCAGAAGGTCCCCCAATAGGAAACCCCAACCTAGGAATTGTTCTTGCAAGTCTTTGCTAGAGAGAAGCCATGAATATTATCCCATCACTATCAGAGAAGATCAGAAGATCTTCAGGCATCACTAGAGTTCTATCGAAGAGTGATTTGTGGGCATCAAGTAGCATAATAGGTTGATATTCTAGTGGCTTAGTTGATAAGCCATGCTATGGGAAGAATATTTGTTTAGGGATGTGATGATGACTTGTACATAATTCATATGAGGCAAGAGAATGTGGGATCATGGAGGTGATTGATCGTGCAACATTCTAGAGGAAAGGTATTTGCATGAACATTAAGTTTTGATTTAATCAAGTTTGGACTTGCAATAATATCAAGGCTAAACTTTATTAAAAAAATCTTGAATTTATGATCTAATTTAACTTAAACCTAAATTTCAATTTCTCATTATTTGACTCCTAAATTTATACCTGTTGCTGCTAAATCTCCCGGACCGGGCTTCCTTGATCGGGCTTGCTGGAGTGTGCGTCTCCCGATTCCTGTAAAAAAGGTCCCACAGGCCAGAAGTGTTCCGGCGAGAGACACTCCGATGGCTAAGTCAGTGGGAGACTTGGAGCAACAAAATGGAGAAATCATAAAAAAGATAGCTCGTGGGGAAGGAAGAGCCTCCTTACCTTGGGATCTCCCCTTTACCTTACATAGATGTTATTGCCTAGGTGGCTTCCCAAGAGAGGGGTGAATTGGGATTATAAAAACTTTAGCAAGTAATTTAAAATCCTTTTGGAGTTGTGGTGAATAATGCAATGCGGAAGCAAGTAAATAAATGCAATGAAGTTAAACAAGCACAATCACAAACACGAGAAATTTAGAGTGGTTCGAAGTAACTCGCTCCTACATCTACTATCCAAGCACCACTCAGGATTTTCACTATATCCCCTATCGGAATATAGTCAGATTATTTTAACAGGCTCACAATCCAAACCTCTATACTTTGGTTTTACCAGGATCACCAAAGAAACCCATACTTGGTTTTAATATAGGCTAACCAAGAACCTAAATCCCTTTGGTTTTGTAGAACCGGGCTCATCAAAGAAAACCCAAACTTAGGTTTTAATAGACTCACCTAAAAACCTTTAAAACACTCTCAAGGCACAGCCCCTTGCTGTTCTTAGAGAGAAGACAATATATAACAAATGTAAATTTGCAATTTTACAACAAACCAAACTTATTTGAGTGTTGCCGATGAAGATCAAATCGAAGCCTAGCTTTAAATGCTCTTGAATGCTCTTCAAGCTGCTTCTTTACTTCTTCAAAAGGTTGGATTCAAGAATAAAAGTCAGTTGGTGAAGCTTTGAATCCTTTCTTGAATGCACTTGAAGTGGGTTGGTGAAAGACTTGAAAACTCCTTAACTTCCAAAGAATAATCAATGAATAATCTGTTAAAAATTTATCAAAAATTGTTTAAACCATCATAAATACTCCCTTTTATAGTCTTCAATCAAAACTAGCCATTGTAGGACCTAGGAAACTGAAATAGAGCCGTTGGATGGCTTTTGGAGTTCAAAAATGAGATTCTGCAACTAGCCGTTAGACTGCAAAAACTCGTCACTCGAGTCGGCTCGAGAAGCATGAGTCGGCTCGAAGTCTTAGACAACCCGAATAAAAGTTTTGGCCGAGTCGGCTCTTCTAGGTTGAGTTGGCTCGAACTCTTAATCAATGGAAAACAAATTTTGCAGGAGTCAGCTCTTCAAGGCTGAGTCGACTTGAAGTCACAGTCACCAACAACATAAACTCTGGACGAGTCAGCTTCTGAGCTTTAGTCGGTTCAAGGTCTCAGACATCAAAAACATAAGTTCTTCATCAAGTCGACTCTTAGGGCTCGAGTCGGCTCGAACTTCTGAAACTCTGAGATTTTTTGTGCTGTGCTAGAATAGAAGTCGGCTCTTGGTCCATGAGTATGCTCTTATAAAAATTCCTTTTATGCTTCAAACTTCTTCAATTCAAGATTCCAACAAGAGCAAGTCTGCCAAAAGGCTTCAAAGAGCTTACCAAACATATCTAATCTACTTGCACTCATTTTTACTAATTTAGAGCCTCTTTTTTACAAGATTACATAGATAAAACAAAATTAGGGCTTTACAACTTGAAGTATACATGAGTTCATACAATGTTGGAATATATTTCAACTAGATAGAAAACTAGCTGAAATAAAGATGCATACTTTCCTGCAGAACTACTTAAGTGATTGAAAGAATTAGTAATACATACATGCTCCAATATTTTGTAATCATCAAAATCATTCCAAGGGTCAACAGATGCAGAACTTTGCCAGAATCTCGGTAGTGGCCAGGTCTCACCAGGAGAAAATGGCGCTGTGGGATCTGCAGAGTAACGATGGGCCAGGTGGCACAGGAGGGAATGTTGCCATGGGATCTGTAGAGTAATGGCGGGCCAGGTGGCACCAGGAGGGATTGGCACCGTGGGATCTTCAGAGTAATGGTATCGAGATGTCAGGAATCTATTGTAACAGAATTCTGGTAACAATTGGAAGGGGCCTCTGGGATCTCCGGGCCGTCCTTAGAGCGGTCCGTTTTGGACTGACATGGGCCTTGCTGAAGTGGGTCAGTCGGACCTAGCTGAAGGGTCGGTCGAATCTTTGGTGGGTCAGTCGGATCTCTAGCAGGCTGGTCGGACCCGGTCTAGTTTGGAGGGAGGTCGGTTGTGTATAACAGTTGACCCCTTGCTCTTGGCCTTCGGGAGGGCCTATAGCTTCGAAAGGCGAGAGCATCATTCTTGTATTGAATGCATTCATCCTTATGGGAATTGTGGATCTAATCAGGTGTGTTGCATCTGGTCACTTCCCACCCAAGAAGCTCGCACCTGGGACAGGTGTCGATCCCGCATTGGAAGCGAAGGGAGTGGCAATTAATGCAAAAGGGGTGCAATGATGAGCGGCCAACCCGGCCCACTCGACTGTCGGGCTTCAGAGGTGATTTGGGTGACGTGGCAATATCTGAGCGGCTGGTGCCACACTGGAGGCGACCCACCCACCTCTAATCTGGCGATCACGCGGATCGTGGCTAGACTGCGCTTCCTTCCATCGCATCGACTTCCGTTGTGTGGAGATTTGTGTCGCTTGGTGCCCGGATCGCAGCACTCGAGGGATGGTGACAACCGCTTCCCTCAAGGGCTATATAAGGCGATGTTGAGACTGTGGGCGAAGCCTTTGCTACATTCGCCTTTGGAGAGAAATTTTGGCTCACTCCAGCGTCTTCAACCTTTTAGGAAACCCAGCCTTCATGTTAGTGCCTCTCTCCTCCAAGCCCCTTAACAATGGCATATGGTAGCCAAAGTTCTAACTGTAGGGTAGAGGGACTGGGTCCCAACCAGGTCCAGTCTGAACTAACACAAAACGGGTAGAGGCTCTTAGGGTTATGTTCATCCCCTCTACCCTGCACATCACCGTCCCGGACCGGGAAGGGAGGGTGACCCAGCTGCTGAGCCTGGGAGACCTCTCAGTGTATGAGGACCACCTGAAGGCCTGTCTACGATTTCCCATGTGTGATTTCTTCATCCAAGTCTTCAACCTGTACTGAGTCACTCCTGCGCAGCTGACCCCGAATAGTATTCGGGCCATTAGCTATTTCTCCTGTGCCAGAGGGTTGGGGTAGAACCTAGGATCTCCCTCTTTACAAACTTTTTTGTCCTCAATAAGGACTTCCAGAGCGAGGAGCGGTGGTTGTTCAGCCCCCATCCCGAGTAGAAGATAATTGGGGGTCTTTCATCGGCTATTCACGGGTGGAAATCGAAGTTCTTCTTTATTCATAGTCTTCAGCCTTGGGGCTTCAACCCATCATGGGGGAACCAAGGCCGATAGCTGACGGAGGGAGGGCAGTCTTGATGGTCGATCAAGCCGACTTCAACGAGTTAGAAGCAGTCGGCATCACCATGGTGAAGGAGCTACTTCAGGAGGACAACCTCCGCTTGGCCAGAATCAGTTGTCATGAACATTTAGGTAGGGTAGGAGTTATTACCATTGGCCTTTTTGTTCTGTCAGCTACATTCTTTCTTTCATCACTCTGATCTTCTTCTTGTAATAGGCAGAAAAATGAAGCCAGACCATGCAAAAATAGCAGAGCGGGCTACGAGGAAGAGGGCCACCTAGTTCGCGGAGCTGACCGTGAGCAGGTAGCAAAAACGATGGGCAGAATAACAGCCCACAATCATCATGGCATCAGGCTTCGATGAGGGCAATATGTCTCTGTTGGAGTCTTTGGCGACCAGAGCATCGGGACCTCTGCCTACAGTCGGGGAGTCGGTCGTCCGATCAGAGCCGGACCCTTCAGAGTCGACCGAAGTGGGGACAGCCCCAGCCTCGCCATCAACCAAGCGGACGGAGGTGGTCTGCCCCGTAGGTGAGAAGAAAGGGGCAGTCGAAGGGGTAGAGGCCGAAGAGGTCAACCACGACACCTATCAATGCTGGTGTGCTCTTCACAATCCCCAGTAGGCCAGAGACCTACTAAAGGGGGCCATCATCAATGCTGACTAGGATAAGATGAGAAGGTATAAGATGAATGAGGTGGTGAGAGGCGCCTACCTTAGTCTGTTAAAGGTACTTCTATCATCCCTTCGTTTTCTCCCTTCTTCTTTTCACTTCTTGCACATGACTAACATGGTCCATTGCCTATAGCTCCTTCATGAGGTCTTGATGCTGGACAAGGGCCTCGGTGAGATGGTCCATGCAGCGAAGGCCTCGATTGGGGAGGCCAAAGGACTGAAGGCGGCCAAAGCGGTGGCATTGGCATCGCAAAAGACTGCTAAGGAGAGACTTTTGGCCAGTTTGGCCGAAGTCGAGTCATTGAAGAAGCGGGCAGAGGACCTGCAAACCCAGCTGACTGTGCGGGAGGCCCAACTAAAGAAGAAGAAGAAGGAAAGGGTCAAGTCCTTGACCTGTCGGCTGTTCAAAGAGGAGGGGCAGTCCGCCGACGTAAAAAGGAGCACGCGGTCTTACAAGGCATTGGCGGGGAAGTATCTGACTGAGCTGAAGGAGGTGAAGGAGCTGACAGAGGAGCAGGTCCACGACGCCGTAGCAAAATACAAGGCCTCAGCTAACTTCAACGATGAAATGGAGGAGGCTGGAGTGGCGAGCTATGACTATGGCTTCGATGACTACCTAAAGAAGGTGGCCGAAGCCTTCCCGGAGCTGGACTTATCCTCAATACAGCTGACGCACCCGCTGGAAGAAAAAGAGGGCTCGACCGACACTGAGGACGATGCCCAAACCATTGCTGATGCGGGACCGATGGAGGCCTTGGTTAAGGCTCCGGATGTGGTGCAGTAGGCCAAAGCCGAAGCTCCTTCGACGAGTAGGACAGATCTTCCTCTTTGGTAAATTCTTGGCAAGACATAGAACTAACTGTAAAAGTCTGCCTATATCTTGTACAAAGTTTTTGATTAATGAAATAACATCTTGATTTCATCTTCTGCTTTGTCTTGCTATTGTTGTTGTGTTTTTCTTCTTTTTTTTTTGAATGGGCTATTCCTGCCTAAAGAAGGTGGCCGACCAACGGCCCCTTATGGGGTTGCCGAGCATCCCATCGGCTTTTAACTTAACCATTTATAAGAAATATTTCTAAGTGTCGAGAGGTTGTCTTAGTCCAAACCCATCTCCTTAAGAATTATTTCTAAGGGATCTTCGAACTAGCTGTTTGTAGGGAAATACCTTAGGTATTTAAGGATCCCACAAAGTGCTTTCCAATGGAGGTCGGATTTGAGTTGGCTGTGCTAGAACCCTTGCCGATCGAGGTCGATCTTGAGTGGGTTGCCATAGAGCCTTTGCCGATCGGGATCGAAATTGAGTGGGCTACACTAGAGCCTTTATCGATCGGGATCGGACTTGAGTGGGCTGTCCTAGAGCCTTTATCGATCGGGATCGGATTTGAGTGGGTTGTACTAGAGCCTTTGCTGATCGGGGTCGGACTTGAGTGGGCTATACTAGAGCCTTTGCTGATCAGGATCGGACTTGAGTGGGCTACACTAGAGCCTTTGCTGATCGGGATCAGACTTGAGTAGGTTGCCTTAGAGCCTTTGCCGATTGGGGTCGGAGGTGAGTGGGCTACACTAGAGTCTTTGCCGATCGGGATTGAACTTGAATAGGCTAACTAAAGCCTTTGCTGATTGGGATCAGACTTGAATAGAGCCTTTGTCGATCGAGGTCAGACTTGAGTGGGCTACACTAGAGCCTTTACTGATCGGGATCAGACTTAAGTGGGCTGCCCTAGTGCCTTTGCCGATCGGGATCAGACTTCTTTGAAGAGTAAATTACTATCTTTATTGATAATATTTGCAGAGGTTATCTACATTCCAAGGACATGCCACTTGCCGTCCATCTAGATGCTTGAGTCGGTAAGTTCCGATCCGGATCACTTCGACTACCTAACAGGGGCCTTTCGGGGGAGAGCTTTCCTTGTTCAGTTGGCTTGGATATCTCTGATCTTCGCAGAACCAAGTCTTCGACCTGGAAGCTTCAAGCCTTGACTCGAGAATTATAATATCTGGTCATTCTTTGACGATAGGTCACTATCCTCAGGTCCGCTTGGAGTCGGGTCTCCTCGAGTAAGTTGAGGTCAGCCCTTCTCTGTTTAGAATTAGCTAGTTCGACAAAATGATCAATCCGGAGGGACTGCAAGGAGACTTCCACTGGTATGACCGTCTCGCTCCCGTATGTGAGATTGAATGGAGTTTTCTTAGTTACCGTGCGGGAGGTAGTCCGATAGGCCCAGAGTATCGAGTGGAGTTCTTCGGCCCAGAGCCCTTTGGCATCATTCAGTCAGGTCTTCAGGCCATGTAGAATCGTCCGATTGGTGACTTTGACCTCCCTGTTGGATTGGGGGTGTCCGACTGAAATCAACCGGTGGGAGATATGTACTACTGATAGAAATCCCAGAACTTTGGATTGTCGAATTGCCTTTCGTTGCCAGTGATGATTGCCTGCGATATGCCGAACATATAGATGATGCAGTTACGGACGAAGGTCTCTACCTTGGCTTCGGTAATCTGTGCCAGTGGTTCAGCTTCCATCCACTTGGTGAAATAGTCGATGGCTACAATTAGGAACTTCCATTGTTCAGATGCTGGGGGAAATGGCTCGAGGATATCCATTCTCCACTGTGCGAATGGCCAGGGGGTTGTCAGCAGGGTTAGCTGACTAGCCGGTCACCTTTGAACATTGGAGTACCTCTAGCATGCGTCACACCTTTTAACAAAGTCTACAGCATCCTCCTTGATGGTTGGCCAGTAACAGCCTTGTCGGATGATCTTGTAGGCCAAGGATCTACCTCCCAGGTAGTCGCTACATATGCCTTCATACACCTCTCTAAGTGCGTAATCGGCATCTGACGGTTCTAGGCACTTGAGTAGTGGTTGCATAAATGATCGCTTATAGAGGGTCCCATCGAGGACGATGTACTTTGAGGCCGTCTAGCATACATGCTTGGCTTCGACCTTATCTTCTGGCAGGGTTCCTTCATTGAGGAACGCGAGGTGGGGTCCATCCAACAAGCCTCTCGCTCCACTTGATGGATTCCCAATATCTCTTTGGCAATGCTTGGGCTTTGTAGGTGCTCCACGAAAGCCCGATCGGAGGAATCAATGACGACAGTGGCCAGCCGTGATAAGGCATCCGCCCGGGAGTTTCGCTCTCGGGGTATGTGGATGATCTCAAAAAACTTAAGTCGAGCCACAAGGTTCTGTACTTTATTCAAGTACTTGGCTAGGGTCGGATCTCTCGCATCGAATTCGCCTCTCACCTGGTTGACCACCAGATGGAAATCCGAGAAGGCTCCAATTTGACCAATGCCTAGCTCGTCAGCCATCCTTAGTCCTGCGAGGAGGGCTTCATACTTCGCCTGGTTATTTGATACTTGGAATGCGAAGCATAGGGCATACTCTAGGCTCTGTCCGTTGGGGTCGGCCAGGTTAATCCTACTCTACAACCAGCAAGGTTAGATGCCCCGTCCATGTGGAGTGTCTAGGCAGGGTTTGACCCTTCGGTAGTATCATCCCCAAGTGTGTCGGCCATTTGCAGAGGTGTCCCCTGTCTCCAGGTACACTCTGCTATAAAGTTGGTGATCACCTGAGCCTTCATGGCCGACTGAGGCTGGAAGGAGATGTCAAATTTGTTAAGCTTAATGGCTCACTTGGCGAGCCGACCTGAGGTATCGGGGCTCCTGAGGATTGCCTTGAGAGGTTGATCGGTCAGGACGATGATTGGATGCATCTGGAAGTAGGGCCACAGTCGCTTGGCTGCTACAATTATGGAGTAGACAAGCTTCTGCATCTTAGGATACCTTGTCTCGGTATCGTAGAGTACCTTGCTGATGTAATAGACCGGCCTTTGCTGGTTGTCCTTCATAATCCGAACAAGGATGGAGCTCACAGCCTCATCCAATGCGGACAGATACAAGTACAGGGACTCTCCTTCCAAAAGCTTAACAAGTAAGGGGGAGTCTTTAGATACGTCTTCAGTGCTTCGAAGGCTGACTGACATTCATCAGTCCACTAGAAGCGATCCGACTACCATAGCATTTTAAAGAAAGGGAGACACCTTTCAGCTGACATAGAAATGAAGCGACTGAGAGAGGCTATATGACTTGTGAATTCTTGCACCTGCTTCTTATTGGTTGGATGCCCCATGTTGATGACAGCCTTGATTTTATCCAGATTGATCTCAATTCCTCGTTGGATGACCAGAAAGTCGAGGAATTTTCTCGAGATCATCCCGAAGGTACACTTGGTAGGATTCAGTTTCATCTGATGGCACCTCAGGGTATCGAAAGACTCTTTCAGATCCTTGATGTGGTCGGCTCTCCGGAAGCTCTTGACTATCATGTCGTCAACATATGCCTCCATGTTTCTTCCAAGTTGCCCTTCGAAAACCTTGTTGATCAGCCTCTGGAATATGGCTCTGACATTTTTTAAGTCGAAGAGCATCTTTTTATAGCAGTACAGCCCTTTGTCAATAACGAAGGCTATCTTCTCCTCATCTTCTAGGTCCATGCTGATCTAGTTGTACCCAAAGGTGTCTATGAAGCTTAAAAGTTGAGACCGGTAGTGGCGTCTACCAGTTGGTCGATCTTTGGTAAGGGAAAGCTGTCCTTCGGGCAGGCCTTGTTGAGGTCAGTGTAGTCCACACATATCCTTCACTTTCTGCTAGCCTTCCTCACCATCACGACATTCGTCAGCCAGTCAGGGTAGTGGGCTTCTCTGATGAAGCCAGCTTTGAGGAGCTTTTTGACCTCCTCATCAATTGCCCTCTGTTTCTCAGAGGCGAAGTTCTTCTTCTTCTGTCGGACAGGCTTGTAAGTAAGGTCCATCTTAAGCTGATGGATTATGACTTCCGATGGGATGCCTAGCATGTCGGATGCCGATCAAGCAAAGACATCGGCATTGTCCCATAAGAAGCTGACCAGCTCTGATTTGGCCTCCTCGCTAAGCGTGCTCCCGATCTGTAGGATCCTAGTAGGATCGTCCTTCCTAAGAGGTACGAATAGGATCCTCTTGACCAGTTCTCCACAGTAGTTGATCTCGGACCTGGGATCAAGTTACTCCAAGGCGGAACGATCTACTGATTGTCTGCCTTAATGGTCAAACATTGTCTAGCCATCCTGTGATCCCCTCTCATCACTCCGACCCCATTCCGAGTCGAGAACTTCGTCAACAAGTGGTAAGTAGATACAATGTTTCGGAACTTGTTCAAGGCCGGTCGCCCCAAAATGGCATTGTAGGCTGATGTTGTGCGGACGACTACGAAATTGATGGGGAGGGTTTTTCGATAAGGCTCTGACCCGATGGTTACGGACAGAGTTATTTCTCCCTCTACACCAATGGAGTTCCCTCCGAACCCAGTCAACAGTGTTGGGGATTCTTGTAGCCTAGTTCTATGGAGGTTCATTCTGACAAAGGTATCATACAGCAAAACTTCAGTGGAGCTTCCATTATCAATGAGGATCCTCCTTACATCATAATTGGCAATTACTATCGACATAACAACGGGATCGTTCCCGGAGACCTGGGTTTCTAAAAGGTCTTTGTCGGAGAAACTAATTACATTAAAATCCCGAGGCCTCTTTGAGATGTCCCGACCTCCCTCGTCCCTCTAGTCGGACCGGCGATGGAGCATGCTAACATTTCCGTCGGTGGGGCGTTGGTTGGGCAGCTCCGTTTCCTCCGGGGGGTTTCTGGTAGTGGATGTTTTAACCCAACTCCAATGGGGTCGGACGTACTTGTACAGGTATCCCTGCCTAATCAAATCTTTGATCGTGTCCTTCACCTAAAGGCAATCTTCTATGCTATACCCTTGATCATGGTAGAACCGGCAGTACTTGTCCTTGCTCCTCGATAAGGAGGGACTCCTCATCAAGCGAGGCCTTTGTATGAATGTTTCTTTCTCTATCTCTACAAGGATTCTCTCTCAGGAGGGAGAGAGGTGTGTAAGTCTCAAACCTCCTGGGGAAGTCCTTCGACTTAAGACTGCGGCATCGGGCCGAGTTGGTGCCATCGCTGGGAGGTCGGACTTCGAGAGCCCTATCACTCCTCCTCTTGGGAGCCGACCTCCCTTCAGCCTGGCATCGACTTGCCACTTGTTCTTCTGCCAAGGCATATTTTGGAGCCCAGGCCAGTAGTTCGAAGTAGCTTGTCGGAAACTTTTTGTCCAGTGAGAAAGTAAGCCTCGACGATCGCAGCCCCTTCTTGAAGGCCGACATAGCTACGTGCTTATTGAGATCCGGGATCTCCATGGTCATCGAATTAAATCGGGCCATGTATTCTTGGAGGGTTTCTTTTTCCTTCTACTGCACGAGGAAGAGGCAATCAGTGTTCCTCAGCACCCGGCTGTAGGTCCTGAAATGGGACAAAAAGAGTTTTTCCAGCTGGTGGAAGGAATGGATCATACCTGGTCGGATGGTGGAGAACCACATCCGAGCCGTCTTCTTGAGTGTTGCGGGGAAGGCGATGTAGTGGAGGGCATCAGAGGCACCCTGTACCATCATGTGGGCCTTATAGTGTCCAAATGATCCAGAGGGTCGGTGGTGCCATCGTAAGCATCCACATTGGGGATCTTGAAGTGACGGGAGATAGTTTCCCCCATAATTCTGGCGGAGAATGGTGGGCGGGAGTCATACGCCAATGCTTCTTCTCCTTTTTGTCGGTTGACCAATTCGGCAATTTGCTCCTCCATGCATTGGAGCTTGCTGGTGTAGTTCCTCGGGTCTTCATCGCATCACTGGTCATCGTCGGAGACCGAATCCACGGAAGAGTGTGAGGTAGACATCACTCTTTTCCCATCGGCATGAGTCCTCTGCGACCTTCGAGGCTCCAAGATCGCATGGGAGTGGTGTCGAGGGACTCCTTGCTGTCGACTTCCTTCGGCAGTAGGTGGATGATTGGTTTTGAACGCCGTGAGCGGTTGCTGTCTATCATTGGCCGTGTCTTGAAGGTTCTAAACCATGGCAGCAAGAGTGTCGATGTGGTTCAGAAGGGTCTGGAGCTGCTGCTGTCCCAGGGTGATGGTAGGCTGGGCGGCGTTGTTCTTCTTGAGAGGTTCTCTCGAGCTCATCTGGGAGCGGCATCTCCTGTTGGAGGTATTTTGAGCTCTTCCTTTCACCATCATCTTGTCTAACGGTGGATCCCTCCTTTTGAAGAAGGAACACAAGGGCGAAGGTTTTGTCCCAGCCCCTTCCTCTAGCGCCAATCTGTTGCCGCTGAATCTCCTCGACCGGGCTTCCTCGATCAGGTTTGCTAGAGTGCGCGTCTCCTGGTTCCTGCAAAAAATGTTCCATGGGCCGGTGGTGTTCCTGTGGGTGACACTCCAATGGCTAAGTCAGTGGGAGACTTGGAGCAACAGAATGGATGAATCATAAAGGAGATAGCTCGTGGAGAAGGAAGAGCCTCCTTACCTTGGGGTCCCTCCTTTACCTTTTATAGATGCAGAACTTTTTCAGAATCTCGGTAGTGGCCAGGTGGCACCAGGAGGAAATGGCGTCATGGGATCTGCAGAGTAACGGCGGGCCAGGTGGCACCAAGAGGGAATGGCGTCATGAGATCTGCAAAGTAATGGCGGGCCAGGTGGCACCAGGAGGGAATGGCGCCGCGGGATCTGCAGAGTAATGGCGCCGAGATGTCAGGAATCTATTGTAACAGATTTCTGGTATTAGCTGGAAAGGACCTCTGGGATCTCCAGGTTGTCCTTGGAGTGGCCCGTTTTGGATCGATATGGGCCTGGCTGAAGTGGGTCAGTTGGACCTAGTTGAAGGATCGGTCGGACGTCTGGTAGGTCGGTCGGACCTCTGGCAGGCCAGTCGAACCCGGTCTGATTCGGAGGGAGGCCAGTTGTGTATAATAATATCCTTTAATAATATAACCGCTTCATCACTTAGGTGTTAAATAGATAACCAAAAAAGCCATGCATATCGCATGTGCTCTTTCATTTTACTTACATGGTACTTCCACAAGCTAGCCTATATTTTTTTTGGATGACATGTGGCTTTCATTTGATGACACAGTCAATTCATTGCCCACCGAAATAGCCTCTTGACCGTGCAAGAGGCTTTGTGATATCGAAATAGTCTCTTGACCTTGCAAGAGGCTTTGTGAAACAAAGCCAATAATGAAGCAAGAGACAGAGAATAATGAAAAGAGTCCAGGAGGAAATTTTGGCAATGAGTGCAGGCTCATCTACTTGGCGCAACCAGTGCTCTCCTAGTATTGATGAATGCCACTATGACCCCTAGAACCTTGGGAGGAGATTTTATAGGTGTAGTTATGCATCATCTAACTGCCTCTAAGTGGCTGCGATATATTTAGATGGAAGGATCTTGAAATATGTATAAGATTGAAGCAAATTATCTCTAGTTTGCTACGAGCAAAAAACTCACTGGAGGCTTAAGTGAGGTGGTTATGAAGACTGTAATATGAGTAGAGTAGTCATGTTGGCTAATACTGAGAGGGTGGGTGAAGGTGAAAAGATTAACTACATTGCTAACCAATAAGAAAGAGGTACTAAACAGGAAAGATAGTAAAATTTCAAGAATATGTTAGGCTATTCATGGCTTGAAGAGCACTGTAATGTGTCAATAAGATAAAAGAAAGATGTCTATGCTTGGTTTTGGTAATAACACTAAGGGTGCTTTTAATATCTATCATATTATGTAAGGGACCTACCCCAAACACCTAAGAGAGCAGCCATCTATCTCCCTTAAATTGTTGCGAAGCACCATATTTTTATAATCTATTAGGAGTTGTATAGTTTTAGTAGACTTTTGTGGGTTCAGTGAATGATTGTGAGAGCATATGCTGCCCTTTGTATTTAAGTTAATGGAATGAATGGAGTTTACACCTTTTGTACTTATGTGTTCGAGCTGGTGCTTGGTTAATTTTCTATAGTAACTCAATTCTAATATGATTTAATCTATTTGTTAAATCCAAAATATACAATAATGTGAACAAAATTGATACATAACATGCAATGAACTAAAAGTAAGGAAGTCTTTTAGCTGAAATTAAGTAGAATATGCCATTAAGTTAAAATAAAATTTATCTATATATTGTTCTAACTAAATACATATCATCAATAGGCCCCATTTAATAAAAAGAAGCTGCAAAATACTAACAAAAAAAAAAAAAAAAAAAAAAAAAAAATCCTAACTACAAAAACACACATTCTCTTACCGAAACACTAAGTCACAAAAACACTTGACATAAATAATTCTCATGCTACTGAATCTAATTGATTTTCTTTGCAACCAGGTCGAATCTTTGCGGTGCTTGCAACCTAATAGCCTCCAATCCATCCATTGTCATCCACTTCCTTCCTCTCCTTTGGAATTACAATGTCACAAATTTTTACTTCAAAACTTGTTTATAACACAGGACACAAAATATGGTAATCCTATACCTAAGAACACATCACATAGTTAACACACAGGCCACACAAAGTTCAATAAAACAACAAATCATCCCAATAATACATATATTTAAACTATAATAAATAATAGAAATTACAGGGCACATAGAGTTAAATAATCATAAAGAATACATGTGAGGCCCAACCCATTTCCCGACTGACCCATATGGATTTCAGGCTAAAGTCGGCAACCCAGTTGCCGGTCTCAGTTCGAATTTGGCGAGGCACCGACCTACCGGAATGGTCGGCGACAAATCGGGGAGGGAGGTTGTCGATGCAAGGGAGATAAGGGTTTGGAAAGGTTCCTCACGTGCTTCAGCCCAATCCGAACCCTCCTCCTCCGGTGGATGTCGAAGATCGATGCCGATCGCGCCGGGTGATTCCCTCGCGTGCCACGGCCCTTCCTGATGATCGTTTTTCCTCTGGTGTTGCCGAAACCACTGTCGACCTCGCTGGTAAGTCCTTCTCTGTCTCCTCTCGAGCATGGTTTGGGTAGAGCCGATCGACGGGGAGGAAGGAGGGGTCCGTCCCATTTTCTTTTTCTTTGGGATTTTTAGGAAGAGGCTAGGCGGTCATTAAGATCGTCACTGGTCCCTTCCTTCCCTTTCCAGCTAGCTTCTCAGTGGATGATCGTTATGATCGCCGCCGGTCATTCCTTCTGGTGTCCTGTGGAGGGGATTGGCTGGTTCTGTTATTTGGAAAGGATTAGCTCTATTAGCAAGGGGGGATTTTATTTGTTTTGGATTTTTCAGCAGGTGGTCGGACAGCCGTCGAGGCACCGCCGATCCATTACTCCCTTCTGGTGATCCATCCTGGCGGTCGATCGTGAGGATCGCCGCCAATCCTTCCTCGTCTCTTTCTTTGGGGAGAAGGTTGGTCAGCCCTGTTAACAGAGAAGGGTCGACTCTGTTAACAGGGATGGGTCGGGCCTGTTATCCGGGATGGGCCGGCCCAGTAAAAGTAAAATTTTAGAAAATAATGATAATGATAATAATAATAATAATAATAATAATAATAATAATAATAATAATAATAATAATAAATAATAGAAAGGGGGGAAGGGAGGAAAAGAACTGTCGGACGATGGTGTCTCAGGAAATTTAGTTTTTTGTTTAATTTCTTTTTTAGAAATTAATTGTATGATAAAATCAAAATTTGTGATTCAGGATCGTTGTCTCTGGAAAATCGGGTCTAGAAATTGAACTGTTCTTAGTTGGTGGATACTCTTCGGTAAGTTAGCTTGACCTCTGATATTATATACCAATACATTATATATTTATGAATTATTAAATATATATAATATATCTGTATTTGATTGCATTGGTCTAGGTGCATTATATTGGTGTGGGTGTACTGTGTTGGTGTGGGTGCTCTCTAGTCTAACTATGATCACACGAGGACCTAGTCTCCTTTTGGGCCTCCAGCGGGGCGATCGCTGGCACGTGATCGTTGAGCGGTATGTGATGCAGGAGCTAGTTGCCTTATTTTAGCCATGCATGGCAGTTGTTGGTACATGCAGAGGATGCATGTTTTCTCGTGTGATATTAGAGTTAGTTTACTTCCGGGTCTCCAGTGAGGCGATCACTGGCACATGATTGGTTTTGGTATATATAGTCAGGATTCTATTCTCTTTCGGGGCTAGCCACGGGCCGATCGTGGCCATAGTCAGAGGGACTAAGAGAGTAAAGTACATGGTTGGTCATCCATAGTCGTGTCGGTGTCGGTTGAGATTAAGTATACATATTTGCATCATGTTGCTGGTTATATTACTATATTGATGGGCATCTCGTTATATGATGTATGTATGCTTGTTGATTTTTATTGGCATATTTATGTTGTATATTAGAGGTGTTGATAACTTACAGAGCCTGCATAGCGTATCCCTATTTTTCTATGTTTCTGTTACAGATCCAGAAGATTAATTGGGCTTTGGGACCAGTTAGTGAGGAACTTAGGACATGCAGACAATATCACCAAGGTGGTAGCTTGGTTAGTAGATGCCTTGTATGTCCGAAGGAGAAATAAATTCTTGGGCACACGGCCGTTTGTTGCGCATCCGGCTCGGGTTTGGAGTCGGGGCGTGACAGATTTATTGGTATCAGAGCAAAGGTTTAAGATCAAGATGACCTAGTTAGTGAGAGTGGGGTAAAATTAGGATTTTGATTGAATATTCTGGAATAATTATCGATACTGAGAATTTATTTAATTTCCTTTGATAGATGTATGTTATAGTTCCAAGGGTTTTGTTAAGTATAGAAGGCTTGCACAAATAAAATAATTAAATTCTC
Organism: Areca catechu; assembly: GCA_021397845.1. Lineage (NCBI taxonomy): Eukaryota > Viridiplantae > Streptophyta > Magnoliopsida > Arecales > Arecaceae > Areca > Areca catechu. The sequence goes on along the minus strand of CM038052.1, from coordinate 96,062,876 downwards.
CTAGTTTAATTTTTGGAAAGATATCATCAAGGCTAGATAATGGATATATGAAGGTATAATTTAAGTTATATTATGGATTTGATTTATTTTGGAAATCTAATTTTGATATAATTAAAAACTGTGATACAGGTGATTAGAAATTAATAAGATGGTTATTAAGACATGATTGAATGATATCAAAGATTGGGTTATGATTATTTGAGACCGACATAAGTAGTTAGGATATGATTGAGTGCTATTAAAATTTAGATTGTGGTCACTGTGGATTATGATTTAAGAGATATTTGAACTTAGTGTTATGGTCAGTTGGGATATGATAAAGCTATAAAATTGGATTTGAAACTCGGATTTTTAGTTCTTAGGTATAGCGTATAAAGTTTGACATATGATTAGCGCAAAGGAAGAATATGATTTTTGTAGAAAAATTGATCTTGGATGAGTGTAAAAGGTTGAATAAGTTATACTATTTGATCATGATGAGTTAGCATATTATAGATATCGAAGAGCTAAATAAGATGTCTTTGTCTTGATAAATGGGTTTGATCGAGCTTTAATAATGTTGGCCTAAAAATATAATATGGTATGTTAAAGGGTTATGCTGGATATATATGATCAATTATTAATTAAAAAATATTGGAATTCTAAGCTTGATATGGATGAAGATCATGAAAGCATATGAAATTTATTATTAATTATTGAATTCTAAATTTTGGGATTGTTGCAAAAAGATGTTAATGATGTAGGTTAAGAAAGTTTAATGAGATTAAGAAGGAGAATCTTTCAATGAATCTGTATAGGGATGATTATTGAAAATATATAATGAAAAATGTGTTTGGGATAATGTATAGATTTGCAATTTGCTATTGATAGATTTAATGGTATTATGTGGACATGGCATGCATATTTTGGTAGAATCTTTGATGGTCTATGTTAGCAATTTTGGATTGTATTATTTGATCTTCCATATATATATTGGAGATTATTTGATATGTTGAACTTTGTTGCTGACCTTACCGCTGTGGCCTGCAGCTGTGAGTTGGCGCCGTACTGTGATCCCCTTTGCTGCGAAATCCTGACACTCCCGGACCTGCAAAACGAGGTTAGAGACCCGGGTCGGGGATCATGGCGGGGGCACTCTAACGGTCAAGTTAGAAAGCGGTAAAGTGGAACAGATCCACTAAGATGGATCCCTGTGGGGTTTTTGTGCTTAGAGGAATCTTTGATGAGAAGATGAGTGAAAACGAGAGGGATCAGTGCTCTGGTTCCTGCCACCGGGCTCGTGATCCTCTGGAGCTCTTGTCTCAAGATCGCCCCCTCTTCTCATGTGCGCGCTTGCCCTCTCGGTTGCTTACCTTCATTCTTTCCCATCGTCTCTCTTTTTAGGTCATTGGTCGTTGGATACATTCGTGCCTCCATCCCTCCTCCTAGAGAGGCTCTGGAGGTCAGCGACGCTCAGCGACCGTTCTGCCCCGTCATTTCCCGTCACCGTCGGGAGTTAAGTGGTGAGCCGGTCTCGTCTGCCATGCAGTCACGAAAGGGGGAACTTGGCGGGGTCCTGATCCTCGCGAAGGTGCCCTCGGGCTTGAGGTGTTGACCGTGGCTCTCCCTTTTTGGAGTGCCAAGTTACCTGGCGCTGGACTCGGTATCTCGAGCAAGGTGCCCCTTTTAAGCTGGTGCAAACAAGGTTTTGCGCATCATTACAGGTCTGGAGACACCGTACTGGATGCGTCGCCGTGCGCGCCGTCCTCAGCGGCCTCCTCGGGGCTTGCGCCCTTGGTCCTTCCATGTTCTGCAGAGAGGTGGACTCATCTGGGGGTGCCACCTGGCGAAGGAGCTGGATGACAGGCTCGACTTCGGCCAAGATGGACCCGTCAAGTGGCACCACCTGGTAAAGGAGCAGTGGTGCCTGTCTCGACTCTGGCCGAGGTGGATCCATCTTGGGGTGCCATCTGGTGGAGGAGCAGAGGCAGGGCCACTTCGACCGAGGTAGACCCCACCTAGGTCGACACCTGGCGAAGTGGCAGAGGCCAGCTCGACTTCAGTCGAGGTGGACTCGTCAAGGGGTGCCAGTTGGTGAGGGAGCAGGGGAGCCCGGCTCGACTCCGATCGAGGTGGACCTATCTGGTGGTGCCACATGGCGGAGGAGCAGAGGCAGGGCCACTTCGGTCGAGATGGACCCTGCCTGGGTCGACACCTGGTGAAGTGGCAGAGGCCAGCTCGACTTTGGTCGAGGTTGACCCGTCAAAGGGCGCCACCTGGCAAGGGAGCAGGGGAGCCCGGCTTGACTCCGGCTGAGGTGGACCCATCTAGGGGTGCCACCTAGCGGAGGAGCAGAGGTAGGGCCACTTCGATCGAGGTGGACCCTGCCTGGGTCGACACCTGGCGAAGTGGTAGAGGCTAGCTCGACTTCGGTTAAGGTGGACCCATCAAGGGGCGCCATCTGGCAAAGGAGTAGGGGAGCCCGGCTCGACTCCGACCAAGGTGGACCCATCTGGGGGTGCCACCTGGCGAAGGAACAGAGGCAAACCACTTCGACCGAGGTGGACCCCGCCTGGGTCGACACCTGCCGAAGTGGCAGAGGCCAGCTCGACTTCGGCCGAGGTGGACCCATCAAGGGGCACCACCTGGCGAGGGAGTAGGGGAGCCCGGCTCGACTCTGACCGAGGTGGACCTATCTGGGGGTGCCACCTGGCGGAGGAGCAGAGGCAGGGCCACTTCGACCAAGGTGGACCTTGCTTGGGTTGACACCTGGCAAAGTGGTAGAGGCCAGCTCGACTTCGATCGAGGTGGACCTATCTGGGGGCGCCACCTGGCAAAGGAGCAAGGGGAGCCTGGCTCGACTTCGGCCGAGATGGACCCATCTGAGGGTGCCACCTGGCGGAGGAGCAGAGATAGGGCCACTTCGACCGAGGTGGACTCCGCTTGGGTCGACACCTGACGAAGTGGCAGAGGCCAGCTTGACTTCGACCGAGATGGACCCATCTGGGGACGCCACCTGGTGAAGGAGCAGGGGGAGCCTGGCTCGACTTTGGCGAGGTGGGCCCATCTGGAGGCACCACCTGGCAAGGGAGCAAAGGCAGGGCTACTTCGACCGAGGTGGACCCCGCCTGGGTCGACACCTGGCGAAGTGGCAGAGGCGCCATGCTCGGCTTGAGGTCGGCTTGACCGCTAGCCAGTCCACCTGGCAGGAGAGCCCGAAGATGGCGCTGCGTGGTACTGCCTGGTGGCCAACTAGATCTAATGCACACTCCACGTCAGCAATGTTGCCAGATCAATCTCCAAGTCAAATTTAAGATCTATGAGAAGATTTAGATTACCTTGTTATTAAGAAATGGTATCAAAAAATATTAGAGGATTTGATAATTTATATCAGAGTGCGCAGCCGGAAGAGTGGTGGACTAAAGATATTAGGATTAAAGTGTATTATAATGGAAGAATGGGAGCTCTTATTGGGATTACTGATTTTGGATAGAATGGTACATGTAAGCTTTGGATCACACATATTTGAGTTTTGGAAGCCTTAGATTTTTTTTTAAATTTCGAGGCCAAAATTTTTTTTTAGGAGGGGAGAATGTGAGGCCCAACCCATTTCCCGATTGGCCCATATGGATTTCAGGCTGAAGTCGGCAACCCAGTTGCCGACCTCAGTTCAAATTTGGCGAGGCACCGACCCACCGGAATGGTCGGCGACAAATCGGGGAGGGAGGTTGTCAACGCGAGGGAGATAAGGGTTTGGAAGGGTTCCTCACGTGCTTCAGCCCAATCTGAACCCTCCTCCTCTGGTGGATGTCGAAGATCGACGCCGATCACGTCGGGCGATTCCCTCATGTGCCACGGCCCTTCCCGACGGTCGTTTTTCCTCTGGTGCTGTCGAAATTGCTGCCGACCTCACTAGTAAGTCCTCCTTCTCCGTCTTCTCTCGGGCATGGGTTTAGGTAAAGCCAATCGATGGGGAGGAGAGAGGGGTCCATCCCAATTTCTTTTTCTTTGGGATTTTTAGGAAGAGGCTTGACGGTCATTGAGATCGCCGCCGGTCCCTTCCTTCCCTTTTCGATTAGCTTCTCGGTGGACGATCGTTATGATCGCCACCTGTCATTCCTTTTGGTGTCCTGTGGAGGGGATTGGCCGGCTCTGTTATTTGGGAAGGATTAGCTCTGTTAGCAAGGGGGATTCTATTTATTTTAGGTTTTTCGGCAAGTGGCCGGACAGCCGTCGAGGCACCGCCGGTCCCTTTCTCCCTTCCAGTGATCCTTCCTGGCAATCGATCATGAGGATCGTTGCTGATCCTTCTTCCTGGTTTTCTTTGGGGAGAAGGTTGGTCGGCCCTGTTAACAGAGAAAGGTCGACTCTGTTAATAGGGATGGGACGGGCCTGTTATTCAGGATGGACCGGCCTAGTAAAAGTAGAATTTTGGAAAATAATGATAATAATAATATATATATAAATAATAATAATAATAATAGAAAGGGGGGAAGGAAGGAAAAGAGCTGCCGGACGATGATGTCCTAGGAAATTTAGTTTTCTCTTTAATTTCTTTTTTAGAAATTAATTGTATGATAAAATCAAAATTTGTGATTCAGAATCATCGTTGTCTCTAGAAAATCAGGTCTAGGGATTGAACTGCACTTAGTTGGTGGATACTCTTCGATAAGTTATCTTGACCTCTGATATTGTATACCAATACGTTATATATTTATGAATTATTAAATATATGTAATATATCTGTATTTGATTGTATTGGTGTGGGTGCATTGTATTGGTGTCGGTGCATTATGTTGGTGTAGGTGCATTGTGTTGGTGTGGGTTCATTGTGTTGGTGTGGGTGTTCTCTAGTCCGACTATGATCACACAACCTAGTCTCCTTTTGGGCCTCCAGCGAGACGATCGCTGATACATGACCGTTAAGCGGTATGTGATATAGGAGCTAGTTTCCTTATTTTAGCCATGTATGGCAGTTGTTGGTACATTCAGAGGATGCATGTTTTCTCATGTAATATCAGAGTTAGTTTCCTTCCAGGTCTCCAGTAGGGCGATCACTGGCACATGACCGGTTTCGGTATGTGTAATCAGGATTCTATTTTCTTTCGAGACTAGCCACGGATCGATCGTGGCTATAGTCAGAGGGACTGGAAGAGTAAAGTACATGGTTGGCCATCCATAGTCATGTCGATGTCGGTTGAAATTAAGTGTATATATTTGCATCATGTTGCTGGTTATATTATTATATTGATGGACATCTCGTTGTATGATGTATGTATGCTTGTTGATTTTTATTGTCATATTTATGTTGTATATTAGAGGTATTGATAACTTACTGAGCCTGTATAGCTCATCCCTGTTTTTCTATGTTTCTATTACAGATCCAGAAGATTAATTGGACTTTGGAACATGTTAGTGAAGAGCTGAGGACATAGTGGACAATATAGCTAAGGTGGTAGCTTGGTTAGTAAATGTCTTTTATGTCTGAAGGAAAAATAAATCCTAGGATACACGGCCGTCTGTTATGCATCCGGCTCGAATTTGGAATCGGGGCGTGACAATACAGACCCCACAAAAATTTTTAAAAAAAAAAAAACATCACAATAGCACTTTGTAGAATGGAACAGAGTTAAATAGAGCAATTACATTGACATCGTAAAGATAAAAAATCCAAAACCATCAAACAGGAATGAAAGAAATTTTGGATGAAAGCCTTGATGAATTGAAGCACATACCACAGTTTAGCTTCGGATGATCGCTCTCTTGCTTCCTACATTCCGGTGACATCTTCTTTTGATGTTAGCTTTTCTCTATGGGGTTTTTTCTCTCTCGCTCCAAAATTTCTTACAAAAACCCTAACATTTCCCTCCAATTTCATAAAACCACATAGACTTCCTTCCAAAAGTATCATGTAGGTAAACTGAAAGGACTTGAGTGAGGGCATGAATTTTTTCATTAACTATTTAATGCCTAGGTGACCAAGGGTCACATTATTAATAGGTTATAAGTTCAGAAGCTAAATTGTCAAAAATTGAAATTTAGAATTTAAGTTACATTGAATTATAAAGTTCATAGTTTTTTTATAAAGTTTAGCCTAGTATCAAAGAGAGAGATTGGGTTACAAATCAATACTTCTTCCTTGGTGATGCAGTCTTATTTTTAGACTCCACCTCATTTGCCTTAGAGTATTTCTTAGAGACAATTTGAATCAACTATCTTATTCTGATATATAAGAATTGGCCGGTCTGCAGTTGTAAACGAACAATCCAAAACTAATTCTTTTAGGATGTATTTGGTTCATAATTAAAATCGAAATCAGAATTAGAATGAATTGGAACGTAAGTATGGATGATCATATTTTTTTGATATATTTAATTTATGATCGGAATCGGAATAAAAATATTTTTAAATATTTTTTTTAAAATCAATTATACAGAGAGTTATTTTTGAAAAAATAATTTTTAAATTAACCTGGTAAAATGAAATTTAAATCTCGAGAAAAAAAAAAAAATAGATTTTAAAAGATTGTGACATTTTCGTTACCTCTTAGAACGGAGAATCCAACAAGCTGGAGTTTCTCCTATCTATTTCATTTCTGCTTCAAAATCCAACTTCTCCCGACCAAGCACACCCTTGGTCCCACCCATTATCATTCTTCGTGCAGATATCCTTGCATGGGATGCTTGGTGTGAGTCACCCAAGTAAAGCTGGAGAACACATCACATGACCATACGAGAGGCTCTTATTTCAGAAAAAGACTAGTTTTCTTCCATGATTGCTATAGCATACTGGCGTAATCTGCGATCTTATTTAATGGCTCTGGAAATATACTCCAGTAAGCGACAATTACGGACCTGGGGCTCATTGGGCGCCTCAAAAGTCACCACCGGACGCTGCCCTGGGCGGCGGAGGACGGGACCCCCCAACCGCCCCACCTGACGTTGAGCCCTAGGCGACGTCAGGTGGGGCCGTACCAATGACGTGGCAACATATCATGTGGCTGAGGTTGATAAGAACAGCTGCTGTCTGCCTCTATTCGCCTTACCCTCCCCTTCTTCCAAGCTGGCGATTAACGTGATGCCCGAGGACATCATGCTACAACAACATCACTCTTGGAGGAACAGCAACTTATCAAAAGAGAGTGATATATAACGACAAACACTTGTGGACAACAATTTCAGACATTTCGAGCAACCGATCTTGTTTTTTCCCCGCGAGAATTGAATCTTATTGTAGCAGTGGCATCACCAGGATTGATCCTTGGATAATTGCCACTTGAGCTTTCTCCTACATAGTTTAGCTAAAATTTATTTTTCTGGATAAAGATATTTTGTTGATCCGCAGCCCTCCAAACATGCAAGATCAACCCATGATCCCTCAAACACACCATCAATACACGGCTGTATGCAGTGGTTATGGAGAGGTCGCATGCATGCTCATGTACGACACCATCTGCAAACTGGAGCATGCTAAACTTCTCATAAGATGATACCATTGTTGTAGTTGAAAACAGACTTACATTGCAATGTTCATGGCACCGCCGATATCGTTTTTCTTACAAGCCCTTATTGAAATCTGCGAAATTTTTTAAAGGACGGTTCACGGTCAAAACTGTGGTCGCGATGTTTCTCCTTTTCTTGCACCCAATCATCCTAAAATGTCCATCGTTGGACCCAACAAAATTTACTAGAGGTAAGAATTATTCTACCACAGACTTCACTTATGCCAATCGTCCTTTGTAATTGATGTACTAGTCTTCTCTGCGGAGCAAGTCCAAGAAGATCACGACATAATTCGAGTGCATCAATTGATGTCCATGTGTAGATGGTCAATGGGGCCACCAAACTTTCAACATTTTGCAGAGGTCCAGTAACCCATCATGAAGTCCTCAAATTGCGTGTAGCCAAAGCTCATGCATCGCATCCTATTTCAATCTTTGCATCTTTTCCTTTCAATTTTCCTGTTGGAACCTCCTAGTTCCATGCTTTCCAAACACCAAAACAAAAAAATTATTGGCAACCAATTTAGCATTTAGGGTTCATTATTCCTCCGATTACTAGGGGTTGGCTTTATCCCTAGAAATTTGTCTGTAGTTTTTGTTGACACTGAATCCCTGCCGGCCGGATGGAGTAGCTCGCCCGCTGGTTCACCGTCGTCCGGAACCTGCAAAACAAATTCCCTGACCGGAAATTTTCTGGCGAGGGACATTCCGATGCCAAAGTCAGCAAGAACTCAGGTAACAGAATGGAGAGTTTAAAAGTAGAGAGGGAAAGAAAAGAATTCGAATGATCTGGACTAGCTTAACTTACCTCGAGTGTCCCATCTTATCAGTATTTATAGGCATTCAGTATAACTACTTACGGTTATGAAAATTGGCAAGTGCAACCTTCTCATAACTGTAAATAGTGGCGGTCGGAAAATCAGTTATTTCAGAGCTTATCCAATCTGAGGATTTCGACCATGTGGGTGGTTGCAACAATCAGAACAGATTTCAACTGTTCTGGGGTTGAAAAAGCCCACATGTTTAATATGCCTATCTTTTCTAAAGTAGATCTGAAGTAAGCTCAACATTTTCTTTAGTAGCGCTCCTAAAGGGAATGTTAGCTATACACTTCAGAGAAGTTTCTTTGGAAATAACAAAGAAAGATAAACACTTACAGTCCTGAATACAAGATAACATGCTCTTCAGATTATATTGAAGGAATAAAGCGGAAGATGTCCAATTGAAAGGCTTGGTTTTCGAACCAAGATAACAATACGAAGCCGAAGATATAAGGTTAATAAGCTTGATCTTCGGACCAAGATAAAGATACGAAGTCAAAGATATAAAGGTGTTAGGCATACTTTTTCGGACCAAGATAAAGATACGAAGCCGAAGATATAAAGGTGTTAGGCATACTTCTTCGGACCAAGATAAAGATACGAAGCCGAAGATATAAAGGTTTAGGCATACTTCTTCGGACTAAGATAAAGATACGAAGCCGAAGATATAAAGGTGTTAGCCATACTTCTTCGGACCAAGATAAAGATACGAAGCCGAAGATATAAAACATCCTTTTGTAGATCAAAATCTTCAAAGTCTAGGAGATATTTTCCTTTGCATATCGATTTGACCAATAAACCAAAAAATTGAAATTGGTTCAAAGAATAGCTCAGCAATTAATTAAAATAAAAACAGGATATCATAACAGCTACCCCCCACTCCCAAGTTTGAAATGATTTAATTTCGAAAAATGGGAGTATTTAAAATTTGTCATTTAGTAGCAGTAACTGACAAGTAATGATGCGTTGATTTCTGACACGTCTTTCATAATAATTGCTTGATGGCGTGAAAGACGTGGTGAGGACATGCGTCGATTTTTCATTCACTAGTTCAGAAAAATGCTTCGAATTTAGTAAAATTCTGAGAAATCTCTTTTAACAAAAGGCTTTTATTTGATCGAGGCAAGATACGTGGCAGCCATCTGAGGCTTGATCAAAAGTTTAAAGATCATCGTGGCCCTCCATGGCTTTTCACGCGGATCACAATCGCCGCCTTCTCGATGAACGGTTATTAAAAAATCATATCCATAATCGAGGCCGTTAATATAGTGCATGATCGAGAAGATCTCCGAATCGCCTCGAAATCCCACAACTTCGCCTATAAAAAGGAGGAGAGTTTCAGAAGGAGAACTTTATTCGCACCCGTGCTCCTTCCACTCCGCGCTACAATCCTCTGTTTTCGTTTCTCTCAGAGGTAGAAGTCCTTCTCCCCTATTCCTTTTTGTTTCTTTACAATGTCAGAGTCCATTAGGAGTCCTTTCATTAGCAGAGGTTCGCCGAGAGGCGAAACTAGTAGAGGACCATCGGGAGATGAAACTAGTAGAGGACCACCGGGAGATGAAACCAATAGAGGACCACCGAGAGATGAAACCAGTAGGGGTTTGCTGGGAGGTGAGACCAGTAGGGGAAGAAGTTCGGGTAGGAAGAGGAGTCCGGAGAGATCTTCTGATACTGTTGCCTGTTCCCTGTCGCTTTCTAAATTAGAAAGTATTAAGCATCGTTTTCAAATTCCACGAACTTATAAAACAATCCTCCCAAGTCCTGATGAAAGGGTAGATAACCCTTCTGTAAAATCGGTTTCCATATACGAAGAACATCTTAAGGCTGGTCTTCGTCTTCTATTTCACCTCTTTTTTGTAAAAATTTTTAACCTTTATCAGATAGTTCCGGCTCAACTGATCCCGAACAACTTTAGAAATATTTGTGGATTCTTAGTCCTTTGTAAGCTTAGGAATGTGTAGCCGAAGACTTCCTTTTTTACTTCTTTGTTTGTACTAAAAAGAGACTTCCATGATAAGGGATGGTGGGTCATAGGTCCTCGGCCAGGCCGAAGACTAATAAAAGGAACCCCTAGTGCCGTACACGGGTGGAAACCCTATTTCTTTTTTGTGTACTACACCATGTGGGGGTTTAATACTGAATGGAAAACTCCATGTTTGGATGCAAATGCTGGGAAAAGGGTTCTAAAAGCCGATCAGAAAGATTTTGAAACTTTATCAGAGCCAGAAGTTCCCCTGTTTAAAGAACTGATGAAAGAAGAAAATCTTCACCGTGCCCATATCAGTGAAGTCCCGGCATTAGGTATAGAGATAGTGGTCTTCGAATTTTTCTTCATTCCATCTTTCTCCCTCTTTTTTTTATGTATAATGGAATTCGTTCTTTGAACTGCAGGTGGACCAATGAAGCTGAAGCTTGATAAGGTTCGGCAGGCTTCTAGGAAGAGGGCGGTGCCTGTTCCGCCGTAGTTCAAAGTCTGAAAGAAAAGAAAAGTCGAAGAGGGCTCGAGTACTTCTCCGATGAGGCCCACATCGGACGAAGAGATTCCTCCCACTATGCCAAATCCACCTGAGCCTTCAGGAGTCTATCCTCGAAGAGGCCCCCTCCGAAGAGTCCTCGTCCGATGCTGCCTCTGGATCAGCGTGACTTGGCATTTGACAGGGAATCCCTACTTGCATCTCTGAAGGAGAAAAGAAAGGAAAAATCAAAGTATCGGTCCGAAGACGATCCCAGGTGGAACGCCTCTTCAGAAGGAGGTTGCAACATGGATTTTACCATCTTTTCCAAAGCACAGGGCCTGAAGAATCCTGAACTGGCCAGGGAGCTGATGAAGCGTATGCTTCTTCCCAAGGAGTAGGACAATACTAAGTCCCAATGTATTGAAGATGTTTCTGACTCTGTATTCTCATCCGTGCTGAAGGTAAGCATTGGATCTTGTGTTTTCAAAGTATAGATATGTTATTGCTAACCTTTTTATTTGTCAATGCAGATGATCTATGACATCACTATCATGGAAGAAAGTATCTTTGATTTCAGAGACAATTATGAAATAATGAAGGAAAAAGTGAAGGCGGCTGAGACTTAAAAGACAAAAATTGAATAACAAAGGTAGGCTATGGAGGAGAAGCTTGCCTAAAGTAACGCCTTGGTTCAGAGGTTAAAAACTGATGTGGAAAAAATCCAATCAAAGAACTCTGAACAAGAGGCAAGACTCAAGAAGAGAAAGAATAAGGTTCGGACTTTGGAAGCTCTCAAGGAAGCCCATCATAAGTCCGCAAAGGCTATCAAGAAGGCCAAAGAGACTGCTGAAGAGATTCAATCTTTAAAAGATCAACTGAGAAGGGCAGTAGAAAACTATAAGGCATATTCGGCTTTTGAGGGCAAAATGATCGAAGCTGGGACTTATAGTTACAAGGGAGGGTTCAATGATGAAGTGAAGGAGGTGCAAAATCTTCATCCAGATTTGGATATTTCGGGAATTTAATTGTTTACTCTCGAAAATCCAAGTGAACCCGAATCACAAGAAGGCCCTTCTGAAGCACCAGCAACAGCCGAAGAAGTAAATGATCCGATCGACCTCACCCAAACCGTAGAGGGCGATTTGTAACTTCTTTTTTCTCTCTCCTTTTGAAAAAATATAAGATTTTATCAATGAAAATATTTTCCAATGAGATATTTCTGTGAATGTACATATGAGTAAATGAAAATTGTCCTAAGTATAAAGTCTTCGGATTAGAATACGGTTGAAAACTTCGAAGTATATTATAATGCTAAGTCCTCGGACTTAGAATAATAATCTTTTAAGAAACAGAATTTCCAAATCTGGTCCAAGATTATATTATACTGAATAACAATATCAAAATAAGAATAATCAAAATTTTAAGACGCCAAGTCTCCAAAATACGCTAAATCTTTGGACTTAAGATAATTCCATAGAATTGAGATAAGAAAATTTCAAGTCTCCAGATAAGGAAGTCAAGTCTTCGGACTTGAAGATTCACTAAGTCTTTGGATTTAAGAGAATTCCGAATAATTAAGACAAGAAAGAATATCATCTCTAGATGAGAATACCATGTCTTCGAACTTGAAAATCCTCTAAGTCTTCTGGCTTAGAATAAAATAGACCGTGTGGGTTATCTACATCTTCATTATGAATGAAAGATTGATTAACCTTTGGCATTTTTGCGGGATGGATCATTTGGATCACCCTTATGCCTTTTGATCAAGGGTTAAGATAGGCTAATCGGGCCTACCTCGGCATTTCATAGAGTAGATCACGGAAATCATTCTCATACTTTTTTGAGATGGAATTAAGACAGACTGATCATGCCCACCTCGACACTTTATGAGGTAGATCACGAAGATCATCCTCATGTCTTTTTGATTAAGATGGACTGGTTAAGCCCAACTCGGTACTTCGTAGGATAGATCACAGAGATCATCCTTATGCCTTTAAGAAAAGAAAAATTAAGATAGGCTGGTTAAGCCTACCTCGGCACTTTGTAGGGTAGATCATGGAGATCATCCTTATGCCTTTTAGGAGCAAAATTTCTCTTTTTTTGCCGAACAGGCTTATAACTGGAAGACACTTCTAAGCGATGGGTGATCACATCAGGTAGAAACCCAGGCATGTCCAAAGCTGTCCAAGCAAAAATATCAGCATTATCTCGAAGAAAGGTAATTAATTTTACCTTTGACTCTTCATCAAGCAAGCTACATGTCAAAGCAAAATCTGCTCTGATACCAAATGTTAAGGAAACGAGACACCTCGCTCCACCTTGCGGAATGCCCGGGATCTCATTGATGCTGCCATGGCCATGAAAGGAACCTCACCAGGGAAGGATTGGGGCACACCATCCGCTCCTGTCACGAAGGTGTGCCCCCATTGGGCTGTCAATGATAGAGAGAACTAGAGAGAGGGAGAGAAAGAAATCAAGAATGGGGAGAAAGAGACTTGGCTCTCTTCTTGCAACTCTCCATCAACTACCAGCTCTATACATACAAGATATATATATAGCCCTGAGTCAACATGACTCAGCCCAACAAAACTCTCTCTCTCCCCCAGGCCAACACATGAGCTATAAACCCGTTAGAAGAGTCGATTCGAACATACCTCGAGCCGACTCGACCAGACCATGAGTCAACTCGAACAAACCTCGAGCTGACTCGACCAGAACTCCCACCTACTGTTGACCTGCAGGAATCGACTCCTCCATAGTCCAAGCCAACTCCAACCTCAAGATCTCCAAACCCAGATCTTGAGTCTCCTGGAATACCTCCAGGAAATGCTTAGCACGCCTCCAAGCACCAAGGGATCGCCTCCAGCATCCCTGTCATGGTCTCCTAAGTCTCTCCAAAGCTTGGGAGCACCACGCAAATCCCAACAATCTCCATCTTGGTGCCCCCAAGCTTTGGCAAACCTGGCAATGTCCTTAATGCATACCCTACTGTAAATGCTTGTCCTAATAGCACTGTACGGAAATCCATGCCTCTACCAATATCCTCCAGCTGCTGATATCACCTGGAGACCTCTGGGATGATCGCCTCCATAGCTGAAGATCCTAGCTCGTATCCTGGCACTACAGATTGTTGCTTTCCTTCTGTCTAGCAGCTGCATCAGTATGTTCTTGGACTTCCCTGGAGAGAATCCAGCGAACCTGACCCGGCACTCGCTGTAACTGGAGCTCTACTTGATACAATCTCCACAGAGCCACACCATACTCTGCACTCTCAGCTCCACCTGGCTAAATGCACCCCTGATGTCCGTGCAAGGATATGGTCCTCCATGCACCTCCCACTCTGAACATGTGTCAAAACTCGCTCCACTCATGAAGCCACCTGTCACCGATGCTCCACCTGAAATTGAAGTCCCCCTGATGCCACAGAAAGAAACCCCAAGGCCAGCATCTCAACGCTGCCCTGCTGAGCATGACCTGAACCTCGTAACCAGTCGCTGTCTCCTCGGACCCTCCGCAACCGTGGACCTTTCCGAGACCATCTCGAATACTCTGCAACCTCACAGGAACCTTCGAAACTCAGGAGCTCATCCCAACTCTTTAAATACAGCAACTAAACATAGCAACCATCGCAATTGGCTACTCCATCACGTCCCAGCCTGTCCATAGGCTGCATGATGTCCGTCAAGTCCCAGCCTGTCTCTAGGCTACATGATGTCTACTCCATCACATCCCAGCCTATCCATAGGCTGCATGATATCTACTCCATCATGTCCCATCTTGTCCATAGGTTGCATGACATCCCTGGCACTCCCTGAGACTGTCTCCTGTCTCCTTGAGCTGCCAGCCTCCATCAGCTTCAGTGACTGCATCATCACGTCCCAGCCTGTCCATAGACTGCATGATCATGTCCCAGCCTCTACTAAAATACCCGGGTCTTCCTGAGCTGCCAGCCTCCATCAATCTCTACTGATGTACCTCTCCGGTGCTCCATGAAATCTACCTCTAGTCACGTGGGATACCACACCCACGTATAGCTCCATCACGATCAAGGTAGCTAGAGACCTACCGATCACTCTGCTCCACAGTGACCAAAAGCCTGGTCCACTACCGATGGAGCTACCACTCATGCTCTAAAGATCTCCGGTATGTGTCGCTCCACCCGTGTTGAACCACAGATCACCCGACCTGTCAATGCTCCCCAACACAGGACTCGCAGCTTTGCACCACCGTTACGAGCTCCTGCACCACAGGATCCATCATCCTCGGCAAGATCCACACAACCAGTAGACCTCCACACTACTCCCAACGCCACGAACCTCTATCTGCCTGGGAGAGCAGAAGATGGAACCAACTTGCTTAAGCTGCCCGCACACACGGCCGCTGCACCACGATCTCCATATCACCTGTGATCTTACTCCATCACGGGATCCAACCTAGCTCAACATGAAGAGCTTGAAACATGGAATCCAACGGTGCAGATAGGACTCAAATCAGAGTTCGATTGAGCTCGAAATCACCGAAAAAATGAGTCAGCATGAATTTTAGAGCAAGTAATTTGAATGTACCAGTCCATCATGAACCAACCCACCAGTTCACATGAATCTTCTTGGTCCACCGCTGCCATTGCTGCTAGTCCACAGCAAAACCTGTGGACCATAGACTTCCTTGGCCACCGCCGTCGCCTCCGGCCACTGCCCGCGGTTGTGCCACGCCTCCGGCGAACGCCCGTGCACTATTGTGCCTCCGACGGCCGCCCACACGGCCATGGCGTGTGTGATCTGCAGTGGATCAGTTCTTCCGCATGCCACTGCATCCGGCATCGACGAGCCTGCGCCCGCGACCGGCGAGTCATGCTGCGACGCCTCCAGCGACTGTCCCGCGGCCATGCTGAGCCACCGGCGATCGCCCGCACTGCCTCGCGCCATCCGCACGATCGGGAAGACGTCACCTTGAGCGTGGTTTCCGCCCGGCGTTGTGCCCGCGATCGGCAAGCCACGCCGCCGTATCTTCCCTGCACCGCGCCCGATGCCACCCTGCACCGTGCTTATGCCGGCGAGCTTGCTGCGACGTCTCCGCATCGCTCTGCACCACGTCTGCACCCACAGCAACACTATTCCGCCATCTACGCCCTGCACCGCCGCTCCCTGCTACCACTGACGAACCCTGCGCTCTCCATCAAAGTTGCATCCAGCGAGCCCGTGCTTGAGTCCTGCACCGCGCCCAGCTGTCGGTGAGTCTGCGTTCGCTACCGGCGTCACCTGTGCCAACACTGTGCCCGAGCCGGCTCTGCTATTCTGCGTTGGCAACCTCTCTGGAGGAGCCGACTCCACGATGGCTGAGCCGGCTCTGTGATGCCCGAGCCTGCTCTGTAACCGGCGCTACTCTAGCAACCTCTGACCGAGCTGGCTCTGTGATAAACGAGCCAGCTCCCTGAGACGACGAACACTTCTTTCCCTTCCTGGTAGCCATGCTTTCTTCCTGGTAGCCATGCCCCTAATTGGGCATTTTCTCCTCCATCTCGGCCATCGCATTCCGGCACAAGGGAAGACCAAAACTCCTTCCGATCCATGCCAACACGATCTGGATTTTCATCTATCACTGCCGAGCCATCCAGATATGATAAAAACATCTCCATCTCCATCGGAGATCCACAGATCCAGACCCATGACCCCCCTCAGGTCGACGATCTTCCACGGCTTTCAGATCCAAGAATTCTGAACTCCAGCCATGCCATCGAGATCTTGATCACGTCCATCGCCATTGGGTCATCTGCCAGATCTCCTCTCTGGTGCGATCAAGAATTCTCTCCCAATGAGGGTAGCAGTCCCTCACTTCCGATCTCATCTCTCCGATGAGATCTCCGGCAGATCCACCATGCTTCAGATCTGCTCACCTCCGCGAGATCTCCGGCAGATCCATGGTGCTTCCGATCTACACCACTGCAGCCTCCTCCAGATCTCACAACCAGAGATTTGATTCTTCTTCCCTTCTTCCTTCATGCCACCACATCAAGGAGCTCTGATATCAAATGTCAGAGCAAAATTTGCTCTGATACCAAATGTTGAGAAAACAAGACACCTCGCTCCACCTTGCAGAATGCCCGGGATCTCATTAATGCTGCCATGGCCATGAAAGGAACCTCACCAGGGAAGGATTGGGGCACACCATCCGCTCCCGTCATGGAGGTATGCCCCTATTGGGCTGTCAACGATAGAGAGAACCAATGAGAGGGAGAGAAAGAAATCAAGAATGGGGAGAAAGAGACTTGGCTCTCTTCTTGCAACTCTCCGTCAACTACCAACTCTACACATACAAGATATATATATAGCCCTGAGTCAACATGACTCAGCCCAACAAAACTCTCTCTCTCCCCCAAGCCAACACATGAGCTCTAAACTCGTCAGAAGAGTCGACTCGAACAGACCTCGAGCCGACTCGACCAGAACTCCCACCTACTGTCGATCTGTAGGAATCGACTCCTCCATAGTCCAAGCCGACTCTAACCTCAAGATCTCCAAACCCAGATCTCGAGCCTCCTAGAACACCTCCAGGAAATGCTTGGCACGCCTCCAAGCACCCAGGGATCGCCTCCAACATCCCTGCCATGGTCTTCCAAGTCTCTCTAAAGCATGGAAGCACCATGCAAATCCCAACACTGTCGATTTGTATAAGATTGGTTGGGTCATCTTCGGATAATGGCACAAAAAATGTTTTCTCCACTAGTTCTCCACAGTCTTCGGATTCATCTCTTGGATCCAACTGGTCGAGTATCAAAGACTTGGTTGCTTGTTTACTTTGGATCATCAGATATTGGTGAGCGATCCTTTGATCTCCCCTCACTTCTCCAATGCCTGTCCTAGTAGGAAATCGAACCAAAAGGTGGTAAGTGGAAACTATGGCCCTAAATTTATTCAATGCTGGACGTCCAAAGATTGCATTATAAGCCGAAGATGTTCTAGCCACAATAAACTTGATGGGAAGGGTTCTTTGAAATGGTTCGGACCCAAAAGTCACGGGTAAGACTGTTTCACCCTCAACTCTAACTTGATTTCCACCAAAACCAGTTATAGGAATGAGAGATCTTCGCAATTCACGTCCGAACAATCCCATCAGAAGAAAAGCATCATACATCAACACATCAACTGAACTTCCATTATCAAATAAAATTCTTTTTACATCAAATTTGACAATAACAGCCGAAACCACAAGACGGTCATCATATGGAAGTTGGATTCCTTGAACACCCTCATCAGAAAAAGTAATAAAGTTTTTTTCTCTTGAATCTCTTAGGGACATTTTCTTCAGCTTCAATATCCCAAGTAGCAGACCGATGAAGCATACCAACATTCCCGTCCGTTGGTTTTTGATAAGACAAATCAGCTTCATCAGATATCCTTGGAAGAGTTGTTGCTTCGGATTGAGATTCTGGGCGGTTAATGTACTTTCCCAGATATCCCCACTTTATCAAGTCTTCAATGGTGTCCCGAAGCTGAAAATATTTCTCTGTGTTGTGGCCATGATCTCGGTGGAATCGGTAGTATTTGCTTTTGTCCCTCGCTTTTGTAGATATCTTCAGGGGACGTGGCCTTTGAAAATATTTTTCCTTCTCAATGTCCAGCAGAATTTTTTCCCTTGGTAAGTTGAGAGGGGTATAGGCGTCAAACCGGTTATTCTGCTACTTGGATCTAAGACTATGCCTGGAAACTAAAGCATTATTGGAGGATGTGGGAATGTTTGGTCCGTTGGCATTCTTCTTCTAAGGGTACCTCTCTTCTGCAAGTCTTCGGCTTGCCACTTGCTCCTCAGCGATAGCGTACTTCTGAGCCCTTGCCAGCAGTTCGGCATAGCTCATTGGAAATCTTTTGTCCAGGAAAAAAGTGAACCTGGACGACTTCAAGCCTTTCTTCAAGGTAGACATGGCAACATGCTCATTTAGATTTTGTATTTCCAAAGTGGCCGAATTAAAGTGATGGACAAATTCCTTCAAACTTTCTCCTTCATGCTACTAAAGAAGAAACAAACTGTCCGTGTTGCACGGCATCTTCTGGTACATTCTGAAGTGCGAAACAAACTGCCACTCCAGTTCAGTAAAAGAGTGGATTGTCTTTGGTGGCAAGCTCGAATACCACATTCGAGCAGATCTCTTCAGAGTAGCAGGAAAAGCAAAACAGTAAAGAGCATCAGTTGCTCCTTGCACCATCATGTGAGCTTTAAAACTTCCTAGATGGTCGAGAGGATCTGAAGTCCCATCATAAGCCTCTAACTATGGGATCTTGAAGTGCTTGGGGATAACTTCATCCATAATGCGGTCATAAAATCGAGGCTGAGAGTTGAAAGTGATAACCTCATTATTCCTTCTCAGATATAAAATTCTGGCTATTTCTGCTTGCATGGATTTGAATTTCTCTTCAAATTCATAGTTGATCGCTTTCTGCCTAGCCCCTTCTGGTGCAAAACTTCTATTTAAACAAAGGGAGAGCACCGTACCCTTTTCTTTCCACCATGATCCCTTGTTTGTCGATTTGATGGAGAGGCATAGTGGTCACGAGATGACCGGATCTGCGAGAAACTAGGAGTGATTTCTTGATGTCAATCTTCTTCTTTTTCAGGTTGATGGCTGGATTGCGGAATAGGTGGTGGATACTGCCTTTGAGCAGTAGCTTTTTGCAGATTTTGAACTAGTGCCGTTAAAGCTTCTACCCTGTTTCTTAGGATTTCAAATTGCTACTGCCCTACCATTATCATAAGAGACTGCAATCCGTGATCTACTGGAAGATCTCCATTTGGAGGAGTCTGTTGTTCCTTGCTTGTGGATGCGTTTCGAACTTTCCCTTTCACCATTTTTGTTTGCAAAACTCTCCTTCAAAATAGAGGAAACATATCTCTTCCCCTACCTGGTGCACTAATCTGTTGACATTGAATCCCTGCCGGCTGGATGGAGTGGCTCACTCGTTGGTTCACCATCGCCCGGAACCTGCAAAACAGATCCCCTGACGGAAATCTTCCGATGGGGGACACTCCGATGCCAAAGTCAGTAAGAACTCAGACAGCAGAATGGAAAGTTTAAAAGCAGAGAGGAAAAGGAAAGAATTCGAATAATCTGGGCTAGCTTAACTTATCTCGAGTGTCCCCTCTTATCAATATTTATAGGCATCAGTGTAACTACTTACGGTTATGGAAGTTGGCAAGTGCAATCTCCTCATAACTGTAAGTAGTGGCGATCGGAAAATCAGTTATTTTGGAGCTTATCCAATCTGAGGATTTCGACCATGTAGATGGTTGCAACAACCAGAACAAACTTCAACTATTCTGGGTTGGAAAAGCCCACATGTTTAATATGCCTCTCTTTTCTAGAGTAGATTCGAAGTAAGCTCAACATTCTCTTTAGTAACGCTCCTAAAGAGAATGTTAGCTATACACTTCAGAGAAGTTTCTTTGAAAATAACAAAGAAAGATAAACACTTACAATCCTGAATATAATATAACATGCTCTTCAGATTATTTTGAAAGAATAAAATCGAAAATGTCCAATTGAAAGGCTTGATCTTCGGACCAAGATAATAATACGAAGTCGAAGACATAAGGTTAATAAGTTTGATCTTCAGATCAAGATAAAGATACGAAACCGAAAATATAAAAGTATTAGACATACTTCTTCGGACCAAGACAAAGATACAAAATCGAAGATATAAAGGTGTTAGGTATACTTCTTCGAACCAAGATAAAGATACGAAACCGAAAATATAAAGATGTTAGGTATACTTCTTCGGACCAAGATAAAGATACGAAACCAAAGATATAAATATGTTAGGCATACTTCTCCGGACTAAGATAAAGATACGAAACCGAAGATATAAAACATCCTTTTATAGATCATAATCTTCATCAAGTCTAGAAGATATTTTCTTTTGCATATCGATTTGATCAATAAACTAAAAAATTAAAATTAATTCAAAGAAAAACTCAGCAATTAATTAAAATAAAAATAAAATATCATAACAGTTTTAATTATGCAAGAATCTAGATGCTACAAAAAATTTGGCTCATTGATGGCGAAGGCATGGCCTACTCAAGATGCCTTTGGACCAACCAGGCTTATTATTGAAAGTGATGATCTCAATGTATACTTTTACCCATAGTGAACAAACACCTCAAACAATAAGACAAAGGATCCACATAGCCACGATTCAAAACCTCATTTAAAAAAATAATCAAAAGACATTATTTAGATTAAATTTCTTGGCCATATAAAATCTTTTTTTTCGCTAAATAATTGACAAACTAAATACATCTCTCACTTATCCTCACATAAGCTTTCTATTTAAATCCTAACATCCTCATCAAACTAAAGATCTAAATTCATACAACAATTTATAAACATCATGATTAACCTATAATCAACTTATGTTCAACTTTGAACTCATGCTACAGGATCTCATAACCTACGTAAACTACAAATTGAAACGGCTTTCATACCATTTATAATAATCTAAGACTTCACCTAAAAATTTAACCCAAAAAAATTATTTAAATTCTTTGTTTCATATAAATATCAAAAATTTATATAATAAATAACAAATATGAAACTAAATACACACGTACACTCGCATATACTTAATCCTATATACTAGATTTTAGATATTTATTACTTTCTAGATAACTTTTTTTGAATATAAAGTCCTCAACTATTACAAGAAAAAATGGGTGCCACAGCATTGCCTTAGCTGACAAACTTGCCGATCAAGGGAGCTCTTGCACACGAACAGCCACCAGCTGAAAGATGTACTTGGTGTGCCAACATTAATACAACAATAATACTTTTAAAAAAGCGTCACTAGTAATGAAGTATCTAAATCTAAGGCTCTAGATCATCCTACAATGACCCAGGCAAACATATAAAGCACATCATTAACTCACAAAACATTTATTTGATCATGTTCTGAAACCCAGCCTCTTGATTCCAAGTTGAATACAAGGCAGCTGACACAGAAAGTTGGATCCCTTAGCCAGTGCTGTACAAGCATCCAAGCGAAGAACAAATTCTCTGTACAAACTATCAACAAGCCCACGTCCCACCCTCACCACTTTAAAGATCATCTCAATCTCAAACCCCGGCCATCTTTTTGCTTCCACTTTGGCCATCAAGCAAGCTATTCTACTGAATAAAGAGGCAGGACGCCAGCAAAAGCTGAGAGATAGAAAACTGGAATAATGTAACACAGTAATAGATATCATTGTACCTGAGCCAGAGAGAGCGTTGGCTGGGACCTAGGAATCCTTTAATCCCGCCATTCTGAACATACGGATGATAGATGACTTCAGTCCAGGCACTAAACTTACAAAGTTGCTTCCATAAAGGGTTCACAGGCAGTTCCAGTACATGAAAATAATAATAATAATAATTAAAAATAGCAGCAGACCCAAACAGTTATTAGTCCAACAGCTCCACTCCATGGAGAGATTGATAACAAAACCCAGGACAATTTCCTAAAGAGTAAAGAAACCATACAGGCAATCCTAAAAGTACAGCAGATATTCTGATACCCAGCCACTTCCTGGCTCAAAGAGCCAGACCCACGAGGCCTGAAGACTTTCTCAGTCATCTGCATCAAGGAGTCGAAGGGCAAGAAGTCATGAGGCATGGCAATCCCAAATAATTCTAAGGCAAGAAAAATGCCCATGGATTAAGACCCACCATTAGGAGACCTCGAAGAGGTCGTCGAGAAGTCAGAGGAGGCCATTGGGATGGAAATCGAGAGCTGGGTTGTGGAGAATGAGGTCCGGTTGGACCTCTCCTCTTCCAGATCTGACCATGAATCCCTCGTCTTAGGCCACTCGTCAAAGAAAGGTCGGAGTGACTGGCCTTCATGCTTTACAGGTTCTGCTGAGCCAAAATCACTTCCAAAGAAGGAATGCCGTTGCTCATTCTTTGAGAGCGAGCATATGGTTACCTGCCCAAGATCTTGCACCGACTGAAACTGAGGATAAGCACTCTGTAGAATAGAAGGGTCCCTAGCTTTTGACAGCGGAAATGAGGAAACACGAGATGGCATCAGGTGCCACGAACTGTCCACTGATGAGTCCGTCCTAAGGCCCCTTGCACTTCCAGAAGCTTCTGAAAAGAAGCTATGCTCGTCCACCCCTGGTTTCACTTCAGAGAGGTACCTGCATGCTTGTCAAAAACATATTCCAAATGGAAAAGAATAATCAGGAATCAAAATTAAAGAATTCCAATATAATTGAGAGAATCACTCCATTCACTAAGGGCAATGTCAAACAAAATGCACAAGCATAATGCTTGATGACAAATGGTAGCATTACAGTTTGTAAGTTTTCCAAGTTGGTAAATGGTAGGCAAGTCAGCACAAGGTCACCTGTTTACACAAACTAGTAAATGATGGGCAAATATGAGTCATAACAAAGGAGGATTTAATTGAGTATCAAAAAGCAAGAATTTAGTCTGACATACTAGAAAGCAGATCAGAACAACACTTGTTTAATTAAGTCACCTAACAGATGACGTTCAACCTTTTTTTTGAAATATGCGCTATATAAAATGCAAATGAGCTCAACTAAGGTCTTCAGGAGACATCCCCAAATGATATCATGAAAATGCTAGATGGACCTTTTCTTCAAGGTGCAAAACATTGAATACAAGATTATATTATGCAACAACGAAAAAGAAGGCTATTAACATCATGTATAGTTTTAAGCATGAAACAAGAACAACAAAGACTATATTACCTTGGCTTGTAACTAAGGCTACCATCATTAGTATATATTTCTTCTTTACCATTTGGAAAATCCTGAAGTTTCTACTTCCAACAGATAGCCAAATCTTTATAATAGTAAGGTTCAAAATGGCATGGGATCCCCCCCCCCCGCCACCCCCCACAAAAAAAAAAAAAAAAAAAAAAAAAAAACAAAGAAAGAAAAACAGCACAACACAAGAATTAAGTTTATTCATTAGTATATATTTCCTCTTTACCATTTGGAATATCCTGAACCTTCTCCTTTCAACAGATACCCCAATAATCCCAAATTTTTATATTAGTAAGCTTCAAAATGGAATGTGATGGAACCACGCCCCACCCCCTCACCCCAACCCAAAAAAAAAAAAAACCTTGACAATGCAAAAAGCAGCAGTGCCTTGCCCTCAAGACCAGGACAAGCTTCTAGCAACAGGTTGAGTATTTATTTATAAAAAGTTGATGTTTATGGGACCATTCAGAAACAAGAACATCATATCAGTGAAACAACCATGGAACAGCAACCTCTATCAAAACCTAAGAAATGTACTATTACATATTTAAGGGGGAAAGAAACCATCAGTTGCTATTAAGTTGAATCTGGAATTCATACTGTGTACAAAGATGAGATCAACAATATCCTGCTTTCATAGCTAAGGAATTTCCATCTTAAAGTAGACAGATATTGTTAAATATGATTTATTATGGATCATATTGTACCAATAGGCTTCAGTTTTTTTATAGAAAGCATTAGGCTTCCTTCAAAAAACATCAATGCAGTATTTTGGTCATCAAACTTTTGCTAGTTATCAGCAAAACCATGGCAAGAAATGGAGAGGACAGTAGAGACAAACGTTATGAAGCATCAGAGTCATGACAACAGAATATCCAAAAACAATCACTTGCTCAATAATCAATAGAATAAAATCCCAAAAACCAATAGCTCCCGGTCAAACCTATAAGTTCCTATAATAACAAGGCAAGATAACTACATTTGCAAGTAACATGATACCCATCTACAATGTACTTTTGTAAAAGATGTGATTTAAACTTTAAACAATAAGCAATCTGCAAATTGTGAAGATAGGTATGTCTCTAACATACAAATCGAAGATCTTAACCATACAGTCAACCCATTTATCAGCAAAAGGCAAGAGCTGTCATACTGCCTGCACTATAGCAGAGGTCAAATTTCTGTATAGCTAGCCAGACAACTACTACATACAGAATTTAAAAATTTTAAAAAAAAACTAAAAGCATATTCTAACAGACTTCCAATCATTAGCAGTGCTTGTTACACAAAAGAAAAAGAGCCTACTCCAGTTCCTCAAGCTCTGACAACATAAGGTTATCAGTCAGGTTTGTATAATTTCATAACAATCCTATTTCTGCAGGCATAATCTCAGATTGTCTGCAACCAGGTCCCAGCTGTCCCAATTGGGAACCATAGCATACATGTATGTCCACAATTTTCTATTAATTTGGTGGAACACTAGACTACTCTTCACACAATGAATACAATGGTAAAGGAAAAATACTCAACTGAAGTAACTATTGGACTATTCCTAATGATTTGAATCTCCAGAGTTCCAGCAACGTTGGTGGACAACCTAGACCAAAATAATTGAGATATTTGGATATGCTGGCCAATATATAGATATCGAGATATCAGAACATGGCAGTAAATTATAAAATAAGGAATTTTCATTATTTTACAGATTGATGTAAATACCTGGGTGATAATCAGACAGCAGAATAAGAGATCAAAAGGAGGGAAAAAAAATCTCATAAAATATAACATATTGTATTAGCCCTTGATGTGATAATCATATTTAAGTTTACATTGATTCAAGAATAAGGGGCAGATAGTCAAGTAATATGTCCATAGTCAGTGCCTTACTTGTTAGTGTCACTCATTTATCACATTTTATTAACATCAATAACCCCATTGCAGACAAAGATCATCACTGCAAGCTCATACCAAAATATGCATGTAAAAAACATTTCAAAGCAAATGTGTAAAGAAAAGTGACCTGCTGCTACTGCCAATTCCATAGGAACTAGGGTCCATGTGCAGCTGAGAGGAGCTGGCCTGCCAAGGGTATGAGCCCTGGAGGTTGCTACCACCTGAAATGGAGTGCAGAGGTATTCTCTGGAAGCTTGCACTACCGCTCCCGCTTGCACTGCTCCCAGAGGGAGCAAGGGATGTCATGGTCGAGGACGATGACTGTGACTGGGAGAGGGTTTGTGATTCCACAGGCTTTCTTGAACGGTTGCGGCCACGATGCATGTGGCGCTCACAGTACTTGGAGTCAGGGTACGCATCCTTGGAGCACCGCCACTTCTTCCCATCTGTCCGACGGCACCGACCTGGCTCTGGGTCAAGTTTCTTCCCATAGAAGGAATAGTAACCCACTGGACTCAAAGGAAAACCCACTCATATCAATTCAGATGGACTACAAGCACACCATTTTATTTTTCTCTTATTCAAAGATCCAAAACCCATTATCTTTCTACACCGGCCAGTACAAGGGGCTGAAGTACGGTACCGCTCTAAAAAAATCGCAATGCATACATGAAGTGACGAAAAGTTTGGGACATATTACCCTTCATGAAAATAGCAAAAATACCAACAAAAAAGGCTAATAATTGCAGCAGTACGCAGCAGGAGAACCTCGGGAGGAAAAACTTCCTTCCTAGAACAATCAAACTTGATAAACACATGGTAAACTTGAAAGAGTTAATCAAATTAATACCAAAAGTTGCAGTATTGTCTACAAAAGTAAAAGAAGAATGTTTGCAACATATTATTTATATATCACAGTGGAGAAATTTTAGGGGGGGGGGGACACATTTAATTACTGCAAAATGCTCCAAAGAAATTCCAGTAGCAAAGACACCTTGGGTACCATTTAAACGGAAAAATTGTATTGCAAAGCAGCTTCTTTTTTCGAAAGGACAAAAAAAAAAAAAAATGCAGGCGTCAAACAAGACCTTAGAAATAGAAAAAGAGACAGAAACCAAGACACGACGAAAATGGCGAAAGAAGGAAAGAAATAATGAAAAAATATTCCGACTTTCAAGGTCTCCATAACATCCGAGTAACTATTAGAAAGACGAACCAGACAAGGCAAGAAGCTGCAGTACATAATACCCAAAGAACCCATAAAAACCGATTCAAGCTCCAAAAACCCCCGAAAAATCGAAACTTTGATCCAAAATAACAGCCCACGAACATCGGGCAATAAAAAGAACAAGAATAGAACGAGATCAAAGAAGAAATGAGACGGCAAGAAGATAGGGAGTCTTACGAGCGGGGTGGTGGTAGAAGCGAGCATGGGCGGCCTCAAAACTCCTCCGGATGGGGACGAGGAGATCAGAGGGCACGGGGACTCCGGCTATGAGGTACTTGTAGATGAGCGCCTGGTGCTCCAGCTCCTGCCATTGCGACGCCGTGAATGGCGGCCGGCAGCCCCCCGCCGCCGAGCTGTTCATCGGTCCCTCGACGGCAAGAAAGTCCCCAAAGATCTAAGCGAAGGAGGATAGAGAGAAGAAGACGAAGAAGAAGACGAAGAGGAGGAGGAGGAGGAAGAGGAAACTTCCCAGAGCTCAGTCATGGCCTACAGTCCGAGACGCGGTCGCGTACTTCGCCGGTGAGAAAGAGCTGTAGGGTTTCTCCATTTCGCGTGACGAGAGAGCAAGAAGAGGGGCGGCGGAGAGGGGAGAGAAAGAGTGGCGAGGTTTTATAGCGGAGGAATTAATTAATTTTATAGCAGAGGGGGTGGTTGAGGGGATCGATGCTGCTGCTATTAATTAATGGCGAGGGGGTTGGGGCTGAGAATATGAAATAAGTAAGTAGAAGGGGGCAATGGGAAAATAGTGAAAGTTGTTTATCTCGCGCAGTCTCGGCCACTATCTGGAACCCTGGTGTTCTGACGGTGTTCGGAACGGAGACAGTATCTGCTCGGGTGGAGGGGAAAAGGGTAACAACGAAGTAAGGGAAAAAGTAACTTCCGTTATTTTGGTGTTTTAAAATTTTGCAAGCGCTATCTGGGTAGCCCAGGCAGTGTTAAAATGTGTAATTATATCCTTTGCTTTGCTAGTTTTGATTTTTTTTTTTTCCCCCCTCGATGAGGATGCATGATTTGAATCAAAATTAGAATAAATTAAAATGATCATATATATATTTTTTTTTGATATATTTGATTTGTTATCAAATTAAAATTTAAATATTAATAAAAAAATAAAAGTTATATTTTATAAAATTGAAATATTTCCAACATTACTAAAATTAAAATAAAAATGGAGCTTTCCAGCCAAACGGCTAAACTGAAGTCATACATTCCATTTCCATTACAAAGTTTAGCTCCTTCCCACCGAACATGCTATAAATACTATTTAAATATTAATAAAAATTAAAAATTAAATTTTATAAAATTAAAATATTAAAATATTTTTAAAATTGAAATAAAAAATGAAACTTTCCAGCCAAACGGTTAAATTGAAGTAATACATTCCATTTTCATTACAAAGTTTAGCTGCTTCCTACCAAACATGCTCTAGATACTATGAAATATTATGCACACTAATATATCTTCTTGTTATTTTTTTTATAAAAGATTTTACAGAGCTGTATATTGAAAGAGTGTGATTATTTTTTTTTTCCGTTGGAGAGGGCCTAAATGCAAGTTGTGGCAAAATCATCCCAGATGGTGTTCATGCGCCGCACATTTCACGCATCTTGCACGTTCCAAAAGCAAGATGAATGATATTATCTACTTCTCTCATCCTTCGACCGTTGGACTTGACATGATCAACAAAACTCATGCAATATCTTCTCCATATCCTGCACAACATGTCTAAGCTTATTTCTCAATGATAAGACGACATATCACGCCACGAATTGTATCCCTTGCTTATACGTTGCATAAGATAGTGGTTAAATTTACTTGATATACATGCTAGAGAGTAGAGATATTTACATCAGTAGTCATATAATAGCATTTAGTGTTTTGATCATCGCGGCTTCAAAGGTTAGTACATGCTAGGAAGGGGACGTTTGAAGGGATTCAAACACCACAACGAGGCTAATAGCATCCAACTCCCTCAAACCATTCATCAGCCGCTACCTTCATTCTTGATGCTAATTAAAGGAGAGCATGGATTGCAACAAATGCCACCATCTAACTTCCAGTGTCTAATCACACGGTCCAGCCATGATGCAATTAATTGGAGTAGAGAAGAACCCATAAAATCCAAGCATGGTGGGAACGTCGGGTGCACCTACTTTGGCTGAAATAATTGAGCAAACTTCCATAGGGGGCAGGTGGGTCTCAGCACTTCTTGAACCTCGTCTCTCCCTCTCTCTCTCTCTTTTTTTTTTTTTTTTTTTTTTTTTTTTGGTGAAGAAAAAAAATAAAATAAAATAAAAGGAGAAGGATAAATCCTGTCGTAGCTATCTCTCACTGAGATCCCCTCCTCGCTAGACCATATTCGATTTGGATCACACGCAGGGATCATATCTCGAACCCGTGATTGGTGGACGAGGAGTTTAAACCCCTACCAATTAGGTCTCTCTTTTACTCCAGAAGTACCAAGAATTCTACCATGAAAGAAAGATCTTATTATCAGTAATTACTCCTCATCTCTTCCTCTTGCAACCAAGTTATCCTAACTTTATCCATATTTTTTTGATTTTTTGTTTCTAAATGTTTCAAAGTTAAAAAACACCCAAAATAAACAAATAAATAAATAAATCTTCTCTATCTCATTCTCATTTGCATTATGAATTATGAATTTTGTGTATTTTCTATTTATAATTACGTACTTGATCTAAAATAAGTTCCAGAAATAGAAAGAGTACAGGGTTCAAGCTTTCAAGTCTTAAGAGTCCTATATTTTGCATACTGTTGAGATAACTAATAAAATAAATTATTTTTCTTTTTTCATCATTTTAGGTTAGAAAGAGATGAGGGAACAGCTCCCTCTCCCTCTTTCCAAATCTTGGGTGTGGAATAAATGCCCCTAAAAGCAATCATTCGCCCAAGCCATGTCTTACCCGGCACTCCTCCCTCCAAGATGTCATGGCCCATTCCCTTCTCTTTTTAGTTGTGCATCTGCCCCCCTTGCCTTGCCCGGCCCCAAGCAACCTATCCCCAACTCCAAAGCTAATCGCTAAAGGAGGAAGCGAGAACGGATGGAAGAAAGAATAAAGGTAAAAAGAAATTTAAAAAGGAGCCACCCCTTGCCCCCACACCTCCCTGCTGCTCCTTGGCCTGACAGCAAGTGCATGTGATGGGTACGACCGAGACCGGCCCAAAATTCACTACGTGGCTTTTGGGTTGCCATGAACCGGGACCATGGCTTGTCGGCAGATGCGAAGCCGATAAGAAAAGTTTGGGTATGTATCCAATCGAGAAAGTGAGCAAGTTCTCGATGTGGTCCACATTTTGGAACTATCTACGCTCCATGGCTGCCATTTTCTCTGCACACACAAACCCTCGCCCATAAAGGAAGTTTTATTGCAACTTGAGAACAAGGTTGCAGATTGTGGTGGTGGGAGATACGTTGTTGCCTTGAGTTGGCTCCATCCAATTCGCACAAGATTCAAATTGGATGGAGTTTGGTGGAGCAGTTTAGGCATGGTCTGCTGTAGTTTATATCAACATACATGGTATTGCTATAAATTATCAATAGAGATTAGAGGTGCTGGAGTGAACGGCAATTGCCAGACGAGAATGGTACCTACAAGTAAAGTCCCTAGCCAGAGTTAGTTCTGGTAAAGACTCTCCGATGCTCAAATCAATAATCTGGAATAAAAGGAAAGAAATAGAGCATGATAAAGAAGAAGTCTCATGCATGTTGATATAGCTACTATGCTGACGTGGGGCACGTGTTAGATCCAGCTGGACACGGTCAGTACCACGTATTTTTTTTCAAAAGGTCCCCCGTTCAGGGAGAAGTATATCTGCTCCTCCGCAAGGTGGCACCCGGAGACAGGTCCACATCGACTGAAGTCGAGCACCTCTCTGTCGCTCCGCCAGGTGTCCACTCAGGAGGGGTTCACCTCGGCCGAAGCTGGCGGCCCCTCGCTCCCTCGCTAGGTGGCACCCGGAGACGGGTCCACCTCTGCCGAGGTCGAGCCGGGCCGTCCTGCTCCTTCGCCAGGTGGCACCCGGAGACGGGTCCACCTCGGTCGAAGTCGAGCACCTCTCTGCCGCTCCGCCAGGTGTCCACCCAGGAGGGGTCCACCTCGGTCGAAGCTGGCGGCCCCTCGATCCCTCACTAGGTGGCGCCCGGAGACGGGTCTACATCTGCCGAGGTCGAGCCGGGCCCTCCTGCTCCTTCGCCAGGTGGCACCCAGAGACGGGTCCATCTCGGCCGAAGTCGAGCACCTCTCTGCCGCTTGCTCCTTTGCCAGGTGGCACCCGGAGACGGGTCCACCTCAGCCGAAGTCGAGCACCTCTCTGCCGCTCCGCCAGGTGTCCACCCAGGATGGGTCCATCTCGATCGAAGCTGGCGGCCCCTCGCTCCCTCGCCAGGTGGCGCCCGGAGATGGGCCCACCTCTGCCGAGGTCGAGCCGGGCCCTCCTGCTCCCTCGCTAGGTGGCACCCGAAGACGGGTCCACCTCGGCCGAAGTTGAGCACCTCTCTACCGCTCCGCCAGGTGTCCACCCAGGAGGGGTCCACCTTGGCCGAAGATGGCGGCCCCTCGCTCCCTCGCTAGTTGGCACCCGGAGACGGGTCCACCTCTGCCGAGGTCGAGTCGGGCCCTCCTGCTCCTTCGCCAGGTGGCACCCGGAGATGGGTCCACCTCGGCCGAAGTCGAGCACCTCTATGTCGCTCCGCCAAGTGTCCACCCAGGAGGGGTCCACCTCGGCCGAAGCTGAAGGCCACTCGCTCCCTCGCTAGTTGGCACCCGGAGACGGGTCCACCTCTGCCGAGGTCGAGTCGGGCCCTCCTGCTCCTTCGCCAGGTGGCACCCGGAGACGAGTCTACCTTGGCTGGAGACGAGCACCTCTCTGCCGCTCTGCAAGGTGTCCACCCAGGAGGGGTCCACCTCAGCCGAAGCTGGCAGCCCCTCGCTCCCTCGCCAGGTGGCACCCCGAGACGGGTCCACCTCTGCCGAGGTCGAGCCGGGCCCTCCTGCTCTTTCGCCAGGTGGCACCAGGAGACGGGTCCACCTCGGCCGAAGTCGAGCACCTCTCTGCTGTTCCGCCAGGTGTCCACCCAGGAGGGGTCCACCTCGGCCGAAGCTGGCGGCCCCTCGCTCCCTCGCCAGGTGGCACCCGGAGACGGGTCCACCTCTACCGAGGTCGAGTCGGGCCCTCCTGCTCCTTCTCCAGGTGGCACCCGGAGACGGGTCCACCTCGGCCGAAGTCGAGCACCTCTCTGCCATCCCGCTAGGTGTCCACCCAGGAGGGGTCCACCTCGACCGAAGCTGGCGGCCCCTCGCTCCTTCGTCAAGTGGCACCCAGAGACCGGTCCATCTCTGCCGAGGTTGAGCTGGGCCCTCTTACTCCTTCGCCAGGTGGCACCCGGAGACGGGTCCACCTCGGCCTAAGTCGAGCCTTTCTCCGCTCCTTCGCCGGGTGGCACTCCCTGACGGGCCCACCTTGGCCGAGGTCAGCCCTACTCAGCGAAGCCTCGGGGAAGTAGGGGCGCGGGTTACAAGATCGTCACTCGGGCTGCGTGCGCCGCGCCCCGTAGGGGGTGCCAGTATGGTCTGCAGTGACACTCGAAACCTTGTTTACACCAATCAGATGGGCCCCGCAACCGAGAAACGGAATCCTTGCGGATAGGAGCCCAAAACGGCTGGACGCTCATCGTCAACGCCTCGTAAGGAGAGCTCCCGCACTCAGCCCGAAGCCTCGCCAGTCTCCTCTCCCCCTTTCTCGTGACACACGACGAGCGAGGCGGTTGGGCCACTTAGTTCCCGGGCCCGAAGAGGAAGGGGGAGGGGAGAAAGACGAGAAGTGGGAGGGAGCCCCCGTTGGGAAGGGCGGGCTGGAGGCAGTTTGATGATATAAAAGATTGGTAAAAACGGGCAGGGAGGTAAGTGAAAAAGAGGAGAAACACATCAAGAGAACGATCCTGGGAGTCCTTAGGCGTGAGCTCGGTGAACTCAGCATAGGGAGCTGGGCATCAACTCCACTCTTTCCCACACTTCTTTCATTAACATCTTTTCTAAGCATGGGAATCATTCGGGAACTCGCCTTAGGGGTTCTGTTCCATCTCGCCGCTCTCTAACTTGACCGTCGGAGCACCCTCACCGGAACCCCCGGCCAGGGTCTCTGACTCTGTTTTGCAGGTTCAGAAGCTTGGAGACTCGAGGTGAGACGGTCCGAGACCGGTGCCAGCTCAAGAGCTACAGGCCACCGCAGTGAGATCGGCAACAGATTGGCGCACCAGGAAGGGGGGGCAGGACAGTAACCCTAGTACGAGCAAGCTCTCCGCGGGCGAAAGCACACTCCGACCATGGTTATGATGCGTGGATGCGAAAACATCCGCCAACCGAGTGGGGGAAGTTCCTTCCCCCCAAGGGCCGCGTAGCCCGGAGAGGAAACTTCCTGGTCCTCCTCCTCCTCAGCCGTCCCCGGTGGACGGACCTTTTGCAACTATCATCCAGCAGCTGCAAACCTTGACCACTGTTGTGCGGCAACTGCAGCACCAGCAGCGCTCCCTGGCCACTCAGCCCCAGCCAAGGACCCCCGTGGCTCAGGCCACGGGGCCCCGCGGAAGCCTGCATTCCATCCAAGGCAGGCCCTCTCATCCGCGGATAGTCTCCAACCCCCGTGGGAGCCACTAGACTCCCGCGAAGAGGAACTACTTCGATTTGGCGGATCATGAGAGTTGATCCATGGCCAACGACGCCGAGGCGGCGCGGCACAGCAAGCGCCAACGGGCAAGGACCCCGCCAAGATCGATCGGCACCCCCTTCTCCAGCGGCCTCAGTGGAAGATTCCACCGACGAGGCCATCAGGCGCCAGACCGAGAGGTGCCTAGAGGAGCACGAGCGCAAGCTGGCGGAGTTCGCCCACTGCTTTGCTGACATGCAGAGCTCCCCAACAGATCCAGCGGGCTATGATGCCCGACCACCCTTCTCCCGAGAAATCCAAGAGGAACCGATCCCGAGTTGGTTCCGCATGCCTCAGGTGGACCCCTACGATGGGACCACCGACCCCTTTGACCATTTAGAGAGCTACAAGGCTCTCATGAGGGTCCAGGGAGCCACGGATGCTCTCTTATGCATTGCCTTTTCAGCCACCCTCCGGAAGGTCGCTCGAGTTTGGTTCACCCGCCTCGAGCCGGAATATATCAGCTCTTTCCATCAACTGGAAGGAAAGTTTGTGGCACACTTCGATGCTTGCCGGAAGGTGCCAAGAGAGGTGGATAGCCTCTTCTTTATCCGCCAGCAGGACCAGAAGCTACTGCGGGATTACATTACCCGCTTCAAGACCGCTGTCCTGAAAATCTATAGCCTGGATGAGCCTGTTGCTATGCTGGCATTGAAGCGCGGACTCAAGACCTCCCGCCTGACATATTTCCTGGATAAGAAGCCCCCCAGGACGTACTCCGAACTCCTCCATCGTGTCCACATGTACGTCCGAGCGGAGGAGGCCGATTGCACCAGGCGAGAGCTGAACGGGAAGCCCTCAAAGAAGCCTACCCCGAGGGATGCCCTCGGGACCCGGAGGCCTGGACCACCTGCAGATTTTCGTCCAGGCCCGAAGCCGAAGAGCGGTGCTGCCCCGGAAAGAATGTTCACCCCTCTCCTCGCTCCTAGGATGAAGATCCTCATGGAGATTAAAGGTGAGCACTACCTCCACCGACCTCCTCCTCATAACCCCAGGAGCATCCGTGACAAGACAAAATATTATCAATTTCATCGCGAGCATGGCCACAACACAGAGGAGTGCCGCAATCTGAAGCGGAAGATTGAGGAGCTGATCAAGAGGGGCTACCTTAGAAAGTTTGTGAGGAACGAAGCCCCGACGGGGGGACAGCCTCTCGCAGCCCTTTCCCCGGTCCCCGCCATTGATAACCGCCCAACGGAGAAGCCGGTGGGCATGATCTCCTGGGGGATCGGGCGTGCGACGAAAAGAACCCGGGAGGCGGGAGACCCGGAGAATGTACTCCCCTTTGAAAAGGGGAATGAAAACAAAAATGTAAAAAATTATGCAGTGGTGGTCGAGATGACCATTGCAAAGTATCTTGTACATCGTATTATGGTGGATAGTGGGAGCTCTACTAACGTGCTTTTTTATGATGCTTTCTCCCGAATGAACCTGTCTCATGATCAATTAAAGCCGGTGCACACCCCACTCGTGGGCTTCACCGGAGACTCGATGGGGGTCGAAGGGGAGATCACTCTCCCTGTCACTGTCGGATCCCCACCTCGGTAGAGTACGATCATGATGACGTTTACTGTTGTCAAGCTCCCATCACCTTATAATGCCATCCTCAGCTGTCCGGGGCTCAACCAGCTAGATGCTATTATTTCTACTAAGAGGTTGCTGGTACAGTTCCCTACTGCCTCTGGGACGGGGGTGATGAGGGGGATGGCCCAGCCCATTCAGTATTGCCTGCAGACGGTCCCGGGTGCCCGGGGTGCTGAGCTCGGCCCCGACATCAACGACCTCGACCTAAGGGAGAAGGACCCCAGGAGAGGGCCCGTGTAGCACCTGTTGACGTATCCTCTCGGTTCGGACCCTCAGAAGACTGTGCATATAGGAGCCCAGCTTCTGGAAGAAGAGCGGGTCCATTTGCTAGACTTCCTCCGGGCGAATGCTGATGTGTTCGCCTGGTCCGCCGCTAACATGTCAGGTATCCCTCGGAAGTCATCACTTATAGGTTGAATGTTGATCCAAGGTGTCGCCCTGTTCGCCAGAAGAAGAGGAGTTTCGCTGTAGAGAGGTAAAAGGCTTTAATGAAGAAGTGGAGAAGCTCCTCGCCGCCGGCTTTGTGCGGGAAGTATAGTATCCCAGTTGGCTGGCGAACATGGTTATGGTGAAGAAGAGCAGCGGCAAGTGGAGGATCTACGTGGACTACACCAACCTCAACCGGCTTGCCCGAAGGATAGTTTCCCTCTTCCAAAGATTGACCAGCTAGTGGACACCACTTCAGGGCATCGCCTTTTCTCTTTCATGGATGCCTTCTCCAGGTACAACCAGATTTGAATGCACCCGGGGGACGAGGAGCACACTGCTTTCGTCACCGACCGCGGAACCTACTGTTACAAGATGATGCCATTCAGCCTCAAGAACGCCGGGGCCACGTACCAGTGGCTGGTCAACAAAGTCTTCAAAGACCAGATCGGTCGCAACATGCAGGTGTACATGGACGATATGCTGGTAATGAGCAAGCCCCTTTTGGACCACGTCGATGAACTGGCGGAGACCTTCGGCAACCTCCGGCTTCACCAGATGAAGTTGAACCCGGCGAAGTGCGCCTTCGGCGTGTCCGCCGGGAAGTTCTTGGGGTTCATGGTAACCCAAAGAGGGATAGAAGCCAACCTGGAGAAGGTCCAGGCTATCTTGGACATGGAGCAACCCACCTCCAAGAAGCAAGTGCAGCGACTCACCGGCCAGATAGCCGCCCTGAGTCGATTTATCTCGAGGTCTGCCAACTGCTGCCGACCCTTTTTTAAGGTGCTGATGAAGATGAACGACTTTTTCTGGATGGAGGAGTGCCAGGAGGCATTTGACGAGATGAAGAGGACACTGGCATCCCCGCCGCTACTCTCCAGGCCTGAAGGAGGAGAGGAGCTCCTCCTGTACCTGGCGGTCACCTCGGAGGCCGTCATTTCGGTCCTGGTTCAGACTGACGACCATGGAATGCAAAGGTCAGTGTATTACACAAGCAAACTCCTCCGCGATGCGGAGCTCAGGTATTCCCGGTCCGAGAAACTTATTTTTGCGCTAATCGTGTCCGCTCAGTGTCTCAAACCTTATTTTCAAGCGCACCCCATTGCTGTCCTGATGGATTAGTCGCTGAAAGCAGTGCTCAGCCGACCTGACACATCTGGGCACCTGGCGAAGTGGGCACTCAAGCTCAGCGAGTTTTACATCACTTACAGGCCAAGGTCGGTCATGAAGGCACAGGTACTCGCTGACTTCTTGGTCGAGTATGCAGGACTGGGCAAGGGGGTGGAGGAGAGCCCTCAAGACCGGCAGCCGGAGCCAGGACCCGAGGAAGACGTCTAGATCCTTCATGTAGATGGGGCCTCGAACTCTAGTGGGAGTGGAGCTGGTCTCATCCTCGCCAACGGTGAAGGGGTCGTCGCTGAATGTGCACTCCATTTCCAGTTCGCCGTAACTAATAATCAAGCAGAGTATGAAGCGCTCCTCATGGGGCTGAGAGTATCCCGTGAGTTGGGCATGGCCAACCTCAAGGCCTTCACCGACTCACAGCTAGTGGCCAGGCAGATCTCGGGGGAGTACGGCGCGTGGGACCCCCAAATGGCGAAATACCTGGAGCTCGTGAGAACGAGCACGGTAGGATTTTGGCATTTCAGCATCTCCTATATACCTCACGAGGAAAATGCTTGTGCGGACGCGCTCTCCCGCCTGGCAATCCTGCCGGACTCATTGTTGGGCCGCACTTACGTCGAGTACCTCAAGGCCCCGAGCTACGAGATGCCCGTGGAAGTCCAGCAGGTCAACCAAGAGCCCAGTTGGATGGACAAGTATGTCGAGTACATTATCGACGGCACCTTGCCGGAGGATCGTGTGGTAGCTGGCCTCATCAAGAGGAAGGCCGCACGGTTCGTCTTAATGGATGGGTTACTATATCGGAGGTCCTACTCCTACCCCCTCCTCAAGTGTCTGAGGCCCGTAGAGGTCGCACTCATGCTTCAAGAGATCCACGAGGGCGTCTGTGGGAATCACGTGGGGGGCAGAACACTGGCGTATAAGGCCCTCCGTCAAGGTTAATCTGGGAGATGATGAAAGAAGACACAGCTGACTTCGTGAAGAGGTGTGACCAATGTCAGCGGCATGCCATGGTGCAACGTCAGCCCGCCGCTCCACTCTCCCACCTCTCCGCCCCATGGCCATTCGCTCAATAGGGCATGGATCTCTTAGGACCTTTTCCCCCGGCATCCAGGCAACGAAAATTTTTGATCGTGGCCATCGACTACTTCACGAAGTGGGTCAAGGCCGAACCCTTGGCCCGGATCACGGAGGCAAACATCGCTAAGTTCCTCTGGAAGTCAATTATTTGCCGCTTTGGCCTACCACACACCATTATCACCGACAACGGACATCAATTCGATTGTCGGGAGTTCGAGGAGTTCTGCAGTGACCTCGGCATCCACCATCGCTTCACTTCGGTGGTGCATCCACAGACAAATGGAGAAGCCGAGGTAATGAATAGGACCATCTTGCAGGGCCTCCGGATAAGACTGGACCAAGCCAAGGGCAGGTGGGCGAAAGAGCTCCCGAGCATCCTTTGGGCGTACCACACTATCCCGAGGATGGCTACGGATGAGACCCCCTTCAACCTTGTCTTCGGGGCCGAAGCGGTTATCTCGATTGAGCTCAGCCTACCGACCCTGCACGTGGAACAGTACGACGAGGTGGAGAACCCCGCCATGATGCTGCTAAACCTGGACCTCCTTGAAGAAACAAGGGATGAGGCTCGAGTCCGAATGGCAGCCTATAGACAGCAAGTGGCTAGATACTACAACTCTAAAGTGCGATCGAAGTCCTTCCGCCTGGGAGATCTGGTGCTCCGCCGCGCTGAAGCTTCCCAGCCATGGGAGTGCGAGAAACTCTCCCCAAACTGGGAAGGCCCTTATAGGGTGGCAGAGGTACTTCCTCACTGGGCGTACTACCTGGAGGAGCTAGGAGGATCCCGGTTCCCTCGGACCTGGAACGCCTCAAACTTGAGGATGTATTACCAATAGTATAAGGCTCCTTGAACTTTAGCGATGAAATCCTTTTTTTCATCCAATGCTTCTTCTCGTCTCGTAGGGTGAGAGCCACCCAGCTCTGAGTTCAGCGAACACGGACATGGCGGGAGACCCGCGAAGGCGTGATGTCCCACCCGCAAGATCCCAGAGAATAGCTCGGCAAGCCGTGCAAGGCTCAGATACAGCCTGCGGCCCCAGGGTTCAGTCCGGAGTTCCCGGACTTCGGTCTGGAAGGTGGGGCAGAATCAAATTCACCCATGTGATCCCGGAGAACAGCTCAGCAAGCCGTGCAGGGCTCAGATATAGCAAGCGGCCCCGGGGTTCAGTTCGAAGATCCCGGACTTCGGTCTGGAAGGTGGGGCAGAATCAAATTCGCCCATGCGATCTTGAAGAACAGCTCGGCAAGCCATGCAAGGCTCAGATATAGCCTGCGATCCAGGGGTTCAGTCCGAAAATCCCGGACTTCGGTCTGGAAGGTGGGGCAGAACTAAGTTCGCCCACGAGCTTGGCTCGGAATGCACTATGGGACTTAGTCCCAGTGGCTAGCACTGGAGTTCGGTCCAGAAGATACATAAAAAAAAAGAAAAGAAAGAGAAGAGAGAGTGAAGCAACAACTTAGTAAAAAGAAAGCTTCATTGCATCTAAAGTGTCGGTACATAGGAGGGGCCTCGACAGGCCGGGAGACCTCAAAGAAAGAAAATACAAAAAAAAAAAAAGAAGATAAAGGTGCTGGAGAGCTACTTCGGTGCAGCCGCATCCTCCTCGGGCTGAGGCGCACTCTCTCCGCCAGCGCCGTCAACGGGAGGCTGCTCGAGAAGCTACTCGGGAGTCGTCACCTCGTCACCAGCTGCTGTCGAAGCTCCTCCACTGGGCTCCTGCCTCCTGCCACCGAGGATTACCTCGCTAAGGTCGAGCTCGGGATAGAAGGAGCCAACCTTCTCCCGGCATACCTGGAACCCCTTCAAGAAGGAGTCCACGGCAGCCTCCCGCACCTTGGCAATGTACTACTCGGAGGCCCGGAACCTCGGGACGGCCTCTTGCGCCTCCCGCTTGGACTCTTCTAGCAGCCTGTTGACATAGGAGCTCTTCTCCTTGGCTGCACTCAGCTTCTTCAGGACTTCCTCCACCCGGCGCTCCAGCGACCGGGACTGAGCCCTAAGGCAGGTCTTTTCTGCCGCGTCCTCCTCATTGCGGCGCTGGTTCGAGATCCTCTCCTATGACAGAGAGGTCTCGAGCTCCTTGATGCGCCCCTCGGCACGGGCCAGGTCAGCTCGGAGGGCTTGGTTGTTTCCTCGCAGCTCGACCCCTTTCTCCATGAGGTCTTTGACGTCGGCTGCGAGTTTGCCGAGCTTCTCCTCCTTCTCAGCGTCCTTCTTGGCATAGCTGGCGAGGAAATTCCGCAGCAGCAGCACGTCCATCCTTATCTACATCAAAAGAAGAAGGGGGTCAGAACAATCCAATTGGAACTTTAAAGAAAGAAGAAGATTCGGAGCTCGGGACTTACCGTAAAGAGCTGCGGGAGGATCCCGAGCAGCGCCTCATTGTAGTCCTGGCCACCCCTCAGATGGCGATCCCAGGAGGTGTTGGTGAACTCCATGACCTTCTCCACGAGGCCCTGGTCATGGATCATGGAGCATCGGCTGGTGAGGCTCGGTGGCGGAGCGGGCGCGTCGGCAGCAGGAGAGGCGACTGTCCCCTCGCCAAGTGGTGCTGCCATCGGTGGAGCCATCGCCATCCTGGTGACCACCGTGGATGCGACCGGTGCTGCGACTGAAGCTGGTGCTGCCCGAGGAGGTTCCGGCCCCCTCTCTTCCCCGGCCCTGTCGAGGTCGATGACAGGGACATCGGGCGCCCGGGCCCAAGGTGGCCTGGATACGGGAGCCACCGCCACAGGTCCGGTGATGGAGGTCGGTGCGGGCATCCGGCTCACCTCAGTACGAGCTCTCTTTGCCGGGGTTCAGTCCCCTCGACGGTATCCCTCCATCAAGTTCTCCAAGGAGAACTTCATACCTGAAAGGAAGAAGAGGTCAGTCGAGCCAGTTAAAAAAAAAAAAAAAAGAAAAAAAAAAAAAGAAGGAGAGGGGGATGCGAAGCAGAAAAGAAACCAAGGGAGAGAGGTCCAAGCCTCACCCAGCTCCCGGATGGGACTGATCCCTGCCTCAAATAAGTTCTGCTCTGAGAGCAGAACATCGAGGGTCGGGATTGCATCACTCAGCAGCTGTGAAAAGACCTCTTGGTCCGTTGGCATGACCTGAGAGTTCCGGTTCGGAGACCAGTCTGGCTCGCTCCAGGCCCAGTCAATGTCGTCGATCGAGGCAAAAAGAACCGGTTCTTCAAGCCCTTAATGGACGAAGGGAGGTCGAACCTAAGGCACCTAGATCGAGGTGAAATGTACCACCAGCCATCATCGGTGGAATAACGCTTCAGGGTGAAAAGAGTCCTGAAGAGGGAGAAACGGGCAACGAACCCGTGGAAGTGACAGAAGACAATGAAAGCAAAGATGATCCAGATAGCGTTAAGAGCCAACTGGGCCGGGACCAGATGGTAGTGACTGAGAAAAGAAAGGAAAAAAGGATGAAGGGAAAATCGAAGACCCTCAAGGATGAAGTCCTCGTAGAAGGCGACTCGCCCGAGGCCGCTCGAGGTCACTCGATCTCCAGGCCGCGGGAGGGAAAGACGAGTCAAACCCGGGATTCCATAGACATCCGGAGCAGAGAAAGGTCATCCTCGGTCATCGTTGAGACATGACCGGAGGGGCCAGTGGGAGAAGTGACCGAAGGGGGAAGGGAAGAAATCGGACGGGCAGACTATGGGAGGAGACCTAGGACCCCTAGGGATGCCTATGGTCACAGCCCCGGGCTGGAGCTGCCTACGGACCTCGTCCGGGATCACTTCTCCTTCCGAGGAAGAAGGCGATGAAGTCCTCGGCCGGGAAGGACTGGCCTCGTCCAGGATAGAAGAGACGTAGCGGTAATGCGCCATGGAAGAAGAGGAAGTGCAGAAGGGACACTAGGGCTGAGAAATGGAAGAGGGGGAGGAAGACATGGATACTCACCGAGATATTCTATGTAAAAGGAATGGCAATCCCGGAAGGTGAAGGAAAACCACTGCAACCGCCGGTGGAGTGCGAGAAAGTGGAGGGACTTCATTTCCGGAAAGTCCCCCTCCTTTTCAAACTCAATCGACAGCGGCCGTACCCCTCTTTCAATTCTGGGCCATCAGATGGCCGCCACGTGGATGCACGCCCGACATCGATGCTTCGGTTTGATGGAAACTGCCTCCTTTTCGAAACGGCACATTAATGGCCCGTCGGAAGTGCATGCGTGGCAGCCTCTCATAGGACCTCGGGCATAGCAGAAGCGACGACTGGGATCGTGGCAATTATGGCGCAAGATTTTCGCCTTCCCCATGTCATCTCCGCATTAAATCCCAACGTCCCGAGCCACGACGCCTTGGCGGAACGTGGGGATGGGGGGCAACTGATATGGCTACTACGTTGACGTGGGGCACATGTCAGATCCAGCTAGACACGGTCAGTACCACGTGTTTTTTTTTAAAAGGTCCCCTGTTCGGGGAGAAGTATCTTTGCTCCTCCGCTAGGTGGCACCCGGAGACAGGTCCACCTCGGTCGAAGTCGAGCACCTCTCTGCCGCTCCACCAGGTGTCCACCCAGGAGGGGTCCAGCTCGGCCGAAGCTGGCGGCCCCTCGCTCCCTTGTCAGGTGGAACCCGGAGACGGGTCCACCTCTGCAGAGGTCGAGCTGGGCCCTCGTGCTCCTTCGCCAGGTGGCAAGGGAGATGGGTCCACTTCGGTCAAAGTCGAGCACCTCTCTGCCGCTCCGCCAGGTGTCCATCCAGGAGGGGTCCACCTCGATCGAAGCTGACGGCCCCTCGCTCCCTCACTAGGTGGTGCCCGGAGATGGGTCCACCTCTGCCGAGGTCGAGCTGGGCCCTCCTGCTCCTTCACCAGGTGGCACCCGGAGACGGGTCCACCTCGGCCGAAGTCGAGCACCTCTCTGCTGCTCTGCCAGGTGTCCACCAGGAGGGGTCCACCTCAGCAGAAGCTGGCAGCCCCTCGCTCCCTCGCCAGTTGGCACCCAGAGACGGGTCCACCTTTGTCGAGGTCAAGCCGGGCCTCCTGCTCCTTCGCCAGGTGGCACCCGGAGACAAGTCCACCTCGGTCAAAGTCGAGCATCTCTCTGCCGCTCCGCCAGGTGTCCACCCAGGAGTGGTCCACCTCGGCCGAAGCTGGCGGCCCCACACTCCCTCGCCAGGTGGTGCCGGAGATGGGTCCACCTCTGCTGAGGTCAAGCTAGGCCCTTATGCTCTCTCGCCAGGTGGCACCCGCAGATGGATCCACATCGGCCGAAGTGGAGCACCTCTCTGCCGCTCCGCCAGGTGTCCACCTAGGAGGGGTCCACCTCGGTTGAAGCTAGCGGCCCCTCGCTCCCTCGCCAGTTGGCACCGGAGATGGGTCCATCTCTGCCGAGGTCGAGCCGGGCCCTCCTACTCCTTCGCCAGGTAGCACCCGGAGATGGGTCCACCTCGGCCGAAGTCGAGCACCTCTCTGCCGCTCCGCCAGGTGTGCACCCAGGAGGGGTCCACCTCGACCGAAGTTGGCGGCCCCTCGCTCCCTCGCCAGTTGGCACACGGAGATGGGTCCACCTCTACCGAGGTCGAGCCGAGCCCTCCTGCTCCTTCACTAGGTGGCACCCGGAGACGGGTCCACCTCGATCGTAGCCGAGCACCTCTCTGCCGCTCTGCTACGTGTCCACCCAGGAGGGGTCCACCTCGGTCGAAGCTGGCGGCCCCTCACTCCCTCGCCAGGTGGCACCCGGAGATGGGTCCACCTCTGCCGAGGTCGAGTCGGGCCCTCCTGCTCCTTCGCCAGGTCGCACCGAAGACGAGTGCACCTCTACCGAAGTCGAGCACCTCTCTGCCGCTCCGCCGCTCCGCCAGGTGTCCACCCAGGAGGGGTCCACCTCGGTCGAAGCTGGCGGCCCCTCGCTCCTTCATCGGGTGGCACCTGGAGACGGGACCACCTCTTCCAAGGTTGAGCCGGGCCCTCCTGCTCTTTCACCAGGTGGCACCCGGAGACGGGTCCACCTGGCCGAAGTCAAGCACCTCTCTGCCGTTCCGCCAGGTGTCCACCCAGGAGGGGTCCACCTCAGCCGAAGCTGGTGGCCCCTCGCTCCCTTGCCAGGTGGCACCCGGAGATGGGTCAATCTCTGTGAAGGTCGAGCTGGGCCCTCCTGCTGCTTCGCCAGGTAGCACCCGGAGATGGGTGCACCTCGACCGAAGTCGAGCACCTCTCTGCCGTCCCGCCAGGTGTCCACCCAGGAGGGGTCCACCTTGACCGAAGCTGGCAGCCCCTCGCTCCCTCGCTAGGTGGCACCCAGAGACGGGTCCATCTCTGCGAGGTCGAGCCGGGCCCTCCTGCTCCTTCGCTAGGTGGCACCCGGAGACGGGTCCACCTCGGTTGAAGTCAAGCCTTTCTCTGCTCCTCCGCCGGGTGGCGCCCCCTGACGGGTCCACCTTGGCTGAGGTTAGCCCTACTCAGCGAAGCCTCAGGGAAGTAGGGGCGCGGGTTGCAAGATCACCACTCGGGCTGTGCACGCCGCACCCCGTAGGGGGCGCCATTACGGTCTGTAGTGACACACGAAACCTCATTTACACCAGTCGAATGGGCCCTGCAACCGAGAAACAGAATCCTTGCAGACAGGAGCCCAAAACGACTGGACGCTCATCGTCAATGCCTCGAAAGGAGAGCTCCCGTACTCGGCCCGAAGACTCGCCAGTCTCCTCCCCCCCTTTCTCGTGACACACGACGGGCGAGGCGGTTGGGCCACTTAGTTCCGAGCCCGAGGAGGAAGGGGGGGAGAAAGACGAGAAGTGGGAGGGAGCCCCCGAGGGAAGGCGGGCTGGAGGAGTTTGATGATATAAAAGATTGGTAAAAATGGCGAGGTAATGAAAAAGAGGAGAA
This sequence comes from Areca catechu, assembly GCA_021397845.1. Taxonomy (NCBI): domain Eukaryota; kingdom Viridiplantae; phylum Streptophyta; class Magnoliopsida; order Arecales; family Arecaceae; genus Areca; species Areca catechu. The sequence continues at coordinate 96,018,474 of CM038052.1, read as the reverse complement.
ACACATCAAGAGAATGATCCTGGGAGTCCTCAAGGAGTCCTCAGGCGTGAGCTCGGTGAACTTAGCGCAGGGAGCTGGGCATCAACTCCACTCTTCCCAACACTTCTTTCATTAACATCTCCTCTAAGCATGGGAATCCTTCGAGAACCCGCCTTAGGAGATCTGTTCCATCTCGCCGCTCTCTAACTTGATCGTCGGAGCATCCCCCCGCCGAAACCCCCGGCCAGGGTCTCTGACTCTGTTTTGCATGTCCGGAAGCTTGGAGATCTCGAGGTGAGACGGTCCGAGACCGGTGCCAGCTCAAGAGCTACAGGCCACCACGGTGAGATCGGCAACACATGTGATTCTTCTTGGGATCCTGTTGACACTGAATCCCCGCCGACTGATGGAGTGTCTCGTCTACCGCATCACCGTCGACCGAAACCTGCAAAACAAATCCCCTGACTAGAAATCTTCCGGCGGGGGACACTCCGATGCCAAAGTCAAAAGGAACTCAAGCAGCAGAATGGAGAGCTTCAAAGCAGAGAGGGAAAGGAGGAGAATTCGAATTTCTAGCAATTGGTCAATATTATCTCGAGTGTCCCCTCTTACCGTATTATAAATTCCAACGTAACTAATTATGGTATGAGAGTTGGCAAACGCAACCTCTTTATAACTGTAAGTGGTGGCAGTCGGAGAATCAGTTATTTTGGAACTTATCCATTCTGAAGGTTTCGACCATGTGGGAGGTTGCAACAACCAAAACAGACTTCAACTATTTCGGGGTGGAAAAGCCCACATGTTAATATGCTCTCTTTGCTAAGTAAATAATCTGAAGTGAGCACAACATTCTCTTTAGTAGTGCTCCTAAAGGAAATGTTAGCTATATACTTCAGAAGAGTGTTTTTGGAAATAACAAAGAGAAATAGATAAACACTTACAGTCTTGAATATGTGATAACATGCTCTTCGGATTATGCTGAAGGAATAAAGCCGAAGATGTTCAATTAAAAGGTGTGGTCTTCGGATCAAGACATGAATACGAAGCCGAGACAGTGGTTAATAAGCTTGGGCTTCTTCGAACTAAGATGAAGATACGAAACCGGAGACTCAAGGATGTTAGGCATACTCTTCGTACTAAGATGAAGATATGAAGCCGGAGACTGAAGGTTGTTAGGCATAGTCTTCGGACCAAGAAAGGATACGAAGCCAGAAACTTAAAATTGTTGGGCATAGTCTTCAGACCAAGATAAGGATACGAATCCGAAGATATAAAATATCCTTTTATAGATTAGAATCTTCATCAGGTCTAGGAGATATTTCCATTTATAAATTGATTGACCAATAAACCAAAAAATTGAATTGGTTCAAGAATGACCTAATAATTAATTAAAATAAAAATAGGATATCATAATAGCTGCCCTCCACTCCCAAGTTCGAAATGATTTAATTTCGAAAAATGGGAGTATTTAAAAATTTACCGTTTAGTAGTAATTGATATATAATATGGCGTTGAACCTAGGACTCTTTCGCAATAACTGTTTTGGTGGCGTGAGAGACGTGGTGAAGACACGTGTCACCTTTTCATTTGCCGCTTCGAAAGAAACGCTTGGAATCTAGAAAAATTCTGAGAAATCTTTTAAAAAAAGAGCTTTTATTTCAAGGCAGGACACCTGGCAATCATTTGGAGACTGATCATAGTTGAGAAGCCATCGTAGCCATTCACGGCATTTCATGCGGATCGCGGTCACCATCTTATTAATGGATGATTATTAGAAAATCGTACCCACGATCGAGGCTGTTGATATAGTGCACGATCGAGGAGATATCTGAACCGCCTCGAAATCCTGTAATCTCACCTATAAAAGAGAGGAGAACTTCTCAAGAAGATTTTTCTCCGCCTCCACGTTTTCTTCTTCCTCCCGCTCTGCACTGCAGCTTGCCATTTTCATTTTTTCAGAGGTTAGAGGTCTTTCTTCCCTTCTTCCTTTTGCTTCTTTACAATGTTAGAGTCCACTAGGAATCCTTCTAGTGGTAGGGTTTCGCTGGGAGGAGAAACCAGTAGAAGGCCACCGGAGGTGAAACCAATAGGGATTCGCCGAGAGGAGAAACCAGAAGTTCATGTAGGAAGAGAGTCTGAAAGATCTATTATTCTGTTGCCAGTTCCTTTATGCTTGCCAAGATAGAAGGTGTTAGGCAGCGTTTTCATATCCCACGGACTTTCAAAATGATCCTTCCAAAGCTTGAGGAAAGGGTAGATAAACTCCTTATGCAATCAATTGCCATATACGAAGACCACTTAAAGCTGGTCTTCGTCTTCCCCTTCATCCCTTTTTCACAAAAAATTTAATCTTTATCAATTATTCTGACTCAGTTAACTCCTAACAGTTTTAGGAACATTTGTGGATTCCTAGTCCTTTGCAACTTAGGAACGTAGAGCCAAGACTTCCCTATTCACTCTCTATTTATGCTGAAAGAGACTTCCACGGTAAAGGGTGGTGGGTCATAGGTCCTCGGCCAGGCTGAAGACTAATAAAAGAACCCCTATGCCATACATGGGTGGAAACCATATTTTTTCTTTGTATTCTATACTAACTGGGGGTTCAATACTGAATGAAAAGCTCCATGCTTGGATGCGAATGTTGGGAAAAGGGTTCTGAAAGCCGATCTCAAGGACTTCAAAACTCTATCAGAGCTGGAAATTCCTCATTTAGAGAATTGCTGAAGGAAAAAACCTTTACCGAGCCCATATCAGTGAAGTCCAGCATTAGGTATAGAGATAGTGGTCTTCGGATTTTTCCTTCTCTCCATCCTTTTTCTTCTTCTTCTTATATATATATATATATGTGACGAAATCCTTGACTGCAGGTAAACCAATGAAGCCGCAACTTGATAAAGTTCGATAGGCTTCCAGGAAGAGGGTAGCCTGTTCCACTGGAGTCCGAAGTTCGGAAAGAGAAGAGCCGAAGAGGGCTCGAGCACTCCTCCGATGAGGCCCGCATCGGATGAAGAGATACCGCCTACTTCCTCGCCAAATCTACTTGAGCCTTTCAGGAGTCCATCTCTGAGAAGGCCCCTTCTGAAGAGTCCTCGACCGGTGCCACCTCTGGATCAGTGCCACGTGCATTTGATAGGAAATCCTTACTTGCATCTCCGAAGGAGAAAGGAAAGGAAAGAGCAAAGTATCGGTTCGAAGATGACCCTTGGTGGAACGCCTCTTCGGAAGAAAGCTGCAACGTGGATTTTACCATTTTTTCTGATGTAGAGGGCTTGGAGAACCCCGAACTGGCCAGGAAACTGATGAAGCGTACGCTTCTTCCTAAGGACTGGGACAATACTAAGTCCCGATGTATTGAAGATATTTCTGACTCAATGTTCTCATCCATATTGAAGGTAAGCCATTGGATTTTGTGTTTTCAGCACAGATCTATTGTTGCTAACCTTTCTATTTGTTAATGTAGATGATACATGACATCACTGTCATGGAAAAAAGCATTTTCGAATTCAGAGGCAACTACAAAAAAATGAAGGAAAGAATGAAAGCGGCTGAGGCTGAAAAGACAAAGGTCGAGGAGAAAAGGCAAGCTATGGAGGAGAAGCTTGCTTAAAGTGATGCCTTAGTTCAGAGCTTAAAAAACTGATGTGGAAAAAATCCAATCGAAGAAATCTGAATAGGAGGCAAGACTCAAGAAGAGAAAGAATAAGGTTCGGTCTCTAGAAGCTCTACTTAAGGAAGCACATCAGAAATCCAAAGAGGCTATCAAGAAGATCGAAGAGGCTGCTGAAGAGATTCAATCTTTAAAAAATCGGCTGAGAAGGGTGGTAGAAGATTATAAGCATCTTCGACTTTTGAAGGTGAGATGATTGAAGAAGGAACCCATAGTTAAAAGGAGGCTTCAATGATGGGTGAGGAGGTGCAAAGTCTTTACCCAGATTTGGATTTTCGGGATTCAACTGTTTGTTCTCAAAGTCCAAATGTGCCCGAATCACCAGAAGGTCCTGAGCACCTGTGACAGCTGAAGAAGTGGCTAGTCTGATTGATCTCACCCCTCCCGATACACTTCAGTAATGGATAACTTGTAACTTTTTTCTTTTTCCTTCTCTTTTTGAAATGTAACATCTATTAATGAAAATCTATTCCAGTAAGATATGTGAATGAATGGAAATTGTCCCAAGTAAAAGTCTTTATATTAGAATAAAATTGAAACCTCCGAAGTAATTATAATACTAAGTCCTCGAACTTAGAATAACAATCTTTTAAGAAACAGAATTCCCAAATCTGATCCAAGATTATATTGAATAACAATATTAAAATAAGAATGATCGAAATTTTAAGATGCCAAGTCTCTAAATATGCTAAGTCTTCGGCTTAGGATAATTCTGTAGAATGGATCAGAAATACCAAGTCTCCAAATAAGGAAGTCAAGTCTTCGGACTGGAAAATATGCTAAGTCTTCGGACTTAGGATGATTCATAGAATTGAGATAATAGAATACCAAATCTCTAGATAAGAGCCAAGTCTTCGGACTGGAAAATATGCTAGTCTTCGGACTTAGGATGATTCCATAGAATTGAGATAAAAGAATACCAAATCTCCGATAGAGCCAAGTCTTCGGATTGGAAAATATGCTAAATCTTCTGACTTAGGATAAAATAAGCGTGTGGTCACCTGCATCTGAATGAAAGGTTGATTAACTTGGCATTTTTATGGACAGATCGCTTGGATCATCCTTATACCTTTTGATCAAGGATTAGATAGGCTGATCGGGCCCACCTCGATATTTGGTAGAGTAGATCACAAGATCATTCTCATGCCTTTTGAAATAGAATTAAGACAGGCTGATCATGCCCACCTCGACACTTTGTGAGGTAGATAACAGAAATCATCCTCATGCCTTTTGATTAAGATGGACTGGTTAAGTCCAACTCGGCACTTCGTAAGGTATATCACGGAGATCATCCTATATCTTCAAAGAAAAAGATTAGACAGGCTGGTCAAGCCCCACCTCAGTACTCGTAAGTAGACCACGTAGATTATCCTTAATCTTTTTATATAAGATAGGCTTCAGTGAGCTTTAATAAGATTGGCTTTGGACCTCTTGGGCATTTGATCGACCTTAAAAAGTCATCAGCTTTGAAGAAGATATCGATCTTCAAGAATACTTCAGACTTTAAGAAGTTATCGGCCTTTAAGAATACATTGGCCTTTAAGAGTATATTGGCCTTTAAATACATCATACTTCAAGAAGTCATCAGTCTTCAAGAGTATATTAGCCTTTAAGAAGTCATCGACCTTCAAGAGTACATCGGACTTTAAGTCATCGACCTTCAAGAATACATCGAACTTTAAGAAGTCATCGGCCATTAGAGTTCCTTCAAAACAAAAATCCTGACCGGACATCCGCTAATGGGAGACACTCCATGCCCAAGTCAGTAGAGTTCGGACAATAAAATGGAAACTCAATGAAAGAGGTCAGAGTGACATGATGGCTTACCTCGGAGGTCTCCCTCTTACCTTTTCTCAAGTTGTCCAGTCATTGGATTTCTTGATACCAGCAAATACTTACAGATTTGTTGAATGAGGCAAGCCAAAATTCTAGCTAAATGGCAAGTCTGATAATCCTTGGATCAATTTGCTCATTCCAGGTGTAGAATCTCTGGAAAGAAAGAGAGAGAACGCTTAGTTCTCTTCTTCCTGTTGTGATCATCCATGTGTTATTCTGGCAATGAAGCATTTTGACTTTGAGATGACTGGATCCATGAGAAATTGGGAGTGATTTCTTGATGTCGATCTTCTTCTTTTTTAGGTTGATGGCTGGACTGCGAAATGGATGGTGGATATTGCTTTTGAGTACCAGCTTCTTACAGATTTTGTACCAGCACCATCAAGGCTTCTACCCTATTTAGAAGGGTTTCAAATTGCTGCTGTCCCACCATTATCATAGGAGGCTACAGTCCCTGATCTACTGGAAGATCTCCATTTGGAGGAACATATCGCTCCTTGCTTGTGGATACGTCTTGAACTTTCTCTTTTACCATTTTTGCTTAGCAAAACTTTCCTTCAAAACAGAGGAAATAGATCTCTTCCCCTACCTGGCATGCCAATCTGTTGACATTGAATCCCTGCCGACCGGATGGAGTGGCTCGTCTACCGGATCGCCGTCGATCAGAACCTACAAAATAAATTCCCTGACCGGAAATCTTCTGATGGGGGACACTCCGATGCCAAAGTCAGAAGGAACTCAAGCAGCAGAATGGAGAGCTTCAAAGCAGAGAGGGAAAGGAGGAGAATTTGAATTTCTAGCAATTGGACAAGCTTACCTCGAGTGTCCCCTCTTACCAGTATGTATAGGCTCCACCATAACTACTTACGGTTATGGGAGTTGGCAAACACAACCTCTTCATAACTGTAAGTGGTGGCGGTCAGAGAATCAGTTATTTGGAACTTATCCAAGATGAAGGTTTCGACCATGTAGGAGTTGCAACAACCAAAAAAGACTTCAACTTTTCGGGATGGAAAAGCCCACATGTTTAATATGCCTCTCTTTGCTAGAGTAGATAGAAGTGAGCATAACATTCTCTTTAGTAGCACTCCTAAAGGAATGTTAGCTATACATTTCAGAAGAGTGGTCTTTAAAAATAACAAAGAGAAATAGATAACACTTATAGTCTTGAATATAAGATAATAGGCTCTTCGAATTATGCTAAAGGAATAAAGCCAAAGATGTTCAATTGAAAGGTGTGGTCTTCGGATTAAGACATGAATACGAAGCCAAAGACAGAAGGTTAATAAGCTTGGGCTTCTTCGGACTAAGATGAAGATACGAAGCCGGAGACTCAAGGATGTTAGGCATACTCTTCGGACTAAGATGAAGATACAAAGCCAGAGACTTAAGGTTGTTAGGCATAGTCTTCGGACCAAGATAAGGATACGAAGCTAGAAACTTAAAATTATTGGGCATAGTCTTCGAACCAAGATAAGGATACGAAGCTGAAGATATAAAATATCCTTTATAAATCAGAATCTTCATCAGGTCCAGGAGATATTTTCCTTTATATATTGATTTGACCAATAAACTAAAAAATTGAAATTGGTTCAAAGAATGATCCAATAATTAATTAAAATAAAAACAGGATATCATAACATATCCTATTATAGGAGCTGGAGAATTAGGCCATTATTGAGATCTTATCGAGTATGATTTGCTTGTTATGATGTGTCTATTATGGCAAGATTTGATTATTATACTCTTACTTTATCTGTATTGAGGTCAATTGTTCCCAAGAATCATAGGATCTTCATGGAAGCGCAAAAGTGAAAGTTAACATTGCCCCATTTGCTGGTTAAGATTAGTATATGCATGCCTTGGATCAACCCAAACCAAGGTTCGACTAGTTAAAGCCCTTATGAATATGGAAGGGGCCTTCACGTAATCCCAGAGTTAGGTCTGGTGCCTCGGTGATGGCTCAACATTAGTTAATATGTGGTCCAATTTTTGTCTATCAATCCAAGAGAAATTCCTTTCTTCGATTCATGAAAATACTGGCTTGAGCGAAGAAGCACACTAACATGGAAGAGGCATGCAAATTGCATGGAAACCCAACTGGAGCTGGGTTTGAAAAAGAGAAGAAGGCCAATGCTAAGAAACCTTAGCCAAGGGAGGATCGTTAGAGAGGCGATAAAAATCTATGACTCTACCTCGACGTTGCTGATCTAGGACCTCTCAGAATCAATGACATAGAATCCCACTCGAGAGATGATAGGATTTCTCACCCCTCGAGAATAATTAACACTTACACTCCCCTGAATGCCTCGAGAGTGTAAATTTTAATGCAAATTAGGGAATAGTTGCTCGAGGCTAAGAGGATGAGGCAAAAGCCACATATCCGTAACTCCAATAAGTATTGTCTTTACTACCGAGACCATAGCCACGATATGGAGAAGTTCTTCAACTCCAAGATGAAATCGAGAAGTTCAATCAGAGGGGTCAACTAGATACATTCCTTTGGCATAGAAAAGAAGAATGCGAAGGATTGCCCAGTCCTCCCCATTTGCCCAAATAGCCTTGGCAAGCCAAAGCCTCGAGGATCAGCTAGCCATCAAAGAAATACCATCACAAGGGGCAATTTAGTAGTAAGACTACCATTTGGGAGGGTCGGCTAAAAGGTAAAGAATTGAGGAAGACAACATCTTTAATTAAAAGGATGCCAAAGAAGTTCAGTTCCCATACAATGATGTAGTAGTTACCCTTAATATCATAGACTACAATGTACACTTTGTCTTGTAGATAATGGAAGCTCAATTGAATTTTATGTATGATATGTTCTCCAAAATGTCTATCCCTTCAAAATGACTATGGAATCTCGACTCCATAATCATGAAATTTTTTGAAGAAGTGGTACCCATTGAAAGGGTAATTACCCTACCAGTCACAGCAAGTCAGATGCTCAGACGATTGACAGTACAACTTGATTTCCTGATAGTGAAAGTTGCCTCAGCTTACAACACCATTTTTGGATGACCCAGGCTAAATGCACTCCAGGGTGTGGTATCAACTTACCACCTGGTATCAACTTATCACTTGCTCATGAAATTCCTAACCAGTCGAGGGGTCGGTGCCAAGCCTGGCATGGCATTGCTATGTGGTCGCTCATTAGGGAGGGAAACCACCTAATGCACTCCCCACCGAAGGATTGGATATCCATGATGATATAGTGGAAGAACATGGAGAGCCAATGGATGATCTCATTCACATCCCTCTAGAAGATGGAAATGAAGAACATGTGGTCCAAATTGGATTGAACTTAGACAACATAATAAAACAACTCATTGTTACTTTTTTGTAAGATAATACTAATATCTTTGTATGGTTGATGGCATTACCGCTGATGTGGAACCCATGACGGCACTAGCCAGCAGCCACTCTAGTAAAAAGTGCCACCTGGATGCGGTGATCGAACGAAGATCCGGAGTCAAGCCACCCTGATGCTTGGAATGCGCTCCCGTATTCTGGAGTGGAGCCCCCAGCCAGGGCTGCGCTCCCGCCTTCTGAGGTCGAGCTCCCGAGATAGAGCTCCCCCTCCTACTAAGGTTAAGCTTTTGGTCGAGGTCAGCTCACATCTGGGATCGAGCTCCCAACCGAGGTCGTGCTCCCGCCATCCGAGGCCGAGCCCCAGTCAAGGTCAGCTCCCTTCCAAGGTCAAGCTCCCGGCCGAGGCCGTGCTCCCACCTTCCAAGGTCGAGCCTCCGACTGAGGTCAGCTCCCATCCGGGGTCGAACTCCCAGTCAAAGTCATGCTCCAACCTTCCAGGGTCGAGCTCCCCCTCCTGCTGAGGTTTAGCCCCCGATCGAGGTCATCTCCCATATGGGATCGAGCTCCAAGTCGAGGTCATGCTCCTGCCTTCTGGGTCGAGCTCCCAAGATAAAGCTCCCCCTCCTACTGAGGTCGTGCCCCTGGTCGAGGTCAGCTCCCATCTAGGGTCCAGCTCCCGACCGAGGTCATGCTCCTACCTTCCGGAGTTGAGCTCCCAAGATAGAGCTCCCCTCCTACTGAGGTCGAGCCCCAGGCTGAGGTCAGCTCCCATCCAGGGTCGAGCTCCTGGCGAGGTCATGCTTCTACCTTTCGAGGTTGAGCTTCTGAGATAGAGCTCCCCCTTTCTTACCAAGATCAAAGTTCTTGCCTATAGCCAAAAGGAAAGAATCACAAGAAGTTCAGATCGACGCATGGAAGCTCCCAACTACCTGTAACCTCCAGGAGGTGGTGCATGACCTACCAGAAATTCAAGCTCTGCAATGCACCATCCACATGCTCTGTGCAGTGTGTGCTCCACCAGGCTCCAGGCCCAGTAGCACGCCACTACATCAACAGTCGTGCAACCGGGGGTTCTAGCCCTCGTGACACGGAACCTATACCTCTTCCAAGAGGAGTATTCCATTAAGGCTCTAGGCCCTGCAACACTTCGATGCTCCCTCTAGAATAGAAATTAGTGCAGACACCAGGGCCAGAAGAAAATAATAGGTCGAACTCACATCCCTGTGGATCACTTGTGAATGAAGCCCTAAGCCTAAACCTCACTTGTAAATAGTTATCTTGAATTTTTATTTTAGCTTAGTTGGGTTTATCCCTAAATCCCAAAATTGAGTACCTGTAAAAATCCTGGACCCAAAATTAAGTCTATAAAAAAACCCCAATTTCAATTGAGTCATAATTTTATTATAATGGTCCAGTGTTAGCTAGCCATTTTTACTAATTAGGATTTGTGTATAAACCCTATTTATTAGGTTATGTCAAAACCTATTTAAAACCTTTTCGACCAAACCCTATTTACCAAGCTTGTTTAGTTGGTTATGCCTTTTGATCAATTTGATCAAGTTGGGCTTTAATTAATTAGTTAGATGAGTCTTGTAACTATTAGTTGAGTCTTGTAATACAAGAGGGGACCCAAGTCAAGCTATGTGACTCCATGTGCTAGCTCAAGTCAAGCCATGTGACTTCATGTGCTAGCCCAAGTTACTTGCCACATGACAACTACTTCTTGGCACCACCTTTTCAAGATTTTGGACATCACTTGCCACATCATCTAGGACAACATCACATGACATGTTTGGACATCACTTGCCACCTCATCGGGACAACTTAACATGCCATGTCACTTTCCTTGGTCGGCCATATGAGAAAGAAATTAGCACCATTTATTTTTAAGATGAGTAAATGAGAAGGAGTCCAAGCCATATTAGTGCCCCTTCCCCTCATTTTGTCACCAAATCCCAAGGAGAAGTTGGCCAATAGTCCATCTCAAAGGGAGATGCCACTTAGCTTCTCATCGCCCATCTCAATGTAATCTATCTCAAGGGGACACCAATTAAGGAGAGGACCAAGGAAATTTCTTACCTCAGAGTTCAAGCTACTCAAGTTCCAAACTCAAGAATCCAGCAAGAACTCTTGAGTTTTTTTCTATCCAAATTGGAGAGTCCACTATCATACAGGAGCCACATCAACCAGACTCCAGAGACCACCAATCATGGCCAATCAATGAACCAATCTTGGCCACTCATCATCACACATCACCTATCCTCATCTTGGCGCCCAAATTGGATGAGGATCTCTTGTTGTTGCCCACTTTTAAGGAAGCTTTAGATCAACCCAAAGATAGGAGTCCAAGATGCCCAAGAGAAGATTCCAAGGAGTTGTTGCCTAAGGAAAACCAATACTAGTCTTTGTAACCCTTACACTTCTGGCTGATGGTCTATAAATACCCCATCAACCCCCCTTGTATTATTCATTCCACATATATGAAATAAAGCTGACATTCTATCAAAATTTCCTTTGCTGTGTGCATCACGGGGTATGAAGTCCTTTCTTTGTTCTTCGGAGCATCGCGGGGTGTGAGGCCCTACATGTTCAATAATCAGAAAACCCTAGCCACCTTTCCAGCTTCTTCCTCCCTTTTCCACTTCCTTTGATTTTTTTCCTTTTCTTTTCCTACACCTTCTTATTGAGTGTTTGACTGATTGCAGGTGATCGAGATCGGACATGACGGTGCTTCTTTCCCTGGAACTAGTAGAGCTGAAGATCGGAGCCCAAAATCAAAATCTGGAAGTCCTGCCACAAGATCCTCGAGAATCCAATCAGATCTATAATCAGATAATTATATTCACAGATGGTAAAATAAAACCTCTTCCTCTACTCTTACTTTCTGATTCGTTGTAGTTTTAACCCAAGTTTAAGGTGATTTCTTAATCACCAAGTCCTATTCCTAATTAGTTTTGCTTGATCTACCTTACGGGCTTTAGAACTAGTTGATTAGTTTTCTTTAATTGTTTACTTTGAGTCTTTAAAACTGAAAATCTAGAAAAATTAATTACTATTAATATCAGATAATTAGCTTAATAATTAGTAGATTAATTTTTGCATATTGTCCCGCATCAGAAATGCCTCACCATGGCTTGGGGCTCAGCGACATGGCGCCCGCACCTCCAACGAAAAATTGCACCACCAGAGGGACAAGATCTATACTGCACCGGTGATCACCCCCAATAGAAGGATTTCCTCCTAAGGATGGTCCATCAGGGGGAAGGCCACAGATAAACAAAAACCCCTTCCTAAAGGGATACCAGGAAAGTGACATCTCAGTGAAGCCCTTGACTGGTCTGGGCCATCCCTCTCATATAAAATAGAGGAAGGGATCCCCGAGAGAGGGGAGAGAGGCAATTGATAAGGCACAGAGAGCAAATGGGTAAGGAACCAGCCAAGAGAACCTCCCAGCTCTCTAATCTCCACTTCACCTTGTCTTTCCATTTCAAAAATCTTATCTTTCACCCTCTACACAGAGAGATCCCAAGCCCTCCATCACAGAGATTCTGTTCTCCTGATCGTCCCAACTGACTTGATTATCAGAGTGTCCCTATCGAAATCCTCGACCCAAGTCTCCTCTTTTTTGTAGGTCATGCTAACTCAGTAGCTGACCAAAATAGAGGACCAAGCACCCAAAAGGAGCCCAACACATCCATGACATGTCAGAGCTATAGCTCACAGTGATTTAGGTGATAACAGATTGGCACGTCAGGAAGGGGGGAGAAGAGAAATGCCATCGATTATGGAAGGTCTGGTAGTAAGTCTCCCACTACAAGAAGGACACCATAGATATCTATGGCCTCATGGTGATAACGCGTGCATGGGAGGCTTTCGCTAGCCGTACAGGAGGCCCCTCTCATCGTGGCAACCCACAGAGCCCTGAGGGAGAGCTCCCCTATTGCCTAGTAAGCAATCCAAGAGGGGGGTGAATTGGATTTCTAAAAAACTTAAATGAAGTGTAAGGTACTCTTAGTGAGTATGCAGCAGAAATATAAAAGCAATAAAATAAGAGCAAATTAAAGAGACAAGCAATCACAACACAAAGCAAGTATAGTGGTTCGGTGCTTTTGCTTTCCAATGCATCTACATCCACTCTCCAAGGCCCACTTGGGAATTCACTATAATCTCAACCGATTACAGCCGATTAGTTTTTTGAGCTCACTAATCAAACCCGACTTGTTTTCACAAGGCTTACAAGTCAAAATCTCACTTGGTTTTCCGGGCTAACCAAGAACCTAATTAGTTTTAAGGTTCACAACAACCTCCCTTGGTTTTGCAAGCTAACCAAGAACCTAATTAGTTTTCAAGGCTAACCAACAACCTCCTTGGTTTCCAATAGGCTAACCAAAAACCTTTACAACAAGAATAAGTTTGAAGTAAAGAAACAATGAAGGCTTTCTAATAAAAGCGGATATCTCTTTGAATCTTTGATGTAGTGCTATTTCAACTTTATGAAGCCTCTATTAATGCTTAAAAAGGTTGAACTTGAATGCTCCTGAAAGCTTTTGAATGCTTGAGACTTTTTTTTGCTTGAAGGTAGTTGCTCTCAATGAATTTGAGTGAATGCACTTGCTTTTCTTTCTCTTGGTTCCTCTTAATCCTCTTGATTCTACTTGTGTTTAGATTTGATTTGAATCATTTAAATACCTTTCCATGGTCTCAAAGTCAGTTTATGGCCATTAGACATGAAAAACTAGCCGTTGGGAGCCAAGAGGAGCAAGTTCTGCGTTTGAAAAACTAGCCATACTGTTCCCAGAACTCCAAGTGTCGACATTTCAAGCTGTGAGTTGACACTTAGGGTTGACACTTGCATTCCATGAGTCGACACCTAGTTCAAATATCTTTAATGAAGCTTTCTGGAATTCTTAGACGAGTCGACACTTACTTTGATCAGTCGACACTTTAAGTCAACACTTGACATCCATGTGTCGACACTTCAGGCGAGTCTTCAACTTCAGCAAGTTCTGTAACAAAAAAATCTCAAGAGATGAGCCGATCCTTGAGTCGACACTTTGAGTTGACACTTGACTAGTATGAGTCTACACTTCAGCCGTGCCATATGAAACTCTTTCTACATACTGGCTTTAGTCGACATTTCCACCGTCATGATTTGACACTTGATTGAAATTTCTTCAAAAACACCATTTGACAATCAATCAAATTTTGTTGAATTGGAGCACTTTTTCTATAAAAATATACTTTAAAGAAATAATTAGTGCTTAACTTATACTTAAGAATTTGCTTATCATCAAAATTAATACGGAGTCAACATCCATGCTCCACCATCGTCACCTCCCTGGATCCCTAGATATCGCATTCACCCAACAGGTTCATGCCCTGGCTATGAGGTGCGCTAGCTCCATCGTGACACCAGTCCCTGGCAACTCAACAGTAACCAGGGATGCCGGTGGCCCACGCCACCGACCCTCGTACCAGCCTACGGTCCTTCCAGGAGGGGCCATTACATGTGGTTTTCCATCCATGGGAAGACCATCAGACGATCAAAAAGAAGCAGCATGATGGCCCGACTGGCCAAGAGAGCCGCTCCGTGGCCTCGAACCATGGTGCACACTTGCACCGACAGCACCAGCATGGCCAGGAACTCAGGTGAGAGTTCCTCCACTCTGCGCCCCCATTGCCCTTAACGGCCTCCATCGAAGGCCCATAGATGAGGCCATCCACCGTCAGGCAGAAAGGTGCCTTGAAGAGCAAGAGCACTAGTTGGCTGACCTGTCCCACCAATTTGTCAAGATTTAGGGCACCCTCAATGAGCCCACGGGTTACAACACCCATCCACCTTTCTCCCATAGAATCCAAGACGAGCCGATCCCAACACTAGCTCCACATGCCTCAAGTTGATTCCTACGATATTCAACCAACCCCTTGGACCACCTGGAAGCTCTAAGACCCTCATGAGGATCCATGGGGCCACCGATGCTCTCCTCTGTATAACCTTCCTGGCTGCCATCCCTCGAAGGCTGCTCTAGCCTGTTCTCTAGACTCGAGTCAAAAATCATTGACTCCTTTGCACAGTTAGAGAAAAAGTTCATGGTGTACTTTGATGCATGCAGAAAGGTCCACGTGAAGCCGATAGTCTCATCTCAATCCACGATCAAGATTGAGAGCCTCTATGGGACTACATGTCTCGGTATAAAGCCACCACCCTAGAGATCTATCACCTTGATGAGGCAGTCACCATGCTGGCCCTAAAGAGAAGACTCAGGACCTCCCGCTTCACCTACTCCCTCGATAAGAAGCCTCCAAAGACTTACTCAGAGCTCCTCCTCCGGGCCCATAAGTACATCCACGTGATGGAGGCTGACCGCACCTCCACTAATGAGGCAAGCCTCTACTGGACGTGACAGATCCCATTACTGCCACTTCCACCAATACCATGACCACGATACTAAGGAATGCCACCATTTAAAGAGGGAGATAAAAGACCTAATTAAGCACCATTATCTTGGGAAGTACGTGGAGGGAAGAGTTGCTCCAGCAGCCCAGATTGAAGAGCCCCGACCACTCACCATCAACAACCACCCCACTGAGAAGCCAGTGGGGTGATCTCCTAGGGGGCAGGGAGGAGCTTGAAGAGGGCTAGGGTGAGAGAGGAAAGTGATGATGTACTCCCCTATGAGGGAGAAGGTTTGGCTAGGATAGATAACCTAAATAATGATACTGTCACTGTAGAAATGATGATAGCAAAACATCTTATAAAGAGAATTATGATTGACAGTGGAAGCCTGCTGATGTTCTTTTTAATGATGCTTTTGCAAGGATGAACTTGTCTCCTGATCAAATAAAATTGGTATTTATGCCCTTGATGGGCTTCACCGGAGATTTGGTCAGAGTCAAAGAAGAGATTACACTCCCAATAACCATTTAGATGCCACCTCAGCAAAGCATTTGTTGACAACATTCACTGTTGTGAGGCTTTCCTCACCTTACAACACGATCCTGGGGTATCCTGGACTTAATCTGCTTGACGCTACCATCTCCACTCGGCATCTCCTCATCCAGTTTTCCACTCCTTGGGGGACCAGAGAGATGAGAGGATCCCGGTAGCCAGTCAAGCACTACCTGCAGATGATCCTGAGAATGCGAGAGGCTATGCAGGGTCTAGTCATCGACCAATTAGGCCCGATAAAGTAGGAGCCGAAGGGTGGATCGGTCGAGCCCCTGCTATCTTTCCCTCTTAGATAGGACCCCCTGAAGATGGTGCAAGTGGGAGCCCTGCTGTCCGAAGAGGAGAGATCCCATCTGCTTGACTTTTTATAGGCCAACATAGATGTCTTTGCCTGGATTATAGCAGACATGCCCGAGATTCCACCAGAAGTGATCACCCACAAGATAAATGTCGACCTCAACTATCATCCAGTCTGACAGAAGAAGAGGAGTTTTGCCTCGGAGTGATAGAAGGAGATTGATGAGGAGGTGGAAAAGCTCCTCGTGATAGGCTTCATCCATGAGGTACAATATCTTGACTGGCTTGCTAATGTAGTGATGGTCAGGAAAGCTTCTAGGAAGTGGAGGATTTGTATGGACTAAACTGACCTCAACCAGGCATGCCCAAAGGATAGCTTCTCGCTTTCCAAGATTGACCAGCTAGTGGATGTGACCTTAAGCCACAAGCTCCTTAGCTTCATGGATGTATTATTCGGATATAATCAAATTTACATGCACATGGAGGACGAGGAGCACATGGCATTTGTGACTGACAGAGGTACGTACTATTACAGGATGAAGCTGTCAGCCTCAAGAACATAGGGGCCACGTACTAGCACCTGGTCAACAGGATCTTAAAAGACTAGCTCGATCATAACATGTAGGTCTACATGGATGACATACTTGTCATGAGTGGCTAGGAGTCGGACCACATCACTAACCTAGAGGAGGCCTTTGACAACCTCCATCTCTACCAGATGAAGCTGAATCCTGCCAAATACATATTTGGCATCATGGCAGAAAATTTCTGGGATTCATGGTCACCCAAAAGAGGATAGAGGCCAACCTTGAGAAGATCCAGGCATTACTGACATGAGGCACCCTGTCTCTAAGAAGGAGGTTCAGTGTCTGACTGGACACATCGTGGCATTAAGCTATTTCATCTCGTGTTCCACCAAGTGCTGCCAGCCATTCTTCAAGGTGCTGTACAAGATGCATGACTTCACCTGGATGGAGGAGTGTTGGGAGGCTTTTAAGGCACTGAAGAAGCTCCTCACCTCCCCGCCATTGCTGTCTAAGCCGGCGTCCAAGGAAGCGCTCCTCCTATACCTGGCAGTCTCACCGAAGGTGGTCGCTCAATGCTGGTCCGCACCGACAAGGATGGTTTCCAGCAACTAGTCTATTATACCAGCAAGCTACTTTGTGACATAGAAACTAGGTACACTCGATCTGAAAAGATTATCTTTATACTCATTATATCTGCATAGCATCTCAGACCCTACTTCTAAGCACATATGACCACTGTCCTCATCGACTAGCTGCTAAGGGCCATCCTAAGCCACCCTGACACATCGAGGTACCTAGCCAATTGGGCGATGAAGCTCAGTGAGTTCGACATCACCTACCATCCATGACCAGCACAAAAAGCCCAAGTCCTTGTAGATTTCCTGGTAGAGTGCACCTAGGCAGTTGAAGATCTAGAGGAGGTAGACTAGTGAGTTGAACACGGGCAGGACTTGACCCCGAGAGTGATGACAAGGATTTTCTACATCGATGGTGTATCCAACGCCAGAGGGAGCAGAAGCCGGGCTCATCCTTGCCAACTTCGATGGGGTCATCATGGAGTATGCACTGCACTTCCTCTTCATGGCAACCAATAATCAGGTTGAGTATGAGGTGCTCCTCGCGAGACTAAAAGTGTCCCGTGAGCTGGGCGAAAAGTGCCTGAAGGTCTTCATGGACTCACAGCTCGTGGTAGGCCAGGTCTCTAGCAAATATGAAGCTCGAGATCCCATGATGGCGAAGTATCTAGACAAGGTATGCTTGTATACAATGAACCTCTAGTGCTTCAGCATTTCCCACATGCCTCATGCAGTGAATGCTTGGGCTGATGTCCTCTCCAGGCTAGCGACACTACCAGATTCATTATTGGGGCATACTTTCATCAAATATCTAGAGACCCCCAGTGATGCAAGATAATATGCAAAAATAAATTATTGATTTTAAATCCAATTTCAGAGATTAATTAAAGATTAATTTTTCTGGATTTTTTTTTAGTTTAAAGATTCAAAGTAACAAATAAGGTAAGACTAGTCAACTAGTTATCACCCGCAAAGCAAATCTAACAAAGCTAATTAGAAAATAAGGATCTGGTGATTAAGAAACCACCAAAAACAAGGATTTAAAATTTTCAAGGATCAAAAATAAGAGTTAGGAATGGTTTTGATTTTACCAACAAAGATTTTATGTGCTCTGGTTGTGGATCTGACTGGACTCTCAAGAATCTTGCGGTAGGGCTTCAAGATGGTCGATCTTCGGGCTCCGAACTTCAACGATGTTGGTTTCAAGACAAGAAGCACCCTTCATATCTCGATCACCTGCAATACTCAGAAAAACACTCAAGTTAGATGGTTGTAGAAAGAGGAAGAAGATGGAAAAGGAGGAAGGAAAGAGAGTTAGAAGATGGCGACTAGGGTTTTCTGATGGTTGGATATGTAGGGCCTCACACCTCGCGATGCTTCGAAGAACAAAGGTAGGGCCTCACACCCCGTGATGCTTCGAAGAACAAAGGTAGGGCCTCACACCCCATGATGCACATAGCAAAGGAATTGACAGAATGTCAGCTTTATTTTATCAATAATAATTGAATTTACATGAGGGATTGATGTGGTATTTATAGACCACCAACATGAGAAGTGTGGGTTACAAAGTCTTGCATTGGTTTTCCTTGGACAACAATTCCTTGGATTTTCTTCTTGGGCATCTTGGACTCCTGTCTTTGATTGCTTTGGGTGACAAAACTTGAACCAAAGTGGGCGGCAAGGTCTCTTTCTTCACATAAACAAAGGGGCATAATTCCTTTGAATTTTGGGTGATAAAGAAATGAGGAGTCCTTCTGGCTTACTCCTTTTAAAATTAGCAAAACTTGGATATAATTTAAATGGGCGACAATAAAAAGGATGAGGCACTAATTTCCTTCTTAGACTTCATCTTGAATTTTAAAGTTGATAAGATAATCCTTGGAACTTGATTGCCTTGAACTCTGGAAGCAAGAAATTTCCTTGATCTTCTCTTTGATAGGCATCCCCTTGAGATAGAATTGCATTAGGATGCGTAATGAGAAGCTAAGTGGCATCCTCCCTCTTGGATTTGGCAACAGCATAAGAAAGAATGGGCGCTAACTTGGCTTGGACTCCTTCTGCTTTACTTCTCTTAAAGTGGCGTCAACTTCATTCTCCATGTGGTCGACCAACACAAGTGACATGTCATGTGTTGTTGTCCAGGATAATGTGGCAAGTGATGTCCAAAACATAAGTGACATGCCATTGATGATGTCCGGATGATGTGACAAGTGATGTCCAAAACTTGATGAGGTGGCTCCAAGAGGTAGTTGACATGTGGCACCAAGAATTGGTTAGGTTGGCACATAATGTGTTGGGTTGGCACATGGAGTCACATGGGTCTTGACTTGGGTCCCCTTTTATTATAGGACTCAACTAATAATTACAAGACTCAACCAACTAAATAACTAATAGCCCAACTTGATCAAATTGATCAAAAGGCATAACTAATTCATAATTGAACCATACCATACTTAATTAGGCTTGCAAATACAAAACCAATTAAAGTTGGTAAAAAGGGCTAAATAACACTGGACCATTATAACAGAATTTATGACCCAATTAAAATTGGAGTTTTTTTACAGACTCAATTTTGGATCCAGTAGTTTTTATAGACGACTCAATTTTGGGGTTTAGGGCTAAACCCAACTAAGCTAAAATAATAGAATTTAAGATAACTATTTACAAGTGATCTGGGGTTTAGGCTTAGGGCTTCATTCACATGTGATCCATAGGGATGTGAGTTCAACCTATCATTTTCTTTTGGCCCTGGTGTCTACACCAATTCTTCCTGGGTGGGCGGAACTCGACCCTGTCGAGTATGGGTCAACTTTGCTGTGATAGTGCTCTAGTAAGTCTGGGTCAATTCTTTGCAAGTCCTCTCTGGTGATCCAAGAATCATCAGTCTCGGGTTATCCTTGCCAACGAACCAGATATCGTTGATAGTCTTTGCTTTGAGTAGCGATAATCTTGTCATCCAAGATCCGCTCGATCCTGTCTCTCCAAGCTAGTAGTATGGCAGGTGGACACACATGGGTTGGTTCACTCTCAAAGATTGGATTAGGATCAAAAGGCTCACTAGGAATAACATTGGCTCCCTATACTTTATAAGGTTTGAAATGTTGAAAGTGGAACTAATGCCTAGTTCAGGTGGTAACTCAAGCACATAAGCATTAGGTCTAGTTTTCCTAATTACTTTGTATGGTCCACTACAACAGGCATGTAACTTCTTCATGGTTCCGGTGGGAACCGTTCAGGTCATAGCCTGACCATGACAAAGTCTCCTTCATTGAATTTGTTGAGTCTTTTCTTAGAATTACCCATGGTTAATGTATGACATGTCGATGAAAATTTAGCATGAATTCCTAATAGATGCCATAGTGTTTTCTAAAAATAGGATGCAAATTGAATGTGCTTAAAGAACTTATGCAACCTATTGATTTCAACAAAATGCAATTGGGTGGCTCTAGAAATAGTGGAAACTTCAGGCCAGGTGATGCGGGACTAATATGCATGCAATTATTTTTGTATATTTTATATGTGGGGTTAGGTAATTAATTCCCAAATTTCAGATCAAAATTTATTGTAGGGAATTTTGTATGAGTTTTTGAAGCCAAGCATGCAGATTAGAACCTAGAAAAGTACTAAAGAAGGATCGCCGGGACTGAGAAGCCTCGGTTAGGGCAAGTTCTACTACAATATAAAGACTGGAGGTACAGCAGGTATACCTGACAATGTCTGAAGTGCCCGGTGAGGATCACAGTGAAGGGATCTCTCGTTTCTCGATGGATGCGGCCTGGAAAACCAAGCCAAAGACCCGCGGATACCCGGCTTTCTGCTCGGTGGTCCGATTGAGGCTTGGCTACAGTCGTTGGATTCGTAGGAACTCAGGGACCTGCAAACGACCTGTTAGGGGTTAGAAAACTTAAAGGAGATCAAGAAAATAAAGAAAACAACAAAGGGAAGAAAGTTTTGGAGGGGCTGGAAGGATGGTTGGCGGCAGGAAGATGGTTGCAAACACTGGGAAGAAGAACTCTTAAACCCCTTTATTGACATAGCAGGGTAACACTCAAAGCAATAGAAGAACTCAAGGTTTATTTCATATATCAAAATCTCCCTTCATACAAGAGGCTAGGGTCCTTTAAATACACCCTTAACCTTGGGCTCCAAGTAAGGGCACATAAGTCTTTACATAAGAATCCTTTTCCCTCTCAAACCCTAGCTAGAAAATAAGTAAACATTAGGTAGAAAAATCCCTAAAAATTTTCTTGACTTGGCCAACACTCCAAGGATGCCTAGGGGGGCATGTTGGGCTTCTTGGAGCAGCAAGAGGCCGGCCCAAAGGGGCTCGGGTGCATGGGTTTGGGCCTCTGGAAGCTGGGGTGGCCTGGTAGCCATGTAGTAGGAATATTCCCTGGTATCTTGCTTCTTAGGGGCTTGGGCTTGGCGCCTGGGCTTGATTTCTTTGAGCTAGGATGCAGATGGACCTCTAAAATCATGGATGCCTTGGTATATGAATATATTTTAGCATCTGGAAGGTTATCTGGGCATCTGGAGGGCATCTGCAAGGAATCAGGGTTTTCTGAATTTTTCCTCCTGGGGTCTTCAAATCTTTAAGCTGGGTTGGACTTGGGCTATACTTCCATGTCTTCAATCTGGTTGGACTTTGTATGATGTGGTCTTAAGTCTTCAATATGGTTGAATAGGATCCAAAAAATAAAATTAGCTCAACATGAGCTGACTAACACTGGACTGAACTAGCTCAACATGAGCTGACTAGTACAGAACTGAAACTCAAAAGACTTAAATAACAACTAAAATGGACTCAGATTGGCTAAGCCCTTATTACAGATGGACTCATAAATTATTGATCAATCCACAGAGGGCTGAAAAGCCTGTCTTATTCTGGTACATCTGGTGTCCCCACCACCAGGGTAGGAAATAAGAAGTGGATTCGGGGCTAGCCTGGTGGGATAGGAAAAAAGAAAAGGGCTCATGGAATAGTCCTAGACTAACGAGGTTGACCTTAAGGGTTGGACATTGATTTACACCTACAGGGAATAAAGGGTCAGCCTGAAGAAATGACGAGTCAAGAATTTCAGGAAAAAGATCTTTAATGGGGACTGATAAAGTGAATTCTTCCTGCGGTTGTTGGTTTGGAAAAATCAAGTCCTCATTAATTACTTCAGGACTAAGCTCTATGGCTTGACTCTCTTCTAGTGTTTCCTCAGGTAAGGTCCTAGCAGTAGGGTTAGACTTCTCGTGGGTCTCTTTTTCTAAGGGTCCTACCAGTATAGTTTCAGTATGGGTATAGTTAGGGTCAACTAACTTTGGGTTGGCTTTAGTTTGGGTATGTTCAGGATTATCTAACTCTGGGTCTACCTTCTGTATCTCCTCATCTACATACTCATCTACTAAGCTTACATCAGCTTCATAAACTTCTTCTTCAATAGCATCTTGGTGAACCAATGGGGTAGCAGGAGTGTATTGGTTAAGGAGAAATTGACTAGGATCTGGGCTAGTAGGGGTGGGTCGGCTCAAATTAGGGTTGAGTCAGCTCGGGTGAGAATTGGGTCGACTCTGCTGAGGAATGGGTCGACTTGGGTGGACTAGATTAGATCCTAAGATAAGGGGCACTAATCCTAATGGGTTCTAGCCAACTAAGTGAAACATGACTAGCATTAGATTGATACCTAGGAGTTATGGGTTCCATAGGTTCATAGGATATGGACTCAGAGGATCTGGGATGGTAGGGTGCAGGAAGGTACTTCTCCCTAAGTTTGCTCTTCATGGCTCTCCAGGTAGCTATGGGGATTTCTTTTTTATTTCTAGTCATTCTTTCAACCTTATCCCAATAGATTCTAGCCTAGCGAACTAACTTAAGCCTAGCAAACTTAAACTTTCTTTCCTCAGACATTAGATCCCTCTTAAAATATTGATCCATACCTTGTTCCCAATCAATATAATCCTCAAGATCAAGATCACCACCAAATTTAGGTGCTTCTACCCTAAAGTTCCTCGTAGCTATCTCATCCTGGTCTATGGAATCATAATTGGGTCTCTTCGAACTAAGATCCCATATTGGATCATGGTGAGGGGATATCTAGGATTAGGTTCTAGGAATGGGTCAGGTATGGGGTCTCAAGTTTAGGTTCAGTACGGGTCACACTGGTTCTCTCTAGGGTTCCTCTACAGTCTCCTATTTGGTCAAACCTAGTACTGAGTTGCCTAACTTCCTCCATTATGGATCTCAGCAAAGTCTCAACATTAGGATCCATGGTAGGATTGGGTTGGATTTGAGTATGCTGATAGGGTGTACCTGACCTAGTTGCCATGCAATGCAATCACACAGAACTCGAGCTAGGGTTTCCTAGACCTAGAGCTCAAGTAAAATGGGTCAGCTCAATTTATAACCAATTCAGCAACTACCTTGTTCACTTGCCAGGGAAGAGGTGGGGTCATGGGAGGCTCCCCCTGCTTTCACAGGATCCTAATTAAAAATCATGAGTCCACTTAGGGCATTTGCCTCTGGACCTCTAGCCTTAGACACTAGATTCAAGTGATATAATCAAAGGATTGGGTGCACTAGCTTTCACACAATACTCGGAACCCGACCTTGTTGGTGTCCCTAAACTGCTTTAGGTTTTCATTAACTTTAATTAGGGTTAGGATCAATGCAAAGGTGGTTGTTTTGGACCTAGGATAGGTGATGAAATCCTGCCCTGATCTGAGATAGCAAAGTGCCATTAAGGTTAGGTTAACATTGTATGCACACAAAGATGAAACCCTAATATGCAATAAAATTAAACAATAAATAATAGAGAATAATAATAATTTTTTTTTCCAAGATTGAATTTTAGATCTAATTAAATTTTCAGAACTCCGATATTGGGTTATTACGTCCGGCCGTAGCTCATTACTCCCATGGGTCGTGATAGTATACTTGCATATACCCGCTCAGAAGGCATGATTTCTTTCCACCAGAAAAACTATGCAATAAATTTTTTTCTGTTATTAGTAGTCGATTAATAAAGGATTAACAGAAAATTAATTAATATTTTTTTTGTATTTTTTTAGGATGGTTTTTAAGCAATTTTTTCAGCCTAAACCTAGATGTGCAGAAATTTCAGAACTAGTAGTTAAACCCTAGTTTAACCTTCGTTCTGATACCAAAGATGATGTGGGACAATATGCAAAAATAAATTATTGATTTTAAATCTAATTTCATATATTAATCAGAGAAATTTTTCAGGATTTATTTTTTAGTTTAAAGACTCAAAGCAACGAATAAGGTAAGACTAGTCAACTAGTTATCACCCGCAAAGCAAATCTAACAAAGCTAATTAAAAAATAAGGATCTGCCGTAAACTAGGATTTAAAATTTTCAAGGATCAAAAACTAAGAGTTAGGAATGGTTTTGATTTTACCAACAAAGATTTTATACGCTCTGGTTGTGGATCAACTGGACTCTCAAGGATTTTGCGGCAGGGCTTCAAGATGGTCGATCTTCGGGCTTCGAACTTCAATGATGTTGGTTCCAAGGTAAGAAGCACCATTATTTCAGATCTCGATCACCTGCAACATTCAGAAAAAATACTCAAGTTAGATGGTTGTAGAAAAAGGAAGAAGATGGAAAACGAGGAAGGAAAGAGGGTTAGAAGATGACGGCTAGGGTTTTCTGATGGTTGGATATATAGGGCCTCACATCCCACGATGCACATAGCAAAGGAATTGACAGAATGTCGACTTCAAATGGGAGTGGAGCCCACCTAAAACACCTTCAAGAGAGAGAATTCATGAGGAGAGGAAGAGAATTTGTGAAAAGTAGAAAAGCTTTAGCCAACTTTCTTAAATGCCTTTAAAGCTTGTGCCTCTTAAATGCCTTTAAAGCTTGTGCCTCTTAAATACCTTCAAAGCTTGCTTCAAGAAACTCCCTCTTCCTTTAAAGCTCCTTAATTGCTACATTCATAAAGCTTTCTTCAAGAAACTCCCTCCACCTTTAAAGCTCCTTAATTGCTACCTTCATAAAGTTCCTTCCACCGATTTTAACTCTTTATTTGGTGAGAGAATACGTGAAAGGTTTTTTAGGAGGAAAGAATAGGCGTGGAGCTTCCTTTCTTCAAGTAGCCAACCAAATAAAGGTAGGTATGGACCCCTCTTAACTTCCTTCATGTGATGTAGACTTAGTCAACTCCATACAAAAATAACTTAGGTCCCATTAAAATCCAAAATGGACCCAAAAACTAATTACTAGGCCCAAACAATAATTTAGACCCAATTGAGATCCAATTGGACCAATTACAACTTCCTCATAATCCCAAATACAATTTTATTGGACTCCATAGACTTCAAATTAAAATTCAAATAGACTCAAATTGCTTCTTTCTGGCTCTGGTGTCCCACCAATTCTTTTCAGGTGGGAGGAACTCGATCCTGTCGAGTAAGGGTCAGCTCTGCTCAGGTACCTCTCGAGCAAATTTGGATCAATCTTCTGCAGATCCTCCCGAGTTATCCAAGAATCATCGGAGTCAGGATGTCCTTGCCAATGAACCAAGTATCGCTAGTAGTCCTTGTTCCGAGTGACAATCATTTTATCGTCCAGAACTCATTCAACCCTGTCTCTCCAATTTGAGGTTTTGGCCAGTGGACAGTCAGGATAGGCTCACTCTCAAGAATGGGGTCAGGCCTAAATGGCTCACTAGGTAGCAGTATCAGCTCCCTATACTCTACAAGATCTAATATGTTGAAAGTTGGACTTATGCCTAAATCTGGTGGTAACTCAATCACATAAGCATTAGATCCAAACTTACGAATTATTTTGAAAGGTCCTGCACTTCGAGTATGTAATTTCTTGATCATTCCAGAAGGAAATCGCTCAGGTCTAAACCTGATCATAACTTGGTCCCCTACTTTAAATTCTTTAAACCTTTTGTTTGAATCAGCCGTTTGTTTATATGAGTGATTGCTCTCTTTAATGATGCAAGTTCTTTATGTGTTGTGCAAATGACTCAGTAGACTCAGATATGCGTGCATTAATAGGTAAAGGAACTAGATCTAATGGCTTCTTAGGTTTGTATCCATGAACAATTTTGAATGGACTTTTCCTAGTAGATCTATTGACTGAATGTTATAGGAAAACTCGGCTCTAGGTAGTAATAGATCCCAATTAGCAGTACTCCCTCCCACTAGACTCCTCAATAGGTTCCCTAGACTTAGATTTACTACCACAGTTTGGCCATCAGCCTGGGAGTGGTAGGCAATAGAATATGTCAATTTGGTTCCTAACATATGCCATAATGATGCAGAACAAAGAACAAAGAAGCATATGCGAAAGTAAATTTAAGATTAATTCTTTTTTTTTTGTTTTTATATTCAGAAATTGGATTTGGCTCAAAGTGAAGTAAAACTAAGTTGATGGAAACTAGGTAAGGATTGAAAGCATAATTTAGAAGAAGCTAAGTTATCAGAGTAGTTCAGAAGTAACGGATCGCTGGGGGTTGAGAAACTCCCAGACCTAGGGTTTCGCTCTGAACTTTCAACAAGATAGAAATAAAGAGAAGAGATGGTTACCAACCAGACAGTGATCTTCACAGAATTTGGATGGAAGAACTCTCTCGAGCAGATTGTTGGATCCTCGGATTCGGCTATCTTCGCAATGGATCCTCCAATACTGGTCTCGTGGCTGGGTCGGCTTCTCCTGAACTCAAGATCTGGGAAGAAGAAAAACAAGTGATGGATTTAGAGACTCAGGGAAGGATTTACCAGTTCGAAGAACTTGAAGGCTGATGTCGCTGAGATCCGGATTCTCTTGAAGGCTGATTCGACTCCCTCTGGAAAGAGCTTTGGATCTGAAGTATCTGGACTGGGGCTGGATGCTGGTGAACGGCCTGGACTTGAGAGAATGGTCGTGAGAGGTGGGATATGCTAGGGCTTGGTGGAAAG
This sequence comes from Areca catechu, assembly GCA_021397845.1. Taxonomy (NCBI): domain Eukaryota; kingdom Viridiplantae; phylum Streptophyta; class Magnoliopsida; order Arecales; family Arecaceae; genus Areca; species Areca catechu. Next base: position 95,991,414 of record CM038052.1, on the reverse strand, counting down.
AGAAGGGTGATGGGCGGCTAGGGTTTGGGAGTGGAGTGGCTAACCTAGGGTTGGGGTTTTGGAGATCTCACACCTCCTCAAGGTTCCTGGGGAACCCGGATTTACTCCCTCACGGAGCTCAACACCTGGATGCAAGTGCAGAAGAGAGAAAACACAGAGTTTGCTCACTAAAAAAATTGGTTTCATTCATCAGATTGATTTCAAACTTACATGGGGGTTTAATTCATAGGACATTACAAGAGAGTAGGGTTTTACATCTTTCTATGTGGGACTAAAGGAGGGGATCTTCAAATTAGGATTGTAGGATCAATCCCTACCATATGGCCGGCCAAATAATTCCATAAGATGATTGAGGCTTCAAAAAAGGAAAGTGGGTGGCGCCTCCTTGCCTTGACCTCCAAGAAAATTATTTTTTTCCTTCTATGCTTGGCCTTATCTAGAAGTGTTTGGGTGCCTCTTAACCTTGCTCTCCAAGAGAAAATTTTTTCCTTTTATATCTGGCTTTATTTGGAATGACTAGGGTGCCTCCTAACCTTGCTCTTCAAGAGAAATCTCCTTCCTTCCATGGCTCAACCTTTTTTGGATACCTCCTTTTTCTTTCTCCCCAAGTTATGGTTCTTCCTAACTTTGCTTTGGGTATTTTTGGCAGGTAATGGGCCTCCTTGAAGTTCCCTCCAAGAAACTTTCTTCCCATTCATAGTTTGGCTCTTATGGAAGTCTTGGGCCGCCCCCTTGTTTTGTGGATCCTTGGTTGCTCTCTCCTCAATTGGTGCATGAAAGAAGGGAGCTGCTATCTGTGGTGTGGGGACCAAAGTCTACTGGATAAAGATGTGGCACCCCTGGACTCAGGCGTTTGGCTGGGAGTGTGGCTGGGAGTGTGGCGCCCACTTGCTTGGCCTTGGGAGAAAATGTAACACCCCAGGTTGAAGCCCTAGTCCACTACTGAGTCAACATGCTCAACCAAATAAAAATGCAGGTAATACAGACTCAAGCTAAAATTGAGTTGATCAAGTCAACCCTTATTACAAGCCAAAAATCCTAATTCTTCGGACAAGGTTAATCAGAGATCCAGATGGAGCTCTGAAGTCTTCTTCTGAGTCTGGTGCCCGCACTAATTCTCCCAGGGTGGGAGGAACTCGACCCTGTCGAGTATGGATCAAGTTGGCTCTGGTATCTCTCCAAGAGGTCTGGGTCCAATTCTTGTAATTCTTCTCGGGAGATCCAAGAGTCATCAGAATCTGGCCTTCCTTGCCAGCGGACCAGGTATCTTTGGTATCCTCGATTACGAGTAGAGATAACCTGATCATCCAGGATCTTTTCAATCTGCTCTTTCCTCACAGGCCAGTTTGTTGGTGGACACACAGGGTTGGGTTACTCTCAAGAGCAGGATTAGGTTCAAAAGCCTCACTGGGAATCACAGCTGGCTCTCTATATTCTACTATGTCTGTAATGTTGAAAGTGGAGCTAATGCCTAGTTCTGGAGGCAACTCGAGCACATAGGCATTGGATCCTACTCTCTTCACCACTCTAAATGGTCCAGCTCCTATAGCATGTAACTTTCTAACGGTTCCAGGAGGAAACCGTTCAGGCCTTAACCTAATCATTACATAGTCTCCTTCATCAAAAGTTTTGACTCGCCTTTGAGAATCAGCCAACTTCTTATAAGTTTCATTACTTAAATTTATTTTGGCTTGAATTTCTTTATGCAAGTCTTTTATATGCTGTGCAAAAACTTTGGCAAACTCGGAGACTCGTGTGTGGACTGGTAAAGGAGCTAGGTCAAGAGGTGTGTGAGGTTTGTAACCATGCACAATTTCAAATGGACTCTTACTCGTAGACCTATTGATCGAAACATTGAATGCAATTTCAGCCCTGGACAAAAAACAAATCCCAATTCCTGGTGCTCTCAATCAAACCAAAATCTGAGTCAAAGCCTAGTAAAGGGTCAAGAAAAAAACTAAACTAGACCAACGACGCATTCCTAAAGAATGGACTTTATTTCAAAGGAACCCTAGGTCTAAACCTAACAAACTATGGCTCTCTAGGTTTGACCTTGGGTCGGAGGATGGCATGCAGAGCATGAAAACTTATCATGGGTGCCTAGTAGGTGCCATAAGGTCTTCCAGAAGTAGGTGGCAAACCTAATAGGTTCTGACACATGGTTCACTTTAAAGACTTCGACAAAGTATACTTGGATGGTGTAAGAAGCATTGGAAGTCCTAGAGAAAGGGAGGAGATATGAGGTGGGGTCTCGAATTACCTGTTGACTAAAGGTGGTGACCTGAAGGTTTGAATGGTGATCTATGAGTGTCAACTGGTCATCCTTACGAAAGTAAAAATTTGCTACTCCCAGGAATGGATCAAGAGATGGTTCTGGAAGTAGCCTAGGACATGTGATTGCAATAGTTAAGGTTTGTTCTCTAAGCAAATAATGATCCACTTTCTCAAGAACTGGATTAGAGAATGATTCATGGAAGGGCCTATGGATGGTGACCTCAAGACTTGAAATTTGACCTATGGGTATGGAAAGGTATACTCTATAGAAGGATAGGTCAGTCATGCAAAGGAAGGGGTCTGGGGCCATAAGGAGGACTTATACAGGACTTGGTGAATCAATCCGATCAAGACAAGGATGTTCAACTGAGATTACGGGAGAGACCTTAGTGGCTGGGCATGGGACAAGGTCCAATTGTAAGAGGCTTGATTCAGTCATCCTAAGGAGAGGATCTACCATAGGGTGGGCAAACTTAAACAGTTCAGTGCAAAGATCTTCAATTGGTACTTGGGGAATGACTGTCATTAGAGGGTATGAACTAATAGCTCGGGCTAACACTATGAGTTCTTCCTGGGGGTATTTGACTAAAGGAACCTGGTTCTCACAAATCTCTTGAATTTCTGAACTAGGTCCTACCAGTTGGTTGCTTTCCAAGGTCTCCTCAGGTAAGGAACCAATAGTATCAATGTCACATTCTTCAAGTTCTTCCCCCTCATATTCATCAACTAGACTCAAGCCAGCATCATATACTTCCTCGATGCCATCTTCAATGGGTTTCGGGTCAGTGGTAATCGGGTCAACTGATTCTAGGCTTGTCATACCTAACCGTTCTTCCTCATTGGTAGGCTTGGATTCTCTCTCATTAATGTCATCCTTAGGATTCTTACCACTTAGCTGTGCACAAGCCAGTCCTATGCATGGGCACTGACTAGATTTATGGCCTCTTTCTCCACAAAACAAACATTCTTGCGATATAGGAACCTGGGTCACATGGGTTTCAAGCTAGTAGAGACCTTACTTGGGCATGGGTGTGGATCTAAATGGTTTGATCTAGAAGACTTGGGTTGTTGAGTGACTGGTCTAGAATATTGTAAGGACCTCTCATAGACACGATCCACACTATAGATATCATGGTTAGGCTTCCTAAGGTTATGCTCAGGATCACGGTATAAGGTCCTCCTAGGCTCCTGGCATGGATGAGGTTGGGGCCTATTAAATTTTGGATCAGAGGTCCAATTTTGATGTCTACGTTTCTCAAGTACTTGGACTCGATCCCTAAACTGGGAAAAACCCTCATTCATGTCCTGACTCAATTTGGTCATACTTTCGGTAAGATTTCTAACCATGGCCTCTAAATCTGGTTGGGTTTGACTAGGTTGGTAGGGTACTCCATTCCGGGTAGACATGATGATGCAAGCAAACACATAAAATGAGACTCAACTGAATCGACTACGGGCTAACTAAACCTAAAGCCCAAACTAGATGCCCAATCAGAGTGGCAAGCTAGCCTGTAGTAACTTAGGACTCAGCCAGCAGGTGTAAGGGAGTGTTTGGTCCCTAGATGCCAATCCTAGACACCAATCAGAGATTGGCCAGGTAGGCAGACCAGCACACAAGCCCTTCGGGATGGAATCCCTGAACCACCATTCTAGACACTGAGTACAAAGCACACACAGAATAACCAGACAAACTGACTCAACACTAGCCTTGACCCGACTTGTTGATGTCCCTAGCCCACTAGGGCAAATTAGGTCTAATTAATTTTAAATTAAAGGCTTAGGTTCGAATGAGTGGGTGGTGGTTTTGGGCTAAGGAGAGGTTATCAACTCCTCCCCTTATCTTAGATGCTCAAATGCCCTTAAGATGAGTTAAGAGATGATCACTCAAAAATAATTGAATTGCAGAAACACAAAAATAGAGTGGCAGTAATTTAATCCTCAGAAATCTCACGGAAACCAATAAATCACAGGAAAATTATACAAAATATTTTCAATTATACTGGTTTCAGGAAAATAAAAATCACCAATTTGGAGTTACCTGTAGTGATAAATAATTACTGCAACAGGGCAATTACGGGCTGAAAACAGAGTACTTCCCCGTTTACAATTCCTGCTACGAAGTTGTAACCCAACGGATCCCCTACACGCCCTAGGAACACCCCGTGGAATGGGAAGAGGAGGTTTGCACCTCGCTTCATTCCTAGGACCGGACGTCCTGGGGAGTCTACTTCGAGCAGACAAAGTAAAAAGAGAGAGACTCAAGCAAGCAATCGAAACAGAAACCCTAGACAGGGCTCTGATACCAAAATTGATGCAGAACGAAAGCTCTGATACCAAAAATGATGTAGAACAAAGAACAAAAAGCGTATGCGGAAGTAAATTTAAGATTAATTCTTTTTTTTTTTTTATATTTTAGAAATTGGCTTTGGCTCAAAGTGAAGTTAAACTAAGTTGATGGAAACTAGGTAAGGATTGAAAGCACAATTTAGAAGAAGCTAAGTTATCAGAGTAGTTCAGAAGTAACGGATCGCTGGGGGTTGAGAAACTCCCAGACCTAGGGTTTCGCTCTGAACTTTCAACAGGACAGAAATAAAGAGAAGAGATGGTTACCAACCAGACAGTGATCTTCACAGAATTTGGGTGGAAGAACTCTCTCGAGCAGATTGTTGGATCCTCGGATTCGGCTATCTCGCAATGGATCCTCCAATACTGGTCTCGTGGCTGGGTCGACTTCTCCTGAACTCAAGATCTGGGAAGAAGAAAAATAAGTGATGGATTTAGAGACTCAGGGAAGATTTACCAGTTCGAAGAACTTGAAGGCTGATGTCGCTGAGATCTGGATTCTCTTGAAGGCTGATTCGACTCCCTCTGGAAAGAGCTTTAGATTTGAAGTATCCAGACTGGGGCTGGATGCTGGTGGACAACCTGGACTTGGAGAGAATGGCCGTGAGAGGTGGGATATGCTAGGGCTTGGTGGAAAGAGAAGGGTGATGGGCGGCTAGGGTTTGGGAGTGGAGTGGCTAACCTAGGGTTGGGGTTTTGGAGATCTCACACCTCCTCAAGGTTCCTGGGGAACCCAGATTTACTCCCTCACGGAGCTCAACACCTGGATGCAAGTGCGGAAGAGAGAAAACACAGAGTTTGCTCACTAAAAAAATTGGTTTCATTCATCAGATTGATTTCAAACTTACATGGGGGTTTAATTTATAGGACATTACAAGAGAGTAGGGTTTTACATTTTCCCATGTAGGACTAAAGGAGGGGATCTTCAATTAGGATTGTAGGATCAATCCCTACTCATATGGCCGGCCAAATAATTCCATAAGATGATTGAGGCTTCAAAAAAGGAAAGTGGGTGGCGCCTCCTTGCCTTGACCGCCAAGAAAATTTTTTTTTCCTTCTATGCTTGGCCTTATCTGGAAGTGTTTGGGCGCCTCTTAACCTTGCTCTCCAAGAGAAATTTTTTTCTTTTATATCTGGCTTTATTTGGAATGACCAGGGCACCTCCTAACCTTGCTCTTCAAGAGAAATCTCCTTCCTTCCATGGCTCAACCTTTTTTTGGATACCTCCTTTTCTTTCTCCCCAAGTTATGGTTCTTCCTAACTTTGCTTTGGGTATTTTTGGCAGTAATGGGCACCTCCTTGAAGTTCCCTCCAAGAAACTTTCTTCCCATTCATAGTTTGGCTCTTATGGAAGTCTTGGGCCGCCCCCTTGTTTTGTGGATCCTTGGTTGCTCTCTCCTCAATTGGTGCATGAAAGAAGGGAGCTGCTATCTGTGGTGTGGGGACCAAAGTCTACTGGATGAAGATGTGGCGCCCCCTGGACTCAGGCGTGTGGCTGGGAGTGTGGCGCCCACTTGCTTGGCCTAGGGAGAAAATGTAACACCCTAGGTTGAAGCCCTAGTCCACTACTGAGTCAACATGACTCAAGCAAATAAAAATGCAGGTAATACAGACTCAAGCTAAAATTGAGTTGATCAAGTCAACCCTTATTACAAGCCAAAAACCCTAATTCTTCGGGCAAGGTTAATCAGAGATCCAGATGGAGCTCTGAAGTCTTCTTCTGAGTCTGGTGCCCGCACCACATAAGGTTTTCCAAAAGTAGCTAGTGAACTTAACATCTCGGTCTGACATGATGGTTTTAGGCAAGCCATGTAACCTAACCACTTCATTCATGAATACTTTGGCTACTCTAGACGCGTCATAAGTTTGGGAACACAAGATAAAATGGGCCATCTTAGAAAACTTATCTACTACCACAAAGATAGAATCATGTCTCCTAGGAGTTTTAGGTAATCCTAAGACAAAGTCCATACTTAAGTCTTGCCATGGGCAATCTGAAATAGGGAGTGGGGTATATAATCCAGTATTCTGCTTCTGTTGCTTAGCCACAACACATGTCTTACATTGGACTACCACTTGGGCAACATTTCTCTTAAGACTAGGCCAAAAAATTTGTTCCTCTACAGCAAGGATAGTCTTATTACGTCCAAAGTGTCCTGTTAATCCTCCAGCATGTATTTCCCAGATAAGAAAGTCCCTAAGTGAAGTTCTCGGGACACACAACCTATTTTCCTTAAACAGGTAACCATCCCTTAAGGTGTACTGGCTAAATTCATTGGATGATCCTAGCTTAACTGCCTCATAGATTTTCATGAAGTCTAGATAGAACTTATATTCTTCCTTCAATCGCTTAAATCCGACCACTTCAGCACTTACACAGTTCAACAACATGGTTCTCCTACTAAGTGCGTCGGCAACCTTATTCTCACTTCCAGCAAGGTGTTTTAGGACAAAAGTATAGGCTTGTATAAACTCTATCCATTTTCCATGCCTTGGATTTAATTTCTTCTGAGAATTCAGGAAACAAAGTGCTTCATGATCAGAATGGAGAACAAACTCTTGCGACAGCTAGTAATGTCTCCAATACCTAAGGGCTTGGACTACCGTATACAGCTCTTTATTATGCATGGAATATTTCAGTTTGGCATCATTCAGTTTTTCACTAAAAAAAGCAATAGGATGATTTTCCTGACTTAACACTCCTCCTATTCCTACACCTGATGCATCACAGGCGACCTCAAAGACCTTAGTGAAATCAGGTAATCTCAAAATTGGGGCCTTAGTCATCTTGTCTTTTATTTCTATGAAGGCTTTGTTGGCATTTCTAGTCCATTCAAATTCTCCCCTCCTAATACAGTCAGTAATCAAAGAAACGATCATGCTAAACCCTCTAATGAACCTTCTATAAGAAGTAGCTAACCCATGGAAACTACGGACATCATAAACGTTCTTAGGTATGGGCCACTCAACTATAGACTTTACTTTCTCAGGGTCAGCGGTCACTCCTTCTGGTATCACTACAAAACCTAAGAAGATAATCCTAGTTGACATGAAACAACACTTCTTTAGGTTAGCACACAAGACTTCTTTCTTAAGGGTCTGACAAATCTAACGAGATTGTCTAAGTGATTTTCCTAGTCTTCCTATATATGAGATATCTCAAAATAAACGACCACGAATTTTCCAATAAAGGGCCTTAGCACCTGAGTCATAATCCTCATAAACGTACTTGGGGTGTTTGATAATCCGAAGGCATCACTAACCATTCATACAAGCCATCTTTAGTTTTGAAAGCCGTCTTCCACTCGTCCCCGAGTCTAATTCTTACCTGATGGTAACCACTTTTTAGATCTATCTTAGAAAAGATGATAGATCTGGCCATCATATCTAGCATGTCATCCAGTCGGGGTATAGGAAATTGATATTTTATAGTAATCCATTGATGGCTTGACTATCCATGCATATTCTCCAACTGCCATCCTTCTTAGGAGTCAAAAGTGCTGGGATAGCACAAGGACTCAAACTTTCCCTAATGAATCCCTTTTTAATCAGATCCCATACTTGTCTTTGTAGTTCCTGGTGTTCTGTAGGGTTGATCCTATAGTGGGGATGGTTTGGTAAGGTGGCTCCCGGTACCAAATCAATTGCATGCTAAATATCTCTTAATGGAGGTAATTGATATGGTAAATCTTCAGGGAAAACATCCTTGAATTCTTCTAATAAGTCTAAGACCTCCTTAGCATGTTCTAATTTGGGTTGATCCTAAGCTTCCTTGGTAACCAGAACCCAAACTGGTGACCCTCCAACTATTTCTCGTTCTAGCTCCTTTGCAGAGATCAAGTTCAGATTAGGCTCTTTTTCCTTTAAGTGACTTGACCCTCTCTTAACATGATCCTTTGGTGGAGCTGCATTAATCACTATCTTCTTTCCTAGATGGTGAAAGGCATATGAGTTCGATCATCCAAACAAGGTGGCATCGTGATCAAACAACCAAGGCCTATCTCAGATGATACTACTGACTCCCATTGAGAGGATATTGCACCAAACTTCTTCTTGGTAGGATTGTATCTGAATTGTAACCTTACATCGAAACCTGATAGGAATGCTAGTTGCATCGATCCAAGATACCTTATAAGGGTTCGGATGTGAGATAGTTTGTAAGTTTAAACTTTTAACAGCATTAATAGAAAAAATTGCGTTGACACAACTCCCACTATCAATAATGGCTTTACATACCTTATCCCCTATTCTAATGAAGGTCTGTAGGATGTTGGTCCTACGCCAATTCTCATTCTTTTTAGCTTGAGTTAGGATACATCTAACCACTCCTAGTTGATCCATATCGATGATTTCTTCCTCCTCCACGTACTTATCTATTAGTTTAGTTCCAGCCTCATAATCCTCTTCATCACAAGACTCCTTAGCTTCAGGTTCCTCCAATTCAGGTCCCCTTATGTGTAAGGCTCATGATGGACATTGAGCGGCAAAATGACCAGTTTGGTTACACCTAAAACATAGTGTGGTCTGGTTCTTATTCTTTTGAACCATAGGTGCTTTTCCTTTATCGTCCTTATGAATAGGCTGGGGATTGGGTCTAGATCGATTGGTAGGAACTTGGTTCTAATTTGGCCTGTTTCCAGAAACACTAAACCTAATCGAGTCAAGTTGATAGGTAACTGGTCTCCTCTGAAACCTTTCAGAATCCAAAGCAATCTGGTAGGCATGTTCTAAATCATGTACCTCTCTTAGAAATAGTTCCCTACTTATATCATCATTTAGGCCTGCTCTGAACCTAGATAAAGTAACCGATTCAGACTCGGACACACCACACCGCATAGCATATTCGTCAGAAAGAGTGATGTATTCAGACACAGCTTGGTTTCCTTGGGTCAGCCTCTGCCATTGATCTAATAACCTCTGTTTATAAGACAAAGGTAGGTATTTAGCCCTTAATCTGTATTTCATCTCCTACCACGTATCTATAGGTTGGTTTTTCCTCTGTCGCTCTAGTCTCTCCATAGTATCCCAATATAGTCGTGCCTGTCGGACTAATCTAAACTTAACAAATTTGACCTTACGCTCTTTCGACATAGGATACCATTTGAAATACTGATCCATGTCACTTTCCCAATTGGAGTAAATTTTAGGATCTAAGGTACTGTCAAATGTGGGTGCATCAAATCTAATACTCCTGAGGGCTCGCTCTTCCTGATCATCTATATCATACTGTGGCCTCCTAGGAATAGGGTCAGAGATAACCCCTCTGTGCTAGACTCGATGCCTGGGAATTTGGTCAGGTCTGACCTCTCTATGTTGGGCTTGATACCTAGAGATTGGTTCAGGGGTAACTTCTCTATGCTGGGCTCGATGCCTAGGAGTTGGGTTAGGAGTCAACTCTGGATGCTGGGATCCTAGGTCATGCCGAGGGGTAGCTCCAATGGTGTAGGGTCAAGTTGAGACACATGGGATTCCTCCAACAAACTTATTCTTCCATTCATCTGATCAAATCTCTGATCGACTCTAGTGTTAAGCTGCCTAAGTTGCTCAGTCATAGATCTTATGAGATTTTCAAGGTTTGAATCCATGGATGTGCTAGGTTGGTCCTGGGGAAACTTGATATGGTATTCCAGTTCAAGTAGTCATGCAAACAAGTCGATGCACTCAAACAAGCCTAACCGACTATAGTTAGCTAGACCTAGAGCCCAAACCAAATATTAGGTCAAAATGACAATCTTAGTTGTAGTAACTTGGGACCTGGCCAGGTAAGTGTAAGGTTGGTGGAGGTCCCTCTTTACTTGCCTTAGACACCAATTTGAAATTGGCCAGGTAAGCGGACCAACCCACCTTCCTTTGGGTTCTTGTCCCTGAACCACTTGCCTAGACACTAGACACACAAGCACACACAAACAAGTTGTCTAAATTGGCTTGACACTTAGATCGACCCGACCTTGTGGGTGTTCCTAGCTCTCTAGAGCAATAGCAATTAAGTTTCTACTCGATTTTAATTCAAAACTTGGGTTCAAATGTAATGTTGGTTGTTTTGGGCTAGGGAAAAGTTATCAGCTCCTTCCCCCATCTGACATGTTCAAATTGCCCTTAAAATTTCTTAATATATGAATGTAGCAGACAAACATGCAAACTAATGAAAACCCAAACCATAATGAATCAAAATCATACTTGCTGAAGTTTTGATAGAATCTATTCTCTGACTGAAAATAGAAGAGCAAAAATTTCACAGAACTCAATAAATCATAGAAAAATGCGGTAAAATACTTTCAAACATGATGCACTCAACAAAATAAATTTTATAATTTTTGGACTTACCTATAAACAGAACCAATTAAAATATCAGACCATATATGAGTAGATGCAGAATAGAAACTAGATGCTATGATGATAACCTTATCTAAGCATGCTCTGATACCAAATTTGATGTGGGACGGGATGGTAATGAGTGATGTGCCATGCTTATCTTGATATATATATATATATATATATATATTGAGAGCAATAACTGATATCCTAACAACAAAGACAAACAGGAAGACCTAAAGAAAATAAAGTGACAACTAGTTATCGAAATTACCTACCTGCATGTAGATCTTGTCAAATAACTATAAGGAAGGATCATGGTGATTAAGAAACCACCCTAGATTAGGTTACCTACTTTCGAGTTTCAGATCTAGAGGAAGGGAAGGGGTTTAGATTTACGAATACGCTTTGAAATTTCCTTGGTTGAAGATCTAGATCGCAACACTCTAGAGTTGACGAACCCGACTCCAAAACTGATCGATCTGGCATCTAGACTCCAATCACACCGGTTCTAAAGCAAGGGCTCAGATCTTCAGAGTTGAATCTCGAAAGGATCTATAAAAAAGTATTAGAGTTAATGACTAGAAAAGTGCTAAGAATGCCAAGAACTCGAAGAATAGAGTTAAAGGGGGGACGAAGGTTGGCATCAAGGTTGATTATGCTCCCGGGGTCTTCTTCTTCGACTTGCTTCAGCTTCTCTTCAAAGGATTGGATGTAGACCTTAAAGAGTATTCAAATGGAAAATTTGATTAAAGAACTAGAACAGATAAGTAGAGCATCACACCCTACGAAACTTGGACGTTGCACCCAAGTTGTTCTAGGCATCTTACCTAGCACCTTCAAGCAAACTAGCTATGGAGGAATTGGAGAAAATGCAACAGCACTTTGTCTTTTCATTACTCAAAGTATCATGCTTACAAAGAAAGGTTTTGGGCTCTATTTATAGCCTCATTACAAGTAAAAAGATGGGTTGAAATTCAAATTCAGAATAAAAGAAGAGGGAATTATAACATAAAGATGGTTATCTTGACTTGATCCTCCACCCTTCAACTTGATCTTCTCCCTTTTCTTTCCTTGGCCGATTGAAGTTAGATTGCTGCATTTAAATGGGAGTGGACCCACTTAAAACACCTCCAAGAGAGAGAATTCGTGAGGAGAGGAAGAGAATTTGTGAAAGGTAGAAAAGCTTTAGCCAACTTTCTTAAATGCCTTCAAAGCTTGTGCCTCTTAAATGCCTTCAAAGCTTGTGCCTCTTAAATACCTTCAAAGCTTGCTTCAAGAAACTCCCTCCACCTTTAAAGCTCCTTAATTGCTACCTTCATAAAGCTCCTTCCACTGATTTTAACTCTTTGTTTGGTGAGAGAATACGTGAAAGGTTTTCTTGGAGAAAAGAATAGGCGTGGAGCTTCCTTTCTTCAAGTAGCCAACCAAATAAAGGTAGATGTGGACCCCTCTTAACTTCCTTCATGTGATGTAGACTTAGTCAACTCCATACAAAAATAACTTAGGTCCCATTAAAATCCAAAATGGACCCAAAGACTAATTACGATACCTAAACAACAATTTAGACCCAATTGAGACCCAATTGGACCAATTACAACTTCCTCATAATCCCAAATACAATTTTATTGGACTCCATAGACTTCAAATTGAAATTCAAACAGACTCAAATTGCTTCTTTCTGGCTCTGGTGTCCCCACCACTCAATTATTAAAGTTCCTTATTGATGCAACTCTGTCTACCACCTGTGTAGGAACTCACTCTCCCGACTCCAAGTCTGGGGACCAAAGCTATAAAACATACAAAGCCATGCACTCTAAAGCCGGAAAACTTACGAAGCTCCACACCTCAAAACCAAGAAACTTATGAAGCCTCGCACCTCATAGCCAGAAAACTTACGAAGCGCTGCACTCCAAAGCCAAGAAACTTATGAAGCCCCGCACTCAAAGTTGAGAAACATATGAAGCCCTACACTCTAATGCCAGGAAACTTATGAAGCCCAGCACTGAAAGCCAGGAAACTTATGAAGTCCCGCACTCAAAGCCGGAAACTTATGAAACCCCACACTCCAAAGCTGGAAAACTTACGAAGCCCCATACCTTAAAGCCAGGAAACTTATGAAGGCTCGCACCTCAAAGTTGGAAAACTTACGAAGCCCCGTACTCAAAGTCAAAAAACTTACGAAGCCCCATACTCAAAGCCGGGAAACTTACGAAGCCCCGTACTCAAAGTTAGAAAACTTACGAAGCCCGGCATCCAAAGCCAGAAGACTCATGAAGCCCCGCACTCAACTGCCTTACTCACAGTCTAAAGATGTAAGACGAGAAGCCTTCGAAGTCCCGCTATTTATTGCTTGACTCATAATTCAGCAAATCAAGCTAGGAAACTCCAGAAACCCTGCACTCAAGTCTGCATGACCTCAAGACCAGTAGAGCAGGGATGGAGTGTTCTCAAAGTCCTCCATGTCGGTCCCAAGATCTTGGAATTAGCCTGAAATGGCCAAGACCAGGGAAGACACACATGGCAACCATGGAGCCTATCTTCCTATCATGCGAAAAGGCAAAGAAGCTTGTTGCTGCCTAGATCATCGTGGCCTATAGCTCTGACATGTCATGGATGCGTCGGGCTCCTTCTGGGTGCTTGGTCCTCTTTTTCAGTCAACTCCAAAGTCAGCGTGACCTGTAAAAAAAGGAGACCATGGCCAGAGATTTCGGTGAGGACACTCCAATGATCAAGTCAGTTAGGATGATTAAGGAGAACAGAATCTCTATGATGGAGGGCTTAGGACATCTCCATGTAGAGGGTGAAAGATAAGATTTTTGAAATGGAAAGACAAGATGAAGTGGAGATTAGAGAGCTGGGAGGTCTCTTGGCTGGTTCCTTATTCGTTTACTCTCTGTGCCTTACTAGTTGCCTCTATCCCCTCTCTCGGGGGTCCCTTCCTTTATTTTAAATGAGAGGGATGGCCTAGACCAAGTATGGGACTTCACTAAGATGCCATTTTCCTGGTGTTCTTATAGGGAGGGTTTTCCTTTGTCTATGACCTTCCCCCGATGGATCGGACGTCGGGAGGAAATCCTTCTATTGGGGGTGTTCATCGGTATAGTACAGATCTTGTCCCTCTGGTGGTACAATTTTTCATGGGAGGTGCGGGTGCCGTGCTGCTGAGCCCTAAGCCATGGTGGGGCATTTCTATTTCTGGAGGGACCGTGGAAGTGTTGTAGGGCCTGGGGCCTTAATGGAATACTCCTCTTGGAGGAGGTACAAGTTCCATGTCACGAGGGCTAGAGCCCCCGGTTGCATAATCGTTCATATGGCAGTGCACTACTAGGCCTGGAGCTTGGTGGAGTATGCACTGTACAGAGCATGTGGATGGCATGCTATAGGGCTTGAATTTCTAGTAGGTCATGCACCACCTCTTGGAGGTTGCAGGTAGCTGGGAGCTCCCATGCCGTGGTTTAAACTTCTGCCGATCCTCTCCTTTTGGCTACTAGCAAGAACTTTGATCTTGGCAAGAGAAGGGAGGAGCTCTATTTCAGGAGCTTGGCCCTAAATGGTAGGAGCATGACCTCGACCGGGAGCTCGACCCCAGATGAGAGTTGACCTTAGCTGGGGGCTCATCCTCAATAGGAGGGGGAGCTCTATTTTGGGAGCTTGACCCCAAAGGGTGAGAGCACGACCTCGGTCGAGAGATGACCTCGACCGGGGGCACGACCTCAGTAGGTGGGGGAGCTCTATCTCGGGAGCTCGACCCCAGAAGGTGGGAGCATTACCTCGGCCAGAAGCTCGACCTTAGATGAGAGCTGACCTCGACCAGGGGCTTGACCTTAGCAGGAGGGGGAGCTCTATCTTGGGAGCTTTACTCCAGAAGGTGGGAGCACGACCTTGGCTAGGAGCTAGACCCTCGATGAGAGCTGACCTCGACCGGGGGCTCGACCTCAGATGGAAGGAACACGACCTTGGTCGGGAGCTTGACTCCGGATAGGAGCTGACCTCAACCGGGGCCTCGACCTCGGATAGTGGGAGCATGACCTCAGCTGGGAGCTCGACCCTAAATGGGAGCTGACCTCGACCAGAGGCTTGACCTTGGAAAGAGGGGGAGCTCTATCTTGGAAGCTCGACCCCGGAAGATGGGAGCGTAGCCCTGGCCTGGGGCTTCACTCTGGAAGGCGAGAGCACGCTCCAAGCACTAGGATGGCTCGACTTCGGGTCTTCGTTCGGTTGCTGCATCTAGATGGTACTTTCCACCAGCATGGCCGCCAGCTATTGCCTCATGGGTTCCATGTTAGCGGTAATGCCACATCAGTTTCTTTCTTTGGGTTATTTTTTTCTGTTCTTATTTCTTGTGATAAGTTTGAGTAGGGTCTGAAACTTGGGAATCTTGCTTGTAACCTTAAAAAGGTTGTAAATATTTGGATTGACCATCTTAGTAAAATCAATTAGATTGTTTGTGAACTCAGGTAAAATAAATAGGTTGTATTCTTAAAGAATATAGTAAAAATTTTTAAATGAAGCTTGGAGAGTAGATGTAGGTGCTTGGAATGCATCGAACCACTATAAATATTTGTTGTTTGTGTGTATGCTCTTATTTTCTTCATTATTTGTTTTTAATTTAGTTCATATCACTCCATGCTCATTCACTCAAGTTTTAAAAGTTCATATGCTTATTTAAATTTTTAAAAATCTAATTCAACCCCCTCGCTTGGATTGTCTAGCAGGCAACAAGTGATATCAAAGCCAAGTTCTCAACTAAGTTGATCTCATGACAAAAGACAAAGATTATGACAACATACATGGATAATGTACTTGTCAAAGGGTAATCAAGTAATAAGCCATCTCTTTTTAATGGGACAAATTATGCTTACTGGAAAGCTCGCATGCACATATAAATTCAAGCCCTTGATTATCAACTATGCTAAGTGATAATCATAGGACTACATATCCATAATCAAAGTAAATGGCTTTGATATTCTTAAACCTAAGGAGGATTGGGATGAGCATGATATGAAACTAATGGAGTTAAATGCTAAAACTATGATGTCTTGTATTATACCTTGAACCCTAATGAGTTTAATCAAATTTTCACTTGCAATTCTACAAAGAAAATTTGGGATAGACTTGAAATGACTCATGAAGACATAATTAAGTCAAAGAGTCCAAAATAAACATGCCTATATATAATTATGAGCTATTTAAAATGGAATCCACTGAGACCATTACTGAAATGTTTACTCATTTTACTAATATCATTAATAGTATAAAAAGTCATAATAGGTCATACCCCAATAGTGGTATGGTGAGAAAGAAACTCAGGTTATTATCTAGATCATGGGAAGCCAAAGTCAATACCATCCAAGAAGCCAAGGACTTAAACAATTTGCTTCTTGAGGAGCTGCTGGGTCATTAATAACTCATAAGCTAGCCATGAAGTAGCACAATGAGGAGGAAGGCAAGAAGAAGAAGGCATAGCCCTCAAATCTATTGCCAATGATGAGGATGAAGAACCTCATCTAAAGAAGAATTGGGAGATGAAGATATGGCCCTAATAATTCAAAAATTTAGAAGATTCAATGAAAAAAGAAAGCTAGAATATAGGAGAAGAAACTTAGCTAAGGGGGAGCCAAGTAAGGAGAAGCAAAAAGAAAAAGAAAAGGACTTACCCATTTGCTATGAATATAAGAAGTCAGGACACTTCAAGACTAACTACCCTAACTTGAAGAAATTATACAAAAGAAGCAAGAAGAAGGCAATGGTTGCCACTTGGAGTGATAGTGGAGACTTAAGCTTCAATAAGAAAGAAGAAAAGCCTGCCAATCTATGCCTCATGGCTCTAGAAGATGAGGTTACATCTGAACCAAATTTGAAATTTACTTTTGATGAGTTGCACGCTACCTTTTATGATTTACTTACAGAATTTAAAAAGCTTGGATTGAAAAATAAAAGCTTTAAGCAAGCAAATGACTCACTACTTAAAGAAAAGGATGAGATTTTACAAAGAAACAAAGCTTTGAAAAAGGAAAAAGATGAAGTTTTGAAAGAAAACAAAGTTTTGAAATAAAAAAAATGAATCTTTACAAAAAGAAGACAATAGACTAAAGCCTTTAGTTGACAAACTAACTTTTAGATCTAACAAGGAGATAATATTAAAAAACCAAAGAGGAATTTTTGATAAAGTTAGAACTAGTTTTAATCCAACCAACAAATAAAGATTTTTTAAAAATTATTTTACAGCCTCTTCATCTTTGCAAAACTCGAATGTTGTATGTTATTGCTATAAGAAGGTTGGACATAAAGCATATACATGTTATTTCAGAAAAAGGAATAGGAATAAAATGAAGAAAGTTTGAATTTCCAAAGGAACCATTATTGCTCAATTCAAAAGATCCAAGAAAGATTGGGATCTAAAAATATTACTTGGCCATTTTGTAGGAATGTCTTGTAGCCAATTGATCAAAAAGAAGATGATTTTGATAGTGATTGTTCAAGACATATGACAGGTGACAATGATCAATTCTTCATCCTTGAAATGAAAGAAGGAGGGTAGTGACCTTTGGTGATGATGGAAAAGGAAAAATCATTGAAATTGGTAAAATCAAAGTTTCTCCTTCCATTTTTATTGAAAATGTTTTCTTGTAGATAGTTTGAAACATAACAGTTAAGCATTAGCCAATTGTATGATAAAGTTTTAAAATTACTTTTGAATCATCCATGTGCATAGTTTCTAGTTTTTTTGATGCAAGCATTAAATTCATCGGACATAGGCTTGGTAACATCTACACGGTAGAATTAATGATCTAGCCATGATGAGTGGTACAAGTCTTGTTGCTATGAATACTAGGATCATAGAAACTAGCTAGTTATGGCATCGAAGACTAGGACATGCTAGAATAAATACTATTTCAAAACTAATTTCAAAAGATCTTGTTAGAGGATTGCCTAAAATGAATCTCAAAAAAGATCTTATTTGTGATGCATGTAAACTTAGAAAACAAACTAGGAGATTTTTCAAATCTAAAAATGTAGTTTCAACTTCAAGACTTTGGAAACTACTTCATATGGACTTATTTGAACCTACTAGGACCATAACCCTAAGATGAAAGAAATTTAGACTTATGATAGTAGATGATTTCTTGAGATTTACTTGAATTTTATTTTTGGCTCATAAGGATAAAGCTTTTGCTCTATTTTTAAAATTTTATAGAAAAAATTTGAATCAAAAGAATTTGTTTTTGCAATCTACAGTGATCATGATACTAAATTTGAAAATCAAAATTTTGAAAATTTTATAATAAAAATGAAATTGAACATAACTTTTTTGTCTCAAGAATACCACAGCAAAATAATGTTATTGAGAGGAAAAATAGAACTTTAGAAGAGATAGCCAGAACTATGGTATGTGAAAGCAATCTTCCAATATAGTTTTGGACTGAAGCAATTAATACTACTTGTTATATTTTAAATAGAGTTTTGATCCGATCAATTTTGAATAAAACCTCTATAAACTTTGGAATGGTAGGAAACAAAACATTAACTATTTTCATGTTTTCGATTATCGTGTTTTGTTTTAAATAATGGCAAAGATAATTTGACAAAAAATTAATGCCAAGCTAGATAAGGGTATCTTTCTAAGATACTCCAATCTAGCAAGGCTTATAGAGTCTTCAACAAATGAATTTTGGTTATTGAAGAATTTATTTATATAATTTTTGATGAAACTAACCATTCTTCTTCAAGAAAGGAAGATTTAATTGATAAAGATGCAAGAACATTAAATAAAGAAATAAAGAAGCTTAGCTTGAAAGATAAGCCTGATCAAGAAAGAGAAGATGTAAACAATGACAAACATGACTTAAGGAGTGGAGGTATACACATAATCATCCCAAAGACCTAATAGATGATCCTTTAAAAGGTGTAAGAACTAAAGCTTCGTTTAGAGATACTTTTGATTATTTAGTTTTTGTTTCTCAAATTGAACCTAAGTGCATAGAGGAAGCTGAAAGTAATCATTGTTGGATATGGCTATGCAAAAGGAGTTAAATCAATTTGAAAAAAAAAAAATTTGGATACTAGTTAATAGACCTATTGAATATCCTATTATTGGTACTAAATAGATTTTTAGAAACAAACTTGATGAAAAATATAATGTAGTAGAAATAAAACAAATTAGTAGCTAAAGTCTATATTCAAGAAGAATGAATAAATTTTGATAAAACTTATACTCCTGTGTTAGATTAGAAGCTATTAGATTACTACTTGCATTTGCTTATTATGTAAATTTTAAACTCTTTCAAATGGATGTGAAAAGTATTTTCGTAAATGGTCACATCTCTAAAGAAGTTTTTATAGAGCAACACTTGGATTTAAAAGCTATATCTTTCCAAATCATATTTTCAAACTTAACAAAGCACAATATGGTTTGAAACAAGCACCTATAGCATGAAAGGATGAGTAATTTTTTACTTAAAAATAGCTTTACTAGAGGTAGTGTAGACACAATTTTGTTTTTGAAAAAAAAAAAAGATGATCTTCTAATAGTACAAATACATGTGGATGATATTATCTTTGATATAACTAATGAAGAATTTTGTCAAAAATTTGTTGAGCTTATGTAGGTAGAATTTGAAATAAGCATGATGGAAGAGCTAACCTTCTTCCTTAGACTTCAAATCAAACAAACAAGGAAAGAAATTTTTATCAAACAAGGAAAGAAATTTTTATCAACCAAATCAAGCATATAAAGGAATTACTTACAAAGTTTGGGATGGAAAGAACCAAGGAGATTGGCATACCAATGAGTCACACATGCAAACTTGATAAAGATGAAAATGATAATAGCATAGATCAAAAGCTTTATCAAGGTATGATTGGATCGTTGCTATACCTAATTGCTAGAAGGCCTAATATCTTATTTAGTATTTGCATATGTGCTAGATTCAATCTAATCTCAAAGAAACTCATATGCTAGTTGTTTAAAGAATAATTATATATTTAAAAGAAAATTTTAGCTTAGGTTTATGGTATTCAAAACATTCTTCTATTGAGTTGATTCATTATTCTAATGCTAATTATGATAGACATAAAATGATAAAAAAGTACTAATTAAATATACCAGTTTCTAGGATTAAACTTAATTTCATGGCACAGCAAAAAATAAAACTCTTTAACCTTATTTATAGGCTAAGCTGAATATATTACTATAGGGAGTTGTTGTGCTCAAGAATTTTGGATTAAGCAACAACTTGAGGACTTTGGCATTAAATAATACAAAATTTCTATCAGATATGATAACACTAGTCCTATAAATTTAATTAAGAATCCAATTCAGCACTCAAGAACCAAACACATAAAAATTAGACATCATTTTATTAGAGATTATGTTCAAAATAATGATGTTATGCTTTTAAATTAATTTGTACTGATAATTAATTAGTTGACATATTCACCAAACTTCTTAGTAAGGATAGATTTTCTATGATTAG
Organism: Areca catechu; assembly: GCA_021397845.1. Taxonomy (NCBI): domain Eukaryota; kingdom Viridiplantae; phylum Streptophyta; class Magnoliopsida; order Arecales; family Arecaceae; genus Areca; species Areca catechu. The sequence continues at coordinate 95,971,006 of CM038052.1, read as the reverse complement.
AAATAAACTAAGCATGTGTGATCCCTTCTAGTTATTCATTCCAAAAAATCATTCAAATTGATTTAAAATATCTTTTAATTTGTTCTTTAAATTTCTAAATTTTCTCTATCAATTATGGTCAATTACCTTCAATATTAGTTACTAAGAAGTAGTCTAAGTTGACCTAATCACTTTTTGGCTAAATTTTCTCAATCTTTTAAAATTTTTGTTCAGGGACAAGTTGACTTATGTCAACTCCTAGTCCCCAAGTGTCAACTTGTGGAATTGAGATCCTATTTTTTAACAAGATTTAGAACTTTATTATTCCACTCCCACTATTCATATCCCTTGAGCCGACCCTTCTGTTCTCTAAACCAAACTATTCTCTAGCCCTAGGAACCCATCCATTAGCCCTTTTTATTGGATTCTTGGAGAAAATTATTGGAAATGGACCCCTAGAAAGTAGTTGTGTTGCCCAAACTGACAATCCAAAAGGGAGGTGAATTGGATTTTCAAAAATTTAATCAGATATGTGCACTTTAAAATACTTTGAATTTAGTGAGCTAAGTATGGTGTATGATGTGCTAAATACTAAGAGAGAGCAATAATCACACACACAAACAAGAAAAATTTATAGTGGTTTGGTGCAAAACTAGCACCTACATCCACTTTCTAAAGATCTCCTGTGATTTCTACTATATTCAATCAAGAATATATTTGGATTATTTTTTAGGTTCACAATCCAAAATCCAATATAAATTTATTTTACATGGGCTCATAAACAAACCAATTAGCTTTCAAAGTCTAGTCAATCAAAATATTAAACTACAAAAACCAAGTTTTAGATCCCACTAAAACTGGCAACACAAAAAATACAAATAGAAAATAGTAATAAGAACAAACTCCTAAAAGAGTAGAATGTTGCTAGTAAAGCTTAAATTATAGATGCTTGAACACTTCAATGATTGATCCTTAATTCTCACTCAGTTTCTCATTAAATACTTCAACAAAGTTGGTTGGAAGTAGTTGGGGTTTCTCTTAAATTTTCGATGATAGCTCTCACTTTTTTGTATATTCCTTTTGTCTTAATGAATATTAATAATCTATTGGTTTCTGAGCTAAATCCTTACTTTTATACTTCTTCTAAAGTTCTTCCATTGGTTTAGACATTTTTCTAGCCATTTCTAGTGATTAGAAACCAAGAAATAGCCATTGGAATAAAAAAATCTTAAAATTTAGAAGTTTGTAGAACTAGCTGTTGAACTACTATTAGACAACCATGAGTTGGCTTTCTTAATGAGAAGTCGGCTTGCCAGAGAAAATTTAAAAATCTAGTCTTCTATTCCACTAAGAGAGTCAGCTCTTCTGGTGTATGAGTCAACTCTTCTGTCTATTCCAGAAAACACGTCTTTCTGTATTAATAAGAGAGTTGGCTCGCCAATGTGAGAGTCAACTCATCTAAGTGACCTGAAAATTTAGCCTTCTATTTTCCTGAAAGAGTCGGCTCTTGCTTTATAGGAGTCCCTTGCCTACCCGAGATAGAAAATTACTTCTCTATTCTACTAAGAGAGTTGTCTCACCCTTCCCATGGTCGGTTTGTCTGTGTGCCAATTTTATGTGCCACCTTCAAAACATACTAGAGTTGGCCTTAAGTTTCGTGGGTCAACTCTTTATTCCAAATATGGATTCTAGCATGCCTTTTACTTTAAATGAATTACAATTGAGCTCTCAAAACCTCATAAACATTTTTAATAACTTATTTGAGCCCACTTCACTTTCCAATGGTTTCCAAAAGACTTCCAAGGATACATAGGATCTCTCAAAGCATTCTAATGATTTATAAAGATCTCTGTTGATACATAGTAGCTCACCGAGCATACCAATGACTATGTATTAATCTTTAAATATAATTAAACTCTACAAAAATATTCTTAAACATATTGAAAGATATTAGTATACTTTTCATGCTTCAATATTTTATAAAATTATTCCAGGGATCAACAATCTCTTCCTTTTTGATGATGACAAAAAACTAAGCATAGAGATTAAAAAACTTAACTATATTAAAATGTGTCAAAGCTTTAAATTTTATAGCATAAGATGTATCAAACCATTATAATAAGTGTATCAAAGTATTTATTATGTATCAAAGTATATATAATATATTAAAATAAAAATAGAATATTTATCATATATCAGTGCAAAGTATATGTATGTGTATCGGAGCTTGTAATATATATCAGAGTTTTTTATAAAATGTATCAAAACTTTTAAGCATGTGTTGTATATATCAGAGCTCTAAATATTTTTATGTATTAGAGTTAAATAAAGTGTATCGACTATGTATCAAAGCAAAATGAGTTTGTATTAGAGCTTGGAAAGGAATGTATCAAAGCTAAAAGAGGTGTATCAAAGTGGTCAATGGATATATCAGAGCTTGAAAAGAAGGGTATATCAGAGCTATAAAGATTTGAAATAATTTTAAGTAAAGCTCCCTTTCAGTTTAAGCTTTCTTTTCATCTCTAGCTCTTTTAACTTCCTTTCTTATACCTTAATGATCTCACATTTTAGTCCCTTTTCAATTTTAATATTATGCCTTTTTCTCTCCCCCTTTTTCATATATCTTTTTTAATCTCATGTTTTACTTCCCCTTTTTATCATAAGCAAATATGATAAAAAATATAAGGCATTTCACAAAGATATTAATACATATCATTCCATATATATAGGTCATCAATACATATCATCCAAAAAGTGATGTCAATATAAAAGACATTACAATAGATGAAATCAAACATAATACAAAATATTTGGTGCAACAAAAATGTAAACAAGATACTACAATCAACATATTGATCCTAATGATCCTAACACACATATCCTAATACATGAGGCTAATACATATAGCCTAATGCTCTAACTCTCCTCATCAGAATCAGGAAGCTCTATAGTATTTCAAGCATAGGTCCTCGAAGCAAGTGAAGATGAAGATGAAGAGGATCCCTAGCACTACAGGTCCTTGAGGCAGGTCCAGAAGTTGGTGGAGGAAATCCAGTGCCTGGTTGCACTGTGGAAAAAAATAGTGGTCAAGTAGGTGTAGGCTGAGACTCTTGCCTAGGGGGCTGGCTAAATGAAACTAGAACCAGTAAATCTAAGAAGAACGTCCCCCAACTCTAACTCAATCTTATTGGTGCTTCAGTAAAGATCCTATCACTTCAACTTGACTCATCATGAATCTATATGTCTTCTCTAGCATCCTACCAATGTACTCTCTCAAACCAGCAATATCAGGATGTGAGCTCAGCTATGTTGCCTGAGCTCTCTATGTTTGCTTGATTATCTTTACCCTGAGGGTCAACTCCCTCTGATCCTATCTAAGCTCCTCATGGCTCTTAGTAATCTCTTATCTTAAATTTATAAACATAGAATTGATACTAGATGTCATCAAGTCAGTGAACTAGGAAATTGATCAGTAGAAACTCTAGTAGAGGGTCCAGTAGATTAAGATGGAGGTGATGGTGTCCTCGAGTTAGCAGGTTATGCTGATGTCTATGCAGTAGAAGCTCCAGCAGCATAAGTAGTATCAGCGAAGGTCCTACAGGAGGTGTCTATGGTTTCTTATCCTCCTCATCATCCTCCTTATTGTCATCATCATCAATAGAAGAAGAACTATCAGTAGCAGCATCCTTGACTGGAAGCTCTATGGACCTAGTGGTCGTCTACCTTGCGATAGCCTATATGGTGGAGTGAATGCTTATTATATCTATCAATATGTAGAAGTCTCTTGGCATCCTCTCCAGAGCAGTCAACTTCAAACTCCTGAAATATCAAAGTAAATACCATTTTGTAGGGCAAACATGCCCTAGACTTCTTTGCTACTTTCCTAATCTAGCTCAACATCAAAAATGGTAAATTGATTGGCTTCCACTCTATCAAATAGAACATGAATGCAATATCTTTCTCTATAACCCAATCAAATCTCTCAGTCTTCAGGAAGAAAACCATACTAACCATATTATGCAACAGTCTCATTCCTACTGATAACTGATTGGCTTGAAGATTCTTTAGATTTCTCACATTAGCTCTCTCGAGTATAACCTTATGTCCATAAAGCTTTCTTTCCAAAGCCAAAAGGCAAATCCCATTCCTCGACAACTACAAGATGTTTCCAATCCTCCTCTTATCCAAAATAATCAAAACATACTTGATAGTAGAACTAATACACTGCAATCCAATCCTTAGATTCTTAAAGAAACACCTCACTAGCATAGGATAGATGGGTATCTCGAGAGTACAAAACTTCTCCCATCCTTGAGCTCAGATACAACTCCCAATCCAGAAATGCCTGGCTTCCAAAAACTCAAAGCTAATCTTCCTACTTGTTGTAACTAGTCTATTGACCATAGAAACTTGCTGTTGGGATTAGATTCTAGTGGTTAAGGGTTATCCCAGTCATTCTACTTCTTGGATCTCCTTTCTATCAAAGATTCACTGATAGATCTTTTCCTTTTTAAGATAATGGTCTTGTGGGGACCCATGTCTTTCGATTTACTAGGGAAAATTCCAAGAAAAGTGGTCCCTAGGGCTTTTGGAGGGTTTGAAATGAAGTAGAGAATGGTTGGTTCTAGGTTAGAATAATGAAAAATGAAAAAAAGTAAAGTTATGAATGCTATTAAAAAATAGTATTCCGAGCCATGAGTTATCTCTCACAGGTAGGGGTATCGATGCAAGTTGACTCATTTAGGAAAATTTTCTAAAATTTAAAAATTTTGGCCCAAAATGATATAGATCAAAATGGAATGTTTCTAACCTATAAGATAAGGATAAATATACTCTAAATTGATGGGAAAGGATGAGAATTGCTCAAAAGAGATCTATCTTAATTTTAAAGAATTTTCAAGAAAGAATACCTAGAAAGGGTCATATAGTCCTAATTCACCTCTATTCATTGAAAATCTATCTTCACTTAATGGTTTGATGAATATATCAGCTAATTATTTATCTATATTAACAAATTTTAGCATTATGTCATTATTTTATGCATGATCTCTAATAAAATGATATCTAATTCTATATGCTTAGTCCTTGAGTGCTGAACAAGAATTTTAGTTAGATTTATAGTACTTGTATTATCACATCTGATAGAAATTTTATTTTGTTTATGTTGCCCAGTTGGCCAACCCAAGAGGGGGGGTGAATTGGATATTTAAAACTTTTATACAAGTATGTGCTCTTTTAGAAACTTAATATAGTGAGTGATGTGATTTAAGTATGAGATACGGAAGCAAGTAAGAAACACAATCAGCACAAGCACAAACACCGGCAATTTATAGTGGTTCGGAGCAACCCATCTCCTACATCCACTATCCAAGGTACCACTTAGAATTTTTATTATATTCACCCAAGGAATATAGTCGTATGGTTAAAAACAGAGTTAAAACCAAATAAAGAGTTAAAAATAGAGTAACACTAATGACAAACCAAACTTTGTCGGATGGTTGCAATTGATGCACTTTGAGAAGCCTTCTTGATTACTCCTTTAATACTCTTCAAGGCTTCCAAACTTCTTCAATAAATGTCTCAAGTAGCTGATGGGAAGTAGGTGTGGACTTGAGTTCTTCCTTGAATGCTCTTAAAAATATCAATTAACTTTTCTCTTTTTCTTCAAAAAGCTCTCTAAAACTTAACTTAAATCCTTTATTTATAGTGTTTTGAATTGATCCCAGGTAGAAATTACCGTTGTATTGCCTTAGGTGTCGAAATATAGTCATTGGAGTACTTTTTAGATTCAAAAAATTAATTCTGGAACTAGTCGTTACTCACCAAAAACTGGGATTCGAGTCAGCTCGGTTGGGTCGAGTCGGCTCGAATTCTCAAACAAGTTGAAACTGCACTCTAGTCGAGTTGGCTCTTCTTAGTTGAGTCGGCTCGCCTGACTAGTTTTTCAGAACTGAGATTTTGCATACTCTGGAAGAGTCGGCTCGGTTGCTCATGAGTCGGCTCGGTTGTCTGGTTCCTCAAATCTATAATTTTGGTACTCTGGACGAGTCGGCTCTAACCTCTTCGAGTCAGCTCGGTTGATAGAGTATCAGAAATGCTTGTACCATACCAGAACATTGAGTCGGCTTTGCTCCTCGAGTCGACTCGAGTGACTTAAGTCCAAAGTGTCCAAACTTCTTCAAACAGCTTCCAAACACTTTCAAACTTCTTCCAGTCCTAATATAAGTAACTTAAACTTAAAAATTACATAGAGTTGCCCCTTTTACAAGAATATACACTTAAGTTATTTAGGGCTTTTCAATATTTGAATATTTTTTTATAATTACATTGATATACTATAAAGATTACTGAAATGTAGGTAAAATGATTGTTCTTTGAAATGTTATACAAAATCTTCTCAAACATTCAAAAGTGTTAGTAACAAATACATGCTCCAACATTTTGTTATCATCAAAATCATTCCAGTGGTCAACAATCTCTCCCTTTTTGATGATGACAAAATACTGAGCATGAAGAAACTTTACAAATAAGTATTATATAAATATATATCGAGAATGTATCAGAATGAATCAATAAGTATCAAGAAGTATCCGAGCTTTTTGTATCAGAGCCAATATTTATTAAAGAAGCTGCTTTTGCATTAGAATGTATTGGAGCCAGTTAAGTATCAAAGTATATCAAAGTAAAATAAGTATCTAAAATGTGTCAAAACCAATTAATTTTCATTAATTTAGTATCAAGAAAGCATCAGAGCTAATTGAGCTTTAAAATGTATCAGAGCCAATTTATTTTCATTGAATTAGTATTAGAATGTATCATAGCTAAAATACATTATCTTTCATGCAAAAATAACTTCTCATCCTGACTTGCATATTTTCATGACAATTGAGTTTTTCCATGCACATAAATATTACTCCCTCTTTTTGTCATCAATAAAAAGGGTTTCTTTAAGCATTCAATAATTTTTGAAATATAGTAAGAATATTAACATGATTTGAGATAATTTCACCTTCTCTTTATAATCTTGATTGGGGCAGGCACCAGGATTAGATAGAGGCTCCTCAACCATCTGTAGATCTCTAATTAGGGTTCTTAATCTTTTTGGATCCTGTAATAAGGCTTAAAGCCTGAGTAATTTACTTTTGAGTCATGTAATTAGTATCTAGTTGGTTTCAATTTTTGGTTTAGTCTTGTATTTTGGCCAATTTGGTCAAGTGAGGGTCAACTGGTCTTGTAATTAGCCAAATTGGTTCGCAAGCTTAAGTCAATTTGAAGATGGGCTCAAGCTAGTCCACAAGTGGGCAATCAAGTCAAGCCCAATTGTAGATGATTCAAGCCACCTCTCCACGTCAAGTTAAGAGCCCCACTTTAGCTCATGGAGTGCCACATCACCAGTGCCACGTGGCATGGGGAGGCACCACTTCACCAAGCTCATTTGGGCGGCCAAGACAAGATGGAAATTTTAAAGTCAAAGCCATGTTGGACGCCCCATTAAATCTCCCCTTGATCCAAGCCAACAACATCCGCACCCCACTCCACATATCAAGCCTTTCTCCAAATATCATGGTTGGCCAGGGAAGAATTCTAAAGTCAAATGGGTGCCCCCTTGATTCATGAAGACAACATCCTCCCTTCCCTCCCCGAATCAAGCCTTTCCACCAAGTCAAGGTCAGCCAAGCTTCAAGAAAAGAGAGTTTTAAATTTCAAGAGTTCAAATTCAAATTTTGGGCACCCCCTTGAACCATGTTTTGTAACTCCTCTTATTTGAATTCAAATGAGGACTTAGAGCTTATAAAAAGGGCCCTAACCCTCTTGTAAATGATGATTGATGATATGAAAAAAAAATTATGAAGTTTTCTTCTTCATTGCTCTTGTCTCTAGACTTGGAACTCTATGAGAGAGTGTACCTTTGTCCTTTGGGACATCGAGGGGTGAGAGGCCGTGAGTGTCTTCTTCCTATGCAAGCCAGCAGTCCATCTCCAAAACTGGGATGCCCCACTGGAAGCTCTTCTTGGATGCCCAACTAGAAGAGTCCCTCTTGATCTCCACCCTCCACTCCTTTCCCCTTCACTTCTTTACTCACTTTTGCCTTCTTGATTTTCTAACTCGTTTTCAGGTTGCTCTAGGTCCTTTAGGTACCACGGACAAAGGAATCGACCATCCTTTCCTTCAGGACCATCCGACGAAAAGCCGGCAAATCTGCATGGTCGAGGGCTTGATCTTCCAGGCCTCATCCATGAGTGTGAGCAAACTTGGCATCGGGCGCTTCAGAATCTTAAAGGTTTGCACTCCCTGATCTCTTAGTCGGGTATTGAATTAGAGCTAAGTCCTACCGGGGTTTCTCAATCCTGGGGTCCTTTCTTTATCACTGTTTAGGGGCTATATCTGCAGGCTAAAGTCTCTTGTTACTATGCAAATCCCTAGATCTACTCTTAGCTTCATTTCGAGAATCGATCAATCCTCTAAAATATAAAACCAATAAAAAGAAAATCACCTGCATATCATCTTAGTTAGTAGTCCTGCATCATTGATATTCTTATTAATATTTTCCTTTCTTTTTCAATAACAATTATTTGATATCTACTGTTGAGTCCAAGCTTTTTGCATCATAGAGGAGTTAAAAGAGTAGAATGACAATGACATTGAAACAAAGTGCACACATACACACATATATATATATAAGTAGGTTTTTTGATATGAAAGATACAACCAACCTAAAGCAATATCTAATCATCTTCTTCCTCACTAGAGGAAGAACCTATTTCTAAGACAGTAGAAGAGACCTTAGTTTTTAATGGTTTGTGCCTAAGATCTCTAAGTCTAGTTCTGGTGGGAGCTTTAGGTATAGTAGTATTGGTCTTAGGCTTAGCTCTAGATCTAGTATGAGTAGGCTCAGTCTGGATAGAGGGCATATCACTCTGAACAGGAGGTGGTAGTGGCTATCCTAATGGTCTGGCATGAGGTGGTGGCTGTCTCGGTATGGATGTGTGCTGTGGAGGTGGCTACCAAGAAGTAGAAGCTCCAGATCCTCCAACTCCAAATCTCACACAATGATGAAGAGCAGAATAGTCCTCAACTCTGACTCTATCCTTTGAACTCCCTGCTGTAACTCATGCAATGTAAAGGTCTGATCTCTTGGTAAACGAGTCAGCTGCTCCTCAAAGTCTCCCAAAGTCAGAGCAGAAGTCTCTAAGGTCAGTAGTGTGGTCATCCTGGATCCGTTGACTCATCTGTACATACTCAACTCTGCATTTCAGCTCCCTCACCATTGTCCAGAACTCCTCTAGGCCTCTCTCGAGTGTTTGGTGAAGGTCGCCAAACATTGATATGAAAGATCCCATCAGAATCTCAGCAAACTAAGTGAGCTGCTCAAAGGAAAGACCAGTCTGAGTGCCAGTTGAGGTTGATGGTATTGAATGAGCTGCTGGTGCTATTGATGGTGCTGGTGGAGTCCTGGGGCTACCGGTCTATCCAGTCATCCCAGCCTGTCCCTGGGTCTCCTCATCCATGGAATCCTCATCGCTGTCACTAGTCACTGTCACTATCTCCATCAGACTCTTCTCTAACAGTGCCAATAGCTGCAGTCTCATGCTCTGCCTCCTCCTCATTTAAAGACTAATGTAACATTCTCTGACCAGATGTTTTCTTGACCCAAACTCCTTCAACTTGGTGATATCCTATCCTATGTAGGGATTTCACTAAGTATCTGTCAGTATGGTGAAGGAGTCGTCCATCCTCTCCGGTCAAGTCTATGTCAAACTCTTGGAATAACAAGGTAAACATCATCCGATAAGGCAGACAGGCTTTCGCTCTCCTAGCTGCATCCCATATTTGTGTCATCATAATGAACGATAGATTGAGGGCCTCCCCGTCAATCATGTATCTCATAAACATCATATCACATTTGCTGACCCAATCAAAGCGACCTGTATAGGGCAAAAAGATCCTGCTAATAATATTGTGCAAAATCCTCATCTCCAATGATAACAAGTTGGCCTGAACATTAGTATCTCCCCCAACATCTTTTCTTTCCAGTATAAGTCTCAGGGTTTTCTGTTTCTCTTTCAAGTTCAAATGAAAATTTTCCCTGTTAGGCATATATAAAATCTGACTTATCCTTGATTCATCAACGGTCATTCTTACTCCTTTTACAGTTGATACCACATTATTTTCTCCAAAGGATAAATTTTTAAAGAAACTTTTGACAAGGCTAGAGTAGGTAGGAATATCCAAAGAGCAAAAATATATCCAACCCTGAATCTCAATCCAGTTACCTATTCTAAAATTCTGGTTTTCAAGAAATGAAAAATCAATCTTTCTACTACTAGTTACTGGACGGTTTCCCATAGGGATAACTTGCCTTGTAAGTGCCGAAGATAAATTCCTCGGTTCATCTTGTTCTTCAACCTGAGTCAGTTCATCCTCATGCCTTTTGGATCTCTTTTCCCATTGGATGGAGCTCGGATCCGTACACCTAGATCTCTTGGCAATTGCCTTCTTTGGAGCCATACGGTCAAGATCTAAGATGGAAAGGGAATATTTGGGTAGTTTTTGGAATGGAAGAAAGAGTGGTCCCCTAGAGTCTCTTCCAAGCATTGAATGGGAAATGAAAGGGATTTTTTAGGGCTATCGGCTTTATAATACAGTCCGACATTCGAGTCGACTCAACTCCTAATTGAGTCAGCTCGAGCCAAAACTTAGAAAATGGCTCTAAAAGCTTTAAAAAAGGTTCCATTCCCTAGATATACTCTAGATATGGTGGTCAGCGGGCTTAGAATGATGATGGAGGTTTTTTAGAAAATTTTTTGTTAATTTTGAAGAGATTAGGTCAGAAATTTTAAAGAGGGTCACACAAACCTAATTCTCCTCTAATCATTTAAAAATCTATCTTCATTAAGTGGCTTAGTAAATATGTTAGTTAATTGATTTTCAGTTGGAACAAATTCAAGTTCAATATTACCATTTTATACATGATCCCTGATAAAGTGATGTCTAATTTCTATGTATTTAGTCCTAGAATGCTGAATTGGATTCTTTGTCAAATTAATAGCACTTGTGTTATCACATTTGATAGGAATTTTACTTTGAATAACACCATAGTCTTTTAGTTATTGCTTAATCCAAAGTACTTGTGCACAACAACTCTCTTTAGCCATATACTCTACCTCAGCAGTAGATAGTGCTACAGAGTTTTGTTCTTACTGTGCCATGAGATTAAGTTCAATCCTAGAAATTGACATGTACCACTAGTACTTTTTCTATCAATTTTACATCCACCATAATCAGCATCATAAATTCTAATTAAATTTAATGAAATTGCTTAGAATACCATAGACCTAGATTACTTGTTCCTTTTAGATATTTTATGATTCTTTTAATAGCAAGTATATGTATTTCTTTTGGGTTTGATTGAAATCTAGCACATATACAAATGCTAAATAAGATATCAAGTTTACTAGCAGTTAAATACAACAGTGATCCAATCATACCTTGATAGAGTTTTTGATCAACATTGTTTCCATCTTCATCCTTGTCAAGTCTGCAGGTGGGACTCATGGGTGTGCCAATTTCTTTGACTGTCTCTATACCAAACTTCTTGATGATTTCCTTAATGTAGTTAACTTGGTTAATAAATATTCCTTCTCTTGTTTGCTTAATTTGGAGTCCAAGGAAGTAGGTTAGTTCATCCATCAAGCTCATTTCAAATTTGCCCTGCATAAGCTCAACAAATTCTCTATACAAATTTTCATTAGTTGCACCAAAAATTATATCATCTACATAAATTTATACAACTAACATATCATTTTTTCCTCTTTTAATGAATAGAGTGGTGTCTACATTACCTCTAACAAAATTATTTTTAAGTAAGAATTTACTCAATCTATCATACCATGCTCTAGGTGCTTATTTTAAACCAACAATGCTTTATTAAGTTTGAAAACATGATTGATTTTCAAATCCTGGTGATTGTTCTACAAAAATTTCTTTTGAAATGAAACCATTCAAAAATGTACTTTTTACATTCATTTGAAATAATTTGAAATTCATGTAGCAAGTAAATGTAAGTAATAATCTAATAGCTTCTAGTCTTGCTACAGGTGTATAGGTTTCATCAAAATCTATTCCTTCTTCTTGATTATATCCTTTAGTAACCAATCTAGCTTTATTTCTAATTATATTTTCTTTTTTATCTAATTTATTTTTATAAACCCTTTTGTTGTCTAGAAATGGATCCCAAGAGGGGGGATGAATTGATTTTTAAAAATTTAAAGCAATAATGTGCAGGCCTTGTGGTGTTTGTGAGTAAAGAACTTGATGCACTAAGTTATATGCAGCGAAAAGCAATAAATAGAGAGCAATAAGTAAAGAGCAAGAGATAGAAGAGATAATCACACACAAATACAAGGTTTATAGTGGTTCGGTGCAAACCTAGCACCTACATCCACTCCCTAAGCCATCCTTGGGAATTCCACTATAATCTTTCCAAGATTACAGCCGACTTGTTTTTTCAAAGGCTCACAAGTCAAAACCTATGTTGATTTTGTCACCTAGGCTCACCAACTAACCTTTATACTTGTTTTATCTTCGGGCTTACAAGTTAATCCTAGTTGGTTTTGTCACTTTGGCTTACCAACAACCACAACAACCTACTTTCAAGAAACCCTTGAAAGCTAGGTCAAATCATAAAAGAAATTTAGATATACAATTCAAAAACCAAAATAAACTCTCTTCAAGAGTAGAATGGAAGCTTTAAGGCTTAAGTTGATGCTTTGTCTTGTCTTCTCCTTGGAATATTCTTCAAACTCTCTTTTTGGAAGGTTGAAAGGATGGGCTTGTAAGCTTTTTCAGGGAATCACACTTCAAATGACTTTTGAAGTGAAGTTCTTGAGGGAATATTGGTTTTTGAGCTTTCAATGGACTTCAATGCCTTCAAGAATAAGTTTGGTGAAGCTTAAATACTTCAAAAACTTTCAAAAAATGGTTTGTGATCGTTTGAGCTTCAAATCTAGCCATTGGGAGCTTGAAAAGATACTTCTGTAACTCAAAAAAATAGATTCATTAGGCCTGTCAGAACCCGAGTGTCGATACTTGGTTTGTCAGGTGTCGAATTTATCTATCAGCTGTCGACACTTGACTTCCAGGTATCGACACTTAAACTTTCAAGTGTTGACAGTTGATTCACAGGTGTCGAAACTTGACACAAAAACACTCCAATGGCCATGTACTGGATTTTCAAAAAGTCTCAGGCCTTGAGTCGACACTTGGAAACTTAAGTATCGACACTTGAATTTCAGGTATCGACACTTGAATTCTGGGTGTCGACACTTGGCATGCCAAGAATTTTTCTGCATACCAAGAGCTGAAGTGTCGACACTTGACTTCCCAAGTGTCGACACTTGGTTTTGCAAAATTCATAATTAAGTCCAAATCAAACCAAAAACATAAGTGTTGAATATGAAACTTAAATCCAATGAAATTAAGCAATAAATGAACTTTTTAAGCCCTTTTTGCATAGAGAAGACTTCTCAATTCATGAAAGTTTCTTCATGCCATTTTGAGAATTTGAGGTGCTTGTTTCCTGAAATCTCATAACTTAAAATAGATATTAGTTCACAATATGTACTCAACGTTTTGTTATTCATCAAAATCACTAGGTGGAGCCAACAATCTTTTCCTTTTTGATGATGACAAAACCTTGAGTATATGAACATTTAATTTCAAATTTCAGATTTGATGTATCCTATATATGATCTCAAGCTAATATATCCACAACTTGCATAGATAAGAAGGATGAATCTCCCCCTTAGTTAGACAATTCTAATCAGAACAAGCATTATTGGTATCAGATCAAATTTGAAATTCAGATGAAAAAGTTTAGTATTCTACTCTTGTTGCCCAGGTGGCTACCTAAGAGGGGAGTGAATTGGGACTTTTAAAAAACTTAAACAAGTAATGTGCTATTTCAAAATCCTTTGTAAGTGGTAGGTGCTGTGATAAGGTTATAGAATACAGAAGCTAAACAAAGTAGAGAAGGCACAACACAAACACACCAAATTTATAATGGTTTGGAGCAACCCAGCTCCTACGTCCACTACCCAAGATACCACTTGGGATTTCACTATATTCACACCCGAATACAGTAGGATTGTTTTACAGGATCACAATCCAAAACCTCTATACTTTGGTTTTATGGGATCACCAAAGAAAATCCAATACCCTTTGGTTTTAACAGGCTCACCAAAGAAACCTAAACTTGGTTTTCACAGGATCACCAAGAACCTATTTGGTTTTTCAACCGGGCTCACCAATAACCCAACAATTCAAAGATTGAATTGAAAATAAATGCAACAATAAATGACAAACTCAAGTTATCGGATAGTTGCCGGTGCAGCTCGTTGGAAGTCCACTTGAATGCACTTGAATAAGCTTTAATGACTTTAGTGGCTTCTTCCAAAGTTGATTCAAGCTTTAGATCAGAATTGATGAGGGCTTGAATGCAGACTTGAATGCACTTGTGCTCTATCTCTTGTGGTTGGTTGGATATTCAATGAAGCTCTCTCTTTTTCCTTTTTGAACTCTTTTCTTAATTAATTACTTTAGGTAGTTCAAATCCTTCGAATTTATAGTCTTCCATCATCTCAAGGTAGTTCTAGACATTGTAGACTATTGGGGAATGATTTGTGACCGTTGGAGCACTTTTTGGCATTCAAAAATAAATTATGGAACTAGCCGTTAGATACCTGGAAGTGACATTCAAGTCAGCTCGGATCCTTTGAGTCGGCTCGGATCCTTCGAGTCGATAGGTCGAGTCACCATTTCTTCAATGCAGTTAGCTCTTTGTCTCAGGGCATAGAATGTCACTCTGGACGAGTCGGCTCTTTACAGCTCGGGTCGGCTCGAACTTGAATCTTGAAATTCTTGAACTCGAGGAGTCGGCTCTTTTCAGCTTGGGTCGGCTCTTCTTCTCAGGTTCGAAAAACCTTACTCTAGAAGAGTCGGCTCAATGCAGTTTGGTTGGCTCACTTTCTCAGGTTTTTGAAATTAGGTATGGCAGAGTCGGCTCTTTCTAGGTCAGGTCAGCTCGCCGGGCTGTTCTCAGAAAACTTTTAGGAAATGGACTCTGGAGGAGTTGGCTCAGACTGATTCCAGTCGACTTGGATTCACCAGAGTCGGCTCGCTTTCCATCGAGTCGGCTCGGATTGCTGTATTCCGGAATCCTTGCTATGTGCTAGTAAGCAGAGTCGGCTCTTCTTTTCTTGGGGTCGGCTCGAGTGTCTTCTTCAGGATTTTTATAATTTGAACTTAAAGAAAACTCTCACCAACTCTTTTACAATTTCACACAAACCAACTCAAGGCAAAATCTAAGGCACACACACTTATAGAAGTAACCATTTTACTTGATTTTTCTTAGAATTTTCATTGGGTTCTTCTTTACAAAAACACTTACAATACAACTCAAGCAAGAAAATAGAAATGTAGGAGTTGAAGTTTGAACATGTTATACATCCTACAAAAACTTGTCAAACACTTGAAGAGTTGTCAGTAATAAATGTACATGCTCCAATGTTTGGTTATCATCAAAATCACTTATGAGGTCAACAATCTCTCCCTTTTTGATGATGACAAAACACTGGGCATGAAAAATTAGTAAGACACTTTACATGTATAACAGTATTTGAAACATAATTATTCACATGTAACAGAGCTGATTGGATTTAAAAGAAAATCAGAGCTCAACAGATGATATTACTATATATCATTAAAGTGTTGCACAAAACATGGAGTATCAGAGAGTTAACATATGCAATTATGATCAGAGCAATGGGATTAATTTGAATATAAGTCTGAGCAAAATCATTTAAGAGAAACTCCCCCTTTCTCTAGATTTTAAAGTAATTTAAGTAGTGCTATTCTTTTTGTGCTCCCCCTTTTTCATTACACTTTAAGAATAGTTGAAAAGGAGCTAATTTCCCATTCTTTTTATGTTTTTCATAATTCTCCCCCTTTTTGTCAATTAATCAAAAAGGTGATTTCAAATAAAGCTCAGTTTTAAAATAGATTGAAAAAGTTTTTAATATTTGTTTGAGATAATTTCACATTGTCACACTTGAAATTCTAATTAAAATTTTATCATAGTAAATGCAATTTCTAAATAGAAAGCATTCATTTCTTTAAAAAGTTTGCAGGACAGAAAGTACATTTCAATTGTAAAAGATGACAAGTGGAACAAACATTCATTTCAGAAATATAACCAGAAGATTAACTACACAACTTATTCTTCTTCTTCCTTAGATGAAGAAGAGGAGCCTACCTCTATAACTCTATCAGAGGTCATAGTTTTCAGGGGTTTAAACCTTAAATCCCTGAATCTAGTTCTAACAGGGGCTCTAAAAACTTTGGTCTTCTTGGTTTTGTGTTCTTTCTTGGTCTTAGTAGGTTTAGGTGGATCAGACAAAGGAACAGGAGCAGGAATGTCAAGTGATTCCTTCATGATCTATTCAGGAGCATCTTCAGTGGGAATGATTTCCTTCTGTGATTGCAGTATGATGCTTCTGATTTGTTCCTTGAAATCCTCCATTTCCTTTTTCACTTTTTGCTGGTGAAGCTCTTGTTTAGATCTTAATTTCTACAATCTAATGTCAACTGATTTTCTGATTTCCTCAATTACAGAATCCATATGATCAGTCAAAGAGTTGGAGATAGCTTCCATCTTTTGAAATATCATATTTTTTAGGTCTGATGGAGTAACCATTGTTTCTTCAGTCCCTTCTTCATCAGTGGCTTCATTTTCTTCAGAAATGGTAGCAGCAACCTGACTAGGCATCTTCTTTATCCATTCTCCTTCTTGTAACTTGTATCCCATTCTTTTTAGTGAATTGAAGGAGTAGATATCAAAGTGATGTAATGGCTTGCCTATTTCATTTAATAAGTCAACTCCTGCTTCTTCAAATAACAAAGTGAAGATAATACCGTAGGGTAGACAGGCTTTGACCTTTCTTGCTGCTTCAGTCATTTGGATCATCATTATGTAGGGAAGGTTGAGAGGCTCTTCTTCGATCAGATGTCCCATGATGATCATGTCCTTCTCACTGACCCAATCAAAATGGCCAGTTCTGGGAAGAAAAATTCTACTGATCATACTATGCAGCAGCCTCATTTCTCTTGACAGTAGATTGGCTTGTACATGTCGGACCGTGCTCACTTCCTCTTTTTCTAAAATGAGTTTTAGAATGTGCTCCTTGTTCGGTAGAAGAAGTTCAGTAGCACCGTTCGTTGGCATTTGCAGCAATCTGCCCAATCTTTCTTCATCTACTATAATTATCTTTCCCTTGACTGTAGATTCCAAATGAAATTCTTTAATGATAATGTTTTCATAAAACATCTGCACCAGTGAAGGGTAGGTCAATGTATCCAAAGAACAGAAATGCTTCCACCCTTGACTCTCTATCCAGTTTTCGATTTTCATTCCCATTTCTTCTAGGAATGTAAAGTCGATCCTTCTTCTGCAAGTGACAGGACGATTGATCATTGAGACATGCTATCCAGGAGGAAGAGTTTCATCTTGCTGGACTAGAGTAGACCTTTT
This sequence comes from Areca catechu, assembly GCA_021397845.1. Lineage (NCBI taxonomy): Eukaryota > Viridiplantae > Streptophyta > Magnoliopsida > Arecales > Arecaceae > Areca > Areca catechu. Next base: position 95,953,440 of record CM038052.1, on the reverse strand, counting down.
TCTCTTTTCTTTTCTTTCTTTTGCATCTGTACTGCGAGTACTTGATTCACCGATTTGAAGAACCTTCTTCGCAGATCTTCGAGGAGCCATTGTAGAGGAATTAAGGAATTGTAGGCTCTAGTGAATGATTTTTGGGAGAATGGTAAAGCTTTCGAGGGAAGTGGAGTGTGTTCAAAGTAAGGTGAGGGAGTGAAGTATTGAGAAAAGATAGATCAGACTTTCCTAAATAGCGATTTCCTGTCTTTTGAGTCAGCTCGCTCTACCCTAAAAATATCCGAGTCGGCTCGACCAGAGTGAACTCATAACAAACAGAACACTGAGTCGACTAAGCATAGACTTAGTCGACTTGATCAAAGCAAGAGCAAGATACACAGATATTTGAGTCGGCTCGACCAGAGCAAAATTGCTTGAGTCAACTCAAACAGAGACTTTCCAAAAGAGATCAAGTGGTTCAGAAGTTTAATTCAATTATACTGAGAAATTCAAGGAAAGTTGTTCAAAAATCATGAATAAATATAGGAGGCTTTCTAGATAATTTTTCCTTAGGTTTACTAAATTTAGAAAGGATAACATAGCCCTAATTCTCCTCTAAGCAACTCAAATCTATCGTGATCAAGTGGCTTGGTAAAGATATCAGCTAGTTGTTTATCTGTAGATATAAACTCTAGTTCTATATCACCATTCAAAACATGGTCTCTAATAAAATGGTGTCTAATCTCTATTTTCTCAATCCTAGAATGCTGAATAGGATTTTTAGATAAGTTTATAGTACTTGTGTTATCACATTTGATAGGAGTTTTGCATTATGAAACACCAAAATCCTCTAGTTGTTGTTTAATCCATAACACTTGTGCACAATAACTCCCTGCAGCAACATACTCTGCTTCATCAGTAGATAGTGCTACCAAGTTTTGTTTCTTGTAGTGCCATGAGATTAAATTCAACCCTAGAAATTGACAAGTACCACTAGTGCTCTTTCTATCTATTCTACAACCAGCATAATCAGCATTAGAGAATCCAATTAAATTTAAAAAAGATTCTTTTGAAAACCAAAGACCAAGATTACTTGTACCTTTCAAGTATTTTAATATCCTTTTAACAGCAAGCATATGTGTTTCTTTGGGGTTACATTGAAATCTAGCGCATACACATACACTATACAAGATATCTGGTCTACTTGCAATTAAATATAATAAGGATCCGATCATACCTCGATATAGCTTTTGATCAATGTTGGATCCACTTTCATCCTTATCCAATCTGCAGGATGGGCTCATGGGTGTGTTCATTTGTTTGCTTGTCTCCATACCAAACTTTTTGATAATTTCTTTGGTGTATTTGGATTGGTTGATGAAGATCCCTTCCTTTGTTTATTTTACTTGAAGTCCGAGGAAGTAGTTTAGTTCACCCATTAGGCTCATGTCAAATTCTCCCTGCATTAACTTAGCAAATTCTTCACAAAGACTTTCATTAGTTGCTCTAAAGATGATATCATCAACATAAATTTGTACAACTAATATGTTGCCTAGGTGGCTTTTCCCAAGAGGAGGGTGAATTGGGAATTTCAAAATTTTTCCAAAATATGTGCACAAGTAATTTCTTTTAGTGGTTGAGTGCTGTGTTAAACAGAAATAAGTGCGGAAGCTAAAAAGTAAATCAAGCACAATACAAACAAGGCAAATTTATAGTGGTTCGGAGCAACCCAGCTCCTACGTCCACTACCCAAGTTCACCACTCAGGATTTTCACTATATCCCCCAAACCAGAATACAGTCGGATTGTTTTACAGGCTCACAATTCCAACCTCTACACTTTGGTTTTTAAACCGGGCTCACCAAAGAAACCCACTCTAGGTTTTCACAGGCTCACCTAGAACCTCTACACTTTGGTTTTGAAAAGGCTCACCAAAAAACCTATTTAGTTTTTATAACCGGGCTCACCAATAATCCAAATTTCTAAGAGTAGAATAAAAAAGCAACAAAAAATTGACAAACTCAGTTGTCGGGTGGTTGCGGATGCAGCTCGAGTGAAGCTCAATTGAATGCTCTTCAATGCACTTCAATGGCTTCCTTGCTTTCCTCAAAAGATGCTTCAAGCTTCTGATAAGAGTTGGTGAAGGCTTGAAGACTGACTTCAAAGCTCAAGTGCTCTCTCCTCTTACTTCAATAAATATTCAATAATTGTTCATTAACTCATTAGTCTCTCCAAAGATGTTCTCATACCTCATTTATAGAGACTTCAACTGCCTTCCCTTGATTTTGAACGTTGTAGACTATTGGGAAGTGATAGGTTACCATTGGAGCACTTTTGGATTTCAAAAATAGAAAACTGGAACTAGCCATTGGAGATGACCCCGTCATTCCAATCGGCTCGAACATTCTTCGAGTCGGCTCGGATCAAGTTCGGGTCGGCTGGGTTGAACACCAGTCGACTAGGTTCCACAGTTAAGAAAATGGTTCACTCTAGACGAGTTGGCTAGGCTGAAATCCAGTCAGCTCGGATCCCTGAGATTCTCAGAATGTTCTCAACCATGTTCTGGATGAGTCGACTGGGCCTTGGTGCCAGTCGGCTAGATTTGTATGCCAGAGAACTTCTTTCTTGTGCCAGTGCTGGAGTCAGCTGGTTCCTCCATCCAGTCGGCTCGAGATTGGTTCTTTAGCCAGATCAAATTTAATTTCCAGAACTCTTGTGCCAAGCTTTGAAGACTTCCTCAAGGTCTTCTTACAATGAAATCAAGAAAAATTGAAGCTTGAAAACTATTAGAAGTAACCCTTTATCTTTGATTTAAGTAGGAAATTTTTGTTGGGTTCTTCTTTACAAGATTCTAATCACTTACAACTCAACACAAAATAATAAAGATTATAGGGTTTAAAAAGTATGTCAATGTAGTTGTCCTACAAAAACTTGTCAACCATTTGAAGAGTTGTTAGATAACCAAATGTATGTTCCAATGTTTTGTTATCATCAAGATCACTTTAGGGGTCAACATAATATACATTGTTTTTCTTTTTAATAAAGAGAGTTTTATCAACATTTTCTCTTGAAAAACATTTTTAATTAAGAAGGTGCCAAGTCTATCATACCAGGCTCTAGGGGCTTGTTTCAAACCATACAAAGCTTTATTGAGTTTAAATACATGGTTTGGAAAAACATGATTTTTAAAACCCGGTGGTTGTTCTGCAAAAACTTGTTCGATAATAAAACCACTTAAAAATACAATTTTCACATCCATTTGAAAAAGTTTAAAATTCATGTAGCAAGCAAATGCAAGAAGTAATCTAATAGCTTCTAATCTTGCTACAGGTACATAAGTTTCATCAAAATCTATACCTTCTTCTTGACTATATCCTTTAGCCACTAATCTAGCTTTGTTTCTAATAACATTTCCTTGTTCATCTAATTTATTTCTATAGACCCATTTGGTTCCTATAATTGGATGGTCTTTAGGTCTATCAACTAATGTCCAAACCTTATTTCTTTCAAACTGGTTTGATTTTTCGTGCATGGCCATCATCCAGTTTGGGTCATTTTCTGCTTCTTCTAAGGTATGAGGCTCTATTTGAGATACAAAGGCTAGGTAATCATGTGCAGACCTAGTCCTTATACCTTGAGAAGGATCTCCAATAATTAATTCTTTAGGATGGAAGTAGCGTACCTCCATTCAATCGGAAGATCAGTATGATCCTTACCATTTCTTCTCATTCTTCAATTGGTTTTTCTTGAATACTTAGTTTTTCCATCTATTTTTGAATGGTACCTGCATCATTGTCAATACACTCATCTTTTTTAGATGGTGATGGGTTAGTTTCATCAAATATAACATGCATTGACTCTTCAACAGTGAGAGTCCTTTTATTAAAAACCCTATATGCCTTGCTATGTAGTGAATAACCAAGGAAAATGGCTTCATCAGACTTAGCATCAGATTTTCCTAGATTATCCTTACCATTATTAAGCAGAAAGCATTTGCATCCAAATACATGAAAATAATTTATATTAGATTTTTTTTATTCCAAAGCTCATAGGGGGTTTTCTTCAAGATAGGACGGATCAAAACACGGTTTAAAAAATAACAAGCAGTGTTCACCTCTTCTGCCTAAAAGTACTTGGAAGATTACCTTCACACAACATTGTTCGGGCCATTTCTTCCATCCTATTTTTTCTCTCTACAACACCATTTTGTTGTGGTGTTCTAGGAGCGGAGAAGTTGTGATCAATGCCATTTTCAGAATAGTAATCATCAAAAAATTGATTTTCAAATTCTGTGCCGTGATCACTCCTTATTGAAATTATAGAAAGATTTTTCTGATTTGAAACCTTTTTGTGAAATTCTCTAAATACTTTAAAAGTTTCATCTTTGTGCGCAATAAACAAAACCCATGTAAATCGAGAAAAATCATCTACAATCACAAGGGCATATTTCATACTCCTAGGCTTGTGGTCCTAGTTGGTCCAAATAAGTCCATGTGAAGTAGTTCTAAAGGTCTAGATGTTGAAATCAGATTTTTGGATTTAAAACTCCCCCTTGTTTGTTTACCCATTTGGCATGCATCACAAACATGATCAAAATCTACTCTAAACTTGGGCCTGCCTCTAACAAGATTTTTAGAAATTAACTTGGCAATAGTATGCATGCTAGCATGACACAATCTTCTATGCCATAATAAGCAAGATTCCTTAGTCTTAACATTCATTGCAACTAGACTGGAACTACTTGTCATGGCAAGATCATTTAGATCTGCCACATAAATATTTTCTAGTCTGTGTCCAATGAATTTGCTACTAGGATCAAGAAGGTTTGTTACTATACACATAGATGATTCAAAGATAACTTTGAAGCCTTTATCACACAATTGACTAATACTCAATAGATTGTGCTTCAACTTATCTACTAGCAATACATTTTCAATGAAAGTATAGGGGATTATTTTGATCTTACCAATTCCAATTATTTTTCCCTTGCCATTGTCTCCAAATATAACCATACCTCCTTCTTTCATTTCCAGGGTGATGAATTGATCCTTGTCACCCGTCATATGTCTTGAGCAGCCACTATCGAGATACCATTTTTTTTTTGATTTCTGGACTGCAAGACATTCCTACAACAAAATTAAGGAGTGCTTTTAGGTACCCAAGCTAACTCATCCTCGAGACCCATTAGACATAGATTTGCTATTTTCGTGGTCTCTTCTTCTTCAGTTGAAGTGGAGTCTTCACTATCACTCCACGTGCAACCATCACTTTCTTTTCTTCTTTATGAGAGATTTCTTTAATTAAGGATAGTCCGGATGAATATGCCCTGGTTTCTTACATTCATAGCAGGTAGGGACTTGTTCTTTATTTTTATTTTTGTCCTTGTCCTTTTCTTTTGACTATTCTTCTCACTTATGGAATTTTCTATTATACCTTCTTTTCTTCTTTCCCATAAACCTTCTAAATCTCCTCATGACCATTACGATATTTTCATCTTCAAGATCGTCTTCGGAGGAGGAGGAGTCACCTTCAGTTTCTTCATCATCTTTAGATTCTAATGCAGCCTTGAATGCAGTCATTTTCTTTTTCTGATCATCATCCGTTCTATGCTGCATGGCTAATTCGTGAGTGATGAGAGATCCCATTAATTCATCCATTGGTAGAACATTTAAGTCTTTAGCTTCCTGGATGGCTGTGACTTTAGGATCCCATTTGTCAGGAAGTGATCTCAAGATTTTCTGGACTAAGTCAGCATTTGAATATACCCTACCAAGACTTTTCAAATCGTTAATAATATATGTAAATCTAGTGTACATGCCAGAAATACTTTCATTAGGCTCCATCTTAAATAGTTCATAATTGTACACTAAAAGATTTATCTTTGAGTTTTTCACTTGTGAAGTTCCTTCATGGGTTACCTCAAGTTTATCCCAAATTTTCTTTGCTGAAGAGCATATTGAAATTCTGTTAAACTCATTTAAGTCCAAAGCACAGTAAAGCAAGTTCATGGCTTTGGCATTCAACTACCCTAATTTCATGTCGTTTTCATCCCATTCCTCTTCAGGTTTAGGGATGTCCACGCCATCAATTTTAGTCATGGAAACATGTGGCCCTTTAAGAATGACCTTCCATAATTGAAAATCAACAGCTTGAATATAGATTTTCATACGTGCTTTCCAATAAGAATAATTTATGCCTGTGAAGAGTGGAGGTCAATTGGTTGTGTTGACTCTAGTCTTGATTTTGATGATTGACAAAATTTTAAGTATATATGAGTACTAATTATATTTTAAGTGTATTTTTCAGATCTTAGTACTCAACCATGTTGAATGAAGAAATGCTTGTATTTCAGTTAAAAAAGTTCTTAAATTAATGAAAAATCAAGTATATGGACTTTGGAATTAATATGTAAGAACTTGAAGAGGTTAAAGTTTTAATTTAAAGATGTTTTACCAATGGCACAGGCAAGTGTCGACACATGAAAATGAAGTGTCGACACCTGAGGATCAAGTATCGATACTTGAAGAGTGAAGTGTCGACTCAAGGCCTGAGACAAACAAAAAACTTCAGAAAGCACTTTCAGTCAAGTGTCGACACCTGGAGCTGAAGTGTCGACACTTGGAAGTGAAGTGTCGACACTTGGAAGTGAAGTGTCGACACCTGAAGAATGAAGTGTCGATACTTGAAACTGAAGTGTCAACACTTGGAGGTGAAGTGTTGATACTTGAGTAGTAACGGCTAGTTTTCTGGGCTACAAAACTTCTCCAACTTGGCTCCAACAGCTATATTTTCCTCCTTAACAACTATAAACGATCATTTAAGTGTTGGGAGGCTATAAAAATATCAATAATCAAATGAGAAGTAATCCTTTGGTGAGTTTCTTGAATATTCTTAAAGGATTCAAGAGTTGAGTGATTCAAAGCCTTCAAGCTTCCAAGTTTCAAAGAGAGCATTCAAAGTCTACATCTACAAGCATCAATCAAAGGCTTCATCAACTTGAAAACAAGTTCTTTATCAATAATCAAGGGCTTCAAAGAGATATTTGCTTTATTTTAGAAAGCTTTTATTGTATTCATTTATACTTGCTCTTATATTATTTTACTTAAGATTTTTGGTGAGCCTTGGAAAACCAAAGAGGTTTTTGGTAAGCCTTGAAAACCAAAGTGGTTGTTTGTGAGCCTTGAAACCAACTAGGATTTTACTTGTGAGCCCGAAGCCAAAACAAGTTGTTTAGGTCTTGGTTATCCCGTAAAACCAAGGATGGTTGTTGGTGAGCCTTGAAACCAACTAGGATTTGACTTGTGAGCCCGAAGACAAAACAAGTTATAAAGGTTGTTGGTGAGCCTAAGTTATAAAACCAAACTTAGTGAAATTCTCAAGGGTAGCTTGGAGAGTGGATGTAGGTGCTTGGTTGGCACCGAACCACTATAAACCTTTGTATTTGTTGATTGTTCTCCTTGTGCTTTTATTTCTTTATTTCTACTGCATTTATTTGAAATATATAAGCACTTGAATTGCATTAGCACATATTTTCTTTAGTTCATATTTTAAATAGTACAAAAGTTTTAAAAATCAATTCACTCCCCTTCTTGGGTTGCCTACCTGAGCCTACAATTGGTATCAGAGCTTGATGCTCTGTTTTGAAAATCTAACGATTTTGGGTTAAAGATTATGGCAACCCTAGTAGGTATTAGTGTTAGACCACCATTTTTCGATGGCACAAATTATGCTTTTTGGAAAACTCGCATGCAAATTCATATTCAATCTATTAATTATTATCTTTGGAAAGTTATTATTAGTGGTCCTCATATTCCTTCCATGTTGGTTAATGGCATTTCTATTCCAAAGCTCGAAGAGGATTGGAATGAATATGACATTAAGCAAACTGAACTCAATGCTAAAGCAATGAACTTGCTTTATTATTCATTGAACTTAAATGAATTTAATAGAATCTCATCATGCACATCAGCGAAGGGAATATGTGATACTTGAAGTTACTCATGAGGGTACTCTTCAAGTGAAGAATTCTAAAATTAATTTGCTTGTATATTCTTTTGAAATTTTTGAAATGATGCATTATGAATCCATATCAGACATGTTTACTAGATTCATGACTATTATTAATGAATTAAAAATCTTGGCAAAATCTATACTAATGCTGATTTGGTAAACAAAATTCTTAGATATTTGCCAATATCATGGGATCCAAAAGTGACGGCGATCCAAGAAGCTAAAGATGTAGAAACCTTACCTTTAGAGGAGCTTATCGGTTCACTCATGACCTATGAGTTGAACTTATGGAAAAAGATAGTGGATGCTGATGTAGAGAAGAAAATAATAGCCCTCAAGGCCAAAAAGAAATTCAAGGCAATGATGGCAATTTGGAGCAATAGCGAAGATTCAAGTACGGATGATAAATTGCCCATCTTTTCTTCATGGCAAATAAGAAAAAGGTATGTGCTGAAAATGATTATAATTTTATCTTTGATGAATCACATGATGCATCTAATGATCTTGTGCATGAATATAAATTGCTAAAAATTGAGCACAGAAATTAAATAGGCATGTAGATTCATTTTCTCTTGAGAATACCAATCTTGCTGATAAAAATAATGATTTAATTACCAAGATTGATATTTTAAAAAATGAAAAGAATATTTTTTCTAAAGAAAAAGAATTTTTAGAAAAATAAAATGATGTTTTGAAAGATTTTGAAAGAGAAAAGTATTTTGATCAAAGAAAAGAAGCAATATCTTTTGAAGAATTTCTCTATTCCTGCTTCTTTCAATTTGTCTTATAAATGTGGTTTCAATACTTATCCTTCTAGATTAAGAAAAGTTTGGGTTTCCAAAAGGAACCATAATTACTAATCATAAAGGATCCAAGAAAGTTTGGGTACCAAAAATGTTCACTTAGTTTGTTTTGCAGGAATGTCTTGTAGCCCAACATGAAGAAAGAAAGTTCTTGAAAAGTGGATGTACAAGATAATTTAAAAAGTGGACAAGCTACATTTTGGACTAAATGGTAAAAGGATGGACTATATATATTGGTAAATTCTAAACATCTCCTTCCATAATTAAAAATATAGTTAAATTTTTATTGCATCAATTACTTTAAAAAATTTTAAATAGTTATTAAGAATCAAGTTTGGACTTATCGTCATTGGCTATGATCATGAACTTTTTGGTATTGATGAATTTCATGCTATTATGATTAAACTTATGATTGTAAGACCTTCACTTGATTTTGATTAATATAGTTTCTAAATTATTTCAAGTGAAATACTGTGATTTATATGTTTTCATTTTTGGCATCTATGCATAATCTAGAGATGATTTGGATCAAGTATAGAACCAGTAGTTAAGGGTTACTTTTAAGAAGAAGGTATGCATATTGATAAACCTTGCTCTAGTAGTTAGACTTGATATCATATTACTTCTAGCATTTGTATGGATATCAAATCATTTTAAATAAATGTGAAATCATGCTGAAAGTTTTTAAGTGGTATAAATGCTTTATATTTTGAAAATCATGAATATCTTGAAAAATTCAAATCTTGGTTTCAGACTTAAATTTATGTTCACATCTAAAATTGTCTGAAATTTTGATGCATGTGCTTTCATGTTTTATTCCTCAAATGAATGCATATTTTTAAGAGAGAATAACATTCAGGGGGAGCATCCAAAGATTTGTTATCATTATATACATATTTAATGCTTTGAATATCTTGTTGATATCATGCTTTGCTTATATTGCTCTGATACTCCTTCTCCTTATTTTCAAATTTAATTTTTTGAAGAGAGTTACATTCAAATGGTATCATATTCTATTGGTATCAAAATTATTTTTAAAAGGAATTCCTAGTAACCACTTTGGATTGGGTTAGTCACCATGGCCATGCAGTCATAGGAGATAAGTAGGGCTTAAAGACCTCTCTTCCCATTCAATGGGATCTCTTATGACATGTAGGGGTGCCGCTGTAACCTTATCCCATGAACAAGTAAGGTGAGTGGATAACATACATCAAATCATTTCTTGCTTGTGCTTATCATTCTATGGTATCATATTCAATTTATATCATATTCAATTGGTATCATAATTATTTGATTTCATGCATTGATTTTGATGACCTACTTGCTATTCTTTCCGACTTCATTCCCACTTTGCATTGCCTTTCACCCTTTTTCATGATGTCAAAAAGGGGGAGAAAAATGTTAAATATGAAAAGGAAAAGATTGGATAAACATGAAAAATCTTTTGAAAAATGAAAGAAAGTGTAAAAGGGGGAGAAGAATACAAAATGTTTTTATCTTAAGGAAAGAATTAGCAAGGGGGAGATTGTCTTAAAAATTTTGCATATTTTGAAAAATGTTTTTTGAAAATTTTGTGGATCATATATTGAGGGGGAGCTTGGTGCTTATTGATTTTGAGCTTTCATGTTTATACAATTGTTAATCTTTTTAAGCTTACCCTATTCATATACTTAAAGGTTTTGTCATCATCAAAAAGGGGAAGATTGTTAACTCTAGTTTTGATTTTGATGATTGACAAAATGTTTAAGTATATATGAGTACTAATTATATTTTAAGTGTATTTTTCAGATCTTAGTACTCAACCATGTTGAATGAAGAAATGCTTGTATTTCAGTTGAAAAAGTTCTTAAATTAATGAAAAATCAAGTATATGGACTTTGGAATTAATATGGAAGAACTTGAAGAGGTTAAAGTTTCAATTTGAAGATGTTTCAGCAATGGCACCACAAGTGTCAACACCTAGAAATGAAGTATCGACACCTGAGGATCAAGTGTCGATACTTGAAGAGTGAAGTGTCGACTCAAGGCCTGAGATAAACAGAAAACTTCAGAAAGCACTTTCAGTTAAGTGTCGACACCTGAGTTGAAGTATCGACACTTGGAAGTGAAGTGTCGACACCTAGAGAATGAAGTGTCGACACTTGAAACTGAAGTGTCGACACATGGAGGTGAAGTGTCGACACTTGAACAGTAACAGCTAGTTTTCTGGGCTGCAGAACTTCTCTAACTTGGCTCCAACGGCTATATTTTCCTCCCTAATGGCTATAAACGGTCATTTAAGTGTTGGGAGGCTATAAAAATATCAAGAATCAAATAGAAAAGTAATCATTTGGTGAGTTTCTTGAATATTCTTAAAGGATTCAAGAGTTGAGTGATTCAAAGCCTTCAAGCTTCCAAGTTTCAAAGAGAGCATACAAAGTCTATATTTACAAGCATCAATCAAAGGCTTCATCAACTTGAAGACAAGTTCTTCATCAATAATCAAGGGCTTCAAAGAGATATTTGCTTTATTTTAGAAAGCTTTTATTGTATTCATTCATACTTGCTCTTACATTGTTTTACTTAAGGTTTTTGGTGAGCCTTGGAGAACCAAAGAGGTTTTTGGTAAGCCTTGAAAACCAAAGTGGTTGTTGGTGAGCCTTGAAACCAACTAGGGTTTTACTTGTGAGCCTGAAGCCAAAACAAGTTGTTTAGGTTCTTGGTTATCCCGTAAAACCAAGGATGGTTATTGGTGAGCCTTGAAACCTACTAGGTTTGACTTGTGAGCCCGAAGACAAAACAAATTGTAAAGGTTGTTGGTGAGCCTAAGTTATAAAACCAAACTTAGTGAAATTCCCAAGGATGGCTTGGGGAGTGGATATAGGTGCTTGGTTAGCACTGATCCACTATAAACTTTTGTGTTTGTGTGATTGTTCTCCTTGTGCTTTTATTTCTTTATTTTCACTGTATTTATTTGAAATATACAAGCACTTGAATTGCATTAGCACATACTTGCATTAGCACTGATCCACTATAAACTTTTGTGTTTGTGTGATTGTTCTCCTTGTGCTTTTATTTCTTTATTTCCACTGCATTTATTTGAAATATACAAGCACTTGAAGTTTTATAAAACCTAATTCACCTCCCCTCTTGGGTTGCCTACCTGAGCCTACAGGTTGATTGACCTTCAACCAAAGATATACTCAAGGGATGAGCCATCGATCTTTCCAGCTATTCCTTCTATTTCGTGCTTATCCCATATTTATTCTAGACTGGAATAGGCCCTATTCACTTTAATTTGGGTTGAGTTTCATTTTGTCTTTGACCCGTTCCTTTGATCTAAGCCATGATGTGTTTTGGTTTGAGTGGACCTAATTCCCTTTAGTCTTGATTTGGGCTGATCTAACCCATTATGTTTTGGTTTTGGCTAATCTAACCCGCGATTAAATCTTGTAGGGCCTCTCTGTACCGGGCCTCTAAGGGATCCAAGCCATCAACCCACGCTCCTGATGCCTGTCGTTGGACGGATGATCGTTGATCATCCAGGCCGTATCTTCCAAGGTTAAGTGATCTCATCCCAGGAAAATAGTTATTACCGTCGTAGGGTTTATTTTTTTCATTCCTTGCTTTAGATATGAAACTTTGAAATGCATTCATGTCCTTGATCAGGGGTTTCTCAATATCTGAGTCCTAGTTATTTCTCATTTTATTGAGCCTAGCATGAGGAATGCATGATTTAAAACCTGCCCTATTTGAATCTGTGTTTGTTATAAGCATCGGTATTCGTACGGATTCTTAGGGTGATTTTTATCAGAGCGTAGTTTCACACACATCGTTCCACATCAGTTCTGGTATCAGACCCTATTCCACATCATCTCTTGGTATTAGAGCATAGTTAGGACATGCATTTTGTTTAGTTCACTCACTTTTTTTTCCACAGCATTTTAGCTGAAATCCTGTTCATATTAGTTCTTTTGCTTGGTTTAGTTCTACCGTATTTCCTTATTTCAGTTATTTTATCGCCAGCATACAAAAAAAATATATATATATATGTGTGTCATTTCTGTTTTTTTTATCTGCATTAAAATCATGGAGTGTGCATTTCATATCTTTCATTAAGCTACTTAAGGGCGGCAATATCATAATATGAGGGAAGGACTTCATTACCTTTCCTTAGCGCGAAACAACTACCCTGCATTCCAAACCCAAGCCTCTAATTAAAATCCAGTAAAAATACTTTTGCTCTAGAGAGCTTAGGGACACAAACTGGTCGAGTCAAGACTAAGTGTCTATTCATGGTGTCAGCCCATTCTGTGTGTGTTGCTGCTCTTGGTGTCTAGGCTTGGTGATTCAGGGCTAGTGAGTTGGTCCGCCTACCTGGCCAATCCCAGATTGGTGTCTAAGGTTGGCGTTCAGGGACCTCTACTCCCCTATACCTACCTGGCCAAGAACAGAGTTACTATAGACTGGTTTGCCACCTTGACTTAGGGAACTGGTTGAGATTCTAGGTCTAGTAAACCGTAGACGATTTTGCCTGCTTGAATCATGTCTACTAGAGCAGGAGCTCATATCAGCCCGAGTCATCCATGGACAACCTGTAAGAAGCCTTATTAAAAACCATGTCAAAACACTTTGTCCAAATGTCTGCTCAACTATCTACCCAATTGACCAGGTTAAACCAATGTGAGGAACCAATTGATTCCATGGAGAGAACCCCTAGGCCACCATTTGAGCATAAACCTGAGACTCCATTTTCTCCAATGACCAAACCAGAGGAAAGACCCATTTGGTGCACCGAAGCTTATGCCCCCACTTTTAATAGAAGCCTAAATCCTGAGGTATATATTGATTGGGAAGAACAAATGGATCAGTATTTTGAGCGCACTAACATATCGGAATTAGGACAGGTTAGGTTGGCCAAAACCAAGTTCACTCAACATGCTAGGTCGCATTGGTATGTTATTGAGCGTGAATGTTATTGCAAATGAGAGGAAATAAGTACTTGGAGAGAGATGAGAAGTAAGTTGAGAGATAAGTACCTAGGAAGATTCTATGAACAAAGACTTTTAGATCGATGGTACCGATTGAGACAGGATGATAGGCCAGTGTCTGAGTATATCAAGGAATTCCAGGAGTTTGTCAGGAGATGTAACACCACTAAATCTAAGTTGAGACCATAGCTAGGTTTCGAGATGGTCTACGTAGGGATATCCAGTGGGAACTTCTCCATTGGATGATTTATAGCCTGGAAGAAGCCTATGACACTGCTAGGGAATTTGAATCATATCAAAAAAATTTCATAAACTACCAAGTTAAGCCCAGCAGGGTTAGTACCTTTGAACCCAAATTCAACCCTAGTTAACTTCCCTTAGACCAACCAACTTCTACTGTCCCATTAGTTCATATGAATGATAGGAACAAGAACCATGAAGTACAAATTGAGTGCACTAATATTCAAGACTTAGGGTATCCCCAGATTGAAGAGCTAGGGAAGGAAGAGGACAAGTCTGAGCCCATTGAAAAAATGTATGAGGTTGACATAAGTTTATTAAATGAGTATGAAGGAGAAGATTTCAACTCTAATACCTTACTTGAGGAAGTCCATGTAGGAGAAAAGATTGTTGAGCCTAGTCCAGAAACACCAGAGCGACAGGAAATTAGAAAGGACCTGGTTCCCATAAATCAATGCCCTCAGGAAGAACCTACTTTTTTAGCCTCAATCCAAGACCTAATTCAGCCCCCTTGTAAAGAGCTCATTCCTGCTGATGACCTTTTTTTGGAACCAACTAAGCCTTCCTTGCATGAAAAATCTAAACTTACTTTGACCAAATTCTCCATTCATCTGACCTTATGACACCCATAGCTCAATATTATAATCTTAAGGTCTCTGCAAGTCACCAAGATCTGTTCCCTGAGCCCAATAAATTGTCACAAAATTTTGATTTCCTGTCACAACCTAAGGCTTCCAATGCTTCCCAGACTTGCAAACTACACTATGTTGAGATTATTCGATTGCACCACTTCTTTGAATATGTTAGGTTTGTGACCTACTTTTGGAAGACCTTATGGCATTTGTTAGGTATCCATTGTAAATTTTCAAGTGCACACTGGACCAGGATCAAACCTAAAGGGTTTATAGTCTGTTAGGTTTAGGCCCTAGAGAGTCTAATAATTTTTCCCTCAATAGGACTGCATATTGAGTCTGCATTTTGCATCATATTAAAATTTGCATTAAGTACAAATTTTAAAATAATTTGGCTGATTCCCGAAAGAGAGCCCTTTTCGAGATTGTCCATGGGTACCAACCCAATAGACCACTTGATCTAATTACCCTGCCATTGCATGCTAGAGTGTCCAAATCAGTCGACTCTTTTACACAACATATTAGAAATTTGCATAAGGAAGTTACCCTATCAGATCAAATGAGTAACGATGCTTATAAAAGACAAGTGATTTTAAAAATTGTTTCAAAGAATTTTTTGTAGGGGATTTTTCATGATAAGACTCAGACCTGAATGGTTTTCTCCTTGAATTGTCAAAAAACTTCATTCTCGAAGTGCTGGACCCTATAAAATTATTAAGAAAATTGGACCCAATGCCTATGTGCTCGAGTTATCTCATAATTTAGGAATTAGCTCCACTTTCAATGTTTCTGATCTAACTGAGTACAGGAAACTGGCAGTAATTCCTAGTGAGACATTCGGGCTTGACCCTTTACTTGAGAGAGAACCTATCCTGGAGTGTCCACAAAAATGGCCTGAGCGAAGAGAGAAGATCGAGCGAATCCTGGATGATCAAGCTGTCAGAACTCGATGAAATGGCTATCAGCGCTACTTGATAAAATGACAAGGTCATCCTAAATCAAAGGACTCATGAATTACTAGAGAGGACTTGCAACACATTGATCTGGATCTCTTGGAAGAATATCAAAGCCAAACAAACCCTTACTCAACAGGGTTGAGTTTCTCCCACCCCAGGAGAAATGGTGAGGACACCAAGACCAAAACCAAGCTTCAAGAGCCTATGTGGATCATAGAACAAGGGAATAAGACCTGCACCGGCGAGCCGACCCGAGATCGCCGAGCTGGCTCAAATCACGGAAGACCCAAACCCCAGGTTCCGAAGATTTCCCAGAGCTTCTGGAATTTTCCTTTTTTTTAATTATTATTTCAATTTTTGACAAAAAAAAAATCCTAAAGAATCCCGTATAACAAATTTCCCCCTACTACTTGGGATTAGCAACTAATTCTTTGATTAATTAGTGGTTAGTTGGGTTTGTAACTAATTATTAGATTAGCTGCATTCTGGAACCCTTGGTCATCCTATAAGTAAAGCTATGGTTTGTAAAAAAAATACACAGAGAATATAATACAAAAAGAGTTCTTCTTCTTCGATGGATTTGTCTCGACTGCCTTCGTTACTATTATAATGTTAAGCGCGAGGCTCCGCCACTGCCTTCGTCGCCACCGGACGTCGAGGGGTGTGAGGCCCCATGTATCCCAGCCCCAGCTATCCCACTGTTTCACGCTGGCTCCGTCTTCCTCGAAGCACCGTTCAGCCCCTCCATCCATACCACATCAAAGAAGCTCCCGTCCCTCTCGGTGTTCTTCTAGACGACCCCGAGCTGCCATGACTTCCCTCCCCCATCTCCCATCGCCAGGTCATCCCCCCCTCTGTCTCAAACCAGACCTCCCTCCTCTGTCTCCCAATGCCAGATCTCCCCTCCTCACTGTTTTCCCAGGAGCTCAGATCCAAGTCCCACTCCCAAACTTCCTTCCTCCGGTTCTTCTCTATCACCCGGTCTCCCTTCTTTCCGATCTTCCCCATCGCCCACAACCCTCTTCCTCTGGTCCAGACCACCCTCCCCGGGGGATCGCCATGCCGCCGGCCTCATTGCCGAACTACTGCCCCAATGGGGTTCCACCTGGCTGCAGAGCCTTTCCTCCCTGCTACTATGCCTTCAAACACATCCAACACCCATTTTGCTGCTGCTCCTCCCACGTCGCCGACTCCCCCCCTCCGGCCCTCCTAATGTCGGATCTCCCTTCGCCGGTCCGCTCCGATGCCATCCTCACCTCAAGCCACTGCCCCACGAAGTTTCCATCCGTTGCCAGCCCATGTCCCCTGTTCCATTAAGTTGGCCATTGAAAATCTCATCGAGCTGCTGCTTAAAGAAGTCGGGAATAGCAATTCCAGCTATTCCTTCTATTCCATGCTTATCCCATATTTATTCCAGACTGGAATAGGCCCTGTTCACTTTAATTTGGGTTGAGTTTTGTTTTGGCTTTGGCCTGTTCATTTGATCTAAGCCATGATGTGTTTTGGTTTGAGTGGACCTAATTCCCTTTTGTCTTGGTTTGGGCTGATCTAATCCATTGTGTTTTGGTTTTGGCTAATCTAACTCGTGATCAAATCTTGTAAGGCCTCTCCGATACCGGGCCTCTGAAGGGATCC
Organism: Areca catechu; assembly: GCA_021397845.1. Taxonomy (NCBI): domain Eukaryota; kingdom Viridiplantae; phylum Streptophyta; class Magnoliopsida; order Arecales; family Arecaceae; genus Areca; species Areca catechu. Next base: position 95,936,222 of record CM038052.1, on the reverse strand, counting down.
AAGCCATCAACCCATGCTCCTAATGCTTGTCGTTGGACGGCTGATCGTTGATCATCCAGGCCACATTTTCTAAGGTTAAGTGATCTCATCATAGGAAAATAGTTATTACTGTCATAGGGTTTATTTTTTTTCATTCCTTGCTTTAGATCTGAAACTTTGAAATGTGTGCATATCCTTGATCAGGAGTTTCTCAATCTCTGAGTCCTGGTTATTTCTCATTTTATTGAGCCTAGCATGAGGGAATGCATGATTTAAAACCCGCCCTATTTGAATCTGTGTTTGTTATAAGCATCGGTATTCGTACGGATTCTTAGGATGATTTTTATCGGAGCATAGTTTCACACACATCATTCCACAGCCTTGGATTCCCTTTCATCCATTCTTTCTTTCCATGCTCAGCCATTATCGTCCAGTTTCGGCTCAGTTGGTTCCAAACGTTGTCAGGACAATTTTTTGTTTCATCGTCTTCTGCCACTTTCACGAGATCGTAGCTCATTTTTCCTTGTTCAGGATTTTCTTTACCCTGAAACACCATCCGGCCGAGGAGGGGTGGTGGTTTATTTCTCCACGCCCAAAGGGCATCAAGTCGAGCTCCCCTCTTCCATCAAAGAATGGAAAAGCAAATACTTCTTTGCTTCCATCGAGGGGGTTAGTTAGGTTTGGAGCAACCCAGATCGGAACCCGAACCGAAACTCTGCTATCGAGGTGGCTGATCGGGAAATTTATGACCAACTCTGCACCAACCAAATCCCTTCCCTCAAGGTTCTACTATCGGAGCAGAACCTGTTCGAAGCCGGGGTCAGCCCAATATGAGAGTTGGGTGAGTTCGGTGCAAGCTCTACTTGTTTCTATTTTCTACTTGTCGCCTAAAGCTCGGAACTGACCTCGTTCTCCTTTGTGCGGGCATGAAGTACTCCATGGATGAACTCCTTGTGCTCTCTAGGAAGAGGGGTGCACTGGCGGGGGTTCGAGAGTCCCCATCAAAGAGGGCTCGGAACGAGGATAGTGCAAGGGCCACATCCGCCATGCCATCCGAGCTGAGCAGGAGGATGGCCAAACTTGTCCCTGAACCGTCAAGGCAACGGGACTTGCCCCCAGTCCGAGATCCTGACGTGGTCACCCGGGCCAGGTTCACTGTCGTCGTTATGGCACCCCCACCTCCTAAAATAATTTAGGTGGAAGCAGAAGAAGAGTAGGAGAGGAGGGAGCCACCATTAGTGGCGCCGTCCGGCATGGCGATGAGCCCCGACCGAGATTTCGAGATGTCCTCGACCAGTCATGGGGGCGATGCCATGGTAGCGGGGAAGAAGAAGAAGAAGAACTCCCGCAAGTTGCCCTTCGAGGTGGCACCTGATGCCTCGTTGGTCCAGGATCGGGCCCTCATCGAGCGCAAGATGGACTTCGCCATCCAACTGCACGATCGACGGGAAAAAGCAGGAAGGCTCCTGGCCGATGCCATCCTTGGCACGTTTTCGCAGCTCTTCTCGATGGGTACTCTTGTCTTTTCCTCTTTCCCTTTCTCTTTTTTTTTTTTGATGATGTCTTTTTTGGTGTAGCTTGGGATGGATCTCTTGCTCATATGAGATTACTGCAAGAATTGGGCCAAGAGGGACAAGCGGCGGGTGCTATAGCTTGACTCGTTGGCGATCGAGGTCAAGCTGAAGATGGACATGGTCTAGGAGGCCGAACAGAAGAAGAAGGAGCTGAGGGCCGAGGTGACAGGCACCGAGAGGTGCCTCAAGTGCCTGGAGGAGTCCTTGGACCGGGAGAGGAATTTGGCCAGATGCCGGGCCAAGAAGCTCAAGGCTAGGGAGGCCAGAGTGGAAGAGCACAGTGCCAAAGTGGCCCGGGAGAGGGAGCATGCTCAAACCCTTGGAGCTTAGCTGGAGGCGGCAAAGGAGCGGGCTGCTGCCACCGAGAGGAAGGCTGCTGCCACCGAGAGGAAGGCTGCTACCACCAAAGAGAAGGCTATGGTGGCGGTAGACTTAATGGAGGCTGCGAAGAAGGAGGCCGCCGAGGTAGTGCCAAATTACAAGGCCTCGAAGGAGTTCGATGCTGAGTTCCACGAGCTGGCAATGGACTTGTTCTTCAAGGGGTTCGTGTTTTGTCGGTCCAAGGTGGCGGAGCTCATTCCGGACATGAACTTGGATGGGCTCGCCTTCCCGACCGCTCCATGCGGGAGCCCAATCTTGGCTTTGGCAGAATCGGAGGAACCCATGGCTACCATCGATGTAGCCCCACCGCCAGAGGTCCTGGACATAGCCCCGCCACCGAAGGTCCCAGAAGACGTTGCCCAAATTATGCACCATCCCAGGAAGGAGCCAGTGGAGTAGCATGGGAGCCTCCCTTCTTCTTGTACCTCTTCTTTTATTGTTTCTATCTGGGTTGTCTGGCCTGTCGGGGCCCAGAGACAATGTAATACCTTGAAAGATCTTTTAATGAAATTTTCTTCTATCCAGCTTTACTTACGTACTTTTGCATTCTCAATACTCTAGCAACTTTCCTTCCTTTTCTTCTCAACTGCCTATGTACATGTCTTTGCCGAGGTGTCTTGCCTTGAGGCTCTAAGTCCTCAAGCTCTTTACTGCCGAGCTCCGAGTATGCGGGGCGATTAGGAAGGAAGTCCTTGACTTGCTGAGTCGTTCCCACCTCATGAGCAGCGTGGCAATAGGGCTTCGTGTGTTTCCTCGGGTGAGGTTTGGGCGACCTCAGGTGGAACCATCTCCAAGTGTGCACGGCGTGATCGAGCCAGGATGCTACACTCGGTGGGCCCACCAAGTGACTATGAGGTGCCTGGCTTTGGGAGTTTATAGGCTTCAGGAGTTCCCGAGCTTGGAGTTCCAGGCTTTAGGAGTTTTCAGGCTTATGGTGCCGGGCTTCAGGAGTTTCCGGGCTTGAGAGTGCCGAGCTTCAGGAGTTTCTGGGCTTCAGGAGTTTCCAAGCTTAAGGTGCCGAGCTTCAGGAGTTTTCGGGCTTAGAGTGCTGGGCTTGGAGTGCCGGGCTTCAGGAGTTTCCGGGCTTAGCTTGCCAGACCTAGGGTCGAGCAGCGACATTCTTGCAAGATAAAAGTGATTTTCTCAAAGAGGATCTTTATCATTAATGGAGAAAGGCCTTATATTACTGATAATACATTCTCAAATTGTTGGCATTCCAAGTCTGCGGGAATCTGGCACCGTCCAGCTCCGCTAAATAGTAGGCTCCATGGGGAAGAGCCTCGACCACCTAATAGGGGCCCTCCTAATTCGGTGAGAGCTTGCTGCACTCCCTGGGTTGGGAGGCTTCAGCCCGGTGTAGCACCAGGTCAGCTGGGCGGAAGATCTTTGGCCTCACTCGCACATTGTAGTACCGGGCTACCCGCTGCTGGTAGGTCACCATCTGGAGTTGAGCCTTGTCTCTTGTTTCCTCGAGGAGGTCCAAGTTGAGAAGAAGGTGGGCCAGATTTTCTGCCTCATCATACTGTTCCACCCGTAGTATGGGCACACTAAGTTCGACTGGGATGACGGCTTCCATGCTAAAGATGAGATTGAAAGGCATCTCATCCGTGGCCATCCTAGGTGTTATGTGGTAGGTCCAAAGAATGCTGGGAAGTTCTTCTACCCACCTACCCTTGGCCCGGTTTAGCCTGGTTCAGAATCCCTGGAGGATAGTTCAGTTGGTCACCTCGGCCTCTCTGTTGGTCTAGGGGTGAGCCATTGAGATGAAGCGATGTTGAATGCCGAGGTTGGCATAGAACTCCTCGAACTCTTGGTTATCGAATTACCGTCCATTATCGGTGATGATGTTGCGAGGGAGCCCGAAACGATAGATGATTGACTTCCAGAAGAACTGGCGGACCTTGGCTTCGGTAATCCATGCTAATGGCTCTGCCTCCACCCAATTTGGTGAAGTAGTCAATAGCCACTATCAGGAACTTGCGTTGTTCGGATGCAGAAGGAAATGGACCAAGGATGTCAATCCCCCATTGGGTGAATGGCCAGGGCGAGGAGAGTTGGGAGAGTGGTGCCGCTGGTTGACACTGTATATGGGCGTGGCATTGGCATCGGTCACACTTCCTCACGAAGTCGGTGGCATCCTCCCTCATGGTTTCCTAGTAATATCTCTGATGGAGGGCCTTGTATGCTAGCGTCCTCCCTTCGACATGATTCTTGCAGAGGCCTTCGTGTATTTCATGGAGCACGAAGGCTACCTCTGTGGGTCTCAGGCACTTTAGGAGCGGATAGGAGTAGGATCTGTGGTAGAGCTACCCGTCCATCAGGACGAATCGCACGGCCTTCTTCTTGATGAGGCTAGCCTCCGTTTGATCTTCTGGAAGGGTGCCATCAGTGATGTATCTGATGTACTAGTCCATCCAGCTGGGCTCCGGGGTGACTTGCTGGACTTCTTCGAGAGCTTCGTAGCTTGGATTTTCCAGGTACTCAATGTGGGCATGCCTTAGTGACGAGTTCGGCAAGGTCATGAGCCTTGAGAGAGTATTGGTGCGAGCATTCTCTTTGTAAGGGATGTGGGAGATGCTAAAGCGTCAAAAGCCTGTCGTGCTCGAGCGAACCTGTTCCAGGTACTTCATCATTTAGGGATTTCGGGCCTCATATTCTCCTGAGACCTATCCGACTACTAGCTGGGAGTCGGTGAAGACCTTCAGGTTGGGTACACCCAGCTTACGGGAGACTCTTAGCCCCGCGAGGAGTGCCTTGTACTCTACCTGGTTGTTGGTCATCGCGAATCAAAAATGGAGTGCACACTCGGCTACAATCCCGTTGCCATTAGCGAGGATGAGGCCTGCCCCACTCCTGCTCGCATTGGATGCACCATCCACGTGGAGGACCCAAAACTCCTCCTTGGCTTCGGGCTCCCCTTGATGCTCCGGGGTGGTCTGCTTTGGCTCTTCGGCAAGTCCTGCACACTCGACCAGGAAGTTGGCCAACACCTGGGCCTTTTGAGACATCCTTGGCGGGTATGCGATGTCAAATTCACTGAGCTTCAACGCCCACTTGGCCAAGCATCTAGATGTATCGAGGTGGCTAAGCATGGCCCTCAGTGGTTGGTTCGTCAAGACCATGATCGGATGCACTTGGAAGTATGGCATGAGGTGCTGGGCAGACATTATAAGAGCAAAAATTAACTTTTCTGAGTGGGTGTACCTGATCTCCACATCTTGGAGGATTTTGTTAGCATAGTTACTAGTTTCTGGGATCCGTCATTATCTGTGCAGATAAGAACCAAGTTGACGGCCCCCCGGGTGATCACCAGATATAGTAGGAGTTCCTCTCCTTCCTCCGGCCTGGAGAGTAGGGGCGGTGACGCCAAGAACTTCTTCAACTCCTCAAAGGTTGCTTTTCATTCTTCGTTCCAGGCAAAGTCGTGCACTATGCACAGCGCCTTAAAGAAAGGTAAGCAGCGGTCAGCCAACCTCAAGATGAATTAGCTCAAGACTACAATCCAGCCTGTTAGGCGTTGGACCTGCTTCTTTGAGGTGGGGTGCTCCATGTTGATGATTGCCTGGACCTTCTCTGGGTTTGCTTTGATTTTCCTCTGGGTGACCATAAAGCCAAGGAACTTTCCTGCTGCTACGCTGAAGGCGCACTTCATTGGATTCAGCTTCATCTTATGCACTCGAAGTTTGTAGAAGGCCTCCGCCATGTCGGCAATGTGGTCTGACTTCAGCTTGCTCATAACGAGCATGCCATCCATATATAATTGCATGTTTCGGCCAATCTGGTCCTTGAAGACCCGATTAACCAGTCGATGGTACGTGGCACCGACATTCTTCAAGCTGAAAGGCATCATCTGATAGTAGTACATCTCTCGATCGGTGATGAAGACAGTGTGCTCCTCGTCCTCCGGATGCATCCAGATTTGATTGTATCCAGAGAATGAATGCATAAAGGAGAGCAAGCGGTGCCCCGAGGTGGCATCCACCAATTAGTCAATCTTTGATAGAGACAAGCTGTCCTTTGGACATGCTTGATTGAGGTTGATGTAGTCCACGTAGATCTTCCACTTTCCATTGTTCTTCTTGACCATGACTATATTTGCCAACCAGCTGGGGTATTGTACCCCACGGACAAAGCCAGCACGAGGAGCTTATCCACCTCCTCATTGATCGCTCATTGCCTCTTCGGGGCGAAGCTTCTCTTCTTCTATCGAACAGGATGGTACTTCAGGTCGATGCTCAACTTGTGAGTGATGATGTCAAAGGGAATCCTGGGTATATCAGCCGCCGTCCAGGTGAACACGTCTACGTTCGCTCGAAGGAATTCTAACAGGTGGGCCCGCTCCTCCTCTTGCAACTGGGCCCCAATCTGCACCGTCTTCATCGGGTCGGCTCCAAGTGGATACGATAGCAAGCGCTCGACCGGACCACCTCTGGGATCCTGCACCCTTTGGTCGAGGTCATCAGCACTGGGATATTCCTCTGATGTTTTGTCCCCAGGAATGGCTTGGGGACAGTGTTGGATCGGCTGAGGTGCCGCCCTCATTTCTCCAATACTATAAGGAGTGAAAAACTACACCAATAGCCGCTTGGTGGAAATGATCGCATCTAGCAGATTGAGCCCGTGATGGCCAAGAATCACGTTGTTAGCCGAGGAAAGCCTAACAACTATGAAGGTCATCATTACGGTGCTCTGCTGAGATGGCATCCTGACAGTGACAGGGAGAGTGATTTCCCCTTCAACTCTCATGGAATTTCCTATAAAATTGACGAGGGGAGTGTGCACAGGCCTAAGTTTTGCAGAGGATAGGTTCATCCTAGAGAAAGCATAGTAAAAAAGGATATCAGTAGAACTTTCACTATCGACCATAATATGTTTTACAGGATGCTTGGAGATCATCATCTCGACGACCATGACATCATTGTTTACATTTTCACTTACAGATTCCCTCTCCCTCATAAAGAAGAGTGCATTTTCCAAACTTTCTCCTCCCCAGGTACTCTTGGGGGTGCACTTAATTCCCCAACATATCATCCCCACGGTATTCTCGGTGGACCAGTTGTCGACTGCAGGTACCAGAGGGAGAGCAGCGAGTGCCTGAGGTTTCGCCAGGGTCTTGCCCCCCATGAACCTTCTGAGGTAGCCCCTCCTTATGAGGTCTTCAATCTCTCTTGAGGTGGCGGCACTCCTCGATGTCGTGGCCATGGTCACGGTGGAACTGGTTGTACTTTATCTTGTCATGACCGTTAGATGGCCTCAGTGGGGGTGGGCATCGCAGGTAGCGCTCGCCCTCAATCTCCATGAGGATCTTCATCCTCGAGGCTAGGAGAGATGTGTATCTTTCTTCTGGGATGGGGCCGCTCTTTGGCTTCGACCTTTGGCAGAAGTTCGAGGTGGCCGGCCCAGGCTTCCGCACCCCAGACATCTCCCCAGGAAATGGCTTCTTCAGCGACTTCCCATCTAGCTCCCTCCTCGTATGGTCCACCTCCTCGACGCGGATGTACTTGTGAGCATGGAGGAGTTCGGAGTATGTCTTGGTGGTTTCTTGTCCAGTGAGTAGGTCAGGTGGAAAGTCTTGAGCCCTCACTTCAGTGCCAGCATGGCAACTGGCTCGTCCAGGTTGTAAATCTCTTGTGTGGCAACCTTGAAGCGAGCCACGTAGTCCTGTAAGAGCTCGTGGTCCTGCTGCCTGATGGAGAAAAGGTTGTCTGCTTCCCATGGCACTTTCTGACAAGCATCAAAGTGGGCCATGAACTTTCTCTCCAGCTGAGCAAATGAGCCGATGCTTTCAAGCTCGAGGCAAGTAAACCTGACTCGAGCAACCTTCCGGAGGGTGGCTAGAAAAGTGAAACAAAGGAGAGTGACGGTCATCCCTTGGACTCTCATGAGGGCCTTGTAGCTCTCAAGGTGGTCCAGGGGGTCGGTGATCCCGTCGTAGGGATCCACCTGTGGCATGCAGAACCGATCCGAGATCAGTTCCTCTTGGATATCTCGGGAGAAAGGGAGATGGGTGTCATAGCCCTAGGCTCACGAGGGTAGCCCTACAAATTTGCAACCTGATAGGATAGCTTTGCTAGCTTGTGCTCCTATTCCTCCAAGCAGCTTTCTACCACGCTCCTGATGGCCTCATCGGTTGAGCCCTCTATTGAGGCCGATGGAGGAGGTGAAGGTGGTAGCTGAGGGGGGTCCCGACGGGTGGCCTTGCCTCTGCGACCTCGGTGGTGCTTGACAGTAGCTTGCTCGAAGGTCGGGGACCGACTCTCTCGATTAGCTGACCCGGTCCACTAGCTCTTCGTCGGGGTCCTGTGGCTTCCCCGGCAATCTATTGTGGCTCACGGTAATGAAGGCCTTCTTTGGAAGGATCGCAGACTATTGCGGGGTGTGGCGGCTTGGGCCACGGGAGTCCCTGGCTATTGATGGGTGGCCAGGGATCGGTGCTGATACTACAGCTGGGCACCGTTGCAGTCAGAGCTGCATTTGCTGGGCAAGTGTGGCCAGCTGAATGTCCGCTGAAGGCGATTGCGGTGGAGGGAGGAGCTCCCATTCTGGACTGTGCGAATCCCCACGGGAGGGGGGTTCCCCTACATGGCTGGTGGAGACCTCCCTCGCACGTGTCATCAACATGCTCCTAGTGGGGTTGACCATAAGGGGATTGGCTTGAATCAAAATGTGTCCTGCCCCCCCTTCCTGGCATGCCAATCTGTTACCACCCAACCGCCATGGCCTGTAGCTGGAGATGACCTTGGACCGTGCCCTTGTTGCTCAGGAACATCTTTGCATGCCCAGACCTGCAAAATAGAGGAGACCTGGGCCGGTGATCCCAGTGGGGGCACTCCGATGCTCAAGTCAATGGCAATCCAAGGGAATAGATCCTCCTAGTCGAGCCCCGTAGATGGACTCCATTCTAGGAGGAGATAATTATATACTTGGAGAGTGTGAATGGATTGAGAGTAGAGCGAGAGAAGTGGCAGCGGAGGAAAGCTCAGGCTAGATGGCTATGTTCATCGAGACCCTTCCGGTGAGTCTCCGGTAACCTAAAGCACTTGGCCTCTCAGTTGCTCTCCTATATGCCATCCCTTTCGCCCGTTTATTACTTACCTTCTTCTTGGAACCTTAGAGAACTCTTTTAAGCCATGATGGCTGCACGCCGCCTACGTTGGGATCCCCCCCTCGCTCGCAGGCACATGCAGTGATGTTTCGTGCTGTGCACGAGGTGCCTTTCCCCATTCATGATGAGAAACTACACCGTGCACTTTAACTCTCCCTCTGGTCGCTCCACTTTGAGAAACGTGGTAGAGCCTCGATCGGGGGGCAGCCGCCTCCTGGATTAGAATCTCTTGGGTTGACTTCCTCTTTTGGGTGGCACAGACGGTCGGTCAGGAGCGCGATGCATCGAACTGGGGACCCCTTCCCCTTCGGTGTAAGTGGTAGTTGGGGCAATTATTGTGGCCTGGCGGGTGCCCCTCCATGGTCCTTGGGCAGCTTACTGTCATTCAAGGAAGGTGGCGACATCCCTCAGTTGCTAGTCCCTTCATCCGAAGTAGGGCTAGTTCAGGGAGGAGGAACTCGACTTCGGCCAAGGTGTCTCAACCTCGAGGGAGCCACTTGGCAAAGGAGTCCGAAGAGAGCAGGAGCTTGACTTCGGCCAGGGCATCTTGACCACGAGGGAGCCACCTGGCGAAGGAGTCTGAATAGAGTAAGAGCTCGACTTCGGCCAGGGCATCTCGATCTCGAGGGAGCCACCTAGTGAAGGAGTCCTGGAGAGAGTCGGAGCTCGACTTTGGCTAGGGCATCTCGACCTTAAGGGAGCCACCTAGCGAAGGAGTCCGGAGAGAACCGGAGCTCGACTTCGGCCAGGGCATCTCAACCTCAAGGGAGCTACTTGGCAAAGGAGTCCGGAGAGAGCCAGAGCTTGACTTCGGCCAGGGCATCTCGACCTCGAGGGAGCCACCTGGTGAAGGAGTCTAGAGAGAGCCGGAGCTTGACTTCGGCCAGGGCATCTCGACCTCGAGGGAGCCACCTGGTGAAGGAGTCTAGAGAGAGCCGGAGCTTGACTTTGGCCAGGGCATCTCGACCTCGAGGGAGCCACATGGTGAAGGAGTTTGAAAAGAGATGTCCGATGTGGCAGCTTTCTCCGACATGTCATCTGACTGGGTCTAAAAAATATTTAGCTATAGGCCACGGCGGTCGGGCGGCAACAAGCACAATCTCATGTCTGACTAAAATTATGTTGATCCCATAAGTGATTTTGATGATAACCAAACATTGGAGCATGTACATTTATTTCTGACAACTCTTCAAGTATTTGACAAGTTTTTGTAGGATGAATAACATGTTCAAACTTTAACTCCTACACTTCTATTTTCATGGTTGAGTTGTGTTGTAAATATTTTTGTAAAGAAGAACCCAATCAAAAATGCTAAGAAAAATCAATTAAAATGGTTACTTCTGTGAGTGTGTGTGTGCCATGAATTTTAGTTTGAGTTGGTTTGTGTGAAATTATAAAAGAGCCGGTGAGAGTTTTCTTTAAGTTCAATTGTAAAAATCTTGAAGAAAACATTCGAGCCGACCTCAAGTGATGAAGAGCCGACTCTGCTTACTGGCATGCAACAAGGATTCTGGAATGTAGCAATTCGAGCCGACTTGATGGAAAGTGAGCCGACTCCGGTGAATCCAAGTCGACTGGAATTAGTCCGAGCTGACTCCTCTAGAATCCATTTTCTGAAGATTTCTGAGAACAGCCAGGCGAGCTGACCCGAACCAAAAAGAGTCGACTCTGCCAAATCTAATTCTGAAAGCCTGAGAAAGCGAGCCGACTCGAACTGCATTAAGCTGACTCTTCCAGAGTAAGGTTTTTCGAACCTGAGAAAAAGAGCCGACCCAAGTTGAAAAAAGCTGACTCCTCGAGTTCAAGTTTTTCAAAGAAAAAAGTTCGAGCCGACCTGAGCTATCAAGAGCCGACTTGTCCAAAGTGATGTTTTACGCCCTGAGACAAAGAGCCGACTGCATTGAAGATTTGGTGACTCGACCCATCGACTTGAAGGATTCGAGCCGACTCGAAGGAATCCGAGCCAACTCGAACGTTGTTTCTAGGTATTTAATGGCTAGTTCCAGAATTTATTTTTGAATGCTAAAAGGTACTCCAACGGTCCCAAATCATTCCCCAATGGTCTACAATGGCTAGATCTACCTTTGGATGATGGAAGACTTTGAATTTGAAGGATTTGAACTTCCTTGGAGCAATGAATTAGAGAGTTCTTCAATAAAAAGAGAGCTTCATTGAATATCCTACCTACCAATAGCAAAAGAGCATAAGAGCATTAAAGTCAAGCTTTCAAGTCTTCACCAACTCCAATTTGAAGCTTTAAGCAACTCTGGAAAGAAGCCACTGAATTAATTAAAGTCTATTCAAGTGCATTCAAGTGGACTTCCAACAAGCTGCACTGGCAACTATCCGACAAATTGAGTTTGTCATTCTTGTTGCATTTATGTTCAATTCAATTTTTGAATTGTTGGGTTATTGGTGAGCCTGGTTGAAAAACCAAATAAGTTCTTGGTGAGCCTTGTTAAAACCAAGGGTTAGGTTTTTGGTGATCTTGTAAAAACCAAGTTGGGTTTCTTTGGTAAGCCTGTTAAAACCAAAGGGTGTTGAGTTTTTTTTGGTGATCCTGTAAAACCAAAGTGTAGAGGTTTTGTATTACGATCCTGTAAAACAATCCTACTGTATTCGGGTGTGAATATAGTGAAAATCCCAAGTGATATCTTGGATAGTGGACGTAGGAGCTGGGCATAAATTATTCTTATTGGAAAGCGCGAATGAAAATCTATGTTCAAGCTATTGATTTTCAACTATGGAAGGTCATTCTCAAAGGGCCACATGTTTCCATGACTAAAATTGATGGCATGGATGTCCCTAAGCATGAAGAGGATTGGGACGAACACGACATGAAGATGGGGGAATTGAATGCCAAAGCAATGAACTTGCTTTACTGTGCTTTGGATTCAAACGAGTTTAATCGAATTTCCATTTGCTCTTTAGCGAAGGAAATTTGGGATAAACTTGAAGCAACCCATGAAGGAACTTCACAAGTGAAAACTTCAATGATAAATCTTTTAGTGCATAATTATGAATAGTTTAAAATGGAGCTTGTTGCTGCCAAGATCGTCGTGGCCTGTAGCTGCTGTCGATGCTGGGGTGTGCTCCCTTGGCTATCTGGCTATCCGATGGTCCTGGACCTGCAAAACAGGGTTAGTGATCCGGGCTGGGGTTTTTGGTGGGGGCACTCCGACGATCAAGTCAGTGACGATCTAGGAAAGTAGATCCTCCTAGTCGAGCATCTCTTGATGGACTCCATGCTAGGAGGAGTGAATGGTGTAAGAGTGGGATGCAATTGCATCGGGAAAAGAGCAGCCCAGCTAGAGGGATTATCTATGTGGCCTTTCCACCCTTGCTTATGGTGCTGTGCTCTCTGGTTGATCTTGCACTTGTGTTTTTGTGTTATTGCCTTGCATCGCATTTTCTTGCGTTATATTGCATTACCTTGTCTGCCTCGCTTCTCTTAGGGCTTCGTAGTCTAGGTTTTCATTAGGTGCCTGTCTTGGGATCTCCGTCGGGCTATCAGGCATGTGCGGCAGTGTCCCGAGGTACCTTTCCTGATTAGTGATAAGGAAAGCTGTCATATGTTTTGACATTCCTTCTGGTCGCCTCATTCTGGGAAACCTGGCAGTACCTCGATCGAAGGGCTGCCACCCCTGAGATTCGAATCTTCTAGTTGACTCCCTCTTTTGGGTGGTTCAGGTGGTTGGTGAGTAGCGTGGTGCCCCAATCAGTGGGCTTCTCTCCTTTCTAGTGTAACTGGTGGCCGCAGGTGGTCATTGCGGCCTGGAGGATGTCTCAGTGCAATCCTCGGATGGTTCGCCGGTGTCATGGGATGGCGGTGTTGTCCCTTTGTTAACCGGTGCTTATGCATGAGCTGGGGGACGAGCTAGATAAGCAGGGCTCGACTCCGACCTAAGCATCCCGAGCTTGTGGGCTCGCATCGATGGAGGAGGGTAGAGCGCGGGCCCAGTCTAGAGGGCTCGACCTCGGAGAGGCTCCACATGGCGGAGGAGGGTTGAGCTCGACTCTGATCACGAGGCTCGATCTTCGAGGGGCTCGCTCTAGAGGGCAGAGCGCGGGCCTGGTCCAAAGGGCTCGAGCTCGGAGAGGCTCCACGTGGTGGAGGAGGGCTGAGCTCGACTCCGACAATGGGGATCGATCTTCGAGGGGCTCGCTCTGGAGGGCAGAGTGCGGGCCCAGTCCTAAGGGCTCGACCTCGGAGAGGCTCCACATGGCTGAGGATGGCTAAGCTCGACTCCAACCACGGGGCTCGATCTTCGAGGGGATCGCTCTAGAGGATAGAGAGCAGGCTCGATCTAGAGGGATCGACCTCGGAGAGGCTCCACGTGGTGGAGGAGGGCTGAGCTTGACTCTGACCACGGGGCTTGATCTTCGAGGGGCTTGCTCTGGAGGGCACAGCTCGGCTCTGGCCTAGGCATCCCGGGCTTGCGGGCTTGACTTGGCGGAGGACTCACATGGAGGAGGGCTGAGCTCGACTCCAACCACGGGGCTCGATCTTCGAGGGGCTCGCTATGGAGGGCACCGCTCGGCTCCAGCCTAGGCATCCTGAGCTCGTGGGCTCGACCTAGCAAAGGATGGAGCTCGGCTTTGATAGGCAGTTCCGTTCTCCCCGGAGAGCTCAGCCCGGCGAAGGAGTCTGAGCTCGAAATTCGATGTGGCACCTGGCACAGCAGTTTTCTATGACATGGCGTCTGACAGCTACTCCACGTCAGCAATCTTGCCACATCATTTGCTCCCCACTTTCAAGGCTCGTTAGTGCGCGGCTATCGGGTCGAAGGGAGTAATTTTGATGCTAACGTGGAAAGGTGAAGATCTGGCATAATGATGGCTATGATTGTCGGCGCTCCGTGGAACGGTCCTTCAGGCCAGTGTGGGGGTGCCATGTGGCCATGTTTGAGGAGCAGTTAATATTGGCATAGAATTCAGAGCGGTCGGGATCCCTTTTTCATCGATGGGCGGCACATGGAACGAATCCGTTGGTGGAGAGGTCATAACTGTACGGATGCGCTGGATCATTTCGAAATAAAAAGAAGTTCTTACCCAAAACATCCATTCTTTTTGAACTCTTTGCGCCCGCTACAGTACCCGAGTCTTCTCCTTTCTCCCGGTTGCCTCAGATTTTCTAAGAACCAGGTTAGTTTCTCTTTTCTTCCTCCTTTATCAGAGTAGGGTCCTTCCTCGGAGTCTAAAGTTTCCCTTGGACCGAATCCATCCCTTCGTCTTCTTCTTCGAATCCTTTGCTTCTTTCTTCTTTAGGGATGTCTCGCTTCGGCCCGAACTTCCTCTCCATCACCAACCAGGGCGAGGCTGGTCCTTTTGAGTAGAGGCCAGCATCTCCTTCTTCTTCCGATGAGGAAGAGGATGTGGCTCATTTCGAGATTTACAAGAGGCGCCCTCCTGGTCTGATACTTATCAAGGGATCAGGGTCCGGCCCTTCCCATCCTCGTTCTCCTTCCTCTTCTGAACTTGTTCCCGAGTCTGTCCGGTCCACAGGCCCCGGCGGGGTTGCCTCGACAATCACCGCCAAGGAACCGGAGACCATCCAGGATGTCTATGGCATCCCACACTCTGTCCGGCTTTTAATTCCTCGTCCGGGGGAGCGGGTTACCTCCAGCAGCCTCGGCCGTATTGCCTTCTATGAGGAGACCTTTTCTGGGGGTCTCCATTTTCCCTTCCATCCATTCTTTATGTCAGTGTTGAATAATTATCGTTTGGTCCCTGCTCAGCTAGTACCAAATGCCATTAGGGTCATCTTTTCTTTTGTTATGCTTTGTCACCTTCACAGGTTTGTTGCCCGATTTTCTCTATTCAGGACTTTCTTTGCCCTGAAGCGCCACCTGACTAAGGATGGGTGGTGGTCCTTGTCTTCCCGCCCAAAGGGCATTAAGTTTGAGCTCCCTTCTTCCGTTAAGGGATGGAAGAGCAAGTTCTTTTTTTCCATGATTGAGGGGGTTGATTGGGTCTGGAGTGACCCAGACCAGTCCCCCAACTAAAACTCTGTGGTCGATGCGATTGATCGGGATGACTACGAGCAGCTCCACACCACCCAGATCCCTTCTCTCGAGATTCTATTGTTAGAGCAGAATATCTCCGAAGCTGGGGTCGACCCAACGAATGGGTTGGGTGAGTTCGATATAAACTTTTCTTCTCTTTCCTTTTTCTTATGCTCCTTACATTGCTTTCTATGGGCTCTGACTATTGTATGGCTTGTATGCAGGCATGATCTTCATGGAAAGCGACTTGCTGGTTATCACCCAGAAGAGGCTGCCAACCGGGTTGGTCAATAAGCCTCTATCGAGATGGGTCCGGGGTGAGAGCGCGTCTGTGACCACTCTCGCCGCGGTGGTTGACACGAGTTGAGAGGCGACTGAAGCCACTCCTGCCATGTCGGCTGGTTGAAATTCAGGGGTGACCGAAAGTGCTCCTGCACCGGTGGAGAGGGTGACGTTCGCGGCACCGGGGCTAGTCCAGCTGGCAGTCCGGAAGGTTCCGGAGCAGCACGGTCAACAGGGAACAACCTCCACCATGGAACCTGAGGTGGTTGTCCGAGCAAGGGCCATAGCTACTGCTGCTGCATCCCCCAGTCCCTCGAGCCCGGCTGTGATCAAGGTCGGGGGTGGGGAGGTCCGAGCTGGGGCCGAGTTCATGATCGAGGCATCGTCTGCAAAGGTGTCGGGTCCTCAGCCTGTCCCCGGGTGCCCTACTACTAGTGGGGCAAGGGCACCTACCCCTGGATAGAGCATGAGGGAGGAGGTGCGGTGCCAACTTCCATTCAAGCTGGGGCTGGAGAGCTCTTTGCTCCGGAGCCCCACACTGGTCGAGCGCATGATGGATTTTTCAATCTAGCCATGCGATCGACAGGAGATGGTCGGACTGCGGCTGGGGGACGTGCTTAGCATCATCTTCCCCCATCTCTTCTCAGTAAGTGGCTCCACCTCTCTTTCTCTCTTTTCTCTCTCTTTTTTTTTGCTAACCTTTTACATGGTGTAGATTAGTGCCGAGGCTCTCTTCATTAGGGACTGCTGTCGAAACTAGCAGCATAGTGAACAGCAGCGGGCGGCTGAGATTGAGTCACTGAAGGCCGGCCTGAAGGAGAGGACCGAGGTGAATGGAGCACTCAATCAAAGGGTCAAGGACCTGGAGAAGCAGCTCGCTGACTCTGAGGGGCGAGCGAAGGAGCTCCGGGAGGGTCTTGTCCAAGAGCGGAGCCACTCGAGGAAGAGTGATGAGGAGCTCACCCTTGCCGAGAAGAGGTTGAAGTGGTACGATGCCGAGGCCATTCGACACAAGAAGGCCACTCAGTCTGCTCAGGCTGAGCTATCGGCAGGGAAGGAGTGGTTGGCCGAGGCTGAAAGGGTGGCAGAGGAGTCTGCCAAGTCGGCGGAGGTAGCCAGAGGAGAAGCCGTCGAAGCGAGGAGGGATGCTGAAGTGGCTGTGGCTAAGTACAGAGCCTCAGAGGAGTTCATCACCAAGATTCATCAAATGACGTCGGACTCCTTCTTCAAAGGTTTCATGTACCAACATGGCCGAATTGAGGGATTCGTCCCTGACGAGGGCTGCAGCCGCCTCAGCTACCCTCATGCCTCGGACATGGAGTCGGGCATTGAGGAAGCTGTCACCTCCGAACCTTCTCCACCAATCGAGGCTAGGACTGGGCTACCCGAGGCCAGAGCCGTTCAGTTAGAGGTTCTCCAAAATGGGATCTCACAGCCTCACGGCCCAACTGGGGGGGCCAGATAGAGAGGAGTAATTTTTCTTCTTGTTTTCCTATTTTTTACTTGGTCTGGGTCACCTGGCATATCGGGGACCTGAAAATGTTTGTAGCTAACTTTTGAAAATGAAATGAGAATTTTCCTGCCACCTGTTCCCGAGCACTGCCTGACTCTTCCCCCTTACCCTCTCTTTTTTTTTTCTCTTCTTCTTTCTTTTTTCTTCTTTTTTCTTTTTTCTTTTTTTTTTTCTTCTTTTTTTTTTTGAAATGAGTGGCGAGATCAGAGAGGAGGGTTCCACCTTGTCTAGGATTTGGTCACCAGGCTTCAGTGTTAGCAAGTTGGGCACAAGGTTTTGGTAGTTGAGAGCAGTTGGGCTCAAAGACTTCTTGGCCGGAGAGTTGGGCCCCGGTCCAAGGTGCTTGAGAGCTGGGCTCAGGGCTTGAATACCTTGGAGCTAGGCTCGAAGCCTTCTTGGTTGAAGAGCTGGGCCCCAGTCCAAGGGTTGCCTGAGAGCTGAGCTTAGGTCTTGGTGTCTTAGAGCTAGGCTCGAAGACCTTCTTGGCCGGAGAGCTAGGCCCCGGTCCAAGGATTGCCTGAGAGCTGGGCTCGGGTCTTGTCTTGGAGCTAGGCTTGAAGACTTGCCATCTAGAGAGCTTGGCCCCGGGTGTTGTTCTCTTGAGAGGTGGGCTCAGGTCCTGGCATCTTGGAGTTGGGCTCGAAGATGTTGATGATTTGAGAGCAGCTTGGCTTGAAGATCCCTTGGCTGGAGAGCTGGGCCCCGGTCCAAGGTTGCCTGAGAGCTAGGCTCAGGACCTGGCATCTTGGAGCTGGGCTCGAAGGTGTTGATGATTTGAGAGCAGCTTGGCTCGAGGATCCCTTGGCCATGGAGCTGGGCCCCGGTCCAAGGTTGCTTGAGAGCTGGGCTCAAGTCTTGGTGTCTTGGAGCTAGGCTCGGAGACGTTGATGATTTGAGAGCAGCTTGGCTTGAAGGTCCCTTGGACGGAGAGCTGGGCCCCGGTCCACGGTTGCCTGAGAGCTGGGCTCAGGTCTTGGTGTCTCAGAGCTGGGCTCGAAGACTTCTTCTTACGGAGAGCTGGGCCCCGGGTCTTGGTCACCTTAGAGCTGGGCTCAGGTCCTGGCATCTTGGAGCTGGGCTCAAAGGTGTTGATGATTTGAGAGCAGCTTGGCTCGAGGATCCCTTGGCTGGAGAGCTGGACCCCAGTCCAAGGTTGCCTAAGAGCTGGGCTCAGGTCTTGGCATCTTGGAGCTGGGCTCAGAGATGTTGATGATTTGAGAGCAGCTTGGCTCGAAGGTCCCTTGACCAGAGAGCTGGGCCCTGGTCCATGGTTGCCTGAGAGCTGGGCTCGAAGACTTCTTCCGGAGAGCTGGGCTCCGGGTCTTGGTCACCTGAGAGCTGGGCTCAGGTCTTGGCATCTTGGAGCTGGGCTCGTAGATGTTGATGATTTGAGAGCAGCTTGACTCGAAGGTCCCTTGGCCGGAGAGCTGGGCCCCAGTCCAAGGTTGCCTGAGAGCTCGGCTCAGGCCTTGGCATCTTGGAGCTGGGATCGATGACTTCTTGGAGGTTTTCCTGCAAGGCAGATAGATGTGCAAAAGAAAAACCATTATTATTATTATTGGGGGAAAGCCTTACATTATTGATAGTATTTTCGTAGATTGTAGGCATTCCATGTTCGAGGGAACCTGACGACATCGAGATCCTTGAGGTAATAGGCCCCCTGTGTGAGAGCTTCAGCCACATTATAAGGGCCCTCCCAGTTTGGTGAGAGCTTGCCCACTCCCGGAGTTGAGATGCTTCTGCCCGGCGTAGCACGAAGTCCCCGGGTTTGAAGACCTTTGGCTTGACCCAGGCATTGTAGTATCGGGGTACTCGTTGCCGGTATGCTGCCATCCGTAGCTGCACTTTATCCCTTGTTTCTTCAAGGAGATCTAGGTTGAGCAGGAGGTGCACCGAGTTCCATGCCTCGTCGTATTGCTGCACTCATAGCGTGGGCACATTGAGCTCGACCGGGATGACTGCCTCGATGTCGAAAACAAGGTTGAAGGGCATCTCGTCGGTTGCCATTCTGGGTGTTGTATGGTAGGCCCACAGAATTCTTGGAAGTTCTTCTGCCTATCTGCCCTTGGCCTGGTCTAGCCTGGTTCTGAGCCCTTGAAGGATGGTCCGATTAGTCACCTCGGCCTTCCCTTTTGTTTGAGGGTGAGCTACCGAGGTGAATCGATGTTGAATGCCATGTTCGATAGAGAACCCTTTGAACTCTTGATTATCGAATTGTCGCCCGTTGTCAGTGATGATACAATGGGGGAGTCCGAAGCGGCAAATAATTGACTTCTAGAAGAATTAGCGAACATTGGCTTCAGCGATCCGGGCCAGTGGCTCCACCTCGATCCATTTGGTAAAGTAGTCAATTACTACCAGCAGGAATCTTCGCTGCCCTGGTGCAAGGGAAAACAGCCCCAAGATGTCCATCCCCCACTAGGCAAAAGGCCAAGGGGCTGAGAGCTGGGAGATGGGTGCCGCCGGCTAGCACTGTATATGAGTGTGGCGCTGGCATTTGTCGCACCTTTTAATGAAGTCGGCAACATCTTCCCTCATGGTCTCCTAAAAGTATCCCTGGCGAAGGACTTTATAAGGCAGCATTCTCCCCCCAACATGGTTCCCGCAGAGGCCTTCGTGTATCTCCTGGAGCACGAAAGTTGCTTCTGCGTGCTTGAGGCACTTCAGGAGTGGGTAGGAGTAAGATCGATGATAGAGCTGGCCCTCCATCTGAACGAACCAGGAGGCCTTCTTCTTGACGAGGCCTACTTCTACACAGTCCTTGGGTAGAGAGCCATCGGTAATGTACCTGATATACCGTCCATCCAGCTTGGCTTGGGGGTGACTTGGTGCACCTCCTCTGAACCCTCGTAGCTTGGACTTTTGAGGTACTCGACGTAGGTGCATCCCAGCGATGAGTCCAGTAGGGTCGCGAGCCTAGATAACGCATCCGAATGTGCATCTCTCCCTGGGGGATGTGGAAAATGCTGAAGCGCCGGAAGCCTATCGTGCTCGAGCGGACTTGCTCCAGGTACTTCATCATCTAGGGGTCCCTAGCTTCATACTCTCCTGTGACTTGTCCGGCAACCAGTTGGGAGTCGATGAAGACTTTCAAATTTTGCACACCTAGCTTGTGGGAGACTCTTAGACCCACGAGGAGTGCCTTGTACTCCACCTGGTTGTTTGTCACGGCAAATTTGAAACGGAGGGCGCATTCTGTCACAACTCCATCACTGTTGGCGAGGATGAGGCTTGCTCCGCTCATGTCGGAATTGGATGCGCCAACCACGTGGAGGACCCAAGGCTCATTGGTGCGGACACCAAAGGCACCAGAATAAGGCAGAGGCTTCTCAACCCTCTGTAATTGATCAATAATTTATGAGTCCATCTGTAATAAGGGCTTAGCTCATCTGAGTCCATTTTAGTTGTTATTTGAGTATTTTTAGTTGTTATTTCACTTCTGTACTAGTCAGCTCATGTTGAGCTAGTTCAGTCCAATGCAAGTTAGCTCATGTTGAGCTAATTTTATTTTTTTGAGTCCTGTCCAAGCATACTGAAGGCTCAAGACTATATTATACAAGTGAAGACCAAGTCCAGCCAGATTGAAGACATGGAAGTTTAGCCCAAGTCCAACCCAGCTTGAAGATTTGAAGACCCCAGGAGAAAAATCAGAAACCCTGATTCCTTGCAGATGCCCTCCAGATGCCCAGATTCCCTTCCAGATGCCAAAGTATATTCATAAATAAGGGCATCCATGATTCCAGAGGTCCATCTGCATCCTAGCCCAATGAAATCAAGCCCAGGTGCCAAGCCCAAGCCCCTAAGAAGCAAGATACCAGGGAATATTCCTGCTACCTGGCTACCAGGCCACCCCAGCTTCCAGAGGCCCAAACCCATGCACCCGGGCCCCTTTGGGCCGGCCTTTTGCTGCTCCTAGAAGCCCAACACGCCCCCCTAGGCATCCTTGGAGTCTTGACCAAGTCAAGAAAAATTTTAGGGATTTTTCTACCTAATATTTCCTTATTTTCCAGCTAGGGTTTGAGAGGGAAAAGGATTCTTATGTAAAGACTTATGTACCCTTACTTGGAGCCCAAGGTTAAGGGTCTATTTAAGGGACCCTAGCCTCTTGTATGAGGGAATTCCTTGAGTTCTTCTATTGAGTTGTGTGATACCCTGCTGTATGCATAAAGCGAGAGTCTTCAGTGCTGCAATCATCTTCCTGGCATCTCAGATCCCTGGACGCCCACTCCAAAAGAAGCCTTCCCTTGCTGTTTTTCCTTTGTTTTCTTGTTCCTTTGTGAGTTTTCTAACCCCTGACAGGTCGTTTGCAGGTCCCCGAGTTCCTACGAATCCAACGACTCCAGCCAAGCCTCAATCGGATCACCGAGCAGAAAGCCGGGTATCCGCGGGTCTTTAGCTCGATTTTCCAGGCCGCATCCGTCGAGGAATGAGAGACCCTTTTGCTGCGATCTTCACAGACGTTGTCAGGTACACCCCTCTACCTCCAGTAGTTTTATTGTAGGAGAACTTGCCCTAACCGAGGCTTCTCAGCCCCGGCGATCCTTCTTTTCTACTTTTCTAGGTCCTAATCTGCATGCTGATCTTCTAAAATTCATATAAAATTCCCTATAACTTATTTTAATCTGAAATTCGGGAATTAATCACCCAACCCCACATATAAAACATATAAAAAAAATTGCATGCATATTAGTTCCGCATCACTCATCCCCCGGTCTGAGCTCTGTTATTGTCTGCTCTGGTTCCTCGGCGAGCCCGGTGCACTCGACTATGAAGTCAGCTAGGACTTTGGCCTTCTACGAGGACCTCGGGCAGTACACTATGTCGAACTCATTGAACAGTAGGGACCACTTGGCCAATCTCCCGGAAGTCTCAGGGTGGCTAAGTATGGTCCTCAGTGGCTGATCCGTCATGACCACTATCGGGTGCACTTGGAAGTAGGGCCTGAGGTGCTTAGCAGACATTATTAGTGCGAAAATGAGTTTCTCGGAGCGAGTATACCTAATCTCAGCATCATGGAGGATTTTGCTGGTGTAGTATACCGACTTCTAAGATTTGTCCTCGTCTGCACGAATGAGAACCGAGTTGACGGCTCCGGGTGTAACTGCCAGATAGAGCAGAATCTCCTCCCCCTCTTCCGGCCTAGAGAGCAAAGGGGGAGAGGCAAGAAATTTCTTCAGCTCCTCGAAGGCCATCCTGCACTCCTCTGTCCTGATGAAGTCGTGCATCTTGCACAGCACCTTAAAAAATTAGAGGCAACAGTCGGCCGACCTCGAGATGAATCGGCTCAAGGTGGCAATATGTCCCGTCAGGCACTGGTCCTGCTTCTTGAAGGTCGGGTGCTCCAAGTCAACGATCGCATGGACCTTCTCCAGGTTTGCTTCGATATCTCTCTGGGTGACCATGAAGCCGAGGAACTTTCTTGCCACCACTTCGAAGGCGCACTTCACTGCATTCAGCTTCATCTGTTGTTGTCATAGGTTATGGAAGGTCTCGACAAGGTCAGCGATATGATTCGAGCTCGACTTACTCATGACAAGCATGTCATCCACATACACTTGCATGTTCCGACCAATTTGGTCATTGAAGACCTTATTGACTAGATGCTGGTACATGGCTCCTGCATTCTTCAGATCGAAAGGCATCATCCTGTAGCAATATGTCCCTTGGTCGTAATGAAGGTGGTGTGCTCCTCGTCCTCTGGGTGCATGCGGATCTAATTGTATCCGAAGAATGCATCCATGAAGGAGAGCAGCTTGTGCCCAGAGGTGGCATCCACCAGCTGGTCAATCTTCGATAGAGAAAAGCTATCCTTCGGGCATGCCTTGTTGAGGTCGGTGTAGTCTACACAGATCCTCCACTTGCCATTGTTCTTCCTTACCATCACCACATTCGCCAGCCAGCTCGGATATTGGACCTCCCGAACGAAACCGGTGACTAGGAGTTTGTCCACTTCCTCATTGATAGCCGCCTGCCTCTCCGGGGCGAAGCTTCTCTTTTTCTGCTAGACTGGCCTATTCTTCGAGTCAACACTCAGTTTATGAGTAATGATGTCAAGAGGGATACCTGGCATGTATGCCGCTGTCCAGGCGAATCATCTGCGCTTGCCCGCAGGAACTCCAGTAGTTAAGCCCTCTCCTCCTCAGGTAGCTGGGCTCCAATCTGCACCATCCTCGTGGGGTCATCTTTGAGAGGATAAGAGAGTAGGTGCTCGACCGGGCCTCCCCTGGGGTATTGAGCCCTTTGGTCATGATCATCTACCTTGGGATCACCCTCGAGGACCTTGGCCCCAGTGAGGGTTTGGAAGCAGTGCTGCTCTGGCTGGGGTGCTCTCCTCATCTCCCCGACATCATAGGGAGTGGGGAAATATATCAATAAACTCTTGGTGGAGACAACGGCATCGAGCAGGTTAAGCCCGGGCCGGCCCAGGATCATGTTGTAGGTAGAAGGAAGCCTGACAACCGTGAAAGTCATTATAATAGTGCTCTGCCGAGGTGGGGTCCCGGGAGTTACTAGAAGAGTGATCTCTCCCTCCACCCTTACAGAATCACCTGTGAAACCAACAAGGGGAGTATGCACAGGTTTGAGTTGATCGGGAGAAAGGTTCATCATGGAGAAAGCATCATAAAAAAGCACATCTGTGGAGCTCCCACTATCAACCATGATGCATTTTATAGGATGCTTCACGATCGTCATCTCGATGATCACGGCATCATTATTTATATTTTTCTCCCCATCTTCTCCTTCCCTCATAAAGGGGAGTACGTTCTCAGGATGCCCTGCCCCTCGGGCCTCCTTGGGCGCGCGCGCGGCTCCCCAAGAGATCATACCTACCGGCTTCTCAGTAAGACTATTATCGATTGCTGGAGCTGGTGGAAAAGCGACGAGTGCTTGGGATTTCACTTGAGGTCTGCCCCCCATGAACCTCTTGAGGTAGCCCCTCTTGATGAGTTCTTCGATTTCCCAATTGAAGTAGCAGCATTCCTCGGTGTCATGGCCGTGGTCATGGTGAAAGCGATAGTACTTTGCCATGTCACGGCCAGTGGAGGGCTTCATCGGAGGCAGGCATCTAAAGTAATCCTCGCCTTCATTCTCCATGAGGATTTTTGTCCTCGGGGCGAGGAGGGGGTTGTAACTCTCCTCGGGAACAGCAGCGCCTTTCGGTCTTGGCCCCCTCCGGAGGTTCGGAGCCTGAGGTCCTGGCTTCCAGGTTCCAAGCATCTCGGTGGGGGTCAGCTTTTTCAATGGCTTCCCGTCGAGCTCCCGCCTCGTACGATCCACCTCCTCGGCATGGATGTACTTCTGGGCTCGAAAAAGGAGCTCGGAAGAAGTCTTGGAGGGCTTCTTGTCGAGTGAGTAGGTCAGGCGGGAGGTCCTGAGCCCTCGCTTTAGTGCCAGCATGGCAACTGGCTCATCAAGGTTATAGATCTCCAATGCGACAACCTTGAAGTGGGCCACGTAGTCTCGTAATAGCTCATGATCTTGCTACCGGATGGAGAAGAGGCTGTCCACCTCTCATGACAATTTTTGACAGGCATCGAAGTGGGCCATGAACTTCTACCCCAACTGGGTGAAAGAGTTGATGCTCTTCGGCTCCAAGCAAGTGAACCACACTCGGGCTGCCTTCCGAAGAGTAGCTAGAAAGGCGATGCAAAGAAGAGCATCGATGGCCCCCTGGACCCTCATGAGGGCCCGGTAGCTTTCCAGGTTGTCCAGGGGATCGATGGTCCCATCATAAGGATCCATTTGCAGCATATAGAATCGACTCGGAATTGGCTCCCCTTGGGTTTCTTGGGAGAAAGGGAGACGAGCATCGTAGCCTGTTGGCTCGCTAGCTGAGCCCGGTAAATTGGCAAATCGGTGGGATAACTCCACCAACTTGCAATCATGCTTCTCCAGGCGCTTCTCCACCGCACGCCTGATGGCTTCGTCAGTGGACCCCTCCACCGAAGGAGACGGAGAAGGTGACATGGGTGCATGGCACCCGGGCGGGGTCTTACTTTTCCTACCTCGGTGGGGCTTGGATATTGCACGCCCGAGGTTTGGTGAGCGGCTCTCCCTGTCGGCAGACCCGGCTCATTATCTTGTCGTCGAAGTTTGATGGCTACCCCAATTGTCAGTAATGGCCCGCGGCTACGAAGGCCTTCCTTGGAAGGAATGCAGGCTGTTGTGGGGGGCCGCGGCATGGGCTGCGAGATTCCCTGGTTGTTGATGGGTATCCAAGGACCGATACTGGTGCTGAAGCTGGTGCACTACTGTGGCAAGGATCTGCATTTGCTGGGCGAGTGCGGCCAGCGGGACTCCGCCAGAGGTGGTGGAGTCGGAGCGGATGGCCCCGCCTCTGGGTTATGCAGGTTCCCCCGGGAAGGAGAGTCCCCCGCATAACTGGTGGAGGCCTCTCACGCCCATGTCATCACCATCCTCTCAAGGAACTTGCCTGTGAAAAAGGGGGGGCTTGAGCTAGATCAAAGACTATTCACAGTCGACCCTACCTGGTGCACCAATATGTTGCCACCAAGATCGCCATGGCTCGTAGCTACTATCGACGTCGGGGTGTGCTTCCTTCGCTATCTGGCCGTTTGGTGGTCCTGGATCTACAAAACAGGGGTTAGTGACCCAGGCCAAGATTTTCGGCGGGGGCACTCCAACGGTCAGGTCAGTGATGATCTAGGGGAACAGATCCTCCCGGTCGAGCCCCTCTTGATGGACTCCATGCTAGGAGGAGTGAATGGTGTGAGAGTGGGATGCAAGTGCATCGGGGGAAGAGTGGCCTAGCTAGAGGGATTCTCTGTGTGGCCTTTCCACCCGCCCTTGCTTGGGTTTGCTTGTGGTGCTGTGCTCTCTGGTTGAGCTTGCACTTGTGATTTTGTGTGTTATTGCCTTGCATCGCATTGTCTTGCGTTATATTGCATTACCTCGTCTGCCTGGCTTCTCTTAGGGCTTCATAGTCTAGGTTACCATTGGGCGCATGTCTTGGGATCTCCGCCAGACTGTCAGACGCGTATGGTAGTGTCCCGAGGTACCTTTCCCGATTCATGATTAGGAAAGCTGTCATATGTTCTGACATTCCTTTTGGTCGTCTCATTCCAGAAAACTTGGCAGTACCTCGATCGGAGGGCCGCTGCCCTTGAGATTCGAATCTCCTGGTTGACTCCCTCTTTTGGGTGGTTCAGGTGGTTGGTGAGGAGCATGGTGCTTCGATAAGGGGGCTTCTCTTTTTTCTGGTGTAACCGATGGCCGCAGGTTGTCATTGTGGCCTGGCGGATGTCTCAGTGCAATCCTCGGATGGTTCGCCGTTGTCATGGGATGGAAGTTCTATCCCTTCGTTCATCGATGCTTATGCCTGAGCTGGGGGCCGAGTTGGAAAAGCAGGGCTCAACTCCGACCTAAGCATCTCGAGCTCGCGGGCTCGCATCGATGGAGGAGGGCAGAGCACGGGCTCGGTCCAGAGGGCTCAACCTCGGAGAGGCTCCTCATGGCAGAGGAGGGCTGAGTTCGACTCTGATCACGGGGCTCGATCTTTGAGGGGCTCGCTCTGGAGGGCCGAGCACGGGCCCGGTCCAGAGGGCTCGACCTCAGAGAGGCTCCACGTGGTGGAGGAGGGCTAAGCTCGACTCCGACCACGGGGCTTGATCTTCAAGGGGCTCGCTCTAGAGGACAGAGCGCAGGCCCAGTCCAGAGGGCTTGACCTTTGAGAGGCTCCACATGGCGGAGGATGGCTAAGCTCGACTCTGACCATGGGGCTTGATCTTCGAGGGGCTCGCTCTGGAGGGCAGAGCGTGGGCCTAGTCCAGAGGGCTCGACCTCGGAGAGGCTCCACGTGGTGGAGGAGGGTTGAGCTCGACTTTGACCACGGGGCTCGATCTTCGAGGGGCTCGCTTTGGAGGGCACTGCTCGACTCCGGCCTAGGCATCTCGGGATCGCTGGCTCGACCTAGTGGAGGATGAATGATGGGGGATGAATTTGATGAAATGGGTGTGTGGAGATGTGATCTACTTACCTAGCAACAATATATCAGCATTAGAACTCCAAATATGGCCGAATTCATGGGTGGAAGGGATGAAGAAATTCGAGCTAGAGACTAGATGAGCAGAAAATCTGACACCCCTGTGCAAGCTTCCTTTCAAAAAAAATAAATGAGAGGATCTAAGGCCATAGAAACCCTCAACTAGGCTAAGCAACCTTTAATGACATCAGATCTAAGGATCAAGAGGTTTTTTTCCCAACAAAGAAGAGAAACTAAGCTCAAGTGGAAGGGAAACACTCACCACTCAAAAATTGAAGAATAGAGACAAGATCTCCACTCCCTTCTTGGATTCACCATTGGAGCTTGGATCCTTGGCATGGAGCCTTCATCTTTGTTTTCAAATCACCAAGAAGAACCTGCAAAGAGTCAAGGTGAGGTCGAAATTCAAAGAAATTGAGGGAAAAAGGAAGGAATTAATAAAAGAAGTGAAGAGAATTGCTGGAATTTTTGGGCAGCACTTCCTCCTCTTCTTGGACTATTTGGATCTTGTGTAGAAGAACTTGAAAATGAAACTATGGCACTCCAAAACTCAAAGCACTCACTCCAATTTAAGATCAAACTCAATACTCCAAAGAAAATCAAAGAAAGCACTTAAAATTCTTAGGAAGAACTCAAGAGAACTAGGCAAGATGGAAGATAACTAAAACAAGAAAAATTTCATTCATTCAACTCAATTCATTCTTACAAGAGGGGGGCCTTGGTCCCTATTTATAGGCCAATGGCAGCTATTTAGGGACCAATTAATTCAAGTTTAATTTGTAGCTAATTACAAGATTAGTTCCTAGCAACTAATTCCTAGCAACTAATCCTAACAAGATAATTCTAGAAACTCCATGTGGCACCATTTCCTTGCAACACTTGTTTTCATCTCATCCTTCCACATGTCCTTTAAGGTTTGGTCTTCAATTAGGCTTCAAGGTAGAAGATTTCTTCTTAGCTTGGTCGGCCCATGGGCTTGGAGGAGTCTTCACTTGATTTTGTATTTAAACAATTCAATCTTGCTTCATAAAATTAGGGGTCCTTAAGAGATGCTTCATAATTTTGTGGGAACCTGAAAAAGGAAAAGAAATGGGACTACAACCAATGATCATTAGTTTGTAATTTCTTTCTCTTGCCAATGTCCTCATTAATTCTCCCCCGGTGAAAAGAACTCGGCCCTGACGAGTATGGATCATTTTGGCTTTGATAGTATTCAAGTATATCTGGATTGATCCTTTGTAGTTCTTCTTGAGTGATCCATGAATCTTCAGAATCAGGTCTGCCTTGCCAATGGACCAAGTATCGTAGGTAATCTTTATTCCGGGTAGTGACAATCTTGTCATCTATGACCCTTTCAATTTTCTCTCCCCGCTTTGGTAGTGTGGCTGGTGGATACTCTGGGATTGGTTCACTCTCAAGGGATGGATCAGGTTCTAGGAACTCCCTGGGAATCATTATGGGCTTCTTGTAACCTACCAGATCTGAGATATTAAAAGTAAAGCTAATGCCAAAGTTAGAAGGTAGGTCTAGCACATAAGCATTAGGTCATATTCTTTTTATTATTTTGAAAGGACCTGCACCATGGGCATGGAGTTTCTTCATAGTTCCTGGTGAAAACTGTTCAGCTTTTGGCCTGATCATCACAAAGTGTCCTACTTGAAATTCTTTGGCCCTTCTATGAGAATCAACCATATGCTTGTGGCTCTCATTGCTCATTTAGATTTTCTTGCTAACCTCTTTGTGCAAATCTCTAAGATATTATGCATATGATTCAGTAGACTTATGCATGGATGACACCAAATAACAAAACAAACTCAAATGATACTAAAAACACAAGCTCAAATGGACTTTATTAACTAATGACTACACTTTATTATTGGCTATGAAACAAAAACTTCTAATTTCCAATATTTCCCTTAAAGGCTTCTAAGACTCTTGCACATATCTTCAGGTAAGTGGTAGTAAATCTTAATTGGGTCTCAATATATGCCATAGAGTCTTAAGAAAGAAACTATTGAATATTACTGGGACCAGATCAATGATATGGTAAATGTTCCAACCGGATGGGATAGAAGAGTGAATGAAATGTAATGGTGGATCGGGATGGTGGATGTTCAGAAATGGGGAATTAGGGATAGAAAAATTGTTAGAAAAATTATTTTGCATGGTTTTCAAAGGTCTACAACTTCTTGGGACTGATCTGTAAGGGGTTTGTTCTTGGGTTTCCCTGATGGTCAATACCCCAATATGTGATCCTTCATTAATATCTAGATGTAAATCCTTCATATTGATTATTTCTGGATCCTCTATTATCTCCTTGGATTGCTCTTCATGATTTTGTCCCTGGATTTCATCTTCTTTAGGTTAATTATTCCCATTGTTGATTTTCTTAGACTGGGTAATTATTTTATCTTCAAGCAATTGTTCTTGTTTATATTCATCTACTAAGTCAGACCCAGCTTCATAGACTTCTTCCTTAAATTATTCATCATGTTCAGGGGATTCTTTCTTTAATTCCTCAGTTGGACAAGATTTAGATTCTATTTCTTCCTTGAATACTTCAAGAGGTTCAGGAGATTTTTTTTCTAATTCTTTCATGGGTTTAGTCTCTTCTTCATCTCTCTTATACTCATTGAATTCAACAATATATTTATGCATAGTTTTATCATCTTGTTTCAATTTGTACCATTGGTTTGGAAGATTTTGCTTATGAGGTTTGCCTAGGTACTTTTCCCTTAACTTACTCTTCATTTTTCTCCAAGTACTTATTTTATCCCCACTATAATAACTTTTTCACTCAACTTCTCCCCAATATACTTTAGCATGTTGGATTAATTCTGATTTGGCAAATTGACACTTTGTTACTTCTGACATTTCAACAAATTCAAAGTATTGATCCATTTTCTCTTCCCAATCGACATACACCTTAGGGTTTCCATCAAAAGTGGGTGGATAGGGTCGATTGTTCCTAAAGACTCTCTCCTCCTGATCTACACAGTCTTGGTAGGGGTATCTAGGATTATACTCAGGGGTGAGATCATGACATTGGGCTCTTGGACCAAGGAGAGGTGGACTAGGTGATTCAGGCTCAGCATGGATCCTATTGGCTTCTTCTATGAAGTTATGGTGAAGTCGTCTTGAATTGTATTCAGTAGTAAACTCATGATGATGGACTCTTGGACCTCGAGGAATTGACCTAAGTGACTCAGGCTTGGTGGGGGTCATTGGGGTCTCTTCAAGTGTCCCAACATGGTCCTTCACTTGACTTAATTCCTTTCTCATTTGCCCTAATTGCCCATTTATGGTATCAAACATTTTAGTTAGGGTTTTCTAAAAGAATTCAAGATTAGGATCTATGGGTAAAAACAGATCGAGGGTGGATAGAGCTTATAGGACACAGTACAAGGGTAATCAACTCAATGGACAATCAAGCAAGACCTAATGCTAGGGTTCCTAGACCTAGAGTTTAAGAATACAATACTTAACTAGGCACTACTTAAGAATGTAATTATCCTATCCACTGGCTAGGTAAGAGATGGGGTTGCGAGAGGCTCCCCTCGCTTTCGCGAGGTTCTA
This sequence comes from Areca catechu, assembly GCA_021397845.1. Taxonomy (NCBI): domain Eukaryota; kingdom Viridiplantae; phylum Streptophyta; class Magnoliopsida; order Arecales; family Arecaceae; genus Areca; species Areca catechu. The sequence goes on along the minus strand of CM038052.1, from coordinate 95,905,804 downwards.
ATTAAAAATCACAAATCTGCTTAAGATGTTTGCCATTTGACCTCTAGCCTTAGACACCAATTTCAAGGAATAAGTACAAACTCAAATAATGCTTTGTCTTACCTTGCACTTAAACCCGACTCGTGGGTGTCCCTAATTTAGGTTTCTACTTGATTACTTTAGAATTTAGGTCAATGCAAATGTGGGTGATTGTTTTGGGCTAAGAAAGGTAATGACCTCCTTCCCTTATGTAATATTGAATGCCCTTAGGATATTTTAAAAAAATGGATGCATACAATTTTAGCATAACAATAAGTACAATCACTATACCTAGCACAAATGCATGCAATTTTAATCCAATTTTGAAATTTTTAAAATACTAATTTAAATTGGTTAGCTCAAATCTTGAAGTCTATATCACAGTAACCAAATTTTAAATTTTAAATTTCAAAATTTGATTAAAAAATTCATCTTTAGAGTTAAAGTGGTTTAGATGTAAATTTCAGCTTCCAACTACCCTCCAGCTAACCTGAATTTGAAAATTCGAAATCTAAAATTTTTAAATCCAAAAAATTCAAAATAAAATTGATTTGGTTATCTCTCAGATATGGGATCTCATATTTTAAATTTTAACTTCAAATTAATTCAAATCTTTGGTTGAGAAGGTAGTTTAAGACAGTTGCTAGAATATTCCAGCAGTTCAGCTAACTCTTAACAACCTAAATTCAAATTTCAAATTCCAAGCTATAAACCTCTATAAAATTCAAGAATTTGGTGGAAAATAACAAAACTCGAGGTCTGGATCTCAGATCTAAAATCTAAAAATAAAAAAAAAATATTTTTATATTTTTTTGAAAATTAAAGAAAATGGAAGACAGAAACAGAATTCTGGACAGAACTACGGAAATGACCTAGGAACTTATATCTTTAAATCAAATATAAAACGAAATATTTTTTTTTTAATTTTATATTTAGAAACCTAGCAAGGAAAGGTATAGATAAAATATTCTTTTTTATTTTTTTGATCAATGTAAAAAATATGAAAAATCACTAAATCTTAGAAGACAGTGAGACCGAATTTCCAGCAGGTTGCAATGCTTAACCTAGAACAAAGCTCTGATACCAAAAAGCTGATGGGGGACGAATTTGATGAAATGGATATGTGGGGATGTGATCTACTTACCTAGAAACAATATATCAGCATTAGAGCTCCAAATATGGCCGAATTCATGGGTGGAAGGGATGAAGAAATTCGAGCTAGAGACTAGGTGAGCAGAAAATCTGATACCCTTGTGCAAGCTTCCATAAAAAAAAAATAAAAGAAAGGATCTAAGGGCATAGAAACCCTCAACTAGGCTAAGCAACCTTTAATGACCTCAGATCTAAGGATCAAGAGATTTTTTTCCCAACAATGAAGAGAAATTAAGCTCAAGTGGAAGGAAAACACTCACCACTCAAAAATTGAAGGCTAGAGGCAAGATCTCCACTCCCTTCTTGGATTCACCATTGGAGCTTGGATCCTTGGCATGGAGCCTTCATCTTTGTCTTCAAATCACCAAGAAGAACTTGCAAAGAGTCAAGGTGAGGTCGAAATTCAAAGAAATTGAGAAAAAAAGGAAGGAATTAATAAAAGAAGTGAAGAGAATTGCTGGAATTTTTGGGCAGCACTTCCTCCTCTTCTTGGATTATTTGGATCTTGTGTAGAAGAACTTGAAAATGGAACTATGGCACTCCAAAACTCAAAGCACTCACTCCAATTTAAGATCAAACTCAACACTCCAAAGAAAACCAAAGAAAGCACTCAAAATTCTTAGGAAGAACTCAAGAGAACTAGGCATGGAAGAGAACTCAAATAAGGAAAATTTCATTCATTCAACTCAATTCATTCTTACAAGAGGGGGGCCTTGGCCCTTATTTATAGGCCAAGGGCAGCTATTAAGGGACCAACTAATTCAAGTTTAATTGGTAGCTAATTACAAGATTAGTTCCTAGCAACTAATTCCTAGCAACTAATCCAAACAAGAGAATTCTAGAAACTCCATGTGGCACCATTTCCTTGCAACACTTGTCTTCATCTCATCCTTCCACATGTCCTTTAAGGTTTGGTCTTCAATTAGGCTTCAAGGTAGAAGATTTCTTCATAGCTTGGTTGGCCCATGGGCTTGGTGGAGTCTTTACTTGATTTTGTATTTAAACAATTCATCTTGCTTCATAAAATTTGGGGTCTTCAAGAGATGCTTCATAATTTTATGGGAACCTAAAAAAAGAAAAGAAATGGGACTACAACCAATGATCATTAGTTTGTAATTTTTTTCTCTTGCCAATGCCCTTATTAATGGAGCTCGACTTTGACGGGCAATTCCGTTCTCCCCGGGGAGCTCAACCCGGCGAAGGAGTCCTAGCTAGGAATCCGATGTGGCACCTGGCACGGTGGTTTTCTATGACATGGCATCTGACAGCTACTCCATGTTAGCGATCTTGCCACATCAGAGCCTAATGAGAGTATTTATGCCATGTATACTAGATTTACAGATATTATTAACGGTTTGAAAATTCTTGGCAGGGTATACTCAAATGTTGATTTAGTACAGAAGATTTTGAGATCACTTCCTGATAAATGGGATCCTAAAGTCACTGCCATCCAGGAAGCTAAAGGTTTGAACATTCTATCAATGAATGAATTAATGGGATCTCTCATCATACACGAACTAGCCATGCAGCATAGAATAGATGATGATCAGAAAAAGAAGAAAACAATTGCATTCAAAGCTGCATCAGAATCAAAAGATGATGAAGAGATGGAAGATGACTCTACGTCCTCCAAGATGATCTTGAAGATGAAGACATTGCAATGATTGTGAGGAGATTCAGAATGTTTATGGGAAAGAAGAAAGGAAGATATAACAGAAAATTCCATAAACGAGGAGAACAATCAAAAGAAAAGGACAAGGACAAAGACAAGGATAAGGAACAAGTCCTCACCTACTATGAATGTAAGAAAATGGGATACATTCGTTGAGACTGTCCTCAATTAAAGAATTTTTTCAGAAAGAAGAAAAAGAAAGTGATGGTTGCCACGTGGAGCGATAATGATGACTCTACTTCAACTGAAGAAGAGGAGACCACGAAAATAGCAAATTTATATCTAATGGGTCTCGAGGATGAGGTAAATTCCCCCGACACACAAATTGAATTTACTTTTGAGGAATTAAATTCTGCATTCCATGATCTATTATCTGAATTTAAAAAGGCAGGAGTAAAGATTAGATCATTAAAGCATATCAATAATTCTTTACTCAAAGAAAAAGATGAGATTTCAGAAAAGAATAATTTATTGCAAAAAGAAATTCATACCTTTTCTGAAAAATGTAATGTCTTGAAAACTGAGAATAGAGAATTTCATGATAAAAACAATATTTTGATGAAAGAAAATAATGAGCTGAAAAAGGAGGTTGAAAAACTCAAGGCACTTGTTGAAAAATTAACTTTATCTTCTAATAAGCTTGAGTTAATTCTAAAAGATCAAAGAATTTTTGGAAATAAAACTGGAATAGGTTTTAATGCTTCAAATTCAAATTATGTTTCAGCTACTACATTTGTGAAAAAAAAGATTTTGTTCCCAAGTTTACTTCTCATAAAACCTTTATTACAAAAGCCTCTATTTCCATTTCAAAACCTGCTTTATATGTTCCTAAGAATTTAAATACAAAACCTGCTATTTCTGCACTTCATGCATATAGAACTTCAAAGTCTAAATTATTTCAAAATTCTAGAATCAGATGTTTTGCTTGCAAAAAATTAGGACATAAAGCTTTCAATTGTAATATTATTAAAAATGTCCATAAAACATCAAGAAAAATTTGGGTTCCAAAGGACCACCTCAACTAACCTGAAAGGACCAAGTTAGCTTGGGTACCTAAAAGCACTCCTTGATTTTCTTGTAGGAATGTCTTGCAGCCCAGAAATCAAAGAAAAGATGGTATATCGACAGTGGCTGTTCAAGGCATATAACGGGTGACAAGGATCAATTTATCATCATAAAAATGAAAGGAGGTATGGTTACTTTTGGAGACAATGACAAAGAAAAATAATCGAAATTGGTAAGATCAAAATAATCCTCTGTACTTTTATTAAAATGTATTGCTAGTAGATAAGTTGAAGTACAATCTATTAAGTATTAGTCAATTATGTGATAAGGGCTTCAAAGTTATCTTCGAATTATCTATGTGTATAGTAACAAACTCTCTTGACTATAGCAATAAATTCATTGGACACAGACTAAAAAATATTTATGTGATAGATCTAAATGATCTTGCCATGTCAAGTAGCTCCAGTTTGGTTGCAATGAATGCTAAGACCAAGGAGTCTTGCATATTATGGCATAGAAGATTGGGTCATGCTAGCATGCATACTATTGCCAAGTTGATTTCCAAAAATCTTGTCAGAGGCATGCCTAAGTTTAAAGTTGATTTTGATCATGTTTATGATGCATGACAAATGGGTAAACAAACTAGGAGGAGATTTAAATCCAAAAATCTGATTTCAACTTCTAGACCTTTAGAACTACTTCACATGGATTTATTTAGATCAATTAGGACCACAAGCTTAGGAGGTATGAAATATGCCCTTGTGATTGTAGATGATTTTTCCAGATTTACATGGATTTTGTTTATTGCACACAAAGATGAAACTTTCAAAATGTTTAGAAAATTTCATAAAAAGATTTCAAATCAGAAAAATCTTTCTATAATTTCAATTTGAAGTGATCACAAGACTAAATTTGAAAATCAATTTTTTGATGATTATTGTACTGAAAATGGCATTGATCACAACTTCTCCGCTCCTAGAACACCACAACAAAATGGTGTTGTAGAGAGAAAAAATAGGACTTTGGAAGAAATGGCCCGAACAATATTGTGTGAAGGTAATTTCCAAGGTACTTTTGGGCAGAAGCGGTGAACACTGCATGTTATATTTTAAACCGCGTTTTGATCTGTCCTATTTTGAAGAAAACCCCTATGAACTTTGGAATGAAAAGAAACCCAATATAAATTATTTTCATGTATTTGGATGCAAATGCTTTGTACTTAACAATGGTAAGGATAATCTAGGAAAATTTGATGCTAAATCTGATGAAGCTATTTACCTTGGTTATTCACTACATAGCAAAGTATATATGGTTTTTAATAAAAGGACTCTTACTGTTGAAGAGTCAATGCATATCATTTTTGATGAAACTAACCCATCACCATCTAGGAAAGATGAGTGTATTGATAATGATGGAGGTACCATTCAAAAGTAGATGGAAGACATGAGTATTCAAGAAAGACCAATTGAAGAAGGAGAATAAACGGTAAGTAAGAATCATACCGATCTACCAACTGAATGGAGGTACGCTACTTTCCATCCTAAAAAATTAATTATTGGTGATCCTTCTCTAGGTATAAGGGCTAGATCTGCACATAGGACTGCACATGATTACTTAGCCTTTGTATCTCAAATAGAGCCTCATACCTTAGAAGAAGCAAAAAATGATCCAAACTGGATGTTAGCCATGCATGAAGAACTGAACCAATTTGAAAGAAACAAGGTTTGGACACTAGTTGATAGACCTAAAGACCACCCAATTATAGGAACCAAATGGGTCTATAGGAACAAATTAGATGAATAAGAAAATGTCATTAGAAACAAAGCTAGATTAGTGGCTAAGGGATATAGTCAAGAAGAAGGTATAGATTTTGATGAAACTTATGCACCTGTAGCAAGATTAGAAGCCATTAGATTACTTCTTGCATTTGCTTGCTACATGAATTTCAAACTTTTTTAAATGGATGTGAAAAGTGCATTTTTAAATGGTTTTATTGCCGAACAAGTTTTTGTAGAACAACCACCGGGTTTTGAAAATCATGCTTTTCCAAACCATGTGTATAAACTCAATAAAGCTTTATATGGTTTGAAACAAGCTTCTAGAGCCTGGTATGATAGAATTAGCACTTTCTTAATTGAAAATAATTTTTCAAGAGGAAATGTTGATAAAACTCTTTTCATTAAAAAGAAAAATAATAATATATTAGTTGTACAAATTTATGTTGATGATATTATTTTTGGTACAACTAATGAAAGTTTTTGTGAAGAATTTGCTAAGCAAATGCAGGGAGAATTTGAAATGAGCCTAATGGGTGAACTGAATTACTTCCTCGAACTTCAAGTAAAACAGTCAAAAGAAGGGATCTTCATCAACCAATCCAAATACACCAAAGAAATCATCAAGAAGTTTGGTATGGAGACGAGCAAACAAATGAACACACCCATGAGCCCAACCTGCAAATTGGACAAAGATGAAGTGGATCCAATGTTGACCAAAGCTATATCGAGGTATGATCGAATCCTTATTATATTTAACTGCAAGTAGACCAGATATCTTGTATAGTGTATGTGCTAGATTTCAATATAATTCTAAAGAAACACATATGCTTGCTGTTAAAAGAATATTAAAATACTTGAAAGGTACAAGTAATCTGAGTCTTTGGTTTTCAAAAGAATCATCTTTAAATTTAGTCAGATTTTCTGATGCTAATTATGCTAGTTGTGAAGTAGATAGAGAAAGTACTAGTGGTACTTGTCAATTTCTATGGTTGAATTAAATCTCATGACACTACAAGAAACAAAACTCGGTAGCACTTTCTACTGCTGAAGCAGAGTATGTTGCTGCAGGGAGTTGTTGTGTGCAAGTGATGTGGATTAAACAACTAGAAGATTTTGGTGTTTCTCAATGCAAAATTCATATTAAGTGTGATAACACAAGTGCTATAAATTTATCTAAAAATCCTATTCAGCATTCTAGGACTAAGCACATAGAGATTAGACACCATTTCATTAGAGACCATGTTTTGAATGGTGACATAGAACTAGAATTTATCCCAACAGAAAACCAACTAGCTGACATCTTCACCAAGCCACTAAATTAGGATAGATTTGAGTTGCTTAGAGGAGAATTAGGGCTATGTTATCCTTTCTAGATTTAGTAAACCTAATTTCCTTCAAGAACTAAGAAAAATTATCTAGAAAACCTCCGACGATTACTCATGATTTTTTGAACAACTTTCCTTGAATTATTCAGTATATCGAATTCAATCTCTAGACCATTTGATTTCATGTGAAAAGTTTCTGTTCGAGTCGACTCGAGCAATTTTGCTTTGGTCGAGCTGGCTCGAATATATGAGTCTCGTACTCTTGCTTTGGTTGAGCCGACTAAGTCTTTGCTTAGCCGACTCGATGTTCTGATTGTTTTGAGCTCGCTCTGGTCGAGCCGACTGGGATAATTTTAGGGCTAAGAAAGTCAACTCGAAAGTCAGAAAATCACTATTTAGGAAGTTTTGATCTATCTTTTCTAAGTACTTCACTCTTTTACTTTACTTTGAACTCACTCCACTTCCCTCGGAAGCTTTACCATTCTCCCAAAAATCATTTCCTAGAGCCTAAAATTCTTTAATCCCTCTGCAATGGCTCCTCGAAGATTGCAAAGAAGGTTCTTCAAATCAGTGAATCAAGCATTCGGAGTATAGATGCAAGAGGAAGAGGAAAAAGAGAAAAAGGTCTACTCCAGTCCAGCAAGATGAAGAAACTCCTCCTCCCGGATAGCATGTCTCAATGATCAATTGTCTTGTCACTTGCGAAAAAAGGATCGACTTTGCATTCTTAGAAGAAATAGGAATGAAAATTGGAAACTGGATAGAAAGTCAAGGGTGGAAGCATTTCTGTTCTTTGGATACATTGACCTACCCTTCACTGGTACGGATGTTTTATGAAAACATTATCATTAAAGAATTTCATTTGAAATCTACAGTCAAGGGGAAGATAGTTATAGTAGATGAAGAAAGATTAGGCAGATTGCTACAAATGCCAACAAACGGTGCTACTAAGCTTCTTCTACCGGACAAAGAACACATTCTAAAATTAATTTTGGAGAAAGAAGATGTGAGCACAGTCCAACATGTACAAGCCAATCTACTATCAAAAGAAATGAGGCTGCTCCACAATATGATCAGCAAGATATCTCTTCCAAGAACTGGCCGCTTTGATTGGGTCAGTAAGAAGGATATGATAGTTATGGGACACTTAATTGAGAAAAGCCTCTCAACCTTCCCTACATAATGATGATCCAAATGTCTGAAGCAGCAAGAAAGGTCAAAGCCTATTTACCCTATGGTATGGTCTTCACTTTGTTATTTGAAGAAGCAGGAATTGACTTATCAAATGAAATAGGCAAGCCATTATACCACTTTGATATCTACTCCTTCAATTCACTAAAAAGAATGGGATACAAGTTGCAAGAAGGAGAATGGATAAAGAAGATGCCTAGTCAGGTTGCTGCTATCATTTCTGAAGAAGATGAAGCTGCTGATGAAGAAAGGACTGAAGAAATAATGGTTACTCCATCTGACCTAAAAAACTTGATACTTCAAAAGATGAAAACTATCTCCAACTCTTTGACTGATCATATGGATTCTGCAATTGAGAAAATCAAAAAGTCAGTTGACATTAGATTGCAGAAATTAAGATATGAACAAGAGCTTCACTAGCAAAAAGTGGATAAGAAAATGGAGGACTTCAAGGAAGAGATCAGAAGCATCATACTGCAATCACAAAAGGAAACTGTTCCCACTGAAGATGCTCCTGAACAGATCATCAAGGAATCACATGATATTCCTGCTCCTGTTCCTTTATCTGATCCACCTAAACCTACTAAGACCAAGAAAGAACCCAAAACCAAGAAGACTAAAGTTCTTAGAGCCCCTGTTAGAACTAGATTCAGGGATTTAAGGTTTAAACCCTTGAAAACTAAGACATCTGATAGAGTTATGGAGATAGGCTCCTCTTCTTCTAATGAAGAAGAAGAAGAATAGATCTTTTAGTTAGTCTTTTGGTTGTTTATGAATTTATCAATGTTATACTTTTTATATTCTGTAATATGAATGTACTTCCATTTTGAACTTGAATGAAAATCTTATCAATGAAGTATCTTTTGATTTTCTTAACTGTCGTGTACAATGATTCAAACTTTGCACTTATTATAATACAACTATAATGGAATTTTAATTAGAATTTCCAAGTTGAGAATGTGAAATTATCTCAAACAAATATTAAAAACTTTCTTAATCTATTTTAAAATCCGAGTTTTATTTGAAATCACCTTTTTGATTGATTGACAAAATATGGGAGAATTATGAAAAATGAGAGTTATGAAAAATGTGAAAAGAAAGATGGGAGAAATATGAAAAGAATGGGAAATTAGTATATATGTTGAGCTTCCTACCACTACTCTTAAAGTGCATAAAAACAGTGAAAAAGGGGGAGCACAAAATTGATAGCACTGCTTAAACTACTTCAAAATCTAGAGAAAGGGGGAGATTCTCTTGAAATGATCTTGCTCTAATTGTAATCTTAATGCTCTGATTACTATTACATGCTCTGATTTATAAATTGTTGTTAATTCTATCAATTTCTTTTTGGAACTCTGATATTCCATGTTTGTGCTAATTATAAATCATGAAGCATGAGAAGTTCAATACTTTGATGATATACTATGATATCATCTCTTGAGCTCTGATACTTATTTACTAATTCCATTAGCTCTAATACATGTGAATATTTAATTTTCAAATACTACTATACATGTAAAGTGTAAAGAATTTTTCATGCCCAGTATTTTGTCATCATCAAAAAGGGGGAGATTGTTGACCCCATAAGTGATTTTGATGATAACCAAATATTGGAGCATGTACATTTATTTCTAACAACTTTTCAAGTGTTTGACAAGTTTTTGTAGGATGAATAACATATTTAATCTTCAACTCCTACACTTCTATTTTCTTGGTTGAGTTGTGTTGTAAATATTTTTGTAAAGAAGAACCCAATAAAAAATGCTAAGAAAAATCAATTAAAAAGGTTACTTCTGTGAGTGTGTGTGCGCCATGAATTTTAGTTTGAGTTGGTTTGTGTGAAATTGTAAAAGAGTTGGTGAGAGTTTTCTTTAAGTTCAATTGTAAAAATCCTGAAGAAAACACTCGAGCCGACCCCAAGTGATGAAGAGCCGACTCTGCTTACTAGCACGCACCAAGGATTCTGGAATGCAGCAATTCGAGCTGACTCGATAGAAAACGAGCCGACTCCAGTGAATCCGAGATGACTGCAATCAGTCCGAGCTGACTCATCTAGAGTCTATTTTCTGAAGATTTCTGAGAACAGCCAAGCGAGCCGACCCGAACCAAAAAGAGCCGACTTTGCCAGACCTAATTCTGAAAGCCTGAGAAAGCGAGCCGACCCGAACTGCACCGAGACGACTCTTCCAGAGTAAGGTTTTTCAAACCTGAGAAAAAGAGTCGACCCAAGCTGAAAAGAGCCGACTCCTCGAGTTCAAGTTTTTCAAAGAAAGAAGTTCGAGCCAACCCGAGATATCAAGGCCGACTCGTCCAGAGTGATGTTTTGTATCCTGAGACAAAGAGCCGACTGCATTGAAGATTTGGTGACTCGACCCATCGACTCGAAGGACCCGAGCCGACTCAAAGGAATCCGAGCCGACTCAAACGTCATTTCCAGGTTTCAATGGCTAGTTCCAGCATTTGCTTTTGAATGCTAAAATGTGCTCCAATAGTCATAAATCATTTTCCAAAGGTCTACAATGACTAGAACTACCTTGGGATGATGGAAGACTTTAAATTTGAAGGATTTGAACTTCCTTGAAGCGATGAATTAGAGAGTTCTTCAAAGAAAAGAGAGCTTCATTGAATATCCTACCTACCAACAGCAAAAGAGCACAAGAGCATTCAAGTCAAGCTTTCAAGTCTTCACCAACTCCAATCTGAAGCTTGAAGCAACTTTGGGAAGACACCACTGAAGTAATTAAAGTCTATTCAAGTGCATTCAAGTGGACTTCCAACAAGCTACATCGGTAACTATCCGACAAATTAAGTTTGTCATTCTTGTTGCATTTATTTTTAATTCAGTTTTTGAATTGTTGGGTTATTGGTGAGCCCGGTTGAAAAACGAAATAGGTTCTTGGTGAGCCTTGTTAAAACCAAGGGTTAGGTTCTTGGTGATCCTGTAAAAACCAAGTTGGGTTTCTTTGGTGAGCTTGTTAAAATCAAAGGGTGTTGGGTTTTCTTTGGTGATCCCGTAAAACCAAAGTGTAGAGGTTTTGGATTGTGATCCTGTAAAACAATCCTACTGTATTCGGGTGTGAAATAATAGAAATCACATGTGGTATCTTGGATAGTGGACATAGGAGCTGGGTTGCTCCGAACCACTATAAATTGGATGTTTGTGTTGTGCCTTCTTGACTCTATTTAGCTTCTGCATTTTATAATTCTATAACAGCACCTACCACTTGCAAAGGATTTTGAATTGCACATTAATTGCCTTCAATTTTTTAAAAAGATCCAATTCACCCCCCCTCTTGGGTAGCCTCCTGGGCAACAAATTAGTTAGCATGGGTGAACTCCAATCAAAAGTGACCCTTTTGAAAACTTAATCAACCAAATTGGCCAGGTTAGTTTGATCCATGGGAGGGTTCTGCCAATTTACCCTTTTCTTGCCAAACTAGTTGGTTGAGAAAGAGTTAGCCCCAATTAAAACCATGATCGAAACCTTCCTTAGATACCAATTAACTGATAATATTCAATTAGGTCATCTAATGATCTAGGCTCATCATTGAGCCAAGTTAGGTCTTAACTTATTGATTCACAATCAAATGAATCGATCTGACCAGACTACATCTAAAACTAATTTTGAGCACACTTGACCTAACCCTAATCATCATCTGATTAGGTTAAGTCACTTGCTCAAAATCATATTAGGGTTACTAGTTGATCTAAACAAGCCCTAATCACCGCAGCCCAATCTCTAGACCTAATTTGTTCAACCCAAACCCTCATGCACCTAATTTGATTTTCTTGATCAAATCAATTTTAAAATTAGGTTCAAGTGCATGACATTAATGACTTATGATCATGAATCACATTTATGATTTAAACCCTAATTTTGTGTATCGCATACAACAATATACATAATCATAAATCGATCAAAATCCTTTTGAAAACCCCTTTTCAAAACCAGGTATACATCAAAATAGGACAACCTTTGCACTATAGGGGATAAACCCTATAGCATGACAACCTTATGTCACTTTATGCAACCCTTGATCATTTAAATCTCAGATTATTAAATTTGATTTCATATTTGAAAATTATGATTTTAATTTCGAAAATAATTTTTCAAATTATTAAATTCTATGCTAGAATAATCTCATGTTCAACATAGATCCGAAAAATCATAATCTATCTATCTGATCTGAATATTTTTTAGATTTGATTCTCATGCATGCATGTTAAGAAGGAGAATTGTGGCTCTATACCACTATTAGTTTTCTCTCAGGAATAAAAAATTACAATCAAACAGGCATCAACAGCCTATCGCAGCGGAAGCAGATATAAAATAATTTATATCTAATCATGCAATTTATAAATAAATCTAATTTATTTAACATAAATTTCTAACACGCTGCAACATATGAGAAAAATATTAGATCTAAAATAAAAATTATTTTAAGCTTAAAATACTTACACGGATTGCTATTCGGACTGCTCTGAAAAGCGTGTAGATCTGCTACTAAAAACTGGATTCTGTCGAAGCCACACAAATGCTCAACCTCTGCTGGTATCCACATGAAGCTCTCACAACGTCGTAGAGGGCACCGGACTGCTAGATCCTTGCAACCCTTTCCTCTTTCAGCAAATTGCCCGCTTTAAAAACTATGCCGATCCGAATCCGGATCAGCTTTTAGCTTCCATCTTGCAATCTTAGATCTGCAAGACCTTGGATCCTTTTCTCTCTTCTTCCTCTTATGTAGAAGACCTCTCAAAGCTCTTGAAGATCACAAGGAAGAAATATAGTAGATGGGAGAGGAGAAGATGGCGCCCAAGGAGAGAGACTCCCTGGTATTAGCACCCAAGAGAAGAGAAGACGCCCAAAATAAATTTCATACCAAAAGCTTTCTCATGTGGTCAGCCACCCTTTTCTCTCTCCTTTTGTAATTCACGATAATTTATCTCTTCCATCCCATAAAGCCAAAAGATCGGTGTTTTAATTTCAACCAGTTGAAAATTAAGAAGAGTGAATGAGAAGGACTCCTCCTTATATTCCTCCATGCCAAAAGAAGAATTAGCACCATCTAATATTCACGCCTCCTCTCTTTTGTCGCCCAAACACAAAGGGGCCCACTTTGATGTGTGGAGTGAAGGGGAGACAAAGAGAGAGAGTCCCAGTCTAATTGGACTCTAGGTCATGGTCCAAATGAAGTGATTTTACAGTAAAACTGAAGCCAATTTTAAATCCGATTAAACCATTTCGAAGCGGACATTGACCTGAATCAATTAGGATTAGTTAATTGTGTCTTACTCAATTAAATTAAATCTAATTTAAATTAATTAACAATTAAGCCATAATCAATTAATTATAACATTTATAATTAGATCAAATATTAATTGTAACACTTACAATTAGGTCCAAATTGATTTGCTGATTGGTTACTTGAGCTCCTAATGTGTGTGACCCCTCAGGTCCTATCCTGTCAAGTAATGAGACATGCTATAATCTCCATTATACATTATCAGAACTCATTTTGATGGTCTAAAATAATTTCAGCTTGACCCTAATTAGGATCATCAATCCGAAAAAATCCTAATAGGCTCTCATAATCCACCAGTGACACCTAGCAGTATGTAGTGGAAACCCAGTATAATAAGATTGGAACCCCTAGGTGTAGTTACCATGTGATTCGGTTCCTCTATCAAAATCCCAACATGATTTGGTTACGGATACTCATCAAACCCATCAGTCATATGTTTAACCTAATTAACTCAAGTCCAATTGTGATGCTAATGAAAACACCTTTTCGTTATCACCCTACTATGGCCATAGATTTTTGGACTTAGTCTCATTAAGCTTGCATAGGATTATACCTTACTACTAAAACTGATAGATCCCTACAAGTGAACAACCTACTCCTACAATAAACTTACTGTAGCCAATGAATACCACAAGGTCCCGTAAAACCATGTGATTATGCTGTCAAACTATAGCAACCTTATTATGAGTAGCTGAGACATTCTAGGTTAAGGAACTATTTATATGACTACAACATCAGGAAGTTATCGACGAGTGAGTAGCCATCCATATAACTTCTTATACTTGGTCATGCTCAGTATAGTTTATCTCTATCAACTCCTTCACTCTCACTCTAGTGTCATCACACTGTAGGTCAGAGATTCATCTATCTAAAAGGGAAGTGATATGTGCATCAATTTTAATGGATCAATCAATGTCCTCGTAATATTCCAATAATCGGAAGCTTTTAGGAGTTAATCTATAAAGACACATGCCTCAGATTCTCAACTCTTGAGAATATTTGTCATTGTCCATTAACTCCATGGATGATTCATAGACACAACAATATAAATGAAACTAATGCCCTTTAATTGATAAGAAAAATTAAGTACAAGGTTCATGCCCTGAATTAAAATGTGTCAAGCCAACATGGCTTTTATGGCATACACCTAACATAATAATATCAGTGAAATCAGTAAACATCTCGGTGGGTTCCATTTTAAAGAGTTCATAACTATGTACAAGCATATTAATCTTAGATATTTTGACTTGATTAGTGCCTTCATGGGCCACTTTAAGTCTATCCTAAATTTCCTTTATTGAGTTACAAGTTAAAATTTGGTTGAATTCATTAGGGTCAAGTGTATAATACAATGCATTCATGGCTTTTGCATTCAATTCAACCATTTTCAAATAATGTTCATTGCAATAATCCTTTGGTTTTGGGACATCAAAACTATTTACTTTTATCATGGGTATGTGTAGACCTTTGATTATCATCTTTCATAATTGATATCAAGTGCTTGTATGTATATTCTCATTCTTGCATTTAAATATGCATAGTACTGGCGAAGAGTGGTGGTCCATTGCTAGACTACCCTTCGGCTAGTAAAGCACTCATATGGATTGTCATGATCTTTTTTGCTTAATTGTAAGATCAATGGTACTTAGAACGTGGCTTTAATACCACTTGTTGCCCAGATCGATAATCTAAGAGATGGGGTGAATTGAATTTTCAAAAATTTAAGTAGATATGTGCACTTTAAAAATTTGAATTCAGTGGGCCAAGTATGGTATATGATATATTGAATGCTAAGAAAAAGAGAGAAATAATCAAACACATAAAAAGAAAGATTTATAGTGGTTGGGTACAATCCCAGCAACTGCATCTACTCTCTAAGGATCTCCTGTGATTTTCACTATATTTTTTCAAGAATATAGTCAGATTATTTTTCTAGGCTCATAATCCAAAACTCAATACATGTTTCTTTTACACAGGCTCATAAATAAATCTAATTGATTTTCAAAGGTTAGCCAATCAAAATCATAAACCACAAAAACCAAGTTTCAAATCCCGCCAAAATTGGCAATACAAAAAAGACAAATAGAAAATAGCAACAAACAAAAAATAGCAACGAGAACAAACTCCTAAAATAGTAGAATATTGTTAGTGATGCTTGACTTGTAGGCACTTGAAAGCTTCAATAATTGATCTTTAATGCTCACTCAGTTGCTCACTAAATACTTCAAGAGAGTTGAAAGTAGTTAAGATTTCTCTTAAGATTTCAATGACAGCTCTCTCACTTTTCTAAATATTCTGTTGCCCAGATATGGTGCCCAAGAGGGGGGGTGAATTGGGTATTTAAAATTTTAAAGCAATATATGTGCTATCAAGTTTTAAGGTGAAGAGTGATAGTGCTTTAAGAATTGTGCAACGGAAGCAATGAAATAAAGTGGCAATTAAAGAGCTAAAGAAGTTAAAGAGAAAGGCAATGCAAACACACAAGAAATATAGTGGTTCGGTGCACCTAGCACCTACATCCACTCCCCAAGCTCCACTTGGGAATTTCACTATAATCTTTAGATTACAGCCGACTTGTTTTACCAGGCTTACAAGTCAAAACCTTACACACTTGTTTTGGCTTCGGGCTAACAAGCAACCCTAGTTGGTTTTATCAATTGGATCACCAACAAACCTTACTCACTTGTTTTGGCTTCGGGCTAACAAGCAACCCTAGTTGGTTTTATCAATTGGCTCACCAACAAACCTCACTCTAGTTTCAAATTCCCTTGAAACTAGCTAAAGACAAAAGAGTATGAATACAATGAATTAAAACTAAACAAACTCCTTTTGAGCAATAATAAATTCGTTGAAGCTCTTGATGGAGACTCTTCAAGCCTTTTCCCTTGGAATCTTTAGACCTCACTAAATGCCAAACACTTGAATGTTGGATTCCTCAAAGAAGGAAGACTTTTTGGCTAGGGAATCTCTTGGTTTTCTCACTCTTTTTGCTTGGAAGTGATTGAAGGCTTTGTACTTTGAATCAACACTTTTTCACTTTGTCTCCTTGTCTTTTTTGAAGTTTGGTGGAGGTTAAATACCTCATTCATGCTGAAACAACTCCACAAGACCGTTAGATTCAAAATATGGCCGTTTATGGCCGTTGGAAATCAAATCAGAAGTTCAGAAAAACTAGCCGTTATGCCATGAGTCGACCTCATGAGTCGACCTCTGGATCAAGTGTCGACCTCATGAGTCGACCTCCAGTAAAGTTTAGGCAAAAGTTCAGAATACCATAGTTCTGCCCATTTGAATTCTCAGGCTATGAGTCGACCTCTGGTGTCGACCTCTGGACAGGTGTTGACCTCTGGTGGTCGACCTCTGAAGCGTGCCACTGAGACTTTGCCGTGCCGGCCATGCTGAACTTTCCTTTTCTTCATGAGTCGACCTCTGGTGGTCGACCTTTGACAAGGTGTCGACCTCTGGAGGTCGACCTCTGATCTGAATTTTTCTGAAACTCTTGAGATATGCGTGCCATGCTTGAGTTTCTTTAAGCCTTTGTTTCTTTTGTCAAATATTTCTTAACAATAAGGTCCATTATGAGAATTTTGATCTTGTTCAAGGTAGAAGAGCTCATTTCCAAATCAGGTAAACTTAGTTTCATCATTGTCCTTATGATACTCTTTTTGAATAACCTAAGTCCTGAAACTTTATCTTGAGATTAAACATTAGTCCAAACATATACTCAACCTTTTGTTAATCATCAAAACTAAGGAGTCAAAGCCAACAATCTCCCCCTTTTTGATGATGACAAAACCTTGAGTATATATGCAATTAAGTCCAAAAGCAAGATATAGCAATAATAAAATATTTTCACAGAATCCTTACATGCATGAGTGTATCATAAAAATTTACTTTTCATCTTCTTTTTGTGAACCTTTTATTTACTTCTTTCTTCTTGTGAAAACATTCTCATGAGTCAAGAGAGGTAAGAATCATATAAACTTTACTACTCATAAGACGGAGATTTCATAAATATATATATACTTTACTACTCCCCCTTTTTGTCAAGAATCAAAAAGTTTATTGTTATAGTGAAAGATATAGTAATGAGACTTATGTTCAATTATAATGAAGTATTTAGGTGCATAGAATACATGCTCCCCCTCAATTTGTGCATTCAATATAATAAAGCATTTTAACTTGAGGGTTTTTAAATATTGAGAGCTGGTATCAGATAAAATGTCACAAAATGTCACAATATTGATAAAAAGTCACAAGATAGATAAAAACAAGTGTATACAGTTACAAAACTGCCTACAAAGTAGGCACAAGATACTGATACAACAGATCATACACAAGCAAACTAAGTACAACAAATAAACTATGAGGCTACTCCTCATCAGAGGGTATGTCAAAAGATACAGGAGCCATGATCCTAGATGAGGATTTTGGAGTCCTATGTGAGGAACTCCGAGTCCTCAGAGAGGGACCAGACCTAGGGGTAGTCCTACGAGATCTATAAGTCCTAGGTAAGGGCTCCACAGAAGTCGAGATAGAGGCAGTAGCTGAAGGAGTGGACGGATCAGCATGCTGAGTAGACTGAGCTGGAGTCTGCCTGCTGACTAGCTCATAAGCTGTGGGATCATCGATGTCTGTCTCTGTATGCTCATCTATGTCATCCGGAATCCCAGTGATAGTCTCAAATAGTGACTCTGTAGGCTCAATATCAACTGGCACAGCTGTGGCTGGAGGATCTGAACTCGGAAAATCAGTGGAAGGAGGATCAGCTGAAGGGGAATCTCTGGAATCGGCTCTGTAGGTAAAACATCAGATCTACCTGCTCCAGGCTGATCTCCATCACTGTCACTGTATCCACTAGAGTCATCAGCATCATCATCACCATCATCATCATCATCATCATCATGTGGAGGAGATACTGTCGGATCTGCAGTCCCTGATGGCAGTGCTAATCTCAGTAAGCTGAGGATCTGTCTGAATCCTGTATCCATACTAGCTGAGAGAGCACTAATGCGTGTGTCTGTGTGTATCCGTAGATCATGAAGCTCCTGCCGTACACCAGTGATCTCTGTCCGGACCTCTGAAATCTGATCAGTCACTCGCTGCTCGAAGTCCGATATCCTTACTGAAGTCCTCCGTGGTGTAGCAGTAATAGTAGGTGCTGGAGTTGATGAAGGTGGTGGCGTGAATGGCTCAGGCTCCGCAGTCTCTGTCTCCGGTGCTGGGCGAGGAGGTGTACCATGATCAGTAGGCCCTGAAGGCCCTGCCTCAGCAGCTCGGATCTCATCCTCCTCATCTGGCTCCTGGCCAGACTCTCGTCGTACCCATCGGTCACTGATCAGTCGAAATCCCATTCTATGTAGGGATTTCTCTCCATAAGTATCTGTGTGCTGTAGCTGACTGAAGGGTATGCCGTCGAATGAGACACCATGCTCTCTGAATATCTGAGTCAGTCCCATACCGTACGGCTGAACGAGTCTCCTGTGAGAAGCTGCCTCACCCATCTGCTGAAGCATGATCCTGGGGAGGTTGATGGGAGTCCGCTGTCTCAGGGACACCATCAACACCAGCTCACGCTCAGTGATAAAATCAAATCTCCCGCTCTTCGGAATCAAGATACGGGCGATGATGTGATGCAGCACTCTCATCTCCAGTGAAAGCTTAGCGGCTACTAGGAAATGCCGCTAACATCCTCACGCTACTATGGAAATGCCGCTAACATCCTCACGCTCAAGGATACACCTGAAGGCGTGCTCTTTGTCGCTGATCGTAGTGGCAGCAGTGCCATGAAGTGGAATCCTCCAGATGCGACTGATGACCTCAGGTGTCACTGGAATCTCGATCCCTCGAACTGTAGCAGACCATCTAATGCCATCAGTGGCCATGGATCCATAGAACTCCCTGATGAGGTCTGGGTAGAATCTCTCGGACATCGTACAAAAATGGACCAGACCTGCATCTCTCAGTACATCTCCAATGAAGAAGTGATGCTGATCCCAGAATGGAATATCTACGCGCCTACCACTAGCAATGCTCTTCCGGACTAGGCTGGCTGGCACTGGTGCAGGTGGCTCTGGGGTCGGCTCACGCTCATGTCTGACTTTCCTTCGCCGCTCAGTACTACCCTGCCCCTGTTCCAATCTCCTTTTCCTTACTGCCTGGTGTTTTCTCGGACCCATGTGTAAGGATGAGGGGTAACTTAGGGAGAATGTGAAAAAGAGAGGTTCACTGATCGGGAAAAAGAGGAGAATGTGAAATAGTGAAATAGGGTTTGTGAGATTGGAGAAAATCGAGAGTAAATGAGGAAAAGGTAAGAAACGGACGAAAGAAATACGTGTTTTCAAATGAAAATAGCCGAGATTTGAGGGTAGAAAGATTCGAGGGCTTTTGGTTGACTAAAATCAAGAAAACGGTCAAATAGAAGGTTGATTCCAAGAAAAGCAAGAGAGGAGGTGAGGATTTCCCAAAAAGATCGAGGAGAGGGGTGGAAATCCACTATTTGGAGGTTTAGAGAAGTTGTAGGGGGACCACACGAAGGAGAGGTAAAGAAAACAATGGGAAAAAAAGGCTTGCGGACGGGTTTTAAAAAAACAGGTTTTCGTTCAAGTGTCGACCTCTGAGAATTTTCAGGGGTCGACCTCAAGTGTCGACCTCCATAACTTAGGTGTCGACCTCAAGTGTCGACCTCTGAAAAACTCAAGTGTCGACCTCCAACATTTAATTACTTAATATAAAATTCTGTAAGAAAGAAAAAAAATGATAAAATTTAGAGAAAAAGCCTTTAATCATATTTGAGAATTTATAAATCATTTTTGAGAATTTTGATGAAAATTGAAGAGATTCAAGCAAAAGGATCAATGACTCCCAGTTCTCTTCTAATCATACAAAATCTATCTTCATTCAATGGTTTTGTGAATATATCAGCCAATTGATAATCAGTACATATAAATTCTAATAGCACATTAGAGTTTTGAACGTGATCTCTTATGAAGTGATGTCTTATTTCAATATGTTTGCTTCTTGAATGTTGTACAGGATTTTTCGTTAAATTGATTGCACTAGTATTATCACATCTTATGGGTGTCTTAATTAGTTTGATGCCAAAGTCCTCGAGTTGTTGTTTGATCCATAGAATCTGAGCACAACAGCTTCCAGCTGCTATATATTCGGCTTCCGCCGTAGATAGAGCAACCGAATTCTGTTTCTTACTGCTCCATGAAATCAAATTAACTCCTAGGAATTGACAAGTTCCACTAGTATTTTTTCGATCAAGTTTACACCCAGCAAAATCAGCATCAGAATATGCAATTAATTCATATGATGACTCTCTAGAGTACCAAAGACCAATTTCGATAGACCCAGATAAGTATCTAAGTATACGTTTTACAGCTAAGAGATGTGATTCTTTAGGAGCAGACTGAAAACGTGCACATATACAGACACTAAACATTATATCTGATCTACTGGCAGTTAGATATAGCAATGAACCAATCATGCCTCTATATAATTTTTGGTCTACCGATTTACCATAATCATCTTTGTCTAATTTACATGAAGAGCTCATAGGGGTACCTATTGGTTTTGTAGTCTCCATCCCAAACTTTTTCAATATCTTCCTTGTGTACTTGGCTTGGTTGATGGAGATCCCCTCTTTTGTTTGCTTAATTTGGAGTCCGAGGAAGAAGTTGAGTTCTCCCATCATGCTCATCTCGAACTCACTCTGCATTAACTTCGCAAATTCTTGACAAAGACATTCGTTAGTAGCACCAAAAATAATATCATCTACATATATCTGTACTACTAGGAGATCATCATTTTTCTTTTTCAAAAATAATGTATTATCTACATTACCTCTAGAGAAATCATTTTTCATCAAAAATGAACTTAATCTATCATACCAAGCTCTAGGAGCTTGCTTTAAACCATACAATGCTTTATGCAATTTAAAGACATGATTAGGAAATTCATGATTTTCAAAACCAGGAGGTTGTTCAACATAAACCTCCTCTTCAATAAATCCATTTAAAAAGGCACTCTTTACATCCATTTGAAATAACTTGAAATCCATAAAACAAGCAAAAGCAAGTAATAGTCTAATTGCTTCTAGCCTAGCAACAGGAGCAAAGGTTTCATCGAAGTCGATCCCTTCTTCCTGGTTGTAGCCTTTAGCAACAAGTCTAGCTTTGTTCCTAATTACAATACCATGTTCATCAAATTTATTTCTAAAAACCCATTTTGTGCCAATTACAGAAACATTAATGGGTCTTTCAGTTAAAGTCCAAAACATTATTTCTTTTAAATTGATTTAGTTCATCTTGCATAGCATTAATCCAGTTACAATCTTTTTCAGCTTCTTCTATTGACTTAGGCTCTATCTGAGATACAAAAGCTAAATAATCACAAATATTTCTAATAGAAGAGCGTGTACTTACCCCCTTTGATGGATCACCTATTATTAGCTCTTTAGGGTGTCCATGTGCATGCCTCCATTCTTTAGGTAATGGTTTTGGTGAAGTTGCATTGATTTCTTGAATTTGATCTTGACTTTCTTGATCATCATCTCCTTTGGGCTCATCTTCATTGATTGTCAATTGTTCAAGCTTCTTTGTACCTGTTTCAACATCAATAGAATCTTCTTTTCTAGAAGATTTTTCGTTAGATTCATCAAACTACATGAATTGATTCTTCAACCAGAAGAGTTCTTCTGTTGAAGACCCTGTATGCCTTGCTAGAAGTAGAGTATCCTAAGAAGATACCCTCATCTGACTTGGCATCAAATTTACTGATATTATCTTTGCCATTGTTTAATATGAAACAGCGGCAACCAAATACACGAAAATACTTGAGATTAGGTTTTCATTTTTCCAAAGCTCATACGGTGTTTTCTTCAAAATAGGTCGAATTAAAACATGATTTAAAATGTAACAGGAAGTATTAATGGCTTCTGCCCAAAATATCTAGGTAAATCATTTTCGCAAAGCATTGTGCATGCCATTTCTTCAAGAGTCCTGTTCTTTCTTTCTACCACCCCATTTTGTTGAGGTGTCCTAGGTGCAGAGAAATTATGATAATACCATTTTCATTACAAAAGTCTCAAAATCATGATTTTCAAATTCAGTTCCATGATCACTACGCAAAAAAACAATAGTGAGATCTTTTTCGTTTGAAACCCTTTTATGAAATTTAACAAAAGCTGAAAAGGTTTCATCTTTATGAGCTAAAAATATTACCCAAGTAAATCGTGAGTAATCATCTACAATTACTAGCCCATATTTTTTACCTCCTAAACTAGTTGTTCTGGTTGGTCCAAAGAGGTCCATATGCAATAATTCAAGGGGTCTAGTAGTAGATACTACTCCTTTAGGTTTGAAAGTAGTTTTAGTTTGTTTTCCAAATTGACATGCAGCACAAATCTTATCTTTTTCAAAAGTGAGTTTTGGCAATTCTTTTACAAGATTCTTTTTGCTTAATTTTGAAATCAACTGCATACTAGCATGCCCTAGCCTACGATGCCAAAGCCAACTAGTTTCACTTGCCTTGGCTTCCTTAGCCACTAGGCATTGACCACTTTCCATGGCTAGATCATCAAGATCAACCATGTAAATGTTTCCATGCCTAAGACCAGTGAACTTGATGCCATCGACATCTAGACTAGATACCATGCACAAAGATGATTCAAAAATTACTTTAAAACCTTTATCACAAAACTGACTAATGCTAAAAAGATTATGCTTCAAGCCATCAACAAATAATACATTATCTACATAAGCATTAGGGGTGATATGGATTTTACCAATTCCGACGATTTTGCCTTTTCCATTATCACCAAAGGTAACGTTTCCACCATCAATAGCAGCTAGTGATGAGAATTGCTTCACATCCCCAGTCATGTGCCTTGAGCAACCACTATCCAGATACCACATTCTTCTTTTATTTTTGGTTGCAGGCATACCTGCAAAAATTGATCAAGTTGAAACTTTAGGTACCCAAGTCATCTTGGGTCCTTTAGGGTTAGTCAAATTGGTTCCTTTTGGAACCCAAATCCTTTTAAAGGTATTTAATTTCCTTCTATTACAAACATATGATTTATGACCTACTTTACCACATGCATAGCAGGTAATATTAGAAGATGCTGGTATGAAAAAGTTTTTGTACAGTTTTTGTTGATTGTGTGGCTTAAATCCAAGTCCAGCTTTATTAAACACTGCATGTTGACTATT
This sequence comes from Areca catechu, assembly GCA_021397845.1. NCBI lineage: Eukaryota > Viridiplantae > Streptophyta > Magnoliopsida > Arecales > Arecaceae > Areca > Areca catechu. Next base: position 95,882,140 of record CM038052.1, on the reverse strand, counting down.
TAAAAGCATATTTAGTTTTTCTGAACTAAAAGTAAACTTTTCTACAAAAGGTTTTACTTTTTCTAACTCTTCCTTGTAATTCTTATTTTGAAGCATTAGTTCTTTATTTTGTTTCTCAAAGTTCTCATTAGTTTTAAGATTTCTATTATTCTTCAAGGAATCATTTTCTTTTAAAAGATTATCTTTATCATTTGTCAAAGTTTTTACATGTTCTTTTAATTCCTTGTTTTCTTGAGTTAAATTTTCAATTTCACTTGAAAACTTTTCTGAATTTTTGGTAAGCTCAAAATTTTGCTTTCTTAATTTCTTATTTTTCAATTTTAATTTTTCATATTCCATTACTAAGTCATCAAAAGCATCATGCAATTCATTGAAAGTAAATTCAGTTTCAGGTTCAGAGTTTACCTCATTATCTTCATTGGCCATGAAACATAGGTTGGCGACTACCTGCTGCTCTTCTTCACTGCTGGAGTCCTCACTCTCACTCCAGGTAGCCATCATGGCCTTCTTTCTCAACATCCTTCTACTCTTTTTAAGCAAAGGGCAATCCGTTTTGTAATGTCCAGGCTTCTTGCACTCGAAGCAGATGGGTGGATCCCTTTCTTTCTCTTTCTCCTTCTCCTTGTTGTGATCACCTTTTTGTGGCCTTTTCTTGTAAAAGCCCTTCTTCTTTCTCATGAATCTTTTAAATTTTCTAGTAATTAGGGATGTCTCATCATCATCATCTTCTTCTTCAGATTCATCACTTGACTCTTCTTTTGTAGTGGACTTGAAGGTTATGGCTTTCTTTTTCTTGTCATTGTCCACTGTTTTCTGCTTTAGTGAAAGCTCGTAGGTCATCAGTGATCCAAGAAGCTGCTCGAGAGGTAGAGTGTTGACATCCTTGGCTTCTTCTATGGCTGTAACTTTTGCATCCCATGAAGCCGGAAGAGACCTGAGAAGTTTGTTAACCAGTTCACCATTAGATATAATTTTTCCCAAACTCCTCATACCATTTACTATATTGGTAAATCTAGTATACATTTCACTTATGCTTTCAATTGGTTCCATCCTGAACATCTCATACGTATGAATGAGTATGTTCACCTTAGTGGTCTTCACTTGGTGTGTACCCTCATGGGTGACCTCAAGTGTATCCCAAATTTCTTTGGTGGAAGTACAATTTGATATTCTGTTAAATTCACTAGGGTCAAGTGCACAGAATAGCAAATTCATCGCCTTAGCATTTAACTCAGCTTGTTTGATGTCATTGTCATCCCATTCTTCTTCAGATTTCGGGGTGATAATGCCATTAACCAAGTGAGTGGGCTGATGAGGCCCTTTGGTAATTACTCTCCATATATGATAATCTACAGCTTGTAAATAAATACGCATACGAGTTTTCCAATATGTGTAGTTTGTGCCATTAAAGAAAGGAGGGCGATTTGATGCTTGTCCTTCAACTATACCCATTCCAATTGGGGCGGCCATGATCTTTCACTCAAGATCGTTGGACCTACAAGAGAGTACTGGAGCTCTGATACCACTTGTTGCCCAGATATGGTGCCCAAGAGGGGGGGGTGAATTGGGTATTTAAAATTTTAAAGCAATATATGTGCTATCAAGTTTTAAGGTGAAGAGTGATAGTGCTTTAAGAATTGTGCAACGGAAGTAATGAAATAAAGTGGCAATTAAAGAGCTAAAGAAGTTAAAGAGAAAGGCAATGCAAACACATAAGAAATATAGTGGTTCGGTGCACCTAGCACCTACATCCACTCCCCAAGCTCCACTTGAGAATTTCACTATAATCTTTAGATTACAGCCGACTTGTTTTACCAGGCTTACAAGTCAAAACCTTACACACTTGTTTTGGCTTCGGGCTAACAAGCAACCCTAGTTGCTTTTATCAATTGGATCACCAACAAACCTTACTCACTTGTTTTGGCTTCGGGCTAACAAGCAACCCTAGTTGGTTTTATCAATTGGCTCACCAACAAACCTCACTCTAGTTTCAAATTCCCTTGAAACTAGCTAAAGACAAAAGAGTATGAATACAATGAATTAAAACTAAACAAACTCCTTTTGAGCAATAATAAATTCGTTGAAGCTCTTGATGGAGACTCTTCAAGCCTTTTCCCTTGGAATCTTTAGACCTCACTAAATGCCAAACACTTGAATGTTGGATTCCTCAAAGAAGGAAGACTTTTTGGCTAGGGAATCTCTTGGTTTTCTCACTCTTTTTGCTTGGAAGTGATTGAAGGCTTTGTACTTTGAATCAACACTTTTTCACTTTGTCTCCTTGTCTTTTTTGAAGTTTGGTGGAGGTTAAATACCTCATTCATGCTGAAACAACTCCACAAGACCGTTAGATTCAAAAATATGGTTGTTTATGGCCGTTGGAAATCAAATCAGAAGTTCAGAAAAACTAGCCGTTATGCCATGAGTCGACCTCATGAGTCGACCTCTGGATCAAGTGTCGACCTCATGAGTCGACCTCCAGTAAAGTTTAGGCAAAAGTTCAGAATACCATAGTTCTGCCCATTTGAATTCTCAGGCTATGAGTTGACCTCTGGTGTCGACCTCTGGACAGGTGTTGACCTCTGGTGGTCGACCTCTGAAGCGTGCCACTGAGACTTTGCCGTGCCGGCCATGCTGAACTTTCCTTTTCTTCATGAGTCGACCTCTGGTGGTCGACCTTTGACAAGGTGTCGACCTCTGGGGGTCGACCTCTGATCTGAATTTTTCTGAAACTCTTGAGATATGCGTGCCATGCTTGAGTTTCTTTAAGCCTTTGTTTCTTTTGTCAAATATTTCTTAACAATAAGGTCCATTATGAGAATTTTGATCTTGTTCAAGGTAGAAGAGCTCATTTCCAAATCAGGTAAACTTAGTTTCATCATTGTCCTTATGATACTCTTTTTGAATAACCTAAGTCCTGAAACTTTATCTTGAGATTAAACATTAGTCCAAATATATACTCAACCTTTTGTTAATCATCAAAACTAAGGAGTCAAAGCCAACATATTCTGTCTCAACGAATGTCAATGAATGTTAAGAATCTATCGGTTTCTGAGTTTAATCCTTACTTTTATACTTTTTCCAAATTTCTTCCATTAGTTTAGAGGCTTTCTTAACCATTTCTAGCCATTAGAAATTAAGAAATAGTTATTAGAATCAAAAAATCTTGAAATCTAAAAGTCTACAAGACTATCCATTGAAAAGCTATCAAACGGCCACGAGTCGGCTTGCCTAATAAGGAGTCAACTCGCCTGATAATAACTCGACTCACTTGAGAAAATTCAAAAATCTGGTCTTCTATTCTACTAAAAGAGTTGGCTTTTTTGGTGCATGAGTCGGCTTTTCTGCCTATTCCAGAAAACATGTATTTCTATATCGCTAGAGAGTTAGCTCGCCTATTTGAGAGTGAGCTCATCTGAGTGACTTGAAAATTTAGCCTTTTATTTTCTTAAAAGAGTCGGCTCTTGCTTCACAGGAGTCGGCTCGCCCGCTTGAGGTAGAAAATTATTCCTCTATTTTATTGAGAGAGTCGGGTCACCCTTCCCACAAGTCGGCTCATCTATGTGCCAATTTTGTGTGCCACTTCCAAAATGTAACAAAGTCAGCTCTAAGTTCTCTAGGTTGACTCTTCATTCCAAACATAGATTTTAACATACTTTTTAATGATTTATAAGCATTCTAATGATTTATAAGGATCTCTATTGATACATAGTAGCTCACCAAGCACACCAACGGCTATGTATTAATCTTTAAACAAAATTGCTGTCTACAAAAATATGCTTAAATAGATTGAAAGATATTAGTCTATTTTTTGTAATTCAATATTTTATAATCATCAAAATCATTCCTGGGATCATTAAGTTATTTCCAAAAAGAGAGAGATTTATAGTCTTTTACAAAAAGAAGGACTAAGCAAAGAAACGATACTCCCAATCAACCGGTAGCTAGATCTTCGCCACTTCCTCACTTATCCATGGGCATCACAACTAGGAGGAAGGTAAACTTTGGATTTCTTGAACAAGAGCATTTCCAAATAGGTACTTGGATAAGGAATCAAGGATTAAAAAAGATATGCTCTTTGGATGTCCCCACTTGTCATAAGCTTGTAAAAGAGTTTTATGAAAATTTGAGAGTTAGAACATGTTCTATTGATTCTAAAGTTAAGGATACATTGATTATCATTAATGAAAGAAGATTGTGGAGTATTCTCAAAATGCCAAGAAATGGATACTGTGTACCAAAATTAAAAAAAGAAAAGAATGGTTTAAAAGTGATTTTGGAGAGAGATAAAGTGAAAGACTTAGAAAATCTATCTTCTAACAAATTATCTGAGACTGGTACAAAGTATAGTTAGCCAAATTTCTTTCCAAAAATACTGTACTTTGACTATGTTATTGAAAAAGATTTTCCATTCATGTGTTACATGATTCAAGGAAAGCCAATGAATCTGCCCTTTATGATGATTAAGCAAATCAAAAAGGCTGCAAAAAGATCAAGAGCATGCCTACCATAAGGAATGGCCTTTACATTGATATTCTCAAAGTTTGGAGTTAATTTGGATGGGAAGGATGCCAAAAGGTTGTTGCATACAAACTACTACAATGAATGGTCCCTTCATATGATGGGGCACCATAAGGTGGATGATAGGGGGGTAAGACAAGGTTCGGGGCAGGAACCCATTGGAGATGAGGATGAGGAGGCTGATAAGCTAGCTGTTCCTTCTTCACCACCTCCTTTAGCACCTTTGAGATTAGCAGCACCTTCTATAGCATCACCTTCAGTAGCACTTACAGCAATACCATCCACTGAACACGCTATTCCTGACAGCCCTAGGACACCTCCAGCCACTATTTATACTATAAAGGACACCACTTCAGATCTTGCTGACATTATCACACAAAGACTTGACTTTTGATTTATTAGATTGAGAGCTGATCTCATGAGAAGGCAAGATAAGCTTGAGGCTTCAATTAAGAGATCATATATTGAGCTACATCATGAATTGATTAAGCTGGCCTTGAGGATAAAGGTTGTGGAAAAAGCTCAAAGTTAGCAAGCAGCACAGCAAGATGTATTTGCATTGCTTAAAGAGATTGCTAAACTGACAAAGAAGATGGATGACTATGTTACCAATGAGGCTGTTGGCATTGGAACTATCCATTAGGGGATATGATGTATAGAGTCAGAGATCAGGGCTCTACTTCTTTGGGTTTCTTCTACTAACTCTTCATTTGCTCAACCTCCGAGATGTTAGTCTTAGCCTACCCCTTGACCATCCTTTACTCTCACAGTGCAACCAAGCACTAGATTTCCATCTTCAAGGTCAACATCTAGGACTCGCATGAACGGTGCATCTTCTTTTGATCCTGTTATTGAGTTCCCAAATGACTAGGAGCCTATCTTGTCTTAGCAGCTTAGTAGTCTTAGGACTTATGTATCTTTGGACATATATATTTCCATGCAATGCTTTATGGTTTTCTAAATTATGTACCTTGATGTAATAAAATCTCATTTTGTTGTAATGACCTATCTTCTGCTATAATGAAATATGACCTTTTAATGCAATATTGCCTCTTTCTTCTCTAAATGAATACTTTATCCTCACAACTCATTTGTTGATGACAAAAAAGGGGAGAAAGGAAAGAGATTAAAAGAAAGAAAATGATAAAAAGAAAGATAATAGAAAGATAATAATGTTGAATTTTGATGTTTAATTGAAAATATTTATATGCAATCAGTTAAGGGAGAGCTTTGTCTTAATACTCTAGCCTTGATACATTTATTACACCAATACACTCTAGTACATCTTACAAACATTATGCTCTGATACATATTGCACTGCATATTTGAAAAATATACACTTATACTTGAGACAATACTATGTAGTTTTCTAATCTTCATGTCCAATATTTTGTCATCATCAAAAGTGAAAGATTGTTAATCTCAAGAATGATTTTGATAATTATAAAATACTAGGAGCATGAAAAGTATACTAATATCCTTATGTTTGTCTAAGAATGTTTTTGTAGAGAACAATTTTGTTTGGAAAAAGTCCTATAGCCATTAAAAGTCATTTGAGCATAAAGGCACACTATTTAAGAAGAAAAGTTATTAAATTTTAAGTTGGAGAAGTGAAGTTGACACATGCAAGTGATAATCAACTCTAGAATAATTTGGAAATGGTATAGAGATTTGGCATGCAGATGAGTCGACAGTTGTATGGATGAGCTGACTTTCTCAGGATAAATAGAAGTGATTTTCTATCACAAGTAGGTAAGTTGACTCTCAGACATGTGAGCTGACTCTTTCAGGAAAAATAAAATATTAAAAAATTCATATCACAAAGAAGAGCCAACTCCTAGACTAGTAAGCTGACTCTTTTAATGGATACGAATAATAGTTTTTCCAAATAGACAAACAAGCTGACTCCTGAAGCAAAATAGCCAACTCTCTTAGAGGATATAGAAGATTGATTTTTCATTTTATGCAAACGAGCTGACTCTTGGCCAAGACAAGCTGACTCGTGACCCTTTGATAGGCTATAACGGCTAGTTTTGCAGACTTCTAAATTTTGCCAAAACTTTTTAAATGACTATTTTTAAGTTTCAATGACTATAAATGGCCAAATGAAATTCCAAATTGATGAAAACTTATATGAATCAATATAAAACAAAGAGTGAAGCTTAGATTAAGTAATAATAAGTGAAAAAGCTTTAAAAAATAATGAGACTTTCTCAAGCATTATTGACATTCAAGATAGCTCAACCACTCTTAACTAACTTCTCTTAAGACTTTAAGTAAGCAATCAAAAGAGTGATCAAGAGTATTCACTAATGCACTCAAGTGATCATCAAGTGAAGCTTCAACAATAACCAACCAACTCATTTGAGGAGTTTCTTTCTTTGGGTTACTTTTTTTTTGTTCTTGTTTCCTGTGACAAGTTTCAATAGGGTCTAAAACTTGGCAATCTTCCTTGTAACCTTGGAAAGGTTGTAAAAGTTTTAATTGACTATCCTAGTAAAGCCAATTGGATTTTTGTGAGCTCGAATAAAACAAACATATTGTATTCTTAGAGAATATAATAAAATTTTTTAAGTGAAACTTAAAGATTTTATGTAAGTGCTTGGGATGCACCGAACTACTATAAATATTTATTATTTATATGTGTGCTCTTATCTTTTTTATTATTTATATTTAAATTAGTTTATATTACACTAGACTCATTCACTTAAGTTTTAAAAGTGCACATACTTGTTTATATTTTTGAAAACCCAATTTACCCCCCTCTTGGATTATCTAGCTAGGCAATAGCTTGAGTGCCTCAATAACCTTAACAATAGCTTTTTTCAACCTTCTTCTCCACCTTAGCTTGCTTTGCCTATGCCTATCACCTCTTCTTCCTCTCCTTCTCTTAGCCCTTCTTGGTCTCAAAAGCCTTCTTCGTGGCTTAACCCAATTTCTCCTCAACCTCAAAGGCTCTCTTCTCTACCTCCAAGATCTTTTCCTTAATAATTGAGGCCTTCCTCTTAGCAGCCTCAACCCACCTAGTTCCCTTGGCCATATCAGATCTTGCCTTCTCTATATGGTCGAAGAACCCATGAAGATAGTGACCAATCTGAAAGGAAAAGAAATGTTGTCTGAACAAAACCAAATGAAGAGAAAATACTGAAAAGGATATAAGCACTCACCTGGGTAAAGAAGTCTACCATGTCCTTCTTTCGTTTGGAGGACACCAAAGATTCTAGTAGCTTGGTGTCGGTTGGAAGCAAAAAACCATGGAACATCTCCTAAGTGATCTTTCGATCATTTAGGGTGGACATAGAACACATGGTTGGCCCCCACTCAGCTACACCAGTACCAGGTTCTGAGTCTGGTATCCCAACTCGGAGTGAAGGCTATGAAGGGACACCAAATTCTCAAGGAGCAAAGGTTTGTCACTTTAAAGTTCTCTCAGTTGTCCCAATAGGTTGAGATGAGGTGGCCATGATCACCCCAGTATTGATGGAAGAAACCTTAGCATAAGCTCGCTTTGATTGTCCTACTAGAGCCTAGGGGGCCTTCCTCTTCATCAACTGCCTTAGCATCCTCAGCTCAGTCGGGTCCATCTATGAATCAACTCGAAGTTAGTATAGAAAAATAGAAAAGAGAAGAAGAAAAGAAGAAAAAGGAGGTTGAAGAAGACCCTTTCTTATCTTAAGGTTCGGTCTAGCTGATCCCGACATTGAAGAGCATTCAATCAGATAAAAGGGTTTTTAGCTTAGTGACCATGGAGGTAAGCAAGGTTTGGTACCACCAACTCCATTCATCATCCAAAGATGGAGCTTGATTCACTCATTTCCAAGAGATTCCCCATGGAGTGAAGTCCCAACCTTCTCTGGATGACATATAAATGAACAAAAATCTCTCCTTCCATCTGTGAACAAAGGAAGGATGTTGCAAGTAAGACAATCTAAGAGGGAGGGTGAATTGAATTTTTCAAAAACTTGTAGCAATTTAAATAAGTATGTGCTGAATATGAAAAATTGTAATCTAGGAAAGTGCATTAAAAATATGTGCTAAATTTAAATAAGCTAGGTAGAAAAAGGAAAGCAAGAAAGTGAAGCAACCAAGCTACAAACGTACAAAAATCTTATAGTGGTTCAGTGCAACCCTAACACCTATATCCACTTCATAAGCACCCTTTAGAAATTTACTATAATATGTCCAAGATTATAGCCAAAATATTTTCTTAGCTTATAATCCTCAATCCAGTTAGTTTTATTTAGGATCACCAACCACAACCTAATCCCAAGCCAAATCTTTGGCTTACAACCCAATTCCAAGCTTGGATGGGCCTTTCCCTTAGCTTCATTATCCAATTGAAGCTAGTTATAATACTTAAGGAAATAAGATTCAGCAATAAAATAAAAGGCTCCTTTAGTAAGTAAAATGAAAAATTCGATGAAGCTTGTGGAATCTTTGAGAAGCTTTTTAGTTAGAGAGTTCATCATTTCAAGTGGTTGAATAATGATTGCACATTCTTAATGCTTGTGAACTTTTATTTTTAACTTGTAGCTCTCACTAAGAATCTATAGGCTTTTCTTGTGTTCTTATCTTATTCTTATAGTTCTTCAATGAGTTTGATGGATATGTAAAAGCTTTAAAACATTAAAATAACTATTTCTAGCCATTGAGGGGTAGAAACTAGCTGTTGAAAATATTTTGTTCTTTTTCTATATAGCATGCAAAACTAGTCGTTAGGCTATTTGCAGGCCCTGAATTGACTCAAATTTCATTCAAGTCAACTTGACCTCCAATCGAGTCTACTCAAGCTCTTTCTTTTAGAAATATATCCTTCTATCTTTTTCTGAGACATCAACTTGGAAACATTGGGTCAGGTTGGATGCCAATAAGTCTACTAAGTGTCAACCTAGAAAAATTACCTTTCTATATCTTCTATGCACCCTGTAGGGTTGACTTGGATACTCCATCAAATCAACTTGATTGCATGCCAGCTAAAAAGTCTATGTGCCAGTTTTTTGTGCTTTCTTTTGTTGTTCCTGTAGAGTCAACTCAGGCACAAGTGGAGTTGATTTGGATATGTGCCATCTGAATTTTTGTATGCCAAGTTCTGAATTTTCAAGAAATGGAAGGATTTTATGATTTTTTCTTTCAACATGCCACTCATCCTTATATTCCTTGAATCTTTATGCATAAAGAGGATTCCAAAAATACCCTTATATGATTTAAGTTGTTCATTAACTTTCATTCCTTGGAAACCTAAAAGCTTCCTAAAACACTTGTCTTATCAAGCCATTAGCTTTATTATATACTCAAATATTTTGTTATTCATCCAAATCAATCCTTGGATCAATAATCTTTTCCTTTTTGATGATAGCAAAACTTCAAGTATATAAGCAGAAAATATATATTGAAAATTTATATTAGCTTAAGATTTCAATCTTTTAACCATGACAAGTACCAAAATAAAGAGTTTAGCAAGTTCATGTATTAGAATGCAATTATACTAGAGCATAAGTTTAACAAAGTTAGGAGCTATGATCCTATAGTGAGCAATAATTAGTTAGGAGCATAGTGAGCAATAATTAGTTAGGAGCTATGATCCTATATGCATAAGTTTAACAAAGTTAATTAAGGTTAGTTAATAAGGTTCCAAGAATCTGAGCATATATTGAAGTTTATCATAGCATATACTTGCAAGTATTAGAGCATACAATCAGGTTTATAGGTAAGCTTATATACATACACATTTCTCTTCCTTTTTGTCATCAATCATGGCAAAATAAATTGAGATACAGGGATAAAAAGATATAAATAAGATTTAGTTTACTCAAAAAGTGGTACATCACACAAACAACATATAAAATCAATACATAGATAAACTATAGGTAATATATAAAGTAAACAAATTCTAGAGACCTAACTCTACTCATCATCAGATGGTAACTCTAAAAGCTCTGAGGAACTAGTCTTAGGGGTGAGGCTCCTAGTCTCTAGTTCCAGGTCTTGGAAGATAGACCAATAGTCTGAGATGAAAACCCCACACCAAACCTAGTATAAGTCCTAAATGGTGGTCTACTAGATGATGGCTGTGCAGATCGAGGAGTGGGCTGATGAGCCTCTATAGCTCTGGCTAAAGATGAAGTTCCCATTGCTATTGAGGAAACCCCCACTGTTACTGATGCTGCTGCTACTCTAGGTGCCAACCTTTCAATCTATCTAATAAGGCAATTCATGGAAGCAAGAATAGACATGATCCTATCCTGCTGAGTGTGGCCAATACCTTGAAGAGTAGATTGAATATCTAAGATGCCTGACTCGATCCTCCCTTTGAGCCTAGCATCTTCTTTAGCCAACTTTGAAATATTAGCAAGCTCATCAGTCCTATGCTACTACTCTATGGCAGTGATCCTCTCAAGTATGACATGCATCTCTACCTGAAGTCCATCCATCCTATTAGATAGAACTCTAATCTCATCTCTAATAGTGGATGAAATCTCATCTTGTCAAGGAATCCCTCTGGTAGGGAAACCTTTCTCGATGATGCAGTAGAATCGGTAGGAGGCAAAGGTGGACAAAGTACTATTGAGATAGGTGCAAGAGGTAAAGTGGAGTCTGAAGTTGAACTGGGTCTAATAGGTGTAGATGGCACCCCTCTTTGAGCTGATGGACTCTTACTACCTCTCTTGTCCAGACACTCTCATAACCCAGTGACCATCAATCTTCTTATAGCCCATGCAGTGTAAAGTCCGGTTGCAATAGGTGTCAGAGTACATTAGCTTCCTAGAAGACTGCCCTCAATAGATACTCCAAAATTCTTGAAGACTAAGGTAAGGACCATGCCGTAGAGTAGGCAGACCTTAACTCTCTTAGCTATAACTCTTATCAATAGCATCATGATCCCAAGAAGATTTAGAGGAGTGCCCTAAACAAGGTAATACATGGTAGCCAGGTCTTTCTTAGAGATGATGTAGAATCTCCCAGTCTTCATAAAGAAGATCCTCATGATGATGTGATGTAAGAGCCTCATCTCCAAAGATAAATGGCTTACAACTATCTCTCCAATGTTGCCTACATTCTCTCTCTTAAATATGCAGGGTAGGCCGATCAATCTATCCTATAGATGCTTTGGGATCTCACCCTGATGTGATAGACCAGTGATCTTAGCTAGTCTCTCCTAAAATAGTAAGATATTGACCCCTTTAATGGTCATAGAAATCCCCCCTGTGATCCTCTTAAGGCTTCAAAAGAACTCTCAAACTGGGTAGGGATAGGTCAGAAGATCTAATTAGTAGAAAGGTCTCTAGCCTTGAGCCTTAATTTAGTACCCAAACTCGAAGCCAACACTCTCGAAGAATCTAAAGTCGATCTTCCTACTAGTGGTAAGTACCCTACCAACCATTCTATCCACTTGAACGGGTGATAGTGATGGGGAAGGAGTACCTAGCAATGGTTGTTATGAGAGCTCATGCTTAAGATGATCCTCAACCAGTTGATCCAATCCTTCACTAGGAGAAAGAGCTTCATTTCTAGCCTTGGTCCTTCGTTCTTGGACTTAATTAAACAAGGAGCACTTCAATCAATGAGCCAACTATTTCTAGGGACCCATCTATGCAAGATCAGCAAGGAAAACATGTGGAAAAGAAGGGAAACAAGGGATTTTGGACAAATGGCAGGCTAGGATTTCAAGATTTACTATTCCAGGATTTTTGGAGGGGAAAAAGAATTGTTTCAACAGCGACTAGGGCAAAAGACAAGTGCCATGGGTTTGATCCTTAAATTCTATGATCTCAACCTATAGTCAACTCAAATTTTGATTCAAGTCAACTCGAGCATAAGTCAACTCAGATAAGCCCATGAGTCAACTCGAGTTTAGAGTCAAAAACCTCCCAAAAAAATTATAAAGGAAGATTTCTCTAAGGTAATCAAATCTAGTCCAGGAATTCTATAATAGGGGATTTAATCAAGAAAAACAAATTAGACAAATCAAATTGGCTAGGATCAAAAGAAAAGATAGAAGATAGATTTAGTCAAAAGGATAAAACAGTCCTAGTTCTTTTCTAATCATATAGAACTTAATATCATTTAAGGGTTTGGTGAAGATGTTAGCTAGTTGCCTATCATTACAAATAAAGTCAAGCACCACATCACCATTTTGAATATGATCTCTTATAAAATGGTATCTTATCTTGATGTGTTTAGTTCTTAAAAATGTTGAATTAGATTTTTAGTTAGGTTAATTATACTAGTATTACAAATCTTTTTAATATTTTAGTTAGTTTGATGCCAAAATATTTAATTATTGTTTAATCTATATTATTTGAGTACAATAACTTTTGGCTACAATATATTTGGCCTCATCCATTGATAATACTACCAAACTTTGTTTTTTACTAAATCAATAAATTAAGTTAACTCCAAGAAATTGATAAGTTGCACTAGTACTTTCTCTATCTAGTTTACAACCAACAAAATCAACATTAGAATATGCAATCAAATCAATAGAAGAGTGCTTAAAATACCACAAAACAATACTAAGAGTACCTGACAAATATCTAAGTATTCTTTTGACTACAAACAAGTATGATTTTTTAGGATTATATTGATATCTTGCACACATGCATATACTAAATATTTATTAGCAGGCCAACTAGCTATAAGATAGAGTAAAGATCTAATAATATCTCTATATAGCTTCTGATCGATACTCTTACCACTTTCATCCTTGTCAAGTTTACATGAGAGACTCATAGGGATGCCAAGGGACCTGGTCATCTCTATTCCTACTTTTTGAGTATTTCCTTTGTATACTTTATTTAGTTGGTGAAGATTTCTTTATTTGTTTGCTTAATTTGTAGTCTAAGAAAAAAATTTAGCTCTTCTATCATGCTTATCTCAAACTCTCTCTACATTAACTTAGCAAAATCTTAATAAAGAAAATCATTAGTCGTACCAAAAATGATATCATCAATATAAATTTGTACTACTAAAAGGTCATCACTCTTTTTCTTAGAAACAACATAGTATCAACATTTCTTCTAGTAAAATTATTTTCAAGAAAAATTTACTTAATCTCTCATACTATATATGAGGGACTTGTTTCAAACCATACAAAGCTTTATATAGTCTATAAATATGATTTGAAAAGCATGATTTTCAAATCCAGATAATTTCTCAACATACACTTCTTTAGTTATATAGCCATTTAGAAATATACTTTCCACATCTATTAATATAGTTTAAAATCTATAAAATATGCAATAGCAAATAGTAGTCTAATTGCTTTCAATGTAGCTACAGGCATAAAAGTTTTATCAAAATCAATGTCTTTTTCTTGATTTTAGATTTTTGTAACTAATCTAGCTTTATTTCTAACAACTATCTCCTTTTCATCTAATTTATTTTTGAAAATCCATTTAGTACCAATAATAGAGCAATCATGTGGTCTATCAACTAAACTTCAAACCTGATTTCTTTTAAATTGATTTAGTTCTTCTTGCATAGAATTTATCTAATTAGAGTCATTCTCAACTTCTTCAATAGACTAAGGTTTAATTTGAGATACAAATGCTATATAATTATATATATTTCTTATAGAAAAATGAATTTTTATCCCTTGAGGTGGTTCACCAGTAATTAAATTATTTGGATGTCCATGAGCATACCTCTATTCTTTAGGTAGATCATTATCTTGTCTTGGAGCGGCTCTTTCTTCTTTTTCATCATCCACCTTTTGATCTTCGTCTTGGCTTTGAGGAAATGCATCCTATATAGTTAGATAATCCATCTATTTGTTCAAATTTCCTACATTATCATTAATATCATCTTCCTTTCTTAAAGATTTGACACTAGATTCATTAAATACATCATTAATAGATTCTTCAATAATAAACTTTTCTTATTAACGACTCTATAGCTTTGCTAGATATGGAGTCACTAAGAAGGATCCCATCATCTGACTTGGTATCAAATTTTTTAAAATTATCATTTTCATTGTTCAAGATAAAATATTGACATCCTAAAATATGAAAGTATTTAATACTTAGTTTTCTACCTTTTCAAAATGCACAAAATATTTTTTTCTAAAATAGGATGGATTATAACTCAATTCAAAACATAGCATGCCATGTTAATTTCCTGCATCCAAAAATATCTTGGAAGGTTGCTTTCACACAACATGGTGCATGCTATTTCTTTTAATGGATGATTTTTTCTTTCTGCCATTCTATTTTATTAAGGTGTCCTTGGTGCAGAAAAATTGTATTCAATACCAATTTCATTGCAAAAATTTTTAAAATGTTGGTTTTCAAATTCGGTTCCATGATCATTACAAATACAAATAATAGATAAGTTCTTTTCATTTGAAACTTTATGATAGAACTTTAAAAAAGCTAAAAATACTTTATCTTTTTGCACTAAAGATAAAATCTATGTAAAGCAAGAAAAATTGTTAATAATCACAAGACTATACTTCTTTTCTCCTAGGCTTGTAGTCCTAGTAGGTTCAAACAAATCTACATGAATCAATTTCAAAGGTCTAGAAGTAGAAATAATACCTTTAGGTTTGAAAGAACTTCTAGTTTGCTTTCTAAATTGACAAGCATAACAAATCTTATTCTTTTTAAAGTTAAGTTTTGGTAATTCTTTTACAAGATCCTTTTTAATAAGTTTTGAAAGTAAATACATACTTGCATGTCCTAATCTACAATGCCATAACCAATTAGTCTTATTAACTTTGGCCTCCATTGTAACTAGATATTGACTATTTTTCTTAGGAAGATCATCTAGATCAACCATGTAGATGTTGCCATGTCGATATTTAATGAACATGAATCTATTATCATTAAGACTAGAGACAATGCACATGGATGACTCAAAAACTACTTTACAAACTTTATCACAAAATTGACTTTCGCTAAGCAAATTATATTTCAAACCATTTACAAGTAGTACATTTTCAATAAAAATAGAGGAGATGTAGATTTTACCGATACTAATAATTTGGCCTTTTCCGTTGTCACCAAAAGTTACCATTTTTTCTTCAACACCCTTAACAGTGACAAACTCATATTTGTCACCCATCAGGTACCGTGAGTAGCTACTATCGAGATGCCAAATCTTTTTTTTTCTTTTGTCTGCTAGACACACATATAATATAAATTAAGTAGTAGTTTTAGGTACCCAAACCATCTTAGATCCTTTTGGATTAGCCTTTAAAGTTTCTTTTGGAACCCAAATCTTTTTAACACTATTAAGTTTTCTAAAATTACATAATAGACTTTTTGTCTAGTTTTTCTATAATAAAAATATGTGATGTTTGAAGGAAATTAAACAAAAAAATTTTCATATACTTTTACTTCTTTTAGGATTTGAAATTTAAACCGGCTTTGTTAAAAATAACTCTTTAGTTATTTAAAATTATTTGAAGCTTTTTAGAGCTAAAAGTAAACTTTTTGATAAAAGATTTGATCTTACTCAGTTCTTTTTTCAAACTCAGATTTTCTTGAAGTAAAATTTTATTTTCTTTTAAAATCTTCTTTTTTCTAATTTGACAATCCAAGATCTATCTTTTCTTAATTCTTTATTTTTCAGACCCAGCTTTTTAAATTCTTCATAAGTTCTAAAAAGGCATCTTGAAACTTTTCAAAAGTAAAATCTAAGATATTTTCATACCTTACCTTTTCTTCTTCAGCTATAAGGTACATATTAGCTACTTTTTTAATTTCCTTCTTAGGCTTGAGTCTTCCCTATCATCCCATATAGCTATCATAGCTTTCATCATAAATCTTCTAGAAGATTTCTTAAGAAGAGGATAGTCCACTTTGTAATGACTTGGTTTTTTACATTCAAAGCATGTGAGCTACTCTTTCTCTTTCTCCTTCTCTTTGTCCTTGCTAGGTTTTCCATTATAATGCTTCTACTTGAGTCCATGCTTCTTTTTTTTCATGAACCTTCTAAATTTCCTTATAATGTGTCTCATTTCATCCTTTTCATTGCCATCATTTGACTCATCACTCTCTTCTTCATCATTTGTGGTTGTTTTGAGGATGATGGTTTTCTTCTTCTTTCTTTCTTCTTCATTACTTTGCTTCATGGTCATTTCATGTTAAGGTGTTCTTCAAGTGAAAGTGTGCTAAGATCCTTTACTTCTTGAATGGCAATGATTTTGGCATCCCAATCTTTTGGTAAAAACCAAAGAATTTTGTGCACAAGCTCACTATTAGTATGAGATTTATTCAAACTTTTCAAGTTATTAATAATAGTTGTAAATCTAGGAAACATATAAGTAATAAATTTATGAGGCTCCATCTTAAATAATTCATATTTATGAATGAGCATATTGATTTTGGACTCCTTTACTTGATTAGTACTATTGATGCTACTCCCCGCTCGATTACCAGAGGTTGTTGGAGAGGTGGCTTATGGAATGTATTTGCAAGGAAGCCCAAGTCAAAGGTTGCTGTGGCGAGGGCCCTCCGATGATCAAGTTAGGCAGCAGGCAATAGAAGGAAGAAAGTAGTGCAAAGAAGCGAGAGAGTGTACATGTATTGCATACTTTGAAAGCTCCTTGGGAGCTCCTTTATATAGACAAGAGGTAGAGGCATTTTTAGGATACAAAAATTCTTAGTGGATTTGATGAGAAGTGACAAGGCATTAGGTCATCTTAGTGAATCTAGCAATGAATCATTCCATTTACCTGGAATGTTTGCCTTTCATTAATTGAAACCTTATTTTGTGTGTGTTGCCAGTCGTGCCCTTTAATAGCCACATCAACCACTGCTTAGGGCTAGTCATGTTCCTCTTAATTACAAGGATTTGTTATGAATTATGAGATTTGTCTTCCTGATGCATAATTGGGTGCATGGAGATGAGCATCGGTTGATTCCTCCTTAGGCTACCTCGAAGGGTGCTGCTAGAGATCTCTACTTGCTCTTGGGCTCAAGGGTTTAGGATCTACTTGAATACCTACACCAAGGCTAAGGATCCTTAGGGTCGAGGGATGCAAGGCATAATTTCATCTTCCCTACAGGACATGCTGTCAAAGAGGAAGTGAGCCTCTGATGATACATGGATCAATCTAGATGAAGGAGCTCTTCATCCAAGGTTGAGGGTCAACTAGGATGAGGGAGTTGAGGTGCTACTATGGTGCAGGGGATACTGGAGCTGGATGGCCAAAGGTGAGATGAATCCTTACTAAAACTGAGGGCCAAGAAGGCTAAGGGAAACTTGAATGTGGCCATGCTTCATCCTAGACATGGCAGGTGATTATCTTAGCTGACACCTAACCCAGGAATCCTTGGGATGCTGAGGGTGGGGAATTAGCCCCCAACATCACTTGTCCCCTACTTCTTAGCTTTTGAATGAGCATCCGAGCTGAGTAGACTCGACTGCAAGCTTGAGGGATGTTGAGTTTAGATAGGAGTTATTATATTCTTTAAAAGGTGTGGAATGGGCTGGGAGGTGAAAAGGCACCATGTAGCACATTTATGATGCTTCTCGAGATAAGAGGAGAATCCATGACTAATCCTTTCTTTAAATAAAAAGCTTAAGGCATCCATTTTGGTACCATTTTAGCTTTTGTGGGAGAGACTTCATGCCATCGAGAGGTGATTTTCGATGAACAAGGCAATTTTTGGAAAGTGTTCGATGGGTTCCCGGTACCGAAGTTAATGTTTATCCAGGGTTTTTGGATATAGCATAGAGGGAGATGGACCCAATTGAATTAAGGGAGCTTTGGAGGGCTGCTAAGAAGCTTTAGAGGTTAGGCATCCTGCCCGAGTTGATGGTTAATCAGCTAGTGGGATCACCATCGAAGCAACAAGAACCAAAGGTGTACACTTCGAAGTTACCAACTTTGGGCCTCACCAAGGGCCCCAGGACAGTCAAGGATTTGGTACAGTCTCTTCTCTTGCTTGCTAATATCTTGAAGATGTGAGAGGCTGACCCCGAGTCCTACAGACATGGGACCTTCAAATCGGTCATTCAGGTACGATGGTGGATCTTTTTTAAGTATCTTGTCCTAGTGCCCTACTAATGATGGTTTATTATGTAGTTGGGGTGACATCTCTACTTCTTCATGAGATTAGCCAAGGTTGTGGAGAAGAAGGTGGCGATGACTGAAGAAAAGGTTGCTTCTATCAAAATGCTAGTTTGTGGGTTGAAGAATGAGCATCAAAAGAGGAACGAGCATTCCAACAGGCAAAAAGCCATGCTGATGCCGCAATTAAAGAGGTCATTTGCTTGAACAAAAAACTCAAACATGCCATAGAGTGGCTTCCATTAATGCTCAAGCAAATGAATGAAGCTCATAAGTATGATATTAAAGTTACCAAGGAAGCATGGAGGGAGATCATGAACCTAAAGGAAAACTTTCACGCCGAGGTTGTAGACTTGAAGAAAAATTCCCAGGCCCAAGTTAGCTAGCTATGGGATGAGCTTCAGTCAACAAAAGAAGAGAACAAGTAGCTTTGGGATGAACTTCAGTAGGCTCATAGCAAAATATATTATCAAGGGTCCTCGAGTTAGGAGTAGGAGAGAATCAGTGAAGTGGAATGAGTTTGAGATAAAGCTCTAGCCAAGGCCTAGTTTTTTGCCAACCACTCAAGGATGAATGAGTGATGATCACAACCGAGAGGGCTTTAGTTCAAAGGATCCATGCCAAGGAGATACAAAAAGTGATGGTTCTGAAGGGCAAGCCTAGGGTTACCGAGAGCACCATCGAATGCCTGAAGGACAAGGTTGACAAGCATGGGCAGGAGGTTAAGATGTTGCAAACAAACTATCAATGTCCCAGGCATAATTGAGTCAAATAGATACTTGACTTCGGTGCATAGAGAGGATGGCTTATAAGTCTGGGTTTAATGAATGTCGAACTTTGGCAATGCAGATCCTTCCATTGGTTGAGATGAGGTTCTTTTAGATCCCCATTTCAGCGATCTCACAGGCCTTAGCATTCTTCTAGACTGCCTAAGACTGAGGATAAGAAGGTTAACATCATTTACATGTTTGTTTGGTTGTAATTATCATAATTTATAGTTTTTATTTATTTTGTATTTATATGGTTCACTAAATAAATGGATGATTGATAGGGGACGAATTTGATGAAATGGGTGTGTGGAGATGTAATCTACTTACTTGGCAATAATATATCAGCATTTGATCTCCAAATATGGCCGAATTAATGGGTGGAAGGGATGAAGAAATTCGAGCTAGAGACTAGGTGAGCAGAAAATCTGACACCCTTGTGCTAGCTTCATTTCAAAAAATTAAAAGATATGATCTAAGGGCATAGAAACCCTCAACTAGGCTAAGCAACCTTTAATGACATCAGATCTAAGGATCAAGAGGTTTTCTTTCCAACAATGAAGAGAAATTAAGCTCAAGTGGAAGGGATTCACTCACCACTCAAAAAATTAAAGGCTAGAGGCAAGATCTCCACCCCCTTCTTGGATTCACCATTGGAGCTTGGATCCTTGGCATGGAGCCTTCATCTTTGTCTTCAAATCACCAAGAAGAACCTACAAAGAGTCAAGGTGTGGTCGAAATTCAAAGAAATGGAGGGAAAAATGGAATTAATAAGAGAAGTAAAGAGAGTTGCTGGAATTTTTGGGCAGCACTTTCTCCTCTTCTTGGACTATTTGGATCTTGTGTAGAAGAACTTGGAAATGGAACTATAGCACTCCAAAACTCAATGCACTCACTCTAATTTAGGATCAAACTCAACACTCCAAAGAAAATCAAAGAAAGCACTCAAAATTCTAGGACGAACTCAAGAGAACTAGGCAAGATGGAAGAGAACTCAAACAAGAAAATTTCATTCATTCAAATTACTTCATGCTTATAAGAGGGGGGGCCTTGGTCCCTATTTATAGGCCAAGGCCAGTTTATTTGGGCGGCAAGAACATGGATTAGGGAACCAATTAACCTATGCTTAGTTGGCGGCTAATTACAAGATTAGTTTTTCTAGCAACTAATCCTAACAACTAATCCTAATAAGATAATTCTAGAAACTCCATGTGGCATGATTTCCTTGCAACACTTGGCTTTATCTCATCCTTCCACATGGTCTTTAAAATTTGGTCTCCAAGGAGGCTTTCATGGTAGAGAATTTCTTCAAGGCTTGGTTGGCCCATGGGCTTGGAGAAGGGTCTTCAATTTGCTTCATAAAATTGGGGTCTTCAAAAGATGCTTCATGATTTTGTGGGAACCTGAAAAAAAGAAATGGGACTACAACCAAAGATCATTAGTTTGTAATTTCTTCCTCTTGCCAATGTCCTCATTAATGATGTTGACCCCATAAGTGATTTTGATGATAACCAAATATTGGTGCATGCATTTGTTTTACTAATAACTCTTCAAGGGGTTTACAAGTTTTTGTATGATGAATTCATTGCATAAATTTCAACTCCTACATTTTCATTTCTTGTTTTGAGTTGTGTTGTAATTGTATATTGTAAAGAAGAACCCAAAGGAAAAAGTTAAGAAAGATCATAAAATTGGATTACTTCTAAATGTGTTTCGAGCTTTATATTTCTTAAAAAATGTTGAGTTTGAAGATATCTTGAAGCTTGAAGACAAGCTGGATGAATTCTGGAGATAGACTGAAAAAATCATTAAAACATTCATCCGAGTTGACTCAAAGAGAAGAGAGCCGACTCTGGCACATGGCATGCATAAGGATTCTGGCATGCAGATATTCGAGCCAACTCTAAGAGACCCGAGCTGACTCGTCCAATGTACTACTTCCTGAATCAGATAGGTGAGCCGACCCAAAGGGAAGTCCGAGCCGACTCTATCATATAGTCAAACATCCGAGCCGACTCTTCAAAAGATCAAGCCGACTCCTCCAGAGTCTAGTAAATATGTTCTGCGAACCACAGCCAACCGAGTCAACTAGAATGGAAGTTAGCCGACTCATCCAAACTGCATTTTAAAGGCCTGAGGATCCGAGTCGACTAGAATCAAGGTAAGCCGACTCTTACAGAGTGAGGAATCAGAACACTGTGCAAGCGAGCCAACCAGATTGAAGAGAGTCGACTCAACTAGAACTTCTCTAAGGATCTGAGCCAACTCGAGTAATCCGAGCTGACTCAAATGGCAGTTACAGGCATATAACGGCTAGTTTCAGAACTTGGATTTTGAATCTAAAAAGTGTTCCAACAGTCAAATATCACATCCCAATGGTCTACAATGACTAAAATCATCTAAGAAAGATACAATACTATATATTTGAGGGATTTGAACTATTTAAAAAAGTTTTGAGAGAGAGTTAATGCATTATTGAATATCCAACCAAGTCAACAAATAAGAAAGCACTAAGAGCGTTCAAGATAGCCTTCAAGCCTTCACTAACTCTCATTTGAAGCTTGAAGCACTTAGTAAAGAAGCTATAGAAGCCATTAAAGTGCATTGAAGTGAATTCAAGTGGGCTTCTCTCGAGCTACATCAGCAACCATTCGACAAAAAACTTGTTTGTCATTCTGTTGCTTTTCTTTTCAATTCATTTTGAATTGTTGGGCTATTGGTGAGCCTGGTTGAAAAACCAAATAGGTTCTTGGTTAACCTTTGTTTAAAACCAAGTGTTGGGTTCTTGGTGATCCTGGTAAAACCAAGTTGGGTTTCTTTGGTGATCCCAGAAAAACCAAAGTGTAGAGGTTTTGATTGTGAGCCTGTGAAAACAATCCGACTATATTCCGGTGGGGGATATAATGAAAATCCCAAGTGATAATCTTGGATAGTAGACGTAGGAGCTAGGTTGCTCTGAACCACTATAATTGTTGTGTGTTTATGTTGTGCTTTTCTGATCTGATTTTGCTTCTGCATTTAAATACTTTATCACAGCACTTAACACTTTAAAAGGGATTTCAAAGAGCACATAATTGCTTAAATTTTTTAATTTCCAATTCACCCCCTCTTGGGAAAGCCACTTGGACAACAACTGGTATCAGAGCAGTGTCTCTGAATACATTTAGAGTAAAGATGATGGCTCATCCCATGTTGGTCGAAGGCCAATCTACTAATAGACCTCCACTCTTCACTGGCATAAATTATTCTTACTGGAAAGCTAGAATGAAAATCTATATACAAGCTGTCGATTTTCAATTATGGAAGGTCATTCTAAAAGAGTCATAAATTTTCATGATTAAAATTAATGGCATGGATGTCCCAAAGCCTGAAGAGGACTGGGATGAACATGACATGAAGTTGGGGGAATTAAATACCAAAGCAATGAATCTCTTATTTTATGCTTTGGATGCCAACAAGTTTAATCGAATTTTCACTTGCTCTTTAGCAAAGGAAATTTGGGATAAACTCGAAGTGACCCACGAAGGAACTTCCTAAGTGAAGACTTCAAAAATAAATCTTCTTGTACATAGTTACAAACTATTTAAAATGGAATCTACTAAAACTATCTCTACCATGTTTACTCAATTTATATATATTATTAATGGTTTGAAAAGTCTTGGCAGGGTTTACTCAAATGCTGACTTAGTACAGAAGATCTTAAGATCACTTCAGGATAAATGGGACCCCAAAGTGACTGCCATCTAAGTAGTGAAAGATCTAAACACCTAATCTCTGGATGAATTAATAGGTTCACTCATCACACACGAATTGGCCATGCAGCATAGAACTGATGATCAAAAGAAGAAGAAGACAATTGCCTTCAAAGATGCATTGAGCTCAAAGAAAGATAAGGAATCGGAAGATGACTCCACCTCCTTCGAAGATGATCTAGAAGATGAAGATATCGCAATGGTCATGAGGAGACTTAGAAGGTTTATGGGAAAGAAGAAAGGAAGATTTAATAGAAAATTTTAGAAACAAGGAGAGCACTCCAAGGACAAGGACAAGGATAAAGAAAAAGAAAAAGAACAAGTGCCCACATGCTACAAATGTAAGAAGCCGGGGCACATTCATCCAGATTGTCCATAATTAAAGAAATTCTTCAAGAAAAAGAAAAAGAAGGTGATGGTTTCCACATGGAGCGATAGCGAGGAATCCACCTCAACTGAAGATGAAGAGACCATGAAAATAGTTAATTAATGTCTAATGGGTCTCAAAGACGAGGTAACATCCCCCAATGATCAAATAGAATTTACATTTGATGAATTAAATTCTGCTTTTCATGATTAATTATCTGAATTTAAAAAAGCTGGAGTAAAGATTAGATCCTTAAAGAATATCAATGATTCTTTACCAAAAGAAAAATAAGATATTTTAGAAAAGAATAACTTACTACAAAAATAATTACATGTCTTTTCTAAAAAATATAAAGCTTTGAAAACTAAGAATAGTGCATATCTAGACAAAAACAAAGCTTTGATGAATGAAAATAATGATTTGAAAAAGGAGGTTGAAAAACTCAAGCCACTTGTTGAAAAACTTACATTATCTTCTAACAAGCTTGAGTTGATCCTAAAAAAACAAAGAATTTCTGGTAATGAAGTTGGAATCGATTTTAATTCTTTAATTTCAAATGGTATTTCAGCAACTACTTTTGTGAAACCAAAAGCTTATGCTATAAAATTTACTTCTCAAAAGGCTTTTGCAACAAATGTGTTGCCCATATATGGTGCCCAAGTGGGGGGGTGAATTGGGTCTTTTAAAAAATAAAGCAATATATGTGCTATTAATTTCAAATATGAAGAGTGATAGTGCTCAAGTAATTGTGCAACGGAAGCAATGAATGATAACAATAATTAAAGAGCAAAAGAAGATAGAGAGTAAAGCAATCCAAACACACAAAATGTATAGTGGTTCGGTGCACCTAGCACCTACATCCACTCCCCAAGCTCCACTTGGGAATTTCCACTATAATCTTCTCTAGATTACAGCCGACTTGTTTTACAAGGCTCACAAGTCAAAATCTAAGTTGGTTTTGCTACCTAGGCTCACCAACAAACCTTACACACTTGTTTTAGCTTCGGGCTTACAAGCAACCCTAGTTGGTTTTATCAATTGGCTCACCAACAAACCTCACACACTTGTTTTAGCTTCGGGCTTACAAGCAACCCTAGTTGGTTTTATCAATTGGCTCACCAACAAACCTCACACTAGTTTCAAATTCTCTTGAAACTAGGCTAACACAAATAGAGTATGAATACAATGAATATAAACAAGACAAACTCCTTTTTGAGAAAAAAATAATTCGATGTAGCTCTTGTTGGAGACTCTTCAAGTCTTCCTCTTGGAATCTTGGACCTCACTAAATGCCAAAGACTTGAAAGCTGGATTCCTCAAAAATGGAAAGCTTTTGGCTAAGGAATTTTTTGGATTTTCTCTCTTTTTGGCTTAGGATTGATTGAAAGCTTTGTACTTTTACTCTCTTCCTTTTCACTTTTTCTCCTTGACTTTTTTGAAGTTAGGTGGAGGTTAAATACTTCATTCAAGCTGAAACAACTCCACAAGACCGTTAGAATCAAAAATATGGCCGTTTATGGCCGTTAGAAATCAAATCAAAAGTTCAGAAAAACTAGCCGTTATGCCATGAGTCGACCTCATGAGTCGACCTCTGGGTCAAGTGTCGACCTTATGAGTCGACCTCCAGTTTATCTTAGACAAAAATCCAGAAAACTATAGTTCTGCCCAGTTTGAATTCTCAGGCGATGAGTCGACCTCTGGACAGGTGTCGACCTCAGGTGGTGACCTTTGAAGCGTGCCACTGAAATTTTGCCATGCCGGCCTTGCTGAACTTTTATTTTCTTCATGAGTCGACCTCTGGTGGTCGACCTTTGGTGGTCGACCTTTGGCAAGGTGTCGACCTCTGGTGGTCGACCTATGATCTGAGATTTTCTGAAACTCTGGAGAGGTGCGTGCCATGCTTGAGTTTCTCTAAGCCTTTGTTTCTTTTGTCAATTACTTCTTAATAAGAAGGTCCAATATGAGAAACTTGATCTTGTTTAAGGTAGAAGAGCTCTTTTCCAAATCAAGCAAGCTTGGTTTCATCCTTGTACTCTTGATACTCTTTTTGAATAACCTATGGCCTGAAACTTTGTCTTGAAATAAAACATTAGTCCAAACATATACTCAACCTTTTGTTAATCATCAAAACTAAGGAGCCAAAGCCAACAATCTCCCCATTTTTGATGATGACAAAACCTTGAGTATATATGCAATTAAGTCCAAAAGCAAAATATAGCATTTAAAAAATTTTCAAAGAAACCTCACATATATGAGCATATTATAAAAATTTATTTTTCATCTACTCTCCCTTTTATGTGAAAACATTCTCATGAGTCAAAAAGTTAAGAACCATACAAGCTTTACTCTACTCTATGAAAGAGTCATAAGAACCATATATACTTTACTATACTTTACCATATATACTTTACCATATATACTTTACTATACTCCCCCTTTTTGTCAAGAATCAAAAAGTGCATTCTTTGTAGTAAAAGATATACTAAAGAAAATTATGTTCCATTACAATGAAGTACTTAGTTGCATAAAATACATGCTCCCCCTCAATTTGTGCATTCGATATAGCAAAGACATTCTAACTTGAGGGTTTAAAAGGATAAATGCTAAGAGCTGGCATCAGACAGTAAAATACCATAATGTAGATAAATATATAAATGAATGTATTCAGTTACAAAATTGCTTACATAGTAAGCACAAAACACTGATACATCAGAACATACAAAACAAACTAGTACATCATACATCAAGCAAATCTATGAGGCTACTCCTCATCAGAAGGTACATCAAAAGAGATAGGAGTCGAGATCCTAGATGAGGATTTTGGAGTCCTATGAGTGAGACTCCGAGTCCTTAGAGAGGGACCATACCTAGGGGTAGTCCTACGAGATCTATAGGTTCATGGAAAAGACTCCGAAGGTGTCCTAACAGAAGTAGTAGCAGTAGGAGGAGGTGGATCAGTATGACGAGTAGACTGAGCTGGAGTGTGCCTGCTGACAAGCTCATAAGCAGTGGGATCATCAATATCAGTCTCTGTAGGCTCATCTCTATCACCTGGAATGCCTGTAATAGTCTCAAAGAGTGACTCAGTAATCTCAGTATCTACTGGCACATCTGTAGCTGGAGGATCAGTGCTAGGAAGATCAGTAGAAGTAGGATTAGCAGAAGGGAGAATCTCTGGAATCGGATCAGCAGGTGGAACATCAGAGCTACCTGCTCCTGGCTGATCTCCATCACTGTCACTATAGCCACTAGAATCATCATCATCATCATCATCATCAGAATGTGGAGGAGGCACTGTCGGATCTACAGTCCCTGGTGGCAATGCCAATCTCAGTAAGCTGAGGATCTGTCGAAATCCTACATCGACAGTAGCTTATAGAGATCAATGTGCATGTCTGTGTGGATCCGTAGACCATGTAGCTCCTGTCGTACACCAGCAATCTCTGTCCGGACCTCTGAAATGTGATTAGTCACTCTCTGCTCAAAGTTCGATGTGCTCACTGTAGTCCTCTATGGTGTAGCAATAGCAATAGCAGAAGGTGCTGGAGCTGATGAGGGTGGTGGCGTGAATGGCTTAGGCTCCGCAGTCTCTTACTCTGGTGCTAGACGAGGAGGTGTACCATGATCAGTAGGCTCTGAAGGCCCTGCCTCAGCTGCTCGAATCTCCTCCTCCTCATCTGGCTCCTGGCCAGACTCACATCGCACCTAATGATCACCAATCAATCGAAATCCCATCCTATGCAGGAATTTCTCTCCATATGTGTCAGTATGCTGCAGCTGACTGAAGGGTATACCATCAAATGATACTCCATACTCCCTGAATAACTATGTCAGCCCCATGCCATATGGCTGAACTAGTCTCCTATGAGATGCTGCCTCTCCCATCTGCTGAAGCATGATCCTGGGAAGGTTGATGGGAGTCCGCTGTCTCAAGGACACCATCAACACTAGCTCACGCTCAGTAATAAAGTCGAACCTCCCGCTCTTTGGAATCAAGATACGGGCGATGATATGATGCAGCACTCTCATCTCCAATGATAGCTGGTTAGCGGCTACTATGGAAATGCCGCTAACATCCTCGCGCTCTAAGATACATCTGAAGGCACGCTCTCGGTCACTGATAGTAGTGGCGGCTGTGCCATGAAGTGGAATCCTCCAAATAAGACTGATGACCTCCGGTGTCACTGGAATCTCGATCCCACGAACAGTAGCAGACCATCCAATGCCATCAGTGGCCATGGATGCATAGAACTCCCTGATGAGGTCTGGGTAGAATCTCTCAGTCATCGTGCAGAAGTGAACCAGACCTGCATCTCTCAGTACATCTCCAATAAAAAGTGATGCTGATCCCAGAAGGGTATGTCCACACGTCTCCCGCTCGCAATGCTCTTTCGTACTAAGCTGGCTGGCACTGGTGTAGGTGCCTCTGGGGATGGCTTACGCTCATGTCTGGTCTTTCTTCGTCGCTCAGTACTACCCTGGCCTTGTTCCAATCTTTTTTTCCTTACAGCCAAATGCTTCCTTGGACCCATATGGATGGAAGGGGGGTAAATTATGGGGAAGTAGGATAATGTAGTGCTAAGAAAGAGGAGAACCAAGAATTTTGGAGAGGAGAAAAGGATTTCACAGTTGGGCGAATGAAGGAATCGTGCAAAGGTAAGTGAGGGTTTGTGAAATTGACAAAAAAAAGAGAGCAAATAGAGGAAATGCATGAAATGGAGGGAAGAAATGAGTGTTTTCAATCGAATATCAACCGATAATTGAGGGTAAATAAAGGCAAAAGCTTACAGTTGCCCAAAAACAAAGAACACGGTGAAAATGGTTCGGTCCAAAAGAAAATGAGAGGGGAGGAGAAGATTACCCAAAAGGAGAAGGAGAGGGTTGGAAATCCACTGTTCAGACCTTAGGAACGTTGGAGGGGGACCACACGAAGGAGAAAACGAAAAGAAGTGGAAGAAAAAAGGGCTTGCGGATGGGTTTTAAAAATAGATTTTTCGTCCAAGTGTCAACCTCTAAAAAATTTCAGGGGTCGACCTCAAGTGTCGACCTCCGAAATTCTAAGTGTCGACCTCCGAAAATAAATTTTTCAAAATAAAATTTGAAAAAAAATTTAGAATGAATTCCTAGAGAAGCTTTAAATATATTTGAGAATTTATAAATCATTTTTGAGATATTTTGAAGGAAATTGAAGAGTTTCAAGCAAAAGGGTCAATGACTCCCAATTCTCTTCTGATCATGCAAAATCTATCTTCATTCAATGGTTTTGTGAATATATCAGCCAATTGATAATCAGTACAAATAAATTCTAACAACACATTAGTGTTTTGAACGTGATCTCTTATGAAGTGATGTCTTATTTCAATATGTTTGCTTCTTGAATGTTGTACAGGATTTTTCGTTAAACTGATTGCACTAGTATTATCACATCTTATGGGTGTCTTAGTTAGTTTGATGCCAAAGTCCTCGAGTTATTGTTTGATCTATAGAATCTGAGCACAACAGCTTCCGGTTGCTATATATTCGGCTTCCACCGTAGATAGAGCAACCGAATTCTGTTTCTTGCTGCTCCATGAAATCAAATTAACTCCTAGGAATTGACAAGTTCCACTAGTACTTTTACGATCAAGTTTACACCCAGCAAAATCAGCATCAGAATAAGCAATCAATTCATATGATGACTCTCTAGAGTACCAAAGACCAATTTCAATTGACCCAGATAAGTATCTAAATATACGTTTTACAGCTAAGAGATGTAATTCTTTAGGAGCAGACTGAAAACGTGCACACATACAAACACTAAACATTATATCTGGTCTACTGGCAGTTAGATATAGCAATGAACCAATCATGCCTCTATATAATTTTGGTCTACTGATTTACCACATTCATTTTTGTCTAATTTACATGAAGAGCTCATAGGGGTACCTATTGGTTTGGTAGTCTCCATCCCAAACTTTTTCAATATTTTCTTTGTGTACTTGGCTTGGTTGATGAAGATCCCCTCTTTGGTTTGCTTAATTTGGAGTCCGAGGAAGAAGTTGAGTTCTCCCATCATGCTCATCTCGAACTCACTCTGCATTAACTTTGCAAACTCTTGATAAAGACATTCGTTAGTAGCACCAAAAATAATATCATCTACATAGATTTGTACTACTAAGAGATCATCATTTTTCTTTTTCAAAAATAATGTATTATCTACATTACCTCTAGAAAAATCATTCTTCATCAAAAAGAACTTAATCTATCATACCAAGCTCTAGGAGCTTGCTTTAAACCATACAATGCTTTATGCAATTTGAAAACATGGTTAGGAAATTCATGATTTTCAAAACCAGGAGGTTGTTCAACATAAACTTCCTCTTCAATAAATCCATTTAAAAAAGCACTTTTAACATCCATTTGAAATAACTTGAAATCCATAAAACAAGCAAAAGCAAGTAAAAGTCTAATTGCTTCCAGCCTAGCAACAGGAGCAAAGGTTTCATCAAAGTCAATCCCTTCTTCCTGGTTGTAGCCTTTAGCAACAAGTCTAGCTTTGTTTCTAGTTACAATACCATGTTCATCAAGTTTATTTCTAAAAACCCATTTTGTGCCAATTACAGAAACATTAGGGGGTCTTTCAGTTAAAGTCCAAACGTTATTTCTTTTAAATTGATTTAGTTCATCTTGCATGGCATTAATTTAGTTACAATCTTTTTCAGCTTCTTCAATTGACTTAGGCTCTATTTGAGAAACAAAAGCTAAAAAATCACAAACATTTCTGATAGAAGAGCGTGTACTTACTCCCTTTGACGGATCACCAATAATTAGCTCTTTGGGGTGTCCGTGTGCATACCTCCACTCTTTAGGTAAAGGTTTTGGTGAAGTTGCATTGATCTTTTGAATTTGATCTTCATTTTCTTGATCATCATTTCCTTTGGGCACATCTTCATTGATTGTTAATTGTTCAAGCTTCTTTGTACCTGTTTCATCATCAATAGAATCTTCTTTTCTAGAAGATTTTTTATTAGTTTCATCAAACACTACATGAATTGATTCTTCAACTAGAAGAGTTCTTCTATTGAAGACCCTGTATGCCTTGCTAGAAGTAGAGTATCCTAAGAAGATACCCTCATCTGACTTGGCATCAAATTTACTGATATTGTCTTTGCCATTGTTTAATATGAAACAGCAGCAACCAAATACACGAAAATATTTAAGATTAGGTTTTCGATTTTTTCAAAGCTCATATGGTGTTTTCTTCAAAATAGGTCGAATTAAAACATGATTTAAAATGTAACAGGAAGTATTAATGGCTTCTGCCCAAAAATATCTAGGTAAATCGTTTTCGCAAAGCATTGTGCGTGCCATTTCTTCAAGAGTCCTATTTTTTCTTTCTACAACCCCATTTTGTTGAGGTGTCCTAGGTGCAGAAAAATTATAACTAATGCCATTATCATTACAAAAAACTTCAAAATCATGATTGTCAAATTCAGTTCCATGATCACTACGCAAAGAAACAATAGTGAGATCTTTTTCGTTTGAAACCCTTTTATGAAATTTAACAAAAGCTAAAACGTTTCATCTTTATGAGCTAAAAACATTACCCAAGTAAATCGTGAGTAATCATCTACAATTACTAGCCCATATTTCTTACCTCCCAAACTAGTTGTTCTGGTTGGTCCAAAGAGGTCCATATGCAATAATTCAAGGGATCTAGTAGTAGATACTACCCTTTAGGTTTGAAAGTAGATTTAGTTTGTTTTCCATATTGACATGCAGCACAAATCTTATCTTTTTCAAATGTGAGTTTTGGCAATTCTTTTACAAGATCATTTTTGCTTAATTTTGAAATCAAATGCATACTAGCATGCCCTAGCCTGCGATGCCAAAGCCAACTAGTTTCACTTGCCTTGGCTTCCCTAGCCACTAAGCATTGACCACTTTCCATGGCTAGATCATCAAGATCAACCATGTAAATGTTTCCATGCCTATGACCAGTGAACTTGATGCCATCGACATCTAGACTAGACACCATGCACAAAGATGATTCAAAAATTACTTTAAAACCCTTATCACAAAACTGACTAATGCTAAAAGGTTATGCTTCAAACCATCAACAAATAATACATTATCCATAAGCATTAGGGGTGATATGGATTTTACCAATTCTGACGATTTTACCTTTTCCATTATCACCAAAAGTAACGTTTCCTCCATTTATAGCTACTAGTGAAGAGAATTGCTTCACATCCCCAGTCATGTGCCTTGAGCAACCACTGTCCAGATACCACATTCTTCTTTTATTTTTGGTTGCAAGACACACCTGCAGAAATTGATTAAGTTGAAACTTTAGGTACCCAAGTCATCTTGGGTCCTTTAGGGTTAGACAAATTGGTTCCTTTTGGAACCCAAATCTTTCCAAAGGTACTTGATTTTCTTCTATTACAAGTATATGATTTATGTCCTAACTTACCACATGCATAGCAGGTAATATTAGAAGATGCAGGTATGAAAAAGTTTTTGAAAAGTTTTTGCTGATTCTGTGGCTTAAATCCAAGTCCAGCTTTGTTAAAAACTGCATGTTGACTGTTTAAAAGCATACTTAATTTTTCTGAACTATAAGTAAACTTTTCTACAAAAGGTTTCACTTTTTCTAATTCTTCTTTGTAATTCTTGTTTTGAAGCAACAGTTCTTTGTTTTGTTTTTCAATTTTCTCATTAGTTTCAAAACTTCTATTATTTTTCAAAGAATCCTTTTCTTTTATAAGATTGTCCTTATCATTTTTCAAGGTCTTTACATGTTCAGTTAATTTCTTGTTTTCTTGAATTAAATCTTCAATTTCAGTTGAAAACTTGTCTGAACTTTTGGTAAGCTCTTGATTTAGCTTTCTTAATTTCTTATTTTTCAGTTTTAGTTTTTCATACTCCATAACTAAATCATCAAAAGCATCATGTAACTCATTAAAAGTAAATTCATTTTCAGGTTCAGAATTTACCTCATCATCTTCATTGGCCATGAAACACAGGTTGGTGACTTCCTGCTGCTCTTCATCACTGCTGGAGTCCTCACTCTCACTCCAGGTAGCCATCATGGCTTTCTTTCTCAACATTCTTCAACTCTTTTTAAGCAAAGGGCAATCCATTTTATAATGTCCAGGCTTCTTGCACTCGAAGCAGATGGGTGGATCCCTTTCTTTTTCTTTCTCTTTATCTTTATTGTAATCACCTTTTTGTGGCCTTTTCTTGTAGAAGCCCTTCTTCTTTTTCATGAATCTTCTGAATTTTCTTGTAATGAGGGCTGTCTCATCATCATCAGCTTCTTCTTCTGATTCATCACTTGACTTTCCTTTGTAGTGGACTTAAAGGCTATGGCTTTTTTTTCTTGTCATTGTCCACTGTCTTCTGTTTTAGTGAAAGCTCATAAGTCATCAGTGATCTAAGAAGCTGCTCAAGAGGTAGAGTTTTGACATCCTTGGCTTCTTCTATGGCCGTTACTTTCGCATCCCATGAAGCTGGAAGAGACCAGAGAAGTTTGTTAACAAGTTCACCATTAGATATAATCTTTCCCAAACTCCTCATACCATTTACTATATTGGTAAATCTAGTATACATTTCACTAATACTTTCAGTTGGTTCCATCATGAACATCTCATACGTATGAATGAGCATGTTCACCTTTGTGGTCTTCACTTGGTGTGTACCCTCATGGGTAACCTCAAGTGTATCCCAAATTTCTTTGGCGGAAATACAATTTGATATTCTGTTAAATTCACTTGGGTCAAGTACATAGAATAGCAAATTCATCGCCTTAGCATTTAACTCAGCTTGTTTGATGTCATTGTCATCCCATTCTTCTTCAGATTTTGAGGTGATAATGCCATTAACCAAGTGAGTGGGCTGATGAGGCCCTTTAGTAATTACTCTCCATATATTATAATCTACAGCTTGTAAATAAATGCGCATACGAGTTTTCCAGTATGTGTAGTTTGTGCCATTAAAGAAAGGAGGGCGATTTGATGCTTGACCTTCAACTACACCCATTCCAATTGGGGTGGCCATGATCTTTCACTCAAGATCGTTGGACCTACAAGAGAGTACCGGTGCTCTGATACCACTTGTTGCCTAGATATAGTGCCCAAGAGGGGGGGTGAATTGGGTCCTTTAAAAATAAAGCAATATATGTGCTATTAATTTCAAATGTGAAGAGTGATAGTGCTCAAGTAATTGTGCAACGGAAGCAATGAAAGATAACAACAATTAAAGAGCAAAAGAAGATAGAGAGTAAAGCAATCCAAACACACAAAATGTATAGTGGTTCGGTGCACCTAGCACCTACATCCACTCCCCAAGCTCCACTTGGGAATTTCCACTATAATCTTCTCTAGATTACAGCCGACTTGTTTTACAAGGCTCACAAGTCAAAACCTAAGTTGGTTTTGCTACCTAGGCTCACCAACAAACCTTACACACTTGTTTTAGCTTCGGGCTTACAAGCAACCCTAGTTGGTTTTATCAATTGGCTCACCAACAAACCTCACACTAGTTTCAAATTCCCTTGAAACTAGGCTAACACAAATAGAGTATGAATACAATGAATAAAAACAAGACAAACTCCTTTTTAAGCAAAAAACAATTCGATGTACTCTTGTTGGAGACTCTTCAAGTCTTCCTCTTGGAATCTTGGACCTCACTAAATGCCAAAGACTTGAAAGCTAGATTCCTCAAAAATGGAGAGCTTTTGGCTAAGGAATCTCTTGGATTTTCTCTCTTTTTGGCTTAGGATGATTGAAAGCTTTGTACTTTTACTCTCTTCTTTTTCACTTTTTCTCCTTGACTTTTTTGAAGTTAGGTGGAGGTTAAATACTTCATTCAAGCTGAAACAACTCCACAAGACCGTTAGAATCAAAAATATGGCCATTTATGGTTGTTAGAAATCAAATCAAAAGTTCAGAAAAACTAGTTGTTATGCCATGAGTCGACCTCTGGGTCAAGTGTCGACCTCATGAGTCGACCTCCAGTTTATCTTAGGCAAAAATCCAGAAAACTATAGTTCTGCCCAGTTTGAATTCTCAGGCGATGAGTCGACCTCTGGTGTCGACCTCTGGATAGGTGTCGACCTCAGGTGGTGACCTTTGAAGCGTGCCACTAAAATTTTACTGTGCCGGCCTTGCTGAACTTTTCTTTTCTTCATGAGTCGACCTCTGGTGGTCGACCTTTGGCAAGGTGTCGACCTCTGGTGGTCAACCTCTGATCTGAAATTTTTTGAAACTCTGGAGAGGTGCGTGCCATGCTTGAGTTTCTCTAAGCCTTTATTTCTTTAGTCAATTATTTCTTAATAAGAAGGTCCAATATGAGAAATTTGATCTTGTTTAAGGTAGAAGAGCTCTTTCCCAAATCAAGCAAACTTGGTTTTATCATTGTACTCTTGATACTCTTTTTGAATAACCTATGGCCTGAAACTTTATCTTGAAATGAAACATTAGTCCAAACATATACTCAACCTTTTGTAAATCAGCAAAACTAAGGAGCCAAAGCCAACAAAATGGTTCTGCCTCTACTTCTAAAACTACATTGTATGTTCCTAAGAGCTCAAATAGAAAATCTTTTATATATACATCTCGTGCATCAATATCTAGAGCTTCAAAATCTACATCTTTTCAGAATTCTAGGGTTGAATGCTTTGCATGCAAAGGGTTAGGACATAAAGCTTTTAAATGCAATATGTTTGGAAATATCAAAAGTAAAGTAAAAAAGATTTGGGTTTCCAAAGGAACCACCTTCGCTAACCTGCAAGGATCCAAGTTAGCTTGATTATCTAAAAGAACTTTTTGATTGTCTTGCAAGAATGTTTTGCAGCCTAAAAATTGAAGAAAAGATGGTATCTCAACAGTAGCTATTCAAGATATATGACGGGCGACAAGGATCAATTTATCACCCTGGAAATGAAGGAAGGAGGTATGGTTACTTTTGGAGATAATGGTAAGGAAAAAATAATCGAAATCGGTAAGATCAAGATAACCTCCTGTACTTTTATCAAAAATGTATTGCTAGTAGATAAATTGAAGCATAATTTGTTAAGCATTAGTCAATTATGTGAAAAAGGCTTCAAGGTTATATTTGAATCATCTATGTGTATTGTAACAAACTCTCTTGATTATAGCAGTAAGTTCATGGACATAGACTCGGAAACATTTATGTGGTAGATCTTAATGATATTGCCATGTCAAGTAGTTCCATTCTAGTTGCAATGAAAGCTAAGACCAAGGAGTCTTGTTTACTTTGGCATAGATGATTAGGTCATGCTAGCATGCATACTATTGCCAAGTTAATTTCCAAAAACCTAGTTAAAAGCATGCCTAAGTTTAAAGTAGACTTTGATCATATTTGTGATGCATGCCAAATGGGTAAACAAACTAGGGGGAGCTTTAAACCCAAAAATATGATTTCAACTACAAGACCTTTTGATCTACTTCACATGGACTTATTTGGACTAACTAGGACCATAAGCCTAGGAGGTATGAAATATGCCCTTGTGATTGTAGACGATTTCTCTAGATTTATATGGGTTTTATTTATTGCTCACAAAGATGAAACCTCTAAAGTATTTCAAAAATTTTACAAAAAGGTTTCAAATCAGAAAAATCTTTCAATAATTTCAATTAGGAGTGATCATGGCACCAAATTTGAAAATCAATTTTTGATGATTATTACACAGAAAATGGTATTGATCACAACTTCTCTGCTCCTAAGACACCACAACAAAATGGTGTTGTAGAGAGAAAAAATAGAACTTTGGAAGAGATGGCTCAAACAATATTATGTGAAGGCAATCTTCTAAGGTACTTTTGGGCAGAAGCGGTGAACACTGCTTGTTACATTTTAAACCATGTTTTGATCCGTCCTATTTTGAAAAAAATCCCCTATGAGCTTTGGAATGAAAAGAAATCTAATATTAATTATTTTCATATTTTTGGATGTAAATGCTTTGTGCTTAACAATGGTAAAGATAATCTAAAAAAATTTGATGCTAAATCAGATAAAGCAATTTTCCATGGTTTCATTACATAGCAAAGTATATAGAGTATTTAATAAAAGAACTCTTACTATGGAAGAGTCCATGCATGTTATTTTTGATGAAACTAACCCTTCACCTTCTAAGAAAGAAGAGTACATAGATAATGATGCAGGTACAATTCAAAAGAAAATGGAAGACATGAGCATACAAGAAAGACCAATTGAAGAAGGAGAAATGGTAAGTAAGGATCATGTAGATCTACCAAGAGAATAGATGCATGTAACTTCTCATCCAAAAGAATTAATTATTGGTGATCCTTCACAAGGTCTTAGGACTAGGTCATCATATAGAGATGCACATGATTACCTAGCCTTTGTATCACAAATAGAACCTCATACCTTAGAAGAAGCTGAAAATAATCCAAACTAGATGATAGCCATGCATGAAAAATTAAACCAGTTTGAAAGAAATAAGGTATGGACATTAGTTGATAGACCTTCAGACCATCCAATTATTGAAACCAAATGGGTCTATAGGAACAAATTAGATGAGCAAGGAAATGTAGTAAGAAACAAAGCTAGATTAGTAGCTAAAGGATATAACCAAGAAGAGGGCATTGATTTTGATGAAACATATACACCTGTAGCAAGACTAGAAGCCATTAGATTACTTCTTGTATTTGCTTACTACATGAATTTTAAACTTTTCAAATGGATGTGAAAAGTGCATTTCTAAATGGTTACATTTCCGAACAAGTTTTTGTTAAACAACCACCAGGTTTTGAAGATCATGTTTTTCCAAACCATGTGTTTAAATTGAATAAAGCTTTATATGGTTTAAAACAAGCACCTAGAGCCTGGTATGAAAGACTAGCACTTTCTTGATTGAAAATGATTTTTCAAGAGAAAATATTGATAAAACTCTTTTCATCAAGAAGAAAAATAATGATATATTAGTTGTACAGATTTATGTTGATGATATTATATTTAGTGCAACTAATGAAACTCTTTGTAGAGAATTTGCTAAGTTAATACAGGGAGAATTTGAAATGAGTCTAATGGGTGAACTTAACTACTTCCTTGGATTTCAAGTAAAATAAATAAAGGAAAGAATCTTCATCAACCAAGCCAAGTTGTTGCCAAGCCAAGTTGTTGCCCAGTAAGCAACCCAAGAGGAGGGGTGAATTGGATCTCTAAAAATTAAAATTACTTTACTTGATACAATGTAATGCAATCGAGTTCAATAATTAAATAAGCAAGGTACTATTAATTCAATTATAATGCTTTAAAATAAAAGTGCAGTAGAAATAAAGAGCAATAAATAATAAGCGAGAAGAGAGATCAATCAACCACAAAGACCAAGAGATATAATGGTTCGGTGATATCCAATACACCTACATCCACTCCCCAAGATCCCCTTGGAATTTGCTATAATCACACGATTACAGTTGATTAGTTTTGCCGGGTCACTAATCAAAAACCCAACTTGTTTTCTCAAGGCCAACAAGTCAAAACCTCACTTGATTTTACGGGCTAACCAAGAACCTCCCTTGGTTTTCTGGGCTAACCAAGAACTTAAGTGGTTTTGCGGGCTAACCACCAACCTAATTGGTTTTCAAAGGCTCACCAATAACCTCCCTTAGTTTTATAATAGGCTAACCAAGAACCCTTATAACAAATAAAGATTTGAAGTAATGAAACAAAGTAAGCTTTCTAAACAAAAGCGGGTATCTCTTTAAAGCTCGATGTAGAAGTGCTTTGAACTTGTTGAAGCCTCTTGAATGCTCAAGAATGGATGATCTTCAACGCTCTTGAAGCCTCTTGAATGCTTGGAGGCTTGCTTTTGCTTGAGAGTAGTTGAATCTTCAATGAATAGAAGTTAAAGCTCTCACTTGAATGCTCTTTTCTTATTCTCTTCAATAATATTCAATAGTTATCAATTTGATTTGATTTGGAGCATATAAATTCTTTCCCAAGGCCTCAAATCCCATTTCTAGCCATTAGACTTGAAAAACTAGCCGTTGGAGGGCAAAAGGGTCGAGTTCTATGTTTGAAAAACTAGTTGTTACTCTTCCTAGAACTCCATGTGTCGATACTTCAGGCTGTGAGTTGACACTTCCTGTCGATACTTGAACTTCATGAGTCAATACCCAGTTCAAAAATCTTTAATTTAGTTCTCTGAAAATCTCAGATGTGTCGACACTGACTTAATTGAGTCGACATTGTAAGTCAACACCTTGCTTCCATGTGTCGGCACTTCAGCTATTCTTCATTTCTAGCAAGTCCTGTGGCTTAAAAATCTCAGGCGATGTGTTGATCTATGTGTCAACACTTCATGTCCATGTGTTGACACTTCAACCGTGCCATCTGAAATATTCTTGCATACCGGCCTGAGTCGACACTTCACTTCCATATGTCGACACTTTGAGTCGACACCTCAGTGAAAACTTCATAGAAATCTCTGAACTTGAAACACATTTCTACTTAACTCATTCATCCAATCAAGTAAATTTTGACTTTCCAAGTCTTCTTTGAGCAATTCTTTTCATCCAAACTTGGTTTCTTCAAACAAATAAGCTTCTTCAAATTTGTGAGCACCTATTTCAACAAAACATACTTCAAGGAAACCATTAGTACTCAATTTATACTTAACTATTTTGCTTATCATCAAAATCAATAATGGAGTCAACAATCTCTCCCTTTTTGATGATGACAAAACCCTTAAGTATAAATTGCATAAAAAAGCTTTTGAAAGAATTCACCAAAGTGCATAGAACTAGATGCATTAAGTGTATTAATGTAATTTGCAATATTGATATAATATTTTAGAACAAAAATAATATCAAGATTAATAGTGTCAGAGCTTGTTATGATGATTGAGAGTATCAGAGTTTTGGGATACATTTAAGACATAGAATATATGTATCATGATACTCTACAAGAGAATTTCAGCAATGAACAAAGCTCTTCCTAAATTGATGATCCATAAAATAGTTTGTAAATATATTTTCAAACATTTAAAGAGGAGTTTTAAGATAAAATTCATTTTAAAAGGATTTTCAATGAAAACAAAGTACAGCTCCCCCTTTCTTAAGAAATTTTGTAAATATTTTTCAATTCAAGTTTTTTAAAAATTTGTTTACCCCTTGCACATCACAAATATAAATCACCAAAAATATATTGCATTTATACTTTTTCTCACTATACTACTCCCCCTTTTTGTTATCATTAAAAAGGTAGGAAGACAAATTGGCTAAATATTCAAGATATTGCATTTGATTGTCACTATACTACTCCCTCAAAAATATATTGCATTGAATTTAAAATTCATTCATTCATTCAAGAGTGAAGACAATGAAGAACTAAGAAAAGTGTAAATCATTTCATTCATTCAAGATCACAAACATTGAGTACAACATGATATTTCATTTCTAGTTAGAATTTGTACAATCAAAATATAAAACATACATAGATGCACAAAATAAATTATCAAAAAATACATAAGTGTCATAACCCTCATCCATTTCATCAGTATCATCAAAAGACGAACCGATCTCAATCGATCCTATATCAGTAGAAGATCGAGCTCGCAGCCACATCGATCTGAGATCTCAGAGTCGGGTCCTGGTCGGCCATGGAGGGGTACGAGGACTACATCCTCTGCGACGAGCATATATCCGACCTCTAGCTGGAGCAATAGAGGTAGAAGCAATGTCCTCCGCAGGAATGGAACTGATCGGGTTGACAATCTCAGCAACTGCCGGAAGTGGCATGCGATCAAAGGAAGGACCTGAGTCAAGATACTGAAAGCTAGGTGTATAAAAACCAAGCTCTCGGATAAGTGAGGATGTGTGAATAGTAGGAGTATCAACAATCAGTGTGTCAAAGACAAGGGTATCAGCTGATGATACAACAGGAGTATCAAAGATAGAAGTATCAGCTAAAGAATGAACTGGTAAGTCTACAATCAGTGTATCAATGATAGGGGTGTTTCAATAATAAGTGTATCGACAATGGGGGTATCAACAATATGTGAATGTACAATAAGAGTATCAATAACTGGGGAATCCATAATAGGTGTCAGAATCAGAATTGATGCAGAACGGAAGCTCTGATACCAAAATGATGCAGAACAAAGAACAAAGAAGCGTATGCGGAAGTAAAATTAAGATTAATTCTTTTTTTTGTTTTTTTTTTTATATTTCAGAAATTGGCTTCGACTCAAAGTAAAGTTAAACTAAGTTGATGGAAACTAGGTAAGGATTGAAAGCACAATTTAGAAGAAGCTAAGTTATCAGAGTAGTTCAGAAGTAACGGATCACTGGGGGTTGAGAAACTCCCAGACTTAGGGTTTCGCTCTGAACTTTCAACAGGACAGAAATAGAGAGGAGAGATGGGTTACCAACCAGACAGTGATCTTCACAGAATTTGGGTGGAAGAACTCTCTCGGGCAGATTGTTGGATCCTTGGATTCGGCTATCTTCGCAATGGATCCTCCAATACTGGTCTCATGGCTGGGTCGGCTTCTCCTGGACTCAAGATCTGGGAAGAAGAAAAACAAGTGATGGATTCAGAGACTCGGGGAAGGATTTACCAGTTCGAAGAACTTGAAGGCTAATGTCGCTGAGATCCGGATTCTCTTGAAGGCTGATTCGACTCCCTCTGGAAAAAGCTTTGGATCTGAAGTATCCGGACTGTAGCTGGATGCTGGTGGTCGGCCTGGACTTGGAGAGAGAGGCCGTGGGAGGTGGGAGATGCTAGGGCTTGGTGGAAAGAGAAGGGTGGTGGGTGGCTAGGGTTTGGGAGTGAAGTGGCTAACCTAGGGTTTGGGTTTTGGAGATCTCACACCTCCTCAAGGTTCCTGGGGAACCCGGATTTACTCCATTCCGGGTAGACATGATGATGCAAGCAAACACACAAAATGAGACTCAACTGAATCGACTACGGGCTAACTAGACCTAGAGCCCAAACTAGATGCCCAATCAGAGTGGCAAGCTAGCCTGTAGTTACTCAGGACTCAGCTAGGCAGGTGTAAGGGGAGTGTTAGGTCCCTAGATGCCAATCCTAGACACCAATCAGAGATTGGCCAGGTAGGCGGACCAGCACACAAGCCCTTCGGGATAGAATCCCTAAACCACCATTCTAGACAATGAGTACAAAGCACACACAGAGTAACTAGACAAACTGACTCAACACTAGCCTTGACCCGACTTGTTGATGTCCCTAGCCCACTAGGGCAAATTAAGTCTAATAAATTTTAAAGTTAGGCTTAGGATCGAATGAGTGGATGGTGGTTTTGGGCTAAGGAGAGGTTATCAACTCCTCTCCTTATCTTAGATGCTCAAATGCCCTTAGGATGAATTAGGAGATGTTCACTCAAAATAATTGAATTGCAGAACACAAAAATAGAGTTGCAGTAATTTTACTCTCAGAAATTTCACGGAAACCAATAAATCACAGGAAAATTATGTAAAATAGTTTCAATTATATTGGTTCCAGCAAAAGAAAAATCATGCAATTTAGAGTTATCTGCACTAAGAAACAATTCTTGTAATAGGGCAGTTATAGACTAAAAATAGGGTGCTTCCCCCGTTTACAATTCCTGCTACAAAGTTGTAACCCAACGGATCCCCTACACGCCCTAGGAACACCCCGTGGAATGGGAAGAGGAGGTTTGCACCTCGCTTCATTCCTAGGACCGGACGTCCTGGGGAGTCTACTTCGAGCAGACAAAGTAAAAAGAGAGAGACTCAAACAAGCAATCAAACAGAAATCCTAGACAGGGCTCTGATACCAAAAATGATGCAGAACGGAAGCTCTGATACCAAAAATGATGCAGAACGAAAGCTCTGATACCAAAATGATGCAGAACAGATATGTGGGATGCAGAAGCAAATTAAAATTAATATATTTTTTTTAATATATTTTCAGAAGTCGGCTTTGACTCAAAGGAAACATAAACTAATGATGAATGAAATCAATTTCTTTGTGAGCAACTTTGTGTTTCTCTCTTCCGCACTTGTATTCAGGTGTTGAGCTCCGTGAGGGAGTAAATCCGGGTTCCCTAGGAACCTTGAGGAGGTGTGAGATCTCCAACCCCAAAACCTTATCTTAGTCCACCCATCTCTACTCCACCACCACCAAACCTTAATTTTTCATCTTCATCCCATGGCCCCTCTCTTCCACATCGAAGCCGGTCACCAGCATCCAGGTTCAGATCAACTGTTTCAATTACAGAGCCAGTTCAAATGAGAGTCAGATCAGTATCAAGATCTCCGGAACTTCTACATCCAACAATCTTCATTAATTCCTCAGGTCAATGTCTTTCTTTGAGTTTCTGGTTCTTCTTTTGTTCTTCTTCTTCCAGATCCTGAGTTCGAGAAGGAGGCCAACCTTGTCATAGGACTACAATCCGAGGATCCATTACGAAGATACCCCGTCTCCAAGGATCCTACAATATGCTCGAGAGTGTCCTCCAATTGAAGCAACGAGAGATATCACTGCTAGGTAACAAGAACCTTCCCTTCTCACTTTGTCTGTTTCGTTGAAACTCAGAGCAAACCCTAGATCTGGGGGTTTCTCAATCCCCAGCGATCCTACTTTTGAGTTACTCTGATAATCCACTCCTTTTAATTGTGCTCTCTGTCATTTCTTAGTTTCTTTCAACATTAGTTTATCTTTCCTTTGAGTCAAAGCCGACTTCTGAAAATATATTAAAAAAAATACATTAATTTTAATTTGCTTCCGCATCCCACATATCCGTTCTGCATCATTTTGGTATCAGAGCTTTCGTTCTGCATCAAGAATGGGAACATGATCAACTGATCTAGAAGGAGAGGATGGGACTGGAATCTGGGTAGTTGAACAAGAAGGGTTAAGAATAGGACTCCTGGGCAAGTCTGCCATCACCTTCGTTACTAGCTCTGAAGTAAGATCTAGAAAATCAAATCTGTCGGAGTCAGTCTCCTCATCATTTCCATCATCACCATCAACATCTCCAATAATATCATCACCATCAATATTTATAATAGGTGCAGGAGCAGGTGGAGCAGTATTAGCAACTGGAGTACTCACTGAAGGTCTGGACAGTGCAGTCAATATAGCTAAGATGCCATCACTCAGTCCACTGTGGCTCTCTCTGGTCTCAGCTATGAAAAAGTCAAGACGCTGTCTAATAATCAAAAGATCAATCTCGATGTGTCTGACTCTGTCCAATAAGCTGTCAGAAACTGCTGGAGTCTCCATCCGAGCTGGCTTAGGCTATGCTGAAGTAGTAGGATCAGACTGAGATGCACCCACTAGCTATGCTACGATCTTAGGCTGACTCTCGCTGGGTCTTGCCTCATTGGAGAGGATGCGTTTTTCCTCTGCAGCATCATCGTCATTAGCTCTGTCCTCGGCCTGACTAGATATCTTGCAAGTCCACTGGCCTCGGAACATATGATAACCCATCCGGTGAAATGACCTGATGTCATACACATCAGTATGAAGTAGCATGCGAAAGGGCTCGTCCTCAAAGCTGATAGCGTACTCTCTGAATAAAACAGTCAATCCCATCCCATAGGGCAAGCAGAGTCGCTGGCTAGTCGACACCTCCGTCATCTAGTGAATCATAAGCACTGGAATGCAAACAGGCATGCACTGAACCAAAGAGACCATCACTAGCAACTCCCGCTCAGTGATGTAGTCGAAGCATCCATCTTCGACAGAAGTATCCGGGCGACAATGTGATGTAACAGTCTCATCTCTGAAGATAGTCGGGATGCGGGTATGGTGGCTCCCTCAAGAAGTATATCAGACTCAAAGATGCACTGAAGTCCACTCACTCTGTCCATCAAGCTGTCCACCATCGATCCAGTCATCGGAATGTCCCATACTCTACTCAGTACCTCTGATGAAACTGGGATATCCCG
Source organism: Areca catechu (assembly GCA_021397845.1). Lineage (NCBI taxonomy): Eukaryota > Viridiplantae > Streptophyta > Magnoliopsida > Arecales > Arecaceae > Areca > Areca catechu. The sequence goes on along the minus strand of CM038052.1, from coordinate 95,837,810 downwards.
GCATCTCACCTGTGCTAACCATCCTTCAGTCCCACGGGCGAGTGATCCATAAAACTCTCGCATAAGCCCAGGGTAATATCTCTCACTGAGTGAGCAAAATGAAGTCAAACCAGCCTGTCGAATCCACTGTCCGATCCTAAAATGCTGCTGGTCGACAAAAGTAAAGTCCACTAGTCATCCCCCAATGATGGTCTTCGAGCTCATCCTGCTAGAGGGTACAAAAAGTGGTCATGCGGGCAGAGCAGGAGCTCTGGCCTCATGTCTGGCCTTCATCCTTTGCTCTTCTTCCTGATTTGACTAACGAGGTTGATGGACTACTTACTTTTGGGGTCCCATTGCTTGGAATAAAGATTTGGGCAAGAATTTGGTTGAAACCTAGGGTTTCTAAAGCTCAAAATCCAAATGGGAGAAGAAATTTAACAAATTTCGAACTACCAGGTGTCCAAATCAAAGAAACAATGGGTTTAAAACATGAAATAGTGGGAAGAACAGTGAGGAGTACCTTAGAACATGTGTCGGCTCGAAGGAGAGAAAGAAATGGGGAGAAAACCATCCGGAAAACCCTTTATTCTCGGTCTGCTGCCGTTCAAGTGTCGACTCACGAATGTGTCGACACATTCAGGTTTCGACACATCAATGTGTCGACACATCAACTTAAAAACCAAAAATTAAGAGATTCAAGAATTGATCAAAGTTACTAGAAATATGATAAATTTAAAGAAAACTTAACAATGATTAAGTAAGATTGATCATGATTATGGTCGAATTGATCTAATTTTGAGCCAAATATAGGAAAAATTTAATCAAAAGGATTAATGATCCCGAGCTCTCTTCTAATCATACAAAATCATCTTCCATAAGAGGTTTAGTCAAAATATCAGCTAATTAAAATTCAGTACTAATAAATTCAAGCATAACATAATTATTTTTTACATGATCTCTAATAAAATGATGTCTAATTTCAATGTATTTACTCCTAGAATGTTGAACAGGATTTTTAGTCAAGCAAATAGCACCGGTATTAACACATTTAATAGGTGTACTAGCCAACTTGATTCCAAAATCTTCAAGTTATTGCTTAATCCATAAGATTTGAGTACAATAACTTCCTGCTGCAATATACTCAGCCTCAGCTGTGGATAGTGCAACTGAAGTTTGTTTCCTGCTAAACCATGAGATTAAGTTAACTCCAAGAAATTGGCAAGTACCACTAGTACTCTTTCTATCCAATTTACAACCAGCAAAATCAATATCAGAATATCTAATCAATTCAGCAGATGAATTTCTAGAATACCATAAACCAATATAAACAGTACCAGATAGATATCTAATAATGCGTTTAACAGCCATCAAATGGATTCTTTAGGTTCAGACTGATATCTAGCACACATGTATACACTGAATATTATATCTGGTCTACTAGCAGTTAGATACTGGAAAGAGCCAATCATACCTCTATATAACTTTTGATCTACCGATTTACCATGTTCATCTTTATCAAGTCTACAAGAGGGGCTCATAGGCATACCTATTGCTTTAGTAGTCTCCATCCCAAACTTCTTTATAAGTTCTCTTATATACTTAGCTTGGTTGATGAAGATACCATCTGTAGTTTACTTGATCTGGAGTCCGAGAAAGAAATTGAGTTCTCCCATCATGCTCATCTCGAACTCACCCTGCATTAGCTTAGCAAACTCTTGACAAAGAAGTTCATTAGTAGCACCAAAATTGATATCATCAACACGTATTTGTACTACTAATAAATCATTATCTTTCTTTTTCAAAAATAGTGTTTTATCAATATTGACTCTAGAAAACTCATTTTCAATTAAAAATTTTCCGAGTCTCTCATACCAGGCTCGAGGTGCTTGCTTTAATCCATAAAATGCTTTGTGTAATTTAAAAACATGATCAGGATGTGCATGATTTTCAAATCTAGGTGGTTGTTCAACAAAAACTTTTTCAGTTATAAAACCATTTAGAAAAGCACTCTTAATATCCATTTGAAATAGTTTAAAGTTCATAAAACAAGCAAATACTAAAAATAGTCTAATTGCTTCAAGTATAGCAACAGGAGCAAAAGTTTCATCAAAATCAATCACTTCCTCCTGGTTGTAGCCTTTAGCAACTAGCCTATCTTTATTCCTAACAACAATTCCATTTTCATCTAATTTATTCCTAAATACCCATTTTGTGCCAATAATAGAAACATTAGATGGTCTTTCTATTAATGTCCATACATTATTTCTATCAAACTGAATTAATTATTCTTGCATGGCATTAATGCAGTTAGGATCTTTTTCAGCTTCTTCATAACATTTAGGCTCTACTTGAGATACAAAAGCTATATAAATCACATTCATTTCTAATTGAGGCTCGAGTTCTTACCCCTTTAGATGGATTACCTAGGATTAATTCCTTAGGATGTCCATGAGCATACCTCCACTCCTTAGGTAGATCTTGATGCTTTGGAGTATCATCACCTTTCTTATTCTTGTATTGATCTTCTTCATTTGGCTGAGATTGATCATTCAGTGTCAACTTTTAAAACTTGTCAGCACCTGCACATTCATCAGATGTATCCTCTTTTCTGGAGAATTTGTTAGTAGATTCTTCAAAAACATGTACTGACTCTTCCACAACCAAAGTTCTTTTATTGAAACCTTTGTATGCCCTGCTTGATGTGGAGTATCCTAAAAAGATACCTTCATTAGACTTGGCATCAAATTTTCTAAGATTATCTTTTCCATTATTTAAAATAAAACATTTGCAACCAAAAATTCAAAAAAATTTTAAAGTTTGTTTTCTTTGGTTCCAAAGTTCATAAAGAGTTTTCTTCAAAATAGGATGGATTAAAACTTGATTTAAAATGTAACATGCAGTATTAATGGCTTCAGCCCAAAAATATCTCGGCAAATCATTTTCACAAAGTATAGTGCATGCCATTTCTTTCAAAGTATGATTTTTTCTTTCTACTATCCCATTCTACTGAGGTGTCCTAGGTGCAGAAAAATTATGTTCAATTCCTTTTTCATTACAAAAGTTTTTGAAGTCTTGATTTTCAAATTCAGTTCCATGATCACTACGAATGCAAATAACTGAAACACCTTTTTCATTTGAGACTTTTCGATAAAACTTTATGAAAGCAGAAAATGATTCATCTTTTTGTGCTAAAAAGAAAACCCATGTAAATCTTGAAAAATCATCCACTATGACTAACCCATATCTCTTGCCTCCTAGACTTGATGTTCTAGTTGGTCCAAAGAGATCCATATGAAGTAGTTCTAGTGGCCTACTAATAGTTACAAAATCTTTTAGTTTAAAAGAAATTTTAACTTGTTTACCAAATTGACATGCTTGACAAATTCTATCTTTTTCAAAACAAAGTTCAGGTAAATCTCTAACTAAATTCTTTTTGCAAAGTTTTGAAAGTTGATACATACTAGCATGCCCTAATCTTCTATGCCAAAGCCAACTAGTCTCATCCTTAGTAGAATTCATTGCAACAAGGCATTCTCCATTAGGCAAAGATAGATCATCCAAATCTACCAAATAAATATTTTCATGACTTTTTTCAATGAATTGTACTCCATCTATATCCGGACTAGCAATCATGCAATATGATGATTTAAAAATTACTTGAAAACCTTTATCACAAAATTGACTAATGCTTAAAAGATTGTGTTTCAAACTATCAACTAGAAGTATATTACTAATACAATTAGAAGGAGCTATGTGAACCTTACCAATACCAATGATTTTTTCTTTACCATATCACCGAAGGTCACACTCCCTCCATTCAAAGCTTCAAGAGAAGTGAATTGCTTCACATCTCCAGTCATGTACCTTGAGCAACCGCTCTCAAGATACCAAAGTCTTTTGTTCTCCTTAGTTGCAAGACACACCTATAATTAAATCAAGCTTTGTTTTTAGGTACCCAAGCCAACTTGGGTCCTTTAGGGTTAGCATTCAAAATAGTTCATTTTGAAACACACACTTTACCAAATGAAGTGATTTTTCTTAAATTGTATTGAAATAATTTATGATCTAATTTTTTACATGAAAAATAAGTGATGCTAGATGATATAGGTACAAAAAAGATTTTTGAAATACTTTTGTTGCTTTAATGGTTTATACCCTAATCATGCTTTATTAAAAACATCTCTTTGACTATTCAAAAATAGATTTAACTTTTTTTTAACTATAAGTAAATTTGTCAACAAAATGTTTTATCTTTTCAAGTTCATTTTTGTACTTAGTGATTTCCAATTCTAAATCTTTATTTTTCTTTAAAAGATCACCATTTGAAGTAACATTCTTAGATCTTTTCAAAACTTCATTTTTCATTGACAAAGCATTGTTTTTCTTTTCTAAAACATCCAATTTAGATTTTAAATCACTAACATCATTTAGCAAAGAATTGTTTTCAAGAAAAAAACTATTTGCATGCTTTTTCAACTTTTTATTTTCACTTAAAATTAGTTTATAATCATGTATGAATTCATCAAAGGCATTTCTAAGTTCATCAAATATAAAATCAATCTCGGTATCGAAATTTACCTCATCATTATCTTGATGTACCATTAAATAAAGATTTGCTACTTCAGTTTGCTCTTCTTCAGAACTGGAGTCTTCACTGTCACTCCAGGTGGCCATCATTGCCTTCTTTCTTAATTTCTTCCTAGACTTCTTAAGGAGAGGACAATCGAACTTGTAGTGTCTTGGCTTCTTGCATTCGAAGCATGTAGGTATTTCCCTCTCATTTTTCTTTTCTTTTTCCTTCTATTTCTCTTTTCCTTTTTCTTTTAATTGATATTTTGTTTTGTAATGAAATTTCCTCCTCTTCATAAATCTTCTGAATTTTCGTGGAAGGAGGGCTTCTTCACCTTCATCTTTTTCTTTATCTTCGGACTCATCTATTGAGGATTCTTCTTGTATGTTTAACTTGAAAGCAATCTCCTTCTTCTTTTTATCCATGTCCATTAATTTTTATTTCAAATTAAGCTCATAAGTCATGAGCAATCCAACTAGCTACTCTAGAGGTAGTTTGTCAACATCCTTGGCTTTTTGAATTGCGGTCACCTTCAGATCCCATGATGTTGGAAGTGACCTGAGGATTTTATTCACAAGATCAGCGTTAGACATAACCTTTCCAAGACTTCTCATTCCATTTACAATATTAGTGAATCTTGTGTACATATCAGTGATTGATTCATTAGGTTCCATTCGGAACATCTCATAAGTATGCACTAACATATTTACTTTAGTATTTTTCACTTGATTGGTACCCTCATGGGTAACTTCAAGTGTGTCCCATATTTCTTTAGCTGAAGTGCATGTAGATATCCTATTGAATTCACTATGATCTAATGCACAATAGAGGAGATTCATTGCCTTGGCATTGATCTCAGATTACTTAATGTCATTTTCATTACAATCCTTTTTGAGTTTTGGGATGGAAACACCATTAACTACTACTGAAAAAATATGAGGACCCTTATCTACCACTTTCCACAAATTATAATCAATAGAATGCATGTAAATTCTCATCCTAGTTTTCTAATATGTATAATTTGATCCATTGAAAAATGGAGGTCTATTTAAGGCTTGACCCTTAACTACGGTAGTACCAATTGGGGCTGTCATAGATCTTTACTTAAGGTGGTAAAGCCTATATACTGAGAACAGGGCTCTGATACCACTTGTTGCCCAGTAAGCAACCCAAGAGGGGGTGTGAATTGGGTCTCTAAAAATTAAAATTACTTTACTTGATACAATGCAATGTAATTCAATTCAATAATTAAATAAGCAAGGTACTATGAATTCAATTGTAATGCTCTAAAATAAAAGTGCAGCGAAAATAAAGAGTAATAAATAATAAGCAAGAAGAGAGATCAATCAACCACAAAGACTAAGGGATACAGTGGTTCGGTGCTATCCAATGCACCTACATCCACTCCCCAAGATCTCCTTGAAAATTTACTATAATCAAACGATTACAGTTGATTAGTTTTGTAGGCTCACTAATCAAAAACCCAACTTATTTTTACAAGGCCAACAAGTCAAAACCTTACTTGGTTTTATGTGCTAACCAAGAACCTCCCTTGGTTTTCTGGGCTAACCAAGAACCTAAGTGGTTTTACGGGCTAACCACCAACCTAATTGGTTTTTAAAGGCTCACCAATAACCTTCCTTGGTTTTACAATAGGCTAACTATGAATCCTTATAACAAATAAAGATTTGAAGTAATGAAACAAAGTAAGCTTTCTAAACAAATGCAGGTATCTCTTTGAAGCTCGATGTAGAAGTAATTTGAACTTGTTGAAGCCTCTTGAATGCTTAAGAATGGATGATCTTCAATACTCTTGAAGGCTCTTGAATGCTTGGAGGCTTGCTTTTGCATGAGAGTAGTTGAATCTTCAATGAATAGGAGTTAAAGCTCTCACTTGAATGCTCTTTTCTTATTCTCTTCAATAATATTCAATAGTTATCAATTTGATTTGATTTGGAACATATAAATACTTCTCCAAGGTCTCAAATCCTGTTTCTAGCCGTTAGACTTAAAAAACTAGCTGTTGGAGAGCAAAAGGGTCAAGTTTTGTGTTTGAAAAACTAGCCGTTACTGTTTCCAGAACTTCATGTGTCGATACTTCAGACTGTGAGTCGACACTTCCTGTCGATACTTGAACTTCATGAGTCGACACCCAGTTCAAAAATCTTCAATCTAGTTCTTTGAAAATCTTAGATGTGTCGACACTTACTCAGTTGAGTCGACACCTTGCTTCCATGTGTCGACACTTCAGCTATTCTTTATTTCCACCAAGTTCTGTGGCTTGAAAATCTTAGACGATGTGTTGATCCATGTGTCAACACTTTGAGTCGATACTTCAAATCCATGTGTTGGTACTTCAACCATGCCATCTGAAATATTCTTGCATACCGGCCTAAGTCGACACTTCACTTCCATGTGTCGACACTTGGTATCATGTGTCGACACTTTGAGTCAACACCTCAGTGAAAACTTCATAGAAATCTCTGAACTTGAGCTGAAACACATTTATACTTAACTCATTCATCCAACAAACAAATTTTGACTTTCCAAGTCCTCTTTGAGCAATTCTTTTCATCCAAACTTGGTTTCTTCAAACAAACAAGCTTCTTTAAATTTGTGAGCACCTATTTCAACAAAAACACACTTCAAGGAAACCATTAGTACTCAACTTATACTTAACCATTTTGCTTATCATCAAAATCAATAATGGAGTCAACACAAGTACACCAAGAAAATAATAAAAAAGTTTGGTATGGAGTCGAGCAAACAAATGAACACACCCATGAGCCCATCTTGAAGATTGGACAAAGATGAAAATAGATCCAATATTGACCAAAAGCTTTATAGAGGTATGATCGGATCCTTATTATACTTAACTACAAATAGACCTGATATCTTGTATAGTGTATGTGTATGTGCTAGATTCCAATCTAATCCTAAAGAGTCATATATGCTTGGTGTTAAAAGAATTATCAGATATTTGAAAGATACAAGTAATCTAGGTCTTTAGTTTTCAAAACATTCTTCATTGAACTTAATTAGATTTTCGGATGCTGATTATACTGGTTGTAGAATTGATAAAAAAAGTACTAGTGGCACTGCCAATTTTTAGGGTTGAATTTAATCTAATGGCACTGTAAAAAATAAAACTCAGTAGCACTTTTTACTGCCGAGGCAGAGTATGTTACTGCAGGGAGTTTTGTGCACAAGTGTTATGGATTAAACAACAACTAGAAGATTTTGGTGTTACACAATCTAAAGTTCCAATCAAATGTGATAACATAAGTGCTATAAATTTGACAAAAAATCCAATTCAGCATTCTAGAACTAAGCATATAGAGATTAGACACCATTTTATTAGAGATCATGTTTTGAATGGTGACATTGAACTAGAATTTATTTCAACTGAAAATCAATTTGCTGACATTTTCACTAAGCCACTGCATCATGATAGATTTGAAATGATTAGAGGAGAATTAGGTTTTAGTGATCCTTTCTAGATTTTCCTAACCTAATTCCTTCAAAATTAAGGAAAAATTATCTAGATAACCTCCTACATCAATTCAAGATCCTTGAACAACTTTCCTTTAGATTTCATTGAATTAATTTTAATTTCTAAATCATTTCAACTTTTGTAGAAAGTTTCTATTTGAGTTGACTCAAGCAATTTTGCTCTAATCGAGATGGCTCGAATCTCTGTTATTTCTGTTCTTGCTCTGGATGAGCCAACTAAGTTAATTTAGGGTTTGCCTAGCCGACTCGATTTCCTGTTTCTTCTGAGTTCGCTCTGGTCGAGCTGACTGGGATGATTTTAGGGCAAATCGAGCCGACTCAGATGTCAGATTTATATTTTTTTAATGGATCCGAGAAACTTTTGCTAACTTCTTATGGTCTTATTTTTTACTCCAAACCCTGTCATTCCACTCGAAACTTTCTCCAATCCTCTAAAACCCTTTCCCAAAACCTTAATTCCTTCATTCTTGCCAAATTATTGCAATGGATCCTAAGATAGCTGTGGGAAAGAGATAAAAAAGAATGGCACCCTCAGCAAAAACTGAAAGAAGATCAAAATGTCAGTAGGAAGAGCCGACTCGAACTGAGGAAGAACAAGAAGAAGAAAGAGAACCAATGGCCGCTGCTCCATCTCCAAGGTAGGTAGTCTCTATGACAAATCGACCTGTTACTAGCGACAGGAGAATTTTATTTAACTTTCTTGAAGATATTGGTTTGAAAATTGGAAATTTGACTGAAGCACAATGTTGGACATATTTTTGTTCCTTGAATATTTCCACTTACGCAACACTTGTAAGCGCCCTTTATGAGACTAGAACACAATCATATCAAGTCTACTGTCAAGGGTAAAAGGGTTATAGTCACTGAAGAAAGGCTTAGCTCTATTTTGCAAATGCCTACCGAAGGAATAAAATATTTGATTTTAAAAGACAGAGAAAAGACTCTACAAGTAATTCTTAGAAGAGAAGATATTGGTGGAGTAGGTACTGTGATGGCCAATGCATTGTCATTGGAAATGAGGTTACTCCATAATTTTATAAGCAAAATATTCCTCCCAAGAACAGGGAGATTTGACTGGGTCAGTGAGCGAGACTTGAGCTTCATAGAGCATATTATTCAAGAAGAGTCACTTAACCTACTTTTCATAATGATCATGTAGATGAAAGAAGTAGTCCAAAAGGTAAAGGCTTGTCTTCCTTATGGAATGGTCTTAACTTTGCTATTTCAAGCCTCAAGAATAAGCCTTGAAGGGAAAGTTGGTAAGCCCCTTCACCATACAGATACATACACCTCCAAGTCACTGCTAAGAATGGGTTACATTTGTACTGAAGGAGTGTGGAAGAAAAAGGGGACTGATGAAAGAGCAATTGTAGCCTCCTCCAGCAGCAGCAGTAGGTCTGACGGTGACAATGAAGAAATTCCCAGGAAAATCTCCACTGCAGCACCATCAGCACTAGAGGAGACCACTACCACTTTAAAGCAGATAATTGATATACCCATTACTGAATTTGGCACTTCTGAGCCAGTTGGAGCTGAGTTCACTGCTGAGGAGACTGAGCATGTTGATCCACCAGTATCTCCACCATTGCCAAACTCCATTATTATTCCTCTTGCATATTCAATTGATACTTCAGTGATTTAGGATTTGATTGCTCAGCAGATGAGCACCTTGACTGAGAGACTGACTTGCACTCTATCGAGTATGTTTGGCGAGCTTCGCCAGTCAGTAGAGACAAGGCTAGACCAGTTTAGAGGGGAATTAAGAGATCTGCACAGCAGAGTAGACATTCCTGAGACCTCCAGAGGTGTACCATAGCCTGATCTTCAGCCCATTATTGATATGGTATCATCAGGTTATGAATCAACTAAAAACTCTGTCAATCATACTTTAGAAGCATTTAGAACAGAATTGAATGAAGTAAAGTTCACAATGGGTTCACTAGAAGAAGGAAAAAGGATGGAAGAAAACTATTTTGTAACCTGTATTGCAAACTTTAAATGAAATGGAAGTATTTTTGTTGAATTGAATTGTGTTTGATTGTGCAATGTCCTGCAATTATATCTTTAATTATGCAATACTAATGTGATGAATTTTAATTAGAATATCAAAATGAATTTGAGAAAGTGAAATTATCTCAAACAAATATTAAGAACTTTCTCATTCTATTTCAAAAATTGAACTTCATTGTAATACATTTTTGATTCTTCGACAAAAAGGGGGAGAACTTTAAGCTGACATGAAAAATTTGAGCTGACAGGAGAACTGTGAGCCTTAATGAAAAATACCTACAACCTAGTTTCATGCATTGGAAAATATTCAAAAAGGGGGAGAATGTTCATAAATGCATGAAAAGAATGAAAAAGGGGGAGAGTATAAATGGTTGTGTTTAAATGAGCTTAAATGTTTCGCAATTTAAGAACCTATAAAAAGGGAAAGAAATTTATTGAAAACAAATGGCTTTTGCTCAAAACCTACATTTTGCTCTAATTTCTCTAAATTTTAGCTCTAGAACTAGCTCTAATTCTTTCAATTTTGAGCTCTGATACTCCATGTTTGTGCTATTTCTGATACTTTGAAGCATACAAGTTTTAATACTCTGATACACATAAAAGCACTAACATTGATACTGTATAGTTTCTTCACAAGAGCTCTGATACTTATTTGCAAATATAATTAACTCTGATACATGTGCATACTTACTTTTAAATACTATTATGCATGTAATTGTAAAGAGTTTTTTATGCCCAGTATTTTGTCATCATCAAAAAGGGGGAGATTGTTGACCCCATAAGTGATTTTGATGAACCACTATAATTGTTGTGTGTTTGTGTTGTGCTTTTCTGATATGATTTTGCTTCTACATTTAAATACTTTATCACAGCACTTAACACTTTAAAAGGGATTTCAAAGAGCACATAATTGCTTAAATTTTTTAATTTCCAATTCACCCCCCTCTTGGGAAAGCCACCTGGGCAACAGATGAGATTCTTTACTTCTTTCAATGTGTCATGTACTTTGAAATAGTCTTAGGGGACCAAAAATCTGATGCTAGTTTTAAACCCCAACTCATTCCATGTTCTGAGGGTCTACCTTTGGCTTCCTAGTGTTAGCATGTCCTACCATGGGGATCTTCCTTTAGCTTTTTTGTTAAGCTAACCAAGGGATACTTTAGTCAAGGCACAGCAGGATGAGGATGGTGCCATTAATTGAGCTTGACACCCAAGAATGAATCTCATCATGAAGTGTGCGGAAAATGAAGGGGCTACCTTAAATGCTTTGTGATGATAAATGAAGGAGCCTAAGGATTCAGACTTGAAGGAGTTTTTTCCAGGGGACTTTCAGTCTAAACTTGTGGAGGTGATCTAAACCGGCTTTAACATTGGTACCATATCTCATCCGAGTTCGGGCTTGAAGTCTCATTTCCAACTAACCGAGTCTACAACCCTCTCCGGTCCCAAATCATTCTTTATGAAGAGTGCCTATGGGCCAAAGTATGGTTCTCCCTATTTTACTTCTTCCTCGAACTTTTTTAAAATTTCAAAATATCCCCATGCATAATTATATCGATATCTTGGTGGTGCATATGCAACTTTTCAACACTTTTCCTTTAATGGGCATTAAGCTATCAACTAATCTTTTTCAAATTTTCTTCGACTTTGGCAAGCACCCTCGCACCTTCGGGTGGTGGTATATCTGCCCCCGAAGAAGGCCGGGTGTCAACCCTCTCATTTGAGATGCTTTTTCCTTTGTTTATCACTGGAAGGAGCATTTCTTCTTTGAGAGGCATCCATATGAAGATTGGGAATTCAAATCATGGGACATCTCTCGATGTAAATAGATCCAAGCCCCCAACTTAAGTTAAGAGGAGAAAGAGTAGTACAAAGCCCTTCTCTACTTCGAAGCTCCCATGCTTAGGGCCTTACTATCTCATAAGACCCTCTTTGAGGTTGGTAAAAGCTGAGCATGACCAAAAGGTGAGAGAAAGGGTTCCAACATTTGTCTTTCTTCTCTTTGTAGGATTTTTGCTTTTCCCACTTCTAAAAGGAATTTTCTTTTTGCAAATATGGACCCCTCAATTCCGAAGAAGGTAAAGTAGATGACAAGATCTAGGTTAACTATTCAAGTTACTTCGATACCAAAGTTGAAGAAGGTCTGGTTCACCACCCGCCAATTCCCATCTACCGATGTCGCCCTCGAGGGCGAGGATACCCCTAGGACCAAGGGGGTAGTCATTGCCATGCCCTCAAATACTTCACCAGCCATTGCTGTTACGGGGCAGTCATCGACACCTACCCCAAGGATTAGGGCATCATCTTCTACTACAGGGGCTTCTCAACTACCCCCCAGCCCAAGGGCCCATTGGGGCCAAGCCTCCTAGCTGTTCATCACAAGGGCACCACCATAGATGACTAGTATACTACTTGGGAGTTATTCAAAAGCATTCTGGTGCGAACACCAGAGGCACCAAAATAAGACAAAGGCTTCTCAACCCTCTGTGGATCACTTAGTTAATATTTGAGTCCCTTGTAATAAAGCTTAGTCCAGCTACATTTGAGTCCTGTAATTAGTCCAGCTCTTGTTGAGCTAGTTCAGTTCGTTCAGTACTAGTCAGCTCATGTTGAGCTAATTTCAATTTTTGAGTTCTGTCCAATCAAATTGGAGACTCAAGACCACATCATACAAGTGAAGACCAAGTTCAACCTAATTGAAGACATAAAAGTTTAGCCCAAGTCCAACCCAGCTTGAAGATTTGAAGACCCCAGGAGGAAAAATTAGAAAACTCTGATTCCTTGCAGATGCCCAGATTCCCTTCCAGATGCCAAAATATATTCATATACCAAGGCATCCATGATTTTAAAGGTCCATCTGCATCCTAGCCCAAAAAAATCAAGCCCAGGCACCAAGCCCAAGCCCCTAAGAAGCAAGATACCAGGGAATATTCCTGCTACCTGGCTACCAGGCCACCCCAGCTTCCAGAGGCCCAAACCCATGCACCCGGGCCCCTTTGGGCTGGCCCCTTGTTGCTCCTAGAAGCCCAACATGCCCCCCTAGGTGTCCTTGGAGTGTTGGCCAAGTCAAGAGAATTTTTAGGGATTTTTCTACCTAATGTTTCCTTATTTTCTAGCTAGGGTTTGAGAGGGAAAAGGATTCTTATGTAAAGACTAATGTACCCTTACTTGGAGCCCAAGGTTAAGGGTCTATTTAAGGGACCCTAGCCTCTTGTATGAAACCTAATTTTTGATATGAATTAAAACCTTGAGTTCTTCTATTGAGTTGTGTGATACCCTGCTATGTGCATAAAGGGGTTTGTAAGAGTTTTTCTTCCCAGTGCTGCAATCATCTTCCTGCTGCCAACAAGCCTCTCAGATCCTTGGATGCCCACTCCAAAAGAAGCCTTCCCTTGCTGTTTTTCCTTTGTTTTCTTGTTCTTTTATGAATTTTCTAACCCTTGATAGATCGTTTGCAAGTCCCCGAGTTCCTACGAATCCAACGACTCCAGCCAAGCCTCAATCGAACCACCGAGCAGAAAGCCAGGTATTCGCAGGTCATTGGCTCGGTTTTCCATGCCGCATCCATCGAGGAACGAGAGACCCCTTTGCTACGATCTTCACAGACATTGTCAGGTACACCCCTCTACCTCCAATAGTTTTATTGTAGGAGAACTTGCCCTAACCGAGGCTTCTCAGCCCCGGCGGTCCTTCTTTGCTACTTTTCTAGGTCCTAATCTGCATGCTGATCTTCAAAAATTCATACAAAATTCCCTACAAATAATTTTGATCTGAAATTCGGGAATTAATCACCTAACTCCACATGTAAAACATACAAAAAGAATTGCATGCATATTAGTCCCCCATCACATTCTTCTCCCTGATGACATTGAGAAGCTCGTTAAGGAATTAACCCTTTACCACTGAAGAGGGGCTAGTCAAACCTTATCTCCATGTAATCACCCATGCTTGTCTTGGGTTGCAATTCAATTTCCTTTAGTCATTTCATTGATGCTCTTTCCTTTGTTACTAGCCCACTATGTCAATAATTATTTTGAACTATGAGGCCATGCTGGAGAATTGGAGAAGAGGGTGGCTGCATTTCAGGCCCAACTTGGTGCCACCAAGGTAGCTAAGTCCTCCACCAAGGCCAAGGTTGATCATCTAAATTAGGTGATCACCTAGAAGAAGAAAAATGGCTGTGGGCGGAAGAGTAGGAGGAGCTAAGCAGCACACTTGTAGATGCATGCAACAAATTATTCAAGCCCGAGGCACAGATAGCTGAAGCTGAGGCTTGGGTGGTGATGGCGACATAGGCAGGCATGGAGGCTTACAAGGCCACCAAAGAATGTCACAATGACCGAATGCAATACACCATCATGACCTACCTCATCAACAAGAATGAGGTCCGATCCAAGGTAGCAATTCTCTTTCTAGACCTAGACCTAACATTCCTCAATGTGGAGTCAAAAGAATCAGATAATGAATCTGCTCCTCGGCCCGGAGGTGCTGCTAGTCCTTTAAGTGATGTTAATCCTCCACCACTAGCTACCTAAAGCATATTTTGTTCCTTTTTTCTTGTAAATATATCCGGTTCACTTTCATGCAGACCTGATTTTGTAATGGTCTTTGGTCTCAATTTTTGGAATATCAATAAAGTTTCTTCTTTTTCATCTTGTGATGGAATGTTCTTTATTTTTGTTGCATACTCCTTTTTGTATTCTTTTATGGTTCAGGATCATACACCAATGGGATCATTAGTGACATTGAATAAGGCACTGCTCTCAAAGGTAGATGCTATAATGGCTTAGTGCCTTCTCGACCAGATGGCTTTACCAAATCAAGGGACCACCAGTAGCAGGTAGCTCAAGGGTCTTCATCGATCTTGCCTAATTGATCCTTGGCTTTTGAAGTGAGGATGAGGGTTCTATCAGTTAGCCCTTGGTGCTCCGATGATGTGGCCTTGGAATAATTTGTGCAATGCTCTGGAGAAGGTTTCTAATGCTGATTATTTACTAGAGAGTAACGATGCAACAACCACTCCTAGTATTTTCAAGCCAAGATCAATACCAGGCCATCGAAGCTTTCATGATCGATCAGAGACTATTGGATTAAACTCGATTAAAGATACCTTCTATAAGATATTAATAGGCCATTAAGACTCGGGCAGATCAAAGACCATTTTGGAGCCAGGGTTGATCAAAGATTATTGAATTAAATGCTGATCTAAAGGTACCTTTTATGGGTCATGGTAGGTGGTGGGGATGCCAGGATCAGACACAGATCACTAGATCCCATATGGTTTGCTGATTAGGATTTTTTTTAGAACCTTAGTTATGTGTCACAATTTTATAAGCAAGTAAGATTGAGTCCTGTAATAAGTTGAGACTAGTTGATTTGTCTCAACCTAGTTTAGTCTATTAAGTCCTGTATTTAAGTATGAGTCCAGTGAGAGTCTAGTTTTTGCACAACAGGAGAGGATACCCTATTTTGGAGTTCCACCAGGCCTCATCCAAGAGCCAGAGGTCTCCACATCAGCCAATTGGACCTTATATGCCATCCCAGGGTCCAAGATTCCTGCAAGATGCCCAGATGCCCTCCAGATATTTTCTAGATGCCAAGATTCCCTCCAGATGCCAGAGTGTATTCCCAGACCAGGTCATAACATCATCCCAAAGACTTACCTGCACCCAGTCCAAGTGAATGCAAGGCCCAGGTCAATGAGGAACCAAGATCCCAGGTATATACCAGCCCAAAACCAAGATACCTGAAATATTCCTGCTCCAGGCATCCCTGGCCTCCAAGGCCCAAAGCCCATGTGCCCAACCCAACCTTGGCCGCCCCTTGTTGCCCCCATGAAGCCCAACATGTCCAAAGTGTTAACTTGGTCCAAGCTAAGAAGGAGGAATTCAAATGGAAGAAGGAAACCTAGTTTCATTCAACTTGTATACACCTAGTTCTAGGTTTATTTTGTAATCTTTCTCCCACTTAAATTGTGCAAACCTATTCTAACTAGGAGAAGACTTGTAATCCCTTTAGGAGAGGGCATGGAGCTCTATAAATACCCTACCTCTCCTCCTCTTGTAATCAATCAACTTTTATGAATTAAACTCTGCTGAATTATTTTTACGACTGGTGTTCTTGTATTTTTGGGTTCTAGTTTTTGTTCTCTTGTGTTGGCCGACCTCTATCATTGCAATCCTCCATGCCCCAAGTAGCAAATCAGATCTCCAAGCATCAGCCACATCCAAAAGAGAAGCCTTGAAGATGCCTAGATCAAGAGCTCTTCCTACTTCTTTGCCGCTAACCCTTTGCCCTAATCCCTTTCCTTCCTTGTTTCAACTTATTATTTTTTTCTTTGAATACCTAATTCATGCCTAACCTTGACATTTTGCAGATCCCCATGGTGTTTCCCCTCCCTAGAGGAGGCTTTCTTTGCCTTTAGACCGGATCCATATCGCCTTCAAATTCAGGAACCAAAGGCTTATTCTTCCGGGCGCCATCCAGAGGCTGAGAGATCTCGTCATCGAAGAAACTACAATCGCTACATGGTAAAAGCCTTCCCCCTCCTTTGTTTTGATCTGATGACAGGTATGCTATCCTAAGCTAGGAGTTTCTCAATTCTTGAGTCCTGGCTTATTATTATTCTACATGAGTTATCTTGCGGGTATGTTAGTTTCTAGCATTACTAGTCTTTCTGTTGATTCTTTCTTATTTTCGGGTATGTTGTTGCAACTTCTCCCGGTCTGGGTTTAGTCAACTTGGCTGAAGTGCTCCTCTCCCAGTTCTTGCAAAAAAGGTCCCCAAGGGCCGGTGGTGCTCCGGCGAGGGACACTCTAATGCTTAAGTTAGCGGGAGCTTGAGGGCAACAGAATGGAGGAATCAATGGAGATGAGCTTGAAAAGCGGGGAGAGAGTCCTTACCGCCCTGAGTCCCCCCGGTTTAACTTATATAGGCACAGAATGCTACCAGAATCTATTAGGGGCTAGGCATAGAATGACCAATCTACCCATAGGAGAATCCGGAAGTGGCCACGTGGTGCCAAGATGAGGCAACATCATGGAGCTAATGGAGTTGTGGCACTGATGTATCAGAATTTTGGTATCAGCAAGAGGAGGCTTCTGGAGCCCCCTAGGGCTATCTTTGAGGTGGCTCTTCTAAAGTGGGTTAGTTGGACCTCAGCAAGAGTAGGTTGATCGGACCTCAGCAAGAGTGGGTCAGCTGGACCTCAGCAAGAGTGGGTGAGCCAGACCTCAGCAGGAGTGGATCGGTCAGACCTCAGTAGGAGTGGATCAGCCGGACCTCAGCAAGAGTGGATCAGCCGGACCTTAGCAGGTAAGCCGATTGGGTATAACAGGGTCTTTAGCTACTGAATTAATGCTTAAAAAAATACAAAAAAAATTAGATTTACTATTTTTTATCAGTCTTAGGTTTGTCCTGCATCAGTTTGGTATTAGAGCAGGTTTTGGATAGCATTTATCTGCATTAGGATCACAAACCCTAATTTCTATATCCTACTAACTACCTTAGGTGTCTATTTTTCATCTGATTTTGACCATCTAGGAATTTTATTTTTTTATAAAATTTGCATGAAGTGTTTTCTATTTTGTCCTCTATTTTTTCATAATTTTTAATTAATTTTATAGAAAACCTAATTTATTTAAATTGGGCATATTAGAAATCCTAACTAAAATCATGATATTTCTGCATCAGTCTGAAAACCCTAGGATTTGCATCATCATCTGATTTTTGTTTTGCATCAAATTTGTTAGAGTTCATCAACACCATCCATCCTCTATCCTATGATTTTTTTGATTTTTTATGCATCAGTAACTTTGTCAAAATCTACATCATCTAAAACCCTAATTTTATGAATTCTGATATTTCTGCACTTGACTGAATCAAACCTAATCAACTTCCACACACCCCAATCCCAAGCCCAATTTATTTGCTAACCTAATCAACCTAAACTTAACTTGCCACCTCATAAAATACACATAAAATATTTTTATTTTTCTGATTATTTTAGATTACATTAGGACCATTGTTGCCATCATCTGCATTAAACTAATCGTAAGGGCACTTTCTCTATATCAGATCAGGGCAGGAGGTCATAACCTGTCCTGGGTCCAAAACAATCTCCTTGCATTCTCACTTAAATCTTAATTAAAATTAATTAAACTTAATTTGCTTTAGTAGGCTAGGTGACACCCAACAGGTCGGGTTCGAATTGTGTGGGCCAACTAGTACATTTAATCCTGTGGCTATTACTGAAATCTGGTATCTAAGGCTGAGGGTCCAGAGTCAAATGACCTAAGTGGTGTTGTGGTTTTTAATTGGGTCCCTACGAAAGCAGGGGGGGCCTCCCATACTCCCACCCTCTACCTGGCCAGAGGAAGGATTAGCTACTTGGTTAAGTGTAAGTTGAGCTGACCCATTCAATTTTGGCTCTAGGTCTAGGAAACCCTAGATTAAGCTAACCCATTTTGCATACTTTGCTGCACCATCTCATTCTGACTGATTGTTTGATTGTATGACCACTAGATTAGGAATTCAATATCATAAGTCTAAATCCCAAACTGACTCAGCCATGGATTTCAATTTTGAGGCCATCATGAAGGCCATGAGTGATCAGACTATCTCCTAATTGACCCTCCAATCCCAAAACCAGTTTGCCCAACTAAACGAATTCTATATCCAGACCCAAAATCAACTTACCCAAATTAACCAATCAAATACCCAAATAAATCAAAGACTTGACTAAATGATCCGATCCAGTAAACCCCAGGAACCCATAGTCCCTAGATATGAACCCAGTAGTAACCCACTATCCCTTAGTCAACCTGAACCCTATAGGATTAATACCCCTAGATTGAGCTTAGTATTAGTCAATTTTTTCCTAGTCAAGCCCCTCTTACCACCCCATTAGTTTACCAGAATGACCTTGTAGAGAAAATATATGAAGCTGGTGTAAGCTTAGTGGAGGAGTATGAAGAAGAAGAAGACACACTTATGGATGATCTAGGATTAGTTGACATGATAGATACCTAGGTAGAAGACCACCCAACATTAGTTGAACCTGACCACACCCAAGCTGAGCCTGTAATGGAAGACCAACTAGAGGAAGGGAACCTAAATACTGCTATCAGAACCTTACCTGAGGAGCCACTAAAAGAAAGCCCAACTATAGAGCCCAGTCCTTTGATTCAAGAGCCAAAAGAATTTATTAAGGACTTGATCTCTTTAAATCGGTACCCTCAGAATGAAGTCACTCCATTGACTCCAATAGATATCTTCTCTGAGATTAGTGACCCATTCTTTCATACTATAAATCCTGTAGGTACCCATCAACCCCATAAGGTCAACCTTATCAGTCTAGGATTAATCCAATACATCCCTTCTTGCATCCTACTCTACCCGAGTAACCCCGAACCCTTTATTTACTTTCTACCCTATCCGACTAGCCCAGAGTCCACTTCTTATTTTTATCCTTTTCTGAAACTTTTCATGATTTTCTAACCCTTAGATTGTATTTTATAAGGGTAATCATATTGCATTCATTCGTTACACAAGTTAGATTTGCATCATATTTCTAGCATACCCTATAGCACCTCGTAGGAGTACATAGTAAATTTCATGTGCATGCTATGCTAGGGTCAAACCTAAAGAATCTATAGTGTGTTAGGTTAGATCCAAAGAGTCCAATAAATTTCCTTTGATAGGAAGTCTAATCGAGTCTATTAGGTATTAGTCTTAAGTCCAATAAATTTACAACCCCGATTCATCTATCCACACATGCACTAACCTCTGCATAGCATTTGCATTAGGACATTAGTCAAAAGTTAAACAAAAATAATAAACTAAATAACAACTTGGCTAATTCTCGAAAGAGAGATAAAGAATTTTTTGCAGAGGATTATGTGATTGTAAAGAAATTTTTTGCTCGCAAAGCTGGCCTATTCAAACTAATGAAGAGTAGTGGACCCAATGCCTATGTGTGTGAGATGCTACCCGATTTAGGTATTAGCCCAACCTTCAACCTTTTAGACCTTATGGAGCATAGGGAGCCAGCAGTGATACCTAGCGATCACCTTGGGCTAATTCGTTCATTTGGAGTGAACCCACTCCAGAGTATCCACATACAATTTGGCTAATAAGTGAGGAAAGGAGTGAGTGAATCCTAGATGATCAAGCTATCAGTACCCGAGATAAAGGTTATCAAAGATATTTGGTCAAATGGCAAGGTCAGCTAGAATCTGAGGATTTATGGAGCACTGGTGAGGATCTGCCGTGCCTTAACCCAAACCCTCCTTGAGCAGCCAAATTGACCCTTACTCGATGGGGTCGAGTTCGTCCCATCTCAGGAGAATTGGTGGGGACACCAAGATTAGACACAGATCACTAGATCTCATATGGTTTGCTGATTAGGATTTTTTTTAGAACCTTAGTCATGTGTCATAATTTTGTAAGCAAATAAGATTAAGTTCTGTAATAAGTTGAGACTAGTTGATTTGTCTCAACCTAGTCCAGTCTATTGAGTCCTGTATTTAAGTATGAGTTCAGTGAGAGTCTAGTTTGTGTACAAGAGGAGAGGATACCCTATTTTGGAGTTCCACCAGGCTTCGTCCAAGAGCCAGAGATCTTCACATCAGCCAATTGGACCTTGTATGCCATCCTAGGTTGCCTAGATGCCCTCCAGATATTTTCCAGATGCCTAGATTCCCTCCAGATGCCAGAGTATATTCCTAGACCAAGTCATAACATGATCCCAAAGACTTACCTACACCCCATCCCAAGTGAATGCAAGGCCCAGGTCCTTGAAGAACCAAGATCCCAGGTATATTCTAGCCCAGAACCAAGATACCTGGAATATTCTTGCTCTAGGCATCCCAGGCCTCCAGGGCCCAAAGCCCATGCACCCAGCCCATCCTTGGCTGTCCCTTGCTGCTCCCATGAAGCCCAACACATCCAAAGTGTTGACTTGGTCCAAGCTAAGAAGGAGGAATCCAAATGAAAGAAGGAAACCTAGTTTCATTCAACTTGTATACTCCTAGTTCTAAGTTTATTTTGTAATCTTTCTCCCACTTAAATTATGCAAACCTATGATAACTAGGAGAAAACTTGTAATCCCTTTAGGAGAGGGCATGGAGATCTATAAATATGCCACCCCTCCTCTTCTTGTAATCAATCAACTCTTATGAATTAAACTCTGCTGAATTATTTTTAAGACTGGTGTTCTTATGTTTTTGGGTTTTAGTTTTTGTTCTCTTGTGTTGGCCGACCACTATCATTGCAATCCTCCATGCCCCAAGCAGCAAATCAAATCTCCAAGCATCAACCACGTCCAAAAGAGAAGCCTTGAAGATGTCTAGATCAAGAGCTCTTCCTGCTTCCTTATCGCCAACCCTTTGCCCTAATCCCTTTCCTTCCTTGTTTCATCTTATTTTTTTCTTTGAATACCTGATTCATGCCTAACCTTGACATTTTGCAGATTCTCGAGGTGCTTCTCTCCCCAGAGGAGGCTTTCTTTGCCTTCAAACCGGATCTAGATCACCTTCATATTCAGGAACCAAAAGCTTGTTCTTCCAGGCACCATCCAAAGGCTGAGAGATCTCTTCATCGAAGAAACCACAATCGCTGCCTGGTAAAAGCCTTCCCCCTCCTTTGTTTTGATCTGATGATAGGTATGCTATCCTAAGTCGGGAGTTTCTCAATTCTCGAGTCTTGGCTTATTATTATTCTGTATGAGTTATCTTGCGGGTATGTTAGTTTCTAGCATTACTAGTCTTTCTGCTGATTCTTTCTTATTTTTGGGTCTTTAGCCATTGAATTAATGCCTAAAAAAATATTTAAAAAATTAGATTTACTATTTTTCATTAGTCCTACGTTCGTCCCGCATCAGTAGGCCATTAAGGCTTAAATTGATCAAAGACCATTTTGAAGCCAAGGCCGATTAAAGGTCATTAAATTAAATGCCAATCCAAGGTATCTTCTATAGGCCATTGGTAGGTTGTTGAGGCTTGGACCGATCTAAGGCCATTTTAGAGCTAGGGTTGATCAAAGGCCATTACATTAAACACTGATCCAAGGTACCTTCTATGGGCCATTATCAGGCCATTGAGGCTCAAGCCAATCAAGGGCTATTTTAAAGCTACGATCGATCAAAGGTTATTAAATTAAACACCAATCTAAAAAACTTTCTATGGATGATTGGTAGGCCATTGAAGCATAGGCCAATCAAAGACTATTGAATTAAACACTAATCTAAGGCACCTTCTATATCCTGTTAGTCAATAAGAGTGTACATCATTTTTAATCACAAATCCTTTTATAAGAAGCAAAAAAAATTATATTACTGATAGTATATTTATAGATTTTCCAAATTCTAGGGATGAGGCAAGGGTGTTCTATCTAGTTATGTAAGGTGATACATCTCAAGTCAGATGACTTCATCTACTTGATATGGACCCTCCTAATTTGGAAAGAACTTCCCTTTTAATTGGCTAGGATAGTTTGGCTCACCATAATAGGAGATCCCCAACTTGGAAGAACTTGTCTTAAACTCTCATGTTATGATGTTAAGCAACTCTTTATCAATAGGCTACCATTCTCACTACCACCCATTCTCGATCTTCTTCTAGAATGTCCAAGTTCACCCTTAGCTACTCTGAATTGCTATCTTCATGAAAATTCTCTACCCGGAGATAAGGAAGGCCGTGCTTCAATAGGGTTTCCACTTCGATTCCAAAGGTAAGGTTGAAGAAAGTTCCACCCATTAAGACTCTTTGCATGATCTGGTAAGCCCAGAAGACATGGTGTAGCTCATCGGACGACATCCCTTTTGCTCGGTCAAGCCAAGTCTTCAACCCCTACAAAAGAGTTCTATTAGTAACTTCAGCCTTTTTGTTATCTTGAGGGTGGCCGACAGAGGTAAAATAATGCATAATAAGTCCCTGCAAAATTTAGCCAATTCAAAGCTGCTAAATTACTAGCCATTATCGATTATAATAACTTTTGGAAGGTCGAAGTGGTTGATGATAGATTTCCAGATAAATTATTTTTCTAAGGCTTCTATAATTTTGGTAAGAGGTTTGGCTTCTACCCACTTTGTGAAGTTGTCTGTGGCCATAAGCAAAAACTTTTGCTACCCAAAATCTAAGGGAAAGGACTAAGTATATCCATTCCCTATTAAGCAAAGGACTGCGGTATAATGATTAGGGTTATTGGTGTGCCTAGCTATCATCGTACATTTGAGTATTGCTAGCACTAGTCACGCTTCCTAACTATATTCATGGCATCTTGCTGCATGGTGGGCTAGTAGTACTCTTGCCATGGAATTTGTAAGACAAGGCCCTGCCCCTCAAGTGGCTTTTGCATATCCCTTCATAGACCTCTCATAAAACATATTCCACTTATGAGGGTCACAGGCACTTTAATAGTGGTAGGAAAAATGATCTCTTATAAAGCTAATCTTCATAAAGGATGAATCAAGAGACCTGGTGCCATATCTTTTTGGCTTCTCTTTGATTGGTGGGAAGAGTCCCATCATGAAAGTAGCTGGCCAGCGGATCAGTCCAACAGGGCTTTACATCAAGCTACAATATCGATGCTAGCTCCTTGACGTTGTGCTCTTCTACTACTTCAAAGAAAACTTGGGCATGTAGGTCAAGCAATGTGCAGGTTGCGAGCTTTACAAGGACATCGGCTTGGAATTCTTCACCTTGGAAATCTGTTGGATATCAAAACTATGGAAGGCTTGGGTCAGGTCCCTCACCTTTGAATGATAATCCCTCATATTTTCTTTCCTAGCCTCATATTCATTTCATACATGGCTGATGATAAGCTACAAGTCACTACAAGCCTTTAGGCACAGCATGCCCAAATCTTTAGATATTCTAAGGCCAGTAATCAAAGCTTCATATTTAGCCTTATTATTGGTAGAAGAGAACCCAAAGTGGAGGGTGTATTGGATGATGTCTCCCTCATAAATGGCAAGGATCAATCTTGCCCTTGACCCATTGGCATTTGATGAGCTATCCATATATCATACCCATTGATTCTCTGGGTCTTCCTCCACCAAGTCATCTATCCTTGGCTCTTCTTTTAGGATAGTGCACTTTGTCACAAAGTCAGCCAACACCTACACCTTTATGGAGGGTCGAGACAAGAACACAAGGTCAAACATAGAGAGCTTGAGGGCCCATTTTAGCACTTTGCTTGTCGTGTCTAGCTTATCCAAGGCTATCTTGAGTAGTTGGTCCATGAGAACAACTATGGTATAGGCTTGCAAATATAGATGGAGAATCCTAAATGAAATTATGAGGGTGAAGATCAGCTTTTCGCGTCGAGTATATTTGTGTTGCCCAGTGATGCAACCCAAGAGGGGGGTGAATTAGGTTTTAAAAATTTTAAACTAAAGCAAGTGTGTGCCAATTTAAAGCAATGAATCAATTTAAGTAAAATAGGTGCTTGTGTATTTCAAAAGTATTTGTGTGATCAAGATAATATGCAGTGAAAATAATAGTATAAATGCAAAGCAAATAACAAAGAGAAGCAAGCAATCACAAATACAATAAATTTATAGTTGTTCGGTGCACTACAAGGTACCTACATCCACTCTCCAAGTTCTTCTTGAGAATTCCACTATAATCAACCAAGATTATAGCCGATTAGTTTTCTGGGCTCACTAATCAAAACCCAACTTATTTTCACCGAGCTCACAAGTCAAAATCCCTTTGATTTTCTGGGCTAACCAAAAACTTTGTTGGCTGACCAACAATCTAGTTGGTTTTATGGGCTCACCAACAACCTTATTGGTTTTTATACAAAGGCTAACCAATAACCTTAAGTTGGTTTTTCATAAAGGCTCACCAACAACCTTAATAAAACAAATTAAGCACAAGTAAGAGAATACGAATAAAGCTTTCTAAAATAAAAGTAAATCTATCAATGAAGCTCTTGAATATTGATGAAAAACTTGTCTTCAAGTTATTGAAGCCTTTGAATGATGCTTGAAGATGTGGACTTTGAATGCTCCTTGAATCTTGAAAGCTTGATGGCTCAACTCTCTCAAAATATCAATATTCAAGAATATTCAATTAAATCTTTAAAGAATTTATCAATCAATCCAAGGAATCACTTCTCCTTGAGTTTGGCGATGTTTAAATAGCCCTCCAAATCTTAAATGATTGTTTATGACCGTTGGAGAGGAGAATATAGCCATTAGAAACAAATTTGGGAAGTTTTGTACTTTAGAAAATACCAGCCATTACACCAAGTGTCGACACTTCAGTTCCATGAGTCGACACCTTAAGTCAACACTTCAGTTTCATGAGTCGATACCAGGTCAAAAATATTTTCTGAAGCTCTCTGAAATGCACTGGTATATTGACACTTCATCTGGTGAGTCGACACTTGACCAAACTCCTGAAATCTGCTTGTTCTGTCTTCTGTTTGATCTCAAGTCTTGAGTCGATCTGTGAGTTGACACTTTGAGTTGACACTTCTATGAGTCTATACTTCTGTGAGTTGATACTTCTGTGAGTTGATACTTTGAGTCGACACTTGAGTCAGCACTTGGCTAAAATTTAGCTTTCTTGTCTTAGGCCAATTCCAAAGTATGTGCCAAGCTCTGAAACTGGTCCTAATTAAAATTGTGAGCTCTTCAAGATCTTTCTTATATTCCAAAGCCCATATAACTTGAAATTCCATTAACTTAAATGGCTTCTTCAACTGAATGACAATCTTTTCAATCTTTCAACACTAATGAGTACCTGAATCTAAAAAATACTTTGAACACACATTAGTACTCATATATACTTAAGTATTTTATCATTCATCAAAATTAAGACCAAAGTCAACAATCTCCCCTTTTTGATGATAACAAAACCTTTAAGTATATAAACATGATAAACTTAAAAGATTTGCAATAAGATCAAGATAGGGCTCCCCCTCAAAATATGATCTAAAAATATTTTTCAAAATTTATTCAAAATTTTCAAACTTTTTTCCCCTTACTAATTCTTCCCTTTAAGTTTACAACTTTTTATTTTCTTCCCCCTTTTGTACTTTCTTCCATATCTCTCATATTTATCATATCTCTATCATATCTCTCTTCCTTTTTCATGTTTATCATATATCTCTCCCCATTTTTATCATCATGAAAAAGGTGGAAGGATATACAGAGTGGGGATAAGGTAGAAAGAATAGCAAGAATAGTATCAAAATCAATAAAGCATGAATCTGATAAACTGAAACATTCTGATAACAAAAAAAAATAATACCAAAAAAGTGACATGCAAATTCATGAAGTAATTTGATACCAAAGTATTTTCAAGAACAAAATATTTTTCCTTTTTAAATAAATCTTTGCTCCCCCTGAATGTTATTCTCCTTGAATATATGGGACTATCAATTAGAGAATTTCTTAATTTTTCATGCTAAACACGAGGGGCCTATTTCAAATACTAAGCTCTTTATGCAATTTGAAAACCTTATCAAGATATGCATGCATTTCAAAACACTTCCAGAAAATTCATATAATTTTGGCATAAATATAAGTACAAATCATGGAAACTGATACCAACATTCACTAGAAATATATTAACTAAAATCAAATGAAAGCCTTAGAGCCACAAGTCAAATTATGTGAACATAAGATTTATCAAAATCATTCACTTGTTCATTATCACATTCATTGGCTATAAGTCTTGATTTGATTCTAATTAATTAGTTAAAACAATTTTCAAAGCTACTAATAGCATGTTAAAAATACTTGGATGTAATTTTGAAACATTTAACATAAAATAACTAAGCCAGATATCAAAATTTGTTTCAACTAATAATTTTTCAATAAATGTGGAAGGAGATAATTGAATTTTACCAATATAGAAAGTCCTTCTTTTACCATTATATCCAAAAATTCAGCTAGTCCACTCTTCATATGTCTTGTACAGCCACTGTTCTAGTATCATCTTCCTTTCTTCTTGTTGTGCTACAAGACATTCTTGCAAAATAAATTAAGTGAATAATTTTGGTACCCAAATCTTCTTAGATCCTTTTATGTTAGTGATGATGGTTTCTTTTGGAACCCAAACTTTTCTTAATTTATCACATTGATATGCTTTATGTCCAAAATTTTCACAACTAAAACAAGCAATGTTTTTAAGAAGAAAGCAATGATGGTGATGTGGAGTGAGAGCGAAGATTCAAGCTTTGATGAAGAGCAACAAGAAATGGTCAATATTTGCTTTATGGCCAATGATGAAGAGGTAAGATCTAAAACTGAAAATGAACTTACATTTGATGAATTATGTGATGTTTTTGATGAATTAGTTGTAGAATATCAAAAACTTAAAATAAAAAACAAAGAATTGAAAAAGCAAAACTTAGAGCTTTCAAAATCAAATGATAAGTTTTTGATAGAAAATGACAGTTTACTTCAAGAAAACAAAAAATTGAATGATCAAATTATTTCCTTGAAAAATGGAAAGGAAGAATTTTTGAAAGAAAAAGACTCTTTGAAAAAGGATAGAATTTTTCCAACAAATGAAAAACTTAACAAACAAAATAAAGAACTTTTACAAGAAAACAAGAAATGCAAAGAAGAACTTGAAAGAGTAAAACCATTTGTTGAGAAATTTACTTACAATTCAGAAAAACTAAACATGCTTTTAAATAGTCAAATAGTAGTTTTTAATAAAGCAAGATTAGGTTTTAAATCTCAAAAACAACAAAAAAATTTCAAAAAAATTTTTGTACTTGCATCCTCTAGCATTACTTGTTATGCATGTGGTAAATTAGGACATAAATCATATTTATGTGATAAAAGAAAGTTGAACAATGTTAGAAAAGTTTAGGTTCCAAAAGGAACAACTTCACCTAATCCTAAAGGACCTAGGATGACTTGGTTACCGAAAATTTCTACTTGACTTATTTTATAGGTGTGTCTTGTAACCAAGGACAAAAGAAGATTATGGTACCTTGAAAGTGGTTGCTTAAGATACATGACTGGAGATGTAAGGAAATTCTCATCTCTAGAAGCTTTAAATGGTGGAAACGTGACTTTTGGTGATAATGGAAAGGGCAAAATTATCAGTATTGGTAAAGTCTATATCACCCCCTCTACTTATGTTGATAATGTTTTATTTGTTGATGGTTTGAAATATAATTTACTTAGTATAAGTCAAATTTGTGACAAAGGATTTAAAATGGTTTTTTTAATCTTCTATGTGCATTATATCTAGTCTAGATGACAATGGCATCAAGTTTGTTGTTATAGGCATGGGAACATTTACATGGTTGATCTTGATGATCTACCTATGCAAAATGGTCAATGCCTAGTTGCAATGGAAGCCAAGATCAATGAAACTAGTTGGCTTTGGCATCGAAGATTAGGGCATGCAAGCATGCATTTACTTTCAAAATTGAAAAAAAGAATTTCATAAAAGATTTGTCAAAACTCACTTTTGAAAAAGACAATATTTATAGTGCATGTCAGCTTGGAAAACAAATAAAATCTTCTTTCAAACCTAAAGGAGTGGTGTCTACTACTAGATCCTTAGAATTATTTCATATGGACCTCTTTGGACCTACTAGAATAACTAGTTTGGGAGGCAAGAAGTATGGTCTAGTAATTGTAAATGACTTCTCTCATTTTACATGGGTGATGTTTTTAGCTTACAAAGATGAAACATTTTCTGCATTCATTAAATTTTATAAAAAAGTTTCAAATGAAAAAAGTGTTTCAATTATTTCTTTACATAGTAATCATAATACTGAATTTGAAAATCATGATTTTGAAATATTTTGCAATGAAAATGGTATTCATCATAATTTTTCTGCACCTAGGATATATTAACAAAATGGGATAGTAGAAATAAAGAATAGGATATTAGAAAAAATGGCACATACCATGCTTTGTGAAAATGATTTACCTAGATATTTTTAGATGAAAGCCATAAATACTGTATGCTATGTTTTGAATTGTGTTTTGATCCGATCTATTTTAAAGAAAATATCTTATGAGCTTTGGAAAGGTAGGAAACCTACTATTAAGTATTTTCATGTTTTTGGATACCGTTGTTTCATTCTAAACAATGGCAAAGATAATTTAAGTAAATTTGATGCCAAGTCAGATGAGGGTATCTTCTTAGGATAGTCTACTTCTAACAAGGCATACAGGGTCTTCAACAGAAGAATACTTCTTGTTGAAGAGTCCATCTATGTTATTTTTGATGAGACTAATGAAAAATCTTCTATAAAGGAAGATGTTCTTGACGATGAAATAGGTATACAAAAGATTGAAAAAATGACCATCAATGAAGAACCTTCTAAGGAGTAAGAAAGTGATCAGGTAATGAAGAAGTACAAGAAGTTGGAGCTTCATCTACACCCAAGCCATTACCTAAAGAATGAAGGTATGCCCATGGACACCCTAAAGAACTTATTATTGGTGATCCATCTAAAGAGGTAAGTACTTATTTCTCTCTTAGAAATGTTTGTAATTATTTAGCTTCTGTATCTCAAGAAAACCAAGATAATTGAAAAAGCTAAAAAAGATTCAAACTGGATTAATTCTATGCAAGATGAACTAAATCAATTCAAAAGAAATAAAGTTTGGACCTTAGTTGAAAGCCCATCTAATGTTTCAATAATAGAAACAAAATAGGTTTTCAGAAATAAACTTGATGAAAATGGAATTGTAATAAGAAATAAAGCTAGATTAGTAGCAAAAGGTTATAATCAAGAAAAAGGTATTGATTTTGATGAAACATTTGCACCTGTTGCAAAATTAGAAGCAATTAAATTATTACTTGCTTTTGCCTATTACATGGATTTTAAACTATTTCAAATGGATATCAAAAGTACCTTTTTTAAATGGTTTTATTGAAGAAGAAGTGTATATTGAACAGCCCCAAGATTTTGAAAATCATGAATGCCCTAATCATGTTTTTAAACTTCATAAGGCTTCGTATGGTTTAAAACAAGCTCCAAGAGCTTGGTATGATATATTAAGTAAATTTCTACTTGAAAATAGATTTTCTAGAGGCAATGTTGACACTACACTATTTTTGAAAAAGAAAAATGATGATCTCTTAGTAGTACAAGTTTATATTGATGATATCATTTTCAGTGCTACTATTGAAATACTTTGTCAAGAGTTTGCCAAGCTTATGCAGGGTGAGTTCAAGATGAGCATGATGGGAGAGCTAAACTTTTTTCTCAAACTCCAGATCAAGCAAACTAAAGAAGGGATCTTCATCAACCAAGCTAAGTATACAAGAAAATCTTAAAGAAATTTGGGATGGAGACACCAAGTCATTAGGTACTCCTATGAGCCCTTCTTGTAAACTTGATAAAGATGAATCGGATAAAAATATTGATCAAAATTTGTATAGAGGTATCATTGGTTCATTATTACACTTAACTGCAAGTAGGCCATATATCATGTTCAGTGCATGTATGTATGCTAGATATTAGTCTGCTCCTAAAGAATTTCATTTATTGGCTATTAAGTGCATATTTAGATACTTGTCTAGCATAATTGATATTGGACTATGGTACTCTAGAGATTCATCTATTGAATTGATTGCTTATTCTGATGTTGACTTTGCTGGATATAAATTAGATAAAAAAATACTAGTAAAACTTATCAATTTCTTGGAGTTAATTTGATTTCATGGTTTAGCAAGAAATAAAATTCAGTTGCTCTATCAACGGTTGAAGCCGAATATATAGCAGCTGGAAGTTGTTGTGCTCAAATCCTATGGATCAAATAACAACTCAAAGATTTTGACATTAAGTTAAATAAAACACCCATAAGATGTGACAACACAAGTGCTATTAATTTAACTAAAAATCTAGTTCAACATTCAAGAAGCAAACATATTAAAATAAGACATCATTTCATAAGAGATCATGTGCAAAATGGTGATGTAATGCTTGATTTTGTATGCACTAATAGACAATTAGCTGATATTTTTACAAAACCCCTTAGCGAAGATAAGTTATGCATGATCAAAAGAGAGTTAGGCATCATTGATCCCTTTGACTAAAACCTTTCAAATTCTTGTTGAAATCCTTTCAATTACTTCAAATCCTTTCAAATATCATTTAGAATAACCCCTTGACACTTCATTGATTTTTTGGGGATTTATTGAATTTTATTCTAAATTTTTTCCTGAAAATGACCAAGTGTCGATACTTGTAAAATTACCTAAGTGTCGACTTACCAAAGTATCGACACTTGAGCAATTTTCAAGTGTCGACTCACAAACAGATCGATTAATTTTTTAGAGCATCACCGAGAGCTTTTTTCTCATTTCTTTTCATCCTTCTCTCTTCCGTGTGGCCCCCAAAACCTTCCAATCTTCCACAAACAGTGGAATCCTGATCCTAACATTTTATTTTTAGCAAATTTCTCTTCTCTCCTTTGAATCTAGTCGGTTTTCACTCATTCCTTTTAGTTTTCCCTTCGATTTTCTCTCTATTCCTTCCCGTTCTTCCCTCTCTTCATCAGATTCTCTTGTGTTTCGGCCTGGTTTACCCTCTTTTTTCCTGTTCTTCTACTCCTAGTTATTTCTAGTGGTCAGGCACCTAAGAAGCAAGTAGTTTTTCGCATGAAATGATCAGCTTTTGAGCATGGTGAGCCGAGTTTTGGGGAGAGGAGGTCCAAGGCTAGGCAAGATCATGTTGAGCACATTGAGTAGCCCGAGGATCAGCAGGTAGACAGAGCACCCCCTCCACGGTTATCCCCCATAGCTGAGTGAGTTGCAGGGAAGATAATCACTTGCGGGAGGAGAGTTGATCTTAACTTTTGGGATTTTTAGGGTTTTATTATTAGAGATCTTCTTAGAGCAGTCAGTCTGGTATCTTTTTACACCATAAGAGAGAGAGAGAGATAGATATTACCCCCACCTGATGTGCTAGTTTTATGGGAGCTTGGCCACTAATGGCCTCAGATGGATAACTTAGGTCCGAGTTGTTAAGATTTAGATTACTCCTGAGATGATTAGCATAGTCTGGGAGATCTCGCTGTGAGGTCTAGTAGCAAACTATATTGAAGATAAGGAAGTAGCCTTCAAGTGCATTTTAAAGAGTGATGATGTTAGGGGTGTCTCTGTTGTTTCGGTAAATCAGTTATCTCTAAAGATGAGGGTACTTCACCATATTATTGCTTGGATTCTAGTCCCGAAGACTGGCAAATTTGACTTTATCATAGAGCGGGAGTTGGTTTTGATGGTCAATCTAAGATAGTGGATGGCCATCAATCTGCCCCTGATTATGGTTCACCAGATGGGTGAGGCTGCCACCCATCGAAGATTATGCCTGCCATATGGTATGGGACTTACCAGGATTTTCAGGGCTTTTGGTATCCCTTTGGAGGGTGAGGCCTCCAAGGAGATTCTCCACATAGACACTTATGGGGAGAAATCTCTTCATCGGATGGGATTTAGGAGAGTGGTTGGCTGGTGGGTCAAATGGGAGTCAGGTTAGGAGCCTGATGAGGAGGACTGATTAGAGCCGCTGAGGCAAGACCCTCTAGACTTGCACCATAGATTAGTTCCCCTAGACCTGTGCCTGCTATAGCCTCTGAGTCAGAGCCCTCTACACCTGCACCTGGTCATGCTCCAGCTATAGCTTCTTGAGACTCTATAGCTACAGATTCTACCTTCGAGGAGCAGATCACTGAGCATATTACTAGAGTTCGGGAGGAGATTTTAGGGTTGTCTATCAGGACTACCAGATTACAGTTGGAGCTGCATGAATTGAGATCTCACATCGATAAGCAGCTCATAGGCATCAGGCAGACCATGGAGGCAGGATTTACGGAGATCAGAGACCTGTTGAAATCACTGTTGCCTATAGCTGGACCTTCAGTTCATCCACCTCCTTCTCCACCTGCAGATAGTGAGATGATGCACATGATGGCACTGCTGGTGATGATCATGATGATGGTGATGGCATAGCTAGCAATGATGGTTCGGACAGTGGCAGTGATGGTGATGATGGTGGTCATCAGATTGTCAATAGAGAGGATCAAACTTTAAATGTTCCAGCTCAGACTTCAGTCCCTGCTCCTACTGATCAGCGAGACATTGACTCAGCCTTTGTGACACATACGAAGACTCTTACTACTCATGCCACTAGGACCACTAGAGTCCTAGATAGATCTGGACCCGGCCTTAGGACTAGGAGTATGTTGCATAAGACTCCTAGATGTTCATTCTCTAGGACCATGGCACCCATTGTCTTAGAGTTTCCTTCTGATGAGGATTAGCCTCTCAGATACCCTATATGTATTTTATGTATTTCCTGTACTTTTTTAGTTTATGATATGATTGTATCTCTTTTTCAGTTCATGTATATCATTTGCTATGTTGTACTAAAACTTCATTATGAAAGTTATGTTTTTCAGTTATGAAAATTGCTTCATTACTTCTCTTTTTGTCTAATTGATGTTTTATTTTGACTAAAGCACTAATTTAGGAGGAGAAGCACTCATTTAATGTTTAATGATGACAAAAAGGGGGAGTAAGAAAGAAATATAAGCAACAAATTCAAAATTTTCAAGAATTCACAAGTTACTTAAGATAGGGGGAGAAATTAAGAAAATCTAACCTTGAAACACTTGAAACATTGTTGTATGAACTAATGATCTGATTCATTTTCATCTAAATACTAGTATGTACTTTGATTGATGACAATTATGAAGATGACTTGAGAAACTTATTCACACTTTCAGAGCTTTTGATACTATGCTTATTTACAATAGTCAAATTTTGAACTTAAATGCTTATATACTCAAAGTTTTGTCATCATCAAAAAGGAAGAGATTGTTGGCTTTGGTCCTTGATTTTGATGAATAACAAAATGTTGAGTATATGTTTAAACTAATGTTTCAATTGGAGTTGTGAATTTTATGTCACAAGTACTTCAAATTTTTCACTCAATAGTATCAAAGTTATGGATATCAAAGAAAGATGAATTTTAATGTTTGAAAGGTTTTTTACCTTGGAATGACTTTAAAATAATCACTTTGGACTTTATGGAGAAGGAACTAGAAGTCAATTGGATAAAACTTAAAAATTTTGAAGTTTGGCACATATTTTGGAAATGGCACAGAGCAAGTGTCGACTCACAGTGTCGACTCATGGAGCAAGTGTTGACACCTTGAAGACTGGCATGTAGAGTTTTATCTGGCATGCCAAGTATCGACTCAAGTGTCGACTCAGAGTGTCGACTCAGAGTGTTGACTCATAGATCAGCTCAAGGCTTGAGAATAGAATTAAACAGAACATGATTTTTGGACCTCAGTGAAGTATCGATCCAAGTGTTGACCTAAGTGTTAACTCACAGGTTGACTTACAGATTGACTCATGGCCTGAGACAAGAAATGAATAGAACAACCATTTCATGGATTTTTGCCTAATGCCGACCCAAGTGTCGACCCAAGTGTTGACTTACAATTCCAAGTATCGACTCATAGGTCGACTCATAGCCTAAGACCAGAAGTGAAGTAGAATATTGGAAATTCAAATTTATACTTGGTGTCGACCCAAGTGTTGACCCTAAGTGTCAACTCACAAATCGACTCATGAACAAATCAAGTATCGACACTTAGTATAATGGCTAGTTTTTTAGAAGTTCAGAATTGATTTCAAATGGCTAGATTCTTCACTCAAACGATCTTCAATGGCTTTTTGATAGTTTGTGGACTATTTATCACTCACCAAACACATTGAATTCAACTAGAGAACAAGAGACACAAGAGACAAAGATCATCTTTTGAGAAAAATTTTTGAAAAGACTTAAGTGAGCCTTAAAAGAGATTCCACTTGAAAAAGCCTTCAATTTTGCTGTTGAGCTTTCAAATCATTAGCCAAAAGTGTGCATTAAAGAGCATCTAAGAAGAAGACAACACAAGCATTCAAGAATAGCTTCAACGATATTTATATCTACTCTTTTGAGAGTTCTTTCTTGAGCTTATATCTATACTTTTTGTCTTATTTGTTTTTAGTAGTTTCAAAGGTATTAAAACTAGTATTAAAGGTTGTTGGTGAGCCTAAAAGACAAAACCAACTAGGGTTTGACTTGTGAACCGGGATTAAAAATAAGTTGCAAAGGTTGTTGGTGAGCCTAGGTGACAAAACCAACAAGGTTTTAACTTGTGAGCCTTTGAAAATAAGTTGATTGTAATCTTGGATAGATTATAGTGGAATTATCCAAGGAGAAGCTTGGAAAGTGGATGTAGGTGCTTGGCTTGCACTGAACCACTATACATATTGGTGTTTATGATTGATTGCTTTTCCTTATTGTTTGCTTTGATTTATTCTGCATTTACTTTACAATTCTACTGCATATCATTTTTAGAGCATAATCATATTGTTACACAAGAACCTTAGTTCAACACATACTTGCTTAAGAACTTAAATTTTTAAGAAACCCAATTTATCCCCCCTCTCAGGTTGCTACACTAGGCAACAACCTGGTTTCCATATTTTGTAGTACTCTGCTAATGTAATAGATCAGTTTCTAAACTCGACCTTCTCTTGAACTAGAATGGAGTCGATGGACAAACGTGAGACTGCCAGGTACATGTACAGTTCTTCCCCCACTTTAGGCTTACTAAGGAGAAGAGGGGTGCTAAGATAGATTTTGAGCACCTCGAACATCTTTTGGCATTCATCAGTCCATTGAAGTCTTTCAATTTTTTTAAAGTTTGAAAGAAGGGTAGACATCGCTTAGCCAATTTAAAGACAAATCGACTAAGGACAGCAATTCTTCCTTTGAGCATTTACACCTCCTTCACCATCTTCAAAGCTTCCATCTATCTTATAGCCTGTATCATCTTTAGGTTGGCTTTAAATCCTTAGTGCAACAGCATGAATCTAAGAAATTTGCTAGAGATCATTCTAAATGTGCATTTCACCAAGTTTGGCTTCATTTGGTACTTGTGTAGGATGGTAAAGGTCTCCTCTAGATCATCGACATGATTTTCGAGACATGACTCTTAATAAGCATGTTGTCCATGTAGACTTTTATGTTGTAGCTAATTTGATCTTTAAAAACTTTGCTCACAAGCCATTGATAGGTTGCTCGTGCATTCTTTAGGCCAAATGGCATCATCTTGTAATAAAATAGAACACGATCAGTAATAAAGGCCATTTTTTTTAATCCTCAGGCACCATGTAAATATGGTTATATCCCGAGAACGATTCCATGAATGTTAGGAGCTCATGGCCTGCTGTTGCATCCACTACCTATCCAATTTAGGAAAGTAGGTAGCTATAATTTGGATATATTTTGGTTAACTTGGTGAAGTTAATGCACATTCACCACTTCCCATTAGCCTTCTTCACCAGCATGACGTTGGCCAGCCAAATAGGGTAGTTGACTTCTTTGATAAACTTTCTTAGCAATAGCCTTTTATCACTTGGGGGTGAAGCTTCTTTTCTTTTATTTCATGGGTGATGGGTAGGGTCCACTTCTAAGTGATGCACCATTACTTCTGGATCGATGCCTAGCATATTTGTAGGAGACCAAGCAAAAAAATAATATTTTTTTTTTGTAGAAAGTTCACAAGTTGTTATTTTGTGGTCTCATCCAATCTAGAGCCGATGCGGATGATATGCTTGGATTTCTATCATGCAGAGGGATGATTAGGAGATCTTCAGCAAGTTCTCCTTGTTCTTTGATCAACTCATCTCGGGTATCTAGCCCTTTGGATGGGATGGCATGGGGTGGTCCAGCTTGAAGGGATGCCATATAATATTGCTTTACCAAGGCTTGATTTCCGTGGACCTCCCCAACCCCTCATGCACACAAAAACCTCTTGAGCAGATAATATATTAAGAATACTACATGAAGGGTGTTCAACCCAAGTCAATCGAGAATAGCAATGTATGCTGAAGAGGTTTTTATGACCATGAAGATCAAGTGCACCAGAAATCATTGAGGAGCTTGTCTTGCTATTATGGGCAACATAATAGTTCCTTCAACAGGGACCGGCTCCCTAGAGAATCCTGTTATCAGTGCATACATCCCTTCCAACTACTCTAGAGAGATATTCATTTTTAAGAGGGCCTCATAGAATAAGACATCTATAGAACTTTCATTGTCAATGAGACATGGTGTACATCATAGTTAACTATATTCATAGTTACAACCATGGCATCATTATATAGATACTGCACTCCTTCAATGTCAATCCAAGTGAAGGTAATAGTTTCTTTGGCTTCTTCACTCTTTTGTTTCTTAATTAAATCACTTTCTTTCATTGACCCTTCGATGATAGCATTGACCTTGCCCAAAGCAGGATGAACAACTGACTCCATCGATCTCGATGGCTATTCTAGTAGGTGCAACAGAGCTTCTGGGGCATTGCACTTCTCCCTTTGATCCCAGAGGAACCCATCAAGTTAGTCATGGCAAATGAGTTCTTCACTCTCGTTCTGGAGCTGGATGCACTCCATGTACTGGCCATGGTCACAATGGTAGAGGTAGTACTTGCATGGATTATGCTTGCCTGACCTTATTTGCAACCTCCTTACTTCAAGCAGCTACCCCCTAACCTGAATCAAAACTTAAGCTCGGAGAGCATTCAAGGGAGTGTATTGGTCAAACCTTCTTGGCTATAAGATGTCCCTTTGGTCTTGAGGGTTAAGGTAGTGTTCGATGTGGGTGGGAGATCTTCGGCATCATGAGAGAGATCGGCTTCTTTGCCTCCCCTTCCCTCGATCTTCTTTCCTTGACCAAAACTCCTAGATCGAGGGTTTCTCTTTGATCACTAAACTAGGGGATGGGCCATGTACTTCATATGCCTCCTCGATCCATGCATACTTCTCTACCCTATCTAGCATCTCAAAGAAGTCAGCCAAGACTCTCTTCTTGAGCGAGAAGACAAAAGAACCCTTTCATAGTCCACACTTCATTGCAATCATAGCGATCTCATGTTCAAGATTGTATACTTCAAGAGCCATTGCATTGAATCAGCTCACGTATGCCCTAGGAGATTCTCACTTCCCTTGATATTGATTAGGGAGTCAAAATCTTGATGAGGGACAATATGCAAAAATTAAGTTATTGATTATTTAACTAATTATTTGATATTAACAAC
Source organism: Areca catechu (assembly GCA_021397845.1). Taxonomy (NCBI): domain Eukaryota; kingdom Viridiplantae; phylum Streptophyta; class Magnoliopsida; order Arecales; family Arecaceae; genus Areca; species Areca catechu. The sequence continues at coordinate 95,799,636 of CM038052.1, read as the reverse complement.
AATTAATTTTTTATTAGATTTTTAGATTAAAAGACTCGAAAAGATCAATAAAGCAAAACTAGTCACTAGTTATCAATCCACAAAGTAGATCTAACAAAATAAACTAGAAAAACTAGGAATTGGTGATTAAGAAATCACCTTAGACTAAGGTTCTACTTATCAAGGAATTAGAAATTAAAGAGTAGGGATGGGTATTTAAATTTACCAATGATGATTATATCCCTCTAGTGTGGATCTAACAGGACTCTCAAGGAACTTGCGGTAGGGCTTCAAGAAGGTCGATCTTCGGGTTTTGAACTTCCACGATGTTGGTTCCGAGGCAAGCACACCCTAACTTCGAATACTTGATCACCTACAATCACTCAAAAGAAATTTAAATTAGATTGTTGTAGAAAGAAAAGGAAGAAAATGGAAAAAGGAGGAAGGGAAGGGATGGAAGATGGCGGCTAGGTTTTTTTGATTGTTGGATATGTAGGACCTCACACCCCGTGATGCACATAGCAAAAAAAATTTGATAGAATATCGACTTTATTTGATGAATAATAATTGTATTTAGAAGATGGATTAATGGTGGTATTTATAGACCACCAACATGTGTTATATGGGTTACAAAGTCTTGCATTGGTTTTCCTTGGGCAACAACTCCTTGAATTCTTGCTTCTGGCATCATGAACTCTAGTCTTTAAGCTCTCCTTGGCCTTCAACCAACTTGGGCAACAACTTGAGATGAGCTTCCTCAAAGTGGGCGACAATATGGAAATTTCATTCATTTGGGGTGCCAAAATAAGATATAGAATCCTTCTCACTCACTCCACTTAAAGTCAGCGAGCCACTTCTTAATTTTGGCGACAATTAAGATGTGGATGGCGTCTCTTCCTCCTCCTTTGAAATTAAAATCCTTTCTTTTAAATGGGACTCTAGAGTTTTTTGTCTCTTGAGGTAAGAAATTCCCTTGAACTTCTCCAATTTGGGTGACCAAGATAGAATTAAGATGCTTTTTAGATGTGCGTGACAAATGAGATGGGAGTTGTAGAGTCCTGCTTTACTCATCTTAAAATTGGATTTCTTTTGGAATTGGCGACAATATTGAGAAGAGATGGCGCTAAACATGGTTAGACTCCTTATTTACTCCTATTAAAAAGTGGCAACAAGGAGTGGTTGGCGCTAATTTCTTTCTTCATGTGGCCGACTAAGGTAAGTGACATGGCATGTGATGTTGTCTCGATGAGGTGGCAAGTATGTCGAAACATGTCATGTGATGATGTCCAAACTTGTGGCATGTAACATAGGCTGATGATGTGGCATGACATGGGACCAAGATGACATGTGGTGAGTGACTTGGGCGTCCAAGATGAAGTGGCACATGGCTTAAGTTGGGTTGCATATGGAGTCACATGACTTGATTTGAGCTAGCACATAGAGTCACATGGGTCTTGACTTGGGTCCCCTCTTGTATTACAGTACTCAACTAACAATTACAAGACTCAACCAACTAATTAATTAAAGCCCAACTTGATCAAATTGATCAAAAGGCATAACCAACTAAATAAACTTGTTAAATAGGGTTTGGCCTAAAAGGGTTTAAATAGGTTTTGACATAACCTAATGATGGGGACCAAAAGTCTATTTTATTTTATTTTATTTGAGTCCATTAGTCCTGTGTCACTTGAGTCAAAGTGAGCCAATTGAGTTCACTTATTCAGGTCCAGTCATTTTTAGTTCTGTCAAGTTTGATTGAGTCCATTCAAGTTATGTTCAAGAGGAGAGTCAGCAGACCAGGAGATTCACCAGGCCCCCCAACCAGAGCTGGTCTTCATGCGCCTGGGCCCTTTCATGTCGCTAAGCCCACAAGAGAGAGCTCCAGTCTAAGACAAAGGCCCACTGTTGACCAGGTCCACCAGGATTTCTTGGCCCACAAGTCAGGGTTTCTTAGCCCTCAAGTCAAGTATTCCGGGGTGAATCTATAAATACCACCCCTCCCCTCTTGTATGAAGCATCTTTCTTCTCTTGAATACAAATTAAAGTTGAAAGTTATTTTGTCTAAGTTTTTTCTCTGGATTGGAGTGGGTGTGATGCCAGGGTTCCTTGTTCTTGAGTGCAAGCCCTAATCCCCTGGTGACTTCTACGCTTGCCAGCGATCCCCCGCCTCCTGTCCCGCATCAACTTGGAATCAAAGCCCATCAAATTAGGGTTTTTCTCCTTCTTCCCCAGCTCCATCTCTTTCCTCTCGTCCAGATCCATCCCTATTGCATGATCCCCGCTTCCTCTCTCTTTCTCTTTTGTATTTTTTTTTCTTTGTTCTTCAGGATTTTATTTGGATCGAGGGAGAGGAGGGGACGAAGTGAAGGGGGAGAAGAAGATCATCCATGTCCGAAGTCATGACGGATTGGAGTGCATCACCATCCCCGATGGCGGTGCCACCTCGGTTGCCACCCTCCACTCCCTCATCGAGTCCCAGCTTGGTGTTCCAGTCGCCACCCAGACACTTTCGCTCGACCCCATGCTCCTCCTCTCCACCACCTCTATCACCCCACTCTTCGATCCATCCGCCCCACTCACATCCCTTGGCCTCTCCCACGGCTCCGTCATCTTCCTCTCCTACTTCGGCACCTCCCATTCCACCGCCCCTCCCCATCCTTTTGACGAGTCCCGCGCCAAGGCCCAGGCCATTGCCGCCGCCCTCACTGGTCCTGGCCTTGACCGCATGGCCGGCCATGGCATCCCATCCGACCCCTTCATTCAGGCCCAACCTGGCCTCGCTGGCCCCGTCAGCGATGTCGGAGGCCCCGCCCCTGGCATGATGCAGCCTCAACTCTCCCACCCTTCCCCGTGCCACTGCCTCAGTTCGGGTAGCACACCATGGACCCACCACCCCCTCAGATCATGCATGGCCCGCCACCACCATCGAGGCCTTTCATGCCGGCTCCTCCGCCCCCTAGACCTAGGATGCCGGTAGGTGGGGTGTTTGCCTCACCAAGACCTGGGATGGCTCCCCAACCACCACCTGCACCCCCATCGCCATCGAATGCCATCACCCCCATGCCGTCCACCAGAATCATCTCCCCGAGTCGCCATCTCTGCCCCAGCGCCACCACCGGTGAAACCTCGTCGGACTGCCCTCCAAAACTTCCCCTGCTCTAGCCTTTGGACCGTGGAGAAGAAGGAACTCCACAACACGAACGTGAAAGCTGCACGATTTTTGGAGCTGCATGATTTCCAGAGTGCATGGTTCTCAGAGCAGTGGGAATTTCATCGTTGCATAGATCTCAGAGCAGCCAATAAAAAAAAGAAAATATGAAAAAAAATCTAGAATTTGTTTGAAAAAAAATGAAGAACCTAGTCTTTTTTGTGATTGGTTCTGGTTCCACCAAACCCCCGCTCACCCAAACTCGATGGAGTCAAGTTCTCCCCACCAAGTTGATGCGAACAGGGTGTAGGGGATCACTGGTGAGCGTAGAAGTCACCAGAGGATTAGGGCTTGCACTCAAGAATAGGGAACTCGGGCGTCAACCCCACTCCAATCCGAAGAAAAAACTAAAACAAAATAACTTTCAACTTTATTTTGTATTCATGAAAAAAAAGATGCTTCATACAAGAGGGGAGGGGTAGTATTTATAGATTCACCCCAGGGTATATGACTTGAAGGCTAAGAAACCCTAACTTATGGGCCAAGAAACCCTGGTGGACCTAGTCAACAATGGGCCTTTGTCTTGGACTGGAGCTCTCTCTTGTAGGCCTGGCGGCATAAAAGGGCCCAGGTGCATGAAGGCTAGCTCTAGTTGGGGGGGCCTGGAAAATCTCCTGGTCTATTCTCTCTCCTCTTGAACATAACTTGAATTGACTCGATCGAACTTGACTTAACTAAAAATGACTGGACTGGACAAAGTGAACTCAACTGGACTCAGTTGTCTTACTTTATTGCAGGACTCAATTGGCTCACTTTGACTCAAGTGACACAAGACTAATGGACTCAAATAAAATAAAATTAAATAGACTTCTGGCCCCTATCATTCCCCTGCAGTGGGGAGAACTCAACTCCGTCGAGTTTGGGTAAGTAGGGGTTTGATGGAACCGTAACCAATCACAAAAAAGGCTAGGTTCTTCACTTTTTTTTTCCAAACAAATTTTAGATTTTTTTTTCATATTTTCTTTTCTTTATTGGCTGCTCTGACATCTGTGCAACTATGAAATTCCCACTGCTCTAAGAATCATGCACTCTGGAAACCATGCAGCTCCAAAAATCGTGTAGCTTTCACGTTCGTGCTGTGGAATTCCTTCTTCTCCACGGTCCAAAGGCTGGAACAGGGGATGTTTCGGAGGGCAGTCCGGTGGGGTTTCACCAGTGGTGGTGCTGGGGTGGAGATGATGGCTCGAGGAGATGATTCCAGTGGACAGCACGGGGGTGACGGCATTCGACAGCAGTGGGGGCACGGGCGGTGGTGGGGGGCATCCCAGGTCTCGGCGAGGCAAACATCCCACCCACCGGCATCCCAGGTCTAGGGGGCGGAGGAGCCGACATGATAGGCCTCGGCGGTGGCAATGGGCCATGCATGATCTAAGGTGGTGGCGGGCCCATGGGGCACTGCCCGAACTGGGGTGGTGGCACGGGGAAGGGCGGGAGAGCTGAGGCTGCATCATGCCAGGGGCGGGGCCTTCGACACTGCGGACGAGGCTAGCAAGGCCAGGCTACGCCTGAACGAGGGGGGCGGACAGGACATCGCGGCCAGCCGTGTAGCCAAGGCTGGGGCCGACGAGGGCGACGGTGGTGGCCTGGGCCTTGGCACGGGACTCGTCAGGGGGAGGGGGAGGGGCGGTGGAACCGGAGGTGCTGGAGTAGGAGAAGAAGATGATGGAGCCAAGGGACGAGAGTGGGGCAGAGGGATCGGAGAGGGGAGTAGCAGAGGTGTTGGAGAGGAGGAGAGTGGGGTCAAGCAAAAGCATCTGGATTGCGACTGGAACACCAAGCTGGGACTCGATGAGGGAGTGGAGGGTGGTGACCGAGGCGGCACTGCCGTCGAGGATGGTGACGCGCTCCAGTCCATCGCAGCTTCGGACACGGATGATCTTCTCTCCCCCTTTGCTTCGTCTCCTCCTCTCCCTCGATCCAAATAAAATCCTGAAGAACAGGGAAAAAAAATACAAAAGAGAAAGAGAGAGGAAGCGGGGATCATGCAATAGGGATGGATCTGGATGAGAGGAAAGAGATGGAGCCGAGGAGGAAGGAGAAAAACCCTAATCTGCTGGGATCTGATACCAAGTTGATGTCGGACAGGGGGCAGGGGATCGCTGGTGAGCATAGAAGTCACCAGGGGATTAGGGCTTGCACTTAAGAATAGGGAACCTGGACGTCACACCCACTCCAATCCAGAGAAAAAACTCAGACAAAAAAACTTTCAACTTTAATTTGTGTTCACAAGAAAAAAGATGCTTCATACAAGAGGAGAGGGGTGGTATTTATAGATTCACCCCAAGGTACATGACTTGAGGGCTAAGAAACCCTGACTTATGGGCCAAGAAATCCTGGTAGACCTGGTTAACAGTGGGCCTTTGTCTTGGACTGGAGCTCTCTCTTGTGGGTTTGGCGACATGAAAGGGCCCAGGTGCATGAAGGCCAGCTTTAGTTGGGGGAGCCTGGTGAATCTCCTGGTCTGCTGACTCTCCTCTTGAACATAACTTGAATGGACTCGATCGAACTTGACTGAACTAAAAATGGCTGGACCTGACTAAGTGAATTCAACTGGACTCAGTTGTCTCACTTTATTACATGACTCAATTGGCTCATTTTGACTCAAGTGACACAGGACTAATGGACTCAAATAAAATAAAATAAAATAGAATTTTGGTCCCCATCACCTGATAAATAAGGTTTATATACAAAACCCTAATTGATAAAAAGGGCTAACTAACACTGGACCATTATAAAAGAATTTATGATCCAATTAAAATTGGGAGTTTTTTTTTACAAACTTAACTTTGAATCCAGGGGTTTTTATAGGGACTCAATTTTGGGGTTTAGGACTAAACCCAACTAAGCTAAAATAACAAAATTTAAGATAACTATTTACAAATGATTAGGGTTTGGGCTTAGGGCTTTATTCACAGGTGATCCACATGGATGTAGGTTCGACCTATCATTTTCTTCTGGCCCTAGTGTTCGTACCAATTCTCCCCAGGTGGGAGGAACCCGACCCTGTCGTGTATGGGCCAACCTTGCTATTATAGTTCCTTAGTAAGTCTAGGTCAATTCTTTGCAAGTTCTCTCTGGTGATCCAAGAATCATCAGTCTCGGATCGTCCTTGCCAACGAACCAGATATCGCTGATAATCTTTATTCCGAGTAGCGATAATCTTGTCATCCAAGATTCGATCGATCTTGTCTCTCCGAGCTGGTAATATGGCAGGTGGACACACATAGGTTGGCTCACTCTCAATGATTGGATCAAGCCCAAAAGGCTTACTAGGAATCAACGTTGGCTCCCTATACTCTATAAGGTCTGAAATGTTGAAAGTAAAACTAATCCCTAGTTCAGGTGGTAACTCAAGCACATAGGCATTACATCCAATTTTTCTAATTACTTTGTATGGTCTACTACTATGGGCATGTAACTTCTTCATGGTTCTAGGTGGGAACCATTCAGGTCATAGCTTAACCATGACAAAGTCTCCTTTATTGAATTTCATAGAGTCTCTTTTCTTTTTCCTTTTTTGTTCTTTTTAAGTCCTTAATTTCAATTCTATGCTTGACCCTTGGTCGGTAGGGGACATGCAGATGAAAATTGTGCATGGACTCATACTAGATGCCATAAGGTTTTCCAAAAATAGGATGCAAACATAACATGCTCAATAAATTGATGCAACATGCTAACCTCTACAAAATATAATCTAATGGTCCTAGAAATTTTGGAAGGTTCAGGCCAGGGTAGGAAATAAGAAGTGGATTCAGGGCTAGCCTGGTGGGATAGGAAATAAGAAAAGGGTTCATTAATTAGTCCTAGACTAATGGGGTTGACCTTAAGGTTTGGACATTGGGTTACATGAACAGGTAAATAAAGGTCAGCCTTATGGAAGGATGAGTTAGTGATTTCAGGAAAAAGATCTTCAAATAGGACCAAAGGGGTGAATTCAACCTGAGGGTGCTAGAGTGAAAAGATCAAGTCCTCACTAATTACTTCTGATTCTAGAATTTCATGACTATGCTCTAGGATTTGTCTCTCTTCTAATTTTTCCTCAGGTAAAGTCCTATAATAGGGTTAGACTCCTCATGGTTTTCTTCTTCTAAGGGTCGTTCCAGTACAACTTCAGTCTAGGTAGGGTCAGGGTCAACTAACTTTGGGTTGTTTTTAGTTTGGATATGGTCAGGATTATTTAACTCTGGGTCTACCTACTGTATCTCCTCATCTATATACTTATATACCAAGCTCACATCAGCTTTCATAAACTTCTTTAATAGCATCTTGGTGAACTAATGGGATAGTAGAGGTGGGTCGACTAAAGGAAAATTGGCTAATTCCAGGGATCTGTCTAAGTGTACTGATCCTAGTGGGTTCAGGTTGATGGACTATGGGTTCCTCCTGCTCATAGGATATGGGCTCACAGGATCTGGGTTCATAGGACAGGGGCATGTGCTTAGATACAGGTTTGGGTCCATAACTGGGCCTTTGCCATTGTTCTAGAGGTCTCTGATGGTAGGGTGCAGGAAGGTACTTCTCTCTAAGCTTTAGCTTCATGGCTCTCCAGGTAGCTATGGGTATTTCTCCTCTATTTCTAGTCATTCTTTCAAACTTATCCCAGTATATCCTAGCCTGGAGAGTTAACTTGAGCTTAGCAAACTTAAATTTACTTTCATCAGACATTAGTTCCCTCTCAAAATACAGATCCATACCTTCTTCCAATCAATATAGTCCTCAAGATCAAGATCCTAACCAAATGTAGGTGCTTCTACCCTAAAGTTCCTAGTGGCTCTCTCAACTTGGTCTATAAAATCATAATTGGGTCTCCTATGGTTAGATTCCCAGGTTAGGTCATGGTGTGGGGGTCTCCTAGGATTGGGTTCTCCAATTGGGTCATGGTGTGGGGGTCTCCTAGGGCTGGGAGGTGTGGGTAAGGGTGTCTCAAGTTTAGGTTCAGGACGGGTCTTACGGGTTTTCTCTAGGTTACCTAATCGATCATCTATTCGGTCAAACTTATTGTTCATCAAGGCAAATTGTTCATTCATGAACCTCATAAAGGTTTCAAAGTTGTACTCCATGGTCAGACTGGGCTGGATTGGGATTGGTGGGTAAGGGCACCTAATCTAGAGGTCATGCAATGCAGACACACAAAATCGAACTAGGATTTCCTAGACCTAGAGCTCAAGTAGAATGGGTCAGCTCAATTACAACCAAATCAGCAATTACCCTATCCATTGCTAGGTAAGAGGTGGGGTCGTGGGAGGCTCCCCCTACTCTCGTAGGGTCCTAATTAAAAACCATGAAACCACTTAGGGCATTTGCCTCTGGACCTCTAGCCTTAGACACCAGATTCAAGTGATAATCAAAGGATTGGGTGCACTAGCTTTCATACAATACTTGGAACCCGACCTGTTGGTGTCCTTAAATTGCTTTAGGTTTCTAATTAATTTTAATTAGGATTAGGTTCGATGCAAAGGTGGTGGTTGTGGGCCCAGGATAGGTGATGAAATCCTGCCCTGATCTGAGATGGTCAAGTGCCCTAAAGATTAGGTTAAGGGATGATGCAATCATACGATATGAAACTCTAATATGCAATAAAACAAAAATAATTAAAAATAGTAGAAAATAAATTAATTTTTTGTTTTCAATTATCAAGATTAGATTTTAGATCTAATCAGACTTTCCAATCTTTGGATATCACGTCCGACTGTAGCTCATTACTTCCATGGGTCGTGACAGTATACTGGTATATACCCACTCAAGAGGTGTGATTTCCTTCCACCAGAAAAATAACAAATAATTGTTTTTTCTGATTTTTTATATGATTAGGTAGTAAATTAATATAGGATTAACAAAAAATTTATTAATATTTTTTTTATATTTTTTTAGGATGGTTTTTATGTAGTTTAATTTTAGCCTAGTTCTAGGTATGCAGAAATTTCAGAACTAGTAGTTAAACCCTAGTTTAACCTTCTCTCTAATACCAAAGATGAGGAGGGACAATATGAAAAAATTAAATTATTGATTATTTAACTAATTATTTGATATTAACATCAATTAAATTTTTTTTGGGTTTTCAGATTAAAAGACTCGAAGAGATCAATAAAGCAAAACTAGTCACCAGCTATCTATCTGCAAAGTAGATCTAACAAAATAAACTAGAAAAACTAGGAATTGGTGATTAAGAAATCATCTTAAACTAGGATCTACTTATCAAGGAATCAGAAATTAAAGAGTAGGGATGGGTATTTAAATTTACTAACGATGATTATATCCCTCTGGTGTGGATCCGACAACATTCTCAAGAAACTTGTGGCAAGGCTTCAAGAAGGTCGATCTTCGGGCTTCGAACTCCGCGATGTTGGTTCTGAGGCAATAACACCCTGACTTCGAATCCTTGATCACCTGCAATCACTCAAAAGAAATTCAAATTAGATTGTTGTAGAAAGAAAAGGAAGAAGATGGAAAAAATAGGAAGGAAAGGGAGGAAGATGGTGGCTAGGGTTTTTTGATTGTTGGATATGTAGGGCCTCACACCCTGCAATTCTTCGAAGAACAAAGGACGAGCCTCACACCCCGCAATGAACATAGCAAAGGAAATCTGGCAGAATGTCAACTTTATTTGATGAATAATAATTGTATTTACAAGAGGGATTAATGGTGGTATTTAAAGACCACCAACATGAGTTATATGGGTTACAAAGTCTTGCATTGGTTTTCCTTAGGCAACAACTCCTTGAATCCTTGCTTCAGGGATCATGAACTCTAGTCTTTGAGCTCTCCTTGGCCTTCAACCAGCTTGGGCGACAACTGGAGATGAGCTTCCTCAAAGTGGGCGACAACATGGAAATTTCATTCATTTGGGGCACCAACATAAGATATAGAATCCTTCTCACTCACTCCTCTTAAAATCAACGAACCACTTCTTAATTTTGGCGATAATTGAGATATGGATGGCATCTTTTCCTCCTTTGAAATTCAAATGCTTTCTTTTAAATGGGACTCTAGAGTTTTTGGTCTCTTGAGGTAAGAGATTTTCTTGAACTTCTCCAATTTGGGTGACCAAGATAGAATTGAGATGCTCCTTGGATGTGGGCGACAAATAAGATGGCAATTGTAGAGTCCTACTTTACTCATCTTAAAATTAGATTTCTTTTGGAATTGGTGACAATATTGAGAAGAGATGGCGCTAAACATGGTTGGACTCCTTATTATTTACTCCTCTAAAAAAGTGGTGACAAGGAGTGGTTGGAGCTAATTTCTTTCTTCATGTAGCCGACCAAGGTAAGTGACATGGCATGTGATGTTGTCCGATGAGGTGGCAAGTGATGTCCAAACATGTCATGTGATGATGTCCAAACTTGTGGATGTGACATTGGCTAATGATGTGGCATGACATGGTAGCAAGATGACATGTGGCGAGTGACTTGGGTGTCCAAGATGAAGTAGCACAGGGCTTGACTTGAGTTGTACATGGAGTCACATGACTTGATTTGAGCTAGCACATAGAGTCACATGGGTCTTGACTTGGATCCCCTCTTGTATTACAGGACTCAACTAACAATTACAAGACTTAACCAACTAATTAAATATAGACCAACTTGATCAAATTGATCAAAAGGCATAACCAACTAAAAAAACTTGGTAAATAGGGTTTGGTCTAAAAGGGTTTAAAAAGGTTTTGAAAAAACCTGATAAATAGGGTTTATATACAAAACCCTAATTGGTAAAAAGGGCTAACTAACACTGGACTATTATAACAGAATTTATGATCCAATTGAAATTGAGAGTTTTCTTTTACAAACTCAACTTTGGATCCAAGGGTTTTTACAGGGACTCAATTTTGGAATTTAGGGCTAAACCCAACTAAGCTAAAATAACAAAAGTTAAGATAACTATTTACAAATGATTGGGATTTGGGCTTAGGGCTTTATTCATAGATGATCCATGGGGATGTGGGTTCGACCTGTCATTTTCTTCTAGCCTTGGTGTCCGCACTACTCCTGCTAATGATAAAATGGGTAACAAAAGATTGACCTAACTGGCTAAAAGAGTGCATAGAATTCAACTTCAAACCAGAATACCATTATCTATCTACCTTCCTGAGGGTAGATGGAAAGGCCTAGCATAAAACTCCATCAATAGCTTCATGAAGGAGCATTAGGGCCTTGAGACTCTCCAAATGATTGATTAGGTTGGTCGACTAATCATAAGTTTCTAGATGTGGCATCTTAAAATACTTCAATAGTTTTTCTCACATGATATGGGCTCCAAAAGATGGATCGATGTCATAACCAAGTCCACTTTGGTCTAGAGTCAGACCTTTCATGGTGTCGATGCACTGGTGGAGCTCTTGGCACTTGTGGTCTACTTTTGCTTTCCTCATGGTATACACCTTGAAGGGTTAGGGAAGAGATTGGACTGGTGTGGATCCCTATCCGATTGAGGTGAGGGAGAACATCTCCTTACCCTCTTAGGGGCTTCAAGCATGCTCTGACGAGTACATCCCTCCCGTTTAGAGGGATGTACTCTACTAGAGGGATGGTGGCCACAGTTCTGGTTGTAGTGCTTCCAGTATCGCTTGACCCTGATGAGGCATTGCTTGACCCTCATGAGGCATTTCTTGAACCTGATGAGGTGTTGCTGGGCTAGTACTCAATAGTGGTGGCATCGGTGGAGGTTGGTCCTAGGTTGGGTAGTCCGAATCATGGCTGCTAGGGCTTGAATCTACTAAAAAAGCTGCTCTAGGTGATAAGGACCCACCCAGCCCTTTAGCTAGGTAGTGCTAGGTTAAAACATTAGAGGGGGATTGCTAGCTGGCTCGCTGGCTTGTCAGGTTGAAGTGGTGTCTAAACACTAAGTAGACACACCTTTGGATGGCATGAAGGCTCTGCTCAGTATTCCTTCCAAAAATGGGCAATGGCCCTTCCTCTAGTGCCAATCTATTATCGTTCTCCTTGCTTAGCCATTGAAGGTCACTAAAGAGGTGGCACTCATGAGATTTACCTATAGTGAAGCCCTGACTGGAGGTTGCTCTGACACGGGGACCCCAATGATCAAGTCGGTGGTAGGAAATAGAAGAAAAAAAGTATAGTAAAGAGGGGAGAGAGTGTATGTGTATTGCACACCTTGGAAGTTCCTAGGGAGCCCCTTTATATAGATGAGAGGTAGGGGCATTTTCGAGATACAAAAATTCTCAACAAGTTTGGTGAGAAGTGATAGGGTATCAGGCCTATTAATGGATCTCGTAGTGGATCATTCCATTTGCCTGGAATGTTAGCCTCCCATTAATTAAAATCTTGACTTTTATGTGTTGCTGGCCATGCCCTTTGATAGCAATGTTAACCACTACCTATGACTAGTCATGCTCCTCTAAATTGCAAGGATTTGTTATGGAATACAAAGTGTGTCTTCCTAAATGCACAGTAGGGTGCATAGGGATAAGCATCAGTTGATTCCTCCTTAGGCTACCTTGAAGGGTGCTACTAAAGAGCCCTACTTGCTGTTGGGCTCAAGGGTTAAAGATTGACTTGAATTTTTGCATCGAGGCTGAAGGTTCACAGGGCTAAGGGATGCAAGACATAATTACACTTTTCCCACAAGACATGCTATCATAAAGGAAGTGAACTCCGATGGTATCGTGGGTTGATCTAGACAAAGGAGCTCTTCATCCAAGGTCGAGGGTCAACCAAGATGAGGGAGTCGAGGCGCTACTATGATATAGGGGATACCAGAGGTAAATGGCCAAAGGCAATGGATCCTTACTGAAGCCAAAGGCCAGAAAGGCTAAGGGGGACCTAAACTCAATAGTACTTCATCTTAGAGATGGTGGGTGACCATCTAAGCCAACACCTAACCCAAGGATCCTTAAGACCCAGAGAGTGGGGGGTTAGCCCCCCACATCAAGTACCTTCCTAGGTAACATCTAATCTATCCCATATCTCTTTAGCTGAAACACAAGTAGAAATTCTATTGAATTTATTAGCATCAAAAGCATAATATAAGAGATTCATGGCCTTAACATTTAGATCTACAATCTTTATATCTTGTTCATCCCAATCAATTTTTGGTTTGGGAGTGATAATGCCATTTAAAGAATAGTGGGTGTGTGTGGATCATTGGCTATAACTCTCCAAAGTTAATGCTAAGTGCTTGGAAATAAATATACATGTGAGCTTTCTAATATGTGTAATTTGTTTCATTAAACAAGGGTGGTCAGTTGGTTAATTATCCTTTGATATGATAAGTATCAATTTGGGTTACTATTTGATCTTAACTCTTGATCGTTGGATCAAATGCTATTGAGCACCAAGCTGTGATACCACTTGTTGCCCACCAAGACTGTTGTGACCACCATGCTTATGCATGGACTTGAGGACATCAATGAGAAAGCTCTCTACCAAGTTTCATGACAATCTGATATTATTTGGATTACCAAATACTAAACCCCAAGTCAATACACATCAAGAACCCTACTGCAGCAACCTAGATCATGTCTCCATAATTTATCAAACCTCATATGTGCTTCAAGATCTCAAACTCCATCCTCAAACACCCTAAGAACCTAGTCTAGGGGCGTGGTACCTTAAGGCATAAAGATCTAGACTAAAAACATGGATAAGAAAATTAGATAGGGACTCCTTGGCTGCATCTACCTACAGAAGCCTTGATGCCTAGGAGCCTTCAAACTTATCCAATGCCCCATAACCCTTTCAGATCTAAAAAACCTTGTTTGGGACTATAAACCAGTATGGAATAATGATAAGTCTATTAAATATTTCAATTTAAGTATTAAAATATATATTAGTTAATTTTTTTTAAAGAATTGATATTTTTATTAGTGTTTTGTAGAAAAGATGTTCATAGATGGAAAAGGCTCAATTTGTAAAATCCAAAAAATCAAATGGCAATCAAATCAGAGTTTAAATGGATCCAGAATCAATCAAAAACCAATACAATCAAGTCTAGCATAAATTTTAAAACAGTCGATCCTCCATGGACCGGCTGCTCGGTCTATAAACCCATTTTCATGAACTGGCCATGGTTTTGAGCTATCGACACCTCCTCTTTCCTCATGGTCAGCCTCCTTCCCACCACTGCCACCTCTCAGTCCTCCACAGCCCTCTACCCATCATCCCTATCTTGAGAAGATGCCACAGTCGGCCACCACCACCCCATCATACCTTCTCGCCACCTCTTCCCTCTTCATAGCAGCCACCGTCATCACTTCTCCCAAGCTCATCACCCCTTTGCCCTATCCAAAGATCTCACCGCTAGCTATCTTTTTCCAACCACCCATTGATGACCAAAGGGAGGCAATCCAACATAGTCTAGTGCCAGTCCATCGAGCTCAGTCACGGTCTACAACTGGGTGGTGAATGGGGTGATATCGTGCGATAGAGATGGCTTTTGAGCTTTGATCCAATAGTGGAGAATCATTCTGACTGTAGAAAGACTTTTAAAGCATAATTAATAGCCCAGAGAGTGCCATATGATGGTCCCAATTATTTCTAGTGACTGAACGAACGACTGCAATAGATCCCAACCAAAGTTTGGCTTTGATCAGTGATCTAGACATGATCTGCATGGCCTGATCACAATCCAACAATTCAACGGATTCCAAGGATTCAAACATTAATTCTACACTGATTAGAGTTCCAAATTAGGCTAGGATTTCTCTGTTTTGAAGCCTATTTAAAGGGGACCATAGCAGAAGAACCAAGGCACTGGCAACCAAAGAAAATAATTTTGTTTTATTTTATTTTAGTTTATAGAGATTTGAGATGGAGAAAAAGAAGATGCTGTCAACTTAACCCATGTACGACTCACACTTCCATCTCAAAAAGGAGATGAAGTTCTTCTTGGAGCAGATTTATTTTTTTTCTAATTCTATATATTTTTTTATATAATTAAAATATTTTTAAATTATGCTTGTGTTATATTTTATTGAATAAATTAACCTTTAACATTTTATTCTCCAAAAAAAGATGTGTCATGATCCTGATAAGATACGGTTCATGCTTGAATATGGGATAAATTATATTGATGTTAATTAATTTTCTTTTATTTGAATTTGAGATAATCTATGCTCATAAAGGGATGGATCATAATCGCGGGATACGGTTCATACTTAGATATAGATAGGTTACTTCTAAAAACCAATTAATCACAAGTCCTTTGCATGAATAAATGCCAAAATCTATTAATAAGAAGAATGGATTCCTAAATCCTGAGATATATTAGATTAATTATCTTTTAAATTAATCTATTTTACATTATTAGTTTCCAAAACTTCATAATTAAAATATTTTAATTTCCTTTCTTTACTTTCTTCATGAAATAATTATTCTTGATTTTTGAGGATACGATCCCTACTCATCTTAGCTATAGCAATGATTTACGTTTTATTTTTTACCACCCTATGACAAGCGATCAGATTTTGATACCATTGCCAGAAATCTAAGCATATTATTTTTTAGAAAAAAAAAGTAAAAAAATATTTTTTTTATTTTTATTTTAGTTATTTCTTTCTTTAATGTTATTGCTTTCTTTATTTTAGTTATCTTATTTTCTAGATTATTTTTTTCTTGTTGATATAAAAAAATATATAAATATAAATATTTTCTTTTTATATTCATAACTTGACTCCTAACCTAACCAAGTTTTATTTTTAATTTAACTATCTTAAATAACCAAAAAAGCATTTTCATATACTTAATTAATTTTAAAAAACAACCAAAAACTTTAAAAACTTTCTACTTTATTTGGACATCTTGTTTTATTTACATTGCATATTCATGAAACACTTTAAGGGCACTTAACCCATTAAACAAGATAAGGTAAAGATTTCATCACCCTTAGTCCACAAACGTCACCCTGCATTGCATTAACCTAGATATTTAATTTAAAATTAATTAGATGTCAGCTCTGGGATATTCAAGCTCATTAGGACAAGGCACTCCAAAAAGCTGGATTGGGTTAGGATTTGCTTGTTGACTGGTATCTAGAAAGTGAGTTCATGGATAATGTAGCCCTAAAAGAAGGTGGTTCTTTAATTGGTTCTACAAACCGACATGGCCAATTTATTTGGTATCCAAGAAAAGCATCCAGGGGACCCCCATCAACCTTATCCTTACCTGGCTAGTTGGCTAGTTAGTTTTTGACTTGGAGGGCTCTAAAGTGGCCTTGGCAATTAGAAGCTATCTAGATATAGACTAACCCTAGGATAAAGAGTCCATTGGGTAATAACTTGTTTGCTAACAAAACTTTAACCTAATTAAAATATTTTTCTCTATCATCTATAGATTTAGGACTCTTTAGGTTTCTCATCTTTAGAATTCTCTTCTCATCTATCTTTCTTTTCTTTTCTTTTCTTTATCTACAATAAATAAAAATGAACATAAAAAATATTTCTTGCTAAGACAAAACAACGATTGGACAGGACATATACAATCTAAGCCGTACAACATTATAAGATCATTAGAAGAAATGGAATCCAGTGTCAACTTAAAACCTTAAAGGACTATTGGTACTCGAATAACTATGTCCAACCAAAATCCAGTGATCGAATTAAAACCCTAACAGATTATTGGTACCCTATGAAAGAAATGGATTCCAATGTACAACCTAGAACCTTAAAAGACTATTGGTACCCTAGTAGCTCTGTCCAAATGAATTCCAGTGTACGATCTAAAACCCTATAGGACTATTGGCACCCGTTGACTCTGCCCAATCATCTACAATTAGATCCCTAGCTAACAATTTTGTAAATAGACCTGAAATGATTAACATGCATCCTAGATTTACTAGATTTGAAGATACATAAAGGGAGTCAGAAAAAGATATATGTGCAACTTTGACCCATAGGATTGAAGCCCTAGAATGCAAAGGATATACCCAATTAAACCATGTGTGAGCACCTATGTGCACTACATGTGATGCACCAAATCATGTTGCAGAGGAATGTCTTTACTTGATGCATCTAATCCAAAAAGGGTTCACACAGGGGAGTATAACCAATGAAAGATATGTGACTAAACCCTATGCACCAACATATAACCCAGGGTAGGGAAATCATCCCAATTTTGCATGGTCACAAGATGCAACATTAGGACCCCATATTATTGATTAGCCCTACCAAAAGCTCAACCAAACATTGAACAATCAACCATATTTAAGTCTTGAGGAAGGAATCAGCATATTAGAATAGAGTTTAAAAATCCTGGCACAATCAACCTTATGTACTACAAATACCCTCAACAGCTTCATGTAGACCACGAGCCAACATGTAACTTCCAATACCCAAGCCATAGCCCGTCTAGAGATGCAATTAGGTCAGCTAATCAAAATTTTCAATGAATAAGAAAATGTTAGATTACTAAGCCAATTCGAGGTTGATCCTAAAGCCCAAAATGGTCCCGAACCCAAACGAGAAGACCAATTTGATCAATTGAACACATTCTAGATTAATGAAATGGTAAAGATACCTGAAATAGAAAATATTAATAAAGTATTTACACCTAGTGAACATTGCACTCAACCAAGACTTGAATTATTAGTTGAACCTCTTTTGACACTGGTTGAACCTATGTCCATAAAAAAAGAAGCACCAAAATGGGATCTTGAAATACTCCCTCAACATATTGAGCACGTCGAGTACATAGATATAAGTCCTTTAGAACCTCGACTGGTACTTAAGTTATACCTTGATGTAATTATAGAGAAAGAGTTATTAGCTATCAGGAAAATGAGCCACTTAATGGTCCCATGCAGGAAGTACTATGAATTTAATCCCAAATCATGTAGAAAATTATAAATCCACATCAAGATTCAGGTAGGAATAGGATGAGAACTCTAAGAGATCTGGCTAAAGATGTTAAACTTAGTATTTGTTAGGAGGCAACCTAGCTTTTGTATTTAAATCTCTTTTTTATTTTTAGTTTGCTTACCTTTTTTTAAATGTTTAGGACTAAGTTGGGGGGAGAACCTATTCTGAAAAAACTTCAAGTGAAATCATGAAGTTTGAGCTGAACCAAAAATACATCCAGCCCAAAGTAATAAGAGATCACTCTTCATGGAAGCACCTGTCAATGAATGAGCATATCTAGTTTAGGTGGTATCTATCCTTGTTTTATTTACATGTCTATATTTTATTTTCCTTACTCCATTGAGGATAATAAAAATTAAGTTAGGGGGTAGGGAAAATCTTTTAAAATTTTTTTGAAACTAAAATTTTTTGAAAACTTTGGAAAAATCATTTATCCTTTGAGATTTTAGAAAGGAGAATTTTTATTTTGAATAAATCATGTGTCGAGAAAGAAAATCTAGAGCAAAATAAACTAAAAAAACTAATAGAGTTAGAAAATATTTGCTAATAACTATAGTGAGTCCAGGAGTAGACTAGCTAGTCAAATTTTTAGCAGTCTACTTAGGTCACCTAAAGGCTATTAGCACTTTCATTGTACCTGCACACTGATGAAGCAAAGAAAGTGTTGATTGTAAAAGTCAACTAAGTATTCAATTATTACTGAAAACTAGTAATTGATATATACCCTAATTACAGAACTTGAATTTTAAAAAGAGTTACCTACTTGAAAAAAAGAAAAACAAATCATGCATGTGAAAGCTACCTTGAATTTAATGAAAGAGCTACATACCTGAAATAAAAATACAAAATACAAAGTATATGTGGATTGTCCTAAGCTTAGTAACTGGGTCTCTATACCTAAGTCAAGTATGGAGATTCGCATCAAATGTTGAAGAGAAGGCCAAGATACTCAGCACTTTAAAAAAGAAAAATTCAGGTAGTGTAAAAGTTATCTTAGTTCATGAACTTGATTTGAGAGTGTATAGAAAATTGATCAAATTAAGTGATAAGTAAAGATGCATTTATCCTTTACAAGCTAGTATCAAAAAGCTGAGTAGCCATCACAAACTTAAATGTTGTAGATCTTTGGATGAATTCTAAGAAAGTTTCTAATTATGCTGACTACGAAGTTTACTTCTAAAACTCAATACTTAGTTAGTGATACTAGCTAAACTATTTTAACTTTAATCTTAGATCTACTTTTGAAAAGGAGGATCTTAATGATACATGATTATAAACTAATACTTATATTTCTATTGCATTGCAAGGGACTAGCAATGAATAAGTTGGAGGGTATGATAAGTCTATTAAATATCCCAATTTAAGTATTAAAATATATATCAATTAATTTTATTTCTTAATAATTAATATTTTTATTAGTATTTTGTATGAAAGATATTCATAGATAGAAAAATCTCAATCAGTAAAGTCTAAGGAATCAAATGGCACTCAAATCAAAGTTTAAGCAAGTCTAGAATCAAGTAAAAACCAATACAAACAAGTCCATCATAGATTTTAGAGTAGCCATCCACCATGGCTGGCTGCTCGATCTACAAACCCATTTCCATGGATTGGCCATGGTTTTAAGCTATCAACACCTCCTCTTTTCTCATGGTTGGCCTCCTTCCCACCACTGCCACCTCTCAATCTGGCTGCTACCCTCTACCCATCATCTCTATCCCGAGAAGATGCCATAGTTAGCCACCACTACCCCATCATCACCTTCTCATCGTCTCTCCCCTCTTCATAGCAACTACCATCATCACTCCTCCCAGGCTTGTCACTCCTCTACCCTATCCAAAGATCTCGCCGCCAGCTATCCTCTTCCAACCACCCATTAACGGCTAGAGGGAGATGGATCTAGCATAATCTAGAACTAGTCCATTAAGCTTCATCATGATCTACAACTGGGCGGTGAATGGGGCAATATCATGTAGTAGAGATGGCTTCTGGGCTTTGATCCAATAGTGGAGAATCATCCTGACTATAGAAGGGCTTTTAAAGCATAATTAATGGCCCAAAGAGTGCCATCTAATGGTCCCAATTGTTTCTAGTGACTGAATGAACAACCGTAATAGATCTTGACCGAAGCTTGGCTTTGATCAATGATCTAAGCATGATTATGGGTGGCCTGATCACAATCCAATGATTCAAGGGGTTCCAATGATTCAAACATTAATTCTACACTGATTAGAGTTCCAAATTGGGCTGGAATTTGTCTATTCTAAAGCCTATTTAAAGGAGACTATAGCAAAAGAACCAAGGCAGTGAACAGCCATAGAAAATAATTTTTGTTTGTTTTATTTTAGCTTGTAGAGGGTTTGAGATGGGGAGAAAGATGTTGTCAACTCAATCCATGTATGACTAAGGTTCCTCCATCTCAGGAAGGGGATAAAGTTTTTCTTGAAGCAAATTTGTTTTCTTTTTTCTAATCTTATACATTTCTTTTATGCAATTGAAATATATTTTTAATTATGCTTGTGTTATATTTTATTGAATAAATTAACCTTTAACAATTTATTCTCTAAAGAATATGTGATGTGATCTTGATAAGATACAGTTCATGCTAGAATAGGGGATAAATTGTATTAAAATTAATTAATTTTTTTATTTAGATTTGAGATAATCTATGTTCAAAAAGAGATGGATCATGATCCGTGGGATATGGTTCATACTCAAAAATAAAGATAGTTACTTTTAAAAATCAATTAATCATAAGACTTTTATATAAATAAATACCAAAACCTATTAACAAGAAGAATGGATTCCTAAACCCTAAAATGTGTTTGATTAATTATCTTTTAAATTAATTTATTTTATACTATTAGTTTCTAGAACTCCATAATTAAAATATTTTAATTTTTTTTTCTTTACTTTCTTTGTGAAATAATTATCCTTTATTCCCAAGGATATGATCTCTACTCATCCTAGCTATAATAGTTAATTAGGTTTTATTTTTGACCGCCCCATGGTAAGTAATAAAATAAGCCATCCAGACTCGTGGTTGAACTCTAAATAGGTGGGACAAAGGGTGGCTCCAAATCCTTGGATGCTAGGGATTCTTAGTTTAACTAGAATCCTAATGCTAGCCTTTTCCTCTTTTCCAACTCCTTCCATACCTTTAGGATATGTTCTAGACCTAATCCACCTCTTGTTGGGACCTTGAATCAGTGGAAAAATTACCTAGAATACCTTAGGTCAACTGAAAATAAGAAGAAGGGATGGCATCAAGATCTTTTTAGGTACTAGTCTTCATGTTGCAAGGTACCACATCCCAAGCCCAGGTTCTTAGGGTGTTTGGGGGTGGAGTTTGAGATTTGGAAATACGTCCGAGGTTTGATGAATCATGGAGACACAAACTGGATCACTACAGTAGGGTTCTTGACGTGCAGTGACTTAAGGCTTAGTGTCTGGCTACCCAAATAATAACATCAAATTATCATGAAACTTGGTAGAAAGCTTCCTCGCTAGTGTCCTTAGGTCCATACATGAGCATGGTAGTCGCAACAATTAGTATCAAGCTAGGTGAGCATGGAATGGAGGAACATGGTGCTGCAAAAATTTTGTTCAAAATAGAATTGTATTGCAAGCCATTCTTGGGTCTCTCTACTGGTTTCAGGTTTCCAAAACTTGGTGAGACTCCTAGCCTAGGTAGGAGGTGATGAGAGGAACCCCTAGAGGTTAGGTTTTGAGGGTGATAAGTAGGGAGATGTATCTAACAAGGGAGGAAGAAGGCTATTATGATTCCATTCATGTTTGCTAAAATTTGCACCTATTCCATATTATGCTTCAAATCTACCTTTTCTATTGTGGTATGGTCAACCAGGAGTAGCAGGTTGAAGGTGGAGATTGAGAGACTTAACAGGAAGGGAATCTTCCTAGGATAGTAGGTTTCAGTGGCAGATTTTTAGATCCAACTTCAGTTGGATACAGTCTTAGAGGAAAGGCCAAACTGTATGATAGATTTATAGCAGAGTTCTCTAGTGAAGATGGGTAGCAAGGGGCACTTAGATAGATGAGGAGTATTTGGCATGCTAGAGGAGAGGTCACCTAGAGAATCATGGTCGAGGTGGAGTTGAAAAAGCAACTACATAGCCTTTGAATGTAGGAAGACAGGAAAGTAGTTGGGTTACCTTCAACAGTTTAATCAGAGCAAGATTTACAGAGCTTTAGGATGATGGAGAGCACTTATTCCAAAGTGTCACTACTGGTTAAGAGGAGGAGGTCCTCTTGGAAGTTTTGGAGAGGTCCGTAGAGTGCGGAGGGTCCAAAATGAGAGCAATGATGGTGGAGGTGTAGCTGGAGGCCCAGCATGATAGCTTTAGGTAGCTGACCTTGGTTTTATTTTTTTCTGCAGGGGCACTAGGAGGAGCCATCATTCAGATGGAGCATCGACCAAAGGTGCCTTTATAGATGGAGGAAGGTTTGGCATAGGTTCAGAGCTAAGAGGTGTAGGGGAAGGTACTAGATTCCAGCACCAGCGGCAGCAATGCACTACACAAGTCGATGTAGGATGTGTAGACACCAGAGAGGCATGGCTTTGGAAAGACCATATCAGATGGTTTGGTTGTAGCAAGAAAGGCCCCAGATACCTATGAGGTTGCTAAGGCAAGGCCTGGGAGAGATAGGTAGGTCCGAGCCAGCATAGGTGAGTTGCAATCCTTCCAAGTGAAGCTGATGCAATGGTTGGTGCAGATATAAAAGAAGAAGACATCAATAGGATACAAGAGGGTGCCCGAATATAAGTAGTGAGCTTCAATCCAAGTAGAGGTAGTTACCTCAGGGACCTCTAGGATTGAGGGGATTGGCATTGACATTGGAGTTTGCATATGAAGCTATCAGGGTGTGTAGCAGTAGCATGGTGATAGCAGGTTGGTGCAGATGGATTGTATGAAGTGTGTCAAGGCTTGTACATACCAAGATGAAGATTATTGATATAGGTGTGGTGCTCCTAAGCCTTGAGAGGATGTGAAAGGCTGCTAAGACTTGGAGTTTGGCTATCCAAATGAACTCCAATCAATACGAAACTTTTTGAGGCCTTCATTACTATTCTTCGAAGGTCCATGCAAATGTTAATTAGCGGTCCTAACAAAGACAATCCAAGAGGGGGGGATGAATTAGACTTTTCAAGAACTTGTAGCAATTTAAACAAGTATGTTCTAAATATGAAAACTATGAGATGTGAAAGTACAACAAAAATATATGATAAATTTAAACAAGCTAACAAACAAAAAAAGAAAGTAAAGCAACCAAGCCACAAACACACAATAATTTTAAAGTGGTTTGGTGCAACCTCAACACCTATGTCCACTCTACAAGTACCTCTTAGAAATTCATTATAATCTATTAAAGATTATAGCTATATTATTTTTGAGCTTACAATCCTCAATCGAGTTGCTTTTATATAGGATCACGAATCACAACCTAATCCTAAGCTAAACCTTTGGCTTACAATCTAATTTCCAAGATTGGATAGGCCTTTTCCTTAGCTTCAATCCTCAATTGAAGCTAATTACAATGCTTAAAGAAATAAGATTCAGCAATAGAACAAAAAGCTCCTTTATTGAGTAAAATGTAAAAATTGACGAAGCTTGTAAAATCTTGGAGAAAGCTTTTCAATTGGAGAGCTTGTCTTTTCATGTGGTTGAACAATGATCGCACATAGTTAATGCTTGTGGACTTTTCTTTTTGATTTGTAGCTCTTAATAGGAATCTCTAGGCTTTTCTTGCATTCTTATCTTGTTCTAGTTATTTTTTAATGAATTTGGTGGACATTTATGAGCTCAAAAACTCAAAATAACTATTTCCATCTATTGAGGGGCAAAAACTAGCTATTGGAGGGTATATACTTTTTTTGCATAGCCTGCAGAACTAGCCGTTAGAATGTTTGCAAGCATTGAGTCAACTCAATCTCCAATCGAGTCTACTCGAGCCTTTTCTTCTAGAAAAACATCCTTTTATCTTTTCCTGAGACATCGACTCGCATACACTAAGTCAACTCAATTCCTCTTCAAGTCAACTCAAATACCAGTTAAGTCTACTCAAGTTTCAGCTTAAAAAAACTATATTTCTGTATCTTCTATGCACCCTATGGGATCAAATCAAATCCTCCATCGAGTCAACTCAATTGCATGCCAACTGAAAAATTTGCATGCCAATTTTTTATGCTTTCTTTTATTCTTGATGTAAATCAACTAGGCACAGGTGGAGTTGACTTGGATATGTGCTATCAAAATTTTTGCATGCTAAATTCTGAATTTTTCATGAAGTGAAAGGATTTTATGGTTTCTTCTTTAAGCATGCCATTGATCCTCAGATTCCTTGAACTTTTACACATGAAGAGAGATTCCAAAAATGCCTTTGTAAGATTTAAGTTATTCATTAACTTCCATTCCTTTAAGGCCTAAAAGCATTCTAAAACACTTATCTTATCAAGCCGTTAGTTCTATTATATATTCAAATATTTTGTTATTCATCAAAATCAATCCTTGGGTCAACAAAGGAGCTCCCTAAATCAGAGGAGGGTGGCTACCCCTCCTCCTCTAATAAGACAAATGAGCTCATGTGTTGTGCTCTCAAGTCTTAGGAGACCAAGAAAGGAGCCAAGGCATTGTCTCCATGAGGCTAGTGCTAGTTTGATCCTAAGGTGGAGGCATTCTGCCCTCCACATGCTTGAGGCCCAAGTAGAGGGGCCTTGAAGGGCTAAGTCAGAATTAGGCTGAGTTTAGGTCCAAGGGGATAAGAGCATGCAAGTCATGGATGTATATGGGCTTGGATGAGTGCTTTCACATGTGAGCTTAGCATTGGGAGTTGTTTCAGCTTAGGCTTGTATTCATATTTTAGGTTTGAAATATGAAAGGCTTTTGATTACATATGATGTAATCAGATTGATGGTTAAATAAATGAAAACTTTTTCTCCCAACTAAACTCTCCTCTCTCACACACACATAATGCCCATCCAAACTCTAAGAAGGGTGTCACCCAAAACCCTAGAGCTTAGAGGTTTCTTACTACCCCAACTCCTAGTGCCTAGAAACTAGTAGGCACTAATCTAGTTTTTGGTCACCCAAGCCTCCACACCCCAAAACTTGGTTCGGTTCCTTGTTGATCTCGTAGTCTCCATGCACATGTGAAGAGCTCCAACAACTAGTATCAAAGCCTTGTTCAGTGTGGAAAGGAAGGAGAAGCCATCTGCTAAGAAGATAAATATGCATGCCTCCCTTTCAAGGTATCTTTTCAAATATGCTTTGTGATTGTTGTGATTGTAGTAGGCTCCAACCATAAGCAGTAGTATTAAAGTAGTTTTAAGAAGTTTAATTAGAAGAGTAGCTTCTTAATGTGGAAGGTAAGGGTGGAGGATCTCTTGGTCCAAAATGAATTAGATTTGGCCTTGGAAGATAGGCCGAAGGGTATGACGGATAGGCAATGCAAGTCGTTAAAGAAGAGGGCTTGTTCAGCCATCAAGACTTGCTTGGCTAATTTGACATTATATAGCATGTTAGAGGAGAAAACACCCAAGGGTTTGTGATCGAAGTTGTACACCATATATATGAGAAAAATATGTGCAACAAGCTAATGTTGAAGAAATAATTGTACAGCCTGCAAATGCATGAGGATGGTCACATTGTGGTTCATATTCAGAAGTTTGATCAAGTTAGCACTAATTTGCTGAACCTTAGTGTGAAGATGGATGAGGAGGATAAGTCTTTACTCTTTCTATGCTTGCTACTCGGTTCCTATGATCCATTGGTGATGACTTTGTTATATGGAAAGGAGGCACTATACTATAAGGACAGTTTCAGTGCTCAGGTCTACTAAGCAAAAGGGAATGATTAACCAAGGATAGTGTTCCTCAGGAGGGCTTAACTATATAGAAAAAGCCTAGAAATGGAAAGGATAGGATCAAGTAAAGGGGGTAATCCAAGTCCTAGAAAGGTCTACAAGTGTAATGAAGCAAGGCACTTCAAGCGGTATCGTTCGCTTTGGAAGAAGAATAAAGAAGAAAAGAAAGGCACATATTTAGTGACTGCCATGGCTAATCTTAAGATGGAGGATGACCTCTTGGTGGTTTTGGATGGACATGAGAATAATATGGACATCTAGATGTTGGATTCCGACTGCTCTTATCACTATACACCCAACCGATCTTGGTTCACTACATACACCAAAATCGAGGAGGGGAGTGTGATATTTGGGGATGATCATCCTTACAAGGTGGCTGGTATAGGGACCATCAAGGTAAGGATGTTTGATATGATAGTGCAAACTCCTATAAATGTGAAGCATGTCCCAGAGCTGAAGAAGAATCTAGTGTCACCCAGCTACTTGGAAAGTAATGGTTACAACTTTAGTAGCCATTCTGAGAGCGATATTGTAAATATAACCAACGAAGCCATGGTTGTGATGAAGAGGAGGAGGTTGGAGAATAATTTATATAGAATAGAGGGGTCCATGGTATGTGGAGGATCTGAAATAGCTGTAGTAGCACTAGAGCAGCAGGATGCATAGCATTTGTAGCATTTCTGCCTTAGCCACATGGGAGATCATGGTATGAAGGTGCTGAGTAAGGATGGACTGATTCCAAATCTAGATGGAGGTGTTCTAGAGGTGTGAGGGCCATGCCAGATGGGTAAACAACATCCAACAAAGTCTGCCATCAGTACTATATGTAGTGCAGGTCCTTAGAGCTAGTGCACACTGATGTATGGGGGCTAACCTCTGTTTTGGCTAGAAATAGGGTGAGATATTTTTTAACCCTAATTGATGACTTTTTAAGGAGAGTGTAGGTGTTCTTCTTAAGGGAAAAGTCTGAGATCTTCTCTAAGTTTAAAGCTTGGAAAGCAGAAGTAGAGAAGGAGAAGGGTTGTAGTGTAAAATATATGTGTTCAAATAACAGTGGTGAGTTCACAAGTAGGGAGTTTCTGAATTTTTGTGAAGAATATAGGATAAAGAGGTATTATTCAGTTAGAAAGACTCTCCAACAAAATGGACTAGTCGAGATGATGAATAGGACTCTTTGGAGAATGTTAGGTGTATGAGGTTGCAAGCAAGGCTTCTCAAGGTGTTTTGGATGGATGCAGTTGATGCGGCTTGCTATCTAGTGAATCAATCCCCTCATACCAAGCTAGATGGGAGGATCCCAAAAGAGCTAAGGTCTGGGAAGAAGGTGGAGTTAGGCCATCTCTGGATTTTTGGGTGTATAGCATATGTACACATTGATACTAGTGAGTGGAGCAAGTTGGATACCAAGTCGAAGAAGATGGTGTTCATTGGGTATCCATGAAGAACCAAGGGATACAAATGTTGGAAATCACTTAGATTTTCATGCATAGTTTTTTTAAAAATTTATAGCAGAAGTACATCTATTTTAAAACTATTTTAAATAGATAATGTACATTTAGAACAATTCTAATAAATCCTTAGCAAGATTATAACATGATATGCAGTATAGAAAATAAAATCAACATGCATCAATCTACCCGATGCATGTAGTTGATCTAATCTACAAATAATATGAAATCTAATTTCATACCGAATTAGGGTCGATGATCACTACTGCAAATGGCATGTGAAAAGAGCTCTCCACATTGCTTCACAGCTGCACAGGATATCCAGCCTCTACGAATCTTTTACACGAATCTCTAATACGATCAACCTCCTAGGACTGCTAGCTCTGTGCGAAGGCCACTAAATGGCTGAAAATAATTTACTTCTTAGACTTTCTTGAGCCTTCCAAGAAACTTGAAAAAAGGATGAAGAGATCTAGATCTAAGAGGAAGAAAACCAAAAATAAAAACTCCTTTCTACTATTTTTCTCTTCTTTTTCTTCTTCCTTCAACCCTAAGAAACTTGAAAAAAGGATGAAGAGATCTAGATCTAAGAGAAAGAAAACCAAAAATAAAAACTCTTTTCTACTATTTTTCTCTTCTTTTTCTTCTTCCTTCAACCCTAGCACCCAAGAAAGGTCTTTCATGCCAAAGAAGAACTCATGCCTACCTTGGATTTTCTAGTGCCCTTTCTCATATGATTTCATGTCAATTTAAAGCAACTTTTGTTGCCCAATCTCAAAAAAATTCTAGGAAAATTTGGCATGTGGATTAGGATAGGATTAAAGGGACTTTAGATAAGGTAAGGAAATACTAACCTAGTTTGACTAGTCTTAACTTATCACTCCACACCCCAACATCATTCCAAAATTTTTTCCATGGTAATTTATGCCTTAAATCACTAGTGAAGGGGTCTTATCTCAATGCACATTAATCTAGAATTCTCAAAAAAAGATTAGCAACAATAATTGATAAGTTTTTGAGAGTTTAAGACCAAGTAGAAATAGGAAAAGTCTGAGAGTTTGATTCCCAATCAAACTCCTCCCTTTTAAATTCAAAACTCATCCTAAATTAATACAAATTACATAATAAAGGAGGGAGGGCATGAAAACATGTCTGGCATAAATTTTATCATGAATTTATTCGAATAAATGGAATGGAGAAATCTTAGAGGAAACCTAGTTGGGCTAGGTAAGGGTTTGACAAAGCTTTGACCAAAATTAGTTAGAAACCAAAATTAATTTGATTATAACTAATTTAACCAACTTGAACTCAATCCAATTAGGTCCCAATTAAACTTAATTAAATCCTAATTAAATATAAAATTAACTGAGCCTAAGTTTGAATCAAACCATAATTAGAAACCTTAATGATTAGATCATCAAATAACCTAATCGGGTAAATTCTAATAGAACCAAATTCAATTAAACTTGACCTAAATCTCTTTACTCAATCAAATTGATTCAATTAGAAATATAACTATTAATTAATCCTTTTATTATTAATTAATTATTAATTAATTTTTAATTTAAAATACTTATACAGAGTTAATTGTTCATCATAATTATAATTTTGTCATTAAACGATTCTTAATCGTTAGTCAGCCATCATGATCGGTCAGAAATTTGTATTCTGTATGACCCCATAGGGTTGAATACTAAGTCAGTAGCTCAGAAATCAAATCCTGAACTAATCAACGTGACCATCTAGCAATGGTGCCCGACGTCCGGATAGGTCGAATGTTCACGAAGCAACATTCAAAGACCCATGCATGAGGTTTCTGTATAATTATCTCTTTGACCCTAATATTCAAAATGATTTCAGAGTTAACTTTCAACTTTAAATAATGCATCCAAATATGTCTCAACCTACTAAATCCTATGACTCTTTACAAGGATTGCCCTAGCCAAGGTCTTGCTAAATTGAAACATAGTAGAGCATTGTCTCCAATATCTTGGAGTAGTCAATTCCATCTTGACTCATCACTGACTTAACAAGTATTTAACTACACCTAATAACCTTCCATCACTGGATTAGAAATCTAGGTAGTCCAACACCTAAGTATAATGAGTTGCTTATAAATCACCAAGATGATCTCAGATCGTAGGGATACTTATATCCATATCCTTCTGTGAGATACTCTCGATAATAGTGTTCTCAACAAAGTTAGTCATGTTTGATGCAAAATATACCTACACTCACCTACATGCCATACTAGTGTCTCTATGCCTTTTGATTATGAGGACAACCAAACCATATGGTATACAATAACCTATGCTCGATAAACATTGTTGTCCTAGGTAACAATATATTATTTGGTTGCAAACATGTTTAAGAACTACTCGATAAATCCTTCTTTATCGAATTGAAGTAGTTCTAAAGACTTTATCTCAAAAGAGTCTAGATAAAGATGCAAAAAAAAGATGAACTACTAAAAATAACTTTTATTTCATTAATGATTCATATACAAATCATAAAGAGCTCAACCATCTACAACCCAGATATTGGCTATTGAACACATTTCCTAACAACTCCCATTAGACTAAGGCCAATAAAATAGTATTAAATACCCAACTTCTACTTATGGTCATCAAACTCTTTGATTCTGAGGGTTTTAGTAAATGAGTCAGCCAAGTTCTCCTTTCCATCGATCTTCTAAAGGTCATTGTCACCTTGATCCACTATTTCTTAGACAAGATAGAAGTGATGCAAAATGTGCTTGGTCAGCTGATGAGCATTTGGTTCCTTCACTTGAGCTATAGATCTAGTGCTATCATAATATAAGGGAGCTGGGCCATCAATAAAGGGTGCCACTCCAAGCTTCGTGATGAACTTCCATAGCCAAACAGCTTCCTTTGTAGCATTGGATGCCATAATATTCTCCACCTCATAAACAGAATCTGCCATAGTGTGCTGCTTAGAACATTTCCAGCAGATAACTTCTCCATCCAAGATAAAAATATAACCAACATACTTGATGTGGGATGACTCTAAGATTGCTAAATATGCAAGAAAAATAGTAAACAATTTTTCTTGTAATATTTTAATTATAATTTACAGGCTAGATTCCCAAAATCAAGTAAAGACTAACAAGATGAATAGCAATGCAAAGAATCATCATAATCGCAGGCATGCTCTTGCAAAATAATAAAAGTCAGGACTCGAGATTTAAGAAATTCCTGGCTTAGGATAGCTAACCTTCAATCAAAATAGAAATTAAGAGTAGAAAAGTTTGTACCAATCAGAGATTGAAGAACTAGCTATTGAAGAGATCACTCAACACTCAGATTGGAGCCTGGATGATGAAGCTTTAGTTCCCTTGAAGTAGAAGGCAGATCTATGTGGTCCTGAAGGCAAAGAAAGCCTCCTCCGGGGAGGGAAAACATCTCAGAAACCCTACAAGCATCAAGGTTAGGAACGAAATAGGTGGTCAATGAAAAGAAACAAAATATGAAAGAAAGAAAACAAAGGAAAGGGGATTAGGGCTGGCGGTTGAAAGAAGATGAAGTCCTTGATCAGGGTCTTCTTTAGGGCTCCTCTTCTTAGACATGGCTGTTGCTTGGAAGCTTGGAAGGCTGCTTAGGCATGGAGAATACCAAGGAACAGGGGTTCGGCCAGGTGAAGAAACAAACACAAGAAAAAAAACTAAAGGACACCAGAGTTTGGAAGCAATTCAACCGCAATTTGATTTCATGAAAGATAACTGATTACAAGAGGAGGAGGGGAGGGGTATTTATAGAGTTCCCATGCCCTCTCCTAGTTAGAATTTCAGCCCTCTCTTAGTTAGGATAGGTTTGTACAATTTAAGTGGGAGAAAAATAACACAAGTAACCTAAAACTAGGAGTTTACAAGTTGAATGAAACTAGGTTTCCTTCTTCCATTTGAATTCCTCCTTCAAGCTTGGACCAAGTCAACCATGAGGCTGCCTCTTTCCTTGGCATGTTGGACTTCTAAGGGAAGCAAAGGGGTAGGCCAAGGGCAAGGGCGCATGGGCTTTTGGGCCTTGGAAGTCTGGGGCACCTAGGCTGGAATCTATCTAGCATTAAATTGGAATCTTGGTTCTTCATGGGCCTGGGCCTTGCATTCTAATAGGCTGGGGTGCAGGTAAGTCTTTGAGATCATGAAATGCCTTGGTTTGGGAATATTCTCTGGCATCTAGAGGGAATCTGGGCATCTGGAGAGCATTTGGGATATTTGGAAGGAATCTTGGACCCCGAGCTGGCAAATAGGACCCAACAAGCTGATGTGAGCTGACATGAAGGTCTCTGACTCCTGAATGATGCTTGGTGGAACTCCAAAACTAGGTAACCTCTTCTCTTGTACAAAAATTGGACTGGTACCAGACTCAGGCACAAGTACAGGACTCAATGACTGACTACGGTTAAGACAAATCAACTAGTCTCAACTTATTACAAAACTCAATCTTATTTGCTTACAAAATTATGAAATATGACTAAGGTTCTAAAATCTTAATCAGTAAACCATATGAGATCCAGTGATCTGTGTCTGATCTTGGTGTCCCCACCAATTCTCCCGGGGCAGGAGAAACTTGACCCCATCGAGTAAGGGTCAATTTGGCTCTCATACTGCTCAAGGAGGATCTGGGTTGAGGTGCTGCAGATCCTCACCAGTGCTCCACAAGGCCTCAGATTTTGGCCGACCTTGCCAATGGACCAAATACCTCTGATAGCCCTTATCTCGGGTACCGATGGCTTGATCGTCCAGGGTTCTCTTAATATTTTCCTCACTAATAGGCCAAATTTTATGTGGACACTTTCGGGTGTGTTCTCTCTCAAAGTGAGGGATAGGCTCAAGGTGCTCACTAGGTATCACTGCTGGCTTCCTATACTCTATAAGGTTTGAGATATTGAAGGTGGAGCTAATGCCTAAATCGGGTGGTATCTCAAGCACATAGGTATTAGGCCCAACTCTCTTTATTATTTTGAATGGGCCAGCTTTGCGAGCATGGAATCCCTTTACAATTACATAATCCTCTAAAAATTCTTTAACTTTCTTTTGGAAATTAGTCAAGTTTTTATATAGTTCATTACTTATATTCAGCTTTTGACTAATTTCCTGATGTAAATGCAAACATGCTGACATATGTAGACTCCTAACATATGATGCAGGGGACTCATGACATGAAGACTCGACTATGCATTCCTATTGGATTCTTTGGGTCTAAGCTTAACAGACTATAGGCTCTCTAGGTTTAACCCTGGTTTGGCATGCATATGAAACTTTAATAAGAACTAACAGATTCGAGAGGGTTTTTTAGAAGTAGGTAGCAAATAGGATGGGCTCTAAGGATTTATGTAACCTAGTAATCTCAGCAAAATGTAACCTAATTATTCTAAGAATGCTGGAAGCTTCTATAAAGGGTAGAAAATATGATGAGGGTTCAGGGTTAGTTGAGTAGGAGAGGAAATAAAAAAAGGGTTTAGGGTTGACTGGAAAGAGTAAGATGTAAGAAAAGGTTTCTGGGATTAGATTTAGACTAAGGAGGTTAACCTTATGAGATTTGTGTATGTCTACAGGGTCTGCATAATAGAAGAATGGGTCACTAATTTCAGAAATGAGGTTCTCAATGGGAACTA
Organism: Areca catechu; assembly: GCA_021397845.1. Lineage (NCBI taxonomy): Eukaryota > Viridiplantae > Streptophyta > Magnoliopsida > Arecales > Arecaceae > Areca > Areca catechu. The sequence goes on along the minus strand of CM038052.1, from coordinate 95,766,677 downwards.
CAGGAGGAAATTCATCCTGAGGGTACTGGGTTACAAAGATCAAGTTCTTAATAAACTCTTCTGGCTCATGAAATTTAGGACTGGGCTCTTTAATTGTGCTTTCTTCTAGTGGATCCTCAGGTAAGACTCTAATAGTAGGATTGGGTTCCTCATGGTCTTCTTCCTTTAAGTGTTCTTTCACTACAGCTTGGGTGTGGTCAAGGTCAGCTAATTCTAGGTTGGCTTCTACCTAGGTATCTATTGGGTCAACTAATTCTAGATCATCTATAAGTATCTCCTCCTCTTCTTCATACTCATCCACCATACTTGGGTCAGCCTCATACACCTCTACTTTATGCTCAGTAATGGGTTCATAGGTTATGGGTGCAAAGGTTATGGGTTTAAAAACTATGGGTTTAAAGGTTATGGGTTTATAGACTATGGGTTCAAAGGTTATGGGTTCATAGATTGTGGGCACGAATCTATAGGCTGCTTGGTTATTGGATTGGATTAATTGATCAAACCTATAGTTCATCTGGGCAAACTGGGTTTGGACTTGGGCATTAGATTGGTTTATTTGGGTAGTTAATTGGGTAACCATCTGGTCATTCATGGCTTTTATGAAAGCCTCAAAATTGGGATCCATGGTTGGGTTTGGTTGGGGTTTAGACTTTTGATATTGGGTTCCTAGTCTCATAGTCATACAATAAATCAGTCACTTAGAGTGAGATGGTACAGCCAAGCATGCAAGGATCAGTAGTTTTAGGGTTTCCTAGACTAAGAGCCAAAACTGAATGGGTCTAATCAACTTACACTTAACCCAGCAGCTAATCCTTCCACTGGCCAGGTAGGGGGTGGGGTGGTGCAAGGCTCCCCTTGCTTGTCACAGGGTCCTAATTATAAACCACCAATCCACTTAGGTCATTTGACTTTGGACCCCCAGCCTTAGACATCAACTTTTAGTAATAGCTAAAGGATTAAATGCAATAGTTGGCCCATACGGTTCGGACCCGACCTGTTGGGTGTCACCTAGCCCACTAGGTAAAATTAGGTCTAATTAATTTTAATTAAGCTTGGGTCAGTATGATGATGGTGGTTTTGGGTCCAAGACATGTGATGAAATCCTGCCCTTATCTGAGATAGTAAATTGCCCTTAAGATTAGGTTAATCAAATGATGCACATTCAATAAGCCCTAATGCAACTAATAACAATCAGGAAAATAAAATATTTTTTATGTGTATTTTATGATGTGGCAAATTAGGATTAGGTTGATTATGTTAGCAAACAAATTGGGCTTGGGATTGGGGTGTGTGGAAGTTGGTTAGGTTTGGTTGAGTCAAGTATGCAGAGTTCACAGAATTCTGAGATTTAGGGTTCAGATTACTGCAAGATTTGGCATGGAGTCCGATGCATAAAAAAAATCAAAAAAAAATTTAGGATAGAGGATGGATGGTGGTGATAACCTCTACTAAATTTGATACAAAAAAAAAAATCAAATGATGATGCAAATCCTAGCATTTTCGGACTGATGCAGAATTATCAAGATTTTAGTTAGGGTTTCTAATATGCTAAGTTTTAGAAATTTTAATTTTCTATAAAATTAATTAAAAATTATGATAAAATATATGACAAGACATAGAACAAGTCATGCAGATTTCACAAAAAAATAAAATTCCTAGGTGGTCAAAATCAGATGAAAAATAGATATTTAATGCAGCTAGTAGGATGTAGAAATTAGGGTTTGTGATCCTAATGCAGATGAATGCTATCCTAAACCCCCTCTGATACCAAACTAATGTGGGATGACTCTAAGATTGCTAAATATTTAAGAAAAATAGTAAACTAGTTTTTTTTTATAATTTTTTAATTATAATTTGTAGGCTAGATTTTCAAAATCAAGTAAAGACTAGTAGGATGAATAGCAATGCAAAGAATCATCATAATCGCAGGCATGCTCATACAAAATAATAAAAGTCAGGACCCGAGAATTAAAAAATTCCTGGCTTAGGATAGCTAACCTTCAATCAAAATATAAATTAAGAGTAGAAAAGTTTGTACCAGTTAGGGATTGAAGAACTAGCCGTTGAAGAGATCACTCAACACTTAGATTGGAGTCTGGATGATGAAGCTTTAGTTCCCTTGAAGTAGAAGGCTGATCTAGGTGGTCCTGAAGGCAAAGAAAGCCTCCTCTGGGGAGGGAAAACATCTCGAAAACCCTGCAAGCATCAAGGTTAGGCACAAAATAGGTGGTCCTTGATAAGAAACAAAATATGAAAGAAAGAAAACAAAGGAAAGGGGATTAGGGCTAGCGGCTGGAAGAAGATGAAGTCCTTGATCATGGTCTTCTTTAGGGCTCCTCTTCTTAGACATGGCTGTTGCTTGGAAGCTTGGAAGTCTGCTTAGGCATGGAGAATACCAAGGAACAGGGGTTCGGCCAGGTGAAGAAACAAACACAAGAAAAAAAACTAAAGGACACTTGAGTTTGGAAGCAATTCAATAGCAATTTGATTTCCTGAAAGATAACTGATTACAAGAGGAGGGGAGGGGTATTTATAGAGTTTCCATGCCCTCTTTTAGTTAGGATTTCAGTTTTATCCTAGTTAGGATAGGTTTGTACAATTTAAGTGGGAGAAAAATATCACAAGTAACCTAAAACTAGGAGTTTACAAGTTGAATGAAACTAGGTTTCCTTCTTCCATTTGAATTCCTCCTTCAAGCTTGGACCAAGTCAACCATAAGGCTACCTTGTTGGACTTCTAAGGGTAGCAAATGGGCCAGCCAAGGGCAAGGGCACATGGGCTTTTGGGCCCTGGAAGGCTAGGGCACCTAGGCTGGAATCTATTTGGCATCAAACTGGAACTTGGTTCTTCATGGGCCTGGGCCTTGCATTCTCTTGGGTTGGGGTGTAGGTAAGTCTTTGGGATCATGAAATACCTTGGTTTGGAAATATGCTCTGGCATCTAGAGGAAATATGGGCATCTGGAGAGTATCTGTAGGGCATCTGGGGTATCTGGAAGGAATCTTGGACCCTGGGGTGGCAAATAGAACCCAACAAGCTGATGTGAAGGTCTCTGACTCCTAGATAAGGCCTGGTGGACTTCAAAACTGGGAAACCTCTCTCTTGTACAAAAACTGGACTGATACCAGACTTAGATACAAGTACAGGACTCAATGACTGACTAGGGTTGAGACAAATCAACTAGTCTCAACTTATTACAAAACTCAATCTTATTTGCTTACAAAATTATGACACATGACTAAGGCTCTAAAATCTTAATCAGTAAACCATATGGGATCCAGTAATCTATGTCTAATCCTTGTGTCCCTGCCAATACTCTTGCTATCATCTCTATCTAACTGAAAACTTGAATCAATATAACTGACTAGTTTCAAGTCAAAATCTTCGTAAATGAGCCACTGGTCCTTAGTATTTCTCAAATATTTAAGGATGATTTTTACAACATTCCAATGGTTCTCACCTGGATCAGGTTGCTATCTACTTCTCCTAGTAGTATGCCATATCTGGTTTCGTACATATTATAGCGTACATGATAAATTCCACTACAGAGATATATGGAATCCTACTCATACGCTCTCTCTCTTGAGGATATGTTGGACAATCCTTCTTTGAGAGATTAATTTCATGGCCTATTGGAAGATAACCTTTCTTGAAATTCACCATGCTAAACCTTTTTAGCACAGTCTCGATATACGTGAACTAGGTCAATCCTAGCAACCTTTTAGATCTATCCCTACAGATCTTCATCCCAAGGATGTAGAATTCTTTTCCCCAAGTCCATGGAGAATTGAGAGGATAGCTATACTTTTATCCCTTGCAATGAAGGAATATCATTCCCGATTAAAAGAATGTCATCTACATACAAAATATGAAATACTATAACTGAACCATTAGCCCATTTGTATCTACAGGGCTTTTCTCCGTTCTTAACGAAGCCATACATTTTGATCACCTTATCAAAATATATGTTCTAACTCTGAGATGCCTACTTCAATCCATAAATAGATCTCTAAAGCTTGCACACCTTTATTTCATCTACGGATGTAAACCCTTCGGGCTGTATCATATACACTTCTTCTTCTAGCTCTCCATTTAGGAAAGCTATTTTCATATCCATTTGTCAGATTTTATAATCAAGATATGCTTCTATCACAAGCATGATCTAAATGAATTTGAGCATTGCCACAGATGAAAATGTTTTGTCATAATCAATACCATAATGCTAAGGATATCCCTTGGCAAATATATGAGCTTTATAGGTCTCTGCCTTCCCATCTACACCCCTTTTTCTTTTGAAAATCCACTTACACCCTATGGATTTTACCCCTTCAGGTGGGTTAATGAGTGTCCATACATCATTGATTTTCATGGATTCCATTTTGGAATTCATGACTTCTAGCCATTTATCATAGTCAGTACTCTACATCGCATCCATATAGGTGATCGGATCCTTTTTATTTTCATCAAGTTCAATAGGATCACCATCCCGGACCAAGTAACCATAATCTATCTGGTTGACATGGTACCCTACCAGATCTCTTTAATGGTGCTCCTATAATAGGCTTTGAGATTGATTCAATTAAATTCGGTTCAATTAATTGTCTTAATTTTTCTACCTGTCGAACTTCTTCAAGTTCAACCTTAAAGGCATTAGTTCCTTTTTCGAGAAACTCTCTTTCCAAAAAAACTACCTTATTACTAATAAACACTTTATATTTGGTAGAAGAAATAACCCTTAGTTTTCGTCGGGTATCCTATAAAAATACACCTATCAAACCTAGGCCCAAGCTTGTCAGTTTTTAAATATTTGACATAAGCTAGCCTCCCTAGATGCTAAGGTGTGAGAGTACTGGTTTACACCTTATCTATATTTCATATGGAGTTTTGTTTATAGACTTGCTAGGAATTCTATTTAGAAAATAATAAGCCGACTCTAATGCATGTCCCCAGAAAGAGATAGGCAAACTCACAAACCCCATCATAGATCAAACCATGTCTAATAGGATTCGATTTCTCCTTTCAGACACTCCACTATGCTGAGATGTCCCGGGAGGAGTTCATTTATGAGAGAATCCCATTCTCTTCAAAATATGTCATAAATTCACTAGTAAGATATTTACCTCCTCGATCAGATTGAAGGATTTTAATATACTTACTAGTTTATTTCTCTACTTTATTATAAAATTATTTGAACATCTCAAATGACTTTGACTTATATCTCATCAAGTAGATGTATCCATGTCTCGATAGGTCATCAGTAAACGTGATGAAGTAGTGATATCCGCCTATGGCTAATGTGTTCATGGGTCTACATACATCAGTATGCATTAGACTCATAAGCTCAGTGGCTCTTTCACCCTTTCCAGTAAAAGTTGACTTAGTCATCTTTCCAAGAAGATAGGATTCATAGATTGATAATGATTCAACATCATTGACCTCGAGGATTCCCTTTTTAGATAACCTATTCATCATATTCTTGTTAGTATGACCTGGCCAACAATATCAAAGGTAGACAATAGATACATTTTCAATCCTAAGGCATTTATTGATGTGTACATTACATTCACAGGCTATGATAAAAAATAAATAACATTCTTCAGTTGTTTATGCATTATAGTAACACCTTTTAAAATGATATCATAATAAATATATTTTATTGATAAATGATAATAATTTTTGACCAAAAGGCCAACATAAGTCACATTCATTAAAAAACTAGGACAATAGTGATAATTACCTAAAACAATGATACTAGAATCAAAAACAAGCTTGAGGTTTTAAAGCTAGAACTAGAATAGATCTTCCATGTTCAATGTTCAGGAATTTTTCATCATTTTCAAATCTTCTACTGACCTAAAGTCCCTACAAATGAATTATAAACATTAATAGAGCTTCCAGTATCTATAAGTAGCAGTATCATAAATAAAAGAATTATAAGGTATTATCATATAAGTACTTTATCCAACAATGCCTTGCTAGTTCTTCTTCTTCTTTGGCCTGTTTAGGTCTAGCGAGGCAATGTAAAGATGACAATTCCTCTTCCAGTATCCTTGCTTCTCATAATAGAGCATTCAGGTTGAGTCTGGTCAGCTTTCAACTTCTTAATCTGACCTAGCATAGTCACTGGAGTACTTTGTGCCTTTTTCTTATTCTTTTTCTTCCCTTTCTTAAATGAATGACATCTTGTCAATCCTCCCACTATATTCACCAACCCTTATGGAGCTAATGATCCTTCTTATAAGTTTGTAGTAACCCCAATAGACCATGATAGTTTACTATAGGCCTTGTCATTCTATAATGATCAAGAAAGTCAATGTAAGATTTTGATAAAGAATTAAGGATCATATCCTTTCCCAACTATTCATACAGGAAAAATTCAAGTTTGCCCAGGCACTCAATTAGTTTAGTCATTTATAATACATGATCAATGATTGAGGCCTTTTCCCTTATCCTTCTATTGAAAATGGTACAAGATGTTTTGTACCTTTCAATATCATCGAGAGTGCCAAAAAATTCTTTCAACACTTGAAGTATATCCTCTGGCTGAGCATCCTCAAACTTGCAATTCAATTCATCATTAATGGATACTCACAAAATACAACGAACCATGATTCGATCACTGAGCCACTTTTGATAAGTGCCTCAAATTTCACCATGAGCATTCTGAGTAGGCTCCTCAGGTGTTGAATTTGTCAGCATGTACATAATCCATTTGTGCTCTAGGACTATTTTTAGCTTTCGATACCAGCTATCAAAATTGGATCCCATTAATTTTCATTGTCTAGTAATGAATAAAGCAACAGAGTAGTGGCTATATTAATCTGAAAGAAGAATAAGACCTAATTAGTATATGAATCATTTAATCCCAAATATTTGGATTTTAGTCTAAAGGTTCTTCCACTATTTTTGATCAAATTGGTAGCCTCTACCTCCAATTCAAGAAATTACACCAATTCTTTAATGGGTACCAGAATCCAATAGATTGCACATGAGCTCAATTTTGACTGGCTCACCCATGAGCATCTAAAGGTAGGTTCTTAATCAATTATTTTTCTAAAAAATTTTTGGTAATAATTTTATCCCATGAACTAATCAGTAAGCCTTTGGGCTATCACTGAAAGTCCTGATTAGGTCCAACCATTAACATAACTGAGTGCTTCTAGCCAACGATGCCCAAGCCTGACTTTGGCCAGCCAACCTAACCATTGTTTAGAAAGAAGGACAAGCCATCATAATATGAATATAATTCTAATAGCTAGATGAGCACCAGGTCTTTGGACCTCTAATGATCATCTTAACTATTAGACTCATTATCACTCTCTTAATGGGAGGCCATGACTTAATTATCTCCATAATTTTGTCACTTAAAAGATCTAATAATTTTAGAGGATTTAATTAGAGAAAAGAGATGGAACATGGACTAATCAACAGACCTCCCACTAATTCATCAAGGGTTGAATCACATTAGTCTAAGGGCACCTAGATCAGTTAAACTAATCTTTCTTACTAGTATTGGTTAACTCGAATCAACGAGCTATCTAATCAAATTCTAATTGACCACATTGGCTAGGTAAGTGAGATCAATGGGAGGGTTCAACTATTAACCTCTTTTCTTAGACACCAAACAAGTTAGCCAAGTAAGAGGTAGCCCCAATTAATAACCATTATTGAAATGCCATACTTACCTTAAACACCATTGATTCATCAGATTCAATTAGACTGGCCTAAGGACTCCGACCTGACCACTAAGCCATAATCAGGTCCATTTGTTATAATATAGACTTGATTAAACCATCACTATAGATTTGATCTAGAGAAAAAACTTAATCTAATCCAAATCTACTTTTATTTAGATTAAATCCAATTCTCTATTAGATCTATATGATTCTAAATTCTAACCTTGGGTGTAACTCGATTATTTGACCTGATTCTAGCTAAACCAAAGTCCATGATGTATGAAATGTGATTAAATATTTAATTCAAAATTTTAAATCTAATCTTAGATCTCTTAATTTTAGTAATTAATCAAGATTAATTTTGCTAAATTATAGATCTAAACAATTTATATGCATCACATATACATTAAACACTTTTTAGATCCCAACTATACTATACAGTCTTATGCTAAAATTAATTTTATGTTTCATATTCTAAACATAAAAAAAAACCCTAATATATTAATTTTAGATCAAAAATAGTAAATTAATTTAGATTAAGTTGGTGAAAAATAATTCTAATTATTCAAATAATTTCAATGATTTTTCTTTCACCTCATTTGTTTATGGGATATAACTACAAACGGCACCCCTACACGCCATAAGAGACCCCATTGAATGGAAAGAGATGGCCTTTAAATCATATTTTTCTTCTATTACCGAATAATTATGGTGGTCAACCCAAACTGAAACAATTACTCAAAATAATATTATATCTAACATGTAAGGTTCTACATCCACATATCATGTTATGAAAACCTATCACTCTAATACCATTATTGAAAATCACCTAGGGTTTCATGCATAGTTTTTTTATATATAAATTTATAGTAGAAGTAATCTATTTTAAAAATTATTTTAAATAGATAATATGTATTTAGAATAATTTTAATAAATCCTAAGTAAGATTGTAACATAATATGCAGTAGAGAAAAAAAAAATCAGCATGTATTGATCTACCCAATGCATGCAATAGATCTAATCTACAAATAATATAAAATCTAATTCATACCTAATCATGGGTCGATGATCACTGCCACTAATGGCATAGGTAAGGACTCTCTATATTGTTTCACAACTGCATAGGGTATCCGACCTCTACGAATTGTCCACACGAAGCTCCGATACGATCAACTTCGTGGTACTGCTAGCTCCATGCGAAGGCCAATGATGGCTAAAAATAATTTATTTCTTAGACTTTCTTGAGCCTCCCAACCAAGAAGAGGTTGAAGAGGTCTAGATTTAAGAGGAAGAAAACCAAAAATAGAAACCCTTTTCTACTGTTTTTTTCTTTTTCTTCTTCCTTCAACCCTAGCACCCAAGAAAGGTCTTTCATGCCAAAGAAGAACTCATGCACATCTTGAGTTTTTTAGCACCCTTTCTCATCTGATTTCACACCAATTTAAAGCTACTTTGGTCACCCAATCCTAAAAGAATTCTAGGAAAATTAGGTGTGTTGATTATGATGGATTAGAGGGACTTTAGATAAGATAAAAAAATACTAACCTAGTTTGACTAGTCTTAACTTTTCACTCCATGCCCCAACATCATTTCAAAATTTATTCCATGGTAATTTATGTCTTAAATCACTGGTGAAGGGGCCTTATCTCAATGCGCATTAATTTGGGATTTTCAAAAAAAATTGGTGACAATAATGGATAAGTTTTTGAGAGTTTAAGACCAAGTAAAAATAGAAAAAGTCAAAGAGTTTGATTCCCAGTCAAACTCCTCCCTTTTAAATTCAAAACTCATCCTAAATTATTCCAAATTAGATAAAAAAGAAGGGAGGGCAAGAAAACATGTTTGGCATGAATTTTCCATGAATTTATTCAATAAATGGCATGGAGAAATCCTAGAGAAAATCTAGTTGGGCTAGGTAAGGGTTTGACCAAGCTTTGACCAAAATTAGTTAGGAATCAAAACTAATTTAGTTATAACTAATTTAACCAACTTGTATTCAGTCCAATTAAATTATAATTAAATTTAATTAAATTTTAATAAAATCTAAAATTAACTAAGTCTAAATCTGAATCAAACCATAATTAGAAATCCTTAGCGATTAAGTTATTAAATAACCTAATCGAGTAAATTCTAATTGAACTAAATTCAATTAGACTTGACCTAAATATCTTCACTCAATCAAATTAAGTTAATTAAAAATCTAATTATTGATTAATTCTCCTATAATTAATTAATTATTAATTAATTATTAATTTATAATATTTATACAAGGTTAATTGTTCATTATATTTATAATTTTATCACCGAATGATTCTTAATAATTAGTCAGCCATCAGATCGGTCAAAAACTTCTATTTTATATGTTCTCATAGATTCAAATACTAAGCCGATAGCCCAAGAATCAATTTTTGAACTAATCGATGTGACCATCTAGCAATAATGCCTGATATCCAAATAAGTTGAATATTTGCAAAGCAACATTCAAGGACCTAGATATATGGTTTTTATATAATTCATCCCTTTGACCCTAATACTCAAAATGATTTTAGAGTTAATTACCAACTCCAAATAATGCATCCAAATATGTCTTAACCTGCTAAATCTTGTGACTCTTCATAAGGATTGCCCTAGCTAAGGTCTTGCTAAATTGAAACATAGTAAAGCATTGTCTCTAACATCTTGGAGCATTCAATTCCATCTTGACTAATCACTGACTTAACAAGTAATTGACTGCACTCAATAACCTTCTATCACTAGATTAGAAAACCATGTAGTCCGGTACCTAAGTATAATAAGTTACTTGCAAATCACCGGGATGATCTCAGGTCGGAGCGATACTTATACCTATATCCTTCTGTGAGATACTCTCGACAATAGTATACTTAATAGAGTTGGTCACATTCGGTGCAATGTATACCTATACTCACCTACATACTATATTAGTATCTCCATACTTCTTGGTTATAAGGACAACCAATCTATATGGTATACAATGACCTATACTCGATAAACGTTATCATTCTAGGTAATAATGTATCATTTGGTCATGAACATATTTAAGAACTCCTTGATAAATCTTCCTTTATCGAATTAAAGTAGTTCTAAGGACTTCATCTCAAAAGAGTCCAAAGGAAGATGCAAAAAGAGATGAACTGCTAAAAATAACTTTTATTTTATTAATGATTCATGTATAAATTATAAAGAGCTCAACCATATACAACCCAGATGATTAGCTATAAGGCACATTTCCTAACAACAGATTATGGGACCCCTTAGAGAAGAAGGCCAATATTATTCAGGATGTGGCCTTTGATGAGAATTCAATCTTAAAGGTGCAAGGGATAGTGGAGGAGCAATAGGAGGTCCAACCAGCTAGGGTTAGACAACTAACCTTTTATTATGTTTTGTCTTTTGCAAGCAGACTAGGAGGACATAAAATTCAGGTAGAGCACCATTCAAAGGTGCCTTCACATGTGGAGGGAGGAATGACACAATTTTAGGGCCAAGAGATACAAAGAAAGGAGCAAAAATCTAGCATAAATATCAAAATTACACTGCATAAGCCTAAGATGAATGTGAAGCACCCAGAGAGGTATGGCTTTGGTGATACTGTCTTATGCATTGGTGGTAGCAAAAGAAGACCCTCAAACCTATGAGGAGGTCATGGCAAGCAAAGAGAGAGATAGATGGGTCTAAGTCATGACAAAAGAGATGCATTCCCTCTAGAAGAATTGTACATGATGGTTGGTGTAGCTGCCGAGTGGTAAGAAGCCTGTAGGATGCAAGTGGATGTTCCAACACAAGGGCCTTCGGAGCAAGGAGAGATCAGATTCAAGGCTAGGTTGGTAGCAAAGTGGTACTCCCAAAAGGATAACATCAACTATAATGAGGTATTATTCCCAATTATTTGACATACTTTAATTCAGGTGCTACTTAGCATAGTAGTTATCCTTTATTGTCTAGAATTTATAATTGGAGCTAATGGATGTCAAAACAGCCTTCCTCCATGAAAATTTGGAGGAGAAGATCTATATAGAGTAGTCCAAGGGGTTCGGTTAGCCAAGGTCAGAAGGAAAGGTGTGTTTGCCACAAAGATCTCTCTATGGGTTGAAGCAGTTACTAAGGCAATAGTACAAGTAATTCAACACATATGTGAGGAGCATCAATTTGACCAAATATGAGTATGACCCTTATGTTTATATTAAATTACTTGAGAATGAGTCTAGATTATATCTACTCTTGTATATGGATGATATATTGATTGCTTGCAAGAGTAGAGGTATTATGGATGATTTGAAGGTTGTATTATCTAGGGAGTTTGAGATCAGGGATTTAGGTCCAACTATTAAGATTCTAAGCATGGAGATCCTCAAGGACAAAACCAAGAGAGTGTTGCATCTATCTCAAGGGGGTTACATCAGAAAAGTTTTAGAGGGATTCGGCATGGACGGAGCAAAACTAGCAGCACTACCTTTAGCTGGTCATGTGAGTCTTTCTAAGACTATGTCACCCCAAAATGAAGTGGAGGCGAGGAAATGGAGAGGATACCATGCACTTCAGGTATTAGGAGTCTTATGTATGCAATAGTTGTTGTAGAATAGATTTTGGCCATGCTGTGGGCCAAGTCAACAAGTTTATAGCTCATCCAGACGAGCATTGGAGAGCACTCAAGAATGTTTTTAGATACTTGGTGGGCACAGTTGGGTTGGCATTTGCTATAGACAGCAAGGTAGTATAGCTCATCCAAATAAAGATCATTGGAGAGCACCCAAGAATGTTTTTAGATACTTGGTGGGCATAGTTAGAGCTGAAATTTGCTATGGACAGCAAGGTAGTAATGAGAAGAGCTCCAACATGTCCAAGGAAGCTCAGAGTTGAATGATTGGATTTATGGATACTGATTTTAGTAGAGACATAGACACTAGGTGTTCGACCACAAGGTATATATTCTACTTGAACAGGGATCCAGTTTCATGGAGATCAAGTGTGCAATCAATTACGACTTTGTTTATGACTAAATCTAAGTATATTGGCATCTTATAGGCTGCCAAGGAAGCTTTATGACTAAAATATTTGGCATTGGAGATGGGATTTGCATAGGGTGCTATCTAGGTGCATTGTGATAGCTAAAGTGAATTATTTTTAATTCAAAATTTAGTTTATCATGCAAGGACCAAATACATTGATATCAGATATCATAGGATTAAGGAGCTAGGGGAAGAAGGAGACGTAGAGCTGGTTAGACTGATGCACTAACCAAGGCTCTTTCGAGGGATAGCTTTCTTAAGTGTGTGGTGCTGATGGGTTTGATAGACCAGACTGAGTTTGCAAAGGCTTTGAAGCATCAAGGTAAAAATTGTGAGCTTAGTGTATTGCTCTCAAGCCTTAGAAGACCAGGAAAGGAGACAAGGCATTGGCTCTATGAGGCTAAGACTAGTTTTGTCCTAGGATGGAGGCATTTAGCCTTTCATATGCTTGAGGCTCAAGTATAGAAGCCTTGAGGGGCTAAGCTATAATTGGACTAGGTTTAGGTCCAAGGAGGTGAGAGCATGCAAATCATGGGTGTACATGGGCTTGGATGAGTAATTTCAGATGTGGGCTTAGTATTGGAAGTTGTTTGAGCTTGGGCTTGGGTTAATTTTCAGGTTTGAAATATGAAAGCCTTTTAAATAAATATACATATGATGTAAGCAGATCAATGGATCGATGAATGAAACTTTCTCCCAACTAAACTCTCCTCTCTCTCTCTCTCTCTCTCTCATGATGCCCATCAAAACCCTAAGAAGGGTGCTGACCAAAACCCTAGAGCTTAGAGGTTTTTGCCACCCTAATTCCTAGCACCTAGGAACTAGTGGGCACTAATCTAGTTTTTGAGTGCCCAAGCCTCCATGCTCCAAACCCTAGCTTGGTTCCTTGCTGATCTCCAGGTCTCCATGCCTAGATGAAGACCTCCAACACATGTACCACCTATTGCGGTGACTTCTCCTGGATCGGGCTCGGTCAGCTGTGCTGGAGCGCTCCTCTCCCGGTCGACCTGCAACAAAGTCCCCAAGGCATCGGTGGTGTTTCGGCGGGGGACACTCCGATTTCTAAGTTAGCAGGTGCTTGAAGGCAACAGAATGGAGGAATCAGAGAAGCAACATATGGAGAAGGGAAAGTGTACTTAGCTCAAAACGGGATCCCTCGGGTACCTTATATAGGCAAGGAACAGTCCAAAATCTATTAGGAAAGAGGTCAAAAATGACTGATTTGTCCCTAGGATGATCTGGAGAGTGGCCACGTGGTGCCCGGATAGGGCGGCATCATGGGAGTAGTAGAGTAGTGCTGCTGACATGGCAGGATTCCATTACAACCGAAAGAGGTTTCTGGAATTCTCTGGGTCCTGGAGTGAGTCGATCAGGCACCGACTGAGAGAGCTAACCAGTCCTATGAGATAGAGTGTCTATCGGAGCCTTAGAGGAGAGCAGTAGGCCGGACCCCAGCAGGAGTGGGTCATTCGAACCTCTACTTCAGTGGGTCGGACTTCGACTAGAATGCATCCGTCGGAGCTTTAACCAAGCGGTCCAGTTGAACCGGAGAGGATGGCCAGTTCAAGTTAGCAGTGAGCCGATAGGGTATAACAGTTGCCCCCTAGCCCTTAGCCTTCGAGCGGGCCTGCAGACTCGAAGGACGAGGGCATTACTTGGCAATAATTGGGCCAGCCCTCATGATGATGGTGAATCTGATTCGACGTGCCATGACCGGCCATCTTCTGCTCCGAATTTCTGTCCCTGGACAGGTGTCAATGCTGTATTGGCCATGGTAGAGGAAGCAGTTATTGCTGGTATAGTGCAATGATGGCTCCCAGCCTAAAACACATGCCCGTCCAGCTCTTAACGCGATGCAGGCCACGTGGCGAGATCCGAGCGGCCAGCACGGGATTCAGAGTGACCCATCCACCATTGCCTTGGCGATCATGCGGATCATGACCAGATACGATCTGGCACGTCCCATCGGGTTCCCGTCAAATCCAGAGGTTGCGTCGTCCGCCGTTGGATCGCGGTGCTCAAGGGGCATTGGGAGGCGACCCCTTAGCACCTATAAAAAGGGGCATTGGGAGGCGACCCCTTAGCACTTATAACCATGACCAGAGATAGGGTAGAGAACCTTAGGGTCATTTACAGCATACCGACCACCTTACACCTTACCATCCCAGTAAGGAAGGGAGAGTGAACGGCCCACTGAATCTAGGTGCCCTTTCTATGTACGAAGATCATCTTAAGGCCGGCCTTCGATTCCCACTCCATAGCTTTTTTGTCCAGATCTTTAATAGCTATAGGATTACTCCGATGCAGTTGACCCCGAACAGCATTCAGGTGATCTATGGCTTCTTAGTTCTTTGTCGGTGTGCTGGAGTCGAAGCCAGGGTATCTCTTTTTTCCAATTTTTTTCTCTTAAAATAAGACTTCCGTAACCACGAGTGGTGGATGTTCAGTCCCCGCGCTGGTCGGAAGATACTAGGGGGCTTCCATCGGCTATCCACGGATGGAAGTCCTGATATTTACTTCATAGATAGTCTGGAGCCCTGGGGTTTCGTTCTGGCATGGGGAGTGTCGAGGCCAAAAGCCATAGATGGGAGAAAGGTTCTGAGGGCCGATGAAGCTGATTTTAATAAGCTGGACTAGGATGACCCGGTACCTGTGAGAGATCTGCTATGAGAAGATAGTCTTCATTCGACCGGGATCAGCCAACACCGATACTTAGGTAGGATAGAAACCCACACTGAACTAATTCGATCTTCTTCTGTCGGCCATTCCTTTGCTAATCTTACTTTTACTTTCTTGTAGGCAGCAAAATGAAGCCAGATCGAACAATTATGGCGGCACTAGCAGCCCAGAGGAGGGTCACACGGACTACGGAGCCAGCACCTCAGAAGCCCAAGAGACAGCGAGCGAAAAAGTCAACATCTAAAAGGCTGACCAAGAAGCGGACAAAGGAGCAGGCCATCACCATCATCTCTCTTGATTTCGGAGATGATAACGTGCTGCTGATAGAGAGGGCAGTGGCGAAGCCGGTGGATCGGTCTGCTTCAATCGGGCAGTCAGCTGCCCAGGCAGGAGAAGATCAATCGTAATCGTCCTTCGAAGGAACAGCTTCGATCTCGCCACTCATCGAGCTGGCGGAGCCGACTCTCCCAGTGGCCGAAGGAGAGGTAGGTGCCGGGGAGACAGAGGCTGACCAAAGGGAAACCATCGATGTCAGAGACTGCGTGCATCAGGTGGAGCATGCCATAAATGATGGAGAATAGGTCAGGGGTCAGCTCATGAGGGCCGTCGAGGGTGTCGACTGGAGCGAGTCGAGCCGACAAACAGTGAATGAGGCCATGAGGAGCTCCTTCCACCATATAATGGGGGTAAGTTGTTTACATCTGGCCTCTTAGACTTGACTTATGAGATGCAAACTTTGCCTTGTCATTTGCAGCTTCTTAAGGATGTGTTGCTGATGGACGAAGGCTTAGGTTTGTTGATTGATCTGAAGGAGCGCTCGGCGAAGAAAATAGAGGTAGCTGAAGAGGTGAGAAACACTGTGGAAGTGGCGCTGACAGTTGCCAGGACAGAACTGTCCATCCTTCGAGTGGTCGAAGAAGAGCACTCTTCTCTTCGGGCTGAGGCAGAGGCCCAAAAGGGTCAGCTGGAAGACTTGCAATCACAACAGGATGCGTTAGCTGCCAAGCTAAGCAGCAAGAGATGGAAGATAAAGACTCTGACCCGCCGGGTGACCGAAAGGAACACGCACCTATATGAGTCCGAGCGGTGCTCTAAGGGCTGCCAGGCCTAAGCCGAGAGATACAAGGGGCTGCTCAAGAAGTCCCAAATAGTTATGAAGATGGTGATCGAAGCGACCGTAAAAGAATACAGGAAATTCGAAGGCTTTAAGGCTGAGATGAACGAGGCCGATTCATACAGCTACGACTTCGGATATAAAGATTGCCTTGAGAAGGTTGGCGTCGCCTTCCCGAAGCTTGATCTGTCCTCTCTGTGAATGCCAGAGCAGGCAAAAGAGGGGGAAGCCGAAGAAGAGGCGGTTCCATCTGACGGAAAGGCCAAGCCTCATATCGAAGCCGGCACATAGGAGCATGGATCGGACGTCCAAGCTAAGGCTGAAGCCGAAGTATAAATGCTAGTTGTTCTTGCAGGCACTCCGACAGAACCAGAAGGGACTGAAGTGGAAGCCGAAGTCCCAGCTACGATGGACGAAGTCGAGGCGGAGGAGACAGTTGATGTAACTTCGGTGGGTCAGGCCTAGATCAGTTGTAAGGGTCCGACCCCATCTTTTGTACTGAGCTTTTCATATATATAATATAACATTTTGTCATATCACCTTTGTTAGTGACTATGTATGTGGTTCGGTCTGTCTGACCGAAGCTTTTCTTCTGAAATCTTTCTATGTACTGTCGGTCGGGTAGGACCGCTTTGAAGCAAGACATTAGAAATTTTTCTAAGTATAGGTCCTTCAGCTTATCACATGGCGGGCCGGACCTTCCGGCGGGCAGTAGCCCAGGTCGGACCAATTTACTTTAGGATTTTTCTTCCCAAGTAACGATCCATCGGCTCGTCTAAACTCAAACATGGTTGAGATGGGCGACGGACTGTAGCTCAGGCCGAACCAATTTACTTAGGATTTTCTTCCCAAGTGTTGATCCGTCGGCTCGTCGGCTCGTCGGCTACACTAGAGACTTTGCCAGCCAGAGCCGGACTTTTCAGAGCCAGACTTTTTAGAAGTGGGCTGCCCTAAAGCCTTTGCCGGTCAGAACCAGACTTTCTAGAAGTGGGCTGCCCTAGAGCCTTTGACAGTCGGAGCAGGACTTTCCAGAAGTGGGCTTCCCTAGAGCCTTTGCCGGTCGGAGCCGGACTTTTTGAAAGTGGGCTGCCCTAGAGCCTTTGCCGACCGGAGCTGGACTTTCCAAAAGTTGGTTGCCCTATAGCCTTTGCCAGTCGGAGCCAGACTTTCCTAAAGTGGGCTGCCCTAGAGCCTTTGCCTGCCAGAGCTGGACTTTTAGGAAGTGGGCTACCCTAGAGCCTCTACCGGCTGGAGCTAGACTTTTCGGAAGTGGGCTGCCCTAGAGCCTTTGCCAGTCGGAGCCGGACTTTTTGGAAGTGGGCTGCCCTAGAGCCTTTGCCAGCCGGAGCCAAACTTTCCAGAAATGGGCTACCCTAGATCCTTTGCCAGTCGAAGCTGGACTTTCCGGAAGTGGGCTGCCCTAGTGCCTTTGCCGGTCGGAGCCAGACTTTTTGGAAGTGGGCTACCCTAGAGCCTTTGCCGGCGAGCCAGACTTTCCGGAAGTGGACTACCCTAGAGCCTTTGCCGGCCACAGTCAGACTTTCTGGAAGTGGGCTACCCTAGAGCCTTTGCCGGCCGAAGCCGGACTTTACAGAAGTGGGCTACCCTAGAGCCTTGATAAATCATGGATTTACACATTTATTTTAAGTATTTTAGTTAATTAATGGTGCTAACATTCTTTTAATAACCTAAATTCATAATTAATTTAGACTTTCTTGCAAAACTAATTATTTTAAAAATATCTTTGAAAAATATGAAATTAGAATACGTTCATGAAAAATAGATTTCAAGTCAAAGCACCACACACCCATTTAAATGATTAATAAAATATTTAATTAATGATCATGGAATTGGTAAAATTAATAAGTTTGAAACCCGCCAATAGTTAGAGCTTGATTTATGGAATCCAACGACGCAAACGGTACTTAAATCAGGTTCGAAATGAAGAAGTTATGAATTTCTTTAGCATTTTGCACACATTTTGATGTTGCACGTTTTTTTGGAGCAGCCGGTCCATAGAGTAGGTTCGAAATCATGGACCGGCTGCTGGGTTTATAACTCGCAGGTTGGTTCACCGGCAGCCATTGCTGCCAGTCCACAGAGCAGGGCGTGGACCACAGCTCTCCAGAGGTGCCGAAACTCGTCGGGAAGCACGCCGGCGGTGTCCACGGCCGGAGGAGAAGCTCCGGCGGTGGTTTGACGGGCGGTGGTTGCAGTTTTTGGTGGCAAACGAGAGGAACGCAATCCACATTCATCACGAGGAAGTCCACGTTGCCAGAGCAATCCATGGGCTGACGGGCGTTGCCGAGCGTTCTTTGCGAGCTGGGCATTCTTCACGGGCGTTGCAGTCCATGGGCGTTGCGGGCGCTTCTCACAAGCCTCATGTTGCAGTCCACAGGCTGCTGATCGTTCCTCACGAGCTTCTCCATGGGCACGGGCGAGCAGTCCACGGGCACGGGCGTTGCCCGCAATCCAGGAGCTCCACGGCGGAGTCCACGAGTGGCGTGATCTATGGGCACTGCAGGGCGGTGAGCACGGAGCAGCAACGGCGATCACGGTGTTTCTTTTGTCCCACATCGCTAATATGCAACGAGCTCTCCTCTCCGATCAATTATAAAATGAACCCCATAGCACAAGGCAGAGGTATCCTGGAGAAAGGGCAAGGTACAGGGTAGAGGGCATTGCTTGGGTTGCGGGTTGGCTTTTGGGAGTGAGGTTTCTCAAAGGAGAGCGTGTCCCTACACCATCTTCCAGCCTTCTCCCTCTCTGAGATCAAGATCCAAAGAAGAAGACGCAGAGGAAGCCCAGTTCGCTCCACGGAGTACGAAGGAAGGAGCTATTTTCCCGATGAGGCTGCGCTGATCTGTTCTTGTCTTTGTTCTTTGTTATTTTAGTTTTTTTTTTTTTAGTGCATTGTACTTAGACCTTAAAATCAATGCAATATTTTTTTTAATTCCTGTCTTTCACCTTGTCTGCAAGTAGATGCTAGGATCTAAATAATAGATCCTAGTGCCAAGTTTACTTTTCCTGCAATTTTAATTTTTATATTTTTTTTCGACTTCAAATATTTTTTTACAAGATCAAAAATTTCAAATCCTAAACATCGCCTTCTCTGTGGATTCGACCCGACTCCTCTTGCTATGTATTTTTAAATATTTTAAGAAGTCGGATTTTAAACTGATAGCCACGGTGTTTTAACGAAAACCCCGCAGTTCTACCAAGTTTTTGGCACCGTTGCCGGGGAAGGCATTAAAATAATAGTTTTTGATCTTTTTGATGTATATATCGTGCTAACTTTTCTTTTTCTTGCAGATAAAAAAAAATTTTAAAAAAGGAGAAAAGCATAAGAGGAAGAAAGTCTACCAATCAGTAAACTTTCTTTCCTCTTTTACATATTAATTATTTTCCTTTTTAGTTTCTTTTCTTATTTCCAAAAAAAAAACTTCAAATTTCAAATTTCAAATTTCAAAAAAAAAATTTTGTTTTTCATTTTTAGATTCATTTAGGTAAATTTATCTTTTATGCAAAATCCAAAAAAAATTGCCCAGACATTTCATAATTTATTAGGATTAGAAACTTAATCACAAAATTAAAAAATATATATATAGCTTTAATTTAATTTTGTGTGTTTATAACTTTTATTTTGACATCTTATTTAGTGCATTTCATAATTTCATAATCATCTTAAGGGCACTTATCCATAAACAAGATAAGGTGGGGAGTTCAATACCCTTCCTTAGCCCACAAACCATCACCCATCATTTTGCATACCTAAGCCTTCTAAATAAAATTAACTAGACGTTAGCCCTAAGGAACTCGAGCTCAATAGGACAGGGCACCCGGAAGAGTTGGACCGGGTCAAGATTAGTTGGTTGATTGGTGTCTAGGAAAGGGGTTCAGGGATTACATCCCGAAGGAAGGTGGTTGGATCCGCTTACCTGGCCAATTTTCAATTGGTGTCTAAGGCAAGCAAAGAGGGAAACTCCAACGACCTTACCCTTACCTGGCCAGTTAGCTAATTAGTCTTTGACTTGGAGGGCTCCAAGGCAGTCTTAAAAGTTAGGAGCTGTCTAGAATTAGGGAGCCTAGGATAGAAAGCTATTTGATAAGTGTTTGAAAATAACAAAAAATATATATATATAAAAAAAAAAATTTGATTCACATATTAGGGTTGCACTGTTACATGCACGGTAGGAGATCTTTATTTCCAGACCTAGTTGACTTCAACCCTGAAATCGAACGACTGTTCCATAGTACACCAAAAAATCAAATGGCTGGAAACCTAGAAGAACCACCTAGACAGATGAAGGAATACTTTATTCCTTCCACCTACAACCCATCGACTTGTATCCATTTACTTGAAATACCTGCTAGACAATATGAGATCAAGTCTGCCACAATCCAGATGCTCCCTTCCTTTTATGGGAATACCAACGAAGATCCTTATAAGCATCTAGATGAGTTTCTAGAAATCTGTTCTACGGTGAAGATCCAAGATTTTACTGATGATGCCCTTAGGCTAACCTTGTTCCCCTTCTCACTTAAGGATAAGGACAAGTACTGGCTTGGCACAATAGGGAAACCAATTCGAACTTGGGCTGAAATGCAGCACGAGTTCCTTAAGAAATTCTATCCTATAGGTCGAACCAACACCATGAGGCGAGCCATCACTGGATTTTCTCAGCTTCCTGGTGAACAAATTCATGAATCATGGGAGAGACTTAAGGAACTCCTTAGAAAATGCCCACATCATGGTATGTCTAAGTGGCAAATTGTCCAAGCTTTTTATGAGGGATTAGGAGACCAGTATAGACAGATGGTGGATGCATCTTGTGGAGGTGCATTCATGAGTAAAAGTGAGGATGAAGCCTATACCTTGTTTGAAACCCTAAGTGAAAATTCGATCAACCATGCTTCTTTGGCTTCATATGAAAGATCGATTCCTCACCAAAAGCGGGCAGGGATTTATGAAATTAGACATTCAAATTCCAACATCGACTTGAACCTAATATCCCAAAGATTAGATACAGCGACCTCCTTTCCCAAAAGTTGGACCAAGTCCTAGTCTTCAGTCAACAATCTCCTGCACAATACCCATCACACCCATCACAATACCCATCACCCTCTAATCATCAAGAGATTTGTTCTATCTGTGCTAGCCCAGCCCATCACATGAATGAATGTCCTACGGTTGCACAGTTACCACCTTTCATCCAAGAACAAGTCCAAGCTGCTCAAGGTTACTCCAAGCCGGGTAATGACCCATTTTCAAATACTTATAACCCGGGTTGGAGAAACCATCCTAATTTTTCTTGGAAACCACAACAGACTCAGGTTCAGACCCAAACTCCTCCTGCACGGAACTTTCAAAATAGGCCCCCATACCAAAACTATGCCTATAATAGAGGTCAGCCTAGTCAGCCTGCTCAGCCACCATTTCAGCCACCATATCATCATCAGTCATCATATCAACCTTCTCAACAAACCAATATGGCCGACGATAGGTTTGATCAACTCCAACAATTAATCATGACCCAACAACAATCTATCGCCAGGTTAGAAGTTCAAATAGGACAGTTAGCTGAATCTATTATGAGGAGAGAACCAGGTCAACTACCGAGTCAACCAATACCGAATCCTAGAAACAACCCACACATTCTTCAGCCTAATGTTCCACCTAAGAACCCTCAATTTGAGAATGCCAAAGCAATTTCTGAGCTTAGAAGTGGTAGGATTCTTAGGGACCCATATCAAGACCAGGAGAGAGAGGCTAGTACTGATGCTAGCAAGAATGAGAATTTAGAAGCTGATGTTAGTACTGAGACTAACCATGTAGAAGAGCCTGAGCCCGGGACTAGTACTGATACTGGTTCCAATTTAAATGAGAAAGGGAAGAAGAGAGCAGATGAATTACCTGAGACTTATAAACCTAGAGTCCCGTTCCCTTCAGCCCTAGAAGCTGGTTCTTCCTGTAAAAAGCAAGGAGCACGCAACGAGGAGCTGATAGAATTATTCAAGCAAGTCCATATTAATTTACCCCTCCTCGATGCAATTCAGCACGTTCTAGCTTACGCTAAATTTCTCAAAGAACTCTGCACCCAAAAGCGTGAGCCACGAACCATAAAGAGAATCATATTGTCTGAGGATGTAAGTGCAGTCTTGTTGAATCAATTACCTCAGAAAATGAAAGACCCCGGTGCTCCTTTGATTTATTGTGTTATAGGAGGCATTACCATTGATCGAGCCCTGTTAGACCTAGGAGCTAGTGTGAACCTTCTTCCAACCTCGGTCTATGAAAAATTTGGGATAGGTGAACTAAAACCCACGTCAGCCATTCTACAACTAGCCGATAGATCTATCAAGACACCACGTGGTTTGATTGAGGATGTCTTAGTTAGAGTGAACCAATGTTATTTCCCAGTAGACTTTCTCATACTAGACATGGAACCATCCCAAGAGCTAAATCAGAATCCCATAATCTTAGGTCGTCCATTCCTAGCCACTGCCAATGCCAATATCAATTGTAAAACAGGAGCTATGGACATTTCTTTTGGGGATCAAAAGGTGAGAATTAATATTTTTAATGCCTCAAAGTTTGCTCGAGAGGAGGAAAATTGTTCTGTGATTGGTTTAATAGATGAGATTATTGAGTCTGAATTTTCCTCCAATTTGATGGAAGATGACGAGCCTATTGCTGAAACCCAAGTCCAAGAGGTAAATGCCCTACTTGATTCACCTCAACCTTCACCACCTTGGTCAATGCAAACTAAATCCTTACCTAACCTAGGAACTGAGCCTTTGCACCCTTCGATTCAGGCCCCACCACAACTTGAACTAAAAACTTTGCCTGAATCACTTAAGTATGTATTTTTAGGACCCGACAAAACCCTGCCTGTAATCATTGCTTCTGACCTAACCATTGAGCAGGAAAACCAATTGATAGATGTTCTAAAAACACATAGGGAGGCCATAGGTTGGGCCATTGCTGATTTAAAAGGCATTAGTCCATCAATTTGTATGCACCATATCTATACTGAGGATAGTGCCAAGCCAACTAGAGAGATGCAAAGACGGCTCAACCCAAACATGCAAGAAGTGGTCAAGAAGGAAGTGATTAAATGGTTAGATGCTGGTATTATTTATCCTATTTCTGATAGCCAATGGGTGAGTCCTATTCAAGTCGTTCCAAAGAAATCTGGACTCACGGTTGTCCATACTGACCATAGGGATTTAGTACCAACACGACTTTCTACTGGGTGGCGTGTCTGTATAGATTATAGAAAACTTAATGTAGCTACCCGCAAAGACCACTTTCCCTTACCATTTATTGATCAGATCCTTAAAATATTAGCTGGCCAGCAATACTTTTGCTTCTTAGATGGATACTCAGGATACAACCAGGTAGCAATCTATCCAGGAGACCAAGAAAAGACCACCTTCACATGTCCCTATGGAACCTTTGCTTTCCATAGAATGCCTTTCGGATTGTGTAATGCACCTACAACCTTTCAAAGGTGCATGATATCAATTTTCTCGGACATGGTAGGAGATTTCTTAGAAATTTTTATGGATGATTTTTCAGTCTTTGGAGAATCTTTTGAGAGTTGCCTCAATAATTTGAAGAAAATATTAAAACAATGTATTGAGGCGAATTTGGTTCTGAGCTGGGAGAAGAGCCATTTCATGGTTCGAGAAGGGATTGTTTTAGGACATATTGTATCTAAGAGAGGGATCGAGGTAGATAAAGCAAAGGTTGAATTGATCTCTAAACTTCCTCCACCCATCTCTATCAAACAAATTCGATCTTTTCTCGGCCATGTAGGATTCTATCGTCGCTTCGTCAAAGACCTTTCCAAAATTTCTCGTCTTTTGTGTAATCTGCTCGCTAAGGACGTTCCTTTCAATTTTGATGAACTTTGTCTTAAAGCTTTTGAGTTTCTAAAGGAAGCTATGACCCAAGCCCCAATCATCCAACCCCCTGATTGGTCACTACCTTTTGAAATCATGTGTGATGCTTCAGACTTTGCCATAGGAGCTGTCTTGGGCCAAAGGGTAAACAAATGTCCCATAGTGATTTATTATGCTAGCAGAACTTTGAATGAAGCCCAAAAAAATTATACCACTACTGAAAAGGAGTTGCTAGCTGTGGTGTTTGCCCTGGAAAAGTTTAGATCATATCTTTTAGGTTCCAAGATTGTGGTTTATTCGGATCACTCGGCTTTGAGATACTTGCTCTCAAAGAAAGATGCTAAACCACGATTGATTAGATGGATCTTATTGCTACAAGAGTTTGATATTGAAATACGAGACAAGAAAGGATCTGAGAATGTTATAGCGGACCATCTATCTAGGATTTTAGTTGAAGAGTGTGAACCTGCATCAATTGAAGAATCTTTTCCGGATGAACAGCTCTTAGCAGTTTCGCATGCAAAGGCCCCTTGGTTTGCAGATATTGTTAACTACTTAGTGGTTGGACAAATCCCTGATGGCTGATCCAAGAATGAAAAGGATCGATTCTTTGCTCAAATTAAATATTACTTTTGGGAAGATCCTGAACTCTTTCCAATTTGTGCTGATCAAATCATCCGTAGGTGTGTTCCTGAATCTGAACATCTGAGTATTTTAAACTTTTGCCATACCCTTGCTTGAGGAGGACATTTTTCTGGTCGAAAAACTGTGGCTAAAGTTTTGCAAAGTGGATTTTACTGGCCGACATTGTTTAAGGATGCCTATACTTTTGGCAAAGAATGTCTTAGGTGTCAAGCCTTAGGAAATATTTCAAGAAAAGACGTGATGCCTTTAAATCCCATCTTGGTAGTTGAAATCTTTGATGTTTGGGGAATTGATTTTATGGGACCCTTTCCACCCTCTAATGGTTTTGAATATATTTTGGTGGCTGTCGATTATGTTTCTAAATGGATTGAGGCAATGGCAACACGAACCAATGATCATAAGGTAGTCATAAAGTTTGTTCAAAAGAATATCTTCTCTAGGTTCGGATTTCCACGTGCCATCATTAGCGACGGAGGTGCCCATTTCATAAACTCCCAATTTCGAATGCTTTTACGAAAATATGGGGTCACACATAAAGTATCTACACCTTATCACCCGCAAACAAGTGGCCAAGTGGAAGTATCCAATAGGGAGATCAAGAATATTTTGCAAAAGACTATTAGGCCCGATCGTAGAAACTGGTCAGATCGATTAGATGATGCATTATGGGCCTATCGGACAGCTTACAAGAATCCCATTGGAATGTCTCCCTATAGACTGATCTTTGGAAAAGCATGTCATCTTCCGGTAGAACTTGAACATAAAGCTTATTGGGCGATTAAGCAATTAAATTTTGATTTAAAGCAAGCTTGTTTTAACCGGATGTTGCAACTGAGTGAATTAGATGAACTGAGGCGAGAGGCTTATGAAAATTCACGTATTTATAAAGAGAAAATGAAAGCCTTTCATGATCAATTTATTTCTAGGAAAATCTTTGAGCCAAATCAACAAGTCTGGTTATTTAATTTAAGGCTTCGATTATTTCCTGGAAAATTAAGATCTAGATGGGATGGACCTTACATTGTTAATCAAGTAGTCCCCCATGGTGCAGTCAAAATTTTTGATCCTAGGTTAGAAAACTTCTTTAAGGTGAATGGTCAACGTTTAAAACCATACATTGAAGGAATATCAACAAATTGAACCATTGACCAAGTAACATTAATTGACCCACACTAAACTGAGCTGCATTATGTCTGGCTAAAGACATTAAACTTAGTGCTTGTTGGGAGGCAACCCAATATGTACTCTATTTTTTTAAAAAAAAAAAAATTTGTAGCCTCTACATTGTTCATGAGCTCCTCTTCTCAGGTAACCCCTATCCCTTTACTTTTATGGTTTATTCCTTTGCCTTTTTATACCATTAGGGACAATGGTATTTAAGTTGGGGGGTCAGGACAATTTTCTTAAAACTTTGAAAAAAAAAAAAAAAAAGTTTTCATGTGTCAAAAATAAATCTGGAGCAAGATAGACTAGGAAAAATAATAAGAGTTAGAGAGTGTTGCTAATGACTGTAGCGAGTCAAGAAGTAGACTAGCGTGTCAGACTTTTAGGGCCTACTTAGATCACCTAAAGGCTATTAGCACTTCCATTGCACATGCACGCTGACGAGACAAAGTAAGTATTAGTTGTAAGGACAATTGAGGACTTAATTATCACTGAAAACTGGTAATTGATATATATCCCAATTTAAAATTTTTTGAATTGAGGAAAGAGCTACCTACCTGAAATAAAAGTGCAAAACATAGAGTATATGTGGATCACCCTGAACTTAGTAACCGGGTCTCTGTACCTAAGTCAAGTATGGAGGTTCGCATCAAATGGTGAAGGGAAGGCCAGGATGCTCAGTACAAAAAAAAAAAAAATTTAGTTAGTGTGAAAGCTAACTCAGTTCATAAGCTTAATTTAGGGATGTATAGAAAATTAACAAAAGTAAGTGTTAATCAAAGATACATTTGTTCTTGCAAACTAGTACCAAAATGTTAAGTTAGTCATCACAAACACAAGTGCTGTAGATCTTTAGATGAACTCTTAGAAAGTTTCTAATTATGTTGACCGCAAAATTTATTTCTGAAACTCAATACTTAGTTAGTGATACTTGCTAGATCTTTTTACTTTCAAACCTGGATCTATTTTTGTAAAGGATGATCTTTGTGACACATAGTTATACTTTTTGCATTGCTAAGGGACTAGCAATAAGTAAGTTGGGGGGTGTGATAAATCATGGATTTACACATTTATTTTAAGTATTTTAGTTAATTAATGGTGCTAATGTTCTTTTAATAACCTAATTTCATAATTAATTTAGACTTTCTTGCAAAACTAATTATTTTAAAAATATCTTTGAAAAATGTGAAATTAGAATACGTTCATGAAAAATAGATTTCAAGTCAAAGCACCACACACCCACTTAAATGATTAATAAAATATTTAATTAATGATCATGGAATTGGTAAAATTAATAAGTTTGAAACCCGCCAATAGTTAAAGCTTGGTTTATGGAATCCAACGATGCAAACGGTACTTAAATCAGGTTCGAAATGAAAAAGTTATGAATTTCTTTAGCATTTTGCACACATTTTGATGCTGCACATTTTTTTGGAGCAGCCGGTCCATCGCAGGTTGGTTCACCGGCAGCCATTGCTGCTGGTCCACGGAGCAGGGCATGGACCACAGCTCTCCAGAGGTGCCGAAACTCGTCGGGAAGCACGCCGGCGGTGTCCACGGCCGGAGGAGAAGCTCCGGCGGTGGTTTGATGGGTGGTGGTGGCGGTTTTTGGCGGCAAACGAGAGGAACGCAGTCCACGTTCTTCATGAGGAAGTCCACATTGCCAGAGCAATCCACGGGCTGACGGGCGTTGCCGAGCGTTCTTCAGGAGCTGGGCATTCTTCACGGGCGTTGCAGTCCATGGGCGTTGCGGGCGCTTCTCACGAGCCTCACATTGCAGTCCATAGGTTGCTGATCGTTCCTCATGAGCTTCTCCACGGGCACGGGCGAGCAGTCCACGGGCATGGGCATTGCGCGCAATCCACGAGCTCCACGGCGCAGTCCACGAGCGGCGTGATCTACGGGCACTGCAGGGCGGTGAGCACGGAGCAGCAATGGCGGTCGCAGTGTTTCTTTTGTCCCACATCGCTAATATGCAATGAGCTCTCCTCTCCGATCAATTATAAAATGAACCCCATAGCACAAGGAAGAGGTATCCTGGAGAAAGGGCAAGGTACAGGGTAGAGGGCATTGCTTGGGTTACGGGTTGGCTTTTGGGAGTGAGGTTTCTCAAAGGAGAGCGTGTCCCTACACCATCTTCCAGCCTTCTCCATCTCTGAGATCAAGATCCGAAGAAGAAGACGCAGAGGAAGCCCAGTTCGCTCCACGGAGTACGAAGGAAGGAGCTATCTTCCCGACGAGGCTGCGCTAATCTGTTCTTGTCTTTGTTCTTTGTTATTTTAGTTTTTTTTTTTTTAAGTGCATTGTACTTAGACCTTAAAATCAATGCAATATTTTTTTTAATTCCTGTCTTTCACCTTGTTTGCAAGTAGATGCTAGGATCTAAATAATAGATCCTAGTGCCAAGTTTACTTTTCCTGCAATTTTAATTTTTATATTTTTTTTCGACTGCAAATATTTTTTTACAAGATCAAAAATTTCAAATCCTAAACACCGCCTTCTCTGTGGATTCGACCCAACTCCTCTTGCTACATATTTTTAAATATTTTAAGAAGTCAGATTTTAAACTGATAGCCACGGTGTTTTAACGACAACCCCATGGTTCTACCAAGCCTCTGCCGGTCGGAGCCGGACTTTTCGGAAGTGCTTCATAAAAGGAGTTGTAGACTTTATTGATAATACTTGTGAAGGTTGTCTATATTTCACGGACGTGCTATCTGTCGTCCGTCCAAATATTCGAGCTGGTAGGTTCCGGCTCAGATTACTTCAACGACTCAATAAGGTCCTTCCCAATTTAGGGAGAGTTTTCCTTGCTCAGTCGATCTTGAAATCTCCGTCCTTCGCAAGACCAGATCTCCGACTCGAAAAGTTCGCACCTTGACCCGTGAATTGTAGTATTTGGCCATCCTTTGACGGTAGGTTGCCATCTTCAAGCTTGTCCGAAGTCTGGTTTCTTCTAGTAGGTCTAGGTCAGCCCTCCGCTGTTCAAAGTTGGTAGGCTTGGCACAGTGATCAATCCATACAGATTGCAAAGAGATCTCAACGGGGATGACGGCTTCACTTCTGTAAGTTACGTTGAATGGAGTCTCCCCGGTCGCCATTCTGGTGGTTGTCTGATAAGCCCAAAGTACTGAATGGAGCTCTTATACCCAAAGTCCTTTGACGTCATTCAGGCAGGTCTTCAGTCCATGTAGAATTGTTCGATTTGTGACCTCGGCTTCTCCATTGGACTGGGGGTGGCCGACCAAGGTGAGCCGATGGGAGATGCGGTATTGCTGGCAAAAGTTCCAAAATTTTGGATTGTTGAACTACCTTCCATTGTCAGTGATGATTGTCTGTGGGATGCCGAATCGATAGATAATGCAGTTTCGAACAAAGATCTCCACCTTGGCTTTCATGATTTGCGCCAGTGGTTCAGCCTCCACCCACTTGGTGAAGTAATCAATTGCTACAATGAAAAACTTTTACTGATCGAATGCCAGAGGAAAAGGTCCCAGGATATCCATCCCCCATTGCACGAAAGGCCATAGTGTAGTGATCGGAGCCAGCTGGCTGGCAGGCCTCCTTTGAATATTGGCATATCTTTGACACGTGTCGCACCTTCGGATGAAGTCTGATGCATCTTTTTGAATTGTGGGCCAATAGTACCCCTGTCGAATTATCTTGTAGGCTAAAGATCTTCCTCTGAGGTGGTCATCGTAGATGCCATCATGGACTTCTCTGAGGATATAGTTGGCATCAGTCGGCCCTAAACACTTTAATAGAGGCTGAGAAAATGACCGCTTGTAGAGGACGCCATCGAGGACGACGTACTTGGAAGCCGTCCAGCGTATGCACTTGGCTTCGGTCAGGTCTTCTGGGGGAGCTCCTCCGGTAAGAAAAGCAAGGATCGGATCCATCCACTAAGTTTCTTGTTCAACTTGGTGGACCTCAATCAGCTCTTCGCTTTCGCTAATACTTGGGCACTACAAGTTCTCCACGAAAGTTCGATCGGAGGTATTGGTGACCGCCATAGCAACCGTGACAAAGCATCCACCCGAGAGTTCTGCAGACGAGGTATATGGAGGATTTCAAAGAATTTGAGCCAAGAGATAAGGTTTTGTACCTTATTCAAGTACTTGGATAGGGTTGGGTCCCTTGCTTCGAATTCACCCTTCACCTGATTGACCACAAGCTGGGAGTCGAAGATGGCTCTTACTTGGCTGATGCCTAGTTCATTAGAGATTCGCGGTCCTGGAAGGAGGGCTTCGTACTCCGCCTGAATGTTTGACACCTGAAAGGAAAAGTGGAGAGCATACTCTAAACTTTCTCCATCGGGGTCGGTTAGGATCAGACTTGCCCCATAGCCAGCAAGGTTGGATGCCCCGTCCATATGAAGCATCCAAGCGAGCTCAGCTTCGTAGATGGCGTCAGCCTCAGGTACCTCGATCGCCTGAGAGGATGATCCCTATTTCTAGGTGCACTCGGCAATGAAGTCAGCTATTACCTGAGCCTTCAAAGCTGATCGGGGCTGGAAGGTGACATCGAACTTGCCAAGTTGATAGCCCACTTGGCGAGCCGACCGGAGGTGTCCGAACTTCGGAGGATTGCTTTGAGGGGTTGGTCAGTGAGCACCACAACCGGATATGCCTAGAAGTAGGGTCGAAGCCTCTTGGCCACTATGACCAAAGAATAGACCAGGTTCTGCATTTTAGGGTACCTTGTCTCGGTATTATGGAGAACTTTACTAATATAGTAAACAGGTTTCTGCTGACCATCTTCTCCCACTCGGACGAGTATGAAGCTGACCGCCTCGTCCGATGTCGACAGGTAAAGATACAAAGGCTCCCCCTCTATCGGCTTGGCCAGTAACGGAGGGCTCCTCAAGTATTCTTTCAAGGCTTCAAAGGCAGACTGACATTCGTCAATCCAAATAAAACGATTCGACTGGTGCAGGGTCTTGAAGAATGGCAGGGACTTTTCAGCCAAATGGGAGATGAAGTTTCTGAAAGAGGCAATTCAACCTGTGAGCTCTTGCACCTGCTTCTTGCACGTCAGATGTCCCATCTCGAGGATAGCTCGGATCTTGTCAGGATTAACCTCAATCCCTCTTTGGGTAACCAGGAAGCCGAGGAAATTGCCTGAAGTTACCCCGAAAATGCATTTGGTAGGGTTCAACTTCATTCGATGGCATCTCAAGGCATCAAAGGACTCCTGCAAGTCTTTGATGTGATCGGCTTTATGGAGGCTCTTGACTATCATATCGTCTACATAAGCCTCCATGTTCCTCCGGAGCTGCCCTTCGAAGACCCGGTTAATCAGTCTTTGGAAGGTGGCACCGGCGTTCTTCAGTTCGAAGGGCATCATCTTATAACAGTATAACACTTTGTTGGTGACAAAGGCGGTCTTCTCCTCATCTTCTGGGTGCATCCTGATTTGGTTGTAGCCGGAGAAGGCATCCATGAAACTCAGAAGCTGATGGCTAGCTGTGGCATCTACCAGCTGATCAATCTTAGGCAAGGAGAAACTATCCTTCGAACAGGTCTTGTTGAGGTCGGTGTATTCCACACAATCCTCCACTTCCTGTTAGCCTTTTTCACAATCACAACATTCGCAGCCATTCAGGGTAATGGACTTCCCTGATAAAATTAGCGTCGGAGAGCTTCTTCACCTCTTCATCAATGGCCCTTTGCCTTTCGGCGATGAAGCTCCTCTTTCTCTATCGGACAGGCCTGTAAGTCGAATCCACCTTGAGCTGGTGAGTGATGACCTCCGACAGTATGCCCGGCATGTCCGATGCCGAATAAGCAAAGACGTCGGCATTACTCCTCAGGAGGCCGATCAGCTCTAACTTAATATCCTCACTGAGAGAGCTTCCGATTTGGAGGACTTTGGTGGGGTCATCCTTCTGAAGGGGAACAAACAGGATCTTTTCATCTAGCTGACCATGGTCGTTGGCTTCAGCCCTCCGGTCTAGTTGTTCCAGAGTAGGACAGCCTTGTGACTGTTGGTTAAGAATAGTTAAGCACTGTCTGGCCATCCTACGATCTCTCCTCATAATTTCGACCCTGTACCTAGTCAAAAATCTTGCCAGCAGATAGTAAATTGATACAATGGCCCGAAACTTATTGAGACCCGATCAGCCTAGAATGGCATTGTAAACCGAGGTCGTACATATGACCACAAAGTTAATGGGGAGAGTCTTTTGAAAGGGCTCCATCCTGATCGTCTCAGGTAGGGTGATTTCCCCTTCGACTCTGATGGAGTTTCTCCCAAAGCCCGTCAACGATATGGGGGATTCTTGCAGCATTGACCAGGATAGATTCATTCTTAGAAAAGCATCATACAACAATACCTCTGTGGAGCTTCCATTATCTATAAGAATCATTTTTACATCATAGTTGGCAATCATTGCCGACATGACTACAGGATCATTTTCAAAGACATGGGCCTCCAAAAGGTCTTTGTTGGAGAAGGTGATTGCATTGGAACCCCTCGACCTCTTGATAATGTCTGGGTCATCTTCGTACCTCCAGTCTAACCTTCGGTGCAACATGCCGACGTCCCCACCGGTCGGCCTTTGGTTGGGAAGTTCCGTCTCCTCCGGAGGGTTTCTGGCAGTTGAGGCTTCGGCCCGATCCTGATGGGGTCGGACATACTTGCACAGGTACCCTCTCTGGATGAGGTCTTCAATGGCATCCTTCAGCTGTAGGCACTCTTCGATCTTGTGCCCATGGTCCTTATGGAACCGACAAAATTTTTCCCTGTTTCTGAATGCAGGGGGTCCCCTCATCAGGAGAGGCCTTTGCAGAAAGGTCTCGTTCTCGATCTCCAAGAGGATCTTCTCCCTCGGAAGGGAGAGGGGCGCATAGGTCTCGAACCTCCTAGGAAAGTCCCTCAGGTTCTAACTTCAGTGCTAGGCTGAACGATCATTGTTGCTAGGTGGTCAAACTTTGGGAGCCTTGTCACTCTGCTTCTTGGGAGCCGACCTCTCCTTAACTTGGCATCAGCTTGCAGCTTGTTCTTCGGCCAGGGTATAATTTTGCGCTCTGGCCAGCAGCTCGCTGTAGCTCATCGGGAACTTCTTGTCCAGGGAGAATGTGAGCCTGGACGAGCGGATCCCTCTCTTGAAGATCGACATAGCTATGTCTTCATTTAGATCTAGGATCTCCATGGCCGCTGAGTTGAAATGGGCCATGTAATTTCGAAGAGTCTCACCCTCCTTTTGCAGTATGAGGAAGAGGCAGTCGGTGTTCCTTGGAGTCCGACTACAGGTCTTAAAATGGAAAAGAAAAAGGTTTTCAAGTTAGGAGAAAGAGTGGATCGTACCTGGCCGGATGGCGGAGAACCACATTCAGGTGGCCTTCTTCAGGGTTGCTGGGAAGGCAATACAGTGGAGGGCATCGGAGGTGACTTGCACCATCATGTGGGCCTTATAGGTGTCCAAATGGTCCAGTGGGTCGGTGGTGCCATCGTAGGGGTCCACCTGGGGGATTTTGAAGTGGCGGGGAATCGTCTCTGCCAAAATCTCATTGGAGAAAGACGGGCGGGAGTCTCTCTAGTGCCAATCTATTGCGACGACTTCTCCAGGACCGCGCTCGGTCAGCTGTGTTGGAGCGCTCCTCTCCCGATCGACCTGCAATAAAGTCCCCAAGGCATCGGTGGTGTTCCGGTAGGGGACACTCCGATGTCTAAGTTAGCAGGAGCTTGAAGGCAACAGAATGGAGAAATTAGAGAAGCAGCATATAGAGATGGGAGAGTGTACTTAGCTCAAAACGGGATCCCCCGGGTACCTTATATAGGCACAGAACAGTCCAAAATCCATTAGGAAGGAGGCCGAAAAAGATCAATTTGTCCCTAGGAGGATCTGGAGAGTGGCCATGTGGTGCCCGGACAGGACGGCATCGTGGGAGTAGTGGAGCAGTGCTGCTGAGGTGGCAGGATTCTGTTGCAACAGAAAGAGGTTTCTAGAATTCTCTAGGCCCTAGAGTGAGTTGGTCAAACATCGACTGAGAGTGCTAATCGGTCCTCCGAGAGAGAGTGTCTGTCGGAGCCTTAGAGGAGAGCAGTAGGCCAGACCCCAACAGGAGTGGATCGTTCGGACCTCTACTCTAGTGGGTCGGACTTCGACTGGAATGCATCGATCGGAGCTTTAACCTAGCGGTCCAGTCGAACTAGAGAGGATGGCCGGTTCAGGTTAGCAGTGAGCCGATAGGGTATAACACCACCAATCATTGGTTCCAAGTTGTTTGCAAAATATGAATAATGCACTAAAAAGGGTGATACTCGGCTCAACACCCATCAAAATACATGTGGACACGAAATTGTAGATGAAACACCAAGAGTTCAGTATGCCCGAATACAAGGACATATCAAGATGACCAAAAAATATGAATAAAAAAGAGGTGCAGGAGAAGCCTTAGGCTAGTCCAAAAATATTCCTCATAAAAGGCCAACTGACCCCGCAGAGGGTCACAGATCCTGTCGCTAGGGCAGGAACTTCCAATCAATACTCGGGCAAGACCTGGTAAAGAATCCAGAGAAACTTGAGGTCGACTTCCCTTAGTACCGATTGGAAGTGCTAAGGGTTAAAGGATCCCTCAGCTCTTTGCTAGTTATTCCTTGAAAAGGAAGTCTCTAACCCAGCTAATGAACTATAGCCAAAAAAACCAGGTTTGCACTAAGTCTTGAGGTTCTCCCATTTCTAAAAGCAAGGATTTTGAAATAAAGGAAGAAACAAATGAAGACACATTGAAAAGAAAGAAAAAATCAATGAAAAATGAGAGCAAAAGTGAGAGTTGGAAGAATGTTCCTTGGAAGGAACTGCCAGGATGTTCCTTTACTCATAGAAAAACTCACAAAGTAAAGAGCATAGTGAAAAGTAAAAGTCCTCAAGATCGAGTCTTCCCTATTTATAAGAACCTCAGATGGTCTAGATGGATTGGCAATTCGACTAGCCTCCTAGATGGTAGACACTTGGAGACCACCCAATGGCCTAGAATTCCTATATGTGGATCATGATGTTAATAACCAACCTAGCAGAAATTGAGGGGGTAATGTTACAAGTCATTCCCCTAGGTATTTTAACACCTAGATTTTGAAAACCCAGATCTAGCCCCCTTGGTAGATCACTAGATGGCATGACTTCTTAAGCATCCCATCAAGAGGTGACTCTTTGAATAATGTTAATGCCATCAAGAGATGCAACTCTTGGAATAATATCTAAAGAAGGCATCAGAACCTCAGTTGGCCAACCTAAAACTGTGATGACCCAACCCTAATCTTGAGTTGACCTATCTTGAGTATACAGCTAAGACTCACATGAGAGGAAAAAGAATATTTTATTAACAAAGAGACCCATTACAAAACTAGGCTCCTGAAAGAACCTAGCTAACCACCATATAAGGCAGATTCTTTAGATTTATCAACCCGAACCATCTTTAGCTAGTGAGAAAGTATCACCTCCCATCAGCATTGCTTGGTTAATGCAATGAACTACAAAAGCTTCAGACATAGCCAAAATGGAAATCTATAAAAGGTTGGCATTGATAAAAGAGAGAACCTACTTGACCCAGATCTTGCACTCCTAAAAGTCCAACTCATAGGCCAATTAAGAAACCTTTGATAGCCTCTGTAAGCTTTTACTATTTGAGAGCAATATCCTTCTCCAACCATTAGAGTCATCCCTCAACGATGCGGGTCTTAGCCTCACTTAAAAAAAACTTACTCTGAAGGTCATTCATATTAACCTTTCTTGGTCGGCTCTACCCTTCAGGAGTTGGATCCTCTGTCTATGAGACAAAGCTTGGCCTTTAGTGAAATTTCCTCCTAAGTGCATCTCGCATGAATATCATTGACCCAAACTCTTTTGTGCTACTCCTTGTTTCTTCTAGCTTCTTCTTCAAGTGCTGTTGCTGAACTACTTAATGCGGGATGAACCTAAGACTGATATGAAAGCAAGAAATAATAGAAACTAATTTTTTAATATTTTTTTAGAGATTTAGTTTTGAGGCTAAAATCCAGAAAAGCAAGCAAAGACTAGCAGGCAACTAGTAATCAAAAGGATCAACATACCCGCATATGAACATATGCAAAATAATAAAAGCAGGACCTCAGAAATTAAGAAACCCCCAGTTAGGATAGCGTACCTTCAGTAAATCAAAAATTAGGAGGGAAAAAGATTGTACCGAACAATGATTGAAGATCTGATCGAAGCCGGTGATAGGGGACGAATTTGATGAAATGGGTATGTAGAGATGTGATCTACTTACCTAGCAACAACATATCAGCATTAGAGCTCCATATATGGCCGGATTCATGGGTAGAAGGGATGAAGAATTTTGAGCTAGGAACTAGGTGAGCAAAAAATCTGACACCCTTGCGCAAGTTTCCTTTCAAAAAAATAAAAGAGAGGATCTAAGGGCATAGAAACCTTCAAACTAGGCTAAGCTACCTTTAAGAACCTCAGATCTAAGGATCAAGAGGGTCTTTCTCAACAATGAAGAGAAATCAAAGCTCAAATGGAAGGGAAGCACTCACTACTCAAAAATTGAAGGCTAGGGACAAGATCTACACTCCCTTCTTAGATTCACCATTGGAGCTTTGATCCTTGGCATGGAGCCTTCATCTTCATCTTCAAATCACCAAGAAAAACCTATAAAGATTTAAGGTAAGTCGAAATTCAAAGAAATTAAGGGAAAAAAGAAAGGAATCAACAAGAGAAGTGAAGAGAGTTGCTGGAATTTTTGGGCAGCACTTCCTCTTCTTCTTAGACTACTTGGATCTTATGTAGACAAACTTGGAAATGAAACTTTGGTCCTACAAACTTAAGGCACTCACTCAAATTCAAGATAAAACTCATCACTCCAACTCAAACTCAAAGAAAACACTCAAAATTCTAGGAAGAACTCAAGAGAACTTGGCAAGATGGAAGAGAACTCAAACAAGGAAACTTTCATTCACTCAAATCATTCAATCATTCCATCAATGCTTACAAGAGGGGGGCCTTGGTCCCTATTTATAGGCCAAGGGCAGCTCTTTTGGGTGGCAAGAAAGAGGATTAGGGGACCAACTAATTTAAGTTTAGTTGGTAGCTAATTACAAGATTAGTTCCTAGCAACTAATTCCTAGCAACTAATCCTAACAAGAAAATTCTAGAAATTCCATGTGGCTTCATTTCCTTGCAACACTTGGCTTCATCTCATCCTTCCACATGTTCTTTAAGGTTTGGTCTTCAATTAGGCTTCAAGATAGAGGATTTCTTCATAGCTTGGTCGGCCCATGGGTGATGCGGGACCATACGCTCTGATATCAAGACCGGTGTCGAACCATTGATCGTTAAGAAACGATCTCTAGATTAGGGTGTCCAATTTAATTAATTAAATCTAATTAAATAAAAATAACCAGCAATTAATTGGGTCAGGTTATCAAAGTGGATCTCACCCGAAAACATGGAATCTTACAAAATTTGGAAATGGGAGATCGTCCTGAGATCGTCCAAAATCTGGACCAGTAGTTCACGAGCGAGGTGGATCAGAAGCCGTTGGACCTGGAACACCAAAAACAAGCAATATATAAATCCTAAATCAAATAAAAATTAATTAAAATCCAATGCTTTGAAATCTATGCTTTGAGATCCGTGTGCTCTGGGATATGTGCAAAGCAGAAATCAGCAGCAGCGAACATGAATGCTTTCACGTTCGTGCAAAAAAAGGCTTTCTTCTTCCTTTGGTCCGATACAGGGGAGAACAGGGACCGAACGGAAGAGCAGATCTGGCGGGACCTTGCCGGTGACAGGGCTGGGTGGCGACGGTGGTGGTGCCGGCAGGCGCTTATCTTGCACGGGCGAAGGAAACGGACCGGAACAGGTGGCTTGGGCGGTCCAGTTGTGGTCGAGCGGTGGCCTGGCAGCAGAGGCCTGGGGGGGAACGTCACCAGCGATGGCGGGGCGACAGCAGGGGGCGTCGGCGTTGGGCGGCAACGGCGGAATGACTGGCAGGGATCATGGCGGCGGTCGTTGCAGCAGCAAGGAGACCCGGCAACTTGGGGCTTCACGGGAAAGACACTCGGTTGCAGCGATGCGCGGTCAGAAGGGAGGAGGAAGACCGGTGGGGCTTCACCAGCAGTGGCGCTGGGCGGAGGCGGCGACACGGACGGGAGGGGGAGACGGACGGCCCGGGGCGGATCTAGGAGAGGACTTGCACCACGGGCATATAATTGTTCAGGTTTGGCCTTACGTTGATATAGTCTCCTTCCTGAAATTATTTGGCTCTTTTATGTGAGTTGATCATATGCTTGTTAATTTCATTTCTCAAGTTTTCTTACTAATCATGCTATGCATATGACTCTCACAGTCATGGACACTTATGCATAGGAAGGTCAAATGACATCAAATGATAAAACATAAATGACATCAAAATAAAATAAGATCTAATGGACTTTATTATCTATGAACTAAACTTTATTGCCAAGAAACAAAAGTTCCTAATTTCCAATATTTCCTTAAATGGCTTTGAAAACTCTGGCACATAATTTTAGATAGGTGGCAGTGAATCTTAATTTGGTGCCCAATAAATGCCATAATGTCTTCCAAAAGTAACTATTGAATATTACTGGGACCTGATCAATGGTTGGATGTCCCAGCCGGATGGGATAGAAGAGTAGTGAATGAAACATAATGGTGGATCGAGATGGTGGATGTTCAGAAATGGGAAATCAAGGATAGAAAAATTATTAGGGAAAATATTTTGTAGGGTTTTCAAAGGCTCTACAGCTTCGTGGGACTGATCCATTGGGTTTTGTTCTTTGACGGTCAATATCCCAATATTTGATCCTTCATTGATCTCTAGATCTAAACATTCAACATCAATTAATTTCAGATCTTCTATTATCTCCTCGAATTGTTCTTCATGGCTTTGTTCTTGGTCTTCATTTTGTTCATCCCCGTTGTTGATTTCTTTAGGCTGGGTAATTATTTTATCTTCAAGTAATTATTCTTGATCATATTCGTCCATAAGGTTAGACCCAGCTTCATAAACTTTTTCCTTAGGTTCTTTAATGGGTTTAGGATTTTCTCTTTCTAGCCCTTCATTTGGATAAGACTTTGATTATATTTCATCCTTAAATTCTTTAATAGATTCAGAAAATTTTTTCTTTAATTTTTTCATGGGTTTAGTCTCTTCTTCATCTCCCTCATACTTATTGAATTTGGCAATATAATCAGATTCAATTGTATCATCTTGTCTCAATTTGTACCATTGGTCTAAAAGTTTTTGCTCATAATATTTATCTAGGTACTTTTTCCTCAGTTTACTCTTCATTTCTCTCCAAGTACTTATTTTATCCCCACTATAATAACTTTTTCGCTCAACTTCTCCCCAATATGCTTTAGCATGTCGGATTAACTTTGATTTGGCAAATTGACACTTTGTTACTTCCGACATTTCATCAAATTCAAAGTATTGATCCATTTTCTCTTCCCAATCGACATACACCTCAGGGTTTCCATCAAAAGTGGATGCATAGGGTCGATTGTTCCTAAAGACTCTCTCCTCCTAATCTACAAAGTCTTGGTAGGGGTTTCTAGGACTATACTCAGGGGTAAGATCATGACATTGGGCTCTTGGACCAAGGGAAGGTGGACTACGTGATTCAGGTTCAGCATGGATCCTATGGGCTTCTTCTATAAAGTCATGGTGAAGTCGTCTTGAATTGTATTCAGTAGTGAATTAATAATGATGGACTCTTGGGCCTTGAGGAATTGACCTAAGTGACTCAAGTTCGGTGGGGGTCATTGGGGTCTCTCCAAATGTCCCAACATGGTCCTTCACTTGACCTAATTCCTTTCTCATTTGCCCTAGTTGCCCATTTATGGTATCAAATTTTTTAGTCAGGGTTTTCAAAAAGAATTCAAGATTAGGATCCATGGGTAAAAAATAGACTGAGTGTGGGACTATTGGTATGGAGCTTCAAGCAGTACAAACCTAACTTCTAGGGCTCCTAGATCTAAAAGTTCAACATACAAGACTTAACTAGGTACTACTTAAGTATGTAATTACCCTGTCCACTGGCCAGGTAAGAGGTGGGGTTGCGGGAGGCTCCCCTCGCTTTCACGAGGTCCTAATTAAAAACTGCAAGTTCGCTTAAGACATTTTCCATTTGACCTCTTATCTTAGATACCAATTTCAAGGAATAAGTACAAACTCAAATAATACTTTGTCTTACCTTGTACTTGAACCCTAACTTGTGGGTGTCCTTAGTTTTAGGTTCCTACTCGATTTCAATTATGGTTTAGGTCAATGCAAATGTGGATGATTGTTTTGAGCCAAGGAAAGGTAATGACCTCCTTCCCTTATATTATGATTGAATGCCCTTAATTAGATTTAGGAATGGATGCATAAACAATTCACCAACTAGTTAACACAATAACTAGTATTAACACACAAACATGTGATTCAAACCCAAATTTTAAAAAATTAAAATTCAAAAAATTAAATTAAAAAATTTAAATTTTGAAGCCTAGATTTCAGAAATCAAATTTTAAAATTTAAATCTCAAATTATGATTAAAAATTCATTCTAGAAGTTAGAGTTGTTGCAAGATAGTTTCAGCCCTAACAACTTCTAGTCAACTAGTTTTAAAAAACTCAAAATTAAAATTTTAAAATTTCAAAAAAATTAAAGTTTAAATTTAAATTGTTATATCTCTTAGTGAAGATTCTAGATTCTAAATTTTGAAATTTAATTTCTGGAATTTGGTTAAAAATTCGTTTTGAATGCTAGTTGTAAAAAAAAATTCAGCAGGGAATAACTTTCAACTAGCTAGTTTTAAAATTTTAAAATTTAATCTTTTTAAAAATTCAAAATTTCAAAATAAAATTTATTTGGTTAACTCCCAGATAATAATTCTTTGATTTTAAAGTTTGACTTCAGATTAACTCGGATTTTGGTTGAAAAGGTAGTTTGAAAACACATGCTAGAAGGTTCCAGCAGTTTAGCTAACTCTTAACAACCTAAACTCAAATTTCAAATTCCTAACTCTAGACCCTTCTAAAATTTAA
Organism: Areca catechu; assembly: GCA_021397845.1. Classification (NCBI taxonomy): domain Eukaryota; kingdom Viridiplantae; phylum Streptophyta; class Magnoliopsida; order Arecales; family Arecaceae; genus Areca; species Areca catechu. The sequence goes on along the minus strand of CM038052.1, from coordinate 95,725,428 downwards.
GATTCTGGTGAGAAATAAAAAAAATTGAATTCTGGATCTCATATCTAAAAATTAAAATTTAGAAAAAATATTTTTGTATTTTTTTGAAAATTAAATGAAATTGAAGGCAGTAACAAAATTCTGGACAGAACTTCAGAAATGATCTAAGAACTCATATTTTTAAATCCAAGAAAAAATAGAAAATATTTTTTTTAATTTTATATTTTGAATCCTAACGCACAAAGGTGATGGAAAAGTATTTTTTGGATTTTTATGCAATGCAAAAAAATTATTAAAATTCATAAAAATTTGGATGAATACTAGAACAGAAATTTCAGCAATCAGCAACTTGACTTAGTAGAACCTTAAGCTCTTGATACCAAAAAATTGATGGGGGACGAATTTGATGAAAGGGGTGTGTGGAGATGTGATCTACTTACCTAGCAACAACATATCAGCATTAGAGCTCCATATATGGCCGGATTCGTGGGTAGAAGGGATGAAGAATTTCGAGCTAGGAATTAGGTAAATATTATGAGCAAAAACTTTTAGACCAATGGTACAAATTGAGACAAGATGATACAATTGAATCTGATTATATTGCCAAATTCAATAAGTATGAGGGAGATGAAGAAGAGACAAAACCCATGAAAAAATTAGAGAAAAAATTTTCTGAATCTATTGAAGAATTTAAGGATGAAATAGAATCAAAGTCTTATTTCATTTTCAATTTTTGAGTAGTGAATGAAAGCTCAAAAATTGAATGCTAGAGACAAGATCTACACTGCCATCTTGGATTCACCATTGGAGCTTTGATCCTTGGCATGGAGCCTTCATATTCATCTTTAAATCACCAAGAAAAACCTGCAAAGAGTTAAGGTAAGTCAAAATTCAAAGAAATTAAGGGAAAAAAGGAAGGAATCAACAAGAGAAGTGAAGAGAGTTGCTGGAATTTTTGAGCAGCACTTCCTCTTCTTCTTGGACTACTTGGATCTTATGTAGACAAACTTGGAAATGGAACATTGGCCCTCCAAACTCAAAGCGCTCACTCAAATTCAAGATCAAACTCATCACTCCAACTCAAACTCAAAGAAAATACTCAAGATTCTAGGAACAACTCAAGAGAACTTGGCAAGATGGAAGAGAACTCAAACAAGGAAACTTTCATTCACTTAAATCATTCAATCATTCCATCAATGCTTATAAGAGGGGGGCCTTGGTCCCTATTTATAGGCCAAGGGCAGCTCCTTTGGACAGAAAGAAAGAGGATTAGGGGACCAACTAATTTAAGTTTAGTTGGTAGCTAATTACAAGATTAGTTCCTAGCAACTAATTCCTAGCAACTAATCCTAACAAGAGAATTCTAGAAACTCCATGTGGCATCATTTCCTTGCAGCTCTTGGCTTCATCTCATCCTTCCACATGTTCTTTATGGTTTGGTCTTCAATTAGGCTTCAGGGTAGAGGATTTCTTCATAGCTTGGTCAGCCCATGGGCTTGGAGGAGTCTTCACTTGATTTTGTCTTTAAACAATTCAATCTTGCTTCATAAAATTAGGGATTTTCAAGAGATGCTTCATAATTTTGTGGGAACCTAAAAAAGGAAAAGAAATGGGGCTATAACCAAAGATCATTAGTTTGTAATTTCTTCCTCTTGCCAATATCCTCATTAGCCGGGGTCGCACAGCACTCGGGATCATTGCCTGGAAGACAAGCCTTTAGTTCCTCGGATCTGGTTGCTATCTGGGATCGGTCCAAGAGGTAAAAAGGGCCTCCTCCTTGGAGGTGAACACCTCAAGGATCTTGCAAGCATCAGAGATCAACAAGAGAACAAATAGGAAAGCAAAGAAAAGAACTAGGGTTTGGAAAAGATGGAATTAGGGTTTCTGAAGCTGGCAGCCTGGATAGGGGAAGAAGACTCCTTGCTTTGGATGCCTAGGGCTTCTTCTCTTTGGGTGGATTAGAGGTGGGGGCACCAGGATTAGACACAAATTACTAGGCCCTATCTGGTTTACTTAGCCATGTGTCAAATTTTGTAATCAAGTAAGATTGAGTCTTGTAATAAGTTGAGGCTAGTTGATTTATCTCAACCCAAGTCCAGTCTTTGAGTCATGTACTTGAGTATTAGTCTAGTACCAGTTTAATTTTTGTATAAGAGAAGAGGATACCCTATTTTAGAGTTCCACCAAGCCTCATCCAGGAGCCAGAGGCCTTCACATCAGATTATTGGGCCTTGTTTGCCACCCCAGGGTTCAAGATTCCTTCCAATGCCCAGATGCCCTCCAAATGCCTTCTAGATGCCAGAGAATATTCCTAGATCATGGTGCCTCATGATTTCAGGGATATGCCAGCACTCCAAGCCAAGAGATTCCAAGCCCAGTAGTCAAGCCCATGAGCCCCAAAACCAAGATTCCAAGGAATATACTGATACCAGGGAATAAGCTAATGCCAGGGCACCCCGGCTTCCAGGGCCCATAAGCCCACATGCCAACCCAAAGGAGGCTGCCCACCCTTGCTGCCCTTGAATCCCACATGCTCAAGCCCAAAGCGCTTAATGTCCTAGCCCAAATGGAAGACTCTTGTCCAAGTTAAAAGAGAAGAAGGAATCCAAGTAGAATAAGGAGAACTAGTTTCATTCAAAGTGTATTCTCCTTATCTTAATCAAACTTGTAATCCCTTTCCCTCTCAACTTTGTAATCCTCTCCTATCTATGAGAGGACTTGGGGAACATCTATAAATACCCCACCCCTCCCCCTCTTGAAGGTAATTTTTTTATGAAATAAAACCTTGATAAAATTTTGAGTGAACTTGTGTTCTTGTGTTGGGTTGTGTGATAGTTGTTTGAGAGCCCTAGCCTTCCAAGCCTTGGCCAACCAAGCACCATCATTCAAGCCCTAAGACACCCAATGAAAAGCAGCCATCAGCCATCCAAAGCAAAGAGCCTACATTCCCTCTCTAGCTGCCATCAATCAAAACCCTAATCTCTTCTTTCTCTTCTTTCTCTTCATACCCTGTTTCTTTTCTTTGATTGTTATTTCTTCCCTAACCTCTGATGCTTACAGGATCTCTGAGGTGTTTTCCCCTCCTAAGAGGATGCCTTCTTTTCCTTATGAAACAATCCAAATTGCCTTTTGATTCAGGGAACCAAAGGCTTGTCTTCCAAGCTCCATCCAGAGTGCTGAGAGAACTCTTCATTAAGTAGATCTTCAATCTCTACCTGGTACAAACCTTCTCCCTCCTGATTTCTGATTGGTTGAAGGTACGCTATCCTAAATTAGGGGTTTCTCAATTCCTGGGATCTTATCTTTTATTATTTTGCATGTCTTTTTACGGGTATGATAGTTTCTTTCATTACATGTTTGCCTGCAATTCTAACTTGCTTGTGGGTTATTAGCCTACAAACTTAAATCCATAAAATTATAAAAAAAATTGATTTTCTATTTTTCCTTCATCTGCATCAGTCCTAGGATCATCCCGCATCAATTAGGGCTTGAATGAAGGTGCTTTGGGATGGCTAGGGCTTGGATGAATTAGGGCTCTCAAATATCACTCACACATCTCAACACAAGAACACAAGAACAAGCTAACAAAATTTTAGCAAAGTTTAATTCATGAATAAGAGTTGCTTACAATAAGGGGATGGGTGGGGTATTTGTAGATGTTCCCCATGTCCTCTTCTTGTTAGGATAGAATTACAAAGTTGAGTGGGAGAGGGATTACAAATTGTCTTAAAACTAGGAGTATACAATTTGAATAGAAATTAAACTTGATCTCCTTGTTAGAATTGAACTTCTCCCTCTCTTGAACTTAGTCAAATGTGCTTCACTTGGGCTTGGATGGCTAATTGAGTGGGCTTGGGTGTGTGGGTAGCAAGGGGCATCCTCCATCTTGGGCTTGGGATGCCTCCAAAGAGCTTGGGCGCATGGGCCTCCTGGTGGGCTGGAAACCTTGGGCTAGGGCACCTAAAATATTCTCTAGCATCTTCATGTGTGGAGCTTTATAGACTTGGGCTTTCTTTGCTCTGGGAAGGCCTGGTGAAGGCTTTGGCTGATGCCCCTCCTCTTTTATAAAATTGGACTTGTATACTGGACTAAACATAAACTTACAGGACTCAATTGGACTTGAATGGGGTTGAGACAACTCAACTTATTACAGGACTCAATTCAACTCAGCTAAGCTAACTTCATTACAAAACTCTCAACTGGACTAACTTTATTACAAGACTTGATGACAAAACTTAACACATTATTAAGGATTCAAAAAAACCCTAATCAGTAAACCATATAGGGCCCAGTAATCTGTGTCGGATCCTAGTATCCCCACCAATTCTCCTAGGACGGGAGGAACTCGACACCATCGAGTAAGGATCAATGCAGCTCTCATATTGCTCAAGAAGGTCTGGGTTGAGGCACTGCAGATCTGCTCGGGTGATCCACAAGTCCTTAGATTTTGGCCGACCTTGCCATCAGACTAAATACCGTTGATAGCCTTTGTTCAGGGTATTGATGGCTTGATCGTTCAGGATGCACTCAATCCTTTCCTCACTAATAGGCCAGTTTATAGGTGGACATTCTGGGATGGGTTCACTCTCAAGGGAAGGGATAGGTTCAAAGTGCTCGCTAAGTATCGCTGCTGGCTCCCGGTACTCCACAAGGTCGGAAATACTAAAGGTGGAACTAATACCTTATTTCGGGTGGCAACTCAAGCACATAAGCATTGGATCCAACTCTCTTTATTATTTTGAACGATCCAGCTCCTTGAGCATGTAATTTCTTTACAGTCCCTGGAGGGAACCGCTTAGGCCTAAGCCTGATCATCACATAATCCCTTGCAGAAAACTCTTTAGCTCATTTTCGAGAATTAGCCATGTTTTTTAGAGTTTATTAATTATGTTTATCTTTTGATTAATATCCTAATGCAAATGTTGTGCAAAGGTCAGTGTAAGTGTGGATAGATGGATCAAGTCTATGGACTAATTAGACTCGAAACCATATATTATTTTACTACCTACATCTACTTCCTGGGGTTGTTCCTTAGGGACTTATTCTTGGACCTCCTCTACGAACAACTCTTGTTAGCCCTTACTTTCCTCTATAATATTTGATCCTAGCTTAGTCACTTCTTCTTCAAATACTATAGTGGGTTCAGGATCATTTTCCTTTGATTCCTCAATGGGTCCACTCTCCAATTTTTTTCCTTCAGGTTCCTTTACTTGACTCAACTCATCGATGTCTTCTTTAAATCCTTCAATGGGCTCAGGATTAGCCTTAATTAGATTAACTACTGGTTTCTTTTCTTTAAGGCTACTAAAATCTGGATCTCTGGGTTGAGTCAAATGAATTACAAATTTCTTTCCATGATGACTAAAGGTACAGATGTTGGTTCAACCAAACAGGATGGCATCATGATCGTAAAGCTATGGTCGACCTAATATGATACTACTGACTCCCATGGAAAGGACATCACACCAAATCTTCTTCTTATATGATTGTGGTTTAATCAAGATTTGGCACCTAGACTTGATTAGAATGGAGGTGGAATCTACCCATGAGACCTTATTGGGACTAGGATGGAGAACTGGGGTCAATCCTAAATGTTTAACTGTACTGGCAGAGATGGTATTGACACAACTCCCACTATCTATTATAATCTTGCATACCTTATCCCCAATTTTTTCAAAAGTTTGTAGGATGCTAGTCCTACGCCAATCTTCCTGTGTCTTGGTTTGGGATGGGATGCATCTAACTACCCCTACCAGGTCAGACTGATCAAATTCCTCCTCATCTCCTTCATATTCCGCTATCAAGTCTGCCTCAGCTTTATAAACCTCTTCTTCCTCATCATCATTGGGTTCAGGCTCCTCCTCCTTAATTTTCCTTGTGTATAAAGATCTGGTGGGACACTGACTAGCATAGTGACCTACCTTATTGCATCTAAAGTAGGCATTGGGGCTGGGACTTGGGTTTTTCTGAAATGCAGGTGCCTTACCCTTGTCATTCCTAAAAGTTACAGAATTACTAGAACTAGACTGACTCAGACTCGAGTTGGATCGAAGTGGGTTAGGGTTAGGACAGGTTGAGTTGGGATTGGATTGAATTAGGTTAGGGTTGGGTCGGACTGGGTTAGGGTTTGACCTAACTGGGTTGGGGTTAAATCGAACTAGGTTGGGATTGGGTCGACCTTGGTATACCTGGTTTGGGTTTGATTTTGGAAATGGGGCATTGTTCCTAATTAGTTCAGAACACTGATTTGTAGGTCCCCTCTGGAATTGTTCATAATGTCTAGCTATCTGGTATGCTTGCTTTAAATCGGTGACCTCTCTCATGTACAGCTCTCTCTGGATATCTTCACATAATCTGGTTCTAAACCTAGATAGAGTTTGTGCCAGAGACTCGGATTCATTACATCTAATCTGATACAGGCCTATTCCCTTGACATATCCTATTCCATTGGTCTAGGAGTTTTTGATTGTAGGATTCAAGAAGGTACATCTCCTTAAGTTTCAATTTCATTTCTTGCCAAGTGGTTATGGAAGGAAGTTCTTGTTGTCTCCTAGTACGCTCAAGGTTAGCCCAATGTAGCCTAGCCTAACGAATCAACCTCATCTTTGCAAATTTATATTTCATCTCTTCACTCATGTCATATCATTCAAAATAATAATCCATGTCTCCTACCCAATCTACATAGACCTTTGGTTCAAGACTACCATTAAAGGTGGGTGCCTCTACCCTAATGTTTCTCATATCCCTCTTATGTTGATCACAAACCTAATGGTGGGGCCTTCTACGGTTGGGTTCTTGGATAGGGTCAGGGTTTTGGACTCTCCTAGGATTGGGTTCCTGGTATGGTTCCTGGTGTTGGACTCTCCTAGGATTGGATTCCATAAACTGGTCCTGGTTTTGGGTTCTCCTAGGGTTATGAGAAGTGGAACAGGGTGAATCAGGATCAGGTTCAGTATTGGACTCTTGGGTTCTTTCTAGGATTCCTATTCAATCCTCTACTTGGTTAAGCCTATTGGTCAACTGGTCAAGCCGATTGGTTGCTTGGGCATTTGATTGGGTCATTTGGTTTATCTGAGTGGTCAACTAGGCAAACTGGTTTCGGGATTGGGTATTGGTTTGGTCAAGCTTGTGGTTCATTTGGGCAACTGATCAGTAAGGGATTTCTTGAAAGTTTCAAAATTGGGTTCTATGGTTGAACTGGGTTGGGGTTTAGACCGTTGGTATTGGGTTCCTAGTCCAGTGGTCATGCAATCAAACAAGCAAAGTGGTATGATGCAGTCAGGCACACAAAATGGAAATGGACTACAGGTTGCTAAACCTAGAGCTAAAATTAAATAGGTCTACTCAACTTATACTTAACTCAACAGTGAATTCTTCCACTGGCCAGGTAAGAGGTGGGGTGGTGGGAGGCTCTCCCTGCCTATGACATGGTCCTAATTAAAAACCACCAGTCCACTTAGGGCGTTTGCCTCTGGACCTTTAGCCTTAGACACCAGTTTTCAGTAATAGTTGGAAAATTATGTGCACTAGTTAGCCCACACAATTCAGACCTGACCTATTAGTGTCCCTAAGCTCACTAGAGCAATTAGGTTACTAATTAATTTAAGTTAAGACTTGGGTTCTAATGCTGGATGATTGTTTCGAGCCCAGGACAGGTTATGACCTCCTGTCCTGATCTAAAATATTGAGATTGCCCTTAAGATTAGTTTAATGAGATGATGACATTCAATGAACCTAATACAATCTAAAACAATCAGAAAATAAAATATTTTTTTTGGTATTTTATGAGATGGAAAATTAAGTTTAAGCAGGTTAAGTTAGCAAACAAAATTTGGGCTTGGGTGAGATAGGGTTTGGAAGTTGATTAGATTTGGTTTAATCAAGTATGCATAACAGAAATTAGGGTTTGTTTGGAAGTAGAATTTGGTTTTATTTTTTGTGAAAAAAAAATTAGAAAAAAACAAGATAGAGGAATAACAATGCAAATGATCCCTACCAAATTTCATATAAAGAAAAATTCGGATGATGATGTAAAACCTACAAACTATGTGCAGAAGTTCAGGATTTCAGTTAGGTTTCTAAGATGCAGTTTTTTTATATTTTTTTTCTATAAAAATAATTAAAAATTATAAAAATTATCAAGACTAAACAAAGAGTATTTCATGCAAATTTCAATGAAAAATAAAATTTTTAAGATGATGAACTAGACCAAAACTCAGACTCCTTGATGGGGACATCCATAATAAGAATATATACTTTGATTAACTCACTTTGTTTTTGCAGCTATAGTCAATAAAGTTTTCGAAGCAAGTTACAAATTTTCTTGAAACATGTTCATAAGCCAATTTTTCTTGAAGCATGATTTGGTTCATAAGCCAACACATGGAAGAAGTCCATTAATTTTCTTGAAACATGCTCATAAGCCAAATTTTCTTGAAGCATGATTTGGCTCCTAAGCCAACATATAGAAGAAGCCCATTCGGCTCAAGCCCAAAGCATGATAGAGGGCATCTTCTTCAAGTCCAAGACCAACCATTTAAGCCTCTTCAAGACCAAGCCCAAGCCCAATTCATGCCAAGATTTGAAGCACATGGAAGAATAACTTATCAAACAACCTTGGGAGAGAAGGAATTACACTACATCAAGAGTTTTATGGGGAACATAAAGATTCCTTCCACTACAATAATATTTGATATGTGGGATGCCACAACTTATGACACCTAAACCTCTACATCAGCATTTGGAAGCTACATTAGGATCTTCTAGATGCCACATGTCAAAGTGGTTGTAACTTTCTACCAATAATTTATTTTTAGTTAAAACCACTTACCTAAAAATTGTTGGAGCCAATTAATCCATCCTTATCCCCTCCTCTCCACCCTTGGATGAGATTTCTAGCATTGAAGCTTATAAATAGGGCCTCTGGGCTCTCATTGTATTCATTCTATGCTATGATTTGAATTAATGAAAGGATTGTTTCCTTGTGTTCTAGTTTTCTTGAGTTCTTGTTTGGAATGAAAGTTTTCTAGCTAGTTTGAGTGTGTAGATCCTTATCCAAGGAGAGAATGAGAGTTTTTTAAGTTTGAGTTTGAGAGTAGAGAGTGCTTTTGCAAGGAGTAAAAGATAGGATGCCCATTGATAGATCTATGATCAAGCTTCAAGTCCCAAGCCGCCGGCCACTTTCTTCTTCTTCCTTTTATTCTTTGTTTCCATTCCAACTCCAATTCTTCTTCCATGTCTAATCCCAAATTTGTTTGTAGGTTCTCTCAGGTCTCCAAGTCAAGGATGAAGATCTCCACACCATGGATCAAGGCCAAGGTAAGTCTCAAAGTATGGAGTGCTAATCTTGCCTTCTAATCCTCAAATCCATGAGTATTGAGAGCTTCTTCTTCCATCAAATACTTAGCCATCATTGTTGGTAGGAAAACTCTTTCTAAGCTTCATTAGATCTGATCATTTGAATGTTAACTTGCTTTAGTAGTGATGGTTTTCTTTTTATGAAGATCCTAATCTTTATTTTGAACTTGATCTACATTGTAGGTATCGTAACTTAGATCAACTAGTCTCCTTATAAAAATTCATTTCTTGGATTAATTTAGCCCATTTATTTGATATTTAATTGCTCAAGTTTGCTTGCTGGTTAGCTTGCTTAAACTCTCCATCCATAATTTCATTTTCATCCCCCATCACCCTTATTGCAGATAACGGGATGCAGAAAAATAGATATAAAATGTTTTTATGGTTTGATGAAGATGCAAGCTATCCTAAACTAGCTCTGATACCAAATTGATGCGGGATGAACCTAAGACTGATATAAAAGCAAGAAATAATAGAAACTGATTTTTTAAATATTTTTTAGAGATTTAGTTTTGAGGCTAAAATCCAGAAAAGCAAGCAAAGACTAGCAGGCAACTAGTAATGAAAAGAATCAACATACCCGCATATAAACACATGCAAAATAATAAAAGCAGGACCTCAAAAATTGAGAAACCCTGGTTAGGATAGTGTACCTTTAGTACATCAGAAATCAGGAGGGGGAAGTGTTGCCCAGAAATGGAGCCTAAGAGGGAGGTGAATTGGGTCTTTTAAAAATTTAAAGCAATAATGTGCAAGCCTTGTGGTGTTTGTGAGTTATGAAATTGATGTACTAAATTATATGTAGCGAAAAGCAATAAATAGAGTGCAATAAGTAAAGAGGAAGAGATAAAAGAGACAATCACACACAAACACAAAGTTTATAGTGGTTCGGTGCAAACCTAGTACCTACATCTACTCCCCAAGACACACTTGGGAATTTCATTATAATCTCTCCAAGATTATAGCCGACTTGTTTTTCAAAAAGCACACAAGTCAAAACCTATGTTAGTTTTATCACCTAGGCTCACCAACAAACCTTTATACTTGTTTTGTCTTCGGGCTCACAAGTTAATCATAGTTGGTTTTATCACCTTGTCTTACCAACAAACCACAACAACCTTCTTTCAAGACACCCTTGAAAGCAAGGTCAAAACAAAGGAGAATTTCAGATATACAATTTAAAATAAACAAGACAAACTCTCTTCAAGAGTAGAATGAAAGCTTTGAGGCACTAATTGATGCTTCTTGTCTTCTTCTCCTTGGAATATTCTTCAAGCTCTTCTTTTGGAATGTTGAAATGATAGGCTTGTAGGCTTTTTCAGGGAATCACTCTTTAAATGGCTCTTTGAGGTGAAGTTCTTGAGAGAATCTTGGCTTTTTGGCTTTCAATGGACTTCAATACCTCAAGAATGAAGTTGGTGAAGCTTAAATACAAAGAAAAACTTTTAAAAAATGGTTTGTGACCGTTTGAGCATCGAATCTAGCCATTGGGAGCTTGAAAAGATGTTTCTGCAAGTCAGAAAAATAGATCCGTTAGGGCTGTCAGAACCGGAGTGTCGATACTTGGTTTGTCAGGTGTCGACACTTGGCTGTCAGGTGTCGACACTTGACTTCGAGGTGTCGACACTTGAACTTTCAAGTGTTGACACTTGATTCACAGGTGTTAACACTTGATATAAAAATACTCCATTGGCCAAGTTCTGTATTTTCAAAAAATCTCAGGCCTTGAGTCGACACTTGGAAACTTAAGTGTCGACACTTGAGTTACAGGTGTCGACACTTGAATTCTGGGTGTCGACACTTGAATTCTGGGTGACGATACTTGGCATGCCAAGGAGTTTTTTTGTGTGCCAAGCGCTGAAGTATCGATACTTGACTTCCCAGGTGTCGACACTTGGTTCTGAAAAATTCATAATTAAGTGCAAATAAATCCAAAAACACAAGTGTTGAATGTAAAACTTAAAACCAATGTAAATAACAAATAAATGAACTCTTTTAAGCTCTTTTTGCATGGAGAAGACTCCTCAAATCGTGAAATATGCTTCGTGCCATAGCATGCCACGATACTTTAATTTTGAGAATTTGAGGTGCTTGATTCCTGAAAACTCATAACTATAAATAAACATTAGTGCACAATATGTACTCAATGTTTTGTTATTCATCAAAATCACTAGGTGGAGCCAACAATCTCCCCCTTTTTGATGATGACAAAACATTGAATATCTTAATATTTAACTTCAAATTTCAGATTTGATAATTCATGAATATGATTTCATGTTAATACATCCACAACTTGCATAGTTAAGAGGGATGAATCTCCCCCTTAGTTAGACAATTCTAATCAGAACAAGCAGAATATTGGTATTAGATCTATGCATTATTGTCATTAGATCAAATTTGAAATTCATAGATTCTACTCCCCCTTTTTGTCAATCATTAGAAAAGGGGAGTATGCTCTCCCTCAAAAGGAGCATGGAGACAAAAAGTAGTAGAGTGTCAGAGTTGATTCAAGAGTTAACATGCATCAGAGCCAAAATGTATATTTATGAAGGAAATGTAACCAATCAAATTGTCAAAAGCAATCATAGTGATTCACAAATTGTAAACATCAAACTGGAATATATATATATATATCTGTCAAGTAATGTTTTCAGTACAAAATTTGTTGACTCATCAGCAACACTGAAATAAAATACATCATGAGTCACAAATCATAAGTGACAAGAGTCATAAATAGCATACAACATAATAAACATCTGTGAGGCTAATCCTCATCAGATAGAATCTCAAAAGAAATAGGACCTGTAATCCTAGACCTATGGGATAGACCACTAGGAGTCTTCAAAATACCACGACTCCGAGTCCTAGTAGAAGGTCCAAAATGGGGTACAACCCTAGAAACTCTAGTAGAGGGAGGGGGAAGAGTCTTAGCAGGAGTGACAAAGACTGGATCAGTGGATCAGCGGGAGGAATAACAGGAGACTGCGGCTCTCGACTGACTACCTCATATCCATCTGTGCCATCGCCATTGTCACTGTCGCTGTCATCATCAAGAACATCAGTATCTCTGTCCTTAGTCCCATCAGCACGGTCACCACCATCAATAGTGTCATCAGGGTCATCTTGGTGGTCATCATCATCATCACCAGCAAGTGGATCAGCAAGAGCAATAGGAGGAAGGAGGGATCTAAGCATATCCTCAATGCGAGCAAATCCTGCCTCCATAGTCTGATGAATCTCAGCATGCTCTAAAGCTGTATGAGCTCTAAGGCTCTCTATCTCTATCCGTAGCTGAGTTGTCCATACTCCAAGACCAATGAGCTCACTCCGTACCTTCGCGAACTGCTGACGAGAATGCTCCTCAAAAGATAATCCAGTAGACGCTGGAGGAGCAGCTGAAGGAGTGGCAGTAGGTGTCATAGGCTCTGTCTCATATGCATGAGCAACCTGAGTTAGTGAACTAACTGGCCCTGATGGCCCTACCTCTGCCTCTCGTATCTCGTCCTCCTCATCTGGCTCCTGGCCAGACTCTCTTCGAACCCATCGACCTGCGACCAGTCTGTATCCCATACGATGTAGCGACCTCTCGTCGTAGATGTTTGTGTGCAGAATCTCCTTGGGGATCTCCCCCTCCAAGGAAACTCTACAAGCTCTAAATAGTCTGGTCAGCCCCATATCGTAGGATAAATAGTGTCGATGCTGGCTCGCAGCATCTCTCATCTGTACTAGCATCATGGATGGAATATTGACCTGAGTCCTCTGAGTCAAGCATACCATGAGCATCAGCTCTCTCTTGGTGATGAAGTCGAAGCGGCCAGTCTTCGGAAGCAATATCCAAGCAGTGATATGGTGTACAAGGCGCATCTCCATTGAAAGCTAGTTCGCAGTGACCACCGTCACTCTGTGAACATCCTCATGCTCAAAAATACACCTATAGGCAACCTCTCTATCCTCCATAAAGAAAATACTGATACCATGATGCGGAATCTGCCAAACCCTGCTCAAAAGCTCCTCAATCAGAAGAATCTCAACACCCCAGACAGAAGTCCTCCACAGCAAGCGACGACAGTCCATGGTGACATAAAACTCATGCACTAGGTGGGGATAATACCTCCCCTGCATGGTGCAGAAGGGTACCAGTCCCGCATCAGTGAGGGTCTAACAGATCTGGAAATGCTGTCTGTTGAAGAACTCGAGGTCAATCCATCGTCCTAAAGCTATAGCCTTCCCTACCATCCTCTCTATAGAGGAACCTGGGGCAACTGAGCTATTGGACTCTCCTATATCATGTCTAGTCTTGGTCCTCCTCTCTGATCTCTAACTAAGTCTCCTAATAGCTAATCTCTTTCTTGGACCCATCTCAATCACACTGAACAAGAAAGGAAAAGATAAATAACCTATGGAAGTATAGGTGAACTTAGGCTAGAGGATGCTATGTCTTCCTAAAAGAAGAATACAGGCTCTTAGGAGAAGCTAGAATATGTTTTGAAAATTGGGATTTAACAAGAAATCGAGGTTGAAAAAAAATCTTTAACATAAGAAATCGGGGGTAAAATGCCTTTAAATATATGAAATCGAGGGTTAAAGGACATTTTAGGGTTACAAAACTAATCCCAATATGTATAAGATGTATATAAAATATATTTAGGTTGCTAAAAATACATTTTATAAGGCTAGTGAACTAAGTTTAGCTAAAAATATGAGATTTTGGTTAAAATAAATTAGGATTTTTTTTTAAATAACACAGTAGAAAAAATGAGGATAAAATGCTATGAAAACATCACAAATACTCTTTCCAAAATAATGAAAATGCGAGAAATAATTTAGAGAACCGGATTTTAGATGAAAACCATGATTATTTCGGCCAAAAATCAATCAAACAGTGATTTTCTGAAAAACAGATGGATTGAGTGGGAAATCAGCCAAAAATCCATAAGAAAATCAAGAGGAATGCATTCAAGTATGATTCCTTCTAAATGGAGTCTTCCAAACGACCGAAAACATCGAAAAATCCAATAAAAAATCATTGAAAATGGATGGAAAAACCTAAACCTAGGTTACACTGTTCCAAAATAACAAAAAATGAAAGGGGAAATACCTGATTTCGGTTGGGGAAAACGGGAAATGGGTTGATTTGGATGGAGTGGAGCTTGGGGAACCATTGGAGCTCGAGAGAAAGCGGGGGAAATCAAAATACAAAACCCTCGATCGGCCCTAAAAAGATAGATTTTTCCTGCAAGTGTCGACACTTGGGATTTCTCAAGTGTCGACACTTGGTCAGGTGTCGACACTTCGCAAAATCCAAGTGTCGACACTTGGCCAAGAAAATCCCCAGAAAATCTGTAAAAATCTTCAAAAAAAAATTCAAGGTTGTTTTTAAAAGCTTTTGGGACTAAACACAAGTGATTTTTAAGTAAAATAACTTGGGTAAGATAAAATTTGAGAGAGTTCTAGGAGAATGGATCAATGATACGTAACTCTCTTCTAATCAGACAAAATCTCTCTTCACTCAATGGTTTGGTAAATACATCGGCCAGTTGATCATCAGTACACAAAAATTCAAGTACTACATTAGAGTTTTGTACATGATCTCTTATGAAATGATGTCTTATTTCAATGTGTTTACTTCTTGAATGTTGCACGGGATTCTTAGTTAGATTGATTGCACTAGTATTGTCACATCTTATGGGTGTCTTAATTAGTTTGATGCCAAAATCTTCGAGTTATTGTTTGATCCATAGAATATGAGCACAACAGCTTCCAGCTCTATATATTCGGCTTCAGCCATAAATAGAGCAACTGAATTATGTTTCTTGCTAATCCATGAGATCAAATTTACTCAAAGAAATTGACAAGTTCTACTAGTACTTTTATGATCAAGTTTACACCCAGCAAAGTCAGCATCAGAATAAGTAATCAATTCAAATGAAGAATCTTTAGAGTATCAAAGACTAATTTCAATTGAGCCAGATAGATATCTAAGTATGCGTTTAACAGCCAAAAGATGACTCTTTAGGATTAGACTGATATCCAGCACACATACAAATACTAAACATGATATCTGGCCTACTAGCAATAAGATATAACAATGAACCATCATGCCATGATAGAGTTTTTGGTCTACAAATTTACTTGATTCATCCTTGTCAAGTCTACAAGAGGAGCTCATAGGGGTACCTAATGGCTTGGTGTTCTCCATCGTAAACTTCTTGAGTATTTCTTTTGTGTACTTGGCTTGGTTGATGAAGATCCCCTCTTTGGTTTGCTTTATTTGGAGTCCGAGAAAGAAATTCAGTTCTCCCATCATGCTCATCTCGAACTCACCCTGCATTAACTTTGCAAACTCTTGATAAAGTGATTCGTTAGTAGCACCGAATATGATATCATCTACATATATTTGTACTACTAAGAGATCATCATTTTTTTTCTTCAAAAACAAAGTTTTGTCAACATTACCTCTAGTAAAATCATTTTTGAGCAAGAAAGAACTTAAACGATCATACCAAGCTCTAGGAGCTTGTTTCAAACCATACAAAGCTTTATGAAGTTTGAAAACATGGTTTGGAGATTCAGGGTTTTCAAAACCTGGCGGTTGTTCAACATAAACCTCTTCTTCGATAAAACCATTCAAAAAGATACTTTTAACATCCATTTGAAATAATTTAAAATCCATAAAACAAGCAAAAGCCAACAATAGCCTAATTGCCTCAAGTCTAGCCACAGGAGCAAAGGTTTTATCAAAATCAATCCCTTCCTCCTGATTATATTCTTTGGCAGCTAGTCTACCCTTATTTCTTGTAACAATATCATTTTTATCAAGTTTGTTTCTAAAAACCTATTTAGTGCCAATAACTGAAATATTTGAAGGCTTATCTACTAAAGTCCAAACATTATTTCTTTTAAATTGATTAAGTTCGTATTGTATAGCATTTATCCAATTACTATCATTTTCAGCTTTTTCAATAGTCTTAGGTTTAATTTGAGATACAAATGCTAAATAATCACATATATTTTTAAGGGATGATCGAGTACTTACACCTTTAGATAGATCACCAATGATAAGTTCTTTTGGGTGTCCATGAGCATACCTCCATTATTTAGGTAGAGGATCAACAGTAGATGTGTTTTCATCACCTTGTGCTTGATCTCCTTCATTGTTTTGATCACCTTCTTGTTCCTTGGTAGGCTCTTCATTGTTATTCACTTCTTCAATTCTTTTAGTACCTGTTTTATCAGAATGTACATCTTCTTTTCTAGAAGATTTATGGTCAGACTCATCAAATACTACATGTATGGATTCTTCAACAACAAGTGTTCTTCTGTTGAAGACCCTATATGCCTTGCTAGATATAGAGTAGCCTAGAAAGACACCCTCATCTGACTTGGCATCAAATTTGCTCAAATTATCTTTACCATTGTTTAAAATGAAATAACGGCATCCAAAAACACGAAAATAATGAATTAAAGGTTTTATACCCTTCCAAAGATCATACGGTGTTTTCTTTAAAATCAGTCAGATTAAAATCCAGTTTAAAACATAGTATGCAGTATTTATGGCTTCCGTCCAAAAATATCTAGGTAGGTCATTTTCACAAAGATGGTGCGTGCCATTTCTTCAAGAGTTCTATTTTTCCTTTTTACCACCCCATTTTGTTAAAGTATCTTAGGTGCTAAAAAATTATGATGAATGTCATTTTCAATACAGAATATGTCAAAATCAGAATTTTCAAATTCGGTTCTATGGTCACTTCTCAAAGATACAATTGAAACACCTTTTTATTTGAAACTCTTTTATAAAATCTAATGAATTCAGAAAACGTTTCATCTTTGTGTGCTAAAAACATGATCCAAGTAAAACATGAGAAATCATCTACAATGACTAGACCATACTTCTTACCTCTCAAACTAGATGTTCTAGTCAACCCAAAGAGGTCCATATGAAGCAATTCTAAAGGTTTAGATGTAGAGATTACTTCTTTCGGTTTAAAAGATGATTTTGTTTGTTTTCCAAGTTGACATGCACTACAAATCCTATCCTTTTCAAAACTAAGTTTTGGCAAATCTTTTATCAAATTCTTTTTGCTAAGTTTTGAAATCAAATGCATACTAGCATATCCTAATCTATGATGCCAAGGCTAACTAGTTTCATTAATCTTGGCTTCCATTGCCACTAGGCATTGACCATTTTGAACAGGAAGATCATCAAGATCAACCATATAGATATTGCCATATCTCTGACCAATGAACTTGATGACATTGTCATCTAAACTAGAAACAATGCACAAAGAAGATTCGAAAGTAACTTTGAAATCCTTGTCATAAAACTGACTAATGCTAAGCAAGTTATGTTTCAATCCATCAACATACAAAACATTATCAATATAAGTAGAAGAGGTGATATGGACTTTACCAATTTCGATAATTTTGCCATTACCATTATCACCAAATGTCACATTATCACCATTTTAATATACGAGTGATGAGAACTGCTCTACATCTCCGGTCATATGTCTTGAGCAATCGCTATCGAGGTACCACATTCTTTTCTTATTGGTTGCAAGGCATACCTATAAAAAGAATCAAGTAGAGGCTTTAGGTACCCAATCTTAGGTCCTTTCAGGTTAGTGGTAATGGTTCCTTTTGGAACCCAGATTTTCATAACATTACTCAATCTTCTCTTATTGCACATGTAAGATTTATGCCCTATAGTACCACAAGCATAACAAGTAATGGATGATGATGCAGGCACAAAAATTTTTTGAAAAGCTTTTGTTTCTTTTGAGTTCTAAAATCTAAACCGGCTTTATCAAAAATAACTCTTTTATTGTTCAAAAACATATTTAATTTTTCAGAACTGTATGTAAATTTGTCAACAAAAGGTTTTAACTTATCAATTTCTTCTTTATATTTTTTATTTTCATCCAAAATTTTCTTGTTTTGATTTGAAAAATTTTCATTTAAAACAGTAACATTCTTCTTTTTCAAAATTTCCTTTTCTTTTTCAAGAATAATAATCTTATCATTTAACTTTTTATTTTGAAAAAGTAGACAATCATTTTCATTTGAAAACTTGTCATTAGCTTTGACTAAAACTAGATTTTTCCTTTTTAGTTCTTTATGTTTTGATTTTAGTTTTTGAAATTCTAAAACTAACTCATCAAAAACTTCATGCAGTTCATCAAATGTAAATTCATTTTCAGTTTCAGATAGTACCTCGTCATGATCAACCATCAAACAGAAGTTTGCAACTTCCTGCTGTTCTTCTTTAGAGCTGGAGTCTTCGCTGTCACTCCAGGTTGCCATCATGGCCTTCTTTCTTAGTTTTTTCATGCTTTTCTTAAGTAAGGGGCAGTCTACCTTGAAGTGGCCCAATTTTTTGCATTCAAAGCATGTGGGCTGCTCCTTGTCTTTCTCCTTTTCTTTTTCCTTACTTGGCTCACCTTTTAGAGGTTTTTTCTTGAAATTGTACTTCTTCCTCATGAACCTTTTGAACTTTCTTGCCATAAGAGCGGTCTCATCATCTTCTTCTTCTTCTTCGGATTCATCGCTTGACTCTTCTTTTGTAGTGGATTTTAAAGCGATGACCTTCTTCTTCTTTTCTACATCTACATTCTTCTGTTTTAAGGAGAGCTCATAAGTCATCAATGAGTCTAATAGTTGCTCGAGGGGTAGAGTGTTGACATCCTTGGCTTCCTCTATGGCCGTCACCTTGGCATCCCATGAAGTCGGAAGAGACCTGAGAAGTTTATTTACAAGCTCACCATTAGATACAATTTTTCCTAAGCTTTTCATGCCATTCACAATATTTGTGAACCTAGTATACATCTCACTAATAGATTCAATAGGTTCCATCTTGAACATTTCATATGTATGAATGAGTATGTTAACCTTAGTAGTTTTCACTTAGTGTGTACCCTCATGGGTAACCTCAAGTGTATCCCAAATCTCCTTAGTGAAGAGACAATTTGATATTCTATTGAATTCACTCAGATCAAGAGAGCAAAACAATATATTCATAGCCTTCGCATTAAGCTCTATTTGCTTAATATCATTCTCATCCCAATCATCTTCCATTTTTGGAGTGAGAATGCCATTAACTATCATAGTAGGCTAATGAGGACCTTTTATGATTGTCATCCAAAGATTATAATCCATGGCTTGAATGAATATGCGCATGCAAGTTTTTCAATATGTGTAATTTGTGCCATTAAAAAGTGGAGAACGATTTGAAGCTTGACCTTCAACATTATCCATTGCAATTAGGGCTGCCATGATCTTTAACTCAAGATCCTTGGACCTACAAGAGAGTACCAGTGCTTTAATACCACTTGTTGCCTAGAAATGGAGCCCAAGAGGGGGGGTGAATTGGATCTTTTAAAAATTTAAGGTAATAATGTGCAAGCCTTATGGTGTTTGTGAGTTATAAAATTGATGCACTAAATTATATGCTGCAGAAAGCAATAAATAGAGTGCAATAAGTAAAGAGGAAGAGATAAAAGAGACAATCACATACAAATACAAAGTTTATAGTGGTTCGATGCAAACCTAGCACCTACATCCACTCCCCAAGCCACCCTTGGAAATTCCACTATAATCCCTCCAAGATTACAGCCAACTTGTTTTTCAAAAGGCTCACAAGTCAAAACTTATGTTGCTTTTATCACCTAGGCTCATCAACAAACCATTACACTTGTTTTATCTTCGGGCTCACAAGTTAACCCTAGTTGGTTTTATCACCTTGGCTTACCAACAAACCACAACAACCTTTTTCAAGACACCCTTGAAAGCAAGGTCAAAACAAAGGAGAATTTCATATACACAATTTAAAATAAACAAGACAAATTCTCTTTAAGAGTGGAATGAAAGCTTTAAGGCACTAATTGATGCTTCTAGTCTTCTTCTCCTTGGAATATTCTTCAAGCTCTTCTTTTGGAATGTTGAAATGGTAGGCTTATAGGCTTTTTCAGGGAATCACTCTTTAAATGGCTCTTTGAGATGAAGTTCTTAAGAAAATCTTGGCTTTTTGGCTTTCAATGGACTTCAATACCTCAAGAATGAAGTTGGTGAAGCTTAAATACAACGAAAAACTTCCAAAAAATGGTTTGTAATCATTTGAGCATCGAATCTAGCCGTTAGGAGCTTGAAAAGATGTTTCTGTAAGTCAGAAAAATAAATTCGTTAGGGCTGTCAGAACCCGAGTGTCGATACTTGGTTTGTCAGGTGTCGACACTTGGCTGTCAGGTGTCGACACTTGACTTCGAGGTGTCGATACTTGAACTTTCAAGTGTCGACACTTGATTCACAGGTGTCGACACTTGACATAAAAATACTCCATTGGCCAAGTTCTGTATTTTCAAAAAATCTCAGGCCTTGAGTCGATACCTGGAAACTTAAGTATCGACACTTGAGTTGCAGGTGTCGACACTTGAATTCTGGGTGTCGACATTAGGCGTGCCAAGGAGTTTTTCTGCATGCCAAGCACTGAAGTGTCGACACTTGACTTCCCAGGTGTCGACACTTTGTTCTGAAAAATTCACAATTAAGTACAAATAAATCCAAAAACACAAGTGTTGAATGTAAAACTTAAAACCAATGTAAATAACAAATAAATGAACTCTTTTAAGCCCTTTTTGCATGGAGAAGACTCCTCAAATCACGAAATATACTTCTTGCCACAGCGTACCACAATACTTTAATTTTGAGAATTTGAGGTGCTTGATTCCTAAAAACTCATAACTATAAATAAACATTAGTATACAATATGTACTCAACATTTTGTTATTCATCAAAATCACTAGGTGGAGCCAACAGGAAGGATTGTGCCAAACAACGATTGAAGATCTGATCGAAGTCGGGGTCGCACAGCACTCGGGATCGTCACCTGGAAGACAAGCCATTAGTTCCTCGGATCTAGCTGCTATCTGGGATCAATCCAAGAGGCAAAGAGGGCCTCCTCCTTGGAGGTGAACACCTCGGGGATCTTGTAAGCATCAGAGGTCAGCAAGAGAACAAATAGGAAAGCAAAGAAAAGAACTAGGATTTGGAAAAGATGGAATTAGGGTTTCTGAAGCTGGCATCCTGGATGGGGGAAGAAGACTCCTTGCTTTGGATGCCTAGGGCTTCTTCTCTTTGAGCAGATTAGGGCTTGAATGAAGGTGCTTTGGGATGGATAGGGCTTGGATGAATTAGGGCTCTCAAATATCACTCACACACCTCAACACAAGAACACAAGAACAAACTAACAAATTTTCAGTAAAGTTTTAATTCATGAATAAGAGTTGCTTACAAGAGGGGGAGGGGTAGGGTATTTGTAGATGTTCCCCATGTCCTCTCCTTGTTAGGATAGAATTACAAAGTTGAGTGGGAGAGGGATTACAAATTGGCTTGAAACTAGGACTATACAATTTGAATAGAAATTAAACTTGATCTCCTTATTAGAATTGGACTTCTCCCTCTCTTGGACTTGGTCAAATGTGCTTCACTTGGGCTTGGATAGCTAATTGAGTGGGCTTGGGCATGTGGGCAGCAAGGGGCGTCCTCCATCTTGGTCTTGGGCGGCCTCCAAAGACCTTGGGTGCATGTGCCTCTTGGTGGGCTGGAAACCTTGGGCTGGGGCACCTAGAATATTCTCTAGCATCTTCATGTATGGAGCTTTATAGACTTGGGCTTGCTTTGCTCTGGGAGGGCCTGGTAAAGGCTTTGGCTAATACCCCTCCTCTTGTATAAAACTGGACTTGTGTACTGGACTGAACATAAACTTACAAGACTCAATTGGACTAGACTGAGGTTGAGACAACTCAACTTATTACATGACTTAGTTCCACTCAGCTGAGCTAACTTCATTACAAAACTCTCAACTGGACTAACTTTATTACAAGACTTGACGACAAAACTTGACACATTATTAAGGGTTCAAAAAAATCATAATCAGTAAACCAGATAGGGCCCAGTAATCTATATCGGATCCTAGTGCCCCCACCACTACTATATCGTCTTGAGCCTATTTAGCCTGCAAAATCCTAGCCTACAATTTCAAGGTGAAAAGTGGCCTCGAGATGTAACTCTTCTCCCCCAGCTAAAGTTCAGCTCAAAACTAATTGTTCTCCTACTGGATTATCTAAGCTCCTTTGGAGCTTGTTATTTTCCTACCATGCTGCTCGAATCTCTTCCTAGAGCTAGCTAACCCTCAAGGCAATGTCCTCCTCTTATTCCTTGATGGTAGCCCATGCATGATCGATCACCTTCGCTACTTCTACTTGGGTGATAGATGCTCGAACATGCTACGAGATCCCCATCCCTCAGCCTCCTTCATAATCCTACCAAGGTGCTCCACCTCATCCATAGCCTTGGCCCGAGCCCCGTTGGCTCTCAAAGCTTCATGTTTCACTTTCGATGCTCTCCTTTTGATCTTAGAAGCTTTTTTGTCCACCTCTTCGACCCTGTGGATGGCCCTGGATGCCTATGATTTGGCAAACATAGACAACCACATGAAGTAGTCTAGGTGATGTGCCAACTACATAGCAAAAAAACCCAATAAAAAATGAAGCAGATAGATAAAGGGACCAAGCAAGCACCTACTCAGATATACGCGTCAAAGGCATCATCCTGCTGGGAATTGAGCTTCATTCTAGCCAAGCTATTGCTATCAACGGGAAGAAGGAACTTCTTGACCACACTTTGGGCAAGCTTAGGATTACCCAAGGTACCATGGGTGGCCTGGCCCAAACTTTTGACTTCTTTGTAGCGCTCAAGAAAAGAAATCAAAAAACTTTAGGGTAGGGTCGCCTTGCCTGAGCTAGATGCTAGTTGTGCTTCTAAAATCTCAGGGAGGTGCACTAGCTATGCCAAGAATGACCAAATGACTTCAAATTGCTTACCACCCTTTGTAGCTTCTTCAACTCCCTCGAATCCATTTATTAGCCAAGCTGAATGAAGGATGTGATCTTTGGAAGCCCCTTTTTTCACTCAAGGAGTACCCTACTGAAAACAACTCATAAGCAAAAAAAGCATAATGGAATGGTGGAAACCACTCGAAGCGCTTGCATTTATAAAAGACTTGAAGGGTAAAGATGGCGTACAACTTTAGCTAGCCTCTCCGAACGGCTGACATCTGGTATAACCTAATTGGTCAAGCACTCTCAATAGCTGAGCTGAGCACCCATTAATTATAGCCCGATTAATGACACTTCCACTAGCAACACAAATAATCATGAAATTATCACAAATCTAGAAAAATTCTCTCAATTCTACTCTCCTCACCCGAACCGCAATAATTCGGACTTGAGAGTGTGGGGCAATTAATACAAAGGAAGAAATTTTCCTTAGATTGATTGATAGAATTTGGACCTTGTACTAACCGACCCTGAGCCATGGTTGAGGCACTGGACCTGACTCTAGAATTACGTGAAGGCCCCTTCCATGGTCATGAGGGGTTCAACTAGTCGAACATTGATTTGGGCCGACCCAAGGCACATGTATACTAATCTCAGCTGACTAATGGGACAACATTGACTTTCGATTCCATGCTCCCATAGAGATCCCATGATTCCCGGGAATAGTTGATCTCAATATAAATAAGGTAAGAGCATAACAATCGAATCTTATCAAAATAGGCAAATCATGATGGGCAAATCATGCTCGATAAGGTCTCAGTAATGACCTGATTCTCCAGCTCCTATAGATAGGATCCCAAGGGAGTCCTAGCTATGAGATCACCTCTTCATCATGCTCTACTCCTTTCCTTCTATTCCAAATTATGTATGTGATGGAACAAGAAAAAAAATATTTACACGACATGAACTACATACAAGCCAAAGCCTGCAAGGCTTCCAGAGTATGTTTGTCATGCGACCAGTTGTCACTTGCAGCCGAGCCAACAAAAGATGCCTCCTTCAAGTTTGATAGTAACTAGCTTTTTGGGTAGGTGGCTCAAATTTAGACTGCTAGTGTCTGTTGCTTCAAATAGGATAAGAGTGATGGGTATGCATTCAAGAAAGCCTTCATATGTGGTCCGTAATTTGTAGGCTCCATGGCTTCCATTCATTTGCCAACCTGGCTGCAGAGAACTCCTGTCATCTTAGCAGGTTATAGATTGTGGTGGGACATACTTATTAACCCACACTGGAAGCACACTTTGTGCATGAAATCCACATTGAATGTGGTTTGTTGTTGCTCAAGCTTAGTTTAGTGAAATTTAAGCCAGTTCGGTCCACCTATACGGATTGATATAAACTCAATCAGAGCCGTGTAATAATTGGTGGAATGGGACCACTTATTGGAGGTGGTTGCAAAGCCAATAAGAGAGGTTGATATATAGTTAAGAAAGTCCTCAATGTGGCCCATAGATAGCCTATATGATTCGGTGTGTGATCGCATCAAGTCCAATGATGTGTTTTTCTAGTTGTAGCTGCAATGCTGATAGAAGATGGTGCAATCCACTCAAATACTGTCCATTGCTGCAATGCTGATAAAAGATGGTGCATGCATTCAGTAAGTCCTCAACATTGTCCACAAAATTGCTTCAGATCTTTTATTCCTCTGCAGAACTGGTTGGGGGATCTGTAGCCAGGTACCAAAGATTAACTAGAGAAGATCGCATTGGATTTGACAATTTGAATGCACGTCTGGGACAAGCCTCCCATTGTACCGTTTGTGTATTATCATTTTTCTTTGCTGTTTTTTTTTTCAAGGACTGATATTATTGTTTCATTCTCCCCTGCTTCTATAAGTTATTGGAAGCTGGTTGACCACTTTCCTTTGCTGATTTTTGTTTCTAGGACTGATATTATTGTTTCATTCTCCCCTACTTCTATAAGTTATTGGAAGCACTTAAGTTTCTCACTAAATCATTTATAAACTGAAAATCTCCATACCTATTAAACAAAAAAAGAGAGGAAACTCAACCTCTCTTCAAAATTTTTTTTTAAAAAAAAAATAGATAAAAAATTATAGAGAAGTCAACTCTTCCTAGCCATATAACCCAAAAAAAAAAAAAAACTTCCTAATAAATTTAGGCCATCCACTAAAAAAAGAAAAAAAAAAATTTCTACCAAAGAAAAAGGAAAAAATGTTTTCAAAATATCCCGTTCCACGGTCATTGTAAAAAAGATCACTAATATTTTCCTTCATATTAATTTTATCTAAATATTATTTAAATTCATTTTTGCTGTCATATAAAAAAAGTTATTTTATCACTAATATTTCCTCCCGGGACTCTTCATGATAATACATTTGAATTTGAATTGTAGTAGTAAGGAAAATCCTCCATGTTCTTAAAAAAGGGATAAAAATATTTTGGCACTAATATTTTTCTTGAGGAACTCTTCGTAATAAGTTCATATAAATACTACTTAAATTCAAATTTAAGTCTTTGTGATTAGCAAGATTTTTTCCAGGACTAATTATTTTAGGATCGGATATAATTATCAAAATAAGTTAAAAATATTTAAATATTATTAAAATTTGTATTTAATTTGAATATTATTTAACAATTATTAATATAGTGTTTTGTACGTATATTATAGGAGGCAGACCAATAAAATAGAAAATTTATTAAGAAAACATCACGAGAGCACTACATCTTTGTTTTAACATTCATAATAAACAATATATCCTCAACTACAAGGTTTAATTGAAATGTATATGGCATATTTCAAATAAATCCGACTTAAAAAAGCCATTCCCTCCTGCACTTTATCGATCAATACGATCAACCTAACAAAAGAATATAACTTTTCCATTTCTCTACTTATTCATTTGAAATATATAAATATTACCAATTTTGTATTTTCTATGTTTCACAAGTCGAAACAAATCACAAGATAGAATGCTGTAATCAAGACAAACAACTATTTAAATTCAAGGAATAAAATATCAAAACCTTCTACGTCAACCATGAATAAACACCACAAACATTCAATTGATCATTAATGTTTATCTTTTATTAGTGAGATGTCCAAAATAAAATAACCAATAATTATTAAATACATTTCACTTATAATATATTTTATTATATTTTTTAATTTTTTGTTACTGTTCTATTACATAAAAGCATATTTAAATTTTCATCATCTCCTTGCACATTGCCTGGGTATCATTCTTGCAAGCAAGTAGGCATAAAGTTAAACGAAATAGCATTCCAAATTAGCAGTACGTCAAGCCTACTAACCGGTCCTCCCTAAGAAACCCCGTTCAAGTACGTACAACGAGGTGCCAGGGACAAGTTTCTGAATCAAACATGATGCAGGACAATTGTTTATTCATCAAGGGTCGCACCGTGATTACCGATACACCATTCAAATTTTTAAGTGTCCTTTACTGCTGTGAGCCTACAATGTTTGAGATTGCTGCCAAACCGACGGAGATCTAGGAATGCCTGCTGATGACAAGAAGTATTAGCTGCACACAGGATGGCTATCATGCTTCCATCACCATTCAATGTCAACACTCAGCTGGAACGAGCAAATAATCCAGAGCTTCAAACCTTTGTTTACATATGATGTGGTTATGACACAAATTAATGTGAATGTAATCTGCTGCGACCAAGCCCAATCTCTGGTTCGATATATTTCCAAGAGGAAAAAATACGCAAGGACAAGCATTTCCTGTGGTAAGCAATGATGATGTATTACAACATCATAGGAATTTGTTACAAAGTATTCTTTCTGTTTATATTGAGAATCTTCAAAATTGGAGCAATCTGTTTAATATTAGCTAACCCAAAGCTATCTTGCAATTCATTTACCAGGGGTGCATGCAGTCGTGTTACACCACCAAAGAGAAGTGAACCCTCTTTCTGTGTAACATGTGTTACCCAGATTCTGTGAGCCACTACTCCATGATACGGATGAGGGGTGTGCAAAACTGAGATATATGCACTCAACTGAACAAGCACCGCAAAATGTTGATGAGGAGAAGGCATGACAACATACTTCACTGAGATGCCACTTGAATTGGTATGATTACTAGATCACAAGAATATTTCCTTGAGAACCAGAAGGACCAGCAGAATGAAGCAGAGTATGACCAGGACCGTAGCACACATCACCATCCCACCTTTCCGCTGTGTTCGCTCTGCCTGCAGATTGGACACAAAACTGAACAGTATCAGATTTAGAGCAAGCAACATTCCGTATTACTTAAATAAACATACTAGGGTTTCCAACTCTGCATTTGAAAACACAAATTTCAAAGTTAATATGATATAAAATTATAAATGCCGATAAGTTTTGTCCAAAATACATATAAAGTAGGCATAGGACATGATATATAATATATGAAATATTTATCCTGGATTTTATGTTTATATATATTAAGAAAAGAATATTCAGTCCATCAAACAGAAATCTTACAACATTATGTGCGTGTAAGTGTGCGCACGTATCCTTAACCAACTTCATCCATGCCTGCATCTAAATCCTCGTTACCTAATAACCATGGTCCATGTTTCCAAGTTGTTAACTTGTTAACTACCCAGCAGCTTAGAGGTAACAAAGTATAAGAGCATGCATTAGGATCCAGTCTCTAGGATCTTGAGAGAATTTCCTAGAAGGTTTCCATGTTATCAAAAGAACCCAGAATTTTTTTTGTTAATAACAGTACTCTTAACATGCATGAGTGGTTATCCAAGCACAGAATTTAACAAGGTCAAGAATCAAAGAAACACAGCACAGAAATAATCGAAGACAATAATAAAGGCAGAGGTGTCCCATATATCCCATACTTCGAGGAATTGGCAGCTGCATGAGAAGTCAACATACAAGGCTCAAGTAATTATTTATATGAGTCTAAAAGAAAAATGTGGCCTTCATTCTAAATTCCTGCACATGATCATCATTTGGAAAAATAATTGTTGAGTAGGATAACAGATTCATTAGAAGATGGTAATGTTTTCTCTCTCCATTTTTTTCAGTTACCTAAAATCCCAGGACCTTCAGGTTGCAAATTAACTCTGGAGCTAAGAGCCCTAAGGGGCAGGTACTATAGCATCAGTGGACAAGCATAACCCCTCAACAACTTTGCGAAAAATGCATGCATGCATGTGTCCCCGCGGGTGGGGGTGTGTGAGTGTGCAGATAGCATCAGCAGACTATCAGACCCCCTCAACAACTTTGTGAAAAATGCATGCATGCATATGTGTGTGTGTGTGTGTGTGAGAGAGAGAGAGAGAGAGAGAGAGAGAGAACCTTCTGCAACTCTTTATAGCCCTCTTCTACTGAGGTTGCAACATTCTGTATATTATAGTCTATCCGGTCAATGATAGTTCCCTGGTTCACATACAGGAGGACTTCAGAGTGTAGCCATTTTAAACAAACAGGTAGTCAGTTATTCTCCAAAAAGATGACCTCATACCTGATCGATTACAAGGACTGAGAGATCCCTCATAATCTGAGCAAGCTCATTAACGGATTCTACAACCTAAAAATAGAATCCAAGTTAAAGGTATTCCTTTTATCATACGGTAATCAAATAAATTTTCAACAAGCATCAAGAAGATCATGAAATGCCCTACCTGTGTAATTTCCCTCTCCCTTTCTCTCGTGAAGACCTCACTTCTTTCCAGCTTTGACATCTGAAAATCATCAAAACCCTAAAGAAAAAGAGATAGAATTCAATTTGAAAATGATTGCCAGCATCCTAAATTAATTTAAAAGAACTTGTTTGCTCTTATACATTGGTTTGTGCAAGCAACCTTCTGTGAGATGCAGAGACATCATGTTTGCCAAGTTTCTAGTCAAACTATCAAAATCATTATTGCAGGTAAAAGGTTACTGGGAAGTGCATAAAAAAGTGACACGGTCACATAAAAATAGAGATCAGGAGTTTGAGACAAGTTTGCACATGCACAGAGATGCCAATCGGTCAGCAAGACCTGAAAGCCACCCGAACTCAACCTGAATTTCAACTGACAGCTTGATCCAAAATTTAAACAAGATCTGCACGCTCAGAAAGGTTCAGATGACAATTTTGAATGAGAAACTCCAGGCATATTTGAAAGTAAATATTGTTGATCCTAGTCAGCCAAAATCTGACCGGCCCCCAGTTGACCAACATTGCAAGACCCAAAAATCAATAAACATATCAGGCCTGATCTTAACTCCATAAAACAAATTGTGTTGGTAGTTTCACTCCAGAGCCAGTGAAAGAGCCACCCTCTTTGCAACACATGCCTGCATTTGGTTTCTCTTAAAAAAATTGTTTAATTAAGTATGATTCAGATTTTCAGACTAGTGTTCAACCTTGTGTTTTGTATTAAAAAAATCATGATGTTATGGGAAAATTATGCACATTAGAAAGAAAAAACATACCACATCAACAAAGTCATCCTCCAAATTGGATCTAGTTCCATTTATGTTCATCTCCAAGTCAACACCATCTTGACCCTAAAAAAATCAGATAATGGTTTGAAGAAACTGATGATGTTAGAGAAGCCAGAAGATAGAGTGCATTGTTGAAAGTTCAGCAGACCTCTTTCTGCTGTCGAAGGCGCTTCAAGTAAGATGATTGTTTCTTCCGAAACTCCATCGAAAGACTCTGAAGGTCAGTTGCAAGTGACCGCTGCAGGAGAAACACAATTGTCATGACCATCCACCAAAGAAAGCTGATAAGAAGACACTAGGCCCAATCAAAGAAATATTCATAAACGGTTTAGTCAAGGTTCACTGTCTCAAAGTGGATCCCGTACCGATATCATCATAATATAATATCTATATGCAATATGGTATGAGATGGCAAGGTATACTGAGTATCGGGTACGGTACAAGATGGCATAGCATACTGAACATCGATATGGTACGAGATTGCATACCGGTTCGGTACTGGTATAATACCATAAAATTCACCCACTACAATATGGTTCACCCACTACTATAGCAAACCTTGAGTTTAGAAATGATACAATACTGCCAATTGTATGGACCAAACCACTTCGCAAGTTTATGCAATGCCATATAATAGAGAAGATCTTGGTGTTGCAAATAGGCATTACAAGATAATGTGAAGGATCAATCAAATACTGAATCAATTAATGTGAATGTGGGGAAAAAAGATAAACCGTACAGATAATTCTCATTATACCTGAACATTTTTCGAACATTCGAATCTTCAGAAGGATCACTAGAAGAAAGCTTTTGTAATCTCTTCTCAGACTTTCTCAACAAATCAGTTATCTCTAGAGTAAGAACTTCAATTGCATGTTGGTCCTCATGACCATCATCAAAAGAAGGCATCAAAGCTTTAGCATGAGCCTTAGCTAACTCTGACATTTTTGTCCGAGCACGTTGCATATTTGCAGATATTTCTTCAGATACATCCACCCAAGCTGGAGGTAAACCAACCGTAAGCGCTCCTCTACTGCAGCAGCAAAAAAGGAAAAGCAAAAAAAAAAAAAAAAAAAAAAGCATTATATCAAAAGTTAGGGGAGGCAACATGAGGCTACATCAAAGAATCTGATTCTGTTCCAGCTTTGAAGCTGAGTCCTTATCAAAGTTTTATGTCTTACAGTGGACAATGTGCTACATGACTCAAAAGGAATAAAAGGATAAATATGTTCCTTGACTTCGATTAGTTCTACATTATTTAGAATTAATCTTAAACTACATGACTCAAAAGGAATAAAAGGATAAATATGTTCCTTGACTTTGATTAGTTATACATT
Organism: Areca catechu; assembly: GCA_021397845.1. NCBI lineage: Eukaryota > Viridiplantae > Streptophyta > Magnoliopsida > Arecales > Arecaceae > Areca > Areca catechu. Next base: position 95,694,437 of record CM038052.1, on the reverse strand, counting down.
ATTTAAAATTAATCTTAAACTGTATTGACAGAAGTGCAAGGTGAGCAATGGCATAATAGCTCATAATGGAAGGTAAACTATAACCATTATGGAAACATTCTTTAATATGTGCATATATAACCTGACATATGTTTGTTAGAGAAGATAAGACAAATTTCTAGATGTGAAAGATGATGATTTCACGTAAGAGCTTTCTCCATACACCCACTGAACCTGTCATCTCCTTCATAGGAGAGATTCCAACCTTGTCATTGAACTATGAAACTTGATAAACTAACCACAAGAAAGACTCTTTTACAAATTATTCAGCTAGCCATCAGAGCTTTATAGCAATCATGTATGATCAACATAAGCAATGAATTTATGATAAGGTTATTGGGATCCTTTGCTTGTAAGAGGACATGGCTGCTGGACTTGTTTCACTGCGATGCAGCAAAACATGGTGATCTTATTACCCCATAAGAAAAATCCCCTCTTGCAAGTACGGCCCCACGTACAGCCTAGGCCAATCAATGCCCAGCTGTTACATATCATTCTAGGCTAGTACTAGCACTTGGCACAGAGCTTCTTAACTCTTTCTTTTAATTTTAATTGAAGATTAGGTCATTTTGGTTTCAGCATAGCATGGAGTGTGGACCAGCATAGCATGGCATGTACCAAGTCAGCAGGTGACCAGCATGCCCATCAGCACTGATACTTGAATCTTGGTTGCAAGTAGGTCTGCAATTCTTTTTTACTTATTGTTCTTCATTTTCCAGTATCTTTGGGTCTTGTGTTATGTTTCTCTATTGTACACTCATATCCAAGTTACAATGTATCAGCTAGCAAAACAATGTTAATATGATAACATCGTGGTATAACAACCAGTACTTATTAGAAACCCTAGGTTTTTTGAGAATTTAATTAGTATAAAAGGACCACTTGACAAAGTCCAATTTAGATTTTAGTCATTCATGAGTATCAAAATAAACAATGAGATGGAGAATTAACTATTTGCATTGTTTTGTAGAAGACTTACATTGAACATGTCAGGATGAGCACTCACTTGTTCTTCCTTTTGCTTTATAATCTACTCATCTATAACCATGACTAGGCTGAAAAGTCTCTATATTATTCAAATTGCACTTGCTTTTGTCCACTCAAAAGATATATAACCTTATCATTTGCCACTGCAAGATTGACTAATAAATCATGTAAAGATTAAGGGTTCTTGGTAGTCTATCTTGATGCAGTTTCAAGCCATCAAGTAACTTACACAATATTACCTAGACACATGGCACAAGGGTCAAGTGTCCAAAAGCTTGGAAGAGTAAAACATGCAAGCTCTTAAACAATCAGAAATGGGGATGCGTCAATATTATGTAGGCATGTTTATGTACATACAGATGTATGCATATCATGAATAATTTGTTGGACCAATTGCTCTATAATTTGATAGAATTTATACAACCGTTGCTACATAATATGTTAGACTTAAAAGCCTCTATTTATAAGTGCCAAAAGTTGATAGTAACCATGATTAGACCTACTTATCAAGCAAGCAGGGCTGGGTTCAAGCCGAGCTCAATCCCATAAATAACAAAAATTAGCCAAACTTGAGCCCAACCGGGCTCAAGCTTCGGGTTTGCTTCCCACGCCGAGACTGAGGCTTTTCAGATTGTTGTAATGGCAAGGTTGGGGAGGGGACAAAGTGACTTGAGCACGGTAGCTTTGGATATTAGGCTAGGCCTTGGGCTTTTTGGATCATTGTGGCAGCAAGAGGGAGAGTAGATGACATAGTGGCAACTAGAGGGGGAGCAGACAACTCGGTGGCGGCAAGAGGGGGAGTGAACATAGAGGGGAGGCACAATGAGGCGACAAGATTAGGGATCTAAGGTTTAGGTTAGGGGTGTAATTTTATAAAACTTTAAGGGTATTTAAGAGATATCATATGTATATATATTATATATAATATAATTTAAATAACAAGGATTTGAGCTGGGACAATGCAAACCAAAGCCCTGCCCGTTTAAAGGACAAGCTCAAGTTTCTAGCCCAGCGGGCTTAAAAATCAAGCTCAAGCCCATCTAAAATGCACCGGTCTTGGCTAGGCTGCTTGGTTTCTGAGCAGGTACAACCATGATGAATCATGGTTTGCCGATTGTGAAGTGTCAATAAGTGTCATCTAGTATGCAAGTGTCCAAGTTTCCAGACACAGCAAAAACCTAGAATTTTAAGTGCTAGGTAACACTGAACTTACCTAATAGCCATATGATATGGAAAAAAATCGATAATTGATTTTGCAAGGGGATTGAGAGGCTTTTGACTAGTGATTTGTTAAAACCTAATCAAAAGAAACAAGATAGAATCATTTCTTCAAAACCGAGGTCAATTTCAGTGGGAAAACGTCTCACAGTTATCAATTCTTGTTTCTCAACAATGAATGTACTACATATCATGATATCTCTGATGTCATAAAAAAATGATGAATTTACCTTGGGAATTATTATGTTGTAATATCATTTAGTAGATTAATAATAAATCATAAGTCTGAGTTATGGTAACCTTGGCATCAGAAATTTAAATTTTAAAAATTTGGCCCTCCTGAACATTTGTACAGTTTGGGCATCCAAGCCAAATCCTTTGGCAAAAAGGCATGAAAAATTAATATGAAATTTAAATACAGGTAAACAATATGGCCATAATACTCTCCGACAAAATATTCTTGAGATAGTAGATTTAACCATGATGAAGAAAGAAAATTTGGTTTTTAAACATCCATCTGAAAGGGTGGTATGAAAAATCCTAATCTACTAGCTGCCAATGCAATTTATGATATTTCTGCTGTGCTGCCCTTTTGAGGGTGTGTTTCAAATAATGAAATGGGCAACTTAGATAACCTGCATTTTTTATGTTCTATGTATACTCTTCTTTGCAACAGGTTGAGTGAAACCCAATTCAGGCGCATCTTTTGATTGGCCATGTTCCACTATGGGTAGCCAAATAAACATCACTAGTGACACCAAAAAATGCAACTACTTTAAAGTCACTTACCTAATGTTTCGAATACAAATAGCATGAATAAACTATCCAGTATCTAAAACTGACTATACAGAACAGTTGACAGACTACACAGTTTCTATATTTGCAGTCATTCTCTCAGCATTTTGAACTCAGTGGATCTTATCCAACAACTTATGGATTTATTGTATGGATTCTTAAAAATAACCTAGAGGCAGCAAAACTGATTTCATGATGAATTTGGATTTGTCTTGTGTTTACTTTCTTTTAATTATGGGACTCCTTTCAGGAGAAAAAGCTTTTGAAGGAATACCATATGCAATACCACTTCATGGTTGTAATTATGCATCCATATGAGGAAGTGCAGTTCATTCACTCTAAAGAAGAAGCACTTATAGTCCATTGTCCTGAGACTATTTTCAGGCATATCTAGAGTTCCTCACAAAAACAAAAAAAAAAACAAAAACAAAAACAAAAAACACAAAACACAAAACAAAAACAAAAGCAAAAAAGAAAAGAAAGAAAGATTGAAAGCTGAAATTTAAATCTTAAACAGATCCCCTCAGAGTTCTGGGTAAACTTTCAGAAAAACAGTTTGGGTTTTTAGCAGAAACTTTCTCATACCCTACTCACCATCAGTTGCAGTTCTTAATTCTTCCAACTCATGCTCTTGTGAAGAGTCATAACGACCCTGTTAAACTTTTGGCCAACTTAATTGTTACAAACTGACAGAGCACAACGATGTGTTCTAAAATATTAGAAAAAAAATCAGAAATTAATCAATCCTTCAAATAAACTGAAAGCACTATTTATGACCTCTAATACTCTGAAAAAAAATCTAGAATTCTCCACCAAAAAAAACAGGAAAAGGTGAATAGTTAATAAACTCACAATTTCTTGAAAAAAAACACCTATCAGATATCCAAGGTCTCGTTTTTATTTATAAAGATAGGGAGAGGAGCACTAAACCCTAACGAATTCAGTAACTCTAAATTAGGGTTTCTGCACATAAACAAGAAATTGTTCAAATTAAAGAAAGAGAGAGGAAGAAAAGACATATAAAGGCTATACCTTGAACTCCCGGGGTCTTCTGTGCTGAGAGGAGCGTAAGACCGGTCGCGCCGCAGAAGCGAAGCGCTGACTAGCTCGATGACCGGCCCGCCACCGGAGGACGACGACGGCGACAGGACCCGGACGCCCCGGAGAGCTTCGCGGTACTTTCTATAAAGCGGCGTCCGATTCCTCGTCGCCATGGCCGAAAAACCCACAGAGAAATCTCGAGGGTCCTGGGGACGGAAGCCGCGATTTCGAAAGAGTCCGAGTAAAAATAGGAAAAGAACAACAAAGACGACGGCTTTGCGGGATTCCAGGTCAAATTATAGAAAGAGAGGATACAGTTGATGGAGGATTTGGATCTCCGCCTCCCTCCTAAGCCCGGAGTTCGAAGGGCGGGGAGGAAGAGGAGGATCGGAGGGTACAAGCGCCAGATGCAAAGGTGCGTACCGGTCTGATGGAGATGCTTGCAGGAGAAGTGAATAATTAATAAAATTAAAACTGCTAAACCGAAGCAACCCAACTTACGTCGCGGCAAACGGCAGCGCAAGCTGAACGGCGACCTATGGCTGCGCATGTTGAGCTCTGACCGCTACTTTTACTTTTTTTTTTTAATATATATACATATTATAATTTTTTAAAATTTTTACAGTTATATTTATCCTAAAATTGATTCAACAAATTTGGTTTACTACAAAAAAAAAAAAAATAATAATAAAAAAACACCCAACACAAATGCTAAGATCGAATTGCAAGCATCTAAGTACAATATTTTAGGTGATTGGAATTGCAAGTGCAAGCTGTATTAGAATTGTAAGAAAAAATCCAAAACTTTTAGTTGGTACCAAAATTAATGTTGGCCGGTGTTGCAACCAAACTTTGAGATAAGGTTGACATCAGTAGGGTCACAAAATTTTTTCTGCTGAAATTTTTTCAGCAGAGATCTTTCGTATTCAAGTCTATCAAAATTTAGAAAAGATAAAAAAGAGAAAAATAGAAGAATAAAAAAATAAAGTTATCAGGAAAATTTGAAAGATTTATGTGAGAGCCTCTTACCTCTCTTTTTTTATAATAAGTAATGATCATTTTTGTGACAATCGGGCAATACATGCAACAACCCGAATCATGACTTAAATGGCCCGCAATAATTAAACATGTTGTCTTATGATTCGTAGCATCTTATTTGTGCAATAATGGCCATGGACATGGTTTTCACCAACTATCACGGGCTGGTGTGATTGTGGTTTCAAATTGTGCATGCCGAGATGAGGTGGTCAGTCATACCAAGTTGGTTCATCTTGACAACTCTATCAATGGTAAATTTTGGATTTGGCTACTAGATGCATCACCATCTAGGTAGGATATCATGTCATAAATTTAAAAAATTATTTTATTTTTAAAAAATATTTTAAATGGATGTCATATGATCGAGTTATGAATTTGAAAGTTTAACATGCGGCATACTCAACTTTCCAATATGATGAATCTTTTTTCTAAATCATGTCTAAACTTATCCGTAGTAACTAAAGTGATAAAGATCCTCCTACGTTAATATGCTGAGGAACTAGGCATGCAAAGCTGTTATAGACAAAAAAAAAAAAGGCACTATAACTATGTACTCATATAGATGAAAACTGTCCTGGGATAATGTGAACTGATATACATTTAGCTTTCTTTTTATTTTTAGTAGAAATTTTTTTTTTTTTTGTTTTAATAGTCTTATGATTATGAGGTGGGGGACGTGTGCTCATAATATATCCTAACTAGCATAACCTTTGTAATAGGCAGATGCTTTTTTTCATATTTAAAAATATAAAATCTACAAATATTTTTTTACTAATTATATATTTTATTTTAAAAATATGTATTTTATTAATATATAATAAAATATAATTTTATTAGTATATTATTAATATTTATCAATCTTTTGAAAATATTATTAATAAAATTTATTATTGTTATTAAAATATATCATTTTTATTGAAGTACTACGGATCTTATCAATAATAATAGTTGATGTGGCAGGATCGCTGATATGGAAATCATGTCAGATGCCACGACGGAGAAAGCTGCCATGTTGGACATCTCTCCTCGGACTCATTTGCTAGGCGACTCTCCCAGGATCGAGATGCCATGGTCGAAGTCGAGCTCCGCCTCTCCGGACTCCTTCGTCATGCGGCTCTCCAAGGTCGAGATGTCGTGGCCGAAGTCGAGCTCCGCCTCTCCGGACTCCTTTGCCAAGCGGCTCCCTCAAGGTTGAGACGTCGTAGCTGAAGTCGAGCTCCGCCTCTCTAGACCAGCCCCACCTCGGTTGAAGAGACCAGCAGTTGAAGTACGTCGCCGAACTCCTTGGGCGGCGGATAGCCGCCCAAGGACCATGGAGAAGCACCTGGCAGGCCACAATAATAGCCTCAAGTACCACTTACACCAAAAAGGAAGGGGTCCCCCGATCGAGGCGCTGCGCTCCCTACCAACCGTCTGTACCACCGAGAAAAGGAAGTCAACCTAGAAGATTCAAATCTAGGGGGCGGCTATCCCCCGATCGAGGCTCTACCAGACTTCCCGAAATGGAGCGACCGGAAGGAATGTCAGAATGCATGGTAGGTGCCTTATCGTGAATGAGAAAAGGCATCTCGCCTACGGCATGAAGCATCGCCGCACATGCCTAAGCGGGGGGAGGATCCCAAGGTAAGCATCTAGTAGCCACCATGACTTAAAAGAGCCCTCTAAAGTTCTAAGAAGAAGGCAAGCAAACTAACGAGCAAGAAGTGTGGCACACAGGAGAGTGACTGAGAGACCAGGTGTCCAAGGCTACTAGAGACCCACCGGAAGGGTCTCGACGGACACAGCTTCCCTGTCCAAACTCTCCTCCGTCACCACTTCTTCCACTCCTCTCACAACTCATTAATATTCTCCCAGCATATTACTTTCTCCTCCTAGCGTGGAGTCCATCTACCGGGCTCGACCAGGAGGATATGTTTCCCTGGATCATCACTGACTTGAGCATCGGAGCACCCTCGCTAGGATCACCAGCCCGGGTCTCCTCTGTTTTGTAGGTCCAAACATGAAAGCAGGTCCCATAGGGACAAGGGCACGATCCAAGGTCATCTTCAGCTACAGGCTATGGTGGTTTAGGCGGCAACAGATTGGCGCACCAAGTAGGGGGGTCGCGACGTATTTTGATCCAAGTTAACCCCCTTGCGAGAAAAGCCACCAAAGGCATGGTGATGACCCGTGCGGGGAAGTCTCCACTAGCCGAGCGGGAGATCCCCCTCCCCGTAGGGACCCGCACAGTCCAGAAAGGGAGCTCCCCACTCCACCGCAACCAGCTCCAACAGACGCTCAACTGGCCATACTCGCCTAGCAGATACAGCTCTTGACTGCTACGGTGCACCAGTTGCAACACCAGCACCGATCCCTGGCCACCTATCAACAGCCAAGGATCCCTGCAGCCCAAGCCACCGCTCCCCGCGATAGCCTACGATCCTTCCAAGGAAGGCCTTCATAGCCGTGGGCCATAATAGACTACCGGGGAAGCCACAAGACCCCAGCAAAGAGATAATGGTCCGAGTCTACCAACCGGGAGAGCCGGTCCCTGACCTTCGAGTAGGCTGCTGCCAAGCACCATCGAGGTCACAAAGGCAAGGTCTCCCATCATGACCCCCCGTAGACGCTACCTTCACCTCCACCATCGGTCTCAATGGAGGAATCAACTAATGAGGCCATCAGGCGCATGGCAGAAAGGTGCCTAGAAGAACAGGAGCGCAAGCTAGTGAAGCTATCCCGCTAGTTTGCAAATATGCAAGGCTCCTCCAACGAGCCTGCGAGCTATGATGCCCGTCCACCTTTCTCTCGAGAGATCCAAGAGGAGCCGATCCCAAGTCAGTTCTGCATGCTATAAGCAGATCCCTACGACAGGACCACCGACCCCTGGACCACCTGGAGAGCTACAAGGTCCTCATGAGAGTCCAAGGGGCAATCTATGCTCTCCTCTGTGTCGCCTTCCTAGCCACCCTTCGGAAGGTGACTCAAGTCTGGTTTACCCATCTCGAGCCCGAAAGCATTAGCTCTTTCACTCAACTGGAGTGGAAGTTCGTGATCCACTTTGATGCCCGTCGAAAAGTACCATGCAAGGCAAACAGCCTCTTCTCCATCAAGCAACAGGACCATGAGCTCCTACAGGACTATGCGGCCCACTTCAAGGTCACCGTATTAGAGATCTATGTTGACCCCTAGAATGATTTTGATGATCACAAAATATTGGAGCATGTATTTGATACTAACTCTTCTCAAATTATTTAAGAAGTTTTGCAGGAATTGGTTACCTTTGTTTAAAATGGTTTTCAAATTTACTTAAGAAAAATTCAATTGAGTTTGTAAAAGCCCTAACTTATGAATGTTGTAATCATATAAAATGGACTTAAAATTATAAAAATTTGATAAGATATGTAGATTAGCTTATAGTTGATTCAATGTTGAAGTTTTTGGAAAGCTTAAAGCAAATTTTTTAAAGACTTGTAAGAGCCGACTCAAGGTGGCACGGCACGGAGGAAGATTCAAAGTTTTAGAACCAAGAGCCGATTCCCAGTTCAAGAGCCGACTCTTTCAGAAATATATTTTTTGAAATTCTGAGAACTAGAGCTGACTCCCAGTTCAAGAGCTGACTCTAGGTATGTATGTTTGTCTTGACTGAAAGCTTGAAGGCAAGAGTCGACTCCTAGTCCAAGAGCCGGCTCCCACAGAAGTTTGTTTTTGGCTTGTCTGAGACTTCGAGCTGACTCCTGGAGCTCGAGCCGGCTCGTGGAGCCGTTGTTTGCACTTCAACGACTAGCTGCTAAAATTGAAATTTGAACTCCAATTCATCTCCAACGGCTATTTCATGAATCCCAAGGTCCTATAACAGTCATATCTCATGAAAAACTATAAAGGGGATTATTTTTGAAGGATTAAATAATTAATTGAGATTTATTGTTGAATTTTCTTGAGAAATCAAAGAGCTTTCAAGTTATTCCTCTACCTACCTCAAAGAGCATTCAAGTTGGATTCAAAGTTTCACCAACTCCACTCTATCATTGAATCCACTCATTGAAGAAGGAAAGAAGTAGCATTGAAGAGCATTGAAGAGCACTCAAGGCTTGACTTCATCTTGATCTACATTGGCAACACCAAAATAAACTTGGTTTGTTGTAGTTGCTTGTTATACATTCTTTATCTTTGTTTATTCTCTAAGAACAGTAAGGGGCTGTATCTTAAGAGAAAGAATTAAAGGTTTTTAGGTGAGCCTTGTAAAATCTAAGTTTGGGTTCTTGGTTTTTCTGGTTTAAAACTAAGTGTTTGGGTTTTCTTTGGTGATCCCGTGTAAAACCAAAGGGAGTTGGGGTTTCTTTGGTGATCCCGGTAAAACCAAAGTGTATAGGTTTGGATTGTGAGCCTAGTAAAACAATCCGACTGTATTCTGGTTGGGGGATATAGTGAAAATCCCAAGTAGTCCTTGGGTAGTGGATGTAGGAGCCGGTTGCTTTGAACCACTCTATTTCTTAGTGTTTGTGATTGTGCTTTCATTACTTGATTGCTTTAATTTATTTACTTCCACTTTGCACACTTCACTTCTACACTAAAAAAATTTCAAAGTGCACATACTTGCAAAAGTTTTTAATCCCAATTCACCCCCGTCTTAGGAAGCCACCTGGACAACAAGTTGTATCAGAGCAGAGTCTCTGAAAGTTAGTTAGAGTAAAGACATATGGCACATCCCATGAATACTTCATTGGCCGAAAGTCAATCCACAAATGGACCACCACTTTTTACCGGAATTAATTATACTTATTGGAAGGCAAGAATGAAGATATATATTCAAGCCATAGACTTTCACCTATAGAAAATCATCATGAAAGAACCTCACACACCCATAATTAAAGTTAATGATGTAAAGGTTCCCAAACCAGAAGAGAATTGGGACGAGAATGATATGAAATTAGCTGAATTAAATGCCAAAGTAATGAACCTATTGTATTGTGCTTTGGATCCAAATGAGTTTAACAGAATCTCAACTTGCAATTATGCTAAAGAAATTTGGGACAAATTAGAAATCACACACGAAGGCACTTCTCAAGTTAAGACATCAAAAATCAATCTACTTGTACATAATTATGAGTTGTTCAAGATGGATCCTAGTGAGACTATATCTACCATGTATACTCATTTTACTGATATCATAAATGGTCTTAAGAGTCTGGGTAGAACTTATTCTAATGCTGATCTTGTCCAAAAAGTCTTAAGATCTTCGCCAGATAAGTGGAAAGCCAAAGTGACAGCAATTCAAGAAGCAAAGGACCTAAATACACTGCCACTGGATGAACTACTTGGATCCTTGATCACACATGAATTGGCTATGCAACAAAGAACTGAAGAATATACAAAAAGAAAGAAAGTCATTGCATTTAAAGCTACTGAGGAAGATAAGAATAAAGAATCTGATTCATCAGATGATGATGATCTTGGAAGTGACGAAATTTCCCTAGTCATGAGGAAATTCAAAAAGTTTATGGGCAGAAGAAAAATGAACAGATGGAGAAAGCATTACAGAAAAGGTGACTTTGGAAAAGAAAAGAAAAAAGAAAAGGAAAAAGATAAGGAGAAAGATAAAGATCAAGTACCTATTTGCTATGGATGCAAGAAACCAGGACACATCTGCCCTGATTGTCCTGAAGGAAAGAAAAAGATATTCCCTAGAAAGAAGAAGAAGGCAATGCTAGCTACTTGGAGTGATAGTGATGAAACTACGTCTACTGAAGAGGATGAAGAAACAACAAAAATTACACAAATCTGTCTTATAGGTTTGGAGGATGAGGTAAGTACTTCTGAACCTAATTTAGAATTTACTTATGATGAATTGCATAATGCTTTTTGTGAATTATTGATAGAATATAAAAAAGCTGGTTTAAAATTGAGAGATTTAAAAAATAAATATGATATATTTGAAAATGACAAAAATGAATATTATGAAAGAAACAAAATCTTACAAAGAGAACTAAATTTGGTTTGTGAAATATTTAAGATTGTTCAAGTTGAAAAAGAAAAGCTTTTAGAGAAAAATAAGAATTTGAAAAATGAAAATGATGATCTAAAGAAAGAAGTTCAAAAATTAAAATCATTAGTTGAAAAATAAATACTAAGTTTTAATAAACTTGAGTTAATCTTAAAAGATAAAAAAGAAACAAATAATAGATTTGGAATTGATTATAAAGGCTCTATTTCAAACACATTTTCTGCTTCTACTTCATATGCTCCTAAATTCATGAGTTCTATGCATGTCAGATCTAAATTTGTATCATCTTGTAGTTATTATTCAAACTTAAAGATTGTATGCTATGCATGTAATAACATTGGTCATAAAGCTTTTGAATGTCATTTGAAACACAATGACAAAAGAAAAATTAAAAAAGTTTGGGTTTCAAAAGGAATCATTCCCACTAACTTGCAAGGATCCAAGAGAGCTTGGGTACCTAAATCTATTAAATGATTGTTTTACAGGGATGTCTTGCAGCCACAAGCATAAAGAAAAGATGGTATTTGGATAGCGGCTGTTCAAGACACATGACGGGTGATGCTGATCAATTTTTCATCCTAGAACAGAAGGATGGTGGAATGGTAACATTTGGTGACAATAGAAAAGGAAGGAAACTCGGTATTGATAAAATCAAAATTACTTCTTCTACATTTATTGAAAATGTATTACTGGTACAAAAATTAAAGCATAATCTTTTGAGTATTAGTCAGCTATGTGACATTGGTTATAATGTATTCTTCAAGTCATCAATGTATATAGTAGTTGATCTACTTGATTCTAGTACTAAATTTATTAGACACAGACTTGGTAACATTTATGTAGTAGATCTTAATGATATAGCCATGTCAAGTAATACAAGTCTGGTAGCAATGAATGACAAGAGCAAGGAATCAAGTTTACTATGGCATAGGCGACTTGATCATGCTAGTATGGACACAATAGCTAAATTGATTTCAAAGGACTTAGTTAAAGGTTTGCCAAAGTTTAAAGTTAATTTTGATTATGTTTGTGATGCATGTCAGTTAGGAAAACAAGTGAGGAGGAGTTTTAAATCTAAAAATATAGTTTCAACTTCTAGACCCTTAGAGCTACTTCACATGGACCTATTTGGACCTACTAGGATCAGCCTAGGTGGTATGAAATATGGACTTGTGATTGTAGATGATTTTTCAAGATACACATGAGTTTTGTTTATTGCACATAAGGATGATACTTTTAATGTATTCAAAAAGTTTTACAAAAGAGTTACAAATTTGAAAAACTTATCTGTTATTTCAATTCGTAGTGATCATGGCACCATATTTGAAAACCAGTATTTTGTTCATTTTTGTATAAAGTACGGTATTGATCATAACTTTTCTGTACATAGAACACCACAGCAAAATGGTGTCGTAAAAAGAAAGAATCATACTTTGGAAGAAATATCTAGAACAATGCTTTGTGAAGGAAATCTTCCAAAATACTTTTGGACAAAAGCCGTTAATACCACATGCTATATTTTAAATAGAGTTTTAATTATACCTATTATCAGAAAAACCCCCTATGAACTTTGGAATAATAGAAAACCAAATATTAAATATTTTTATATTTTTGGATATAAATGTTTTGTTCTTAATAATGGAAAAGACAATCTTGGTAAATTTGATGCAAAATCTGATGAGACTATTTTTCTTGGATATTCTTTAAATAGTAAAGCATATCGAGTTTTCAATAAAAGAACTTTGACTGTTGAAGAATCTGTTTATGTTGTTTTCAATGAATCTGACATTATATCTTCGAGAAAGAAAAATTTTGCTAATGATGATGCAGGTACACTAGAGCATGGAATGAAAGACTTGACCCTCAAAGACACACAATCAGGTCAACTACATGAAGAAGAGGTGAGTAAAAAGCATGGTGATATACCTAAAGAATGGAGGTATGTACAATCACATCCTAAAGAATTAATTATAGAAGACCCATCTCAAGGTGTTAAGACTAGATCTTCACATAGAGATGCACATGATTTAATTGCTTTTGTTTCTTATGTAGAACCACATAATATAGAAGAAGCCGAAACTGATCCTAATTGGATGTTAGCAATGCATAATGAATTAAACCAATTTAGGAGAAATAATGTTTGGACCTTAGTAGAAAGATCCAATGATCATCCTGTTATAGGCACTAAGTGGGTTTACAGAAATAAACTAGATGAAGATGGAAATGTAATTAGAAATAAAGCTAATTTTGCACAAGGATATAATTAGATTTTGTTGAAACTTATGTACCTGTATAGATTAGATTAGATTGCTACTAGCTTATGCATGTTTTATGAATTTCAAGTTATTTCAAATGGATGTAAAGAGTGCATTTTTAATGAATTTTTATCTGAAGAAGTTTTTGTTGAGCAACCTCCCGGTTTTATTGATCATATTTTTCCAAATCATATTTTCAAACTGAATAAAGATTTATATGGTCTGAAACCGGCACCTAGAGCCTGGTATGATAGACTAAGCAAATTTTTAGAGTCAAATGAATTTGTAAGAGGTAGTGTTGACACCACACTGTTTATTCAAAGAAAGAAAAATGATATTTTAGTTGTTCAAATATATGTTGATGACATTATCTTTGGATCTATTGATGAATCTTTGTATCAAGACTTTGCTAAGCTAATACAGGGAGAATTCTAAATGAGCTTGATGGACGAATTGAGTTACTTTCTTGGACTTCAAATTAAACAAACTAAAGAAGGTATTCTGATCAACCAAGCCAAGTACATTAAAGAAATAATCAAGAAGTTTGGCATGGAATCAAGCAAGGTAATTGGAACACCAATGAGTCATGCATGTAGACTTGACAAAGACGAGAATGGCATAAATGTTGATCAAAAGTTGTATCGAGGTATGATTGGATCATTACTTTATTTAATAGCTAGTAGACCTGATATATTATTTAGTGCTTGTATGTGTGCACGTTTTCAAACTAATCCTAAAGAATCACACATCACAGCTGTTAAGAGAATTATTAAATACCTGAAAGGCACCTGTAATGTAGGTTTGTGGTATTCTAAACACACATCACTGAAATTAATTAGTTATTCTGATACTGATTTTAGAGGGTGTAAAATAGATAGAAAGAGTACAAGTGGCACCTGTCAATTTCTAGGTGTTAACTTGATCTCTTGGCACTACCGCAAACAGAACTCTGTAGCTTTATCTACTACTGAGGCAGAATATGTAGCTACTAGGAGCTGTTGTGCTCAAGTGTTATGGATCAAGCAATAATTAGAAGATTATGGTGTTGTCCAATCTAAAATTCCTATTAAATGTGACAATACTAGTGCTATTAATTTATCAAAAAATCCAATTCAGCACTCACGAACTAAGCACATTGAAATTTGACATCATTTTATTCGTGATCATGTTTTAAACAATGTTGTGAAACTTGAATTTGTACCTACTGAAGACCAACTAGTGGATATTTTCACTAAACCATTAAGTATAGATAGATTTGAGAAAATTAGAGGAGAATTAGGGTTATGTGACCCATTTTAAACCTATCTGACCTAATTTTTGAAAATTAAGAAAAAATTATCTAGAAACTTCAAACTTTTCTTTAGAGCATAGGGCAACCTAGTTTAGACTCTAAAAATCCTTAGAAACTGAGTTTGACCCATTTTGATTTTTAGAATAGATTTTTGCTTGAGCCGACTCGAGTTCTCAGAGCTCTGGGCGAGCTGACTCGCAGGACAGGTTGAAGCTTTTTAAGTAGGGTTTTCACTTTCCCTATTCATTGTATTTTCTAGATTTTGACCTTTTTATCTTAGTCAACTCCTCACTCCACACTAGAAAACTCTCCAAAAACCCTCTCAAACCTTCTCAAACCTTTAATCTTTGGAGAATGGTACCTCGCAAGGCTGTGGCAAAGAAAGCAACAAGAGTTGTTCGAACTGTGGCTGAGGAAAGGAGGAGCAAGAGGCGACTGGATACTTCGATTTTGCAAGAGGAACAACATATTGAGCAAGAGGAAGTTGTTCCAGCACCCTGGCAAGTCATTCCAATGGGAAATCGACAAGTGACCCCTGGTAGGTGCATCGATTTTAGTTTTCTAGAACAAGAACAGTTGAATATTGGTATGTGGCTTGAAATATAGGGTTGGAAGGATTTTTGTCAATTAAATGTTCCAACTTACCCAAATCTGGTTCGACAATTCTTTGAGAACATGTCACTATGAGCTTTTCATACTGAAGGAACAGTAAAAGGGAAATTGATAGAGGTAAATGAGCAAAAACTTTCAAGTTTATTGAATATACCTAAAGAAGGGGAATGCTATTTGGTTATGAAGGAAAGAGTAAAGACTCTTAGACTCATCTTGGGAAGATCTAATGTGAAAGGAATTATTCATGTAAGTGCAAATTAGCTCTCATTGGAGATGAGACTGTTGCACAACATCATTAGCCGGATTTTCCTACCCAGGACAGGAAGATTCGACTGGGTTAGCGAGAGAGTCTTACATTCATGAGCCGACTGATTGAGGGGGAGCCCCTCAACCTTCCATTTATTATGATTTCTCAGATGAGAGAGATTGTACGTAGGGCACGAGCCTGTTTGCCCTACAGGATGGTGTTTACTTTGTTATTCTAGGATGCTGATATTGATCTCACTGGAGAGGACTGTCATTTGTTGCTGCACACCGACAGGTACATAATGAAATCCCTAACTAGAATGGGATTTATTAAAGTTAATGGAAATTGTATCAGAAAGACTTCAGGAGTTCCTGTAGCACATTCAGAGGACTCAGATGATGATGTACAGGCTGCACAGGGACATGGTGAGCAGACTGAGGGACAGACTGATGAGACTGGACCATCCAAGCCAGCTCCTGCTTCACCTCATTCACCAGTCAGGACTCCTACTGCTGCTAGACATGATACTGATGATAGACTTCACAAAGTCTTAGAGGAGATTTCTTGTCTCAAGACTGACACTGACAAGAGGATTAGTTCTCTACAGTCCAAGATGCAGCAGGGCTTTTGTGATATTATGACTATATTGAGACAGCTTTCTGTGGCCAGCCAGCATGCACCTTCTACTTCCATAACGACTGGCATAGCAACTAGCACGAGCACTGAGACTGGTACTGGCACTTGATGCGCGTCGCAATGCACCAATTTAATTACCTTAAAATTACTATTCTAGAATAGGATAGCAGGAGCAAGGGTCGAATCCACAGGGACTTTCTTGATTACTTTGAAAACAATAAATACGTAGTAAAAATTCAAATCTTAAAACTAAAAAGGAGATTAACAAGTAATTAGCAGTAAAGGTAACTCAAGTAAATATCTATCCAAGTGAGAGCACAGCTCGTATCCATGAATCACGGCCCGTCCCTTTTTGGGAATAGATTGATCTAAATGCTAGTGAAATAACCTAGATATGATCTATCTCACGAGAGCACAACCTGTACCCACTTGGGAATAGATCAGTCATGAGTAATTTCACTTGACTTACCTCCAAAGCTTTGCCCTAACAACGCATCTGATTCAAAAGCAAAAGAACAAGAATTAATCAAAAGACAATTTTATTTCATGTAAGAGGGAGTACATCAAAGTAATACAACCAAAAATAAAAACCCCTTTTCCCAAGTGAAGTTCCGGCCTCCAGTGACTTCTGCATGCTCAAAAGTTGAAGATGGCGCTGACCGGTAGAGAATAGGGCTACTGGAATAGGATTGGGATAAGCTTGGAATAGTGATGGAATAGTGGGAATAAGGCTGGGATAAGTGGAATAGCAGAAAACTAAAGGAACTACGGGGAAGAACAGATGGATCTGGTCTGTGGCTGGACTGTGACTGAGCCAAGAGTTTGGGAGAACGAAGAAATGGATTGTACTCTGGAATGGGATCGACCTCTGCAACTACGCTGAAATGGTGGGAAGAAAGCTTACTACTCTCTGTTGTGATGGAGAAGAAGAAGCATGGAGAAGAAGAACACAGTGGAACTCTCTATGATGGAGAAGAAGAAGCACGGAGAAGAAGAACACAGTGGAAGAATGGAACTGGCTCTGTGATGGAGAAGAAAAAAAATATAAATGACCGGATGATCGAATGTCCCCCTCTGGCTCCCCTGGACCCCTTTATATAGGCTCTCCCTGCTCCCAACCCGCACCACTGTTTGAACCAACCCACTTGGTGGGGACACCGGAGGCACCAGAATAAAATAGAGGCTTTTCAACCCTCTATGAATTGATCAATAATTTATGAGTCCATCTGTAATAAGGGCTTAGCCTATCTGAGTCCATTTTAGTTGTTATTTGAGTATTTTGAGTTTCAGTTCTGTACTAGTCAGCTCATGTTGAGCTAGTTCAGTCCAGTGTTAGTCAGCTCATGTCGAGCTAATTTTATTTTTTGAGTCCTATTCAACCATATTGAAGACTCAAGACCACATCATACAAGTAAAGACCAAGTCCAACCAGATTGAAGACATGGAAGTATAGCCCAAGTCCAACCCAGCTTGAAGATTTGAAGACCCCAGGTAGAAAATTCAGAAAACCTTGATCCTTACAGATGCCCTCCAGATACCCAGATTCCCTTCCAGATGCCAAAGTATATTCATAGACCAGGGCATCAATGATTCTAGAGGTCCATCTTCATCCTAGCCCAAAGAAATCAAGCCCAGGTGCCAAGCCCAAGCCCTAAAGAAGCAAGATACCAGGGAATATTCCTGCTACCTGGCTACTAGGCCACCCCAGCTTTCAGAGGCCCAAACCCATGCATCCGAGCCCCTTTGGGCCGGCCTTTTGCTTCTCCTAGAAGCCCAACACGCCCCCTAGGCATCCTTAGAGTGTTGGCCAAGTCAAGAGAATTTTTAGAAATTTTTTCTAATGTTTCCTCATTTTCTAGCTAGGGTTTGAGAGGGAAAAGGATTCTTATGTAAAGACTAATGTGCCCTTACTTGGAGCCCAAGGTTAAGGGTCTATTTAAAGGACCCTAGCCTCTTGTATGAAGGGACTTTTGATATGAATTAAAACCTTGAGTTTTTCTATTGAGTTGTGTGATACCCTGCTGTGTGCATAAAGGGGTTTGTGAGAGTTCTTCTTCCCGGTGTTTGCAATCATCTTCCTGCTGCCAACAAACCCTCCAGATCCCTGGATGCCCACTCTAAAAGAAGCCTTCCCTTGCTATTTTTCCTTTGTTTTCTTGTTTCTTTGTGAATTTTCTAACCCCTGACAGGTCGTTTGCAGGTCCCTGAGTTCCTACGAATCCAACGACTCCAGCCAAGCCTCAATCGGACCACCGAGCAGAAAGCCGGGTATCCGCGGGTCATTGGTTCGATTTTTCAGGCCGCATCCATCGAGGAACGAGAGACCCCTTCGCTGCGATCTTCACAGACATTGTCAGGTACACCCCTCTACCTCCAGTAGTTTTATTGTAGGAGAACTTGCACTAACCGAGGCTTCTCAGCCCCGGCGGTCCTTCTTTGCTACTTTTCTAGGTCCTAATCTACATGCTGATCTTCAAAAATTCATACAAAATTCTCTACAAATAATTTTGATCTGAAATTCGGGAATTAATCACCTAACTCAACATGTAAAACATACAAAAAGAATTGCATCCATATTAGTCCCGCATCATTTGGTATCAGAGCTTAGATTAGGGCTTGTTTTCTGTAATTTTTTAGTCTGTATATGCTCTATTATTTTAATTATTTCTCCTTGGTAAAAACTCCAAAAGCTCTGAAATTTATTTTTCTGGATTCATAATAATTCACAGTAATTTTAAAAATTTTTGAAGATTTTATTATGGCCTGTGAATTTTCTGCAAGCCGAAATATAGCCTGCAAATTCTTGGCTCTGTTTTTTCAGCAAGATAAGTTTGGAAGTTTTAAGGTTTTGATTAGCATCTTTTTGCATATCTTTTAATTTTAGTTTATTTTCTGCATATTAGGGCATAAATTGCATGTTTTCCTTATGTTTAAAAAATATCAAAAAAAATACATATTCTCCAAAAATACCAAAAACATCTAAATCCTAATTTGCATCCTCATCTGCCTGCCATCATTGCATAATTTACTTTTAAGGGCACTCTTGCTATATCAGATGGGGGGAGGATTTGATCACCTCTCCTTAGCCCAAAACCACATCCTTTGCATTTGGTCCCAAGCCTTAACCTAAAATTAACTAGACTTAATTTGCCCTGGTGGGCTAGGGACACCATCTGGTCGGGTCCGGGCTAAGTGTCAGATCATTGTGTCAAGCTAACCTGTGTGTGCTTTGTGCTCGGTGTCTAGAACGGTGGTTTAGGGATTCAATCCTGAAGGGCTTGTGTGCTAGTCCGCCTACCTGGCCAATCTCTGATTGGTATTTAGGATTGGCAATCAGGGACCTAATACTTCCCTTACACCTGCCTGGCTGAGTACAGGGTTACTATAGGCTAGTTTGCCACCCTGATTAAGCATCTAGTTTAGACTCTAGGTCTAGTCAACTATAGTCGGTCTGATCAAGTCTTGCATGAGCACTAGATCAGGGGTTTCATATCACCCACCTCCTTCACAAATGTCTGAACCCATGGAAGATTTGCAAGCCCAAATAAAAGCACTCACTGAGCATCTAACCCAATCCATGGCCCAATTGACTACCCAGTTAACTCAGTCTAGTACCCAAACCAACAATCGAATTGACCATCTTGCCGATAGGTTTGGCCAGTTAGAAGGCCATGTAGGGACCATAGAAAGAACACATGGGTCACAGTCTGATCCAGATCCTGAGTCCCCTCATCCTAACCCGTACTACAATCCTCAACCTAGGAGGACCCCAAACCCTGATCCATACCGAGAGGTTGAACCTAGGAGAGCCCCTCAGCCTGACCCATACAATAATACTGAACCTAGAAGAACCCCTTACCATGACCCTTATTATGATACTGAACCTAGAAGAACCCCTTACCATGACCTTTATTATGATACTGAACCCAGGAAAATACTCTGACCCATATAGGGAGTCCAATCCTAGGAGAACCCAATACTTTGACCCATATAGGGAGTCCAATCCTAGGAGAACCCGATACTCTGACCCATATAGAGAGCCCAACCCTAGGAGAACCCAATATTCTGACCCATATAGGGAGTCCAACCCTAGGAGAGCCCAATATCCTGACCCATATAAGGAGCCCAACCGTAGGAGGACCCCATACCATGATCCATCCTTAGAACCTGACCATGGAGCTGACCCAAAATCCTATGACCCCAGATCCTCTAATCCCATGACCCATAGATCTGCACCCTTGTCCTATAAGCCCAGAGAACCCATAACCCCTAGGTATCAATCTAGTACTAGTCAAGTTTTCCTTAGTCAACTTGAACCCCATAGGATTAGTACCCCAAAATATGAGCCCAGTAGTGAGCCACTACCCCTTAGGCAACCTAAACCTACTAGGATTAGTATCCATAATCAGAAACCAGGACCTAGCCAATTTTTCCCTAGCCGACCTTCTCCAACCATTCCTGAGATTGACAAGGCTTACATTAACGTGGAAGTGTATGAAGCTGATGCGAGCCTAGTGGATGAGTATGAGGGAGAAGAGGAGACACCTTTAGATGACCTAGAATTAGCTGACCCAATAGATACCCAGGTAGAAGCCAACCTAGAGGTAGTTGACCCTAACCACATCCAACCTAAAGCTATAGTGGAAGAACAAATAGAGGAAGAGAACCTAGGTACTGCTGCTAGAGCCTTACCTGAGGAAACCATAGAGGAGAGCCAAATTATAGAGTCTAGTCCAAAAATACAAGAACCAGAAGAATTTATTAAGGACCTGATCTCTTTGAATCAATACCTTCAAGATGAGTCCCCTCCTATAGTTCCCATTAAGGACCTCTTCCCCGAAATTGGTGACCCATCCTTCTATTATGCAAACCCTGTAGATATAGCTTAACCTCGTAAGGTTAACCTCATTAGTATAGGATTAGTTCCTGACACCCCGTCTTTTATCCTACTTTATCCAACTAACCATGAACCTTTTTCTCTACCCTACCAAACTAATTCTGAACCCACTTCTTATTTTCTGCCCTTTCTAGACGTCTCCAACATTTATAGGATCATTAGATTGAATTTAGTTGAAATTAGTGTACTGCATGCATTCATTACGCATGTTAGGTTTGCATTATACTTCTGGCATACCCTTTGGCATTTGCTTGGAGTCCATTGTAAATACTCTTGTGCACACCACACTAGGGTCAGACCTAAAGAGTCTATAGTCTCTTAGGTTTAGGCCCATAAAAGTCTAATAAATTTCCTTCGATAGGAATGCAAAGTCGAGTCTATTAGGTGTTAGTTTGAGTCCTTTGCGTCATTTTGTTAGGAGTCTGCATGTGCCCAGCATGTTCACCACCTACACTAATTTTAAATAAACTGGCTAATTCCCGAAGAAGGATCAAAGAATTTGATGTAGTGGATTCTATCTTGGTTAGGCTTAGGCCTAAAAGAAGCTTCATGCTCGCAGAGCCGGACCTTTTAAAGTGATAGAGAAGGTTGAATCAAATGCCTAGGTGTTAGACGTGCCTTTGGATTTGGGATTAGTTCTACCTTCAATATTACTGACCTGGTTGAGTATAGGGAACCGGCAGCGATACCTAGTAAGGCCTTTGGACCTATTCCTTTTCATTGTGAGTGACCCTAACCTAGAGTGTCCACAAACAAATTTGGCCTGAGAGAGGAGAACGGATCGAGCATATCCTGGACGATCAAGCCATCATGACCCAGGGCCATGACTATCAACGCTTCCTGGTCTGATGGCAAGGCTGGCCAGAGTCGGACGATTCATGGATTTCTCGAGAGGACTTGCAATGCCTCAACCCAGACCTTCTCGAGAGATATGTGAGCCAGTCTGACCTTCACTCGACAGGGTCGAGTTTCTCCCACCCCGGGAGAATTGGTGGGGACACCGGAGGCACCAGAATAAGACAGAGGCTTTTCAACCCTCTATGAATTGATCAATAATTTATGAGTCCATCTGTAATAAGGGCTTAGCCTATCTGAGTCCATTTTAGTTGTTATTTGAGTATTTTGAGTTTCAGTTCTGTACTAGTCAGCTCATGTTGAGCTAGTTCAGTCCAGTGTTAGTCAGCTCATGTCGAGCTAATTTTATTTTTTTGAGTCCTATTCAACCATATTGAAGACTCAAGACCACATCATACAAGTGAAGACTAATTCCAACCAGATAGAAGACATGGAAGTATAGCCCAAGTCCAACCAGCTTGAAGATTTGAAGACCCCAGGTGGAAAATTCAGAAAACCCTGATTCCTTGCAGATGCCCTCCAGATGCCCAGATTCCCTTCCATATGCCAAAGTATATTCATAGACCAGTGCATCAATGATTCCAGAGGTCCATCTGCATCCTAGCCCAAAAAAATCAAGCCAGGTGCCAAGCCCAAGCCCTAAAGAAGCAAGATACCAGGGAATATTCCTGCTACCTGGCTACCAAGCCACCCCAGCTTCCAGAGGCCCAAACCCATGCACCCGAGCCCCTTTGGGCCGGCCTTTTGCTGCTCCTAGAAGCCCAACATGCCCCCCTAGGCATCCTTGGAGTGTTGGCCAAGTCAAGAGAATTTTTAGGGATTTTTTCTACCTAATGTTTCCTTATTTTCTAGCTAGGGTTTGAGAGGGAAAAGGATTCTTATGTAAAGACTAATGTGCCCTTACTTGGAGCCCAAGGTTAAGGGTCTATTTAAAGGACCCTAGCCTCTTGTATGAAGGGACTTTTGATATGAATTAAAACCTTGAGTTCTTCTATTGAGTTGTGTGATACCCTGCTGTGTTCATAAAGGGGTTTGTGGGAGTTCTTCTTCCCGGTGTTTGCAATCATCTTCCTGCTGCCAACAAACCCTCCAGATCCCTGGATGCCCACTCCAAAAGAAGCCTTCCCTTGCTGTTTTTCCTTTGTTTTCTTGTTCCTTTGTAAATTTTCTAACCCCTGACAGGTCGTTTGCAGGTCCCTGAGTTCCTACGAATCCAATGACTCCAGCCAAGACTCAATCGGACCACCGAGCAGAAAGTCGGGTATCCGCGGGTCATTGGCTCGGTTTTCCAGGTCGCATCCATCGAGGAACGAGAGATCCCTTTGCTGCAATCTTCACAGACATTGTCAGGTACACCCCTCTACCTCCAGTAGTTTTATTGTAGGAGAACTTGCCCTAACCGAGGCTTCTCAGCCCCGGCGGTCCTTCTTTGCTACTTTTCTAAGTCCTAATCTGCATGCTGATCTTCAAAAACTCATACAAAATTCCCTACAAATAATTTTGATCTGAAATTCGGGAATTAATTACCTAACTCAACATGTAAAACATACAAAAAGAATTGCATGCATATTAGTCCCGCATCACCGCTCCACCGTTGCACCAACCCAACAGAACAACAGACACCGCTCCACGGTTGCAACAAAGCTCAAGCTCCCATCGATCTCCAGCTCATCCGGCGACGCTCTGGAAGTTTCTCCCCGGTTCGGTCCAACCCAGCACATGGTTCGGTCCACCCAGTACATGGCTCAATCCACATTTGATCCAAACCGAAGAACACCGTCAACGGCTGTAATTCATCATGAGGAACCTCCCAGCGGTGAGGAAGAGTGCACCGCCGTCTTCTCTGGGCGGCGGTGGACTGGGTAGGCGGTCCGCCGGCAAGGAATGGTGGGTGCGGTGAGGTTTGGCCAAAAGAAAACAAAACAATGAAAGCATCCCCCTTCGAAAGCATTTTTTCGGCCACCGGGGCTTCTCCGGCCGGCGGTGAGCATGCCGGCGACCTCCCCAGCGGTGGGGACAGCTCTCTGACGAGTCTCGGCGTGACTGGGGCATGGTAGTCCATGGCTCTGCTTCCGTGGACCGTGTCAATGGCAGATCACAGCCCATGGATCGTTCGGTGGACCGAGCGGCCGGTCCACTATGGACCGGCTGCTTTAAACTTCGTGCAAACTCTTAGTTAATTCTTCAAAAATTCATTTTGGGCCCGTTCTGAGTCCGATTCGAGTGTCGTTCACGCCGTTAGACTTCTAAAATTGGGATCTCCATGTTGGTGATGTTCTTTCTTGTAAATGACATATAAAAGTATTAATTTTGAAAGAATAATGATATTTTAATATTAAATTAATACTTTTATATTTATGCTTCATGTAGTTATCACACCTCCTAACTTGAACTTTGCTCGTCCTCGAGTAAAGCAGATAGATTATCTATGTGTATCAACCCATCCTTGAATTAGATGTTAACCCAAGCAACCCTAAAAACAGATGATACCTGGTCAGACTATTACTGAGATACTTCATTGGATTATTAATTCAACTCTTTTAGTGGTCAGGTAGAGCTCATAAAGATTTCTAGAGTTATTCTGCTAACTTTTCATCTCACTCTTAAAATCCTCTTACTTTCTGGGTTTATTTCAATACCTTTCTGCTAGATGATTTTTCCCCTTTCATTTTTTTTTTTATATGTGTTATATCCAAGCCTCGTAAGTATTAGTATTCTCCCCTTTTGACGCGAACCACAATGCTTACTTAAGCGAAGGGACCCAGTTACTCAGGGAGGTACCATTGCTTAACATATTTCTTGACCTTCTCACCTTTTGACGCGAACCACAACGCTTACTTAGGCGAAAGGGCCCGGTTACTTAGTAAGAGTTCAAGTAAAGCTATGAGACTAGACTAACTTTTTTTTTTCTTTTTTCTTTTTTTTTTCTCTTTTTTTCTTTTTTTTTTATAAAGAGAAAACCTTAGCATACTTGATCTTTTGATTTATATCCCAAAAAGTAGACTCTTTATTAAAATTAATGGTCAAAAGGCTTTGGAATTATTCCATGAAATTATTTATGATCCATACCCTACCATTTATTGAGTTTCTTTAATGATTTATCCCTCAGCATCTCTAGTATTATCTAGGCCATTAATCAATCATTTGATTAAGGTGCATAAGTAACTCTAGTTCGAGACAATAATTAGGTACACATAACCTAATCATTTCTAACTACACTCGAAGATCTAAGCAAGTCAAGTAAATTTTTCTCTCCCAACTTAATCGACATTGTCCTCAATGGAGTAGGAAAGAAAATGAGAAGTATAATAGGAAAGAATACACCTTGGAAAAATGTGCTTCGAAGGTTTCATGAAGTATTGGATTCATTTATTGCTGCACTCCCTCACTTTATTCTTCTAAAAAGAAAAAAAAGAAACTAGTTAAAAATTAAAAGCATAAACTGGGTTGCCTCCCAGGAGCGCTAAGTTTAAAGTCTTCAGCCAGACTCAGCTGATGGTAGTACTGGATCCATAAGATCAAGAATTTCAACAATTTCTCCATCATGAATATCCTCAACATAGGATTTCAAGCGTTAGCCATTTACTTTAAAAATAATTCCTTGTTTGGGATCTTTTAGTTCAATCGTGCCATGAGGAAATACTTGAGTAATGATGAAGGGTCCATCCCATCGTGAGCGAAGTTTTCCAGGAAAAAGGCACATCCTAGAATTGTAGAGCCACACTTTCTGATCAGGCTTAAATACTTTTTGATTAATGAATTTATCATGATATGCCTTAGTTCAAGCCTTATAAATTTTTGAACTTTCATAAGCTTCAATCCGCAGCTCTTCTAATTCACTCAATTGAAGTTTCCTATTAGAACCCGCAGTTTTTAATCAAAATTACATTGCTTGATAGCCTAAAATGCACGATGTTCTAACTCTACCGGTAAATGACATGCTTTGCCAAACACTAACCGGTATGGAGACATTCCTAGGGGAGTCTTAAAGGCAGTCCGGTAAGCCCATAATGCATCATTCAAACATTCTGACCAATCTTTCCTATCGGGCCTTACCATTTTCTCCAGGATGTGTTTAATTTCTCTGTTTGATACTTCAACCTGGCCACAAGTTTGGGGATGGTAAGGTGTGGCTACCTTATGTGTAATTCCATATTTCTTCATTAATCCTTCAAAATGTTTATTTGTGAAATGCGCGCCCCCATCATTAATAATTGCCCTTGGGCACCCAAACCGACTAAGGATGTTACACTGAATGAACTTGATTACAACTTTGTGATCATTGGTTCGGGTTACTATGGCTTCGATCCATTTAGACACATAATCAACTGCAACCAGAATATACTCAAACCCAAAAGAAGAAGGGAATGGCCCCATGTAGTCAATGCCCCAGACATCAAAAATTTTAGCAACTAAAATAGGGGTCAGAGGCATCATATCTCTACGCAAAATATTCCCCGTTTGTTGACATCTCAGACAATTATGGCCAAATTTGTGTGCATCTTTAAAAAGAGTTGGCCAGTAGAACCCACTCTGCAACACTTTTGCTGCAGTTTTCCTTCCATTAAAATGTCCCCCACAAGCAAGAGAATGACAAAAAGTGAGTATGCCTTGGAATTCACTCTCAGGGACACATCGTCTAATCACCTGATCTGAATAGTACTTAAACAACTCAGGCTCCTCCCAAAAGTAATATTTGATTTGTGAGAAAAATCTATCTTTTTCTTTTTTGGACTGGTGGGAAGGAACTTGCCCTGTTGCTAAGTAATTCACAATATGGGCAAACCAAGATAGGCCATCAGATAAAATAGAGAAAAGCTGCTCATCAGGAAACTGATCTCTAATTGTTTCTTTGTTGCATTCTACTAAGATCCAAGAAATATGATCTGCTACCAAATTTTCAGAACCCTTCTTATCTAAGATTTCTAAGTTAAATTCCTACAGTAGAAGGAACCACCTAATCAGTCTGGGCTTTGTGTCTTTCTTAGATAGCAGATGTCGCAATGCTACATGATCAGTGTAAACTAAGATCTTAGACCCTAACAGATATGATCGAAATTTCTCCAGGGCATAAACAATTGCTAGCAACTCCTTTTCAGTAGTGGTGTAATTTATTTGTGCATTCGAAAGAATTTTACTAGCATAATAAATCACATGTGGTTCCTTATTAAACTTCTGTCCCAAAAATGCCCCTACAGCATAATCAGAGGCATCACACATGATTTCGAAGGGAAGGGTCCAATCGGGAGGCTTGATAACTGGTGCAATGGTCAAAGCAGTTCTCAGAATGTCATAAGCAGCCACATATTCCTTATTAAAATCAAATGGATTGTCTTTAATGAGCAGATTATACAAAGGTCGTGAAATTTTGCTGAAATCCTTGATAAAACGTCTATAAAATCCAGCATGACCAAGGAAGGATCGTACTTATTTAACCGAGGTTGGGGGAGGCAATTTTGAGATCAATTCTACCTTAGCTTTGTCAACCTCAATACCTCGCTCTGAAACAATATGTCCGAGCATGATTCTCTCACGAACCATAAAAAGGCTCTTCTCCCAACTTAGGACTATGTTCATTTCTATACATCGTTTCAAAACCTTAGTCAAGTTTCGGAGACAATCATCAAATGAAGATCCAAACACCAAAAAATCGTCCATAAATATTTCAAGAAATTGACCAACCATATCAGAAAATATGGATAACATACATCGTTGAAAAGTGGCTGGTGCATTGCACAGACCAAATGGCATACGTCTAAAGGCAAATGTTCCAAAGGGGCAGGTAAAGGTGATTTTTTCTTGATCAGCAGGAAATACCAGAACTTGGTTATATCCTGAATATCCATCTAGAAAATAGAAGAAACTCTGCCCAGCTAGCCGTTCTAAAATTTGATCAATGAAAGGCAAAGGAAAGTGATCTTTCCTTGTGATGGCATGCAGTTTTTGATAGTCTATACACACTCTCCAACTAGATGGCATTCGAGTAGGAATTGACTCGCCCTTTTCATTCTCAACAACAGTAATGCCTTACTTCTTAGGTACTACCTGAGTTGGACTGACCCATTGGCTATCTGAAATTGGGTAAATGATTCCAGCATCGAGCCATTTTACCACTTCTTTCTTAACAACTTCCCTCATGTTGAATTAAGCCTTTGTTGCATGTCCCTATGTGGTTTAGATTCAGGCTCACAGTGAATATGATGCATGCAAACAGAAGGGTCAATTTCCTTAAGATCAGCTACTGCCCATCCTATTGCTTCTTTATGTTCCATAAGTACTTCCACTAATTTCTCTTCCTGATCTGAGGTTAAAGTAGATGCAATGATCACTGGGATAGTATCCTTGGGTCCAAGAAAAGAATATTTCAACTTTTCAGGAAGAGGCTTCAACTCAAGCATGGGTGGTGTTTCTAAGGATGGCACTAAAGGGATTGATTGAGTCGGTAAAGGTTCAAACTTGATAGTCCAAGGAGGAGTAGTGTTAGACTTTGGTGGCTCTAACAAAGCACTTACTTCATTAAACTCATCTGATCCAACATGTGTCAAACATGCTTGTAGAGGATCAGCCTCGAGTAGAATGGGGAGTTTCTTGTCTACAACTTCCTCAAGCATGTTCACTTCATCAAATACAGGTGGTCCTTGGGATGCATTAAAAATGTTCAATCTCATATTTTTATTTCCAAAAGATACATCCATAACCCCTATCCTATAGTTTATACAGGCATTAGCAGTAGCTAGAAAAAGTCTTCCAAGAATAATGGGTATTTGGCTAGGATTACCGCTAGACTTCATGTCCAAGACAAGAAAGTCAACATGAAAGTAAAACTTGTCGACTTTTACCAATACATCCTCTAATAATCCACGGGGTACCTTAATTGATCGATCTACTAACTGCAACGTTACCGACGTGGGTTTCAGTTCCCCAAATCCAAATAAATCGTACATTAAGCCCTGGAGAAGGTTCACACTCGCACCCAAATCTAATAAAGCTTTCTTAATTGTGAGGTCTCCTATGACACAGGAAATAGTTGGGGTACCGGAGTCATTCAATTTGGGTGGGACAATTTGCTGAAAAACTGAGCTTGCTTGCTCAGTCAACTGGATCTTTTTCGGTATGTGTGTTTTAGATTTTCATTTCTGCGTGCACAGATCCTTAAGGAATTTGGCATAAGCCGGCACTTGTTTGATGGCATCAAGAAGAGGTAGGTTTATCTAGACTTGTTTGAACAGCTCAAGCATTTCATTCATTTTTAAGCTCTTCTTATCCAAAAATACAGGTGATTCTAAGGCTTTAGGAAACGGAGCCCTTGGTGTTGGTGCTTGGCTAATAGGTTCCTTTCTCTCTTCATTCTTTTCATCTTCTGGCTTAGCCAACTCAAGTTTTTGGGTCAGGTTAGGTTGATTCAGTATTTTCCCACTTCTTAAAGTTGTGATCGATTTAGCTTGTTCTGGGAATGTTTCAGGTTTGGTAGAACTTTCAGCCATGTAATGTCCTTTTGGATTACTGATGGGCTGACTAGGCAACTTACCTTCCTCCCTTCTATTGAAAGATGTAGCTAGCAGACCTATCTGGGTTTCTAGCTTTGCAATGGATTGCTTGTAGGAGTGAAGGAGTTGGGTGTTCATTTCTAGCCCTTTTAATGCTTGAAGTACCTTCTCTTCAAATGTAGGACCATGATTATTCGGGTATTGGGAATAAGGCTTGTTTCCAAAGTTGGTCTCCTGATAGTTGGTCCTAATTGGTGTTGGATTATTAATAGCTTGGGGTTTCCAAGAAAAATTGGATGGTTTCGCTAGCCAGGATTGTAAGTATTTGCAAATGGGTCATTTCCTGGTCTAGGAACCATACGGGTTTGTGCTTGATGGACATGTTCCTGAACAAGCTTGGGGAATTGATAGGCAGCTAGACAATCACCTATCGAATGGGTAGGACTTGAACAAATGATGCAAACATCATGGTTTTGATGAAGGTTTTGATGAGGTGAGGAAGAGAGATTTCCACTTTGTAGAATTCGGTCAAGCTTTTGGGACAATTCATCTACCTTGCTGTAGATGTCTATAGAGTGACCTATTTCATACATTCCCCCTCCCTTGGGTCCTAGGAGAGGATCTCTACGGGCAGCAGACATGTGATGTAATGAATTTTCACTAAGGGTTTCAAATAGCTGCCAAGCTTCATGTTCATTTTTAAGCATAAATGTTCCTCCACATGAAGCATCTACCATTTGCCGGTATCTTTCAGACATACCATCATAAAAACATTGAACCAATTGCCATTTTGGTATGGCATGATGGGGACATTTTCTAATCAGATCCTTTAATCTCTCCCATGTTTCATGAAACATCTCTCCGTCTAACTGGAAAAAACTGGTTATGGCTTTTCTAATCTAGTTTGTTTTTCCAATTAGAAAGTACGTCTTAAGAAATTCCCTCTGAAGTTGATCCCAAGTTGAAATTGTTACAGTGTCTAGGGAATTCAACCAGTACTTAGCTCTATCTTTTAGGGAAAAAGGGAACAACTTAAGCCTAAGAGCATCATCAGAGAAATGTTGGATTTTGACAGTTGAACATATTTCCAGGAACTCATCTAAATGTTTGTAAGGGTCTTCATTTGTAAGTCCATAGAAAGATGGTAACATATGGATTATGCTAGACTTAATTTCATACTGGACAGCTTCAACTGGAGGTACTTGGATACAAGGTGAATAAGTATACTTTGAAGGAGTGAAGTACTCCCTCAACTGACATGGAGGATCAATTTCATGATTGGGGTCCATAGTACCTGATTTGTTTGCTCTACAAGTTCTGTCAATTTCTAGGCTAGGGGTACAAGTTCCGGTTCTAGTGACCGACGACCTAACATACACCCTACAATGGTATTCTAGAGCAAACAACAGCGGAATTTTTATAAGATTTTTTTTTTTATATGCAAAAATGAGAAAAGGTCTAAAGGAAAGACTCCTAAGAGAATCCTAGAACTAGATGATTTTTTTTTTTTTCAAACAATTTACACAAACAATTTACAAAACTCTATCCTAGGGTTAGCTTAGACCTGGACAACTCCTAATTGTTCCAAGGTCACCTTTGAGCACTCCAAGTCCAAAATCATCCAACTAACTTGGCCAGGTAAGTGTAAGGTTGGTGAAGGTTCCCTTATCGCTTGCCTTAAACACCAATTAAAAATTGGCCAGGTAAGCGGAACCAAAGCACCTCCCTTCAGGCTCTTGTCCCTGAACCACTTTCCTTAGACACCAAGTAGTTAACTGACCTGAACCCGGTATAACTCTAGGGTTCCCTTGTCCTATTGAGCTCGAATTTCTTAGGGCTAGCGTCTAATTGATTTTAGTGTGTGAGGCTTAGGTGAATGCAAATGATGGGAAATGATTTGTGGGCCAAGGGTAATGAAATCCCCACCTTATCTGATTAATAAGGTTAATACCCTTAAGATGAATTATGGAGAAATGAAATGGATGCAATAAGCAAGGTGTCCATATCTTGAAATTATCAAACAAAACAAAACTAATAACTTTTTTTTTTAATTTTGATGATTAAGTATCTAATTCCCTAATGAATTATGATTTTTTTTTTTTGATTTGATTTTGTAGGAAAGTAAGTTTACCTAAGTAATTCTAAAAAGGAGATCAAATAGAACAAAACAAAAATACTAAAAATTTGAATTTTTGAAATTTGAATTTTTTTTTTGAATTTTTGAAATTTGAAATTTTTTTTGCGCCAAAAGTCCCGGCAAAGGTGCCAAAAATTTGATGCGCGTCGTAACGCACCGATTTAATTACCTTAAAACTAATATTCTAGAATAGGATAGCAGGAGCAAGGGTCGAATCCATAGGGACTTTCTTGATTACTTTGAAAACAATAAATGCACAGTAGAAATTGAAATCTTAAAACTAAAAAGGAGATTAACAAGTAATTAGCAGTAAAGGTAACTCAAGTAAAGATCTATCCAAGTGAGAGCACGGCCCGTATCCGTGAATCACGGTCCATCTCTTTTTGGAAATAGATTGATCTAAATGCTAGTGAAATAACCTAGATATGATCTATCTCACGAGAGCACAACCTGTACCCACTTGGAAATAGATCAGTCATGAGTAATTTCACTTGACTTACCTCCAAAGCTTTGTCCTAACAACACATCTGATTCAAAAGCAAAAGAACAAGAATTAATCAAAAGACAATTTTATTTCATGTAAGAGGGAGTACATCAAAGTAATACAACCAAAAATAAAAACCCCCTTTTCCCAAGTGAAGTTCCGGCCTCCAGTGACTTCTGCATGCTCAAAAGTTGAAGATGGCGCTGACCGGTAGAAAATAGGGCTGCTGGAATAGGATTGGGATAAGCTTGGAATAGTGATGGAATAGTGGGAATAAGGCTGGGATAAGTGGAATAGCAGAAAACTAAAGGAACTACCGGGAAGAACAGATGGATCCGGTCTGTGGCTGGACTGTGACTAAGCTGAGAGTTTGGGAGAACGAAGAAATGTATTGTACTCTGGAATGAGATCGACCTCTGCAACTACGCTGGAATGGTGGGAAGAAAGCTCACTGCTCTCTATGATGGAGAAGAAGAAGCATGGAGAAGAAGAACACAGTGGAACTCTCTATGATGGAGAAGAAGCATGGAGAAGAAGAACACAGTGGAAGAATGGAACTGGCTTTGTGATGGAGAAGAAAAAAATACAAATGACCGGATGATCGAATGTCCCCCTCTGGCTCCCCTGGACCCCTTTATATAGGCTCTCCCTGCTCCCAACCCGCGCCACTGTTTCAACCAACCCGCTCCACCGTTGCACCAACCCAACAGAACAACAGACACCGCTCCATGGTTGCAACGAAGCTCGAGCTCCCATCGATCTCCAGCTCATCCGTCGATGCTCTGGAAGTTTTTCCCCGATTCGGTCCAACCCAGCACATGGTTCGGTCCACCCAGCACATGGCTCGATCCATATTTGGTCCAAACCGAAGAACACCGTCAACGACTGCAATTCATCATGAGGAACCTCCCGGCGGTGAGGAAGAGTGCACCGCCATCTTCTCCGGGCGGCGGTGGACTGGGTAGGCTATCCGGTGGCGAGGAACGATGGGTGCGGTGAGGTTCGGCCAAGAAAAAAGAAAACAATGAAAACAGCCCCCTTCGGAAGCATTTTTCCGGCCACCAGGGCTTCTTCGGCCGGCGGTGAGCATGCCGGCAACCTCCCCAGCGGTGGGGACAGCTCTCCGGCGAGTCTCGGCATGATTGGGGCATGGTGATCCACGGCTCTGTTTTCGTGGACCGTGTAAATGGTAGATCACAGCCCATGGATCGTTCGATGGACCGAGCGGCCGGTCCACTATGGATCGACTGCTTTAAACTTCATGCAAACTCTTAGTTAATTCTTCAAAAATTCATTTTGGGCCCGTTCTGAGTCCGATTCGAGTGCCGTTCGCGCCGTTAGACTTCTAAAATCGGGCTCTCCATGTTGGTGATGTTTTATTCCTATAAATGACATATAAAGATATTAATTTTGAAAGAATAATGATATTTTAATATTAAATTAATACTTTTATATTTATGCTTAATGTAGTTATCAGCACTCATGCTGAGCAGGGACAGGAGACACATTGCACTGATGCACCTTATCGAGCCACACCTGCTATTGGTGAGCCTCAGGATAGTATGGAGGCTGCTAGATCTGCTGATGTTGGAGTGACTCCTGCTACTCAGATGCTTTCATCCGCCAGCACTTTGGCCTTATCTCTTGATCCACCTTCTGCCAGACTTACACCTATCTTTATTTCATCTGAATCAAAAACCAAAGCTAAACCTAAATCTAAAGTAACTAGGACTTCTACACCTACTAGGACTATGATTAGGGATCTCCGTCCTAAGTTCTCCAAATTCAAACCTAGTCCAGGTATTCTAAAGGTTGGTTCCTCCTCTGATGAGGAAGAACCTGATAGTGATCCTAGCACTTCATTCTGATGTTTAGGTTTTTATTTTTTTGAGACTTTATGTTGTTGTATTTTGGTTGTGTGATACTATTTTGTTGTACCATGGCACGTTTGTAAAGTATCACATATGCTATGTATTGGCTTATTCCTCATATATATATATATATATATATACTTCACTTGTTATAAATTTGTGAATTAATGTTATGATTGAATCAATGTCCATATCTCATATGTTATGAATATATGTTATGAATGATTGTCCATTTCTTATATACCTTTTGTTGATGATAAAAAGGGGGAGAATGGAGATTGTGTGTGGCATGAAAAAGAAAAAAACTATATTGGCATGAAAAAGCTGTTGATTCATGAAAATTTCTTGGAAATCTATATTAATTCATGAAAATTGCTCAAAAATTATTTACAAATACTATATGGATAATTGAATGTTATGAAATTTTGATAAAATGAATGTTTGATTCATAGAAAGTTGATGAAACTTAAGTTTACTTCAAAAGTTTGAAAATTCTATAAGTTTCGATACGCTTTGTATAGTCATTATCTTGATACATCATGTATCGATACATCATGTTATGATACATATGATATTTCATGTCTCGATACACTTGATACACATAATAATTGGTATTCAATTATATACATTTGATACATTATGGCACATTGCATTGATACACTGATACCTAACCTACATGATGTGCATAGACTTGAAATTACTACAATTATAAAGTGCTTTCAATTTGTTAATCATGCCCAGTGTTTTGCCATCATTAAAAAGGGGGAGATTGTTGACCCCTGGAATGATTTTGATGATCACAAAACATTAAAGCATGTATTTGATACTAACTCTTCTCAAATTGTTTAAGAAGTTTTGCAAGAATTGGTTACCTTTGTTTAAAATTGTTTTCAAATTTACTTAAGGAAAATTCAATTGAGTTTGTAAAAGCCCTAACTTATGAATGATGTAATCATGTAAAATGGGCTTAAAATTGTAAAAATTTGATAAGATATGTAGATTAGCTTCTAGTTAATTCAATGTTGAAGTTTTTGGGAAGCTTAAAGCAAATTTTTTAAAGACTTGTAAGAGCCGACTCAAGGTGGCACGGCACGGAGGAAGATTCAAAGTTTCAGAACCAAGAGCCGACTCCCAGTTCAAGAGCTGACTCTTCCAGAAATATATTTTTTGAAGTTCTTAGAACTAGAGCCGACTCCCATTTCAAGAGTTGACTCTAGGTATGTATGTTTATCTTGACTGAAAGCTTGAAGGCAAGAGCCGACTCCTAGTCCAAGAGCCGGCTCCCACAGAAGTTTATTTTTGACCTGTCTGAGACTTCGAGCCGACTCCTGGAGCTCGAGCCGGCTCATGGAGCCGTTGTCTGCACTTCAATGGCTAGCTGCTGAAATTGAAATTTGAACTCCAATTCATCTTCAACAGCCATTTCACGAATCCTAAGGCCCTACAATGGCCATATCTCATGGAAAACTATAAAGGAGATTATTTTTGAAGGATTAAATAATTAATTGAGATTTATTACTGAATTTTCTTGAGAAATCAAAGAGCTTTCAAGTTATTCCTCTACCTACCTCAAAGAGCATTCAAGTTGGATTCAAAGCTTTACCAACTCCACTCTATTATTGAATCCACTCATTGAAGAAGGGAAGAAGTAGCATTGAAGAGCATTGAAGAGAACTCAAGGCTTGACTTCATCTTGATCTACATCGGCAATACCAAAATAAACTTGGTTTGTTGTAGTTGCTTGTTATACATTCTTTATCTTTGTTTATTCTCTAAGAACAGCAAGGGGCTGTATCTTAAGAGAGAGAATTAAAGGTTTTTAGGTGAACCTTGTAAAACCCGGTTTAAAACCAAGTGTTTGGGTTTTCTTTGGTGATCTTGTGTAAAACCAAAGGGAGTTAGGGTTTCTTTGGTGATCCCGGTAAAACCAAAGTGTATAGGTTTGGATTGTGAGCCTAGTAAAACAATCCGACTGTATTTCGGTTGGGGGATATAGTGAAAATCCTAAGTGATCCTTGGGTAGTGGATGTAGGAGCCGGTTGCTCCGAACCACTCTATTTCTTGGTGCTTGTGATTGTGCTTTCATTGCTTGATTGCTTTAATTTATTTACTTCCGCTTTGCACACTTCACTTCTACACTAAAAGAATTTCAAAGTGCACATACTTGCAAAAGTTTTTAATCCCAATTCACCCCCCTCTTGGAAAGCCACCCGGGCAATAATCTACAACTTGGATAAGCCAGTTGCCATGCTGGCACTGAAGAGAGGGCTCAGGACCTTATGCCTGACCTACTCTCTAGACAAGAAGCCCCCGAAGATGTACTCCGAACTCCTCCTCCGTGCTCAAAAGTACATTCGTGCCGAGGAGGCGGATCACATGAGGAGGGAGCTGGATGGGAAGCCATTGAAGAAGGCAGCTCCTGGGGAGACATCCGGAGTGTGGAAGCCTAGACCGGCCACACCAAACTCCGCTAGGGGTCGAAGCCGAAGAGCGGCCCCATCCCAGAAGAAAGATACACACCTCTCCTTGCTCCGAGGATGAAGATCCTCATGAAGATTGAGGACGAGCGCTACCTACATCGCCCACCCCCTCTGAGGCCATCTAATGATCGCGACAAGATGAAGTACTGCTAATTCCACTATGACCACGGTCATAACACCGAGGAGTGCTGATGTGAGAAGAGCGAGGGAGGATCGTTGGCGAGTGTAGAAGTCACCAGGGGATTAGGGCTTGCACTCAGGAACAGGGAACCAGGGCATCACACCCACTCCAATACGGAGAAAAACTCACAATTCAGATCAAAATAACTTTAATTTGTATTCATAGAAAAAAGATCCTTCATACAAGAGGGGAGTGGTGGTATTTATAGATCCATCCCAGGAAACATGATTTGAGGGCTAAGAAACCCTGACTTGTGGGCCAAGAAACCCTGGTGGACCGGTCAACTATGGGCCTATCTTGGATTGGAGCTCTCTTTTGTGGGCTTGGCAACATGAAAGGGTCCAAGTGCATGAAGGCCATCTCTGGTTGGGGGCCTGGTGAATCTCCTGGCTGCGAACTCTCCTTTTGTACATGACCTGAATGGACTCAATCGGATTTGACTAAACTAAAATGACTAGACCTAACTAAGTGGACTCAACTGACTCAATTATTTCACATTATTACAGGACTCAGGACTCAATTGACTTACTTTAGTAAAGGACTCAAGTAATTCAAAACTATTGGACTATAGGACTCGATAAAACTGTAATAGACTTCGGGTCCCCATCATTCCCCTGCGGTGGGGAGAACTCGACTCCATCGAGTCAGGTTCAACGGGGGTTTGATGGAACCAAAACTAATCAAATCAAAACAAAGAGACTAGTTTCAATTTTCATTTTTTTTCACCTTTCTTTTTTTTTTTTTTTATTGGCTGCTCTGAGATCATTATGGCTTCGAAGATTGTGCAGCACTGATATCCGTGCTACTCCGGAAAGCATGCTGCTCCAGAAATCGTGTGCTGAAGTCGGCATCAGTGAAGGGATTTGCCTTCACATTCATGCAGGCATCTCCCTCATCCTCGGACGGAGGCCGGGCGAAATGGAGGTGGGACTCCCGGTGGACCTTGCCGGTGATGAGGCTAGGGCAGAGACGATGACATGGATGGGAAGAAGATGGCCTGATGGTAGTCAGCATGGCTTGGTGGTGTAGGGGACTCAGTTTCGAGGCCCTGTTGCAGGGCTCGGCTCACCTTGGGAGGGCACACAAGCGATGAGGAAGGAAGCGAAGATCTGCAGGGTGACGGTGGGGGACAAGGAGAAGGAGGTTGGGCTTGATGTCGTGGTGGACGATCCTGCAGCGATGGAGGTAGGCGAGGCCGGACAGGACCTGGAGGGCGACGTCGGCGAGGACGGGCTCGAAGGCGATGCGGCGGTCGTCGAGGGAGCCGCCGCCCATGTACTCGAGGAGGATCTGGATACCTCTCGCTCGGTCATAGAAGCCATGGCATCGGACCACGTGGGGGTTGTCGGTGGTGTGGAGGATCTCGATCTCGTGACAGATACGGTGGCGGACGGTGTCCTCGTGGTAGCCGTAGATCACTTTGAGGGCATAGATCCAGTCGGTGGGGTGGTGGTGGACCATCTAGATGGTGCCACTGCTGATGCTGATGCGATGGATGCACTCGAGGTCAGCAAACGCTGGGGTCTGCCCGACTGCAGTCAGGGGGAGAGGGTTAGGCCGTCGGTTGTTGGCAGTGAGCAGGAACAGAGCATTGACCGGCAGGGTACGGGAGGCTTCACGCGATGGAGGCGGAGGAGGGGTTCGGGCATGATATCCCGTATCAAGTGCCACCACCTCAAGAGAGAGATTGAAGACCTCATAAGGAGGGGCTATCTCGAAAGGTTCATGGGGGGCAAGACCCCAGCCGAACCTCAGGTGCTTGCTGCTCTCCCTCCAGTCCCCGAAGTCGACAATCGGTCCACGGAGAAGCCTGTGGGGATGATCTATTAGGGAATTGAGCATGCCCCTAAGAAGGCCCGGGGAGGAGAGGGTTCTGAAAGTGTACTCCCATTTGTAAGGAAGAGGGAATCTGGGGTTGAAAATATAAATAATGATGCCATGGTCATCGAGATGACAATCATGAAACATCCTGTAAAGCAGATTATGGTCGATAGTGTAAGTTCGGCAGATATCCTTTTTTATGATACTTTCTCCAAGATGAATCTATTCTCTGCTCAACTTAAGCCTGTGCACACTCCCCTCGTCGATTTTATAGGGGACTCTATGGGAGTCGAGAGAGAGATTACTCTCCCTGTTACTGCTGGGGTGCCACCTCGGCAGAGCACCGTCATGATGACCTTCACGATTTTTAGGCTTCCTTCAGCCTACAACATGATTCTTGGCTGCCCCGAGCTCAATCTACTCAACGCGGTCATCTCCACCAAAAGGCTATTAGTGTAGTTTCTTACTCCTTACGGTGTTGGAAAAATGAGGGGGGCACATCAACCAATCCAACACTGTCTTCAGGCCGTTCTTGGGGCCATAGTTTTTTAGGAAGACCCCAGTGCCGATGACCTCGACCAAAGGGCGGAAGATCCCAGAGGTGGCCCGGTCGAGCGCCTGTTGTCATATTCGCTTGGAGCCGACCCAGCGAAGACGGTGCAAATCGGCCCAGTTGCAAGAGTAGGAGCGGGTCCACCTGTTATAGTTTCTTCGAGTGAATGTAGACATGTTTGCTTGGATGGCGGCCGATATGCCCGGGATTCCTCTTGACATCATCACCCACAAGTTGAGCATCGACCCAAAGTACCATCCTGTCCAGCAGAAGAAAAGAAGTTTCATCCCAGAGAGGCAGTGGTTGATCAACGAGGAAGTAAATAAGCTCCTCGTAGCCCGCTTTATCTGTAAGGTATAGTATCACAGCTGGCTATTAAATATAGTCATGGTCAAAAAGAATAATGGAAAGTGGAGGATCTGTATGGACTACACTGACCTCAATCGAGCTTGCTCGAAGGATAGCTTCCCACTATCGAAGATCGACCAACTGGTAAACGCCATCTCAGGACACCGCTTGCTCTCCTTCATGGATGCATTCTCCAGATACAATCAGATCCAGATGCATCTGGAGGATGAGGAGCACACTGCCTTCATCATCGACTAAGAGATGTACTGCTATTGGATGATGCCCTTCGGCTTGAAGAACGTTGGTGCCACATACCAGTGGCTGGTCAATTGGGTCTTTAAGGATCAGATTGGCCGGAACATGCAAATGTATGTGGACGACATGCTTGTAATGAAAAAGCCAAAGTCAGATCACATTATCGACCTGGCAGAGGCCTTCCACAACCTCTGGGTACACAAGATGAAGCTGAACCCGACGAAGTGTGCCTTCGACGTAGCAGCGAGAAAGTTTCTCGGCTTCATGGCCACCTAGAGGGGAATCAAAGCAAACCCAGAGAAGGTCCAGGTAGTCGTCGACATGGAGCATCCCACCTCGAAAAAGTAGGTCCAGTGCCTGACCGGCCGGATTACCACCCTGAGTAGGTTCATCTCGAGGTTGGCTGATTGCTGCTTACCCTTCTTCAAGGCACTACGCAAAGTGCACGACTTCGCCTGCATCGAAGAATGCAAAGCAGCCTTCGAGGAGTTAAAGAAGTTACTGGCATCACCGCCACTGCTCTCTAGGCCGGAGGAAGGAGAAGAACTCCTGCTATATCTGGCGATCATCCCAGGGGCCATCAGCTCGGTCCTAGTCCACACAGAAAAGGGCAGATCCTAGAAGCCGGTGTACTATGCCAGCAACATTCTCCGAGATGCAGAGATCAGGTACACCCACTCAAAAAAGTTAATTTTTGCTCTAATCATGTCTGCCCAGCGACTCAGGCAGTACTTTCAAGTGCATCCTATCGTGGTCATGACAGACCAGCCACTGAGGGCCATCTTAACCACCCTGAAACATCCGGGCACTTGGCTAAATGGTCTCTAACGCTGAGCAAGTTTGACATCTCGTACCGATCGAGGCCATCTCAGAAGGCCCAAGTGCTGGCTGACTTCCTAGTTGAGTGTGCTGGCATGAACGAGGAGCCCGAGGAGACCACCTCGACATTGGCACCCCTGCTGGAGCCCATTCCCGAGGAGGAGACATGGGTCCTCCATGTGGACGACGCATCTAACTCATGAAGGAGCGAAGTGGGACTCATCCTCGCCAATGGGGATGGGGTCGTGGCCGAATGTATGCTTTGCTTCCAGTTCGCAGCAACCAACAATCAGACGGAGTATGAGGCACTCCTCGCGGGACTCAGAGTCTCCCGTGAGTTGGGTGTACCCAACCTGAAGGTCTTCATCGACTCCCAGCTGGTGGCAGGGCAGGTCTCAAGGGAGTATAAGGCTCGAGATCCCCAGATGATGAAGTACCTAGAGCGGGT
This sequence comes from Areca catechu, assembly GCA_021397845.1. Taxonomy (NCBI): domain Eukaryota; kingdom Viridiplantae; phylum Streptophyta; class Magnoliopsida; order Arecales; family Arecaceae; genus Areca; species Areca catechu. The sequence continues at coordinate 95,653,659 of CM038052.1, read as the reverse complement.
CTGTTCGAGCATGACAGGATTTCGGTACTTCAGCATCTCCTATATCCCTTGTGGGGAGAACGCTCACACCGACACACTATCAAGACTTGCGACCCTATTGGACTCATCACTGGGGTGCGCCCACATAGAGTACCTGGGAAATCCTAGCTATGAAGCTCCCGGAGAAGTCCAGCAGGTCACTCCAGAGCTCAGCTAGATGGACCGGTATATTAGATACATCACTGATGTACCCTACCAGAAGATTGGATGGAGGCCGACCTCGTCAAGAAGAAGGCCACACGATTTGCCCTGATGGATAGACAGCTCCACCGCAGGTCCTACTCCTATCCGCTCCTGAAGTGTCTGAGACCCATAAAGCTAGACTTTGTGCTCCAAGACATACACCAAGGCCTTTACGGGAATCATGTTAGAGGAAAGACACTAGCATACAAAGCCCTCCGTCAGGGATACTATCGAGAAACTATGAGGGAGGACCCACCGACTTCGTGAGAAAGTGCGACCGCTGCCAGCACCATGCTCGCATACAACGTCAACCAGAGGCGCCACTCTCCCAACTCTCCATAACTTGGCCATTCGCCTAGTGGGGAATGGACATCCTCGATCCATTCCCTCCTGCTTCTGGGCGGCACAAGTTTCTGATAGTGGCTATCGACTACTTCACCAAATAGGTGGAGGTGGAGTCGCTAGCATGGATTACCGATGCCAAGGTCTGTCAGTTCTTCTGGAAGTCGATCATCTACCATTTCGGACTCCCCCACAGCATCATCACCGACAATGGATGGCAGTTCAACAACTGAGAGTTCGAAGATTTCTGCACCGACCTCAGCATTCAACATCGCTTCACCTCGGTGGCTCATTCCCAGACCAATGGAGAGGCCGAAGTGACCAACCAAACTATCCTACAGGGACTCCGGACTAGACTGGACTAGGCCAAGGGTAGGTGGGCAGAAGAACTTCCCAGCATTCTTTGGGCCTACTACACAACACCTAGGATGGCCACGAATGAGATGCCTTTCAGCCTCATCTTCGACGCGGAAGCCATCGTCCCTATCGAACTTGGCGTACCCACATTGCGGGTGGAGCAGTATGATGAAGCAGAAAATTCGACCCGCCTTCTTCTCAATCTGGACCTCCTTGAGGAAACCAGAGACAAGGCTCGAATCCGGATGGCGACCTACCGGTAGCACGTAGCTCCTGTTGGGATCTGGTGCAACGCAGCGGAAGGGTAATTTCAAAATATAGAAATTAATATGCACCAAAACCCTAAACCAGGAACTCCTTAATAAGACTAAAATGTATGAAGACTAACATTCTTATGCAAATTGAATTAGAATACCAACCTGTAATCGCTAATTCCAATTTATGAAGACTTAAAACTTGAAGATCAACGGGCTATTTGAATTCACCAGGCGTCCAAGTGTCCGCCCTCCGATGGTGATCCACACAAAGCAATGACCAAGATCCTAACTCCTTGTTCCAATGGTTCCTTCAATTGAATTCTTCTTCCAGGAATTCAATACTTGGATTATGGCTGGAAATCTTCCACTCAAAGGTGTGTCTTCTTCCTTTTTACCCCTTCTCCACCTTCTACCAAGACTTAGAACCTTTAGGACACCTTTGTCTTGAAAGTAAGACCTTGTCCTAAGAAGATTAATGCTTGTCTTTAATTGGTGGAGAAATTAAGACAAGAATGTCTTAATGTAAGAAAGAAAAGAAAGAACAAAAACAGAACTCTTTCTTTCCTTTACCGTCGGAGACTTTAACTCTTGTTCTTGTTCAGTAGCAGAGTTTCGACAGAGGTGTACTCTGTAAAGGAAACAATGCAAAAACAAGAAAAGGGAGAAAGAGTCTTTAGGAGAGGAAGAAGAAAAGAAATATCTTACCGAAGTTCTGATTTCCATTCCTTTATATAGTTTTCAGAGAGGCGCCCTCACAACTCTCCGTAAACATTTTTCTCACACCCTTTTCCTTCTTCTCACGCCCTTTCCATCTTCTCACGCCCTTCTCTTCTTTCTCATGGCCTTCTGGATTAATTCTCACGGCCTTCCAGATCAATTCTCATGGCTTTTCTCAAAGGAAGAAGTTGCGACGATTGGGAGAAAGAAGTCGCGAAACTTGAATCTTCGAAGAGATACGATTTCGCGCACCCAGGAAGAAACAACGCTTTCTTTCTTTCTTAAAACCCCACCACCCGTTAGATTACCATCCAAGGGATAACAAGTGAGGCGCTAAAAATAAGAAAGAATGCTGCCCCATCTTAATTCATTGGAGAATTAAGTGGGCGCGCCAAGAGTCCATGCGCCCATGGACTCCTCCATATGGCGTGCCAAGAGTCCATAAGCGCATGGACTCTTGGTGTTTTTGGCATGCAAGGGCTATGGAGCGGGTGGTATGCTAGCCTAAGTAATTGGTTAGCCATAATCCCTAAAACCTCAATTAGGATCTAATTAGATCCAATCAGAACCCAAATTGAATCAATTCGGAACCCTAATTCGAATCCAATTCGAATAGAAGTTAGGATTTGCAACACTTGCTAGAGTGTCTTCATGCAAATGACTCTTGATCAATTCTTTTAAGTGTGTGACCCATTGGGTTCCACATCTAGCCGGCAGTGGGTTTGAATACAAGTTGACCTAATTTGATTAGAACTCTTTCTAATCAATTTAGGTCAAATCGGGCTTACCCGATTTTGATCAATTAGGACTCTTCCTAATAATTGATCATTCAAATCAACCCACAAGATAAGATTGACGTCTAGCAACGTGTCATGTCTACCCAGAAGATATGGAAATTCTGGTGAAATACCAAAATTACCCTTCAGTAGAAAGTTACCGTATAATTAAATCCTTCGATCAGCCTGCACCCAAAATATAATTATGGATATGGATATATGTCAAATCCAATATTATATTTGTTTCTAGCTCAATCTTATATTGATGATTCAATTATCTTGATATTAGAAACCATCTCTAATATCTTTACTTTGGTCAAAGATTCCCTGAATTATCATTCGATTGATAACTAGCTAGATGCAATCTCCTCTTACTAAGAGTGATCGATTCCTTGTTGACCTACTCATTACCTTCATATCCAATTCACCATTCCCAGCATCAATCCTGTACATGACTCAGAGTCATGATTAGGATTGAACCAAAGGATGGGTTCATGTACATAAGGTACTTATGGCAGTCTCAGGTCAAAGGATTACTTGTACCACTCCCACTATGAGAACCTTCTATTGATATGTAGCTAAGACTCTATTAGATGTTCTCAAGTTGGATCATATCAGTGAACTCATTCTCTAATGAGCACCCACATCCTAGTATTAGTGTCATACACAAGTGACTGTGAGAGCAGTCACCCTCTCCAGTATACATGGGATGTGCTAGTCTTACCGAAAAAATCCTGATCCCCTACTCAGGGTTCCTTTGACTAAGAATATTTTAGATTAAGATTTTAAGACTTTAGGTCTCACTGGTATGATCTCATCATAACCCTAAAATCATAGCCCTAATCTATGGGGTTCATCATATAATAATAAACACAACGTATGATGAAAAATAATGCCTTTATTAGAATATTGTCAATTACAATGGTTTGGGAGATACAACATAGATTGGCTTGTAGGGCATATCCCTTTCAATCTCCCACTTGCACTAAAGCCAATCGCCTTTAAATCTTACTCCCATACTCTCGAGGTGGCGATCAAACTCTCGCTGTGGTAGAGCCTTAGTGAACGGGTCTGCTACGTTGTTCTTTGTATCAACTCTATTTATGTAGACATCTTGTCTTTCTACTATTTCTCGGACGATATGGAAGCATCTCAGAATGTGCTTGGACTTATGATGAGCTCTTGGTTCCTTAGCTTGAGCAACAGCTCCAGTGTTGTCACAGTAAAGTGGCACTGGTTTTTCAATCTCAGGAACAACACCCAACTCTGTGATGAACTTCTTCATCCAGACTACTTCCTTGGCGGCTTCACTGACAGCTATGTATTCTGCCTCTGTGGTTGAGTCAGCTATAGTCTGCTGCTTGGTACTCTTCCAACTCACTGTTCCACCATTTAGGGTAAAAACATATCCCGAAATGGATTTGCTATCATCAGGGTCTGATTGAAAACTAGAATCAGTATAAGCTTCTAGTTTAAGATCGAACCACCATAAACCAAAAAAATATCCTTAGTCCTTCTCAGGTACTTAAGAATATTTTTAACTGCTTTCCAATGATCCTCTCCTGGATCAGCCTGAAACCTACTGACAATGCCTAAAGCATATGCTATATCAGGCATGGTACATAACATGGCATACATTATGGACCCTATTGCCGAAGCATAAGGTATAGAATTCATTCTATTTCTTTCTTCAGGTGTCTTAGGAGACATCCTTTTGGAAAGATGTATGCCTTGACTCATAGGAAGATAATCTCTTTTACTTCCATCCATGCTGAATCTTTTCAGTAGTAGGTTAATGTACCTAGACTGGGATAAACCTAGCATCCTCTTAGACCTATCTCTATAGATCTTAATACCTAGTATATAGGTGAAAGGTTCCGGTGCAACGCAGCGGAAGGGTAATTTCAAAATTGAAACTAAATTTATACCAAAACCCTTAGCCAGGATCTCCTTAAATAGGATTAAAACATATGAGAAACATGCAAACCTACACTATTAGAATTAGGGCACCAACCTGTTATCGCTAAACCCAATTTTGATGTAGGATCAAAACTTGATGTTGAATGACCCTTTTGAATTCACCAGGCATCCAATTGTCCACCCTCCAATGGTGATCCATAAGAAAATTGATCAAGATGCTCGCTTTTTGAAAAGGTTCCTTCACTTGAATTCTTCTCCCAGAACTCAAGATGACTATGGCTGAAAAACTCCACGGTAGGGACTTCTTACTTCCTTTCTTTCTTCTTCCTCTCCCTTTCTTAAGACCTTGTCCTAAGAATACACTCTTGTCTTGAAGGAGGAGGAGGATTTAAGACACTAATGTCTTAATGTAAAGGAAATAGGAAACAGAGTATATCTCCTTTTCTTTTACCGTTCGAGAGATTGTTCCTATCTCTTGTTTTAGACTTGAGTTTCAACAGAGAAGAGAACTCTGTAAAAAGGAAACTCTTGTGTCCTAAACAAGCTAAGGAGGAATCAGTCTCCTGAAAAGAAAAGACAAATAAAAATAACACTGTTGTACATTAGCCAAGCACCCGAGGCCTCTGTTCCTTAAATAGATTACAAAAAGATGTCTTCTCAAAAGAACACAACTCTCCGTAAACACCATTCCCTATTTCTCACACCCCTTCCCTATTTTCTCACGCCCCATCCTTTCTTCTCACGGCCTTCGGATAAATCCCACAGCCTTTCTTAAAGGAAAAATCATGATGTTTTTTAAAGAGAAAGGAGTCGCGACTTTTCATCTCCGAAGAGATGTTATTTCGCGTGACCGGGAAGAAACAACGTTTTCCTTCTTTCTTAAAAACCCATCAACCGTTGGATTCCTATCCAAGGGGGGACAAGTGAGGCACTAACTCTAAGAAAGGAGGCCGCCCCATCTTAATTCATCGGAGAATTAAGTGGGGCGCGCCAAGAGTCCATTAGCGCATGGACTCTTGGCATTTTGGCATGAAAATGCAAAGGGGCGGGTGGGGGGCCAGCCTAGGTGCATGGTTAGCCAATAGGGTTAGCCATAATCCCTATAAACTCAATTAGGGTCTAATTAGATCTAATTAGAACCCAAATTGAACCAATCCGGAACCCTAATTCGAATCTAATTTGAATAGAAGCTAGGATTTGCAACACCTGCTAGAGTGTCATCATGCAAAATGATTTAATTACAAAATTAAACCCTTGATCAATTCTCTTAAGTGTATGACCCATTGGGTTCTATATCTAGCCACAGTGGGTTCGAATACAAGTTGACCTAATTTGATTAGAACTCTTTCTAATCGATTTAGGTCAAATCGGGCTTACTCGATTATGATCAATTAGGACTCTTCCTAGTAAGTGATCATTCAATTTAATCAACCCACAAGACAAGATTGATGTCTAGCAATGTGTCATGTCTACCCGGAAGATATGGAAATTCTGGTGAAATACCAAAACTACCCTTCAGTAGAAAGTTACCGTACAATTAAATCCTTCGATCAGCCTGCACCCAGAATATAATTATGGATATGGATATATGTCAATTCCAATATTACATTCATTTCTAGCTCAATCTTATATTGATGATTCAATTATCTTGATATTAGAAATCATTTCTAATATCTTTACTTTGATCAAAGATTTCCTGAATCATCATCCGATTGATAACTAGCTGGATGCAATCTCCTCTTACTAAGAGTGATCGATTCCTTGTTGACCTACTCATTACCTTCATATCCAATTCACCATTCCCAGTATCAATCCTGTGCATGACTCAGTGTCATGATTAGAATTGAACCAAAGCATGGGTTCATGTACATAAGGTACTTATGGTAGTCTCAGGTCAAAGGATTACTTGTACCACTCCCACTATGAGAACCTTCTATTGACATGTAGCTAAGACTCGATTAGATGTTCTCAAGTTGGATTATATCAGTGAACTCATTCTCTAATGAGCACCCACATCCTAGTATTAGTGTCATACACAAGTGACTGTGAGAGCAGTCACCCTCTCCAGTATACATGGGATGTGCTAGTCTTACCGGAAAAATCCTGATCCCTACTCAGGGTTCCTTTGACTAGGAATATTTTAGATTAAGGTTTTAAGATTTTAGGTCTCACTGGTATGATCTCATCATAACCCTAAAATCATAGCCCTAATCTATGGGATTCATCATATAATATAAACACAGCGTATGATGAAAAATAATGCCTTTATTAGAATATTGTCAATTACAATGGTTTGGGAGATACAACATAGATTGGCTTGTAGGGCATATCCCTTTCAATAGGATGCTTCTCCCAAATCTTTCATGGAAAACTGGTTTGATAGCCAAACCTTGACTGATTGTAACATTGGGATATCATTCCCAATGAGGAGTATGTCATCTACATACAGAACCAAGAAGACTATGGCACTCCCACTAGTCTTCTTATAAACACAGGGTTCATCCACATTTTTGATAAAACCAAACCTTTTAATAGTTTCATCAAAACGGATGTTCCAACTCCTTGAAGCTTGCTTTAATCTATAAATGGATTTCTTTAGCTTGCATACTTGATTAGGTTTATTATTTGAAATAAAACCTTCTGGCTGTGACATGTAGACTTCTTCCTCAAGGAAACCATTGAGGAATGCAGTCTTCACATCCATCTGCCAGATCTCATAATCGTGGTATGCTGCTATAGCAAGTAAAATCTGAATTGATTTGAGCCTGGCAACAGGTGAGAATGTTTCATCATAATCAATTCCCTGTTTTTGTCTAAAACCTTTTGCCACTAATCTAGCTTTATAGGTTTCAACTTGGCCATCAGCCCAATCTTTTTCTTATTGACCCATTTGCACCCAATAGGATTAACACCGTCTGGTGCATCAATCAAAGTCCATACTTGGTTGACATACATAGAATCTATCTCGGATTCCATGGCTTCTTGCCATCTATCTGAATCAGTACTCAAGATAGCTTCCGTATAGGTCAGAGGTTCATCATTTGAATGACTTGGGCTTCATTATTTTCAATAATAAACCCATACCTCTCAGGTGCCCATGACACTCTATCAGACCTACGGGGAGGAGTTTTGTGTTCTGGTTCTGATCTAACTATATGTTCTATTGATTGAGAATTGTCTATCTATATTTCTTGTACTTCTCCAAGTTCAATAGTTCTACCATTGCCCTTTTCTAAAAATAAACTCTTTTTCTAGAAAAGTGGCATGTTTGCTGACAAAAATCTTTTGTTCAGTGGATGGTAAAACAGATATCCTCTACCCTCTCTAGGATATCGTACAAATAGACATTTATCCGCTCTAGGTTCCAACTTATGTCCAAAATTTCTTTAACATAAGCTGGACATCCCCATACCTTAAAATATTTAAGATACGATTTCTTTCCACTCCAAATTTCATGTGGAGTACTAACAACGGATTTAGAAGGTACTTGTTCAGAATGTAAACATCAGTTTCTAGGGCATGACCCCAGAAGGAAATGGGTAAATTTATGAAGCACATCATGGATCGTACCATATCTAATAAGGTACGATTCCTCCTTTCAGCTATACCATTTAGCTATGGTGTATAAGGAGGGGTCCATTCAGAAAGAATTCCATTAACTTTAAGATAGTCTAAAAACTCTATGGATAAGTATTCTCTTCCTCGATCAGACCGAAGAACTTTAATACTTTTCCCGGTTTGTTTTTCGACCATATTTTGATACTCCTTAAATTTATCAAAGGCTTCAGATTATGTTTCATAAGATACACATATCCGAACCTAGATAAATCATCTGTAAAAGTGATAAATATGAATATCCACCTCTGGCCTGAGTTGTCATTAGACCACATACATCAGTATGTATAAGTCCTAATAACTTAGTTGACCTTTCTCCATGTCCAGTAAATCTTGGTCAGTCTTGGTCATCTTACCCATGAGACATGATTCGCAAGTTCCTAATGATTCATACTCATAAGGATCAAGGAATTTTTTCCTTGTATAACTTGCTTATCCTAGACTCATTAACATGACCAAGTCGATGATGCCAAAGTAAAGCATCATTAAAGTCTTCTCTTTTCTTTTTTTATTGACATGAAAAACACTATCATTGGAAGAAAGAGTTAAGAGCCCATTGCTAAATATGCCAAACAAATAATTTTATTAGACAACATTATCGAGCAACCAGTGCTTGTTACATCCATTACATATCCTTGTTTTAATAACAAGGGAACAGATACAATGTTCCTAATAATCTTAGGAATATAATAACAATTATGTAACTCCAAGATCTTCCCTGGAGGCAACTTCAGAATATAGGTCCCTACAGCTTCTGCTTGGATGATATCTCCACTAGCACCGTAGAGATTGAAGTCACCTTCCTTCAATACTTTAAGCTTGTGGAGGCCCTGCAAAAATTTGCATATATGGTAACCACAAGCGGTATCCAATACCCAAGTATTTGAAACTGAAGAATTTAATGTCAATATATCATGTATCTCATACATACCTTTTGGCGCATCTGATGCACCAGGCTTCATAGTTGCAAGGTAAGCCTTGCAATTCCTTTTCCAATGTCCCGCTTTGCCGCAAAAGAAACATGTTGACTATTTGGAGGCCTTCTTTCCTTTCTTATTCTTATTGATGCCACTCTTAGGGTTTAGCCTCCTATTAAAATCCTTTTTGCCTGATTTCTTCTTATTGGTCTTATCAACAAGAAGATGAGCCTTTTCTTTCTTAATGTGGCTCTCCACTGTTTTTAACATATTTAACAGCTCAGGCAAGGAAGTGTTCAGTTTGTTCATGTGATAATTCAAGACAAACTGAGAAAATGACTTTGGGAGTGATTGCAGGATTAAATCCTGATTCAACTCCCCATCCATGATAAAATCTAATTGACCCAATTTGGTGATCAAGTCAATTACCTTCAGAACATGATCCTGAACGGATGTTCCCTCTGTCATCCTAGCACGGAATAACTGCTTAGATATTTCATATCTAGCAGTTCTTCTATGTTCTCCATAAAGCTCTTTTAAATTGAGCATTATGGATTGAGTATCCATGCTTTCATGCTGTCTCTGTAACTCATTGGTCATATAGGCTAGTATGATACACTTGATAATAAGGGAGTCATTCTGCCACATTTTGTATGTGGCCATATCTTCCTGTGTGGCATCGTCCCCTAGTGGATTAAGACTAGGGGTATCAAGAATATAAGAAAGTTTTTCTGAACTCAGCATAATCTTTAAATTTCTCAACCAGTCCACATAGTTTGGACCAGTCAATTTGTTGGTATCTAAGATACTTCGCAGTGACAATGAAGATGCCATTTGTCTATATTTAACAAAGAACAATACATAAGCAAACAACCATGAAGTGACTTACATAATTAAATTAGGTCTTCAATTTAATTATGTCTCCCACTATTTTATCAAAAATCATAGCCCTCACTATGATAATCGAGAAGAACCCTGATCGATTTTTCTTAGTGAGATTGAGATCCTAATAACTTATAAAGATCTTGCAGAAAACACAACAAATATTTTATAAGCTCAAAGGTAGGAAACTCTTCCAATTATATCTCATATAATTCTCAAAAAGTAACTTGGCCTCTAGAACATTATTAGTCTTGCAGAAAATGCAACAAACCATAATGTTCTAGTTAAGTCAAGACCCTTTCATTTCTATACAGTCAATACTCAAATATAATGCCCTTGCAGATAACACAACAAAGCATTATACTGAATATACTGTAAGCATATCTATGCATTAGACTAGTATTATGTCAATCACCATATTAGGTCTTGCAGATAACACAACAAACCTAATATGGTTCATAACACAATAATGATCCAGCATGAAGGAAGGCCATATATAGTATTTTTAACACTAAGCATTTTAGTCAAGATTTAAATTTAATCAAATCAGCCAGGCAAGTAGAAGAGATGTGGGAGTCCCCCCGTTGCTTTCCTAGACACCAATAAAATTGGCCAGGTTAGTCAACGGAACCAATTAAAACCATAATTCTCTTTACCTTCCCAGAACCACCTTTCTAGACACCGAATGATCAATTGTACATCATGACTAGTGATGCTTATTAGTTAAATATACTAAGACTTAATATAATTTTTAAGAGGAGGGATTTATAAATTGCCAGCACATCCTTATAGAATGTATCACAATCAACATATCACTCTTATAGATAAACAAATATGTGCTAAGTGTGTCATCATACTAGGACAACCATTTACCACATAATGGATCCACCATAATGCCAGGGCAACCTTATTTCATTATGATGACTTCAAAACTATACATATCTCTATAATAATTAGGGTTTGAGTGAAATACCAATAACTAGTGGCATACATCAAAACTATATGCAATCAAAGATATGCTAAGTGTAGTAACATATTAGGATTTAAAAACCCTATGATGTGACATACAAACTATCATAAATTATAGTCCTAATTAAGGTGGCTCTGATACCACTGTTGGATCCGGTGCAACGCAGCGGAAGGGTAATTTCAAAATATAGAAATTAATATGCCCAAAACCCTAAACCAGGAACTCTTAATAAGACTAAAATGTATGAAGACTATATTCTTATGCAAATTGAATTAGAATACCAACCTGTAATCGCTAATTCCAATTTATGAAGACTTAAAACTTGAAGATCAATGGGCTATTTGAATTCACCATGCGTCCAAGTGTCCGCCCTCCGATGGTGATCCACACAAAGCAATGACCAAGATCCTAACTCCTTGTTCCAATGGTTCCTTCAATTGAATTCTTCTTCAGGAATTCAATACTTGGATTATGGCTGGAAATCTTCCACTCAAAGTGTGTTCTTCTTTCCTTTTTACCCCTTCTCCACCTTCTACCAAGACTTAGAACCTTTAGGACACCTTTGTCTTGAAAGTAAGACCTTGTCCTAAGAAGATTAATGCTTGTCTTAATTGGTGGAGAAATTAAGACAAGAATGTCTTAATGTAAGAAAGAAAGGAAAGAACAAAAACAGAACTCTTTCTTTCTTTTCCTTTACCGTCGAGACTTTCGCTCTTGTTCTTATTCAGTAGCAGAGTTTCGACAGAAGTGTACTCTGTAAAGGAAACAATGCAAAATAAGAAAAGGGAGAAAGAGTCTTTAGAAGAGGAAGAAGAAAAAAAATATCTTACCGAAGTTCTGATTTCCATTCCTTTATATAGTTTTCAGAGAGGTCCCTCACACTCTCCGTAACATTTTTCTCACGCCCTTTTCCTTCTTCTCACACCCTTCCATCTCTCACACCCTTCTCTTCTTTCTCACGGCCTTCTGGATTAATTCTCATGGCCTTCCAGACAATTCTCATGGCTTTTCTCAAAGAAAGAAGTTGCGACGATTGGGAGAAAGAAGTCGCGAAACTTGAATCTCCGAAGAGATACGATTTCGCGCACCCGGAAAGAAACAACGCTTTCTTTCTTTCTTAAAACCCCACCACCCGTTAGATTCCATCCAAGGGATGACAAGTGAGGCGCTAAAATGAGAAAGAATGCCGCCCCATCTTAATTCATTGGAGAATTAAGTGGGCGCGCCAAGAGTCCATGCGCCCATGGACTCCTCCATATGGCGTGCCAAGAGTCCATAACGCATGGACTCTTGGTGTTTTTGGCGTGCAAGGGCTAAGGGCAGGTGGTATGCTAGCCTAAGTAATTGGTTAGCCATAATCTCTAAAACCTCAATTAGGGTCTAATTAGATCCAATCAGAACCCAATTGAATCAATTCGGAACCCTAATTCGAATCCAATTCGAATAGAAGTTAGGATTGCAACACTTGCTAGAGTGTCTTCATGCAAATGACTCTTGATCAATTCTTTTAAGTGTGTGACCCATTGGTTTCCACATCTAGCCGACAGTGGGTTCGAATAAAGTTGACCTAATTTGATTAGAACTCTTTCTAATCGATTTAGGTCAAATCGGGCTTACCGATTTGATCAATTAGGACTCTTCCTAATAAGTGATCATTCAAACCAACCCATAAGACAAGATTGACGTCTAGCAACGTGTCATGTCTACCGGAAGATATGAAATTCTGGTGAAATACCAAAATTACCCTTCAGTAGAAATAATTAAATCTTCGATCAGCCTGCACCCAAAATATAATTATGGATATGGGATATATGTCAAATACAATATTATATTTGTTTCTAGCTCAATCTTATATTGATGATTCAATTATCTTGATATAGAAACCATCTCTAATATCTTTACTTTGATCAAAGATTCCCTGAATCATCATCCGATTGATAACTAGCTAGATGCAATCTCCTCTTACTAAGAGTGATCGATTCCTTGTTCCTACTCATTACCTTCATATCCAATTCACCATTCCCAGCATCAATCCTGTGCATGACTCAGTGTCATGATTTGGATTGAACCAAAAGGATGGGTTCATGTACATAAGGGAATTATACGGCAGTCTCAGGTCAAAGGATTACTTGTACACTCCCACTATGAGAACCTTCTATTGACATGTAGCTAAGACTCCATTAGATGTTCTCAGTTGGGATCATATCAGTGAACTCATTCTCTAATGAGCACCCACCACTTCTAGCTCTGGACCGGGGGCGGGAACGCTGCCTCAGTGGCTTAGGGGCAGGTTCCACTCTCTTGCTTGGCTCTGTCGGCGCGGAACTGCCTCGCATTCCCAGAGCTCGACGAGAAAGAGCCCAGGGACTTAGAGCATTAAGGCAGGATGCCTCGACAGGAGACATGTACTGGGTAGTTGAGAAGCAAAGGAAGGAAGATTGCTAAAGAGCTAGTAATGCAAAAAGAAATGCACAAGTCATGGAAGAAAAAATTTTTATTAATGAAGCTTGATGTTTTACATTTTCTCTGGGCCCTGACAAGCCGGGCAGCCCAAACAGAAATGAAAAGAAAAGAGGGTTACAGAAGATACAGGATATCCCTAAGCTACTCGACCGGCTCCTTCCCGAGCCGGCGCACAGGCAGGGCATCATCCTTGGGGACCTCCTCCGACAAGCTTCCGACGGTGGCTGCTATTTCCTCCGCCTTGACCAAGTCCGTGCTGGGCACTCAGGCAAAGCAGCCGGGAGTCTGAGCCTGTCTAGGTTCTTGTCCCGAACGAGCCCCACCACCTTCGACTTACAGTACATGAACCCCTTGAGGAAGGAATCCATCACCAGCTCATGGAACTCGACAACAAACTCCTTCGAGCCTTGTACTTTGAGACCGCCTCAGTGGCCCCCTTCTTCGTGGCCTACACTTGTTCAACGGCCGCCGCAATCTCCTTTTCAATGGCAGCAGTTTTCTCTTCTGCCACCTCAGCCTATTTTCGGTGGCTGCAGCCTGCTCCTTCGTCGCCTCCAGTTAGGCTCGAAGCGATGGGCCAGCTCCCTCTCCCGGGCTGCCTTGACCCTGAGCTCCTTTGCCTTGGCCTCCTTGGCCCTGAGCTCCTCAACCTGGCTTTTGGACCGACCCCTCTCTCGATCCAGGGACTCCTCTAGCTCCTTAATGTGCCTCTCGGTGCTAGCCACCTCGCCCTTCAGCTCCTTATTCTTTATCTCAGCCTCCCAAGCAGCATCCGACTTCAGCTTGACCTTGGCCAATAGGACTCAAGCTGGGCAGTCAGCTGTTGGTCCCTCTTCGCCCAATGCTTTCAATAGTCCCGGATAAGGAAGAGGTCAGCCTCGAGGTGTACGAGGAAGACATCAGCCACAAAAACAAAAAGAAAGAAAAAAAAGGAAGGGAAGGGCGAGAGGAAGGGAAGGAATGCTTACTGAAAAGAGCTGGGGGAAGGTGCCTCGAATGGCATCACCCAGGAGCTTCCCTGCCTTCTCATGCTGGTCGCGTGACTGGACGACGAAGTCCATCATGCGCTCGATGAGATCTTGGTCTCGAACCAGCGAGGAGTTTGGCACCCCTCGAATGGCAGTCTGCGGGGATCCTTCTCCCTCTTCTTCACCGCAGACGCAGCATCGCCCCCTCCTCCGGTCGAGGAAGCATCGGAGGCACGGTGGGGGCTCGGCGCTACTCTGGACGGTGCCGCCGATGGTGGCTCCACTCTTTGCTCCTCTTCTGGCTCCACCTCGATGACTTCAAGTGGTGAATGCTCCACAGCAATAGTGGCCATAACAGACCTGGACCGGGCCACCACTTCTAGCTCCTGGACCGGGGGCGGGACCCGCTGCCTCAGTGGCTTAGGGGCAGGTTCCACTCTCTTGCTTGGCTCTGTCGGCGCGGTAGGTGCAGCCCACACGTTCTCCTCCTCTTGGGCCCTTTTTACGGGGACTCTCCAATCCTCGCTGGCGACCCCTCTTTTTTGAGAGCATGAGAAGGTCCTCCACAGAATACTTCATGCCAACACAAAGAAAAAAACCAGGTCAGTTCAAAGTCAAGGAAACAGATAGGAAGTAGAAACAAGCTAAGTTCATGCCGAACTCACCCGTTGGGCCGACTTCGGCTTCATGGAGGTTCTGCACTGTCAGCAGAACCTTGAGTGATGGGGGACTAATATGCATGCAATTCTTTTTGTATGTTTCATATGTGGAGTTAGGTGATTAATTCCTGAATTTCAGATCAAAATTAGTTGTAGGGAATTATGTATGAATTTTTGAAGCCAAGCATGCAGATTAGAACCTAGAAAATACTAAGAAGGATCGCCGGGCTGAGAAGCCTCGGTTAGGGCAAGTTCTCCTACAATATAAAGACTGGAGGTAGAGGGGGTGTACCTGACAATGTCTGAAGCACCTGGTGAAGATTGTAGTGAAGGGATCACTCATTCCTCGATGGATGCAGCCTGGAAAATTGAGCCAAAGACCCACGGATACCTGGCTTTCTGCTCGGTGGTCCGATTGTGGCTTGGCTGGGGTCGTTGGATTCGTAGGAACTCGGGGACCTGCAAACGACCTGTCAGGGGTTAGAAAACTCGAGAAGATCAAGAAAATAAACAACAGTAAAGGGAAAAGGAATTTTGGAGTGGGCGGCCAAGGCTCTGGAGGATTAGCTGGCGCAGGATGATGGTTGCAGCACCGAGAAGAAGAACTCTCAAACCCTTTATGCACATAGCAGGGTAATCACTCAAAGCAATAGAAGAACTCAAGTTTTATTTCATATATTAAAATCTCCCTTCATACAAGAGGCTAGGGTCCTTTAAATAGACCCTTAACCTTGGGCTCCAAGTAAGGGCACATAAGTCTTTACATAAGAATCCTTTTCCCTCTCAAACCCTAGCTAGAAAATAAGGAAACATTAGGTAGAAAAATCTCTAAATTCTCTTAACTTGGCCAACACTCCAAGGATGCCTAGGGGGGCATGTTGGGCTTCTAGGAGCAGCAAGAGGCAGGCCCAAAGGGGCTCGGGCGCATGGGTTTGGGCCTTTGGAAGCTGGGGTGGCCTGGTAGCCAAGTAGCAGGAATATTCCCTGGTATCTTTCTTCTTAGGGTCTTGGGCTTGGCGCCTGGGCTTGATTTCTTTGGGCTAGGATGTAGATGGACCTCTAAAATCATGGATGCCTTGGTATATGAATATATTTTGGCATCTGGAAGGGAATCTGGGCATCTAGAGGGCATCTGCAAGGAATTAGGGTTTTCTAAATTTTTCCTCCTGGGGTATTCAAATCTTCAAGCTGGGTTGGACTTGGGCTATACTTCTATGTCTTTAATCTGGTTGGACTTGGTCTTCACTTGTATGATGTGGTCTTGAGTCTTCAATATGGTTGAATAGGACTCAAAAAAATAAAATTAGCTCGACATGAGCTGACTAACACTGGACTAAACTAGCTCAACATGAGCTGACTAGTATAGAACTGAAACTCAAAAGACTCAAATAATAACTAATGGACTCAGATGGGCTAAGCCCTTATTACAGATGGACACATAAATTATTGATCAATTCACAGAGGGTTGAAAAGCCTCTGTCTTATTCTTATGCCTCCGGTGTCCCCACCATCGAGAGAAGGTATCTGGTCGGTGCGGAGCTGGTCATACACTTCTCGATCAGTTGCCTCGATGATAGCATTTCGGTTCGGGGTCTGATCTGGGTCACTCCAAACCCAGTCGACCCCTCGACCGAAGCAAAGAAGTACTTACTCTTCCATCCCTTGATGGAAGAGGGGAGCTCAAATTTGATGCCCTTAGGGCGAGGAGAAATGAACCACCACCCGTCCTTAGATGGGTGGTGCTTCATGGTGAAGAAGGCGCTGAAGAGTGAGAAACAAGCAACAATCCCATGAAAATGACATAAGATGATGAAGCAGAAGATGGTTTGGACTGCATTTGGAACCAACTATGCCATAACCAAACAATAGTGGTTGATGACAGAAAAGAAAAAGGATGGAAAGGAAATCAGAGGCCCCCTGCAAGGGTCTCCTCATACAGAGCAATCCGGCTCAAGCCACTAGCGATGACCCATTCCCTCGGTCGTGGAACCGAGAGCTGGATGGAGTCCAGGATACCTAGGTGTCCCGAATGGTCACAAGCTCCTTGCCGTTATCACCGAAGTGATACCACTGGGAATAGTCGATCGTGGAGGTTCAGGAGAAAGTTCAGAAGGAGGAGGCGGGGGATGGACCCCATGCGACCCTATGACTATTCCTGTGGGGCGAGGCCTTCTATAAATCTCGAAGCACACCTCTTCCTCCTCATCATCATCAGAAAAAAGTGTCCTCAGCCGAGAAGGCCTGACCTCGTTAGGATTAGTCGAGGGTGAAAGTTCTGACCCCAGCGAGGCATTTCAAGAAGAAGAAGACAAGAAGCAGAGGAAGGAATTGGATAAGGCCCAAGGAGATCTTAGCCCTGAAGAGACTCTACCCAACCTACAAAGAAGGAAGAATGGACAAACCTGGTTGTCTTTGGAGGAAAAGGATGACTGGGGGGATGAAGGAGACTCTCTGGTTCGCTGGCGGGCATGAAAATCTTTTGAAAGACAAATTGTCTTTCCTTTCAAAGTGACTGGACCGTAACCGTCCCATCACCGCCATCGAATATGCTCCACGTGTCAGCAATCGATAGAGGCAACACTCCGTTCTGCCCTTAACCACTTCGAATTCTATGTCAAGCAATAATGCCTCCTCGAACAAATCCACGTGTCACCACTCCATCGCTTGGAGGTCCGCCCCGTGAGACGCCGGCGATCATGGTAATTATGGTGCAGGATTTTGGTCTTTCCATGTCAACACTACATTTACTCACTTAGCCCCGAGTGCTGTGCGCCCAACTTGAGAATGGGGGGTAAATGATGTGGCAGGATTGCTGACGTGGAACCCATGTCAGACCCAGTCAGATGCCAAGTCGGAGGAAGCTGCCCATCGGACATCTCTCCTTGGACTCCTTCGCCAGGCAGCTCCCTCAGGGTTGAGACACCATGGTCGAAGTCAAGCTCCGCCCTCCTCATCTCCTTGCTAGGTGGCTCCCTCAGGGTCGAGATGCTGTGGCTGAAGTCAAGCTCTGCCTCTCCGAACTCCTTCACCAGGCGGCTCCCCTAGGGTCGAGATGCCGTGGCTGAAGTCAAGCTTCGCCTCTCTGGACTCCTCCAGGCGGCTCCCATAGGGTCGAGACACCGTGGTCGAAGTCGAGCTCCGCCTCTCCAGACTCCTTCACTAGGTGGCTCCCTCAAGGTCGAGACGCCATAGCTGAAGTCAAGCTCCGCCTCTCCAAACCAGCCCCACCTTAGTCGAAGAGACAGCAGCCGAAGTACGTCGCCGCTCTCCTTGGACGACGGATAGCCGCCCAAGGATCATGGAGAAGCACCTGCCAAGCCGCAATAATGGCCCCAGCTACCACTTACACTAAAAAAAAGGGGTCCCCCGATCGAGGTGCTACGATCTCTACCAACCGTCTGTACCACCTAGAAGAGGAAGTCAACCCAGAAGATTCAAATTTAGGGGGTGGCTACCCCCGATCGAGGCTCTGCCAGACTTCCTGAAATAGAGCGACCAGAAGGAATGTCAGAGCACACGGTAGGTACCATATTACAAATGAAAAGATGTCTCGTCCAAGGCATGAAGCATCACCGCACGCACCTGCAAGCGGGGGGAGGATCCTAAGGTAGGCATTTGGTAGCCACCATGACTTAAAAGCATCCTCTAGGGTTCCAAGAAGAAGCTAAAGCAAACTAATGAGCAAGAAGTGTGGCACACAGGAGAGTGACTGAGAGACCAGGTGTCCAAGGCTACCGGAGACCCACCGGAAGGGTCTCGACGGACATAGCTTTCCTGTCCAAACGCTCCTCCATCACCACTTCTTCCTTCCTCCTCTCACAACTCATTCGTATTCTCCTAGCATATACTTTCTCCTCTTAAAATGGAGTCCATCTACAGGGCTCGACCAGAGAATCTGTTCTCCTAGATCGCCACTGACTTGAGCATCGGAGCACCCCCACCGAGATCACCGACCCAGGTCTCCTCTGTTTTACAGGTCCAAACATGCAGGCAGGTCCCAGAGCGATAAGGGCATGATCCGAGGTCGTCTTCAGCTACAGGCCACGGTGGTTTAGGCGGCAACATTAGTATTATTATTTTTATTAAATTTATTTTTTTAATAAATATATTAAAATATAATTTTCAAGATATACCATCATGTATAGTCTTTTGAAGCCATCTAGCCGATAATATAAATTATCAAACTAAAAAAATGTTTCATCCATTGATAGGATCTTTTTTCATCGGACCACTATCGCTATCAATGGCAACATCTTCGAGCTCAAAGAGAAACGAGAATATACATATAGAAGACTTGATTATAAAGACACCTCCAACAGCCACATTCTTATCTCTTATAGGAAAACATAGTGATGGGTGGTAGCCTTATAAGATTTCAATCAAGAATCGGCTCATAAATTAAGTAGCCTATATAAAGTACCTCTAACTAATGGCTCGTGGGAGAATATAAGATTAAAAATTGAGAAAAAATCTTTTTTCTTGTGTTGGCATTTTGGGTGCAATTGATCAATGGAGGAGGACAGGAGAGAGGGAAAAAAAAATGAAAATTTATGGAAACATTAAAGAGATAAAGGGCCATGATTATCCCCGTGATATCCCATTCGTATTTAGTACATGAAGCTAAACCATTTCCATGTAACATTGAATAATATTTTATAAATACATTTTCAATAAAGTATTTTATATATACATGCAAATATATTATTTATAAATATGGCAAGGGGCCATGATTATCCCATGATATCTTATTTGCATTCATGCATACAAATTAAATATCATTTATGAAATATACTTCCAATAAAGTATTTTGCTATTTATAAACACGAAAAAGGGCGATGATTATCTCATGATATCACATTTGCATTCACATATATAAGCAGATTCATTTCATTTAAAATTAAATAACTATTTATTAAATATGTTTCTAAGAAAGAATTTTTATGTATGCATGGCGAATATACTATTTATAACCTATGATATCACATATGCATACAAAATAAATAAAAATTTATTAATTATTATTTCAGTGAAGTATTTTATGTTACATGGTAGATATACTATTTATAAACATGAAAAAAAGCCATGATTATCTTGTGATATTACATTCGTATTCATGTACATATGGCAGTATACTATTTATAACCTATAATATCACATTATATTCACCAATATAAATTAAATAACTATTTATTAAATACATTTCAAAAAAGTATTTCCATGTATATAAGGTAGATATACTATTTATAATGCTGTAAAGGTCTATAATTATCTTGTAATATCACATTTGTATTCACACATATGAAGCTAAAACATTTCCATGTAAAATTAAATAATCATATATTAAACATATTTTCAAGAAAATTTTTCATGTACACTTAGTAGATATACTATTTATAATCCATGATATCACATTGGCATTCACATATATGAAGCTAAAATATTTTCCTGTGAAATTAACTAACCATTTATTAAATATATTTTTTAAAAAAGTATTTCATGTACACATTGGTGGGGCACCAGGATCAGACATAGATTACTAGGTCCTATTTGGTTTACTTAGTTATGTGTCAGGTTTTGAATATTTGTAATCAATTAAGATTGAGTCTTGTAATAAGTTAAGGTTAGTTGATTTGTCTCAACCCTCACCTAGTCAGTATATTGAGTCCTGTACATCAGTTATGAGTCTAGTATGAGCTCAATTTTTGTACAAAAGAGGAGGTTACCCTATTTTGGAGTTTCATCAGGCCACATCCAGGAGTTAGAGGCCACTACATCAGCCTATTGGATTTTGTGTGACAACCTAAGATCCAAGATGCCTTCCGGAAACCCTGATTCATTCCAGATGCCCAGATTTCCATCCAGATGCCAGAGTATATTCCCAGACCAGGGCATCTATGATTCTAGAGGTCCATCTACATCATAGCTCAAAGAAATCAAGCCCAAGAGCCAAGCCCAAGCACTTAAGA
This sequence comes from Areca catechu, assembly GCA_021397845.1. Taxonomy (NCBI): domain Eukaryota; kingdom Viridiplantae; phylum Streptophyta; class Magnoliopsida; order Arecales; family Arecaceae; genus Areca; species Areca catechu. Next base: position 95,632,628 of record CM038052.1, on the reverse strand, counting down.
AGCAAGATACCAGGGAATATTTTTGCTACCAGGCTATCAGGCCGCCCCAACTTCCGGAGGCCCAAGCCCATGCGCCCAAGCCCCTTTGGCTGGCCCCTTGCTGCTCCTAGAAGCCCAACACGCCCCCTAGGCATCTTTGAAGGGTTGACCAAGTCAAAGATCAAAGGGAGGTGTCCTTAAGTGATAAGGAGAAGACTAGTCTAACTTAGTTAGGATTTATGTTCCTACTTGCTTTATGATTTGTAATTCTATTCTAGCTAGAAAAGAATATGTAATCTAACTAGGAAAAGTCTTGTTAACCTAAGTGTAACCCAAGTTACAGAGGACATGGGAACTCTATAAATATCCCACCCCTCCCCTTCTTGTAATGAATTTTCCCTTATGAATACAATTTGCTGAAATTTTGAGACATTGTCTTGTTCTTGTGTTTGGTTCTTATTCTTGAGTGCTCTCCTTGTGTCCCTTGGCTGAACCCTGCTGTCCTAACTTCCCTCTGCATCCCAGGAGATCAGCCACATCCAAGGAAGATGCCCTAGCTGCTGCCCCAGTCTTCGTCCCTAGGACACCCACACCTAAACCTAATTTTGTTTCCTTCTAAACCCTAGTTTTTATTCCTTTGTTTAATTGCTATTTTGATTGACCCTTGACACTTATAGGATCCCCGAGGTGTTTCACCTCCTCAAAGGAGGCTTTCCTTGCCTTCAGACCGGGTCCAGATCAGCCATCTGATTCAAGGAACTGAAGCTTCTGTTTCCATGCTCCAATCAGAGTGTGAGTGATTCTTTCCACTACAAAGTTTTCAATCTATGACTGGTAAGAAACCTTCCCTTCTCTTGATATCTATTTGATGAAGATAAAATATCCTAATCTGGAAGTTTCTCAATCTCATGTCATGGAATTATATTTTGCATGAGTTTGCCTGCGATACGATGATTCTTTGCATTTCTATTCCTTATGCTAGTTCTTACTTACTTTGGAAATCTAGCCTACAAATTAAATTATAAAAAAATATTAAAAAATTAGTTTACTATTTTTCCCTATATGTTTAGTAATCTTAGAGTCGTCCCACATCAGTTTGGTATCAGAGTGGGTTTATGATAATTTTTATTTGCTTTGCATTCACAAACCCTAATTTTTGCATCCTGTCCACTGCATTAGGTGTCTAGGTTTCATCTTATTTCGGCATCTTAGAAAATTTATTTTTCTATCAAAATTGCAGTTCATGTACTCTGTTCTATCTTGATAATTGTCATAGTTTTAAATTAATTTTACTAAAACCCTAATTCTTTAAAATCTAGCATATTAGGAACCCTAACTAAAAGTCTATAATTCCTAGGATTTGCATAATAATTTGATTTTATTTTTGCATAAAATTTGGTAGAGGTCATCATCACCATTCATCATCTGTCCTAGAATTTTTTTGATTTTTTTCTGTATCAAAATCTATGTCAGATTCTGCATCTTCTAAAACCCTAATTTTAAATTCTGCTATTTCTGCACCTTAACTCACCTAACCTAATCAACTTCCACACACCCCAATCCAAGCCTAATTTGATTGCTAACCTAATCAACTTAAACCAAATTTTTCACATCATAAAATACACAAAAATATTTTATTTTTTCTGATTATTTTAGTTTGCATTAGGACTCATTGAATGTCTATCATCTAGTTAACCTAATCTTAAGGGCAATTTCTATCTCAGATCCGGGCAGGAGGTCATAACCTGTCCTGGGCCGAAAATAATCTCCTTGCATTCTCACCCAAGCCTAATTAAAATTAATTAGACTTAATTTTCCCTAGTGGGCTAGGTGACAACCAACAGGTTGGGTCCGAACCGTGTGGGCCAACTAGTGCATTTAATTATTTAGCTATTACTGAAATATGGTGTCTAAGGTTTAGGGTCTAGAGTCAAACGACCTAAGTGGTGTTGTGGTTTTTAATTGGGTCCCTGCGAAAGCAGGGGGGGCCTCCCACACTCCCACCCTCTACCTGGCTAGAGGAAGGATTAGCTACTAGGTTAAGTGTAAGTTGAGCTGACACATCCAGTTTTGGCTCTAGGTCTAGGAAACCCTAGATTAAGCTAACCCATTTTGCATGCTTGGCTGCACCATTCTATTTTGATTGATTGATTATTGCATGACCACCAGGTCAGGAGTCCAGTACAGGCAGTCTAAACCCAACCCCAATTCAGACATGGAGTCCAATTCTGAAGCCATCCTGAAAGCCATGACTGATCAACTTGCCCAGTTGAACCACACCATACCCAAACTCTAAATTAGTTAGCCCAAATGAATATCCAAAACCAAACCTAGTTTCTCCAGATGAACACCCGATCCCAGAATCAGTTTGCTCATTTAACTGCCCAGACTAACCAAATGACCCAATCAAATACCCAAGCAAGCCATAGGTTTGACCATTTGACCTATAGATTTGAGCCCATAACCTATGAACCCATAATCTATGAACCATAACCCTTAGTTGACCCACCTTTGCTATCCCAGCCACTAGTCAATTTTTCCTTAGCCAAACCCCTCTTACCACCCCACTAGTTCACAAGGATGACCTGAAGAGGAAATATATGAGGCTGACCTAAGCTTAGTAGACGAGTACGAGAAGGAAGAAGAGGAATTCCCCATAGAAGACTTAGAGTTAGTTGAATCAATGGATACCCAGGTAGAAGCCATCCTAGAATCAGTTAACCCTGATCATACCCACATAGAAGACCACCCAACATAGTTGAGCCTAACCACACCAAGCTGAACCTGTAGTGGAAGAATCATTAGAGGAAGAAACCCATGACCCTGTAACTGCAACTCTACTTAAGGAAACTTTAGAAGAGGACCCAATTGTAGAATCTAGTCCTGAACTTCATGAGCCAGAAGAGTTTATTAAGGACTTGATCTCTTATCAGTACCCTCAGGATGAAGTTATTCCTTTAACTCCAATTGATCTCTTCCTGAAATTAATGACCCATTCTTCCATAATGAAGACCCATAGAATACCCCAAACCCATAAAGTAAACCTCATTAGTCTAGAAATAATTCCTGACACACCTTCTTGCATTCCATTCTATCCAATCAATCCCGAACCCTTTTCCTACCAGACTAACCTGAACCTACATCTTATTTTCTACCCTTTCCTGAAACTTCTCTAATTTTTTCAATATTAGGTTGCATTTTATAGGAGTTTGCATGTTGCATTCATTCATTATCATGTCATGTTTGCATCTTACTTTAGGAGAACGCTATGGAACCTAGTAGAAGTACATAGTAAGTTTTCATGTGCATGCCATGCTAGGGTCAAACCTAGAGAGTCTATAGTGTGTTAGGTTAGACCCTAGGAAGTCCAATAAAATTTTCTTCGATAGAAAAGTTTAGTCGAGTCTAATAGGTATTAGTTAAGTCCAATAAAATTCACAGTCCTAAATCACATATCTACACCTGCACTAGCCTCTGCACAGCATATGCATCATGAAATTAATCAAGAGCTGAACATAATTATGAACTAAATTACAACTTGGCTAATTCCTAAAAGAAATATAAAGAATTTTATACAAAGGAATATGTGATGATAAAGAAATTTTCTGCTCATGAAGCTGGCCCATTCAAGATAATGAAGAGTAATGGACCCAGTGCCTATGTGCCTAAGATATCACCTGATTTAGGTATTAGCTCTACCTTCATCATCTCAGATCTTATAGAGTCTAGGAAGCCAGCAGTGATACCCAGTGAGCCCCTTGAGCCACTCCCTTTCTTTATGAGTGAACCCATCCCAGATCAACGACATAATTTGGCATTTTGGCGAGGAAAAGATTGAGAGAACTCTGGACGATCAAGCATCGGTACCTGGGATAGAGACTGTCAGTGATACTTGGTTTGGTGGTATGGTCGGCCAGAATCTGAGGACTGGTGGATCACCTGTGAGGATCTGCAGCACCTCAACCCAGACCTACTAGAGCACTATGAGTGCCAAGTTGACCCATACTCGATGTAGTCAAGTTCCTCCCATCCCGAGAGATTGGTGGGGGCACCAGGATCAGACATAGATTACTGGGCCCTATTTGGTTTACTTAGTCATGTATCAAAGTTTTGAAAATTTTGTAATCAATTAAGATTGAGTCTTGTAATAAGTTGAGATTAGTTGATTTGTCTCAACCCTCACCTAGTCAGTATATTGAGCCTGTACATCAGTTATTAGTCTAGTATGAGACAATTTTATACAAGAGAGGAGGTTATCCTATTTGGAGTTCCATCAGACCACATCTAGAGTCAGAGGCCACTACATCAGCCTATTGGATTTTGTGTGATAACCTAGGATCCAAGATGCCTTCCAGAAACCTTGATTCCTTCCAGATGCCCTCCAGATGCCCAGATTCCCTTCCAGATGCCAGAGTATATTCCCAGACCAGGGCATCCATGATTCTAGAGGTCCCTACATCCTAGCCTAAGAAACCACCCAAGTACCAAGCCCAAGCCCTTAAGAAGCAAGATACCAGGGAATATTCCTGCTACCCATGCTACCAGGCCACCCCAACTTCCGGAGGCCCAAGCCCATGCACCCAAGCCCTTTTGGAAAGATCCCCTTGCTGCTCCTAGAAGCCCAACATGCCCCCTAGGCATCCTTAAGGGTTGACCAAGTCAAGCTCAAAGGGAGGTGTCCTTAAGTGCGAAGGAGAAGACTAGTCTAACCTAGTTAGGATTTATGTTCCTACTTGCTTTATGATTTGTAATTCAAACATATCTAGAAAGGACATGTAATCTAATTAAAAAAGACTTGTTAACCTAAGTGTAACCCTAGTTAGAGAGGGCATGGAAACTCTATAAATACCCCACCCCTCCCCCTCTTGTAATGAATTTTCCCTTATGAATACAATTTGCTGAAATTTTGAGATATTGTCTTGTTCTTGTGTTTGGTTCTTATTCTTGAGTGCTCTCCTTGTGTCCTTGGCGACCCCTACTTCCCTAACTTCCCTTTGCATCCGGGAGATCAGCATGTCCAAAGGAAGATGCCCTAGCTACTGATCAAATCAGTGGACTATCAGGGGAACAGATCCTGCTCAATGGATCCCGAGTGGTCTCCACTCTCAGAGGATTCAGAAGATGATGAGAGAGAGTTGGACTAATGAGATTTGAGCAGTGACGGCTCGAGCAGTAATGGCTGTCATAGCGGAAGCTCTAGGAAGTCTCTGTGTGTCTCCTTTTGCCTTTGGAGCCTTCCCTTCTATTCCTTATCACTTGCCCTTCCTCACTTACCTTTGCCGGAGGTCCCTTTAAGTTTCTTATAGAGGCATCATGCCTTTGGTGGGGCGTAGAGCCCTGACCTCAGCCAGGCCCCCATGCAGACGAGGCACAGGCCTTTCTTCCCCCCTCTCCCTCCAGCGGAGGGGGATAGGATTCGTAGCCTGTATCAGGGGAAGCCTACCATGGGTGCAGGTGGGTACTGAGGAGTGTGCATCTCTTATATGGCGAGTGCGCATGGCATGCCGCGGGGCCTGACACTCTGATAGGGCACTACATTTTTCTGGCATTGTTTCGCCATGCTTGGAGAGACTTGGCAGGGCACCAGTCTGGCAGAAGATGGTGCGAAGTATGCGATCCCTAGTAAGACTTTCCTCTTCTGGGTGGTGCAAGCGGTAGGTTGAGGGGTGCGATGCCCCAAGCGGAGTGCCCTTCTCCAGGAGGTGCTGACAGTAGGCGAAGATTTTGATACTCTAGCGGGATACTTTCTCTGCAGGCGGTGTGCTCTGGCGAAATGCCATCCCTCAAGGGTTGTAGGCGGCATGCCCTAGTGGGAAGCCATTCCTTAGAGATTACAGGCAGCATGCCCTGGTGGAGCACTACCCCATAGGGGTGCCCATCTCTCCAGGCAGTACAAGGGTTCTGATAGGGACGGGGACACCATCTACTGACATCACCATCCTAGTCGCTCAGGGGTGCCCATGGAAAGGACCACGTCAATCTGAAGAGATCTACCTAACTTTGAGGGAAGAAGTCAATATTGACTGAGGGCTCGACCTCAGAGGAGCTGACCTTGGCCAAGGGCTCGAAAGGTGGGAGCACGACCTCAATCGAGGACTCGACCCTGGGGGAGCTAACCTTGGCTAGGGGATCAAAAGATGGAAGCACGACCTCGACCGAGGGCTCAACCTCGGGGAAGCTGACCTCAGCCAGGCCTCAAAAGGCGAGAGCTCGACCTCGACCGAGGGCTCGACCCTAGGGGAGCTGACCTCAGCCAGGGGCTCAAAACGAGGGCTCAACCTCGGGGGAGCTAACCTTGGTTAGGGTTTCAAAAGATGGAAGCATGACCTCGGTCGAGGGCTCGACCTCAGGGGAGCTAACCTCGGCCAAGGGCTCGAAAGGTGGGAACACGACCTTGACCGAGGGCTCAACCTCGAGGGAGCTGACCTTGGACAGGGGCTTGATCTTGGTACCTCATCTGGCCACCAAATCTAGGTGGTTCCCCCTGCTAGCATGGTAGCCAGTCAAATTCGACAGGGGTTCCACATCAACGGTCATGCCATATCAGTTGCCCCCTACTCTCGAGTCTCGAGCATGACTCAGCGCTCGGGACGAAGGGAGTTATGGTGATGCTAATATGGAAGGATATTTATCCAGTGCCATTAAATGCCTCGACTGTCAATGACTCATGGATCGTGTGCCAATGCTAATGAGGAGATGCCATGTCAACAGGCTCAGGGGGAGTATGATGATTGGCATCGGGCTCGAAGTGATCTTCAGTGTGTCGAAGCACCATTCCCAGCAGATCTCGATACGTGGCATGCATCCAATGGTCGAAGGATGAAAGGTTGCACATTTCGATTAGCACGATGCGATGTCAAGCCATTTGAAAGGGAGGAAACTTTTTTCCTAACCATCTCTTTCAAACCTTCAAGCTTGCAAGGAGAACCAGGGCCTTTTCTACCCAGTTGCGACTTTCCCTCTGAGGCATTCAGGTCAGTCTTTCCTCCTTGTTTTCTTCTCCTCCTTCGGCTTGTGCTGGGGGAGACCTCAGTTAGAGCCCTTAGGTTTCCCTTTTCCGATCTCCTTCTCCTTTCCACTTAAGATGGTCCTTTTGGCTGGAGACGTCTCCACTTGGGGCACTCGGTGAAGCTGGCCCTCTCGACCAAAGACTCCCTCCTCCGATGAGTAGGATGATGTCTCCCTTAGCATCCGTAGAGGTCCCTGGTCGACGGGAATAGTCATAGGTCAACCTAAGGCTCCTTTTCCTCCTTCCCCTGTTCTTCCTGTCGGCCACGATCCGGTCGATCCTCCTGGCATCACTTTGGTGATAACCCAGGAGGACCTCTTTTGGCTTCAGAACACCTACGGGATTTTGAACTTCATCTGGCTCTCGATTCTGGGATCGAGGATGCAGGTCACTTCTAGTGGCTCAGGTTGGATTGCCCTGTACAAGGACTTCTTCCTCGTAGGTCTTCATTTGCCTTTACACCCTTTTTTTCCTTTCCTTAGCAACTTCTGCCTAGTTCCGGCCCAACTTACCCCAAATGCAATTTGGGTCATTTCTTGCTTTGCCATCCTCTATCACTTCCACAGGATTGTTGCCCATTTTTTCTTGTTCAGGACCTTCTTCACCCTGAAGTGCCACCTGTCCGATGATAGGTGGTGGTTCATGGCCCCCTGCCCGGGGGCCATTAAGTTCGACCTTCCTTCTTCCATCAAGGGATGGAAGAATAGGTTTTTCTTTGACTCAATTAAGGGGTCGACTGGGTCTAGAGTGACCCAGATCGCTCCTCGAACTAGAACACCCAGGTGGAGGCCATGGACTGAGAGGTGTACGACCAGCTCGTCACCTCTGTCATTCCTCCTCTTCAAGATCTGTTGGCTGAACATAATTTGTTTGAGGCCAGGGTCAGCCCGATCCGAACTTTGGGTGAGGCCTAGAAACCAAGCTTTTCTTTCTATAGGTATTATTCTTAGCTTTGAACCTGACTGACATTTCTTTTTTCTTGCAGGCATAAAATCTTCTATGGATCAGATCTAGGAGATGTCCCGGAAGAGGCACACATCTCTCGGGCCCAGGGAGGATCCATCGAAGAGGGCCCATGATGAGTCCGGGTGGGGGCCCAGTGCTGGCTCATTAGCTGGCCAGGGAGAGAGGAGGCCTGGGCCAGCCCCCATCTCATCCGAAGCGTAGCCTGACTTCCGGCTCGTGGACCTAACATGGGAGCGCTATCTGAGAGGAGGCTACACGGGCCGCACCGATGGTTTCCACCGCCCAAGTCCCAGAGTGGTGGAAGTCGAGGCCAAGGCAGTGATAGGAGGGAGATCGGCACAACCAACGGCAACATAAGCAACAACCGCACCCCCAGTGGCTGAACTGCCTCCACCGTCACCCACACTAGGGTTGGTGATGGCACCCCCGGTGATAACTTTCAAGGTGAACAGGGTGTCCATCGCAATGCTGCCGAATGCGGCGGTCATCCTCGACCCTGCGCTAGCTGAATGGATGATGGAGTTCGCCATTCAGCCACGCGACCATCACGAGAGGAGCAGCAAGTAGCCGGCGGCCACCCTCACCGGAGTATTCCCTTAGCTGTTATTGGTAAGTCTTCCCTTCTTCACTCCTTTTTTGCTTCTTATTATTGCTTGCCATTAGTTTCACTAATGCTTTTGTTGATACAGATAGCCATCGACATCTTACTTATCCGAGATTACTACTCGATGTGGGCCAAGCGGGATGCCCTATAGAAGAGGCGCTTGAAGGTGCTAGAGGTGGAGGCCCGGGCACAAACCAAGCGAGTGTAGGTCTTGAAGGAGTGGACCAGGGGCCTCTGGATGGAAATGGCCAGCACAAAGGCATCAATGGTTGGGTTGGAGAGGCGGGCTAGAGGCCTTGAAGTGTCACTGGCAGTCGAGAAGGAGAAGGCCACCCTCCAGGTGGAGGAGTTCGTCACTTGGAGGGGCGGTCCCAGACCCTCTAGGCTCACCTAGAGGTAGTGATGGCCTGGGCTTCAACGGTGGAGGAGAAGGAGAATGTAGCGGTGGCATTGATGGAAGCCACCAAGAAGGAGGCCGTAGAAGCCATGCCGAGGTTCAAGGCATTGGCTGAATTTGTCGAGGAGGTCCGGGAGGTAGTGGTGGACTCCTTCCTCAAAGAGTTCGCTTACTGCAAGGCAAAGGTGGCCCAGGCTTATCCCAGTCAAAGCCTGGATTCCATCATCCCTGATCTTTCGAGCGATGGCGATGCGAAGGAGGAGATGCCAACTGAAGAGGCCGACACGGTACCTATCGAAGAGGCGACCAACACATCCACCCCACCGGCAAAGAGCTGAGAAGATGCTAGTGAGATCCCCCGACATCCCGGCAAGGCTCCTGAAAGAAAACTGCGCGGGTATTGCAGCTGCCTACACTAAGCATGCAATAGCAGGGAGAAGGTATGTATTTTAAAACTATTTTAAAATAACACCGGAAACTACCTACTCCGTACAGGATCTAACATATTCCGGATGCATGTATAGGCAAAACTAGGCATGAACAAGGGAATGTAATATTTATAAACAATTATATAAACCTAGATCTAGGCATGCATGAAAAATAAAAAACCAGAAACTTTACCTTATTCTTGCCTGGAATAACCTTGGTATAACGCTGGAATAGCTGGGATAACAGGAATAACTTTATTCCTATTGTCTTCTTCCAGTAGCCTCTTGAACGTGGATTTCTCCTCTTCTCTCCAACAGCAGCAAACCAAAACGAAAAATGGTAATCTTTTGGGGTCTCTTATTCTGCAACAACAGCAAGGAGACTTCTCTTCCTTCAATGGAGAGCAATTGGATCAAACTACCAACAAGGTTTGTAAACTCCTTCACCCAGAAATTCTGGACTGCAATTTCTGCAACAAAACAGAAAACATAGCAACAAAATGATAGCAGCAAAGAGGTGGATCGGCTCCCAAGTGCTCAAACGAACACACTCTAGAGGGGGGACACGGCTGGGGCTCCTCTGATCCGTCTCTCGCACGATGCTAGTCACCGGAAGACTTGAAACGGTGAGGGGAGGAAAGAAGAAAACAGAACTCCAAGTTCTGAATTAGTTTTCACCAAAACAGAGCTTTTTTCTTCCACCAATTGAGCACCAAGAAGAACAGGGATTAAAAAATCTTTTCTCCCCAATTACTCACCAAACTAGCCCTCAAACCCTGGTGGAATGAATGAATAAAACTCTCCAAGGGAAGAACCAGCTCTCACGTTTTCAGCCCCTCACACGGTGAAACAAAATACACACGATGACTGTATATTCAGCTGAAACAGGGGCGCTGGAAGTTGTTTATAAAGGCCGCAGGGAGGAGGAATGAGCTGGGAAATGAAGAGGCTGTGGTTAAATCCATTAACCAAGCTATAAACAGGGATTAAACCAGCAACAAAAACAAGAGGGAGGGAGGAGAAGAAGAGATGCTGTCGTTTGGCCTCCAACGAATGGAATTCCTTCCAGCAAAACACCGTGTAAAACGGTCAAGCGGTAAAAAGAAAATGCCGATTCAATAAATCGGTCCAATCCCATTCAAAACCAAGTGGTTCAATCCAATTGAACCGGTTCAGGAATATTCCAAACCCAATAAAATTGGTTCAAGGGATTAAAATTGGTTCACAACCAATTGAAGGCCGAAACGAGATCCGAATCAGTTCAAAACTGATTCAGAAAAATCCTGGCGCAGTCCTGGTCAGCCGGAACAATTTTCGGTTGACGCAGACAAGGGCAAGACGGGGAAAAGAGTGCCCAAAAATTACCATGACCATAAAACCGAGACGATTCCAATCGTAATCGGTATCCGGATCAGAGAGTTATCCTCTGTGGCGTGTGACCTCATAGGTTTGAACCTAAACGGTAGCACTGAACAATTCTAGTATCCAGCACAGGAAACCATCTAGCAATGGGTCCCGGCATCCAGATAGGTCGAAGATGCAGGAGCAAACTATCGAACCTCTGGCATATGGTTACCGTATAATTCATCCCTTTTACCTCTAATGCTCAGGATGACTGTGATTAGGCTGCCAACCCAGACAGAGTCAGTCCACTACGTGTCTCAACCTCGCAAGCCCAGTGACTCTTCACTAGGGCTACCCCGGCCGAGGATTTGCTAAATTGAGATACTGCGAGACATTCAATCCAAACTGTTTGGACAAGTCAATTCCATCTTGGTCCATCACTGCTCCACAAGTACTTGCCTGTACCCAGAAACCTTCCATCACTGGATTAAAAATCTGGGTAGTCCGGCACCAAAGCACAGGGAGTTGCTTGCAAGCTACCATGATGACCTCAGGTTAGAGGGATACATATACCCATATCCAATCGTGAGTATCTCTTTGGCATAAAGGGGCTGCACGGAGTCACGTTCAATAAGATATCACATATCCCACTTGCAGATCACATCAGTGTCACCACACTCATTTGGTCAAGAGGACAACCAAACGATGTGAACTACAACAACCTATACTTGATATATTCCGTCCAGTATAATATATCCTTTTGTTGTGAATAGGGTTTAAGGACCACTCGATATATCCTCTCTGTATCAAATCAGTGTAGTCCTAAGGACTTCATCACATGGAAAGAGTTCATTTTAGGGAAATATAATATGTGATGAGCTGCCAAAAATAATATTTTATTAATTCATAAAAGGAATACAATACTTAGCTCAACCACCTACATCCCAGGCGATTGGCTTTGGAACACAATTCCCAACAACTCCCACTTGTACTAAAGCCAATCGAAGAGTATCTAATACCCATTTCCCATTTACAATAGTCGAACTCTTTTATTCCGAGGGCTTTAGTGAAGGGGTCAGCCAGATTTTCTTTTTCATCGATCTTCAGAAGATTGATGTTGCCTCGTTCTACGATCTCCCGTACGAGGTGGTAGCGCCGCAGTATGTGCTTGGTGCGGTGATGAGCTTTAGGCTCCTTAGCTTGAGCAATGGCTCCAGTGCTGTCGCAGTACACCGGAACAGGACCATCTAGGGAAGGTGCCACCCCTAGCTCTCCAAGGAACTTACGCAACCACACAGCTTCCTTTGCTGCATCTGATGCTACAATATATTCTGCTTCGCATACCGAGTCTGCAACAGTTGCCTGCTTGGAACTTTTCCAGCAGATCGCTCCTCCGTTCAAGGTAAATACAAACCCTGACACACTCTTGCTATCTCTCTATCTGACTGGAAACTGGAGTCAGAGTACCCCACAATTTTCAAGTCAGGTTCTCCATAAATCAGCCATTGATCTTTAGTATTTCTTAAATACTTAAGGATGGACTTAACCACCTTCCAATGCACCTCACCTGGGTCAGACTGGTATCTGCTCACTACTCCTAGTGAGTATGCCACGTCTGGTCTAGTACAAGTCATAGCATACATGATAGAGCCTACTGCAGAAGCATAAGGTACTCTACTCATGCGCTCTCTTTCCTCAGGAGTTGTCGCACAATCCTTCTTGGAAAGAGTAATTCCAGAACCTATCGGGAGATAGCCTTTCTTGGAATTTTCCATGCTGAACCGTTTCAGCACGGTGTCAATGTACGTAGACTGGAACAGTCCCAAAAGCTTCTTAGATCTATCTCTATAGATCTTCATACCTAGTATGTAAGAAGCTTCACCCAAGTCCTTCATGGAGAACTGAGATGATAACCATACCTTTATTCCTTGTAATGCTACGACATCATTCCTGATTAAGAGAATGTCGTCAACATACAGTACTAGGAATACAATCACAGAACCATTAACCCATTTATAGATGTGCTGTTCTTCTCCGTTCCTAACGAAGCCGTACGATTTGATACACCTATCAAACCGTAAGTTCCAACTTCGAGACGCTTGCTTGAGTCCATAGATGGACCTCTGCAACTTGCATACTTTTGATTCATCTATGGATGTGAACCCTTCAGGTAGTATCATATACACCTCCTCTTCCAGCTCCCCATTTAGAAAAGCGGTTCGGACATCCATCTGCCAGATCTCATAATCAAAATATGCTGCCAAAGCAAGCATGATCCGAATGGACTTGAGCATTGCCACAGGGAAGAAAGTCTCGTCATAATCGATACCATATCGTTGACGATACCCCTTTGCAACCAGATGGGCTTTTAGGTCTCTACCTTCCCATCTGCGCCCCTTTTTCTCTTGAAGATCCATTTACACTCGATGGGTTTTATTCCTTCAGGCGGATCAACCAATGTCCAAACATTGTTGATTTCCATGGACTCCATTTCGGATCGCATGGCTCCAAGCCATGCCTCAGAGTCAGATCTCTGAAGTGCATCCATATAGGTGATCGAATCCTCATTGTTCTCATCGAGCTCAATGGGATCGCCATCCCGGACCAAGAAACCGTAGTATCTGTCCGGCTGACGCGGTATTCTACCAGATCTCCTAATGGGTTCTGGGTGTGATTCAATCATAGCCGGTTCTACGATGTCCTTAGAGTGTGCAGGTTCTTCTATTGGCTGAACTTCATCAAGTTCAATCTTAGAGGCTATAGTTCCTTCTCCAAGGAACTCCTTTTCCAAAAAGATAGCTCTAAGAGCAACGAACACCTTTTGTTCATTCTCCAAGTAGAAGAAATACCCTTTGGTTTCCTTAGGATAACCAATGAATAAACACCGATCAGACCTAGGACCAAGTTTGTCTGAGTCTAAACGTTTTACGTAAGCCGGACACCCCAGACCCGAAGGTGTGAGATTGAGGGTTTACGTCCATTCCACATCTCATACGGAGTGGAGACAACAGACTTACTTGGAACATTATTAATAAGTAACAGGCTGTCTGAAGCGCATATCCCCAAAAGGATAGCGACAGAGTTACAAAGCCCATCATAGATCGAACCATGTCCAACAAGGTTCGATTCCTCCTTTCGGACACACCATTCAACTGTGGTGTTCCTGGAGGAGTCCACTCAGAGAGAATTCCATTCTCCTCAAGATATGTAAAAAATGCACCAGATAAGTATTCACCACCTCGATCAGATCGAAGGGTTTTAATACTTTTTCTAGTTTGCTTTTCTACTTCATTACGGTATCGTTTGAACATTTCAATCGACTCAGACTTATGTCTCATTAAAAAGACATAACCGAACCTTGAAAAGTCGTCTGTAAAAGTAATGAAATATTTATCCTCTTCTAGCACTAACTGTCATCAGTCCACATACATCAGTATGTATTAGACTTAGAAGTTCTGTAGCTCGTTCACCTTTTCCAGAAAAAGGTGACTTGGTCATTTTACCAACTAAACAGGATTCACAAGTGGGCAGTGATTCAGAATCACTGACCTCGAGGAGTCCATCTCCTCGCATCTTGTTTATCCTATTTTGGTTAATATGACCTAGCCTACAGTGCCAAAGATACAAATCATTGACATTATCTAATCTTGGGCGTTTGCTAGAAGTGTACATTACACTAACAGGCCTTGATAGTACATATATGCCATTATTTAATCTAGCTTTCATTATCACAGAGTTATTCAAAATAACATTGCAAAAATCTTCCTTTATTGATAGTTCAAAACCACATTGGCCAAAAGGCCTACAGAGATCATGCACATAATGAAACTAGGACAATAGTGACAGTCGACTAGTTCGACAGTACAAGACTCAAAGACAAGATGCAGGACTCCGACCGCCAGTACTGGAACATGATTTCCATTCCCGACGCTCAAAAACTGTTCTCCATCTTCAAATCTTCTGCTAACTTGAAGTCCCTGTAACAAATTACAAATGTGAATTGGACTACCAGTATCTAATACCCAGTTAGCAGTATCAACAATTGAGTAATTACAAGGTTTTATCATATAAATACCTTGTTCAGCAGATTTCTGTTTTCTCGGCCTGTTCGGATCAAGGGACACAATATAAAGAGGACAGTTCCTCTTCCAGTGTCCCTTCTTCTTGCAGTAGAAGCACTATGCAGAAGACTGATCAACCTTATACTTCCTGGTCTGACTAGGGCCAGGAGCATTCTGCACCTTCTTTCACTTCTTATTTATTTTCTTCTTCCCTTTCTTAAAGGGATGATGACCTCTACTTCCTCCCACTAAATTCACCACCCCCTTATTCAGTTGGTGGTCTTTCTTGAAAGTCTGCAGCAACCCCAAAAGACCATGGTAGTTAACTGCAGGCTTGTTCATTCTATAATGATCGAGAAAATCAAGATAGGAGGAGGGAAGAGAATTCAAAATCGCATCCTTGCCGAGCTGCTCGTGCAAGGGGCATTCGAGTTTGCCCAATTTTTCAATCAGCTCGATCATGTACAATACATGATCAGTGACTGAACCACCATTCGGCATCTTGGAGTTGTAGATGGCACAAGAACTTTGTACCGTTCTACATCATCCGGGGTGCCGAAGGATTCCTTTAACTTTTGAAGGATTTCATCAGGTTGGGCCTCCTCGAATTTGCGACTGAACTTGTCGTTCATCGCCGCTAACATAATGCACCGGACAGTAGTCCGATCAGAGACCCACTTCAGATAAACATCTCTGACCGCACTCCGTGCATTAGCGGGAGGGATTTCAGTTGTCGGATCCGTTATCACATATAGGATCCGTTCATGCTCCAGAACAATTCTTAATCTTCGATACCAACTATCGAAGTTGTGACCCTTTAACTTCTCATTATCGAGAAGTGACCGGAGCGATAAATTTGAAGACATCTGAAAAGAAAACAAGACCAAATTAGTGTATGAATTAATAATTTAACCAAAAGACTTGGACTTTAGTCTAAAGGTTTCTCCCACTAATTTTTCAGATTGGTAGCCTCTAACTCCAATCCATGAAAACACTTTTCAAGTGGGTACTGAAATCCAATAGGCCTCGCATGAGCCCGACTATGGCCAGCTCACCCATATGAGCCTAAAGGTAGGTTCGTAAACCAATTGTTTCCCTAAACAATTTTCAGTATTTTATTTTGCCCCAGAGAATACCCCAATTGGCCTAGGGGCCTCTTATTGCGGGTCTCTGGTTAGGTCCAACCATTAAAATGACAAATCCAATGCTTCCAGCTAACTAAAGACCAAGCCCGATTATGGCCGGCCCACGTGGTCCATTAAGGAGGTTGCACTGAACCATCATCGATCAGATAGAAATTCCAGTCGTCGGATGTACACCTGTTCTATGGAACTGTCGATGCACACCAAGCTAGTGGACACATTTCTATCCAACTTAATGGAGGCTAAGATACTGTCAACTCTTTGACTTAGTCTTTTAAGGACCTAATAATTTTAGAGAAATTTTAGTTGTGACAGAAGAAAAGACAAGGACATGGATCAACCTCCCACTGAATCAATCAGATTCCAGGAGGGTTGATATAAATCAACAAATTGATCCATGGGCACCTATAGATCAGTCAGACCGATCAACTTGGGTGACATGGGTTAACTCGAGTCATTGAGCTTTTCCAATCAGTTCTGGTCGACTCGACTAGCCAGGTAGGTGAGATCATGGGTGAGTATCCGCCATTAACCATCTTTCATAGACACCAACCAAGTTGGCCAGGAAAGAGGTAGCCTCATACAACCATGATCACAATGCCAAACCTACCTCGACACCAGTCGGTTTACCAGACTCGATCAGACTAGCCTAAAGACTCGGGCATCCTCTGAGCCACTAATTGGATCCATTTTAGATGAACGGATCAACTAATCTAACTATTAGATAGTTCTAAAGAAGGGCCTTAAACAACTTTTGTTTAATCTTCTTGTAATCCGGTTCAACTAAACTTAGGTCTAACCCAATTATGGACCCAACAAGTCAGCTAACCCAATTAACCCAATTGGCTTATTTAAATGACATTAGATTTCATAAACCCTAAAAAACTTGTCATTTAATTAAACATACAATTCAAAATTGTTTGAATATAAGCCAATCATTTTAATTAAAACAATTTTAATTAAAAACATGTAAAACTCCTTTTACACATCCACTGATGCATCATATCTAGATTATTCTTTTATAAACATTACATTGCCCAAAAGAAAAAATATCAGACATGCCAAACATGTATTTGAATTAAAACAATTTTAATTCCAAGATTTCCTTAAGGATCCTTCTGAAGAGGCCAACACAGACGATCCGCATCGTGTCAAAGACACACGGTCATGGTAAAGGTCTCAACTAGGTTCCTAAAAGTACTCTCAAATCATACCTTATAATTTACAATACAAAAGATTAAACATTTTAATCAACTATACATGCAATCAAGAAATGCTACAACTGAACCTTGCTCTGATATCACTGAAAGAAAACTGCGCGAGTATTGCAGCTGCCTACACTAAGCATGCAATAGCAGGGAGCAGGTATGTATTTTAAAACTATTTTAAAATAACACCGGAAACTACCTACTCCGTACGGGATCTAACATATTCCGGATGCATGTATAGGCAAAACTAGGCATGAACAAGGGCATGTAATATTTATAAACAATTATATAAACCTAGATCTAGGCATGCATGAAAAATAAAAAACCAGAAACTTTACCTTATTCCTGCCTGGAATAACCTTGGTATAATGCTGGAATAGCTGGGATAACAGGAATAACTTTATTCCTATTGTCTTCTTCCAGCAGCCTCTTGAACGTGGATTTCTCCTCTTCTCTCCAACAGCAGCAAACCAAAACGAAAATGGCAATCTTTTGGGGTCTCTTATTCTGCAACAATAGCAAGGAGACTTCTCTTCCTTCAATGGAGAGCAATTGGATCAAACTTCCAACGGGGTTTGTAAACTCCTTCACCTAGAAATTCTGGACTGCAATTTTCGCAACAAAACAGAAAACAGAGCAATAAAATGATAGCAGCAAGGAGGTGGATCCAGCTCCCAAGTGCTCAAACGAACACACTCTAGAGGGGGGACACGCCTGGGGCTCCTCTGATCCGTCTCTCGCACGATGCTAGTCACCGGAAGACTTGAAACGGTGAGGGGAGGAAAGAAGAAAACAGAACTCCAAGTTCCGAATTAGTTTTCACCAAAACAGAACTTCCTTCTTCCACCAATTGAGCACCAAGAAGAATAGGGATTAAAAAATCTTTTCTCTCCCAATTACTCACCAAAACCAGCCCTCAAAACCCCGGTGGAATGAATGAATAAAACTCTCCAAGGGAAGAACCAGCTCTCACGTTTTTCAGCCCCTCACACGGTGAAACAAAAATACACACGATGACTGTATATTCAGCTAAAACAGGGGCGCCGGAAGTTGTTTATAAAGGCCAGAGGGAGGAGGAATGAGCTGGGAAACGAAGATGCTGTGGTTAAATCCATTAACCAAGCCATAAAATAGGGATTAAACCAGCAATAAACAAGAGGGAGGGAGGAGAAGAAGAGATGCTGTCGTTTGGCCTCCAACGAATGGAATTCCTTCCAGCAAAACATCATGTAAAACGGTCAAGCGGTAAAAAGAAAATGCCGATTCAATAAATCGGTCCAATCCCATTCAAAACCAAGTGGTTCAATCCAATTGAACCGGTTCAGGAATATTCCAAACCCAATAAAATTGGTTCAAGGGATTAAAATTGGTTCACAACCAATTGAAGGCCGAAACGAGCTCCAAATCAGTTCAAAACTAATTCAGAAAAATTCTGACACAGTCCTGGTCAGCTCGAAACAATTTCTGATTGATGCAGACAAGGGCAAGACGGGGAAAAGAGTGCTCAAAAATTACCGTGACCATAAAATCGAGATGATTCCCAATCGTAATCGGTATCCGGATCAAAGAGTTATCCTCTGTGGCGTGTGACCTCATAGGTTCGAACCTAAATGGTAGCACTGGAATAATTCCAGTACCAGCACAGGAAACCATCTAGCAATGGGTCCCGGCGTCCTGATAGGTCGAAGATGCAGGAGCAAACTATCGAACCTCTGGCATATGGTTACCGTATAATTCATCCCTTTGACCTTTAATGCTCAGGATGACTGTGATTGGGCTGCCAACCCAGACAGAGTCAGTCCACTACATGTCTCAACCTCGCAAGCCTAGTGACTCTTCACTAGGGCTACCCCAGTCGAGGATTTGCTAAATTGAGATACTGCGAGACATTCAATCTAAACTGTTTGGACATGTCAATTCCATCTTGGTCCATCACTACTCCACAAGTACTTGCCTGTACCCAAAAACCTTCCTTCACCGGATTAAAAATCCGGGTAGTCCGGCACCAAAGCACCGGGAGTTGCTTGCAAGCTACCGTGATGACCTCAGGTCAGAGGGACACATATACCCATATCCAATCATGAGTATCTCTTTGGCATAAAGGGGCTGCACGGAGTCATGTTCAATAAGATATCACATATCGCACTTACAGATCACATCAGTGTCACCACACTCATTTGGTCAAGAGGACAACCAAACGATGTGAACTACAACAACCTATACTTGATATATTGCCGTCCAGTATAATATATCCTTTTGTTGTGAACAGGATTTAAGGACCACTCGATACATCCTCTCTGTATCGAAATCAGTGTAGTCCTAAGGACTTCATCACATGGAAAGAGATCATTTTAGGGAAATACAATATGTGATGAGCTGCCAAAAATAATATTTTATTAATTCATAAAAGAATACAATACTGAGCTCAACCGCCTACATCCCAGGCGATTGGCTTTGGGACACAATTCCCAACAGCTCCTACAATGTCTCCTTGATCTGCACATTTTCCTTTTTACTTTTGTATTTGGACATTTTGGAGGAACTCCTGGCCTGTCGGGGGTCCTTTTGTTCTAAACACCTTTTCTCTATGAATGAAATTCCTTTTCTTCAGTATGCTCTCCATTCTTCCTTCCTTCTTCTTTTTCTTTCTCTTCCTCTTTTCTTTTATTTTTACTTGGCACAACAATGAATCTATACCGTAATTGCTAAGTATACGATCTTCGAAGTCCTGGCCCTCCCTGTTTAATCTAAGAGATGGTGGATGGCTGTGGAGACCTTGAAAGTTTTACTGCCCATCTTCACCAGATTGAGAGTCTTGCAAGTTAGAGTGCGGGGCTCCAAGAACACTCCAGGAGAACGTAGGCCGCTTCTGGAGTTTTCCAGCTTGCCATCGCCAAACTTGGAGTCCAACTGATAGAGTGTAGGGCTTCTGGAGTTTCTCGGCTTGCCATCACCAAACTTGGAGTTCGACGGATAGTGTGCAGGGCTTCTAGAGTTTTTTGGCTTGCTATCACCAAACTTGGAGTCTAGCAGATAGAGTGTGGAGCTTCAAGAGTTTCTTGGCTTGCCATCACCAAACTTGAAGTACGACGGATAGAATGTAGGGCTTCTGGAGTTTCCCGGCTCGTCATCCTGAAATTGGAGTCTGACGGATAGAGTGCAGGGCTTCTAAAGTTTCTTAGCTTGCCATCACTAAACTTTGAGTCTGATGGATAGAGTGTGGGGCTTTTAAAGTTTCCTGGCTTGCCATCACCGAACTTGGAGTCCGACGGATACAGTACAGGACTTCTGGAGTTTTCTGGCTTGCTGTCACTGAACTTGGAGTCCGATGGATAAAGCACAGGGCTTTTGGAGTTTCCCGACTTGCTATCGTCAAACTTGGAGTCCAATGAATAGAGCACGGGGCTTCTAGAGTTTCCTAGCTTGCCATCGCTGAACTTGGAGTTCGACAGATAGAGTTTTTGCATATGTGAAAAATAGTATCACAACAAAAAAGAATTTTTCATTAATGAGAGAAAGTCTTACATCATTGATAATATATCCTTAGATTATTGGCATTCTAGGTTCAAGAAAACTAGGCGCCATCAAGTCTAGCGAGGTAGTGGGCTCCATGAGGGAGGGCCTCGACTACCTTGTAAGGACCTTTCCAATTGGGGGAGAGCTTCTATATTCTTCAGGCTGTAAGAACTTAGCTCACCGTAGGGCTAAGTCACATGGGTGGAAGGCCTTCAGCTTCATGCAAGAATTGTAATATCAGGCCACCCGTTGTTTGTAAGCCATGATGCAGAGCTGAGCTTTGTCCCTTTCTCTTCCAACAAGTCTAGGTTGAGTATGAGGGGGGTCGGAATCTCAACTTCATCATATTGCTTTACCCATAGTGTGGGCAGACCCATCTCCACTGGGATCACAGCCTCGATACCGAAGACAAGGTTGAAGGGTATCTCACCTATTTTCATCCGGGGCATGGTGTGGTAAGCCCAAAGCACACTGGGGAGTTTCTCGACCCACCAGCCCTTGGCCTCGTCTAGCTTGGTATGGAGCCCTTGGAAGATGGTCCGATTGGTCACCTTTTCCTCTCCATTGGTCTGAGGGTGAGCCATTGAGATGAAGCGGTGACGGATGTTGAGATCAGCACATAACTCCTTGAATGTTTGGTTGTTGAACTATTGTCCATTATCAGTGATGATTGAGTGGGGAAGACCAAAATGACAAATGATTGACTTCCAAAGGAAAGAACTAGCCTTGGCTTCAGTGATTCGCACCAATGGCTCAGCCTCGACCCACTTGGTGAAGTAGTTGATGGCTACTATTAGGTACCTTCATTATCTGGACATGGGGGAAAAGGGATCCAAGATGTCCATTCGCCATTGGATGAATGGCCAAGGAGCAGAGAGTTGGGAGAGTGGCACGGTCGGCTGACATTGTATGTAAGCATGTCATTAGAAATGGTCACACTTTTTTACGAAGTCAGCCATGTCTTCCCTTATAGTCTCCAAGTAGTATCCTTGCCGGAGGGCCTTGTATGCCAACATCCTACCCCCAATATGGTTCCTGCAAAGGCCTTCATGTATCTCTCGAAGCATGTAGGCCACCTCTGAGGGTCTCAAACACTTTAAGAGTAGGTAGGAGTGGGACCTCTAGTAGAGCTGCCCGTCCATCAGTACGAAGCATGCAGCCTTCTTCTTGAGGAGTCCAGCCTCTACACGGTTCTCGAGCAGGGTACCATCAATGATGTACCTGATGTAGTGGGCCATCCAACTAAGCTCAGGAGTGACCTGCTGGACTTCACCAGATACTTCGTAACTGGGAGCCTGCAAGTATTCGATGTAGGCATGCCCCAGTGATGAGTCCAGTAGAGTTGCAAGCCTGGAGAGAGTGTTAGTGTAGGTGTTCTCTTCACAAGAGATATGGGAGATGCTGAAATGCTGAAAACCTGCCATGCTCGAACATACCCGCTCTAGATATTTTGCCATCTAAGGATCTTGGGCATCAAACTCTCCCGAGACTTGACTCGCAACCAGCTGCGAGTCGATGAAGACTCTTAGGCTGGACACACCTAGCTTGCGGGATGTCCTTAATCCCGTGATGAGTGTTTCATACTCGGCCTGGTTATTAGTAGCTTTGAACAGGAAGCATAGTGCACACTCGGCCATGACCCTATCGGGGTTGGCAAGGATGAGGCCAGCTCTGCTTCCTCCTGTATTGGATGCACCATCCACGTGGAGGACCCAAATCATTTTGTCGATTAGCGGTTCCACGGGATGCTCCAGAGAAGTTTCTTCATGCTCTCCACTCATGTTGGTGCATTCTACCTGAAAGTTAGCCAGCACCTGTGCCTTTTGAGATGGCTTCAGGTGATAAGCAATATTGAACTCACTAAGTTTCAATGCCCATTTAGCCAGACACCCAAACATGTCCGGACAGCTGAGTATAGCCCTTATGGGCTAGTCAGTGAGGACTGAAATCGGGTGGGCTTGGAAGTATGGCCTAAGACATTGAATAGACATAAAAAGTGTGAAAATTAATTTGTTGAAATGGGTGTACCTGGTCTCCACATCTCGGAGGAGCTTGATGGCATAGTATACCAGCCTCTAGATCCCATCTCCCTCCCCATCCTCTGGCCTAGAGAGTAGTGGTGGTGACACGATGAACGTCTTCATCTCCTTGAAGGTTGCTCGGAACTCCTCCGTCCAAGCGAAGTCATGCATCTTATGTAGTGCCTTGAAGAAAGGTAGGCAGTGGTCGGCAGAGCACGAGATGAATCGGCTTAAAGCCATAATCTAGTGGGTTAGGTGCTGAACCTACTTCTTCGAGGTAGGATGCTCCATGTCGACGATTGTATGGACCTTCTCAAGGTTGGCCTTGATCCCTCTTTGGGTGACCATGAAGCTCAAGAATTTTCTAGCAACCATGTCGAAGGTGCACTTAGCTAGGTTTAACTTCATCTAATGGAGACAGAGGTTTTGGAAGGCCTCTACTAGGTCCAT
Source organism: Areca catechu (assembly GCA_021397845.1). Lineage (NCBI taxonomy): Eukaryota > Viridiplantae > Streptophyta > Magnoliopsida > Arecales > Arecaceae > Areca > Areca catechu. Next base: position 95,609,503 of record CM038052.1, on the reverse strand, counting down.
GATGTGGTTTGACTCCGGCTTGCTTATAATGAGCATGTCATCGACGTAGACTTGCATGTTGTGATCGATTTGATCTTTGAAGACCTTATTGACCAAGCACTAGTACATAGCTCCAGCATTTTTTACATAGAATGGCATCATCTTGTAGTAGTAAGTCCCTTGATCTATGATGAAGGCAGTGTGCTCCTCGTCTTCTGGATGCAACCGAATCTGATTATGCCTAAAAAATGCATCCATGAAGGTGAGTAAGCTGTGCCCTTTGTAGCATCCACCAACTGGTCGATCTTAAGAAGGGGGAAGCTATCTTTTGGGCAAGCTCGATTGAGATCGGTGTAATCTATATAGATCTTCCACTTTTCGCTGGCCTTCTTGACCATGACTATGTTCGCCAGCCAGCTGGAGTACTGAACTTCTCGAATGATGCCGACTATGAGGAGCTTTTCCACCTCTTCATTGATTGCATTTTGTCTCTCCGAGATGAAGCTCCTTTTCTTCTGATGGATCGGGTGGTACTTCGAGTCGACGTTCAACCTATGAGTGATGATGTTGGAGGGAATTCTCGGCATGTCCACCATGGTCCAGGCAAAGACATCTGCATTCGCTCGGAGAAAACTTAGCAGGCGAGCCTTCTCATCCACCTGCAACTAGCCCCCTCCTGTACTATCTTCAAAGGATCTATGCCGAGGGGATACAACAATAGGTGATCAACCGGGCCACCTTTGGCATCCTATGCCCTTTGGTCGAGCTCGTCAGCAATAGGATTCTTTCCGGTGCTTCTGGCCTCGAGGATGGCCTGCAAGTAGTGCTGAACTGGCTAGGGGGTCCCCTCATCTCCCCCACATCATAGGGGGTCGAGAACTGCACCAGAAGCTATTTAGTAGATATGACCATGTTGAGCAAGTTGAGCTCGAGGTAGCCAAGAATCATGTTGTAGGATGAAGAGAGCCTAATAACCGAGAAAATCATCATGACTGTGCTCTGTCGAGGCAGTGACTCGATGGTGACTGGGAGGGTAATCTCCCCCTCAACTTCTACCAAATCTCCAGTAAAACCGACTAAAGGGTTGTGCACTAGTTTCAACTGGGTAGGAGACAAATTCATCTTGGAGAAGGCATCATAAACAAGGATATCAATCGAGCTTCCATTATCAACCATAATCTATTTTACAAGATGCTTCGCTATCATCATCTCGACAACAACGGCATCATTATTTATATTTCCCCTCTCTGGTTTCTCTTTCCCTCATGAAGGAAAGTACATTCTCAGACCCTTCCCCTGCCATTGTCCTTTTCAAGGCATGCTATTTCTCCCAAGAGATCATGCCCACTGGCCTCTCGGTGGGCTAGTTATCGACAAGAGGGAGAGTCGCGAGCGCTTGGGGTTCCAACGAAGTTTTGCCTCCTATAAACTTTTTGAGGTAGCCTCTATTGATCAGATCTTCGATCTCCCTCTTAAGATGGCGGCATTCCTCGGTGTCATGGCCATGGTCACGATGGAACTAGCAATACTTTGACTTGTCTCGACTACTAGATGGCCTTAGCAGGGGAGCGCGGTGTAGGTAGCATTCGCCATCGATCTCCATGAGGATCTTAGACCTTGGGGCAAGGAGAGGAGTATATCATTCTTCTTGGACGGGGATACTCTTTGGCTTCAGGCCTATCCAAAGGTTCAGGGCCACTCCAAGCCTGTGCATCCTGGAAGGTTCCCCCTGGGGTTGCTTCTTCAGGGGCCTCCCGTCTAGTTCCCTTCTGATGCAATCTGCCTTCTCTGCATAGATAAACTTGTGGACCTGGAGGAGGAGGAGGAGCTCGAAGTAGGTCCTCGAGGGCTTCTTGTCCAAAAAGTAGGTGAGATGGGAGGTTTTAAGCCCCCTCTTTAGTACCAACGTGGTGATGGGCTCATCTAGGTTGTAGATCTCCAAGGTGGTAACTTTGAAGCAGGACACGTAATCCCTCAAAGACTCATGGTCTTGCTGGCAGATGGAGAAGAGGCTGTTAGCTTCTCGCGGCACCTTCCGACAGGTGTCAAAGTATGCTAGGAACTTCTTTTCCAATTATGCCAAGGAATCAATACTCCTTGGCTCGAGGTGGGTATACCAGACTTGAGCAGCCTTCTGAAGTGTGGCTGGGAAGGCAATGCAGAGAAGGGCATCCGTTGCCCCTTGGACTCTCATGAGGGCCTTGTAGCTCTTCAGGTGGTCTAGGGATCGGTGGTCTCATCGTAGGGATCCACTTAAGGCATGCGAACTGGCTGGGAATTGGTTCCTCTTGGATCTTGTGGGAGAAATGAGGGCAGGCATCGTCATCCGCAGGCTCGCGTGAGGAGCCCTACAGATTAGCAAACTGATCGGATAGCTCATCTAGTTTAGACTCTTTTTTCTCTAGGCGCCTCTTAGCTTGATGCCTGATGCCTGATAGCCCCGTCGGTAGAACTTTCTACCGAGGCTATCGGAGGAGACCATGCCGGGGGGCCTTGCCATGATGATGCTTGTGGCACCTTGAGGCAGTGTGGTCCGAGGCCGGGGATCGACTCTCCCGGTCGACCAAATCGCTCCACTGCCTCTTCCTTGGGGTTTGAAGGCTTCTTCGATGGTAAGATGTGGTCCATGAGTGTGATGGCCTTCCTTGGAAGGATCGTAAACTATCGCGGTGTCCGATGACTTGAGCCACGGGTGTTCCTGGCTGCTGCTGGGTTTCCAAGGATCGATGCTGATGATGCAACTATCACACCATCGTAGCCAGGGTCTAGACCTGCTGGGCTAGCGCAACAAAATGGGAGTCTTCTAAAGGTAGGGGTGGCGAAGCAAGGAGCTCCCTCTCCAGGCTATGCAGGTCCTTGCGAGGGAGAGGATCCCCCATGCGACTAATGGAGGCTTCCCGCATGTGCGTCACCACCATGTCACCTGCAGAACTGTTCTGACAACAAGGGACTGGCTTACATTGCCCCCCTTCTTGGTATGCCAATCTATTGCCGCCTAGATCGCCATGGCCTGCAGCTCCTACATGGCATCGATTGGTGAATTTCCTACCTGGCATCTTCCATGAATGCCCGATCTTACAAAAGAAAGGAGACCCGGGTCGAGGATCCTGGCGAGGGCACTCCGATAGTCAAGTCAGTGGGCAATCAAGGGGAATAGATCCTCAGTAGATCCCGAAGGAATCTCCACTCTTACAGGATTCAGAAGATGATGGGAGCCGAGTTGAACTAATGAGAGCTTGAGCAGTGATGGCTACCATAGCGGGATCTCTAGGGGAGTCCTTGGTGTCCCCTTTTGCCTTTGGAGCCTTCCCCTTTGTTCCTTGTCACTTGCCCTTCCTCACTTACCTTTACCGGAGGTCCCTTTGAGTTTCTTATAGAAGCGTCATGCCTCTGGTGGGGTGTAAAGCCCTGACCTGGTGCCCTCTGGGAGCCCCCCATATGGATGAGGTATAGGCCTATTCTTCCACCTTCTCCCTCCAATGGAGGGGGACAGGATCTGTAGCCTGCATCGGGGGAAGCCTACCATGGGTGCAGGTGGAGTACTGAGGAGCACGCATCTCTTTTGCAGCAAATGCGCATAGCATGCCACGGGGCCTAACACTCCGATAGGGCACTGCATTTTTTTGGCATCGTTCCATCATGTTTGGAGAGACCTGGTAGGGCACCAGTCTGGCGAAAGACGCTACAGGGTCTGAGACCCCTGGTAAGACTTTCCTCTTCTGGGTAGTGCGGGCGGTAGGTTGAGGGGTGTGACACCCCGAGCGAAGTACCATTTCTTAAGAGGTGTCGATAGTAAGCGAAGAGGCTTGATACTCCGGTAGGATGCTTTCTCCATAGGTGGCGTGCTCTGGCGAAATGCCATCTCTCAGGGGTTGCAAGCGGTGTGCCTCGTTGGGAAGCCATTCCTCAGAGGTTACAGGCGACGTGCCCTGGTGGAGCACTATCCCATAGGGGTGCCTGTCACTCCAGGCAATACTGGGGTTCTAATAGGGACCAAGACACCATTGGCTGATGTCACCATCTCGGTCGCTCATGGGTGCCCATGGAAAGGACCGCATCCATCTGAAAAGATTTACTTGACTTTGAGGGAAGAAGTCAACCTCGACCAAGGGCTTGACCTCGGGGGAGCTGACCTCGGCTAGGGGCTCGAAAGGTAGGAGCACGACCTCGACCAAGAGCTCGACCTTGGGGGAGCTGACCTCGGCCAAGGGCTCAAAAGATGGGAGCACGATCTTGACCAAGGGCTTGACCTTGGGAGAGTTAACCTTGGCAAGGGGCTCGAAAGGTTGGAGCACGACCTCGATCGAGGGCTCGACCCTAGGGGAGCTGATCTTGGCCAAGGGCTCGAAAGATGGGAGCACGACCTCAACCGATGGCTCGACCCCAAGGGAGCTGACCTTGGCCAGGGACTCGAAAGGTAGGAGCACGACCTCTACTGAGGGCTCAACCTCGGGGGAGCTAACCTTAGCTAGGGGCTTAAAAGGTAGGAGCATGACCTCGGCCGAGGACTCGAACCTGGGGGAGCTGACCTCGGATAGAGGCTCGAAAGGCAGGAGCACGACCTCAACCGAGGGCTCGACCTCGGGGGAGGTGACCTCATATAGGGGCTTGGTCTAGGCACCTTATCTGGCCACCAAATCCAGATGGCTCCCCCTGCCAGCGGGCAGCTAGTCAAATTCGATAGGGGTTCCACGTCAACGGTCATGCCATATCACTTGCCAAAAAGTCAAAATGTCCTTGCCAAATACTTTTAGCGAGGACAAAAAATCCATGTAAGGTCCTTCCCTATGTGGTCATTGTCTATCCTATAGACAAGGACAAATATAGTCCTTACTAAAAAGTTGATTCATTGGTAAGGACAAAAATCATAGCCAAAATGAAAAATATCTGTACCATTTTTTTCATAAAAATTAATTATTTATAAATAGTTAATGTTTTGGCATATATAGCTCAAGTTAAAAATTAAATATTTAACTTTTTAGCAAGGATAGTTGAATTTAAAAATTAAATATTCAACTTTTTGACTAGGATAGTCCAAGTTAAAAATTAAATATTTAATTTTTTAGTAAAGATAGTCGAAGCTAAAAATTAAATATTCAACTTTTTGACAATGATAGTCATAGTATAAAAATGTAACCAACACCCTTTTGGCAATGCAAATCCTTGCTAAAGTTCAAAAATATCAAATTTGTTACAAGAATTATCCTAGCTAAAATTTATCAATAACAATGAGTAGTACCTTTATGGCAAAAAAATTCCTTGCCTAAGGTTATAATATAATTTTTTTTGTCATAGATAAGCTTTACTATCTTTATAGCAAGGAAAATCCTTGCATAAGTTGGACTTTTAGCATAGACATACCTAGTAAATTGTCATTTATATTTTATCTATATACACATACCCAATAATTTCAAGACCTACTTTCAATATCACATAAATCATAATTTACCTCTTTATAATAAACTTGATTTAATACTATATATAATATCATTTCTATATCAACAATACATATATCTCAAATGTTATCATTAATTTCAATCATAATAATAAAGTTCTATTAAACAAACATATTTTAAATCTAAAAAATAAAATCTAAGTAAAAACTAAATCTATACCAATACACATAGTCCAATATTAAACTCTAAAATACACATAATCCAAAAAAAATCCAAATGAAAACTAAGTTATCATATTAAAATGTCAAAAAGAAAACTCCAAAATAATATCAAAATCTTTATGTCATTGCATCCCATCATTCTTCATCTTCACGTCAAAGTCCATGATTATTTTCATTCTACAAAAATTTAACAACAAACAATCATATTCATAGTCAATAAACTACTATTTTATTTCTATTTAAAGAAATGAATTAAGTACTAATTAATAATAGAAGTCATTTTAAAGTAATACTTTTATCAAATAAAATATTATAAAAGTTACTTATCCTTTGTTGAGATTGAAAAGCTAACATTCTCGGTGGCATATATTGAAACATTTGTTGCATACGCATTCTAAACATTTTATCAAATTGTTGTTACATTCTTTGTTCAAATTATTGCTTCATGTCCTATTAGAAAAGTTCCTCCATCCGAACTACCTCGGTCTCTATTAAATTGCATGGAGTTTATAAATTCTTCTCAAATTCTGTTATTCTTTGTTGATCTATAAATTAAGAGCTTGAAGTATCATTAGAATAACTCTTCTATCCCAACTCCTTATAACAAAAATATCCTAATCTTGTACCAAAACCTTAACTGGCATCTCATCTCGACTCATTTGAGTACCATCTAGCTATGACCATTGGTCAATAAGATCCTTCAATTTTTTCTGCATTATATTATAATAGATCGTAAATAATAATACAAGTATATATTATACATTCAAACATTTCTTTATCATAAAGAGTATGCATACATGGACAACTACAAATCTTTCATTAATAAATATTATATTTCCTTCTTTTGTTTTCTGAGTATGCTCATGGTACCAAATTTCAGCTACATCCATCATTTGTCCATTATTTTTTCATCTATAATGATCAAAAAATAAGTTCTTTAATAAGTATTAATAAAATTAAGTAACTATAAAAAAATATTAATTTTTGCATATGGAAGAATGTACCATATTATACTCATACTCCATAAATGGAATCATTTTTGTGGTATGCCGACACCTTGCACCCTTATAGTTTTCTGAATTTATCTTACTTTTTTTATAATTTTAATAAATAAAAAATAATCAATATCTAATAAGTTTTAAATAAAAAAATATATTTACTTGACACACATATATTTCAAGTTAATATGATATGCATATAATTATAATAACTATTAACATAATTTCTCATACTTGATATGCTTCTGAACTAAAATGCTTTACCATTTGCTTCCACAAGTCTAGAGTAAGTCTTTGAAAGGGTTTTCCAATCTCTCTACATTGATTTGAAACTTCTTTTAATAAGCAAAGGTCTACATTTCCAATATCCATACTCTTGATGCATCTCTTTAATGCAGCCACTTATAACTTGATTTCATTGTCTTAGATATCGAAGTACTCCTACATTATACATTATATTATAAAAGATATACTATATATCAAGTAATTAAATGCAATAATTTAGTTAGATGCTAAATATCAAAGTATAAATTTGATTGATTTACCTAAACTTACTTCCACATATGCTCACCGTATTATACCATAACTTCCTTCAATGACATATTGGTATTAGTACTATACTCCTAAGAACAAGTCCATAATAATTGTTAAATCTTTTTGTATTATCACCAACAACTCTTGATGAACCTAAAGCAATCTCCACTACTAATTTCTTTTATCCTCCATGAGTATCTTTCTAAATATGTAAAGATTTATATCTTCCTCTCTCCTTTTTGGTACTACAAGAAGCTATCATGATAGAAATATTTTTAAAAAAACTAGTTCATTAATTAGACATGAGATTCATAAAATATCAAAAATATCAAATAGATATTACACAAAAGTAGATAACATATACATGCACTATTGCATAACTGATAAGTAAGGCATTACCATCAATAACTGAATTATTTCTTTGTGTAGTGCCATGTATATTAGTCGAAATTGTTGTTTGTACCTACTCATCTCTTTGGGTTGATGTTACTTCCTCTTCTTTGGATCCTAAATAGTGCAGTCATCACCCTATGTTTTGGCATGATCTAAAATAAATATATTATCAACAAGTTAAAACTATTAGAACAAGTAAAATGTAAACATACAAAAATAACTTATTTAAAACAATTTACATAAGTATAAGCTCAAAGAAATCTAAGCATATATCTTAAATTGACATTCCAATTAATAATCAACAGTATATATCATCATTAATGATAATGAATTAAAATCATGCATTACCAAAATTATATTGACTATGCTCATTATCAAAATCAGCATTTTCAATGATTCAACCGCAAGCATCATTCACCAATCCAACCATGTCATTCATACAAAGCTCCCCATCACCTACAATATCATATCATCATTATCATCCAATTATGTAGAATCATCCCCTTTTCCATGATAGTACCATATTATATAATTTCTCATAATCCTATATTTTAATAAATGAAACTTGATCTCAAGCTTTCTCTTAAAATTCATATTTTTGCATTTGGTATAAGGACATTGAATTGCATCCTGTGTCAAAGAATGCTCAAATATAAAATTAATAAAAGTTTCAACTCCCTGTATATTTAGGATGATATTTGTCCCTAATTTCCATCCATTGTTTACTAATAGTCATTATTGAGTTGATCCTATATAATAAGACAAATCACATATATCATTATTTTAATGTATCATTGTCCTACAAAACAAATCACACCACCATTCTATTAATATATATATTACAAAAAACAAGCAATTGTTACAAAAAAACACAAACAAACAATCTTACCAAAAAAATATTAGTAATCTCAATTAACTCCTAATTAATTAATTAATTATTAATTATGCATGTATCTAGACTTAAAAAATAAAACAATTAAAACAAAACAAAATAATCAAATAAAATCTAATCTCTTCCCCTTCCCGTAACACCAAAGCTCCTCTTTTCTCCTAAATCTCACGATCCCTATGTGCCAAAACTCCACTCTTTCCCTAAATCTCTTGATCCTGAACTCCTCTGTGCTAGCTATCAACCCCATTGGTACTCTGGCTCCCTCACCCCCTTTTGTCTACTCCCTCTCCATTGCAAGGACCAAGTGTTGTTAGCCTCCTTGGAGTTCACCCTCAACTCCGCCGGCACTCTAGCTCCCTCTCTTGCTCCGACTGCTCCCTCCACTTTCAATAGCCCCATCAACTCTATCAACTTCCTTTATGCTCGCCCTCGACCTCACTAGCTCCCTCTCTTCCTCCATCTGCTCCCCCTTTTGTTGCAAGCTTTGTGCCACTATCGGTGTCCTCCACACTCATCTTAAACCCCTTTGGCTACTAGCTCCCTCTCCCCCTCCATCTCCTCCCTCCCCTCATAGCACTGCCAGTTACTTTGGCTCCCCCTCCCCTCATAGCACTACCAGTTACTTTGGCTCCCTCTCTATTCTTTTTTTTTGTGCTTTTTTTCTGGCTCCCACTCCCCATCCATCGGCCTCCTCTAAATATCCCACCCCATTATAATGATAGAAGAGAGGAGAGTGGAGAGGAGCTAGGTTCTTCGGGCATCCATGAAAATAAAAAAAGAACTCTGGTTGCTCTAGTTGTTAGAGTAGAAAAGAGGTTGGAGCAAAGAATAATGGATTATTTTGGGGAGTTTTATAGTTTGAAGGAATTAGAGAGTTTTTGGATAAAGTTACGATGAAAAGAAATTAGAGAAGGATGGGAGGTGATTTAATTTCCAAAATAATAATAAATACTATAATTATTATATCAACTACCATATTAGATAGATAATTAGATAATTAAACTAATTATATAATTTGATAAAAATTATAAAATAATTAAGTATAATAATAATGTAATAAAAATTTTATGTTATTTATTGTTTGTTTATAAGTTTAAGAGAAATTGGTATCATAAATATCAAAAATTTTGGCATTATAATACTAGTTTCACAAGGATATATAATGTCCTAGTCTAAAAATTATCATATTCAGTAAAGATATGAATTCTCCTTGTTTACATTTATTACTTTTGGAAGGGATGTATAATATCATCATCTAAATATCCAACTTTTGGCATGGACAGCCATGTAGTCCTTGCCAAAAAGTTGGCTTTGAAATAAATCTGAAAAATTATCATATGTGCATAGACTTAAAATGTTCTTATTTAAAACCATTACATTTGAAAAGGATGTGCAATGTCTTTACCTAAATATCCAACTTTTAGCATGGCCACTTATACCGTCCTTACCAAAAAGTTAACTTTGAAATATTTAAATCTAAAAAATTATCATATTCCATATGGACTTAAAATATCCTTGTTTAAAACTACTAATTTTGGAAGGAACAAGTAATATCCTCATCTAAATATCCAACTTTTGGCATGGAGAACTATGTAGTCCTTTCCAAAAATTGACTTTGAAATATTTGGAAGGGACTCGATTGTGCTCTCCCAAATATGGCATATTTGGAAAGGACTTTTTAAGTTGTTGCTATAAAGTCCTTGCCAATTCTAAGAATTCTTGTAAAGTCAGGTCCAAATCCACTAAGTCATGATACATATACAACTTTAAATTCCAATTTAGGTTAGATCTAATAGTATTTTGTCAACTTTACAATGCTTCCTTTCTTAAGTAAAATTCCATAAAATAGGACAATGTAAGCCATAATATTGGATTGTTAGGATGTTAGAGAGGATATTCTTTTTATAACTATTACAAGTTGTTTTTCAATTTTGAAATACTTGATTGAGTATATTATATCATTATATATTATTATATCTATTTTCAGGTTAACTAGTCACATACTAACTTCATATTTCAAATTTTTATCTTTCCCATAATTGATGCGTGCATTATACTTGACATATTTTAAAATGAATTAATTTTTAACAAGGTTACATAGACATTCCCCAACTGCTTTGGAATAAGCATCCTTTTTCAATTAAATAGCTAAATAAGCTCCACATACTAATACTGTATCCTACCTTGAAACATCATAATCTACCATAATTTCTTGTAATACTTGATTTTCCTATTTTCTATTATTTAATGATTATGTTTTTCTATTTGTTCAAACAAAGCTCCAAGGACTCTTCATCATGGCCCAACATTATTCTAAATTACCTCCCACCATCACCTAACCTAGTCCATTAAACATGTACACAATTTTTTTAAGACCTAATATCTTTGTTCTTGTACTAGAGCACATCTAGAACTATGTATGCTTTGAAAATAATTTATTAATATTTTTATCCTAATTTCTTCCCATCTGCACATTCTTTTCATCTCAAATTTGAACCATATGCTTCATCATTAGGACAAATCCATATAAATACTCCTTAAGGTTCAGCTCCAAATTTCATGACTCTCATCTTATATTTTCACTCATTTTTCTTAAGTTTTCTACAATTCAGTTAATCATCCCTCACATTTACACTCCTCCACATGACTCTTGTAATATTTCAAAGTTATAATTGTTACGGAATGGATCGCAGTGGAATACGAAATTCATAGAAAAGAAAGGAAAACCTGGAAAAATAAATCTCTACAACAAGCACAACACAGGGTTGTTGGGCGTGGAGCCTTATCCAGCAAGCTTAGCAGCCCAAGAAAACCAAGCCCAGTAGCCCAGGAAAAAAAAACCAAAAAAAATCATAAAAAAATAGAAGCAGTAGGCCAGCCCAGGAGTTCAGCCCGACCCAGACCCACGCACGTAGCCCAGAACATGGGTGCACAGGCACGAGGCCCGGCCCAATCTGCGGGCGTGCGGCCCGGCCTAGCACGTGGGCACGTAGAGCACGGCCCAGGCCCACACGCAGGCGCGTGCGGGCGCGTTGGCTTAGCCCAGCTCGGAGCGGCAGTAGCACCGGGCGTTTCCCCCTATTTCCCACTAGTTTCCCCAGTGGTTTCTCGTGGTCCACCGCGGTCCACGGGGTTTCTCATTGATCCGGACCATCTGATCAGACCGATCACCTGATCGGATGGCTAAGATGGATCCGACCTGTTTGGGTTTGATCTGGCACTATTTTTGGCACGATCTGGACTCTTGATCTCATATCTGATGGCTTGAGATGTTTCCTAAAAGTTTAGGAACTTCTAAGATGAGGTTTTGGTTATTTTTCGAGCTTTTATATCAAAGGATAGTAGAGAGCCGCCGCACAGTGCCTACAAAGACAGAGAGCATGACAGAAGTGTTGAAGATCTTTTCCAAGAGAGAAAAAGGCAGAGAAAGAGAGAGAAAACTATATGGAGTCAAGAGATCTTCCACCAAAAATTATTTTCAGGTGAGAGATATTTTTGGAGTATTTTTTGTTTTCTTCTTTTCTTTCTCCTGTTCGATGATTGGGGTGAGCATCCTGTAAAACTTCCTGTAAATCTTTTATGTAGTGAAGATTTGTTCTTGTGCGGCCGTGGACATAGGAGCAGGAGTCTCCGAACCATGTAATCCCTTGTGTTGTGCTTGGTGCAGTAATTTATTTTGCCAGGTTTTTCCTTTCTTTTCTGTGAATTTCGTATTCCACTGTGATCCGTTCCGCAACAACAATTACCCATATCACCTTTCTAGATCACTACTAAATCCATATGCTCATCCTTTATCTCATGTTGAAATACAAACCCACACCCATAGATAATAAACTAAGGTATAAGGTTTTACCTCCCTAATTCTTCTAGGATCCCCTCCATATATACCTATAACTTATTTCTCTCTTTTTGCTATCTATCTCTAATATATACCCCTTTCTATAAGAAACTCACCAATATCAATCTCTCTCACAACAAGACAAGTGTATAGATTCTCTTCCTAACAACTCTGCACTAACCTTGCATGCATATTTCATATTTAGACTCTTAGATCAAATCATCCATGATACAATCATAAAGAAAGATTCTCTTCAATCTGCTCAACTTAGATCTCTCAAAAAAAGACTTGAAAAAGATGAAAGAATTGCAAAAATAGAGCTTAAGTCCCTTTTTCTTTTATCGATTCACGACCCCTAATAAATTGAGATACATAATTTCTATTAATAATGGTAATGTCCATTCTTGCATAATTTGGATCAAATTTCCTCTTCCTAGTTTCTAAAAAAAATTCATTCTTAAATTATTTGGATTGGATTCCTCTTTCTTGTTCAAATATAACTAGATCTTTAAAAAAATATAATTGATATAAACAATCATGAAAAAAATTAAAATTTTATAGGAGGTTGATCTCAACTTGTACATCAACTTTATTTTCTATTGCTCTATCTATTTTTTCATAGATTGGAAAATAATGTCGAGTCAAAGTCTTTTCTAAAAAAGTAAGGTTTTGGTTTGATTAGCCTATTTTGATATCCAAAAATGGAATTTTAGTATAATTTAACCTTTAAAGGGAATGGCCCAAAGTTATAGATCCTGAAAAAATGTCTATTTTTTTTTAAAAAATCATCTCAATCAAACATGATCAAGTTATTCTAAACTTTGGTACATGATTTGATTTTTGGATGTAGAGGATCTTGCTCGTATACCATATCTAGCCTTACTCATGTAGTCAAAGTGGCCCACATTGAGTCTATTGATCCTCCTAAATACTCATAGTGGTTAATGTAATCCATGCCAAGTTCTACTCATAATGATCAAAGTGATCTATATTGAGTATGGTGATCCTTCTGAATACATGTAGTGGCTAAATAATCTATATCAAGTTTAGTGATCCTTCAGGATACTTATAGTAGAAATATAATCTACATTGAGTCTAATGATCATCCTAAATACTATAAATAAAATAGTAAAAATTTAACCCTTTTTTTTTTGCCAAGAAGGGAGGTGGCGTAGACCTACCAACACTTTTTAAAAGCATCATCAAATAATGCTACTTAAAAACATTTATAGTTTGCATAGGTATGAGGTGATACTTTAAAGCATCAGTAAAATCGTGTTAAATTACAATGCTTTAAAGCATCATCAAGCTTCCCCCACTTCACCCCTCCTCCCTCGCTCCCTAATTTCCTTCTTATCTTCTCCTCCTATCCTTCCAGCTCTATCACCGAAGCTATCCTCACCATATTCTCCCCATTTTCTCTTTTGATCGGCCCCCTCTGATTTTGATCCTCTCCTTCACATGCAGCATCCTTCTCTTTCTCTTTTGATTGGGCTCCTTCATCCTTAATATTTAGGTAAAATCCCCAATGCCCCTATTTTGTATAATATAATTTGGGTTTTTTGATTTTTGGTATGATGCATGATCTCCAAAAAGTAAAGTCTCTAAATAGTTTGCAAGGACCCTTTGATCTATTAGCAATTTGCATTTAGGTTTAGAGATTAGGTGCTTAATTTATTTTTGCTTCATCTTGTTTTTTTTTTTTGTTTTTTTCTAAATGAAAATTGATTTCTAGTTCATGTAAAATGGTAAAAAATATGCTTAATATGCTATAACAATTTTCTAGATGATTTTTTTTTTGAATGAATTAAGGATGCACAAATGCCTACTCAACATGAGCTTCTTTGTTGTTTTTTGATCTTGGATGTTGCCTATAGTCCTAGTGCTAATCAGATTTTCGATTCAAGAGTGGGACATCATAAGGATAGAAACAAGTAGCACCTCAATCAAGGATAGTTAGGATTTGAAGGTTTGCCTCCACCAACCTCCTTCTAACAATCCTTGAATGAAAGGGAAAAGGCAGATTTAAGCTAGCCATTTGATTATAATTAATCCCATGGTGATGGGGAAATCGATGCAACATGGATCCTGATGTAGCACAGATTTCGATGAGATCCAGCACATAAGTTAGGATCAAAAATTTTAGGATATATTTGCTTCAAATATTTTTTTATTCTTAGTTTGTTTAGTTTATTTTATCTTATAGTTCCAGCTTGTTTTTAAATTTAAAACCCCTTATCTTATCTAGCATGGATAGGCTTTACCTTGTGTTTAAACCCCTTATCCTTATTTTGTATTTGAATTTGAACCCTTATCTTTCTATCTTGTATTCAAATTCAAATGAGGGCTTGGAAAGGTCTATTAATACCACCCTCATTCCTTTGTAAAGAATTAGTTAATGAAGATGAGTTTTTAGAAAAGAGTGATTCTTTTTTTTGCTCCGCATTGTGAGGGTGAGAGGCCCAACAATAGCTCCGTAAGGAGAGAACGAGTGGTGCATCCCAGGACATGTTGCTTCGGATCATGTCTAGTTATCCCCGTATCCTTTGATTCCATCTTCTTTACTGCCCTCATGACCATTGAGACTTACCCTATGATGGGGAACTAATATGCATGCAATTTTTTTTGTATATTTTATATGTGGGGTTGAATGATTAATTCCTGAATTTCAGATTAAAATAAGTTGTAGGAAACTTTATATGAATTTTAGAAGATCAGCATGCAGATTAGGACCTAGAAAAGTAGAAAAGAAGGATCGCCGGGGCTGAGAAGCCTCGGTTAGGGCAAGTTCTCCTACAATAAAACTACTGGAGGTAGAGGGGGTGTACCTGACAATGTTTATGAAGATCGCAGCAAAGGGTCTCTCGTTCCTCGATGGAAGCGGCCTGGAAAACCGAGCCAAAGACCAGCGGATATCCAGCTTTCTGTTCGGTGATCCGATTGAGGCTTGGCTAGAGTTGTTGGATTCGTAGGAACTCGTGGACCTGTAAACGACCTATCAGGGGTTAGAAAACTCATAAAGGAACAAGAAAACAAAGGAAAAATAGCAAGGGAAGGCTTCTTTTGGAGTGGGCATCCAGGGATCTGAGATGCTTGTTGGCAGCAGGAAGGTGATTACAGCACTGGGAAGAAAAAACTCTCGCAAACCCCTTTATGCACACAGCAGGGTATCACACAACTCAATAGAAGAACTCAAGGTTTTCATTCATCAAAATTCTCCCTTCATACAAGAGGCTAGGGTCCCTTAAATAGACCCTTAACCTTGGGCTCCAAGTAAGGGCACATTAGTCTTTACATGAGAATCCTTTTCCCTCTCAAACCCTAGCTAGAAAATAAGGAAACATTAGGTAGAAAAAATTCCTAAAATTTCTCTTGACTTGGCCAACACTCCAAGGACACCTAGGGGGGCGTGTTGGGCTTCTAAGAGCAGCAAGGGACCGGCCCAAAGGGGCCCGGGTGCATGGGTTTGGGCCTCTGGAAGCTGGGGTGGCCTGGTAGCCATGTAGCAGGAATATTTCCTGGTATCTTGCTTCTTAGGGGCTTGGGCTTGGCGCCTGGGCTTGATTTATTTGGGCTAGGATGCAGATGGACCTCTAAAATCATGGATGCCTTGGTCTATAAATATATTTTGGCATCTGGAAGGAAATCTAGGCATCTGAAGGGCATCTGCAAGGAATCAGGGTTTCTGATTTTCCTCCTGGGGTCTTCAAATCTTCAAGCTGGGTTGGACTTGGGCTAAACTTCCATGTCTTCAATCTGGTTGGACTTGGTCTTTACTTGTATGATGTGGTCTTGAGTCTTTAGTATGCTTGGATAGGACTCAAAAAAAATAAAATTAGCTCAACATGAGCTGACCAACATTGGACTGAACTAGCTCAACATGAGCTGACTAGTACAAAACTGAAATAACAACTCAAAAAAACTCAAATATTAACTAAAATGGACTCAGATGAGCTAAGCCCTTATTACAGATGGACTCATAAATTATTGATCAATTTACAGAGGGTTGAAAAGCCTCTGTCTTATTCTGGTGCCTCAGGTGTCCCCTCCAATTCTCCCGGGGTGGGAGGAACTTGACCCTATTGAGTGAAGGTCAGACTGGCTCACATATCTCTCGAGAAAATCTGGGTTGAGGAGTTGCAAGTCCTCTCGAGAAATCCACGAATCGTCCGACTCTGGCCGGCCTTGCCATCGGACCAGGAAGCGTTGATAGTCATGGCCCTGGGTCGTGATGGCTTGATCATCCAGGATATGCTCGATCTGTTCTCCTCTCTCAGGCCAAATTTGTTTGTGGACACTCTAGGTTAGGGTCACTCACAATGAAAAGGAATAGGTCCAAAGGCCTCACTAGGTATCGCTGCCGGTTCCCTATACTCAACCAGGTCTGTAATATTGAAGGTAGAACTAATGCCCAAATCCGAAGGCAATTCTAACACTTAGGCATTTGATCCAACCTTCTCTATCACTTTAAAAGGTCCGGCTCTGCGAGCATGAAGCTTCTTTTAGGCCTAAGCCTAACCAAGATAGAATCCACTACATCAAATTCTTTAATCCATCTTCGGGAATTAGCCAGTTGTTTCAAAATTAGTGCAGGTGGTGAACATGCTGGGCACATGCAGACTCCTAATAAGATGATGCAAAGGACTCATACTGACACCTAAAGACTTGACTATGCATTCCTATCGAAGGAGATTTTATTGAACTCTTTGGATCTAAACCTAATAGATTATAGGTTCTCTAGGTTTGATCCTAGCTTGACATGCACATGAAAATTTACAGTGAACTCCTAGCAAATTCCAAAGAGTATGCCAGAAGTAAGATGCAAACCTAACATGCGTGACGAATGCATGCAGTATGCTAATTTCAGTTAAATGCAATCTAATAATCCTAGAAATGCTGGAGGTGTCAGGAAAGGGCAGAAAATAGGAAGTGGGTTCAGAATTAATTTGGTAGGGTAGGAAAAAAGGTTCAAGGTTAGTTGGATAAAGTTTGATATAAGAAGGCATGTCAGGGACTAATCCTAGACTAATGAGGCTAACCTTACGAGGTTGCGGTATATCTATGGGGTTTGCATAATGGAATGATGGGTTACTAATCTCAGGGAAGAGGTCCCTAATGGGAACTATAGGAGGAGGCTCATCTTGAGGGTACTGATTCAAAGAGATCAGGTCCTTAATAAATTCTTCTGGTTCTTGTATTTTAGGACTAGACTCTATAATTTGGCTCTCCTCTTCGGTTTTCTTAGGTAAGGCTCTAGTAGCAGTACCTAGGTTCTCTTCCTCTATTTGTTCTTCCACTATAGCTTTAGGTTGGATGTGGTCAAGGTCAACTATCTCTAGGTTGGCTTCTACCTGGGTATCTATTGGGTCAACTAATTCTAGGTCATCTAAAGGTGTCTCCTCTTCTCTCTCATACTCATCCACTAGGCTCGCATCAGCTTCATATACTTTCGCGTTAATGTAAGCCTTGTCAATCTCAGGAATGGTTGGAGAAGGTCGGCTAGGAAAAAATGGCTAGGTCCTGGTTTCTGATTATGGACACTAATCCTAGTAGGTTCAAGTTGCCTAAGGGGTAGTGGCTCACTACTGGGCTCATATTTAGGGGTGCTAATCCTATGGGGTTCAAGTTGACTAAGGAAAACTTGACTAGTACTAGATTGATACTTAGGGGTTATGGGTTCTCTGGGCTCATAGGACAAGGGTGCAAATCTATGGGTCATGGGATTATAGGATCTGGGGTCATAGGATTTTGGGTCAGCTCTATGGTCAGGTTCTAAGGATGGATCATGGTATGGGGTCCTCCTAAGGTTGGGCTCCCTATATGGGTCAGGATATTGGGTTCTCCTAGGGTTGGACTCCCTATATGGGTCAGAATATTGGGTTCTCCTAGGGTTGGGCTCTCTATATGGGTCAGAGTATTGGGTTTTCCTAGGATTGGACTCCCTATATGGGTCAGAGTATTGGGTTCTCCTAGGATTGGACTCCCTATATGGGTCAGAGTATTGGATTTTCCTGGGTTCGGTATCATAATAAGGGTCATGGAAAGGGGTTCTTCTAGGTTCAGTATCATAGTATGGGTCAGGCTGAGGGGCTCTCCTAGGTTCAACCTGTCGATATGGATCAGGGTTTGGGGTCCTCCTAGGTTGAGGATTGTAGTACTGGTCAGAATAAGGGGCTCTCCTAGGTTCGACCTCATGGTATAGATCAAGGTTTGTGGTCCTCCTAGGTTGAGGGGACTCGGGATTTGGCTCAGACTGTGATCCATGGGTTCTTTGTATGGTCCCTACACGGCCTTCTAACTGGTCAAACCTATTGGCAAGATGGTCAATTCTATTGTTGGTTTGGGTACTAGACTGAGTTAACTGGGCCATGGATTGGGTTAGTTGCTCAGTGAGTGCTTTTATTTGGGCTTGCAAATTTTCCATGGGTTTAGACATTTGTGAAGGAGGTGGGTGATATGAAACTCCTGATCTAGTGCTCATGCAAGACTCGATCAGACCGACTATAGCTGACTAGACCTAGAGTCCAAACTAGATGCTCAATCAGGGTGGCAAACTAGCCTATAGTAACCCTATACTCAGCCAGGCAGGTGTAAGGGAAGTGTTAGGTCCCTGATTTCCAATCCTAGACACCAATCAGAGATTGGCCAGGTAAGCGGACCAGCACACAAGCCCTTCGGGATTGAATCCCTAAACCACCATTCTAGACACTGAGCACAAAGCACACACGGGTTAGCTTGACACAATGATCTGACACATAGTCCGGACCCGACCAGTTGGTGTCCCTAGCCCACTAGAAAAAATTAAGTCTAATTTATTTTAGGTTAAGGCTTGGATCTGAATGCAAGGGATGTGGTTTTGGGCTAAGGAGAGGTTATCAACTCCTCCCCTTATCTGATATAGCAAGAGTGCCCTTAAAAGTAAATTATGCAATGATGGCAGGTAGATGAGGATGCAAATTAGGGTTTAGATGTTTCTGGTATTTTTGGAGAATATGTATTTTTTTTTTAAATAGAAGAAAACTTTCAAATCATGGCCTAATATGCTGGAAATATACTAAAATTAAAAGATATGCAAAAGATGCTAAACAAAACCCTAAAACTTCCAAACTTGTCTTGCTGAAAAAACAGAGCCAAAAACTTGCAGGCTGTATTTCGGTTTGCAGAAAGTTCACAGTCCATAATAAAATTTGATAAAATTCTTAAAATTACTGTGAATTATGATGAATCCAGAAAAATAAATTTCAGAATTTTCAGGGTTTTAATCAGGGAGAAATAATTAAAATAACATAGTATATAAGGACTAAAAAATTACAGAAAATAAGCCCTAATCTAAGCTCTGATACCAAATGATGGGGAAATAATATGCATGCAATTTTTATTGTATGTTTTATATATGGGGTTGAGTGATTAATTCCTGAATTTCAGATTAAAATAAGTTGTAGAGAATTTTATATGAATTTTAGAAGATCAGCATGCAGATTAGGACCTAGAAAAGTAGAAAAGAAGGATCGCCGGGGCTGAGAAGCCTCAGTTAGGGCAAGTTCTCCTACAATAAAACTACTGGAGGTAGAGGGGGTGTACCTGACAATATCTGTGAAGATCGCAGCAAAGGGTCTCTCATTCCTCGATGGATGTGGCCTGGAAAACCAAGCCAAAGACCCGCGGATACCCGGCTTTCTGCTCGGTGATCCGATTGAGGCTTGGCTGGAGTCGTTGGATTCGTAGGAACTCGGGGACCTATAAACGACCTGTCAGGGGTTAGAAAACTCACAAAGGAACAAGAAAATAAAGGAAAAACAGCAAGGGAAGGCTTCTTTTGGAGTGGGCATCCAGGGATCTGAGATGCTTGTTGGCAGCAGGAAGATGATTGCAGCACTGGGAAGAAAAAACTCTCGCAAACCCCTTTATGCACACAGCAGGGTATCACACAACTCAATAGAAGAACTCAAGGTTTTCATTCATCAAAATTCTCCCTTCATACAAGAGGCTAGGGTCCCTTAAATAGACCCTTAACCTTGGGCTCCAAGTAAGGGCACATTAGTCTTTACATGAGAATCCTTTTCCCTCTCAAACCCTAGCTAGAAAATAAGGAAACATTAGGTAGAAAAAATCTCTAAAATTTCTCTTGACTTGGCCAACACTCCAAGGACACCTAGGGGGGCGTGTTGGGCTTCTAAGATCAGCAAGGGGCCGGCCCAAAAGGGCCCGGGTGCATGGGTTTGGGCCTTTGGAAGCTGGGGTGGCCTGGTAGCCAGGTAGCAGGAATATTCCCTGGTATCTTGCTTCTTAGGGGCTTAGACTTGGCGCCTGGGCTTGATTTCTTTGGGCTAGGATGCAGATGGACCTCTAAAATCATGGATGCCTTGGTTTATAAATATATTTTGGCATCTGGAAGGAAATCTGGGCATCTGGAGGGCATCTGCAAGGAATCAGGATTTTTGATTTTCCTCATGGGGTCTTCAAATCTTCAAGCTGGGTTGGACTTGGGCTAAACTTCCATGTCTTCAATCTGGTTGGACTTGGTCTTTACTTGTATGATGTGGTCTTGAGTCTTCAGTATGCTTGGATAGGACTCAAAAAAATAAAATTAGCTCAACATGAGCTGACCAGCATTGGACTGAACTAGCTCAACATGAGCTGACTAGTACAGAACTGAAATAACAACTCAAAAAAACTCAAATAACAACTACAATGGACTCAGATGAGCTAAGCCCTTATTACAGATGGACTCATAAATTATTGATCAAATTATAGAGGGTTGAAAAGCCTCTATCTTATTCTGGTGCCTCAGGTGTCCCCACCACCCTAATGGTTCCATGTAGCGAGGTGGGTGAGATGTCCTAGAAGTGAGAGATCTCTCCGTAAGTGTGTGTCCTAAAGTTCATGAGAGTCCAAACTTCTGTCTCCCATCACCATTGTTTCCCTCACCACCTTATTAGAAAAAATTAAAAATAAAAATCTAATGGTACCCTAATCTTCGGTGACTTCTCAGCTCGCCACGATCCTTCCTCGCATCCCGTACCCCATCAATTTTTGGTATCAGAGCTAGAGGATTAGGATATTTTCTTTTTCCTCCTCGAGCCCATTATCAAACCAGCGACAATATCTTAAGCAGTTTTTGGTATAAAAGCAATTTTTGCATCATGTAAAATTATTTAATACAATTTTATTTCTTTATATTTTTTACATGATGCAATATTAAATTTATAATTTTTTAGATAAATTATTATTTTAATCATTTTTAACCTATAATAGATAAGAGTTAGATAAATATATTGAGGAATAGCAATGAATATCTAGATAGAGTTCAGGATTTCATTAAATTTAGTATGAATAAAAGTAGTATGAATGAGAAGATTCTATGTCCATGCCAAAAATATGTAAATTTTTCTTCTTTATATCAACAAATTGTTGAAAAATATTTGGTATGAAATGATTTTTTAAGATGTTATACTGAATGAGTTTTTCATGGAGAGTCTATGTTACCATCTTTATGTAACAAACCCATATATATAGAACATATGTCTGATTTTGGATACACTAACCTATATAAAAATCTTGTAAGAGATGATGATATAAGGAGTTTGCTTAGAGATGCTTTTGAACTTAGTGTTCAAAATTTAGAAAATTCTAGGAATAGATAAAAAGCAGTTGGGATGTCTAAGAGATCTACATTTACTAAACCTAAGTATATTGAAGAGTCTATACATCCAGTTAATGATGAAATAGATCAGTGATATGGCGACATCCACTGATATGGAGCCTGCGGACTGATATGGCGACATCCGTTGATGTGGAGCCTGCAGACACCACAACGGCAAGAGACCCGCCACCTGGGCAAGGCTACATGATGAAGAATCGAGGCAGACCACCTGGCCGAGGTCAGCTCCCAATCGAGGTAGGGCCCATTAGGTAGGCCCCTTGTCTAAGGTCAACTCCCGATCAAGGTCGAGTCATCCCTACAAGGTGAGCCCTCCGGCTGAGGATAGCTCCTGGTCGGAGTCGAGCTCATGCTTCCAGAATGGACCGCCCTGCCGAGGTCAGCTCCCAGTCAAGGCAGGGCTCATTAGACGGGCCCCCCGTCTGAGATCAGCTCCCGGTCGAGGTCGAGTCCACTCCTCCGAAGTGGGCCCTCCTACTAGCGGGAGCATGGATTCCCGCCAAAGGCTTAAAGAGGCCGGAATTCAAAATGAAGATGAGGGAGTACCTGATCGCATAGAGCCTTTGAGAGGTGGCACATGCCCTAGCACAGGCGCAGGCCCCTTGTGGCATGCTGTGCTCATGATCTGCATGATCCGGACAATACCAGGCTCCTAGCCTTGTAGCGTGCCAACACATCGACGACCACATGATTGGGAGATTGCAACTTCCATAACAGAGCACTTGGACCCTAGGCCCTAGACTCTAGGCGCTGTGGTACCTGGGTGGCCTCTTTCAAAATGGCAACATCCCGTTATGGCTCAAGCCTCAGGTGCAGAACTGGCCCGACAAAGAGGCGATAGCAGGCAACGAAAAGCCTTCTTCGAAGGAGAGAACTTGGAAGCCAGCAAGAAGCCACTCACCTATATAAGACCTGCATGAAAAGGTAAGTAGAGGTAAGCAAGGAAAAAATAACAGAGACTTTCATTTTTTTGCATTATCTTTTCTCTTATCACCCTCTCGACGTGGAGAGTCCTTCGATGCTCTCTGCTACAGAGGTTTCTGTTCCCCTCGATTGTTCTATTGACTTGATTATCGGAGTGCCTTCATCAAGATCCCCCAAGATTTTCCTCTGTCATGCAGGACCCCCGAAGCGAGCGAGCGGGCACGACCGTGAGGTGGGGAGCCAAGAATCTGGTAGGAACTCGATGCATCAGAGCTATAGGCCATAATGATCTGGGTGGCAACATATTGGCATACCAAGAAGGGGAAGGGCAGCTAGAAGAAAGCATCATCCCTCCCATAGAAAGAAAGATCGGGCGACACCCATAGTTCGATGGTGACACGCGAGCTCGTGAAGCCTCTACCAATCGAGCGAGGGACCCCTTTCACCGCGACGACCAATGCCCGGAGGGGGAGCATCCCGCTCCGTCACAATCACCTTCGACGGACCCCCAGTACACTACACTCGCCCACTAGGTCCGGCTCATGGTTGCGGCAGTGCATTAGCTCCACCAAAAGCATCTCTCCCTGGAAACACAACAATAGCCAAGGACTCTGGTAGCTAGCGCAACTGATCCCTGCACCAGCCTACGATCCTTCCAGGAGGGGCCACTACATGCAAAATCCCCCGCTTGGGAGGCCCACCAGGTGGGTAGCAAGCGGCCGCAGCATGATCCGACCGGCCGTGGGAGCCGCTCCCTAGCCTTGGACCATTGTGCACCCTCGCCCCCATAGCACCAGCATGGCTGGGAACTTAGGCACGAGTTCCTCTGCTCTAGCCCTCCCTCAACCCGGGCATCCTCCATCGAGGGGTCGACTGACGAGGCCATCCACTGCCGAGCGAAAAGGCACCTCGAGGAGCATGAGTGCAAGTTGGCGAATTTGACCTGTCAGTTTGTGGAAGTTTAGGGCTCTCCCAGTGAGCCTACGGGTTATGATACCCGTTCACCCTTTTCAAAGAAGGTCCAAGAGGAGCCGATCCCCAGCTAGTTCCGTATGCGACTGGTTGACCCCTATGACGAGACAACTGACCCCCTAGACCACCTAGAAAGTTACAGGGCCCTCATGAGGGTCCAGGGGACTATCGATGCCCTCTTTTGCATCACCTTCCAAGCCACTCTGTGAAAGGCAGCTCGAGTCTAGTTTTCCAGACTCGAACCTAAGAGCATAGACTCCTTCCCTCAGCTGAAGAAAAAGTTTGCGGTGCACTTCGACACTTGCAGGAAGGCACCGTACAAGGCTGATAGCCTCTTCTCGATCCGATAGCAGGACCAAAAACTCCTCCGGGACTACGTGTCCCAGTTCAAGATCCCTGCCTTGGAGATCTACAACCTCGATGAGTCTGTCGCCATGCTAGCCCTGAAGACGGTGCTGCGAACCTCCCGCTTCTACTACTCCCTCGATAAGAAGCCTCCAAAGATGTACTCGAGTTCCTCCTTCAGGCATAAAAGTATATCCACGTCGAGAAGGCAGATCACGCCAGGAGGGAGCTAGACAGGAGGCCCCCGAAGAGGCAGGCCATCGGGAGACCTCCGGCCACCCAACCTGGAGGATGGTGTGGGTGCCACGACCGGAGCCAAGGCCCAAGGTTGACCTTGCCAACAAAGAGAGTTTCACTCCTCTCCTCGTCCCTAGAGCAATGATCCTGATGGAGATTAAGGGCGAGCATTTCCTACACCAACCCCCACCATTGAAGCCATACGCTGGACGTGACAAATCCTATTACTGTTGTTTTCACTAGGACTATGGCCATGACACAGAGGAATGCCGCCACCTGAAGAGGGAGATCGAAGAGCTGATCAAGCACGGCTACCTTGGCCAGTATGTGGAGAAGGGAGTGCCCCTTGCAGCCCAAACTGATGGGCCTCGGCTCCTTGCCATTGATAACCATCCCATCGAGAAATCGATAGGGATGATATCCTGGGGGGCAAGAAAAACCTTGAAGAGGGCTAGGGAGAGAGGGGAGTGATGATATACTCCCTTGCATGGGAGAAGGGTCAGCTGGGGTAAAGAACCCAAATAATGATATTGTTGTCGTTGAAATGATGATAGCCAAACATCCTGTAAAAAGAATCATGGTAGACAGTGGGAGCTCCTCGAACATCCTTTTTTACAATGTTTTTGCAAGAATGAATTTGTCCACTAACCAAATAAGACCGGTAGTCACGCCTCTAGTAGGCTTCACCGGAGACTCGATTGGAGTCGAGGGAGAAATTACGCTCCTAATAACCACTGGGATACCATCCTAGCAAAGCACCATGCTGGTGACCTTCACTGTTGTAAAGCTCTTCTCACCTTACAATGCCATCCTGGGATGCTCGAGACTCAATTTGCTTGATGCCACCATTTCCATGAAATGCCTCCTTATCCAATTCCCGACCCCATGGAGGATCGAAGAGATGAGAGAGTCCCGGCAGCTAGTGCATCGCTGTTGGCAGACCGTCCCAGGCCTAAGAGGAGCAGATTCTAGCCCTGCTGTAGACCAACCCGATCCGGCGACACCAGAATCGAAGAGCAGCCCAGTCAAGCCCCTGTTATCTTTTCCTTTAGGGGAGGATCCCTCGAAGATAATACAGGTCAGGGCCTTGTTGACACAAGAAGAGAGAACCCGTCTGCTTAGCTTCCTATGGACTAATGCATATATTTTTGCCTGGATCACCACCGACATGCCCGGTATCCTACCGGAGGTGATAACTCACAAGCTGAATGTCGACCCCAATCATCGCCCGGTCTGGCAAAAGAAAAAGAGCTTCATCCTGGAATGGTAGAAAGACATCAATAAGGAGGTCGATAAACTCCTCATGGCAGGCTTCATCTGAGAGGTACGTTATCTTGACTGGCTTGCTAACATGGTGATGGTCAGGAAAGCCTCTAGGAAGTGAAGGATCTGTGTAGACTACACTGACCTCAACATGGCATGCCCAAAAGATAGCTTCCTCCTCCCCAAGATTGACCAGCTGGTGGATGCGACTTCAGGCCACAAGTACCTCAACTTCATGGATGCGTTCTCCAGATATAATCAGATCCGCATGCATCCTGAGGATGAGGAGTGCATAGTGTTTGTGACTGACCGAGGTACGTATTGTTACAAGATGATACCCTTTGATCTTAAGAATGCAGGGCCACCTACCAGTACTTGGTCAGCATGGTCTTCAAGGACCAGATCGGCTGCAACATGCAAGTGTACATGGATGACATGCTTGTCATGAGCGGCCCGGAGGAGGACCATATAACCGACCTGGCAGAGGCTTTCGATAACCTCCGTCGCTATCAAATGAAGCTGAATCCTATCAAGTGCACCTTCGGTATGATGGCAGGAAAGTTCTTAGGATTCATGGTGACCCAAAGGGGGATAGAGGCCAACCTCGAGAAGATCCAGGCGATCACAGACATGAGGCATCTTGCCTCTCCATGAAGGAAGTCCAACATCTGACTAGGCACATCGCAGCTTTGAGCCTCTTCATCTCACACTCTATCGAGCATTGCTAGCCATTCTTCAAGGTCCTTCAGAAGATGAATGACTTCACTTAGATAGAAGAATGCTAAGAAGCATTCGAGGGACTGAAGAAGCTCCTCGCCTCACCACCACTACTATCCAGGTCGGAGCCCGGAGAAGAGCTCCTCCTGTACCTAGCAGTCTCACCAGAGGCAGTCAGCTTTGTGCTGGTTCATGCTAACAAGGACAGCTCTCAGCGGCCAGTCTACTACACCATCAAGCTACTTTGTGACATCGAAACCAGGTACACCTGATCCAAGAAAATTATTTTTGCACTAATAATATCTGCGCAGTATCTCAGGCCTTACTTTCAAGCATATCCCATCGCTGTCCTTACTGATCAGCCCCTGAGGGCTATCTTGAGCCATCCCGACACTTCCGGGTGCTTGGCCAAGTGGGCGTTGAAGCTCAGTGAATTCAACATCACCTATCACCCACGATAGGCATAGAATGCCCAGGTTTTAGTCAATTTTATGGTGGAATGCACCTGGGCCGAGGGAAGCTCAGAGGAGGCGGACCAACAGGTTGATCTCGGGTAGGACCCAACCCTGGTAGAGAAGACATGGATACTCAACGTAGATGGTGCATCCAATACGGGAGGAAGCGAAGCTGGCCTCATCCTTGCTAGCCCTGATGGTGTCATCGTGGAATGCGCACTATGTTTCCTCTCGAAGGTGACCAACAACTAGGCAAAATATGAAGCGCTCCTTGCAAGGCTGAAGGTATCCCACGAACTGGGCATCAAGAGGCTAAAGGTCTTCACAAACTCATACCTAGTAGTGGGCCAAGTCTCCGACGAGTACAAAGTGCAGGACCCTATGATGGTAAAGTACCTGGACCGGATGCGCTCTCATGCATCAACCCTCTAGCACTTCGACATCTCTCATATCCCGCGAGCAGAGAATGCCCGGGCTGACATCCTTTCCAAGCTGGCCACCTTGCCGGAGACCTCGTTGGGGTGCACTTTCGTTGAATGTCTCGAGGCCCCCAATAGCGAAGCTGTGGCCGAGGTCCAGCAAGTCTCTAACGAGGCCAGCAAGATGGATCCCTACATTAAGTACATCACCACTGGCACCCTGCCAGAGGACTGAAAGGAGGCCAGCCTTCTCAAGAAGAAGGCCGCACGTTATGTGATTTCGGATGGACAGCTCTATCAGAGGTCCTACTCCTATCCCCTGCTAAAGTGCTTGAAGCCCTTAGAAGTCACTTACGTGCTCCAGGAGATATACGAAGGCATCTGCGGCAACCATGTGGGGGGTAAGGCCTTAGCCCACAAGGCGATCTGGCAGGGATACTTCTGGGATACCATGCGAGAAGACGCAACTGACTTTGTGAAGAAATGCGATAAGTGCCAGCACCATGCATGCATCCAGTAGCAGCCGGCAGCCCCCATCTCCCAGCTATCAGCCCTGTGACCATTTGTCAAGTGGGGAATGGACATCCTAGGCCCTTTCCCTGTAGTGTCTGGCCAATGGAGGTTTCTGATTATGGCCATCGACTATTTACCAAGTTGGTTGAGGCCGAACCTCTGGCACAAATAACAGAGGCGAAGGTCCAGTCTTTCTTTTGGAAATCCATAATCTATAGATAAGGCCTCCTGTACACAATCATCACTAACAATGAGAAGTAGTTCGACAACCAAGCCTTCAAAGAATTTTGCTCCAATCTCGGCATCCACCACCGCTTCACCTCTGTGGCCCATCCTCAAACAAATGGGGAAGCCGAAGTGACTAACTGTACCATTTTGCAAGGGCTCCATACGAGGCTGAACGAAGTCAAGGGTCGATTGGTAGATGAGCTGCCCAGCATGCTGTGGGCCTACCACACCACTCCTCGTATGGCCATTGGTGAGACGTCCTTCAACCTCATCTTCGAGATTGAAGCAGTAATCCCAGTGGAACTCGGCCTACCCATGCTCCGAATAGAGCAATATGATGATGTCGAAAACCCGGCATGCCTCCTCCTCAACCTGGACTTCCTGGATGAGACAAGGAATAAAGCTTGACTCTGAATGGCAACCTACCGGTAGTGAGTCACGTGCTATTACAACTCCCATATACGGCCCAAGATATTCCATCCAAGTGACCTCATGCTTAGACGAGCAGAAGCATCTCAATCGGGGGAGTGTGAGAAACTCTCCCTAAATTGGGAGGATCCTTACCAGGTGATCGAAGCCTTATCGGACGGGGCCTACTACTTCACCAGGCTCGATGGTGTCCGTTTCATGCGAACCTAGAATGCCAGCAACCTAAGGATGTACCACAAATAATGCAAAGCTCTTCCATAATAAATTCAAGTTCCTTTACGGTGCAACTTTGTTTTTCACCTGTGCAGGAACTCATCTACCCCACTTCAAGCCAGGAGACTTCTGAAGCCTCGCACTCAAGCCGGGAGCTACAGTACCCCGCAGCAAAGCCGGGAACCTCCGACACCCTGCACCAAGGTCGGGAGCCACAATGCCCCGCACCAAAGCCAGGAGCCACAGTACCCTACACCAAAGCTGGGAGCCACAGCATCCTGCACCAAAGCCGGGAAACTCTTGAAGCCCTTAACTAATGTCGGGAGCCATAGTGCCCCACACCAAAGCCGGGAGCCACAGCACCCCGCACCAAAGTTGGGAGCCACAGCGCCTTGCACTCAAGCTCGGAGCCATAGTGCTTTACACTAAAGCCGGGAAACCTCTAAAGCCCTGCACTCAAGCAGGGAAACCTTTGAAGCCCGACACTCAAGCTCGGAGCCTCACCACCTCGCACCAAAGCCTAGAGACTCTCGAAGCCTGGCACTTCAAGTCCAGAAACTTATGAAGCCTGGCACTAAGAGACAAGCAATTTCATTACCCAGCTCATAGTTTGGAGATGCCAGATAGGATCTCCAAGCAAGTCCCACCATCTACCACCTGACTCGTTACTGGGTAACACAAAAAAAAGAGAGAGAAAAGAAAAGGAGGAAGAGAAAGAAGCAGAATGGTAGCCAAGAGATTTCATTAACATGAAAACCTCCTGTATGTTCCCTGCAAGGAGCCCCCAACAAATCGAAGGCCCACCTTAACATATAAACATAGAAAGGAAAGGAAGATCTAAACACCAGCCACTGACTCCTTTCCAAACCGACGGGCAGCCCCCGCCTCCTGCGAGGTGCTTAGGGAGGCCTCGGGTCCCGCCTCAGCCTCAGCCTCCTCTGACTCTAACTCTTCCTCAAAGCCAGGTTTATCCTCCTGCTCAAGGAATGGAATGGAAGGCCTGATGTTGTCTAGCCCCTTCAGCCCATAGAAGTGAAAGGCCTTGCTCTTGAAGTCGCTAAATCCTTGATGGAAGGAGTCCAAGACAGTCTCAGCGATCTTGTCCTTAAAAGCCTGGGATGCCATGAACTTGGGGAAGGCCTCCGTCGCCTCCTTTTTGGCCATCTTCGCCAGCACAGCAGCCGCCGCCACCCTCTCAGCTACTGCCACAGCCTAAGCCTTCTCCTTCTCCAGTTGAGTCTGGAGGGTTTGCACCCTCCTTTCCAGATGAGCCACCTCTTCAGCCCAAAAGGAGTCAGCGTCGCCCTCCCGGGCCTTCGCACTGGGCTCCCTCTCGGGCTCATCGACAATAGCCCTCTTTCGAGACATCTCCCGAAGATCCTTGAGGCTGAACTTCATCCCTACGGTATGAAGAATGAAGATAAGGTCGTACAAGGACCTGGAGACCCTAGAAAGGGTACTCCCCCAACTCAAGAAGGAAAACATGGGGAAAGAAGGAAGGGAGCCTAACTTTTCAAGGCTTCACCTAAGGGGAAAGGGGAGAGTAGCTCTAGAGCAAAAGTCTCATCTTTTCACCGCCTGAAGAATCCTTGAGGACTGAGAAGATGGATCCTATTTAACGGCCTAGAGTCTTGTCACTTCGTGCTCATAGAAGATGTATGCCATGTCTCGCACCAAGCCAACTAAGAGATTCCATGTATCGAAGCAGCGCTTAGAACCCAGAGCAGTTCCCTTGAAGTCGATGCAGCATCAATAACCATTTTTGAAGAGAGAAGATGTGGCGACACCTAGATGGCACGAAAGCATGACCGCTTGAACTCCAGCACATATGGTATTGGAAACGAAAGGGGCACACCCCCTCCATGCCAGCGCAACCATTACTCCCTTCGCCCCAAGCGGATGCTTCATTCTCTAGGCTCGGGAGTCGGAGGTAACTGATATGGCAACATCTACAGACATGGAGCCTACGGACTGATATGGCGACATCCGCTGACGTGGAGCCTGCGGACGGCCACAATGGTAGGAGACCCGCCACCTGGGCAAGGCTACATGATGAAGAACCAAGGTGGACCACCCAGTCGAGGTCAGCTCCCAGTCAAGGTAGGGCCCATTGTACGGGCCCCCCGTCTGAGGTCAACTCCCGATCAAGGTCGAATCCATTCCCTACAATGCAAGCCATCCAGCTGAGGATAGCTCCCGGTCATAGTCGAGCTCATGCTTCTAGAATGGACCACCCTGCCGAGGTCAGCTCCTAGTCGAGGAAGGGCTTTTAGGTGGGTCCCCCATCTAAGATCAGCTCCCTATCGAGGTCGAGTCTACCCTTCTGAAGCAGACCCTCCTACCATCTGGAGCATGGATTCCTGCCAAAGGCATAAAGAGGCCAGAATTCAAAATGAAGATGAGGGAGTACCTGATCGTGCAGAGCCTCCGAGAGGTGGCACATGCCCTGCCACGAGTGCAGACCCCCTACGGTGTGCCATGCGCATGATTTGCATGATCCGGACAACACCAGGCTCCCGGCCTTGTGGCATGCCGACACGTCGATGATCGCACTACTGGGAGACTGCGACTTCAATAACAAAGCACATGGACCCTAGGCCCTAGACTCTAGGTGCTATGGTAGCCAAGCGGCCTCTTTCAAAATGGCAACATCCCATTATGGCTCGAGTCTCAGGTGCAGAACTGGCCTGACAGAGAGGCGACAGCAGGCAATGGAAAGCCTCCTTCGAAGGAGAGAACCTGGAAGCTAGCAAGAAGCCACTCACCTATATAAGACCCCCACGAAAAGGTAAGTAGAGGTAAGCAAGCAAGAAGCAAAAAGTAAGGGAAAAATAACAGAGACTCTTTCATTTTTCTGCATTATCTTTTCTCTTATCACCCTCTTGACGTGGAGAGTCCCCCGAAGCTCTCTAATATAGAGATTTCCATTTTTTTCGATCGTCCCACTGACTTGATCATCGAAGTACCTTCATCGGAATCCTTGGTCGAAGGTTTTTCTCTATCTTGCAGGACCCCCGAAGCGAGCAAGCGGGCATGACCATGAGGTGGGGAGCCAAGCATCCAGTGGGAACACGACATGTTAGAGCTACGGGCCACGATGATCCAGGTGGAAACAATCAGTATTACAAGTTTATGAAAGATGCAGATCAAGAATTATATTCTGGTTGTAAGAATTTTTCAAATATTTCTTTTCTTGTGCTTTTATTTTATTTGAAATATTTAAATAGATGGTTTGGCAAAAATTTTACTATGTTGCTCTAATTATTAAAGGATGTATTTCTAGAAGGCAATAGTTTACTGGTATCTTCTTTTGAAGCTAAGAAATAGTAAAGAAATTAGTTCTTGGATATGAAATGATTTATAGATATCTAAATGATTATATGTTATATTAGGGAGAACATGTTGATCAAGAATCATGCCATGTGTATGGTTTTTCATAATGGGTGAAGCATAAAGAAGATGGGGGTGATCTAATGAATGAATTGGATGCAACACGGAGTAAACAAAAATTGGTCAAGGTATTACATTACTTTTTTTTCATACCTAGATTGAGAAGGATATATGATCAAAGATAGCTTCATTAATGAGATGGCATGATGAAAGACCTATAAAAAATGGAATGTTGAGACACCTAGTAGATAGTTTAGCATGGAAAGCATTTAATGATAAACATCCTAATTTTGTCTTCGATGTTTGCAGTGTTAGGTTTAGTTTAGCTATTGATGACTTGAATCCATTTCAGACTTCGAGTTATACCTATTGTACTTGGTAGGTCATTTTAATTTCTTATAATTTGTTACCATGAATGTGCATGAAATAGTCTTCACTTATTATGTCAATGGTCATTCCAGTTGATAAGAGTCCAGGTAATGATATTGATATTTTTATATAATCTTTAATAGAGGAATTGAAATAGTTATGAAAGGGTATCGATGCAATTGATATTTTGAATGGCCAAACATTCAAACTACGGGCAACTCTATTATGGATTATTAATGATTTTCATGCATGCACTAATTTATCTGGATGGAGCATTAAGAGGGTGTTTGCATGTCCTTCTTGTGAGGATTCAACCTATTCAATTTGGTAAAACTATGGAGGAAAGTTTTGTTATATAGAACATCATCAATGGTTGGAAGCAAATCATCTAATACGACTTTAGAAAAATTTATTTGATGGTAATATATAGTTGTGATTTTCTTTAATTCGACCTTCTAGAGCTGATGTTTGTAGATAATTCATAGTATTAATTATAGCTATTGTAAGATCTCAAAGTCCTCTAAAAAAATAGGAAGAGAGGGTGTTGAAAGCTCAATGCACCATCAGAGGAAGTTAACACCAACACTATAGATGTAGTAGTGTTTGAGGATCCAAACAATTTTTTTAAGGATGAAAATGATGATGATATAATGGTAGCATCTACACATCATCTTACTAAATAATTATGAAAGAAAATAAGTATCTTCTTTGACTTATCTTATTAGGAGTATAATATACTTTAGCATAATCTTGATGTCATGCATATAAAAAAGAATGTTTATGATAATTTGATTAGAATAATATTAAACCTTGATGGAAAGGCCAAAGATAATATGAAGACATGTCTTAATTTAAAAAATGGATTTCTAACAGGAGCTTCATACCAAAGTGGTTGCCAATAATAAAACTTATATGTCTCAGGCATATTATATAATGTCTATTCGAGAAAAAGATCTTTTCCTGATAGTTTTAAAAAATTTAAGATTTTTGATGGATATGCATCAAGTATTTTATGATATATAAATCTAAAAGAGTAAAAACTTCAAATCTTAAAAGTCATGATAGTCATATACTAATGCAAGATATTTTTTCACTAGCTTTAAAATTGTTAATGTCAAAACAAGTTATTGCAGTAGTTGTTTTAATTTCAATTATCATCATTCTTCAAGGCATTATGTTTTAAAGTTCTTGATCCTCTGGAGCTTGTTCAGCTAGAGTCCCATATTATGCTTATACTTTGTTAGATGGAAAAGATTTTCTCTCTTCAATTTTTCACCATTATAGTTCATCTACTTATTTACTTAGCTTCACAAGTTAAACTTTGGAAACTTAGTTTATAATTTAGAAATCTTTATTAGAAATAATGTTATATTAATATTGATATTTTAATAAATATTTAATTTTTGAAGTTATCTTGTGCATTTAAAGGATTATGTATGAAATAGAGTCCATCCTGAGAGATCGATTATGAAGGATATATTATTGAAGAGTATTTAACATTTTGTTTTAGATATCTCGAAGGTATAGAGATTATAAATTGACCTTAACATCTTCATAATATTATGGAGAATACAGGCTGTACAAGTTCTTATCTACTAGAAGAATTTTAAAAAAAGTTGATAGTATTGTTCTTGACCAAAAATTCTTAGCACAAGCACATCATTATATATTACTACATAGTGATATAATATTTGAGTATCGCAGGTTAGTATATTCATATGATGATAAAATTAAATATCATACATAATGTTATTAATCAAATATTTAATTTTTATATAGAGAGTTTTTAGTTGCTCAGTGACAAGCTAATCATAACATTCATCTTAACTTAAGGATTAAGCAATGATAGTTGGTCAAGTTATTCTCTACATGGCTTTTCAGTCAAGTTTAAAATATATATAAGGGATTCATTAATTTTGGATACATTTAATATCAAATAAATTATCAATAATTCAAAACATATTTTTTAGATAATAGCAATAATGGAGAAAAATTGTTCAAAGGAACTAATAACACTTAATAGAGGTCCTAATAATATTATGAATAGCTATAATGGTTTTATTATCAATGGCTTTAAATTTCATATTAAGGAGTACGAGAAATTTAGAAAAACTTAAAATAGTAGAGTTATAGTAGAAGTGGATGGAAAAACTTATTATAGTATACTTAAAGATATTTATAAGTTAGATTATTATTAAAATTTTAAAGTAGTATTATCTCAATGTGATTGAATTGAATAAGTACACTAAGAGTTTTGAAACAAGACTCAAACAGATTTATACTTGTAAATTTTCAAGATTAATACATACTGATTTATTATTGAAGAATGATCTATTTATTTTTTCATCTCAAGCTTAGTAAGTATTTTTTGAATAAGACTCAAAAGATAAAAAAATGGGCAGCTGTTATCAGAATAAAACCTTAAGACTTGTATGGCAAAGGAAAAAGGGTGGAAAAAGAGGATGATGACACTCATACTTAGTATATGCTTTATTAGGGAAGGCAACAAAACCCAAATACATGGGTACCCAACCCGGCCCGACCTGATTGGGATGGGTAGTCAATGCTTTGACTGTGTTTGGGCCGGATTTGGATAAAACTCGAAAGCTTAACTTTGGATTTGTTTAGGACCGGGTAGATATACACCCGACCCGAACCCGGCATAAATTATTTTAATATTTAAATATATATAATTAATATATATTATATTTTATTTATTTTAGAAGTATTGAATTAAGTCTTGTTAAATTTTATATATTAAGATAATTTAAATTTTATTTTGAATATGAAACTAAATACTGTTGAACTAAAAATATAGTTAAATTTTATTTATTTAATATATATATAATTTATAAAATGGTAGATGATCTTAAAGTTGATAAAAATAAAAAAATATTTAATATGACTTAATTGGGTTCAGGCGGGTAAACTCGAATTACCCAATATCCAATTGAGATGGGTATGGATAAAAAAAATCCAGTTCCGATAGTATTTGCACCAGATTTGGATAGTTTACTGAGTATTCAGGTTTGGATTTGAATAGTTATGCACCCGACCCGAACCCAACCCATTGCCATCCCTATGCCTTATAATATTATACCGGATGATGATTTAAACACTATAACCACTTTGGTTATAATGGATTTTGAAGAAAATACAATAGTTTGATTATTATTGCTAAGAAATATTTAGGATTTTTTACATATTATATGAATTAGTTGTCTTATTTTTTAAATAGCAATTCCTTTACTATTTAACTTAATTTTTATGTTAACTAATTTCTATTTCTATATGCTAGGTCACATTATGCCTCAAAGGAAGCAATATGCAGATGTGCAATTTCAGTTTTGATAGCCCACTTCTTCTGTGCAGTAGCTTGAGATCGGTGGTTCTTCCATACATCAGTCTAAGGCCAGTCCTTTTTCTTTTGCACATTAGTCTGAGGTTAGTCCCTCTTCTTCTACATAGCATAATCCTCCTGCTGATCATCCAGATGATGAGGTTATTATGGATGAGCTAAAGACCCATGGTACTTTAATACTTTCAGTTTATTTTATTGCATGCATATTTAATAGTTTTGATATTTTCTTTTTACTTTTATGTATTTTTCATAGATGGATCCAGGAGAGTGAGGTGGAGATGAGGAACTATACTAGTATGGGATGTGCATTAATTGCATGAGGGTGAGAGGATTATTATGGAAACAAGTTGGGACAGCCCATTAAGAAATCCGCTAGCTTGTTGACTAGTTTTTAGGGATAGTTGCATAGAGGGGTCAACTATGTCTCTTAAACTATGCAAAGTGGAATGACATGATTCATTTTTATAAAGTTGAGATCCTACGACTTGTAAGGTAGAAAATTAAATTTCATATTGTATCTTGATTTGCTAACTACTTTCCTTATTTATTTGATTTAACATTTATTTTTTTTATTTTGTTGTAGAGCAATTTTGTTTTCCCTTCAAATAATCATGATTTTGTGCTTAGGTCTCTGAATCACAAATGAAAAGAACATAAGGCAAAGTTAAAGGAAGACTACAAAAGAGAGGGTATAACAGAGGAGAAGGTTGCTTGTAATTGTCCTTCTGATATATACCCTCATTAGTGGAGGGAGTTGGTTCACTACTGGTTCTCTGAGAGGACACAAGTTGTATACACTCTCTTAATATCTTATAAATATATTAATTTCTAATATAGATTATATATATATGCATGATATAATAAATTATTTACTTTATTTTGTAGACATATTCTATTGTTGGTAAAGCTGCATGAGCAGCTCAGTCTATTCCATATCGGGATCCAATAGTAATGCATGACTTAGATAGGAGTTCATATGCTTCTCATACTACAAACTTTTTATTAGACATATATTTTTTATATATTGAAACGCCTTTTCTTTGTAATGAAACTAACATCATGTATCATGTATCTGGTATGTATGTTTTTAAGGATTTTTTTTGCAACATATATTTTTTCTATATGTGGATGAGTATGGGAGGGAACCTAGTGGGGTGAAGTTTTATCAGATGACTCATACTCATCGTAATGGTAATTTTGTCCAGGAGGAGTCTAGAGATATATTTGTATTTATTGATAATTATTTTATACAATAATCAATAATTTTATTTTATTAAGCATTAAGATATGACTTTTTTTAAATGTAGGAAAGGGCTACATCTCTTATTACAGGGCATGTCGAAGAGTCTACAGTATCTATGTAGAGCAGTCGCATCAAGATCAAGGTATTCATAAAGTTGATAGGACCAAAGCACTATGATCAAGTGAAGGGCTATGGGATTGAAGTTACTCCCACTCAATTATTTATGGAGAGTAGATATACTTAGGATGCTAGAGATAGTACTAGTGATACACATGTTCGCAGACTCGAGGCAAAGATTGAGGCATTGAGGGAGAGACATGATGCAGATAGAGCAGAGATGCAGATCTTGAGGACTTATGTTGAGTAGCTTACATTTGTGTCGCAAATGGTTGCGCTATCCAGGTAAATAACTATATAACTATATATATTTTTTTGCATAGATTTAATAATTTAAAATACATTGTGATGATGTATCACAACACAAACTTTTTATATATTTCTTATAGGTTCTTCACATATCCAACAGTCATAGAGAGAATGACGACCATCCTTCCACGGGCCATGATGTTTGCAGATTTTTTTTCTAATGCCTATATTTTATGTATATTTTCATGCAGTTAAACTTAGGATACAATATTGACAATTTGTTTTTCTTTTTATATATATAAAATACTTATAATATTATGTCTTTTTAATGAATTGTTATTTGGTTTCATGTCATGAGTGGTGTGCTTGCACTGGTTTCATTAAATGATGTTTGGTTCATATAAGATTATATTAATTTTTATACAGATATGTTATTATCTGTTATTTTGTTTATAAAAAATGCTGATGCTTTTAAGCATCGCAAATCATAAACTTAACAATGCTTAATAGTGTCGTTAAGTTATAATTTAACAATGCTATTAAGCATCGCTGCCAAATGATTATTCAATATCGATGCTTTTAAGTGTCAACCTTTGTTCATTTCTGATGCTTTTTAAATGTTGGCAAATAATTTAACGATGCTTTTTAAAAGTGTCGAAAGATTATTCCTCTACACTTATATATGCGATACTTTTGCAATGCTTTTAAAAACATTAGGACATTATTTGCCAAAGCTAATTAGCATCAGCAAATATCTTTATTAGCATCGCCCATGTTACCATTTCCTATAGTGAAATACTTGTTGTTGCTACGATGATCTATATTGAGTTTGATGTCTACTTGGATCAAAGCTCCTCTTATTTAGAGAATTTAGATCATGCTAAATCAGAATCGAAAGTGGAAGAAAGTTTGCTTCTCTGTCTCATAGATAAGCTTCCTAATTTTGCTTGAAGATAGTTTTCAGTTTTGGTCTTCCTTACTACATGGTATATCATTGTTTCCAGACATGTGAGATAGTTTTATCACTGTTTCCCTGATTTTCATGATCGAAGTCTAGGAAAATTAATAGACTTGGCCGCACAAGAAAAAATGCATGGCATGTCACAAGCACAGGGCTAGAAACTTAAAGAGGATGATTGGTTCAGAATTGCTATAAAACTTCAATGACTTTTAGATTAGGAAATTATCACCTACTCTTAAGAAAAACTCCTAAGAAAAATGCTATAAATGTAATTCAAAAAATAAAGTAGATAACGAGATAAAGCAAAGTTTCCATTGATTTGAGATATCCTTCCAATATGATTACATTCAATTTAAATAAGCTGACAATACAGTTATGTTTCAACTTGCCCACTCATTTGTAACCGCCTGTTTTGAAAATGGTTCTTGGTAACTTTTGAATTTTCTATTTCCATGCCTTTTACCCATCTTTTTTTTCTATCGGGATCAGGCCCTCAATTGTTTTGTGTTCATCAAGCCCAAAAATCCTAGGATGTCAATATGTGGTATGAATAATGTCCTCCACATCTTTTAATCTAGTGAACCGAAGGGTTACGCGATGTGTCTTAAATACAATACTGTTCACACCCAATCCCTTGGCTTTAAATTAATAGCAAATTATCCAAAATTTTGGTCATGAATAGCATTTAACATTTCTCATGTACCAAAAATGTCATTGTCTAACATAGGTGCAATGAAAATGTTATTGTCTTCAAGTGATAATATAACAGGAATTGGTGGAAGATCATGTGGCATGGAGGACAATTGAAGGTTCCACTTATTATGATTGGTGGAAGATCATGTGGCATGGAGGACAATTGAAGGTTCCACTTATTATGAAAGAGAGTCATGGAAAAGATGTTGAATGTCTTCCTAAGAAGTGGCCTGCTAAGAGAGGGTATCCAACTTGGGACAGAAATTTGGTCGCCAATGTCAAAGGGCCAAGATCGGGATAGTCACAACGCATGGATTGTTGGTGAGAGCCTATTTGTGATTCTCTGAAATGAAAGAGAGCATGACCAGTGGATATGGGTATAACTTTAAAATCATTTGAAATCTTCCATCAAAGTTTTAACTCTTTGATAATGAAATCTATTGCTGCAGATTCTGGCTTGAGGTCGGAACTGGCATAAACTGGCAAGTCATCGCTAGAGTAACCTGCAAAACAAAATCCACAACTTGAATTGGCTTTGACAAGGATCCTCCAGTACTCAAGTCAGAGATTTAGAATAGATGGGAAGTAGTAGGTGTAAGAAAGAGTTGCTTACTTGAGGGTTCATGGGGCTCTGGTTATTTATAGAAGAGGGCTAAGAAAATAGGTAACTACAAGAGTATTAGGCCATTGATTGTGTCATTATAGTATTATAGCTCTCATTCATTCCCATGAATGGAGGAGGCTATTACTAGTAATTCATTGGCATGAAATAGCTATTTCTATAATTTGGGCCATCGACTATTTAAAATCTCA
Source organism: Areca catechu (assembly GCA_021397845.1). NCBI lineage: Eukaryota > Viridiplantae > Streptophyta > Magnoliopsida > Arecales > Arecaceae > Areca > Areca catechu. The sequence continues at coordinate 95,569,680 of CM038052.1, read as the reverse complement.
GAGATGGGCTATGTGCGAAGGATCATTTCGAAGGACCACACCTAACAACAATTAAGTAAAAATTATTTCGGTATTAAGTTCAGTGCTACTGATAGGCTAGCAAATGGGTCGACAAACAGAACCGCAGCAACTGATTATTGAATCATGAAGACATCTATGTAACAAGCACTAGCCAATAGATAGGTCAGTGGTTGGATCGATAAGTTAAACATCCATCTCTAAAGCCACATCTCAAAGGTATATTTGAGGTATCTTAAGCACCCCCATAACATTTGCCCCTACTCCTAAGTCTAAACTGGAAGTGGGTTAGACTAAGGGAGTAATGCTAATGTCATGCCTCGGATCTTGGAAGGCTTACCTGCAGCTCTTAATGAGTCATTACTTAATGCAGGCGATGCCTGGATGCCATCAGTCACTTGCTATTAAGAAAATCAAAGTGACCACGTATAATTAATCAGCCCTTTTATTGTTGCAAGATATTTTGAGAATTTTGAATTAAGAATTGGACCTTTCTACCTTCTTTTTTCTTTGCCTTCATTATTTAAATTGGTCCCCTTGCCTTTAGAATTTGCCTAGAAATATTTTTAGCCAAGCCTTCTATGATACTTCTTTTAGCTTCCTTGAGACAAAACTAAAGAATACGAAGCACTTGAGAGGGCATTTCAAAGGAAATGGATCAAAAGAACTGTACCGGTGGTCACTTCCTTGGCTCCAATGACCAATGCTATCGATCCCTTGAGTTTGTCGCCTCCAACATGAGTTGATCTCCCTATTGCACTGCCTCCGGTACCATTTTCAATAGAGGGAGAGGTTATACCACCGGCCACTCAAGCTTCATCCTTGCTAAATGGAGGTAGCAGCCTGTCGAAAGAGGTTTCGATGGAGCTATACAAACATCACCACCCCAACAGACAAGGCCTTTGTGGTGGAAGCAACCTTATCATTAGAAAGGCCAATCTCAAAAGGAATTGCAAAAGCTATTGATCCATCGAAAGGGATGATTGGTACCACCAGCCCACCAACCCACCAACTATCGACCCACCAATTGGGATAATTAGAACAATGAGCCCGCCGATGGAGATCAGGGAGAGGCGGTGAATCCCCGTGTCCTAAAGGAATCCTTAATGAAGGCAATCCTTAGCTCTCCTATAGCTTTGTCCAATGGCTTATTGTAGCCATTGATCGGTACCATGCCAAAAGAACCCAGCATGGATGTGACTATTCAAGAAGGTCTCAATAGGGCTACCGAACTACTGAGGGGTATCCTCCCACCAACAAATCGGTAGCTATTAGATTAGACCTTCCGAATTTTTGATGCCCTAATAAAGTTTGTCTAGGTGAGTAATTTTCATATCCTATTTTTCATCTCCTACTATATTTCATTTGATCAACATGGAAATCGTTGCTTCATCCGGGATTTGCATAGTTGGGGCATTACTTGGCTCACTTTGTAGATTTAGCTTTGAGTGTCTTCGCATAAGAGCTCATAATGGTGAGGAAAAGAGTGGATTGGCTTGAATACATGATGAAGGAGAAGACCACCAGCATCGAGCTATTAAGGGAAACTGACTACTACGAAGAAGCCCTCTGAGAAGATCAATAAAAGATCAACCACCGAGATGATGTAGTAACCAAGGAAAAAAGCAAAATAACGAGCCTTGAGCAGTAGGTAGCCAAGGCTAAGAAAGAATATTGGCATGCTTAAGATGAAATAAGGCACCTGAGAGGGGGGCAGGAGGAGGAACAAAAAAAATGAGCCAAGGTTCTACTCTTATCAAGGTCCATTGATCAAAGAGCTCCCATGCTCGAGGGGTAGAGGCCTCCCCCAAGGAATAAGTTCCGCTGCCAGTGAGACTCAAGCAACCACGAAGCTATCCAAGCTTTGAAATAAGCTCTACTTAGCCTCCTCGAGGGTAAAACATGTGAGGAGATACTAAAGAAAGAAGAAGATTACAGTATCTCTTTCCATTGCCAGCTCATGGATCAGGAGCAACAAACCAATTTTGCTAAGAGGAGGGTAGAAAGGCTAGAGAAGACATGAGTTGAAATCATTTCAGAGGCTTGTATAAAGGGTTTTTTCGTAGGCTTTGAATAATGCAAAATGATGGTTCAGGCCTCTCTTCCCAACAATGGTGCCGAACTCTTAAGAGCTGACCCTTCAGATGAAAGCCTGAAAGACATGGTTGATGACCATATGAAGGTGCTTTCAAAAAGCCTTGAGCGGACTCCTTCTAGAATCAGGTTCCACGCAGCCACCCAAACCGACCCTGAAGTATGCCCCAAGGAAGATAGAACTTTAGGACCCTAAATACATGTATTTGTCCCTATTCTTTTCTTCTCCTTTTCAATGTACTTTCCTCCTTTTCTTTTTTTAATATGTAATCATTTCTTTCATGTAATTATACTTCAAATTCAATAAAGATGAAATTTTCATAAATTGTGTCTTCAATTTGTATGCCCCTGCATGTTTCTGAATGTCTAAATTTTGAACCATGTTTTGGTTATAGTAGCTAGCTTTCAACCAATCTCATATTGAATAGTATTCTAGCCAAAATATTTATAGTCAAGCTTATGTCACTAAGTCTATCATTATTTATAAGTATATCACTCTGAATTATAATCAAAAGTTTGATCCATGGTCTAAAGTTAATAACCTGATTTAGAATCCGAGCCAAGATATCTTGTCGGAGTTATGTTGATATAAAAGTCACTTTGACCCAAAATCTAAACTTTTCCATCGTAGATGATGGACAAATAAGTTGATTCTGACCCAAAAGCCAAATTGAGACTTCAAGAATTTTTCATGGAGAATTAGTGTACTTTCGGTTAGAATTTGAATTATTTTTGAATAATAAGGGTCCTCATGCACTACATCAAACACTGTGCAAAGTACGATATGCTTTCCACTATCATTAACCATCATAGGTGCTGTAGTATCCATGCCCAGTGGAGAAGCATCATGTGTCAATCATCTAGTCACTTTTTGCTAGATTTCACCTTTTCATCATCCCCCACATTAATTTTATGTGAGAAAGTGCTCCACCCAGGTCAAGCTTTAGCTCTATTTAAACCCTTGACAAGACTATATTGGCACCATAGGGATTTTTCAGCTCTGTCTCTCTCCTTGCTACAAACCTTGAGTTATTTTGCGTCCTTGGTCTCTCCCTTATTCCTGTAACTTTTTAAACCTTCCTCTTTTCTCTTTTTAGTTTTCAAAATGACTACCTTTGAGGAATCTTCAACTTTAGTGGCGATTGATACAAAGGAGGAGGAGGTGTCGAATTTGCTTAGCTGAACTTCTGATCGAAACTCACGGAGATGGATTTGGTTCGAATCTATGAAGATTACTAGATCCCTTTGGAGTTTCAATTGGAAGTTTCGAGGTCAAATGATCGACCCTGCTAGCCACCCCCAAGCCAGATAAGCCTCTACGAGGAGTGTTTCTAGGATTGGTTGAGGCTTTCCTTCCATCCATTTTTTATTACTTTTCTTTGATTTTTTAATATGTTGCCATGTTCGTTTGTTCCGAACTCATGGCATCATATCTATGGTTTTACTGTAGTTTACATTTTTTGGCTGGGATTGAACCCAACATTTCTCTTTTTTGTTCCTTTTATATTGTTAAAAGGCACCCTGAATCAAGCAAGTGGTGGTATGTATCGCCTCGTAAGAAGAAATGTATCTCCCCATTGATTCAGGGAGCTCCTTTCACCATCCATGGCTAGAATGAGTGTTTTTTATTTATTTCCAAAACTTCTAGCAAGCCCCGGGAATTAGTCGATGGGGAAGATCCTCGGGATTCAGTCCTTAGGGAACCTATCTTGGACCAGTACCAAAGGGAGGAGTTTAAGGTCCTGTGCAAATTTTAGGTGCCGGTCTTAAAGGATCTCTTTTCAGAGCAAATGTTATATAATATCAAAATCAACATGGCTAGCCCTCAAGGTGCACAAGGTGTTAGGAATTGTGTCCCAAAGCCAATCGCCTGGGTTGTAGGCGGTTGTACTAAGTATTGTACTTTTTCAATGAATTAATAAAATATTATTTTTGGCAGCTCATCACATATTGAATTTCCCTGAAATGAACTCTTTCCAATGTGATGAAGTCCTTAGGACTACACTGACTTCGATACAGAGAGGATGTATCGAGTGGTCCTTAAACCCGGTTCACAACCAAAGGATATATTGTACTGGACGGCAATATATCAAGTATAGGTTGTTGTAGTTCACATCATTTGGTTGCCTCTTGACCAAATGAGTGTGGTGACACTGATGTAATCTGCAAGTGGGATATATGTGATATCTCATTGAACGTGACTCCGTGCAGTCCCTTTCTGCCAAAGGGATACTCACGATTGGATATGGGTATAAGTGTCCCTCTGACCTGAGGTCATCGCGGTAGCATGCAAGCAACTCCCTGTGCTTTGGTGCCGGACTACCCGAATTTTCAATCCGGTGATGGAAGGTTTCTGGGTACAAGCAAGTACTTGTGGAGCAGTGATGGACCAAGATGGAATTGACCTGTCCAAACAGTTTGGATTGAATATCTCGCAGTATCTCAATTTAGCAAATCCTCGACCGGGGTAGCCCTAGTGAAGAGTCACTAGGCTTGCAAGTTGAGACACGTAGTCGACTGACTCAGTCTGGGTTGGCAGCCCAATCTCAGTCGTCCTGAGCATTTGAGGTCAAAGGGATGAATTATACGGTAACCATATGCCAGAGGTTCGATAGTTTGCTCCCGCATCTTCGACCTATCCGGACGCCGGGACCCATTGCTAGATGGTTTCCTGTGCTGGTACTAGAAATTGTTCTAGTGCTACCATTTAGGTTCGAACCTATGAGGTCACACGCCACAGAGGATAACTCTCTGATCCGGATACTGATTACGATTAGGAATCGTCTCGGTTTTATGGTCACAGTATATTTGAGCACTCTTTTCCCCGTCTTGCCCTTGTCTGTGTCGACCGGAAAATGTTTCGGGTTGACCAGCTCTGCTCCACGATTTTTCTGAATCAGTTTTGAACTGATTCGGAGCTCGTTTCGGCCTCCAATTGGTTGTGAACCAATTGAACCAAATCAAATTGGGCTTGGATCGGTTCAATTGGATTGAACCAAAGTTTTTTTTTGGGATTGGACCGGTTCTCTTTTGAACCAATTTTTTACTTTTCCACTTGACCGTTTTACACGTTTTTTTTTCTCCACCCGTTGGAATTTTTTTTGCTGGAAGGAAGGCCATACGATGGATCTTCCAAGCTGGGCGTTAACCTTCTCCTCCCTTAATAGCTTTAATCCCTCCCTTAATGACTGATTAAATGGGTTAATGGCAGCGTCCGTCACTTCCTCTCCCTGCCTCTCCACTTCCCTCTCCCTGTTGCTTTCCTATAAGAACATCACGTCCCTGTTTTCTTGTGAGAATTTTTTCACCATGAGAAAATTTCAGAAGGAGAATATTGAGGGTCTTTGTGGCTTGTTTGAGAGGCTTAAGTGGGGAGCTTTGGGACTGGGTTTAGGATCTTGTGAGGGAGTGAAACAAGGTTTTAAATCCCATTGTTTTGAAGTGCTCAAGTTCTGCCCAACTGCAGAATTCTGTGACCGTGAAGCCCTCTTCCGGCGGCTAGCACCGTGCGTGGAGGCGGATCCGAGAGTCCCGGGCATATCTCCCCTCTAGAGGGAGTACCACTCTTCTTCTCGGAGCAAACCACGCGAGCCGGGATCGCTCCAGTTGCCCGAAATCCAACGACGAAGACAGCTACTCTGTTCTGCTGCCATTTTCATGCAGCAGACTTCGGAGATTTTTTACGATTTATTGGCTTAGTTTTTCTTGCAAAAACCAGTGCCAAATCGAAGAGGACTTCCTTAATAATCTACAGCTCAAATTTGGGAGCGATCGGAGGTCCGGAAGGTGGCGTTCCGGGGACTTTTCGGAAGCCCTGTTTTTAGCCCAAGGTGGAAGATGACTGGAATAACTTTATTCCAGTTATTTCAGTCTATTCCAGGTTTATCCCAGACTTATTCCAACTGGGAATAAGGTATGTTTTTGGGTTTTAATTTCGGTGCATGTGTAGATCTAGATTTATTAAAATGTTTATAAATATTATATGTCCTGTATCATGCCAATACATGTATCTTGCATATGCTAGATCCTGTGCGGAGTATGTATTTTTCGCTTTTATTTTAAAAATGTTTTAAAATATTTACCTGCTCCCTGTGCTGTTGCATGCTTAGCGTAGGCACCTGCACCACATTTTTACTTTCAGTGGTATCAGAGCCAGGTTCTAGAGTAACATATCTTGATGCATGTATAGTAGATTAAATTGTTTAATCTTGGGATTAGAGAGTACTTTTAGGAACCTAGTTGAGACCTTCACCATGGCCGTGTGTCCTTTACACGATGCGGTTCGTTTGTGTTGGCCTCTTCAGAAGGATCCTTTAAGGAAATCAAAAAGAAATTAAAATTATTTTATAATTTTGGCATGATTTATAATTTTGTTATTTGGGTCATATAATATTTATAAAAGCATAAATCTAGATATGATGCATAATTTAAGATGTAAAATTATTTTACATAGAGACTTAATTAAAAAATATTTTAATTAAGTATTTGGCTTAATAAAAATTTTTTAGGTTTATGAAATCTAATAAAATTTGCATAAGCCAAATTGGGTTAATTGGGTTAGCTGATTAGTTGGGTCCATCACTGGGTTAGACCTAAGTTTAGTTGAACCGGATTAAAAGAAGATTAAACAAAAGTTGTTTAAGATCTTTTTTAGAACTATCTAATAGTTAGATTAGTTGATCCGTTCATCTAAAATGGATCCAATTAGTGGCTCAGTGGACACCCGAGTCTTTAGGCTAGTCTGATCGAGTCTGGTAAACCGACTGGTGTCGAGGTAGGTTTGGCAATTGTGATCATGGTTGTATGAGGCTACCTCTTTCCTGGCCAACTTGGTTGATGTCTAGGAAAGATGGTTAATGGCAGATACTCACCCATGATCTCACCTACCTGGCTAGTCGAGTTGACCAGAACTGATTGGAAAAGCTCAATGACTCGAGTTAACCCATGTCACCCAGGTTGATCGGTCTGACTGATCAATAGGTGCCCATGGATCAATTGTTGATTTAATTCAATCCTCCTGGAATCTGATTGATTCAGTGGGAGGATGATCCATGTCCTTACCTTTTTCTTCTATCACAAAAAAAAAAAATCCTCTAAAATTATTAGGTCCTTAAAAAGACTAAGTCAAGGAGTTGACATGTCTTAGCCTCCCATTAAGTTGGATAGAAATGTGTTCACTAGCTTGGTATGCATCGGCAGTTCATAGAACGGGTGTACATCCGGCGATGGAATTTCTATCTGATCGATGATGGTTCAGTGCAACCTCCTTGACGGGACCAGGTGGGCCGGCCATAGTTGGGCTTGGTCTTTAGTTAGCTGGAAGCATTGGATTAGTCATTTTAATGGTTGGACCTAACCAGAGACCCGCAATAGGAGGCCCCTAGGCCGATTGGGGTGTTCTCTGGGGCAAAATTTTATACTGAAAATTGTTTAGGGAAACAATTGGTTTACGAACCTACCTTTAGGCTCGTATGGGTGAGCTGGCCATAGTCGGGCTCATGCGAGGCCTATTGGATTTCAGTACCCACTTGAAAAATATTGTTTTCACGGATTGGAGTCAGAGGCTACCAATCTGAAAAATTAGTGGGAGAAACCTTTAGACTAAAGTCCAAGTCTTTTGGTTAAGTTATTAATTCATAAACTAATTTGGTCTTATTTTCTTTTCAGATGTCTTCAAATTTATCGCTCCGGTCACTTCTCGATAATGAGAAGTTAAAGGGTCACAACTTCGATAGTTGGTATCGAAAGTTGAGAATAGTTCTGGAGCACGAACAGATCCTGTATGTGATAACGGATCCGGCACCTGAAATCCCTCTCGCTAATGCACGGAGTGCGGTCAGAGATGCTTATCTGAAGTGGGTCTCTGATCGGACTACTGTCCGTTGCATTATGCTAGCGGCGATGAACGACGAGTTCACTCGCAAATTCGAGGAGGCCCAACCTGATAAATCCTTCAAAAGTTGAAGGAATCCTTCGGCATCCCGGATGATGTAGAACGGTACAAAGTATCTTGTGCCATCTACAACTCCAAGATGCCGAATGGCGGTTCAGTCACTGATCATGTATTGTACATGATTGAGTTGATTGAAAAACTCGGCAAACTCGGATGCCCCTTGCACGAGCAGCTCGGCAAGGATGCGATCCTGAATTCTCTTCCCTCCTCCTATCTTGACTTTCTTGATCATTACAGAATGAACAAGCCTGCAGTAAACTACCATGGTCTTTTGGGATTACTGCAGACTTTCGAGAAAGACCACCAACTTAATAAGGGGGTGGTGAATTTAGTGGGAGGAGGTAGAGGTCGTCGTCCCTTTAAGAAAGGGAAGAAGAAAATAAATAAAAAGGGAAAGAAGGCGCAGAATGCTCCTGGCCCGAGTCAGACCAGGAAGTTTAAGGCCGATCAGTCTTCTGTAGAGTGCTTCCACTGCAAGAAGAAGGGACACTGGAAGAGGAACTGTCCTCTTTATATTGCGTCCCTTGATCCGAACAGGCCGAGAAAGCAGAAGTCTGCTGAACAAGGTATTTATATATAAAACCTTGTAATTACTCAATTGTTGATACTGCTAACTGGGTATTGGATTCTGGTAGTCCAATTCATGTTTGTAATTCGTTATAGGGACTTCAAGTTAGCAGAAGATTTGAAGATGGAGAACAGTTTCTGAGCGTCGGGAATGGAAATCGTGTTCCAGTACTGGCGATCGGAGTCCTGCGTCTTATCTTTGAGTCTTGTACTGTCGAACTAGTCGACTGTCACTATTGTCCTAGTTTCATTATGAGCATAATCTCTGTAGGCCTTTTGGCCAGTTGTGGTTTTGAACTATCAATAAAAGGAGATTTTTGTAATGTTATTTTGAATAACTCTGTTATAATGAAAGCTAGATTAAATAATGGCATATACGTACTATCAAGGCCTGTTGTGTAATGTACACTTCAAGCAAATGCCCAAAGTTAGATAATGTCAATGATTTGTATCTTTGGCACTGTAGGCTAGGTCATATTAACCAAAATAGGATAAACAAGATGCGAGAAGATGGACTTCTCGAGGTCAGTGATTCTGAATCACTACCCACTTGTGAATCCTGTTTACTTGGTAAAATGACCAAGTCACCTTTTACTGGAAAAGGTGAACGAACTACAGAACTCCTAAGTCTAATACATACTGATGTATGTGGACCAATGACAAATAGTGCCAAAGGAGGATACAAATACTTCATTACATTTACAGACGACTTTTCGAGATTCGGTTATGTCTTTCTAATGAGACATAAGTCTGAGTCGTTTGAAATGTTCAAACGATACCGTAATGAAGTAGAAAAGCAAACTGGAAAAAGTATTAAAACCCTTCGATCTGATCGAGGTGGCGAATATTTATCTGGTGCTTTTTTGACATATCTTGAGGAGAATGGAATTCTCTCTCAGTGGACTCCTCCAGGAACACCACAGTTGAATGGTGTGTCCGAAAGGAGGAATCGAACCTTGTTGGACATGGTTCGATCCATGATGGGCTTTGCAACTCTGCCGCTATCCTTTTGGGGATATGCGCTTCAGACAGCCTGTTACTTATTAAATAATGTTCCAAGTAAATCTGTTGTCTCCACTCCGTATGAGATGTGGAATGGACGTAAACCATCAATCTCACACCTTCGGGTCTGGGGTTGTCCGGCTTACGTAAAGCGTTTAGACTCAGACAAACTTGGTCCTAGGTCTGATCGGTGTTTATTTGTTGGTTATCCTAAGGAAACCAAAGGGTATTTCTTCTATTTGGAGAATGAACAAAAGGTGTTCGTTGCTCTTAGAGCTATCTTTTTGGAAAAGGAGTTCCTTGGAGAAGGAACTATAGCCTCTAAGATTGAACTTGATGAAGTTCAGCCAATAGAAGAACCTACACACTCTAAGGACATCGTAGAACCGGCTGTGATTGAATCACACCCAGAATCCATTAGGAGATCCGGTAGAATACCGCGTCAGCCGGACAGATACTACAGGTTTCTTGGTCCGGGACGGCGATCCCATTGAGCTCGATGAGAACAATGAGGATCCGATCACCTATATGGATGCACTTCAGAGATCTGACTCTGAGGCATGGCTTGGAGCCATGCGATCCGAAATAGAGTCCATGGAAATCAACAATGTTTGGACATTGGTTGATCCGCCTGAAGGAATAAAACCCATCGGGTGTAAATGGATCTTCAAGAGGAAAAGGGGCGCAGATGGGAAGGTAGAGACCTATAAAGCCCGTCTGGTTGCAAAGGGGTATCGTCAACGATATGGTATCGATTATGACGAGACTTTCTCCCCTGTGGCAATGCTCAAGTCCATTCGGATCATGCTTGCTTTGGCAGCATATTTTGATTACGAGATCTGGCAGATGGATGTCCGAACCGCTTTCCTAAATGGGGAGCTGGAAGAGGAGGTGTATATGATACAGCCTGAAGGGTTCACATCCACAGATGAATCAAAAGTATGCAAGTTGCAGAGGTCCATTTATGGACTCAAGCAAGCATCTCGAAGTTGGAACTTAAGGTTTGATAGGTGTATCAAATCGTACGGCTTCGTTAAGAACAGAGAAGAACCGTGCATCTATAAATGGGTTAATGGTTCTGTGATTGTATTCCTAGTATTGTATGTTGACGACATTCTCTTAATCGGAATGACGTCGCAGCATTACAAGGAATAAAGGTCTGATTGTCATCTCAATTCTCCATGAAGGACTTGGGTGAAGCTTCTTACATACTAGGTATGAAGATCTATAGAGATAGATCCAAGAAGCTTTTGGGACTGTCCCAGTCTATGTACATAGACACCGTGCTGAAACGATTCAGCATGGAAAATTCCAAGAAAGGCTATCTTCCGATAGGTTCTGGAATTACTCTTTCCAAAAGGGATTGTGCGACAACTCCTGAGGAAAGAGAATGCATGAGTAGAGTACCTTATGCTTCTGCAGTAGGCTCTATCATGTATGCTATGACTTGTACTAGACCAGACGTGGCATACTCACTGGGAGTAGTGAGTAGATACCAGTCTAACCCAGGTGAGGCGCATTGGAAGGTGGTTAAGTCCATCCTCAAGTATTTGAGAAATACTAAAGATCAATGGCTGATTTATGGAGAACCTGACTTGAAACTTGTAGGGTACACTGACTCCAGTTTCCAGTCAGATAGAGATGATAGCAAGAGTGTGTCAGGGTTTATTTACCCTGAACGGAGGAGCGATCTGCTGGAAAAGTTCCAAGCAGGCAACTGTTGCAGACTCGGTATGCGAAGCAGAATATATTGCAGCATCAGATGCAGCAAAGGAAGCTGTGTGGTTGCGAAAGTTCCTTGGAGAGCTAGGGGTGGCACCTTCCCTAGATAGTCCTGTTCCGGTGTACTGTGACAGCACTGGAGCCATTGCTCAAGCTAAGGAGCCAAAAGCTCATCACCGCACCAAGCACATCCTTCGGTGCTACCACCTTACGAGAGAGAGATCGTGGAACGAGACGACATCAATCTTCTGAAGATCGATGAAAAAGAAAATCTGGCCGACCCCTTCACTAAAGCCCTCAGAATAAAAGAGTTTGACTATTGTAAATGGGAAATGGGTATTAGATACTCTTCTGATTGGCTTTAGTACAAGTGGGAGTTGTTGGGAATTGTGTCCCAAAGCCAATCGCCTGGGTTGTAGGCGGTTGTGCTAAGTATTGTACTTTTTCAATGAATTAATAAAATATTATTTTTGGCAGCTCATCACATATTGAATTTCTCTTAAATGAACTCTTTCCAATGTGATGAAGTCCTTAGGACTACACTGACTTCGATACAGAGAGGATGTATCGAGTGGTCCTTAAACCCGGTTCACAACCAAAGGATATATTGTACTGGACGGCAATATATCAAGTATAGGTTGTTGTAGTTCACATCGTTTGGTTGTCCTCTTGACCAAATGAGTGTGGTGACACTGATGTAATCTGCAAGTGGGATATATGTGATATCTCATTGAACGTGACTCCGTGCAGTCCCTTTCTGCCAAAGGGATACTCACGATTGGATATGGGTATAAGTGTCCCTCTGACCTGAGGTCATCGCGGTAGCTTGCAAGCAACTCCCTGTGCTTTGGTGCCAGACTACCCGGATTTTCAATCCGGTGACGGAAGGTTTCTGGGTACAGGCAAGTACTTGTGGAGCAGTGATGGACCAAGATGGAATTGACCTGTCCAAACAGTTTGGATTGAATGTCTCGCAGTATCTCAATTTAGCAAATCCTCGGCCGGGGTAGCCCTAGTGAAGAGTCACTAGGCTTGCGAAGTTGAGACACGTAGTCGACTGACTCAGTCTGGGTTGGCAGCCCAATCTCAGTCGTCTTGAGCATTTGAGGTCAAAGGGATGAATTATACGGTAACCATATGCCAGAGGTTCGATAGTTTGCTCCCGCATCTTCGACCTATCCGGACGCCGGGACCCATTGCTAGATGGTTTCCTGTGCTGGTACTAGAAATTGTTCTAGTGCTACCGTTTAGGTTCGAACCTATGAGGTCACACGCCACAGAGGATAACTCTCTGATCCGGATACTGATTACGATTAGGAATCGTCTCGATTTTATGGTCACAGTATTTTTGAGCACTCTTTTCCCCGTCTTGCCCTTGTCTGTGTCGACCGGAAAATGTTCCGGGTTGACCAGCTCTGCGCCAGGATTTTTCTGAATCAGTTTTGAACTGATTCGGAGATCGTTTCGGCCTCCAATTGGTTGTGAACCAATTGAACCAAATCAAATTGGGCTTGGATCGGTTCAATTGGATTGAACCAAAGTTTTTTTTTGGGATTGGACCGGTTCTCTTCTGAACCAATTTTTTACTTTTCCACTTGATCGTTTTACACGTTTTTTTTTCTCCACCCGTTGGAATTTTTTTTGCTGGAAGGAAGGCCATACAATGGATCTTCCAAGCTGGGCGTTAACCTTCTCCTCCCTTAATAGCTTTAATCCCTCCCTTAATGACTGATTAAATGGGTTGATGGCAGCGTCCGTCACTTCCTCTCCCTGCCTCTCCACTTCCCTCTCCCTGTTGCTTTCCTATAAGAACATCACGTCCCTGTTTTCTTGTGAGAATTTTTTAACCGTGAGAAAATTTCAGAAGGAGAATATTGAGGGTCTTTGTGGCTTGTTTGAGAGGCTTAAGTGGGGAGCTTTGGGACTGGGTTTAGGAGCTTGTGAGGGAGTGAAACAAGGTTTTAAATCCCATTGTTTTGAAGTGCTCAAGTTCTGCCCAACTGCAGAATTCTGTGACCGTGAAGCCCTCTTCCGGCGGCTAGCACCGTGCGTGGAGGCGGATCCGAGAGTCCCGGGCATGTCTCCCCTCTAGAGGGAGTACCACTCTTCTCCTCGGAGCAAACCACGCGAGCCGGAATCGCTCCAGTTGCCCGAAATCCAACGACGAAGACAGCTACTCTGTTCTGCTGCCATTTTCGTGCAGCAGACTTCGGCGATTTTTTACGATTTATTGGCTTAGTTTTTCTTGCAGAAACTAGTGCCAAATCGAAGAGGACTTCCTTAAGAATCTGCAGCTCAAATTTGGGAGCGATCGGAGGTCCGGAAGGCGGCGTTCCGGGGACTTTTCGGAAGCCCTGTTTTCAGCCCAAGGTGGAAGACGACTGGAATAACTTTATTCCAGTTATTCCAGTCTATTCCAGGTTTATCCCAGACTTATTCCAGCTGGGAATAAGGTATGTTTTTGGGTTTTAATTTCGGTGCATGTGTAGATCTAGATTTATTAAAATGTTTATAAATATTATATGTCCTGTATCGTGCCAATACATGCATCTTGCATATGCTAGATCCTGTGCGGAGTAGGTGTTTTTCGCATTTATTTTAAAAATATTTTAAAATATTTACCTGCTCCCTGTGCTGTTGCATGCTTAGCGTAGGCACCTGCACCACATTTTTACTTTCACAAGGATCAGAACTCTTGCCTTAGACTGTTTCCTTATTTGATTTGCTCAAATTTAATATTGACCTTTGATTATTCTTATTGTAGGGATGGATAAAGATATGAGAAGATCGGAGTGGGATCCCAAGCAGACCTCCAAGAAGAGGTGGCATGTAGATTCTGGGGCCAATTAGAACATTTACTTTACGGGTGGAAGTCCTCCCCTGCCACCAGCTCTCCAGAAGTCCTCAAGGTCAGAGTAGCCAACTTGACCTGTCTCCATCGTGACTTCGGCCATCCCTACATCTTCTTAAGCTCAAGCAGGTAATTGGTCCATCGTGCTTTTGGTCATCCCTTTGACTTCACAAGCTCGAGTAAGTGATTGACCCATTGTGCTTCCAATCGCCCCTCCAACTTCGCAAATTTGGGTGGGTGATCGAAGATCCACAATTTAGGGGAGCAGCTAGAGCCCCCTTGCCCCCCATGCCCAAGGCAAGTAAAGGGTGGAGAGCCCCATCTTCTTAAATGCAGCCAACCCTAATCAAGCTTGGGAGGGAGTATCCGGGGTAGCCCCCACCAGCCAGGCTTGAGGCTTCTACACTAGAGGACTATGAGCTAGTGCAAGAGATTTTCTCTAGGCTCATATTTCTTGCCGATGCAAATGAGCTTCTAGTCAAGCCATGTGCCATTATGCAGAGGAAGATGATAAACTACTTCATCTAGGTAAGTTAGTTTGCTTGCAAGTTTTCATACTTACATATATATATATATATATATATATATATATATATATATATATATTATTGCTAATGGACCTTCATTCATGGATGACTGTGTATATAAATGGATACTTTGAGCATAGCCAACATACCTTGGTCGAAGCCAAGAAATATAAACTGGAGACTGAGCTGTTAAAAGAAAAGATCACCAAAGGAAACAAGGAGGCCAGGCAAAGGGTCAACATCACCATTAAAAGGGTCAAGGATGCTGAGGCTGCTTTGCAAAGGGCCGTGGATAAAAACTCTAAAATAAAAGGCATCCAAAAAGCTCAGGTGATCAAAATAAAGAAATTGGAGGCCTCGCTCAAGACGATGGAGCAAGAAATGAATGGGGTCGAGAGTGGTGCTAAGAGTAGGATCTATGCCACTGCTTCAAAGGCCATAGAGGACTTTTGGGTGTCTACCCAATTTCTTGATGAGAAGGCTGACTTTGCTTCAGATGCTTATGGCGAAGAGATAAAATTTGCTCGCCACAAGGTCACCGTCCAATATCCAATGTTGGACTTGGATTTTTTGGATGAGTTCTTAGGACTTGAAAAGGGTGAAGTCACGATAGATACCTCCACCCCAGATGCTCTAGTCACCATTTCATAAGGCTTTTCTTTCATTTTTTTGTGAACTCCATCTGACCTTTGAAAGATTGTTGTACAAACTTTCTTTCGAAGCAATAAAGAAACCTTTTGCATGAATACCGTCTCTAAACTACATCATATTTGAATAAAATTGAGCAAATAGATTCTAACACATTTTGCCTTTGCTTCGACTGGAGCATAAATGACTTAATAACTTGAACTGATCATAATAAGAGCATGAATAGCTTAATAACTTAGAATTGCTCATCACAATAACTTCGACTATTAATTGGATAAATCCATAAGAGATTGCTAAATAACTTTGGCATATAGATCATGTGAATACCTTATCAACTTGAATTGCATAACCAACTAAAATTGCTTGCAAACGAGCATTTGATCCTTAACTCCATAAAGCTTTAAACCTACTTTATGATTATAAGGGAACTGTTAGGCCTTCTCAAATTATAGTTAAGTTTCGATTGCATCCATTCAAATTACTGCTTCCATGATTAAATGCCAAACTAGGTTGACTTGAACAGCATCGATCTGGGGCAATCACTTTTTTCATCTACTTCTTTAAGGCTACTACTTTACACAACCTACTTAAGTAATATCTTGAGACAATATTGTATACAACTAGCTCGGATAGTACCATTTTTTTGAGACTGCTGCTTTACATTACCTACTTAAACAACATCCTAAGATAATTACCATACATGACCAGCTCAAACAGTGTCATTTCTTCATAGCTGCTACTTTACATAGCCTATTGTTGCCCAGGTGGCTACCTAAGAGGGGGGATGAATTGGGTCTTTTAAAAAAATTGGAGGTAAGTAATGTGCAATTTAAAATCCTTTGCAAGTGGTATGTGCTGTGATAGAATTATAAAATACAGAAGCTAAACAGAGTCAAGAAAGCACAACACAAACACACCAAATTTATAGTGGTTCGGAGCAACCCAGCTTCTACGTCCACTACCCAAGATACCACTTGGGATTTCCACTATATTCATACCCGAATACAGTAAGATTGTTTTACAGGATCATAATCCAAAATCTCTACACTTTGGTTTTACGAGATCACCAAAGAAAACCCAACACCCTTTGATTTTAACTGGCTCACCAAAGAAACCCAACTTGGTTTTCACAGGATCACCAAGAACCTAACCCTTGGTTTTAATAAGGCTCACCAAGAACCTATTTGGTTTTTGAACCGGGCTCACCAATAACCCAACAATTCAAAATTGAATTGAAAGAAATGCAACAATAATGACAAATTAAATTTATCGGATAGTTGCCGGTGCAGCTTGTTGGAAGTCCACTTGAATGCACTTAAATAGGCTTTAATTACTTTAGTGGATTCTTTCCAAAGTTGTTTCAAGCTTCAGATTGGAGTTGGTGAAGACTTGAGAGCTTGACTTGAATGCTCTTGTACTCTTTTGCTATTGGTAGGTAGGATATTCAATGAAGCTCTCTTCTTTGAAGAATTCTCTCATTCATTGCTTCAAGGAAGCTCAAATCCTTCAAATTTAAAGTCTTCCATCATCCCAAGGTAGTTCTAGCCATTATAGACCATTGGGGAATGATTTTTGACCATTGGAGCACTTTTTAGCATTCAAAAATAAATTCTGGAACTAGCCGTTAGATACCTGAAAGCGGCATTCGAGTCGGCTCGGATCCTTCGAGTTGATGGGTCGAGTCGCCAAATCTTCAATGCAGTCAGCTCTTTATCTTAGGATGCAAAACATCACTTTGGATGAGTCGGCTCTTTGTAGCTCGGGTCGGCTCGAACTTGAATCTTAAAAATCTTGAACTCGAGGAGTCAGCTCTTTTTAACTTGGGTCGGCTCTTCTTCTCAGGTTCGAAAAACCTCACTCTGGAAGAGTCGGCTCGATGCAGTTCAAGTCGGCTCGATGCAGTTCGAGTCGGCTCGCTTTCTCAGGTTTTCAGAATTAGGTATGGCAGAGTCGGCTCTTTTTGGTTCGGGTCGGCTCGCTTGGCTGTTCTTAGAAATCTTCAGGAAATGAACTCTGGAGGAGTTGGCTCGCTTTCCATCGAGTTGGCTTGGATTGCTACGTTCCAGAATCCTTGCTACGTGCTAGTAATCAGAGTTGGCTCTTCATTACTTCGGGTCGGCTCGAGTGTCTTCTTTAGGATTTTTATAATTGAACTTAAAGAAAACTCTCACCAACTCTTTTACAATTTCACATAATACCAACTCAAACTAAAATTCATGGAACACACACTCATAGAAGTAACCCTTTTAATTGATTTTTTCTTAGCAGTTTGATTGGGTTCTTCTTTACAAAAATATTTACAACACAACTCAACCAAGAAAACAGAAGTGTAGGAGTTGAAGTTTGAACATGTTATTCATCCAACAAAAACTTGTCAAATACTTGAAGAGTTGTCAGAAATAAACGTACATGCTCCAATGTTTGGTTATCATCAAAATCACTTATGGGGTTAACACTTACTTAGGCAACTCAGATGGTGCCATTTCTTTGAGGCTATTACTTTACATAACCTATTTAAGTGATGCCTTGAGGTAATTACCATACACGACCAACTCAAATAGTGCCATTTTTTTAAAGCTGCTATTTTACATGGCTTGCTTAAGCAACATCTTAAGGCAATTACCATACATGACCAGCTCAAAAAGTATTATTTTTTCAAGATTGTTGCTTTACATGACCTGCTTAAGCAATGCCCTAAGATAATTACTGTACATGACTAGCTTAGATAGCACAATTTCTTCGAGATTGCTGCTTTATATAGCCTACTTAAGCAATGCTTTGAGGCAATTACTATACATGACTAGCTCAGATATCACCATTTCTTTGAGACTGCTAGTTTACATGGCTTGCTTAAGCAATAACTTGAGATAATTACCATACATGACTAGCTCGGACAGTGCCATTTCTTCAAGATTGCTACTTTACATTGCATGTTCAAACAATGCCTTGAGGCAATTACTGTATACGATCAGCTCGGATAATGCCATTTTTTTGAGGCTACTATTTTATATGACTTGCTTAAGTAATGTCCTGAGGTAGTTACCGTACATGACTAGCTTGGACAGCATTATTTCTTCGAGGCTATTACATTACATAATTTGTTTAAGCAATGCCCTAAGGTAATTACTGTACATAACTAGCTTGGATAGTACCTTTTTTAAGGCTGTTGCTTTACATGACCCGCTTAGATAATGCCCTGAAAAAATTGCTATACATAACCAACTCAAACAACACCATTTCTTTGAGATTGTTGCTTTATATGGCTTGCTTAAGCAATATCCTAAGATAATTATCATACATGACTAGCTCAAATAATGCTATTTTTTTTAAGATCACTGCTTTACATGGCCTACTTAAGCAATACCCTGAGGTAATTGCTATATGCAACCAACTCAAACAGTGCCATTTCTTCAAGGCTACTTGATGCAGGATGAATGCTCTGATACCAAAATAATGCAGAACGAAAACTCTTATACCAAAAATGATGCAGAATGGATATATGGAATGTAGAAGCAAATTAAAATTAATATATATTTATATATATATATATATTTTCAGAAGTCGGCTTTGACTCAAAGGAAAGATAAACTAATGTTGAAAGAAACTAAGAAATGACAGAAAGCATAATTAAAAGGAGTGGATTATCAGAGTAACTCAGAAGTAAAATCGCTGGGGATTGAGAAACCCCCAGATCTAGGGTTTACTCCTCTTTCAAGAAACAGACGAAGAGAGAAGAGAAGGTTTTATACCTGATTGTGATATCTCTCGTTGCTTCAATTGAAGGACACTCTCGAGCAGATTGTAGGATCCTTGGAGACGGGGTATCTTCGTAATGGATCCTCGGATTGTAATCCTATGGCAAGGTTGGCCTTCTTCTCGAACTCAGGATCTGGAAGAAGAAGAACAAAAGGAGAACCAGAAACTCAAAGAAAGACACTGACCTGAGGACTTAATGAAGATTGTTGGATGTAGAAGTTCCGGAGATCTTGATTCTGATCTGACTTTCTTTGAACTTGCTCTGTAGTTGAAACAGTTGATCTGAACCTGGATGTTGGTGGCCGGCCTCGATGTGAAAGAGAGGGGCCGTGGGATGTAGATGGAAAATTAGGGTTTGGATGGTGATTGGAGGAAAGATGATGGGCGGCTAGGGTTTGGGAATTGAAGTGGCTAACTTAGGGTTTTGGTAGGGTTTGGGGTTGGAGATCTCACACCTCCTCAAGGTTCCTAGGGAACCCGGATTTACTCCCTCACGGAGCTCAACACTTGAATACAAGTGCAGAAGAGAGAAACACAAAGTTGCTCACAAAGAAATTGATTTCATTCATCATTATTTTAAAACTTACAAGAGGGGTCTATTTTATAGACCTTTACAAGAAATCAAGTTTTTACATCTTCCCATGTGGGACTAATGGGATGGACTCTCAAATTAGGCGTGTAGAATCAAATCCTCCTCATAATGGCCGGCCAAAAGCTTCCTTAAATGTTGATTGTTGGCTCCAAATGGCAAGAAGATGGCGCCTCCTAGCCTTGCTCTTCAAGACAAGCATTTTCTTTCCATGCTTGGTTTTATTTGGAAGTATTTGGGCACCTCTTAGTCTTGCTCCCCAAGTGTTGCTCCTTTCTTTTCATAGCTTGGCTCTTATGGAAATTGTTTTGGGCACCCCCTTGGATTGAGGATCCTAGATTGATCTCTCCTTAAGTGGCGCATGAAAGAAGGGACCTGCTTTCTTGTGGTGTGGGGACCAAGGCACACTGGGCAAGGGATGTGGTGCCTCATGGGCTCTGGCGTGTGGCTGGGAGTGTGGCGCCCACTTGCTTGGGCCTTGACTTGGCTGGAAAAAAAATGGCACCAACCTAGAGAAGACCTAGACCACTACTAGGACTTGTACTGTGTCAACATGACTCAACAAAATTTAAATTACAGGAAAATACAGAATTAAGATTATAATTGAGTTGACCAAGTCAACCCTTACTACAAATCTAATCTTCGAGCAAGGTCATTCAGAGATCCAGATGGAACCCTGAAGTCTTCGTCTGATTCTGGTGCCCGCACCAATTCTCCCGGGGTGGGAGGAACTCGACCCTGTCGAGTAAGGCTCAAGTTGGCTCTGGTATCTCTCTAAGAGATCTAGATCCATGTCTTGTAATTCATCCCGGGAGATCCAAGAGTCATCAGAATTTGGCCTTCCTTGCCAGCGGACCAGGTATCTTTGGTATCATCGATTACGAGTAGAGGTAACCTGATCATCCAGGATCTTTTCAATCTGCTCTTTCCTCACAGGCCAGTTTGTTGGTGGACACACAGGGTCGGGATCACTCTCAATAACAGGATTAGGTTCAAAAGGCTCACTGGGAATCACAGCTAGCTCCCTGTACTCTACTAGGTCTGTAATGTTGAAAGTGGAGCTAATGCCTAGCTCTGGAGGCAACTCAAGCACATAGGCATTGGGTCCCCCTCTCTTCATCACTCTAAATGGCCCAGCTCCTCTAGCATGTAGCTTTCTAACGGTTCCAGGAGGAAACCGCTCAGGCCTTAACCTAATCATTACATAGTCTCCCTCAACAAAAGTTTTGACTCGCCTTTGAGAATCAGCCAACTTCTTATAAGTTTCATTACTTAAAGTTATTTTGGCATGAATTTCTTTATGCAAGTTCTTTACATGCTGTGCAAAGTCTTCAGCAGACTTGGAGACTCGTGTGTGGACTGACAAAGGAACTAGGTCAAGTGGTGTGTGAGGCTTGTACCCATGAACAATCTCAAAAGGGCTTTTACCTATAGACCTATTGACCGAGTCATTATATGCAAATTCAGCCCTGGGTAAATACAAATCCCAATTCCTGGTATTCTCACTCAACCAAAATCTGAGTCAATGTCCTAAACTCGACTGACGACGCATTCCTAAAGAATGGACTTTATTTAAAGGAACCCTAGGTCTAAACCTAACAAACTACGGCTCTCTAGGTTTGACCTTGGGTCGGAGGATGGCATGCAGAGCATGAAAACTTATCATGGGTGCCTAGTAGGTGCCATAAGGTCTTCCAGAAGTAGGTGGCAAACCTAATAGATTCTGACACGTGGTTCACTCTAAAGACTTCGACAAAGTATACTTGGATGGTGTAAGAAGCATTGGAAGTCCTAGAGAAAGGGAGGAAATATGAGATGGAGTCTCGAATTACCTGCTGACTAAAGGTGGTGACCTGAAGGATTGAATGGTGATCTATGAGTGTCAACTGGTCATCCTTACGAAAGGAAAAGTTTGCTACTCCCAGGAATGGATCAAGAGATGGTTCGGGGAGTAGCCTAGGACATGTGATTGCAACAGTTAAGGTTTGTTCTCTAAGCAAATAATGATCCACTTTCTCAAGAAATGGATTAGAGAATAATTCATGGAAGGGCCTATGGATGATGACCTCAAGACTTGAAATTTGACCCATGGGTGCAGAAAGGTATACTCTATCAAAGGGTAGGTTAGTCATGCGAAGGAAGGGGTCTGGGGCCATAAGGACTTCTACAGAACTGGGTGAATCAATCCGCTCAAGACAAGGATGTTCAACTGAGATTACGGGAGAGACCTTAGTGGCTGGGCATGGGACAAGGTCCAATTGTAAGAGGCTTGATTCAGTCATCCTAAGGAGAGGATCTACCATAGGGTGGGCAAACGTAAACAGTTCAGTGCAAAGATCTTCAATTGGTACTTGAGGAATGACTGTCATTAGAGGGTATGAACTGATAGCTCGGGCTAACACTATGAGTTCTTCCTGGGGGTATCTGACTAAAGGAACCTGGTTCTCACAAATCTCTTGAATTTCTGAACTAGGTCCTACCACTTGGTTGCTTTCCAAGGTCTCCTCAGGTAAGGAACCAATAGTATCGATGTCCCATTCTTCAAGTTCTTCCCCCTCATATTCATCAACTAGACTCAAGCCAGCATCATATACTTCCTCGATGCCATCTTCAATGGGTTTCGGGTCAGTGGTAATCGGGTTAACTGATTCTGGGCTTGTCATACCTAACCTTTCTTCCTCATTGGTAGGCTTGGGTTCTCCCTCATTAATGTCATCCTTAGGATTCTTACCACTTAGCTGTGCACAAGCCAGTCCTATGCATGGGCACTGACTAGATTTATGGTCTCTTTCTCTACAAAACCAACATTCTTGCGATATAGGAACCTGGGTCACACTGGGTTTCAAGCTAGTAGAGACCTTACTTGGGCATGGGTGTGGATCTAAATGGTTTGATCTAGAAGACTTGGGTTGTTGAGTGACTGGTCTAGAATATTGTAAGGACTTCCCATAGACACGATCCACACTATAGATATCATGGTTAGGCTTCCTAAGGTTATGCTCAGGATCACGGTATAAGGTCCTCCTAGGCTCCTGGTGTGGGTGAAGTTAAGGCACATTAAAATCTGGGTCAGGAGTCCAATTATGATGTCTAGGTTCTTCAGGAGTCCAATTATGATGTCTAGGTTCTTCAAGTACTTGGACTCGATCCCTAAGCTGGGTAAGATCCTCACGGACTGGATTCCTAAACTGGGCAACAGTATCAGTCATATCCTGACTCAATTTGGTCATACTTTCGGTAAGAGTTCTAATCATGGCCTCTAAATCAGGTTGGGTTTGACCAGGTTGGTAGGGTACTCCATTCCGGGTGGACATGATGATGCAAGCAAGCACACCAAATGAGACTTGACTGAAACGACTACGGGCTAACTAGACCTAGAGCCCAAACTAGATGCCCAATCAGAGTGGCAAGCTAGCCTGTAGTAACTCGAGACTCAGCCAGGCAGGTGTAAGAGGAGTGTTAGGTCCCTAATTGCCAAACCTAGACACCAATCAGTGATTGGCCAGGTAGGTGGACCAGCACACAAGCCCTTCGGGACAGAATCCTTGAACCACCGTTCTAGACACTGAGTACAAAGCACACACAGAGTAACTAGACAAACTGACTCAACACTAGCCTAGACCCGACCAGTTGGTGTCCCTAGCCCACTAGGGCAAATTAGGTCTAATTAATTTTAAGATTAAAGGCTTAGGTTCGAATGCACGGGAGGTGGTTTTGGGCTAAGGAGAGGGTCTCAATCCTTCCCTTATGTTGCAACTTTGGTGCCTTTAAGATAGATTCAATTTATGCACACTCAAATAAAAACACAGCTTGCAGAAAATAAAAAGCAGAACAGCAGTAAAATTGATCTCAGAAAATCTACAGAAATTAATAAATCATGAAAATCTTATGTAAATACTTTCAATTATACTGGTTCCAGCAAAATAAGAATTACTTAATTTGGAATTTTCTGCAGGGAGAAACAATTCGAATAACAGGATAGTTACTGATAGAAAATAGAACGTGTGTCCCGTTTACAATCCCTGCCTAGAAGTTATAACCAAGCGGCACCCCTACACGCCCTAGGAATCCCCATGGAATGGGAGGAGGAGGCTTGCGTCTCGCTTGTTCCTAGGACCGGATTGCCAGGGGAGTCTACTCCAGGCAGCAAAAGTAAAAAGGAACAAAAAAAATAATCAAACAAGCTAGAACCCTAGACAGGGCTCTGATACCAAATGATGCAGGACGAATGCTCTGATACCCAAATGATGCAGAATGAAAACTCTGATACCAAAAATGATGCAGAATGGATATGTGGAATGCGGAAGCAAATTAAAATTAATATATATTTTTTTTATATATATATTTTCAGAAGTCGGCTTTGACTCAAAGGAAAGATAAACTAATGTTGAAAGAAACTAAGAAATGACAGAAAGCACAATTAAAAGGAGTGGATTATCAGAGTAACTCAGAAGTAGGATTGCTGGGGATTGAGAAATCCCCAGATCTAGGGTTTACTCCTCTTTCAAGAAACAGACGAAGAGAGAAGAGAAGGTTTTATACCTGACTGTGATATCTCTCGTTGCTTCAATTGAAGGACACTCTCGAGCATATTGTAGGATCCTTGGAGACGGGGTATCTTCGCAATGGATCCTCGGATTGTAATCCTATGGCAAGGTTAGCCTTCTTCTCGAACTCAGGATCTGGAAGAAGAAGAACAAAAGGAGAACCAGAAACTCAAAGAAAGACACTGACCTGAGGACTTAATGAAGATTGTTGGATGTAGAAGTTCCAGAGATCTTGATACTGATCTGACATTCTTTGAACTTGCTCTGTAGTTGAAACAGTTGATCTGAACCTAGATGTTGGTGGCCGGCCTCGATGTGGAAGAGAGGGGCCGTGGGATGTAGATGGAAAATTAGGGTTTGGATGGTGATTGGAGGAAAGATGATGGGCGGCTAGGGTTTGGGAATTGAAGTGGCTAACTTAGGGTTTTGGTAGGGTTTGGGGTTGGAGATCTCACACCTCCTCAAGGTTCCTAGGGAACCCAGATTTACTCCCTCACGGAGCTCAACACTTGAATACAAGTGCGGAAGAGAGAAACACAAAGTTGCTCACAAAGAAATTGATTTCATTCATCATTATTTTAAAACTTACAAGAGGGGTCTATTTTATAGACCTTTACAAGAAATCAAGTTTTTACATCTTCCCATGTGGGACTAATGGGATGGACTCTCAAATTAGGCATGTAGAATCAAATCCTCCTCATAATGGCCGGCCAAAAGCTTCCTTAAATGTTGATTGGTGGCTCCAAATGGTAAGAAGATGGCGCCTCCTAGCCTTGCTCTTCAAGACAAGCATTTTCCTTCCATGCTTGGTTTTATTTGGAAGTATTTAGGCACCTCCTAGTCTTGCTCCCCAAGTGTTGCTCCTTTCTTTTCATAGCTTGGCTCTTATGGAAATTGTTTTGGGCACCCCCTTGGATTGAGGATCCTAGATTGATCTCTCCTTAAGTGGCGCATGAAAGAAGGGACCTGCTTTCTTGTGGTGTGGGGACCAAGGCACACTGGGCAAGGGATGTGGTGCCTCATGGGCTCTGGTGTGTTGCTGGGAGTGTGGCGCCCACTTGCTTGGGCCTTGACTTGGCTGGAAAAAAAATGGCACCAACCTGGAGAAGACCTAGACCACTACTAGGACTTGTATTGAGTCAACATGACTCAACAAAATTTAAATTGCAGGGAAATACAGACTTAAGATTAAAATTGAGTTGACCAAGTCAACCCTTATTACAAACCCTAATCTTCGGGGAAGGTCATTCAGAGATCCAGATGGAACCCTGAAGTCTTCGTCTGATTCTGGTGCCCGCACCACTACTACTTTACATGGCCTGCTTAAGTAATATCCTGAGATAATTACTGTACATGACCAACTCGTACATCACCTTTTCTTTGAGGCTACTACTTTATATGACTTGCTTAAGAAATTCCTTAGATAATTACTATACATTACCAGCTCGAACAGTTTCGTTTCTTAGGTTAGAAACTAGTACTTGAGAGAGTCAACTTCTCATTGGCTACAAGGTCTCCCACCGGGTTCCAAGGTGATCCTCTGCTTCTTTGGCATTTAGAACCTTTGATTTGCATAATTGCTTGAGAGGGTCCTTCATGTGATTAACCCTCCAAGGGTCATTGGAGATTAATTTTCCATTTCATGACATATGAGTCATTATGAAAAAAACATGCATATTAAATAATAAACTTAGAGTTTATTTAATAAGATTCCATCACTGATAATATATGTGGAGGTTAAAAGAGTTCTAGGCTCTAGAGAGTGGAGTCCCGTCAAGCTGCTTTAAACGATATATGTCTGGATAGATCACTTCATCCACTTAGTATGGGCTTTCCTAGTTTGGTGATAGTTTTTCTTGCTTTGTATGTTATGAAATTTTGGCTTAGCGTAGAACCAGATCACCTACTCTGAACTCCTTGGCCCTGACTCGGGCATTGTAGTATCTAGCTATCATTTACAATAAGAAACCATTCTTCTTGTAGCACACTTCCTGTTTTCCTCGTTTAGGTCTAGGTTTGCTTGAAGCCACTTAGAGTTCGTATCTTTATTGTATTCTTCAACTCTGAATGAAGGGAGCCCAATGTCCACTAGGATGATGGCTTCAGTTTCAAATACAAGGTCGAAAGAAGTTTCTTCCATTGGGATCCTTTGGATAGTTCAATAAGTCCATAACACATGATAAAGTTTATCTACCTAATATCCCTTTGCTTGACCCAACCATGCTTTCAAACCTTGTAGTGGAGTCTTGTTAGTGAGTTTGGCTTTACCGTTGGCTTGAGAATGTGCCACCGAAGTAAACTGCTAAATAATGGTGAGTTCTCGGCAAAACTTGTGAAATCGTGTGCCACTAAATTATCAACCATTATCTATAATTATCACCTTGGGAAGACCATACCGACAAATAATGGATTTTCAAATGAAGTCCCTCACCCTAGCTTCTGTGATATGGGCAAGTGGTTCAGCTTCGATCCATTTAGTCAAGTAATCAATGGCCACCAACAAAAATTTATATTAACTAGTCGCTCGAGGAAATAGATCAAGGATATCCATCTCCCATTGGAGTTAAGTGCATTGCTGGCTAATGCTGAATAATGGCATTCCTTTGGTAGTGATTACATTTCTGCACAAACTCAACCACATCCTACTGCATGATAGGCCAATAATAGCCTTGCTGAAGTATTTTATAGGCCAAAAACCTGCCACCCAAATAACTTTCATAAACTCCCTTATGGACTTATCTTAGTACATAATCAGTTTCAGACGGGTGCAAGCACTTTAGCAAAGACATGGAGTCTGAGGACTTATATAGCTTAGCATCATCTATGATATAATGTGGAGCTTGGCACTTTATTTTTTGAGCCACTTTTTGATTTGAGGGTAATTCACCTTGCTTGAGATATCTAAAAAGAGGGTCAATCTAGTTTGGCTCTTCGTTAACCTACTAGACAAGCTTAGGCTCCCTAAGGCTTGACTTCTTTAGTACCATGAAATACATATCCCTTTGAAGGTCCAATGGTAAGATTTTTGCCAACTTTTGTTGGCTTTGGCCCTTGATTTTGATGAATAACAAAATATTAACTATATGTTTTATACTAATATTTCAATTGGAGTTGTGAATTCTAGATCATAAGTATATCAAATTCTCTACACAAAAGCATCAAAGTCATTGACATTAATGCAAGATGAATTTTAAAGTTTTAGAAGTCTTCTCACCTTGGAAATCCATGAAATTGATCACTTTGCTCATTATGGAGAGGAAATTGGAAGTTTATTGGATAATTTTTTAGAGTTTCATAGCTTGGCACACAATTTGGAAATGGCACAGACTAAGTGTCGACCTTAGTGTCGACTCAAGTGTTGACTCATGAAGGCAAGTGTCAACATCTCTCAAGACTGGCACATAGAATTTCTACCGGCATGCCAAGTGTCAACTCAAGTGTTGACCTAAGTGTCGACTAACAGGTCGACTCACAGAACGACTCAAGGCCTGAGAACAGAAATGGATAGAACATTAATTTTTTGAACTCCAGTGAAGTGTTGACCTAAGTGTCAACCAAATGTCAACTCATAAGTCGACTCACAGATCGACTTATGACCTGAGATAAGAAAGTTACAGAATAGTGTCATTCCTAGATTTTTTACCAAGTGCTGACTCAAGTGTCGACTCAAGTATCGACTCACAAGTTCAAGTATCGACTCATAGGTCAACTTATAGCCTGAGATCATAAATGAAGTAGAACCATGGATTTCAAGAATTATACCTAGTGTCGATCCAAGTGTCGACTCATGAAGACTCAAGTGTCGACCCAAGTGTCGACTCACAAGTCGACTCACAGGTTCTGATAACAGTAATGGTTATATTTTCAAAAGTTCAAAATTGATTCTAATGATCTAAAATGGCTAGTTTCTCTTCTCCAACAGTCACAAATAGTTTTTTAGAGATTTTTCATATATTTATCACTCACCAAATTCATTGAAGACATAAGAGACACAAGAGACAAATCTTATTTTTTGAGAAAGCTATTGAAAAGACAAGAGTGAGCTAAATAAAAAATTTCAACTGAAAAAATCTTCATTCTTACTATTGAGCCTTCAAATCAATATCCAAAAGTGTTCGTTGAAAGCTTCCAAGAAGAAGAAAATAATTCAAGCATTCAAGAAGAGCTTCATTAACTTTATTTCTGCTCTTTTGAGAGTTTTATTCTTGTGCTCTAATCTGTACCTTTAGTTTTATTTGTTGTAACTAGTTTCAAGGCTATTAAAACTAGGGATTAGGCCCTTCCAAGCCATGAATTGGAATTCAAGCCTAGGGTTGGCTTGAGGGAAAGGTTGTTGGTAAGCTTAAGTGAGAAAATCAATAGTGGGTTTAACTTATGAGCCTTTGAAAACAAGTTGGCTATAATCTTTGGTAGATTATAGTGAAATTCTCAAAGGATAGCTTGGAGAGTGGATGTAGGTACATGGAGTGCACCGAACCACTATAAACTTCTTGTATTTTGTGTGTGCATTATCTTTTCATTTACTTTCTCTAGCATTGCTCTTTATTCTTCAAAGCACTGCATTTAGATTACTTTCAGCACATTCACATTGTATCACAAACACATTAGTTCAGCACATACTTGTTTAAATTTTTTAAAAATCCAATTTACCCCCCTTCTTGGGTTGCTACGTTGGCCAACAAGTGGTATCAGAGTTAGTACTCAGCGTAAAGGTCTAACAATCTTGAGTCAAAGATCTAATGATAGCCTAAATTGGTGTTGGTATTATTGAGGGTCAAGCCTTAAACTGTCCCCCACTTTTTAATGGCATAAATTGCACATACTAGAATACACGCATGCATATCTACATTCAAGTCATAGATTACAATATTTGGAAGACCATAGTTAAAGGTCCCCATCAGCCTACTATTTTGATTAATGTTATTCCCACTCCTAAATTAGAAGAAGATTGGGATGAGAATGACATTAAGCAAGCTGAGCTTAATACAAAGGCTATGAATTTGTTATTTTGTACATTATACCCTAGTGAATTTAATAGAATATCTAATTATTCCTCCACCAAAAAAATATGGGACACACTTGAAGTTATCCATGAGGGTACACATCAAGTAAAAACTACCAAAGTTAATATGCTCATCCATACTTATGAGATGTTTATGATGGAACCAAATGAATCAATTAGTGAAATGTACACTATATTTACTAATATTGTTAATGGTATGAGGAGTTTAGAAAAAGTTTTATCTAATGCTGAACTTGTCAACAAAATCCTCAGGTCTCTTCCATCAACATGGGATCCAAAAGTCATTGCTATTGAAGAAGCCAAGGATGTCAACACTCTTCCTCTTGAGCAGCTCTTGGGATCACTTATGACGTATGAGCTGTTCCTAAAGCAGAAGGTTATGGACAATGACAAGAAAAAGAAGACTATTGCATTTAAGTCTACAAACAAGGAGGATTCTAGTGATGATTCCGATGAAGAAGATGAAATAGCTCTTATCTTAAAAAAGTTTAAGAGATTCACGAGGAGGAAGAAGGACAACTACAAGAAGAAGCCACAAAAAGGAGAGCCCAATAAGGAGAAGGAAAAAGAGAAGGAAAGGGAGTAACCAATATGTTTTGAGTGTAAAAAGTCGGGTCATTATAAAATGGATTGCCCCACTCTCAAAAAGGCCAAAAACAAATTCAAAAAGAAAGCGATGATGGCGACGTGGA
Source organism: Areca catechu (assembly GCA_021397845.1). Taxonomy (NCBI): domain Eukaryota; kingdom Viridiplantae; phylum Streptophyta; class Magnoliopsida; order Arecales; family Arecaceae; genus Areca; species Areca catechu. Next base: position 95,539,691 of record CM038052.1, on the reverse strand, counting down.
GTGAAAGCGAAGATTCAAGCTCCAATGAAGAGCAGTAAGAGGTGGCCAACATCTGCTTCATGGCAAATGAAGAACAAATAAGGTCTGAACTTGAAAGTGAATTTACTTTTGAAGAATTACGTGATATTTTTGATAAACTTGTTATAGAGTATCAAAAACTTAAATTAAAAAATAAAGAATTAAAAAAGCAAAGTTGGAGCTTTCTAAAACAAATAATAAGTTTTTGAAAGACAATGATTGCTTGCTTCAAGAAAACAAGGAATTGAATGATAAAATTACTTCTTTGAAAAATGAAAAGGAAGATCTTTTGAAAGAAAAAGAAGTTTTGAAAAAGGATAAAGTTTTTGTAACAAATGAGAAACTTATCAAACAAAACAAAGAATTTTTGCAAAAAATAAGAAATACAAAGAAGAGCTTGAAAGAGTGAAACCACTTGTAGAAAAGTTTACTTATAGTTCAGAAAAATTTAACATGCTTTTGAATAGCCAAAGAGTGGTTTTCAACAAAGCAGGCCTAGGTTTTAAACCTCAAAAAAATAGAAATATTTCAAAAAACATTTTGTTCATGCATCATCCAGCATTACATGTTATTCTTGTGGTAAGCTAGGACATAAATCTTATATATGTGATAGAAGAAAGCTAAATATTGTTACAAAAGTTTGGGTTCCAAAAGGAATCACATCAACTAACCCTAAGGATCCAAGATGACTTGGGTACCTAAAGTCTCCACCTGATTTGTTTTTGTAGGAGTGTCTTGCAATCAAGAAGAAAAGAAGATTATGGTACCTTGATAGCAGTTGCTCAAGATATATGATAGGAGATGTAAAGCAATTCATATCTATTGGGGCTCTAAATGGTGGAACTGTGACATTTGGTGATAATGGAAAGGGCAAAATTATCGGTATCGATAAAGTCCTTATCACCCCCTCTACTTATGTTGATAATGTTTTACTTGTTGATGGTTTAAAACATAATTTGCTTAGTGTGGCCGATCTCACCGCGGCAGCCTGTAGCTTCAAAGCTGGTACCGGTCTCAGACTGTCTCATCTCGAGATCTTCGTGCTTCCGGTCCTACAAAATAAGGTCAGAAACCCTGGCCGGGGGTCCCGACGAGGAAGCTCCGACGGTCAAGTTAGAGAACGGCGAGATGGAACAGACACCCTAAGGTGGGTTCCCGAAGGAGCCCCAGACTTAGAGGAGATATTAACAAAAGAGGTCTTAGGAAGAGTGGAAATTGGGCCCAGCTCCTTCACCGAGCTCACGCCGAAGGACCCCTCTCGGATCCCTGGATCCTTCTCTCGATGCCTTCCTTTTTCCCGTCCTCTTTTCTACTTACCTTGCTATCCGCTCTTCCCATCCTTTTATGCCATCACCTTGCCTCCGGTCGCCCCCCCCAGGAGGCTCCCTCTTAGCCTTCACTTTTCTCTCCCTCCCCCCTTTTTCCTTTCCCCTTCGGGTCCGGGAACCCAGTGGCCCCCTCGTCTTGCTTGCCGAGCCTAGCGAGAAAAAAGGGGAGAGGGAAGATACTGGCGAGGCCTTGGGCCGAGGTGGACCCCTCCTGGGCGGACACCTGGCAGAGCGGCAGAGAAGTGCTCGACTTCGTCCGAGGTGGACCCGTCTCCGGGCGCCAACTACCGAAGGAGCAGGAGGGCCCGGCTCGACTTCGGTCAAGGTGGACCCATCTCCGGGTGCCACCCGGCGAGGGAGCGAGGGGCCGCCAGCTTTGGTCGAGGTGGTCCCATCCTGGGCTGACACCTGGCGGAGCGACAGAGAAGTGCTCGACTTCGGCCGAGGTGGACCCGTCTCCAGGCACCAACTGGCGAAGGAGCAGGAGGGCCAGCTCGACCTCGATCGAGGTGGACCCATCCCCGGGCGCCACCTGGTGAGGGAACGAGGAGGCCCGGCTCGACCTCGGCAGAGGTGGACCAGTCCGATCTCGTTTGCCGAAAAAAATCCACGAGGTTCGGACCACGTCCGGCGGGACCTGAGACACACCACGTTAGCATAACAGCCATATCAGTTGCCCCCCATCCCCTCGTTCCGCCAAGGCATCATGGCTCGGAACATGGGGATTTAATGCAGAGATGACGCGGGGAAGGCAAAAATCTCGTGCCATAATTGCCATGATCCTTGTCGCCGTTTCTTGTTACGCTCGAGGTCCTATAAGAGGTTGCCACGCGTCGTGCTTCTGGCGGCCATTAATGCGCCGTTTCAAAAGGAGGAAGCTTCTATCGAACCGAAGCATCGATGTTGGGCGTGCATCCACGCGGCATCCATCAAGTGGTTCAGAATGGAATGAGGGGTACGACCGCAGTCGATCGAGTTTGAAAAGGAGGGGGACTTTCCGGAAACGAAGTCCCTCCACTTTCTCGCACTCTGCTGGCTGTTGCAGTGGGCTTTCATTCACCTTCCGGGGTTGCCACATCTTTTACACAGAGTATCTCAGTGAGTGCCCGCATCTTCATCCCCTTTCCATCTCTCAGCCTTAACAATCTTCCTGCACCCCTTCTTCCCTCATGGCGCATCATCGTCATGTCTCTTCTAACTCGGAGGAGGCCGGTCCTTCCCGGCCGAGGACTCCATCGCCTTCTTCCTCGGAAGGGGAAGTGATTCCGGACGAGATCTGCAAGCGGCTCCAACCCGGGGGTGTAACCATAGGCATTCCTAGGGGTCTTAGGTCTCCTCCTGTAGTTTCCGCCCGTCCGATTTCTTCCTTTCCTCCTCCGGCCATCTCTTCCACTGGTCCCACCGGTCACATCTCAACGATGACCGAAGATGACCTTTCTCTGCTCTGGGAGGTCTACGGTATCTCGAAGTCGATCCATCTTTCCCTCCCGTGGCCCGGAGATCGAGTGACCTTAAGCGGCCCCGGGCGAATAGCCTTCTACGAGGACTTCCTCCTTGGGGGTCTTCGGTTCCCCCTTCACCCTTTCTTCCTTTACTTAGCCACTACCGCTTGGTCCCGGCCCAGTTGGCTCCAAACGCCATCCGAGTCATCTTTGCCTTCATAGTTTTTTGTCACTTCCACGGGTTTGTTGCCCGTTTCTCCCTCTTCAGGGCTCTCTTCACCCTGAAGCGCTATTCCACCGATGATGGCTGGTGGTACATCTCATCTCAGCCTAGGTGCCTTAGGTTCGACCTCCCTTCGTCTATCAAGGGCTAGAAGAATCAGTTCTTTTTTGCCTCGGTCGAGGACGTCGACTAGGCCTGGAGCGAGCCGGATCGGTCTCCGAACCGGAACTCCCAGGTCGACCCAGCGGACCAAGAGGTCTTCTCGTAGCTGCTGAGTGATGCGGTCCTGACCCTCGATGTCAGGCTCTTGGAGCAGAACTTGTTCGAGGCGGGGATCAGTCCCATCTGGGAGCTGGGTGAGGCTCGGGCTTCCCTTTCACCTCGCACTCTCCCCTTCTTCCTCTTCTTTTCTTTTTAACTTGTCCGGCTGACCTCTACTTCCTTTCAGGTATGAAGTTTTCTCTAGAGAATCTGCTGGAGGGCGCCGCGCAGAGGGATGTCGCCGAGGGGACTGAACCCGCAGTGAAGAGGTCTCGTACCGAGGCGAGTCGGGAGGCCGCGCCGATCCCCACCTCCGGACCCATGGCGCCGGCTCTCGCATCCAGGCCGCCTCGAGCCTGGGCGCCCGATGTCCCTGTCATCGACCTCGACAGGGTCATGGAAGAGGGGGTGCCAGTCCTTTCCCAGGCAGTGCCTACATCAACCGCTCCTCCAACTGCACCCACGGCGGTCACCAGCACGGCGACGACTCCACTGGTGGCCGCTCTACCCAGCGAGGGACGGCCGCCTCTGCTACTGCCGACACGTCTGCCCCGCCACCGAACCTCACCAGCTGGTGCTCCGTGATCCGTGACCAGGGCCTCGCGGAGAAGGTCATGGAGTTCGCCTGCACCTCCTGGGACCGCCGTCTAAGGGGCGGCCGGGACCGCCGTCATGGACTCCTTCTTGAAGGGGTTCCAGGTTTGCCGGGAAAAGGTAAGCTCCTTCTACCCCGAGCTCGACCTCAGCGGGGTAGTCCTCGGTGGCAGGAGGCAGGAGCCCAGTGGAGGGGCTCCAACAGCAGCTGGTGATGAGGCTGCGACTCCAGAGCAGCCACCCGTCGACGGCACAGGCGGAGAAAGTGTGCCTCAGCCCGAGGAGGATGCCGCCACGCTGAAGTAGCCTCCCCGGCTCTGCCGACTTCTTTTTTTTCTTTTTTGTATCTTTTTTTTCTTTTCGAGGACTCCCGGTCTGTCGGGACTCCTTCAGTGTATTTATATTTCTAAGTCAATGAAATTTCTTCTTCACCAGATCGTTGCTTCGTTCTCTCTTTCTTCTCTCTTTCTTTTTTTTTTTTGAACTGAATTCTAGTTTCGGGCACCGGGACTAAGTCCTGTAGTGCATTCCGAACCGAGCATGTGGGCAGACTGAGTTCTGCCCCACCCTCCAAACTGAAGTTCGGGACTTCCGGACTGAACGCCGGGAGAGCAAGCTTTGCGCGAGCCCTGCGTGGCTTGCCGGTTCGTCCTCCGATACTGTGTGGGCGAGTTTGATTCTACCCCGCCTTCCAGACTGAAGTCCAGGACCTCCAGACTGAACCCCGGGGTCACAGGCTTTATCCGAGCCCTGCGCGGCTTGCCGGGCTATTCTCCGGGATTGCGTGGGCAAGTTTGATTCTGCCCCACCTTCCAGACCGAAGTCCGGGACCTCCAGACTAAACCCCGGGGCCGCAGGCTTTATCCGAGCCCTGCACGGCTTGTCGGGCTATTCTCCGGGACTGCGTGGATAAGTTTGATTCTGCCCCGCCTTCCAGACCGAAGTCCGGGACCTCCGGACTGAACCCCGGGGCTGCAGGCTTTATCCAAGCCCTGCATGGCTTACCGGGCTGCTCTTCGGGACTGCATGGGCGAGTTTGATTTTGCCCCGCCTTCCAGACCGAAGTCCGGGACCTCCGAACTGAACCTCGGGGCCGTAGGCTTTATCCGAGCTCTGCACGGCTTGCCGGGCTATTCTCCGGGACTGCGTGGGTGAGTTTGATTCTGCCCCGCCTTCCAGACCGAAGTCCGGGACCTGTCGCCTTCGCGGGTCTTCGGCCATGCCCGTGTTTGCCGAACTCAAAGCTAAGGACTCTCTCCCTACGAGGTGAGAAGAAGCATTTGGTGAAGAAAAAGGATTTCCTTGCTGGAGCTCAAGGAACCTTACACTATTGGTAATACATCCTCAAGTTTGAGGAATTCCAGGTCCGAGGGAATCGGGACCCTCCCAGCTCCTCCAGGTAGTAGGCCCTATGAGGGAGTACCTCCGCCACCCTATAAGGGCCTTCCCAGTTCGGGGAGAGCTTCCCGCACTCCCGTGGCTGGGAAGCTTCAGCCCTGTGGAGCACCAGATCTCCTGGGTGGAAGGACTTCGATTGCACTTTGGAGTTGTAGTACCTGGCCACTCGCTGCCTGTAGGCCACCATTCGGACTCGAGCCTTGTCCCTCATCTCTTCAAAGAGGTCCAGGTTTAGCAGCATCCTGGCGGGATTCTCCACTTCATCATACTGCTCCACGAGCAAGGTGGGTAGGCTGAGTTCTATCGGGATAACCGCTTCGGCTCCGAAGATGAGGTTGAACGGGGCCTCATCAGTGGCTGTCCTCGGGTGGTGTGGTATGCCCACAGGATGCTCGGGAGCTCTTCCGCCCACCTGCCCTTGGCATGATCCAGCCTTGTCCGGAGGCCCTGCAAGATAGTCCTATTCATTACCTCAGCTTCTCTGTTTGTCTGTGGATGTGCCACCGAGGTGAAGCGATGGTGGATGCCAAGGTCACTGCAGAATTTCTCAAACTCCCGACAGTCGAATTGACATCCGTTATCGGTGATAATGGTGTGCGGTAGGCCAAAATGGCAAATGATTGACTTACAGAGGAACTTGGCGATGTTTGCCTCCGTGATACAGGCTAGGGGTTCGGCCTCGACCCACTTCGTGAAGTAGTCGATGGCCACGATTAGAAACTTCCGCTGCCCAGACACTAGGGGAAAAGGTCCTAAGAGATCCATTCCCCATTAAGCGAATGGCCATGGGGCGGAGAGCTGGGAGAGCGGAGTGGAGGGTTGACGCTGCACCACGGCATGCCGCTGGCATCGGTCACACCTCTTCACGAAGTCAGTTGCATCTTCCTTCATTATCTCCCAGAAATAACCTTGGCGGAGGGCCTTGTACGCCAGTGTTCTGCCCCCCACGTGATTCCCACAGATGCCCTCGTGGATTTCTTGGAGTACGAGTGCAGCCTCTGCGGGTCTCAGGCACTTGAGGAGGGGGTAGGAATAGGACCTCCGATACAGTTTTCCATCCATTAAGACAAACTGCGCGGCCTTCCTCTTGATAAGGCGAACCGCTATGCGGTCCTCCGGTAAGATGCCGCTAGTAATGTACTCGACGTACTTGTCCATCCAACTGGGCTCTTGGCTGACCTGTTGGACCTCCACGGGCGTCTTGTAGCTCGGGGCCTTGAGATGCTCAACATAAGCACGACCCAACAGCGAGTCCGATAGGGTCGCCAGTCGGGAGAGCGTGTCCGCACGAGCATTTTCCCCACTGGGTATATGGGAGATGCTGAAGCGCAGAAATCCAGTCGCGCTCGTTCTCACGAGCTCCAGGTATTTCACCATTTGAGGGTCCTGCGCGCCGTACTCTCCAGAGATCTGTCTGGCCACCAGCTGCAAATCAGTGAAGGCCTTGAGGTTGGCCACGCCCAACTCGTGGGACACTCTCAGCCCCGCGAGGAGCGCTTTGTACTCCACCTGATTATTAGTTGCGGTGAACTGGAAATGGAGTGCACATTCGGTGACGACCCCCTCATCATTGGCGAGGATGAGACCGGCTCCGCTCCTGATAGAGTTCGAGTCCCCGTCCACATGGAGGATCCAAACGTCCTCCTCGGGTCCCAGTTCCGGCTGCCGATCCAAAGGGCCTTCCTCCATTCCCTTGCCCAGGCCTGCGCACTTGACCAAGAAGTCAGCGAGCACTTGCGCCTTCATGGCCGACCTTGGTCGATAAGTGATATCAAACTTGCTAAGCTTGAGTGCCCACTTCGCCAATCGCCCGGATGTGTCAGGTCAGTTGAGTATCGCTTTCAACGGTTGATCCGTCAGGACGGCAATGGGGTGTGCTTGAAAATAAGGCCTGAGATGCTTGGCGGATATTATTAGTACAAAAATGAGTTTTTCAGACTAGGAATACCTGAGCTCCGCATCGCGAAGGAGTTTGCTCATGTAGTACACCGGTCTCTACATTCCCTGGTCGTCAGTTTGAACTAGGACCAAACTGACGGCCTCCAGGGTGACCGCCAGGTACAGGATGAGCTCCTCTCCTTCTTCGGGCCTGGAGAGTAGTGGCGGTGATGCAAGCATCCTCTTCAGCTCGTCAAACGCCTCCTGTCACTCCTCGGTCCAGGTGAAGTTGTTCATCTTCCTCAGCACTTTGAAGAAGGGCCGGCAGCGGTCGGTAGACCTCGAGATAAACTGACTCAGGGTGGCTATCCGGCCAGTGAGTCGCTGCACTTGCTTCTTGGAGGTGGGCTGCTCCATGTCCAAAATGACCTGGACCTTTTTTGGGTTGGCTTCTATCCCTCTTTGGGTCACCATGAACCTTAAGAACTTCCTGGCGGACACGCCGAAGGTGCACTTCGCCAGGTTCAGCTTCATCTGGTGAAGTTGGAGGTTGCCGAAGGTCTCCGCCAGGTCGCCGACATGGTCGGAAAGAGGCTTGCTCATTACCAGCATATCATCCATGTACACCTGCATGTTACGACCGATCTGATCTTTGAAGACTTTGTTGACCAGTCACTGGTACGTGGCCCCGGCATTCTTGAGGCCGAATGGCATCATCTTGTAACAGTAAGTTCCCCGGTCGATGATGAAAGCGGTGTGCTCCTCGTCCTCCGGGTGCATTCGAATCTGGTTGTACCCGGAGAAGGCATCCATGAAAGAGAGGAGGCGATGCCCCGAAGTGGTGTCCATCAACTGGTCAATCTTTGAAAGAGGGAAACTGTCCTTCGGGCAAGCTCGGTTGAGGTCGGTGTAGTCCACGTAGATCTTCCACTTGCCACTACTCTTCTTCACCATGACCACATTCGCCAGCTAACTGGGATATTGTACTTCCCGCACAAAGCCGACGGTGAGGAGCTTCTCTACTTCTTCATTGATGGCCTTCTGCCTTTCCGCAGCGAAACTCCTCTTCTTCTGGCGAACCGGGCGACACCTCGGGTCAACATTCAACCTGTGGGTGATGACTTCCGAGGGGATGCCTGGCATGTCGGCTATGGACCAGGCGAACACATCTACGTTCGCATGGAGAAAATCCAGTAGGCGAATCTGTTCTTCCTCCGGGAGCTGGGCCCCCACATGCACAGTCTTCTGAGGGTCCGAACCGAGGGGATACGTCAACAGGTATTCTATGGGTCCTCCCCTAGGTTCCTTCTCCCTTAAGTCGAGGTCATTGATGTCGGGGCCGAGCTCAGCGCCTCGAGCACCCGGGACCGTCTGAAGGCAATGCTGGACGGGCTGGGCCATCCCCCTCATCATCCCAATCCCAGAGGCTGTGGGGAACTGCACCAGTAACTGCTTGGTGGAAATTACGGCATCCAGCTGGTTGAGCCCTGGACGGCCAAGGATTGCATTATAAGGTGAGGGGAGCTTGACAACAGTAAATGTCATCATGACAGTAGTCTGCCGAGGTGGGGATCCGGCAGTGACAAGGAGAGTGATCTCCCCTTCGACCTCCACCGAATCCCCGGTAAAGCTCACAAGAGGGGTGTGCACCGGCCTTAATTGATCATGAGATAGGTTCATTCAGGAAAAAGCATCATAAAAAAGCACGTCAGTAGAGCTCCCACTATCTACCATAATGCGATGTACAGGATGTTTTGCGATGGTCATCTCGACCACCACTGCATCATCGTTTACATTCTTGTTTTCATTCCCCTTCTCAAAGGGGGGTACATCTTCCGGGTCTCCCACCTCCCAGGTTCTTTTCGTTGCACGCTCGATCCCCCATGAGATCATACCCACCGGCTTCTCCGTTGGGTGGTTATCAATCGCAGGGACCGGAGGAAGGGCTGCGAGCGGCTGTCCCTCTACCGCGGCTTTGTTCCTCACAAACTTCCTGAGGTAGCCCCTTTTAATCAGCTCCTTGATTTCCCGCTTCAGATTGTGGCACTCCTCCGTGTCGTGGCTGTGCTCGCGGTGGAACTGGCAGTATTTTATCTTGTCGTGGATGTTCCTTGGGTTCTGAGGAGGAGGTTAGCGAAGGTAGTGCTCACCCTCAATCTCCATGAGGATCTTCATCCTCGGAGCAAGGAGAGGGGTGAAGTTTTGCTCCGAGGCAGCACCGCTCCTCGACTTTGGGCCTGGACGGAGGTCAGCAGGTGGTCCAGGCCTCCGGGTCCCGCGGACATCCCTTGGGGTCAGCTTCTTCGAGGACCTCCCATCCAGCTCTCGCCTGGTGCGATCGGCCTCCTCTGCTCGGATGTACTTGTGGACACGGAGGAGGAGCTCGGAGTACATCCTGGGGGGCTTCTTATCCAGGGAATAGGTCAAGCAGGATGTCTTGAGCCCGCGCTTCAATGCCAGCATGGCAACGGGCTCGTCCAGACTGTAGATTTCCAGGGCAGCGATCTTGAAGCGGGTAACGTAGTCCCGAAGTAGCTCCTGGTCCTGCTAGCGGATGGAGAAGAGGCTGTCCACCTCTCTTGGTACCTTCCGGCAAGCGTCGAAGTGTGCCATGAACTTTCCTTCCAGTTGATGGAAGGAGCAAATAGATTTGGGTTCGAGGCGGGTGAACCAGACTCGAGCGGCCTTCCAGAGGGTAGCAAGGAAGGTGACGCATTAAAGAGCGTCCGTGGCTCCCTGGACCCTCATGAGAGCCTTGTAGCTCTCTAGATGATCCAAGGGGTCGGTGGTCCCATCGTAGGCATCCACTTTGGCATGTGGAACCAACTCAGAATCGGCTCCTCTTGGATTTCCCGGGAGAAGGGTGGTCGGGCGTCATAGCCCGCCGAGTCCGCCGAGGAGTTCTGCATGTCGGCAAAGCGGCGGGCGAACTCCGCCAACTTGCGCTCGTGCTCCTCCAGGCGCCTCTCGGCCTGGCACCTGATGGCCTCATCGGTGGAATCTTCCACCGAGGCTACTGGCGAAGGGGGTGCTGATCGGTCTCAGCGGGGGGCCTTGCCCCGACGTCGCCTGCTGCGGCATGCCGTCTCGGCATCGTTGGCCGGGGATCGACTCTCGTGATCCACCGAACCAGAGTAATTCCTCTTCGCAGGAGTTTGGTGGCTCCCGCGGGGGTTGGAGACTGCCCGTGGTTGAGAGGGTCTGCCTTGGATGGAGCGCAGACTTCCGCAGGGCCCCGCGGCGCGAGCCGTGGGGGTACCTGGCTGGGATTGAGTGGCCAGGGACCGTTGCTGGTGCTGTAGCTGCCGGACTGCTGTGGTCATGGTTTGCAGCTATTGGATGGCTGCGGAGGAAGAGGAGGTGGAGCAGGAAGCTACCTCTCCAGGCTACGTGGCCCTTGAGGGGAAGGAACTTCCCCTACTCGACTGGTGGACGCTTCACGTCCGCGTGTCACCACCATGGTCAGAGCGCGCTTTCACCCGCAGAGAGCTGGTTCGCACTGGGGTTGCTATCCTGCCTCCCTTCCTGGCACACCAATCTGTTGCCGATCTCACCGCGGTGGCCTGTAGCTTCAAAGCTGGTGCCGATCTCAGACCGTCTCACCTCGAGATCTCCGAGCTTCCGATCATGCAAAACAAGGTCAGAAACCCTGGCCGGGGGTCCCGGCATGGGAGCTCCGATGGTCAAGTTAGAGAACGGCGAGATGGAACAGACTCCCTAAGGTGGGTTCCCGAAGGAGTCCCAAACTTAGAAGAGATATTAGCAAAAGAGGTCTTAGGAAGAGTGGAAATTGGGCCCAGCTCCTTCTCCGAGCTCACGTCGAAGGACCCCTCTCGGATCCCTGGATCCTTCTCTCGATGCCTTCCTTTTCCCCGTCCTCTTTTCCACTTACGTTGCTATCCGCTCTTCCCATCCTTTTATGCCATCACCTTGCCTCCAGTTCCCCCCCTGGGAGGCTCCCTCTTAGCCTTCACTTTTCTCTCCCTCCCCCCTTTTTCCTTTCCCCTTCGGGTCCGGGAACCCGGTGGCCCCCTCGTCTTGCTTGCCGAGCCTAGTGAGAAAAAAAGGGAGAGGGAAGATACTGGCGAGGCCTTGGGCCGAGCACGGGCGCTCTCCTTCCCAGGCATTGACGATGTCCGTTGCTGGCTCCTGCCCGCCAGGACTCCGCTTCTCGGTTGCAGGGCCCGTCGGGCCGATGTAAACGAGATTTCGTGCATCACTACGGAGTGTATCGGTGCTCCTCACGAGGCACGGTGCACGCTTCCCAAGTGGCAATTTTGAAACTCGTGCCCCCACTTCCCGGAGGTCTCACTACGTTGGGCCGGTGCAGCCAAGGTGGGCTCCCCCTGGGCAGACACCTGGCAGAGCGGTAGGGAGGTGCTCGACTTCGGTCGAGGTGGACCCGTCTCCGGGCGCCAACTAGCGAAGGAGCAGGAGGGCCCGGCTTGACCTCGGCTGAGGTGGACCCATCTCCGGGCACCACCCGACGAGGGAGCGAAGGGCCGCCAGCTTCGGCCGAGGTGGACCCCTCCTGGGCGGATACCTAGCGGAGCGGTAGAGAAGTGCTCGGCTTCGGCCGAGGTGGACCCGTTTTCGGGCGCCAACTGGCGAAGGAGCAGGAGGGCCCGGCTCGACCTCGACCGAGGTGGACCCGTCTCTGAGCGCCACCCGGCGAGGGAGCGAGGGGCCGTGATGCGGCACGCATATGATTAATGTTTTGAATATGGTGTTTGTAGAGCAATGAAACCTAATTATACTTAGCATTGTACTCATCTTAATAAGATTTAAGGATTACATGAAAAGGGACTATTACATGATTAGACACAACTCTAAAAATAAGAAGGAAGAAGATCTAGACAATAGGGGCTAATGATTGAGGACTTACCTTGATGAGTTTTCCAACCTTCCTATAATTCAAAACTTGAAACTACTGATGCTCTGGACTGGAGAACTTGGATAACAGTGATCAGAACCCTGGACTTGGGCTTCAGCTTGTTGGTTCATTGTCAAGGGGAACCCTGTTCACAACTCAAGGACTTCGAAGGACCCTACAATGAAGATCAAAGTTAAGGTTGAAGGATGCAAACATAAAGAAGGGATGGGAGAACTTGTGAACAAAGAAAAGATAGTTGAGAAGATCTGGCCGACTCCAATGCCTTTGCCTTGAGCTTGGATGATGAATTTCTAGGGAAGAGAGTAGCTTTGGGCGTGGAAGAAGAAGATAGAAAAAATTTCACACATAAAACTCAAGACAACTTCACTTCAAACTTCATTCATTTCCAAAATCCATCTCTTTTACAATGGGCGTCCAAGGCTTTTAATAGCCTCACAAAGCTAGCTTTTGAAATTTAAAAACTCCCCAAATCGAGGAGGATTACAAGGGGGGTTGGAGGATTTGGTGGAGAGTTTGGAGGGATGTGGGGGGGTTGGAGGATTTGGTGGAGGACTTGGAGGGATGTGGCCAACCTCCTTGAATTTGAATCTCCCTTGTTGGCACCCAAAGGGTGATGAGGTGGCTGGTGAAGTGGCACCTGATGACGTGGCATGGTGTTGTGGTCTTCTACTTGGATAAGAATGACATGTGGCGCCCAGTGGTCCTAGTTGATGGTCCTTTTCTCTTGCTTGGTTGATGTGTCTTCTCTTCTTCATGTGGTCAAATTCTGGGGTCTAGAATTTGAGTCTTGTTGCTGGCTTTCATGGCTTTAAGACTTGATTAGACTTAACTCAACTGAATTAGACTTAACTCAACTGAACTGACTTGACTGACCTAGACTTTAAAACTTGAAATGGACTTACAGGAAATGAAATTTTAAAAGTAATTACAGGACTCAATAAACACTCTTGATTTGAAACTCAAAATTAATTACAGGACTCTTGAAAAGGAAATGACTCTTGAAAATAAAATATTTTTGAACTAAAGGATACAAGGTAACCTAATTATCTTCGATCCAAATTGGGATAAGGCTAACCTTGTTGGAGTGAAGTTTCTTTCGGGGTCTGGTGTCCACACCAATTCTCCTGGGGTGGGCAGAACTCGACCCAGTCGAGTATGGTTCAGTTTTGCCCTGGTAATGCTCGAACAAGTCTGGGTTAAGTCTTTGCAGGTCCTCTCGAGTAATCCAAGAGCTGTCGGACTCAGGTCGACCTTGCCATTGAACCAGGTATCGCTGATAGTCCTTATTCCTGGTAGTAATGATCTTATCATCCAGGATTCTCTCAATCCTCTCTCTCTGCTCAGGTAAGGTTGGTGGTGGACACTCGAAAATATGTTCACTCTCAATGAAAGTTTCTGGCTCAAAAGGCTCACTAGGTATTAGTAGTGGTTCTTTGTATTCTACTAGGTCTAAAATATTGAAGGTTGTACTAATACCCATATCAGGTGGAAGTTCCAAAACATATGCATTAGGCCCTATTTTCTTTAAGATCTTAAAAGGTCCCGCTCCACGGGCATGCAGCTTATTTATGGTTCCAGGGGGAAACCGTTCAGGGTTGATCCTAATCATCGCATAATCCCCTTCACATAATTCCTTAGCCCTCTTATGTGAGTCAGCTAAGTGTTTATAAGTTTCATTGCTCAGGTTGATCTTATTACTGATTTCTTTATGCATATTTGTGACATGCTGTGCAAAAGACTCAGCAGACTCAGAAACTTACACGAGCACTTACGAAATGCAGACTGAACTAGGCATCTTTATTAAGAGGAATTTTATTGGACTCTCTAGGGCCTAAACCTAACAGATTAATGACTCTCTAAGTTTGACCCTGGTCTGGTATGTACATGAGAATTTACCATGAGTTCCTAGCAAATGCCATAAGGTTTTTCAAAAGTAGGTAGCAAAAGGAATAGGCTTTAAAAGCTCATGCATCCTAGTAATCTCATCAAAATGAAACTTAATGGCTCTAAAATTATGATAAGACTCATGGAAAGGCAGGAAATAGGAATCCAAGACTTGGGATAATTTAGGGGAATCTTGAAATAGACCTTGGTTACTCATGATGACCTTAAGATTAGAATTTTGATCTGCAGGTGGGATGCTTCTAGGTAGTTGAAGGTCATCAAGAAAGTCTTCTAGAATAATGATTGGGTTCTTCTCAGGTACCTGAAGGAGTTCTTGTGTCGAAGCTAAAGTATTGGGTTCTTCCTGAGGGCATTGTCTTACGGGAACCAAGTCCTCACTAAATTTTGGTTGTTCTGATGTTTCAGGACTAGGCTCAATAATCTTTTCTTTACCAAAGGTTTCCTCAGGTAAGGTACTAAAGTTGTTCTCTTCACAATCTTCCCCTTCATTTTCATCTATTAAACTTATGTCGGTCTTATACATATATTTACTAGGTTCAAATTTGCCTTCTTCCTTCCCTAGCCCTTCAGTTTGAGGATACCCTAAGTCTTGAGTATTCATGAACTCAACTTGTACTTCAGGGTTCTTACTCCTATCATTCATATGAGCTAATGGGAAAGTAGGAGTTGGTTGGTCTAAGGAAAATTGTTTAGCCAGCATTTGGTTCAATTGGGCCATTTGATCATTTAGGGATTTCAGCATGGTTTCAAGATTCGGGTCCATGGCTACACTGGACTGGGTCTGGACTGGTGAATATGAGGCTCCTAATCTAGTTTTCATGCATGCAAGTAGACTCAAGCTCGAGCTAAGGTTTCCTAGACCTAGAGTACAAATTAGAAGTCTAATTAAGTGAACCAACTAGCTAGTAGTACTTATGGGACTTAGCCAGGTAAGTGGTGGGGAGTGAAGGTCCCTGATTGCCAATCCTTAGACACCAATCTTAGATTTGCCAGGTAGGCGGACCAAATCACAAGCCCTGATGCACCAATCCTAGACACCAATCCTGTAAGCACACACCAATTAGCTGACACAGTTAACTTGACCATAACCTAAACCCAACTTGTTGGTGTCCCTAACCCACTAGGGCAATTAACGTTCTACTCAATTTTAATTAACGGGCTGGGATCGATATGCTGGTTGGTGATTTTTGGGCTAGGGACAGGTGATGAAACCCTGACCCTATGTCAAATTGATGCCCTTAATTTGATTTCTCATGAGATGAATGAAATGCAGGTGCTGCAGAAGTGTGTTGCAGCTTGAAAGTGGTGTGGAATACATGATGAAAAAAATGTCCAAAAATTCTGAAAAATTCACAGAGGATCCCTAACTTATATGTTTCAATGTATATGAAAGGAATTTTAAAACTAAAATCTATACTACTCTAAGCAGATCCTACAAATGAAGATAAATAAAAAGGACAGAACAGAACCCTAATGACAGAGTCGAACTTCAGAAATTTTAATTTTTTTATAATTTTTTTCTGATGATGAAATTTAATATGGTGATAACTGACTTAATAAGGAACAAGAAAAAAATATTTCAATAAAAATCAGCGACTTGCCTTTGGAGCTGCAGACGGATTATAGTAAACATATGCAAATTTTCAGAAAACAGAACCTAATCAAACAAGTGCAATGGCTTACCCAAACTTCAATCTAAAAAATTCACGTCCAGCCAGGGGCTCATTATTTCCATGGGTTGTGACAGTGTACTGGAGAACACCCGCTCAGGAGGCGTGAATTTTAGATCTTGCTTGGATTTAAAGAAAACTATTCTACCCTAATGCAACCATGCTCTGATACCAATTTGATGCGGCACACATATGATTAATGTTTTGAATATGGTGTTTGTAGAGCAATGAAACCTAATTATACTTAACATTGTACTCATCTTAATAAGATTTAAGGATTACATGAAAAGGGACTATTACATGATTAGACACAACTCTAAAAATAAGAAGGAAGAAAATCTAGACAATAGGGGCTAATGATTGAGGACTTACCTTGATGAGTTTTCCAACCTTTCTATGACTCAAAACTTGAAACTACTGATGCTCTGGACTGGAGAACTTGGATAACAGTGATCAGAACCCTGGACTTGGGCTTCAGCTTGTTGGTTCATTGTCAAGGGGAACCCTGTTCATAACTCAAGGACTTCGAAGGACCCTACAATGAAGATCAAAGTTAAGGTTGAAGGATGCAAACATAAAGAAGGGATGGGAGAACTTGTGAACAAAGAAAAGATAGTTGAGAAGATCTGGCCGACTCCAATGCCTTTTCCTTGAGCTTGGATGATGAATTTCTAGGGAAGAGAGTGGCTTTGGGCGTGGAAGAAGAAGATAGGAAAAATTTCACACATAAAACTCAAGACAACTTCACTTCAAACTTCATTCATTTCCAAAATTCATCTATTTTACAATGGGCGTCCAAGGCTTTTAATAGCCTCACAAAGCTAGCTTTTGAAATTTAAAAACTCCCCAAATCGAGGAGGATTACAAGGGGGGGGAGGATTTGGTGGAGAGTTTGGAGGGATGTGGGGGGGGTTGGAGGATTTGGTGGAGGACTTGGAGGGATGTGGCCAACCTCCTTGAATTTGAATCTCCCTTGTTGGCGCCCAAAGGGTGATGAGGTGGCTGGTGAAGTGGCACCTGATGACATGGCATGGTGTGGTGGTCTTCTACTTGGATAAGAATGACATGTGGCGCCCAGTGGTCCTAGTTGATGGTCCTTTTCTCTTGCTTGGTTGATGTGTCTTCTCTTCTTCATGTGGTCAAATTCTGGGATCTAGAATTTGAGTCTTGTTGCTGGCTTTCATGGCTTTAAGACTTGATTAGACTTAACTCAACTGAATTAGACTTAACTCAACTGAATTGACTTGACTGACCTAGACTTTAAAACTTGAAATGGACTTACAGGAAATGAAATTTTAAAAGTAATTACAGGACTCAATAAACACTCTTGATTTGAAACTCAAAATTAATTACAGGACTCTTGAAAAGGAAATGACTCTTGAAAATAAAATATTTTTGAACTAAAGGATACAAGGTAACCAAATTATCTTCGATCCAAATTGGGATAAGGCTAACCTTGTTGGAGTGAAGTTTCTTTCGGGGTCTGGTGTCCACACCAGGCCGCCAGCTTCGGCCGAGGTGGATCCCTCCTGGACGGACACCTAGCAGAGTGGCAGAGAAGTGCTCGGCTTCGACCGAGGTGGACCCGTTTCCGGGCACCAACTAGCGAAGGAGCAAGAGGGCCCGGCTCGACCTTGATCGAGGTGGACCCATCTCCGGGCGCCACCCGACGAGGGAGAGAGGGGTTTCCAGCTTCGACCGAGGTGGACTCCTCTTGGGCAGACACCTTGGGGAGCGGCAGAGAAGTGCTCGACTTCGGTCGAGGTGGACCCGTCTCCAGGCATCAACTGGTGAAGGAGCAAGGAGGCCCGGCTCGACCTCGGCAGAGGTGGACCCATCTCCAGTAGCCACCTGGCGAGGGAACGAGGAGCCGCCAGCTTCGGCCGAGGTGGACCCCTCTTGGGCGGATACCTAACTGAGCGGCAGAGAAGTGCTCGACTTCGACCGAGGTGGACCCATCTTCGGGTGCCAACTAGCGAGGGAGCAGGAGGTCCCGGCTCGACCTCGGTCGAGGTGGACCCGTCTCTGGGCGCCACCCGACGAGGGAGCGAGGGGCCGCTAGCTTCGACCGAGGTGGACCCCTCTTGGGCGGACACCTGGCGGAGTGGCAGAGAAGTGCTCGATTTCGTCCGAGGTGGACCCGTCTCCGAGCGCCAACTGGTGAAGGAGCAGGAGGGCCCGGCTCGACCTCGGCCGAGGTGGACCCGTCTCCAGGCGCCACTCGGTGAGGGAGCGAGGGGCCGCCACCTTCGGTCGAGGTGGTCCCCTCCTGGGCGGACACCTGGCGGAGCGACAGAGAAGTGCTAGACTTCGGCCAAGGTGGACCCGTCTCCGGGCACCAACTGGCGAAGGAGCAGGAGGGCCGGCTCGACCTCGACCGAGTTGGACCCATCTCCGGGTGCCACCTGACGAGGGAGCGAGGAGCCGCCAGCTTCGGTCGAGGTGGACCCCTCCTGGGTGGACACCTGGCGAAGCGGTAGAGAAGTGCTCGACTTCATCCAAGATGGACCCGTCTCCGGGCGCCAACTAGCGAAGGAGCAGGATGAACCGGGTCGACCTCGACCGAGGTGGACCCATCTCCGGGCACCACCCGGCGAGAGAGCGAGGGGCCGTCAACTTCGACCGAGGTGGTCCCCTCCTGGGCGGACACCTGGCGGAGCGGCAGAGAAGTGCTCGACTTCGGCCGAGGTGGACCCGTCTCCGGGCGTCAACTGGCGAAGGAACAGGGAGGCCCAGCTCGACCTCGACAAAGGTGGACTCGTCTCCAGGAGCCACCTGGCGAGGGAACGAGGAGCCGCCAGCTTTGACCGAGGTGGACCCCTCCTGGGCGGACATCTGGCTGAGCGACAGAGAAGTGCTCGACTTCGATCGAGGTGGACCCGTCTCCGGGCGCCAACTGGCGAGGGAGCAGGAGGGCCCGGCTCGACCTCGGTCGAGGTGGACCCGTCTCCGGGCGCCACCAGACGAGGGAGCGAGGGGCCACCAGCTTCGGTCGAGGTGGACCCCTCTTGGGCGGACACCTGGCATAGCGGCAGAGAAGTGCTCGATTTCGTCCGAGGTGGACCCGTCTCTGGGCGCCAACTGGTGAAGGAGCAGGAGGGCCCGGCTCGACCTCGGCCAAGGTGGACCCATCTCCGGGCACCACCCGGCGAGGGAGTGAGGGGCCGCCACCTTCGGCCAAGGTGGTCCCCTCCTGGGCGGACACTTGGTGGAGCGGCAAAGAAGTGCTCGACTTCGTCCGAGGTGGACCCGTCTCCGGGCGCCAACTGGAGAAGGAGCAGGAGGGCCGGCTCAACCTTGGCCGAGTTGGACCCATCTCCGGGTGCCACCCGGCGAGGGAGCGAGGAGCCGCCAGCTTCGGTCGAGGTGGACCCCTCCTGGGTGGACACCTGGCGAAGCGGCAGAGAAGTGCTCGACTTCGTTCGAGGTGGACCCATCTCCGGGTGCCAACTGGCGAAGGAGCAGGAGGGTCCGGCTCGACCTCGGCCGAGATGGACCCATCTCCGGGAACCACTCGGCGAGGGAGCGAGGGGCCGCCAGCTTCGATCGAGGTGGTCCCCTCCTAGGCGGATACTTGGCGGAGCGGCAGAGAAGTACTCGACTTCGGCCGAGGTGGACCCATCTCCGGGCGCTAACTGGCGAAGGAGCAGGAGGGCCGGCTCGACCTCGGTCGAGGTTGATCCATCCCCGGGCATCACCTGGCGAGGGAGCGAGGAGGCCTAGCTCGACCTCGCAGAGGTGGACCAGTCCGATCTCGTTCGCCGAAAAAAAATCCACGTGGTTCGGACCATGTCCGGCGGGACCTAAGACACGCCACGTCAGCATAACAGCCATATCACTTAGTATAAACCAATTTTATGATAAAGGTCTCAAAGTGGTTTTTGAATCTTGTATGTGCATTGTGTCTAGTCTTGATGACAATGGCATCAAGTTCATTAGTCATAGACATGGAAACATTTACATGGTTGATCTTGATGATCTATCCATGCAAAATGGTCAATGCCTAGTGGCAATGAAAGCCAAGATCAATGAAACTAGCTGGCTTTGGCATCGTAGACTAGGGCATGCAAGTATGCATTTACTTTCAAAATTGAATAAAAAGAATCTCATAAAGATTTGCCAAAACTCACTTTTGAAAAGGATAAGATTTGTAGTGCATGTCAACTTGAAAAATAAACAAAATCATCTTTCAAACCAAAAGGAGTAGTCTTTACATTTAGACCCTTAGAATTACTTCATATGGACATCTTTGGACCTACTATAACAACTAGTTTGGGAGGTAAGAAGTATGATCTAATAATTATAGATGATTTTTTATGTTTTACATAGATAATGTTTTTAGCTTATAAAGATGAAATATTTTCTGCATTCATCAAGTTTTATAAGAAAGTTTCAAATGAAAAAGGTGTTTCAATTGTTTCTTTACGTAGTGATCATGGTATCAAGTTTGAAAATCATGATTTTCAAATATTTTGCAATAAAAATGAAATTCATCATAACTTTTTTGCACCTAGGACATCTTAACAAAATGGGATGGTAGAAATAAAGAATAGGACACTTGAAAGAAATGACATGCTCCATGCTTCATGAAAATGATTTACCTAGATATTTTTGGACGGAAGCCATAAACTCTATTATTATATTTTAAATACTGTTTTAATCTGACCGATTTTGAAGAAAACGTCTTATAAGCTTTGAAAAGGTAGAAAACTTATTATCAAGTATTTTCATGTTTTTGGATGCCACTGTTTCATTCTAAACAATGGCAAAAATAATCTAAGTAAATTTGATGCCAAGTCAGATGAGGGTATCTTCTTAGGATACTCTACTTCTAGCAAGGCATACATGGTCTTTAACAGAATAACACTTTTTGTTGAAGAGTTCATTCATATTGTTTTTCATGAAACTAACAAAAAATCTTTTAAAAAAGAAGATACTCTTGATGATGAAATATGTGTTCAAAGGATTGAAAAAATAACCATCAATGAAGGACCTTCCAAAGAGCAAGAAGGTGATCAAAACCATGAAGATGAATAAGTACAAGAAGTTGGAGATTCATCAACACCCAAGCCATTACCTAAAGAATGAGGTATGCCCATGGACACCCTAAAGAACTTGTAATTAGTGATCCATCAAAAGGGATAAGTACTCGTTCCTCACTAAGCAATGTGTATGATTATTTAGCATTTGTATCACAAGTTGAACCTAAATCAATTGAAGAAGCTGAAAAAGATGCTAATTGGATAAATGGCATGCAAGATGAATTAATTCAATTAAAAAAATAATAAGTTTGGACTTTAGTTGAAAAACCTCCTAATGTTTCAATAATAGGAACAAATGGGCTTTCAGATATAAACTTAATGAAAATGGAGTAGTAACTAGAAATAAAGCTAAATTGGTAGCAAAATGTTATAATCAAAAAGAGGGTATTGATTTTGATGAAACTTTTGCACCAGTTGCTAGATTAGAAGCAATTAGATTATTACTTGCTTTTGCTTGCTATATGAATTTTAAATTATTCCAAATGGATATCAAAAGTATATTTTTAAATGGTTTTATTGAAGAAGAAGTGTATGTTGAACAGCTCTCTGGTTTTAAAAATCATGCATATCCTAACCATGTTTTCAAACTTCACAAAGCTTTATATGGTTTAAAACAAGTTCCAAGAGCTTGGTATGAAAGGTTAAGTAAATTTTTAATTGAAAATGATTTTTCTAGAGGTAATGTAGATACTACACTATTTTTGAAAAAGAAAAATGATGATCTCTTAGTAGTACAAGTTTATGTTGATAATATCATTTTTGGTGCTACTAATGAAATACTTTGTCAAGAGTTTGCTAAGCTTATGTAGGGAGAGTTCGAGATAAGTATGATGGAAAGCTAAACTTCTTTCTCAGACTCCAAATCAAGCAAACTAAAGAAGGGATCTTCATTAACCAATCAAAATACATAATAAAAATCTTAAAGAAGTTTGGGATGGAGACAACCAAGCCATTAGGTACACCTATGAGCCCTTCTTGCAAACTTGACAAAGATGAATCAGATAAAAATATTGATCAAAAATAATATAGCGGTATCATTGGTTCATTATTATACTTAACTATAAGCAGACCAAATATTATGTTTAGCATATGTATGTGTGCTAAATATCAGACTACTCCTAAAGAATCTCATTTGTTGGCAGTTAAGGGCATTCTTAGATACTTATCTGGCACAACTGATATTGGACTATGGTATTTTAGAGATTCATCAATAGAATTAATTGCCTATTCTGATGCTAACTTTGCTGGAGTAAACTAAATAGGAAAAGCACTAGTGGAACTTATCAATTTCTTGGAATTAATTTGATTTCATGATTTAGCAAGAAACAAAATTCAATTGCTCTATGTACGGTAGAAGCCGAATATATAGCAGCTGGAAGTTGTTGTACTCAAATCTTATGGATCAAGAAACAACTCGAAGACTTTGGCATTAAGTTAAATAAAACTTCCATAAGATGTGATAATACAAGTGCTATCAATTTAACTAAAAATCCAGTTCAATATTCAAGAAGCAAACATATTGAAATAAGACATCATTTTATAAGAGATTATATGTAAAATGGTGATATAATGATTGATTTTGTATATACTGATAGGCAATTAGCAAACATTTTCACTAAGCCCCTTAGCAAAGATGGTCTACATGATTAGAAGAGAATCAGGTATCATTGACCCTTTTGATTGAAACTCTTTCAAATTCTTCATTAAATTCCTTCAAATGTTCTAAATCCTCTCAAATAATGCTTAGTATAATTCCTAAACACCTCCTTGATTTTTGCAATTTTTTTTATTTTTTTTTTTTTTCCTGAGTTTTTGACCAAGTGTCGATACTTGCAATTTGTCCAAGTGTTGACTCATTGAAGTGTCGACACTTAAGCAAAACGTAAGTGTTGACTCATGACCAATTGGATTGTTTATCTAGGGCATCATTGAACCATTTTTCCTATTTATTTTTTACATTTCTCTCTCCATAGTGGTCCCCAATCATCTCCTATCTCCCTCAAACAATGTTCTCTCATCTCTACCCTTCCATTTTTGGCTAAATCCCCATCATCTCCCTTCAATCCTATCCGTTCCTCATGGTTTTAGTGGCAATGGGTCTGAGAAAACAAATTGCTTTTTGCAAGAAGAGGTCCCATTTCTAGCGAGGAGATGCTAGCTCAGAAGAAAGGAGGTCAAAGGCCTGACAGGATCCAGCTGAGCAGCGTGATGAGGCCGAAGCTCAGGCGGCAGCGAGAGATCCACCTCCATAGCTTTTCTCGGCAGCCAAGCGAGTGGTGGGGAAGGTTATTGCTTGTGGTAGGAGGATTGATCTACCTTTTCTGGATTCCGAGGGATTTGTGATTGGAAATTTACTGAGAGCTGTTGGTTTGGTCCTATTCTGCATTATGAGGGAGCGGTACTATCCTCAATTGATGAGAGAGTTCTATGGTAGTATGGCTATTGATGGTATCAGATGGACTGCACAACTTATGGGAGTATAGATCCTGGTCACACCTGAGACACTCAGTAGAGTTTGGGAGATCCCACAGCAAGGTTTGGTAGCTAACTATATGGAAGACAGAGATGTCGCTTTCATATGTATCTTAGAGTAAGATGATATTAGAGGGGTATCCACTATCTCAGCCAGTCAGTTATCGATGGAGATGAGGTTGCTGCACCACATCATTGCTTGGATTCTATTTTCGAAGATGGGCTACTTTGACTTTATTATCAAGCATGAGCTGGTGTTGATGGTTACCCTTACTCAGAGGACAGCCATTAACCTTCCTATATTGATGATTTACCAGATGGGTGAGGCAGCTACCTAGAAAAGATTATGTTTATTTTATGGAATGGGACTAACCAGTATCTTCCGAGCTTATGGGATACTCTTAAAGGGTGAGGCCTCCAAAGAGATTCTGCACACAGATACCTATGGGGAGAAATCACTACACCGGATGGGCTTCAAAAAGGTTGGAGGTAGATGGACTAGGAGGGAGTCAGGCCAGGAGCTTGATGAGGAGGATGAGATCAGGGCAGCGAAGGCTGGAACTTCTGCACCTGCTCCATAGATGACTCCTTCCATTCGAGCACCAGTTGCAGGATCAGAGTTCGAGCCTGTCACACCTCCTTCTGCTCTAGCTCCTCAGCATTCTTTAGTAACAGATTCTACATTCAAGGAGAGACTAAGAGAGTAGATCTCTATGATTCGAGAGGATATTTTGAGTGTATCAGTCAGGACCAGCAGACTTCAGATTGAGTTGCATGGACTGAGAGCTCATACTGATGAGCAGCTCACTTCTATCAATAGACTATGGAAGCAGGATTTGCTAAGATTCGATATCTGTTGAGATCCCTGTTACCTCCTCCAGCTGCTCCAGTACCTTCAGTTCTACCTCCTCCCCCAGCTGATGGTGATGATGCAGAGGGCACTGATGATGATGATAGTAGTGATGATGATTCTTCGGGACTTGGTGGTGATGCAGTTCATGAGGATCAGCCTCCAATTGGTTCAGCAGATACTTCTGTTCAGGCTATGGATCATGCTTATGATGTTCAGCGTGCCACTGATTCCCCTCTCTTGACTCCAGTAGATACTCTTGGGACTCATGCTACTAGGACTTCTAGGACTTTTCATTGCTCTGGCCCATCTCTTAGGACTAGAAGCCTGACCCATAAGACTCCTAGACCTTTAGCATATAGGATTATGCCACCTGTAGTTCTAGAGTTTCCATATGTTGAGGAGTAACCTCACAGATGCTATGTTTGTATTTCTTGTACTTTTCATAGTGCATTTTCAATTTAAATGTGAGATTTTCTTGTTGTACTGATACTTTTCTACATATGAAAGTTATATTTCCTATTATTACTCATCTTTTTGTCTTATTAGCATTTTGTGTGACAAAAGCACTAATTAAAGGGGGAGAAAATCCTTTTAATTTTTAATGATGACAAAATGGGGGAGTAAGATAAGATAAGATAGATTATTTAAGCAACAATCCAAAATTTTCAACAATTCACATTCTACTTAAGATAGGGGGAGAAAATTTTAACTTTGTTTGACTCACTAATCTTGAAATATTGGTTGTATGAACTAAAGAACTGATACATCTTCGTCTAAGTATTTTCATGAACTTTGATATGATAATAAATGTGAAAATTGTTTGACAAACTTGTTCAATTTACAATGCCTTTGAAAATATGCTTACTTGAAAGTTTAATACAATAGCTAAATTTGAATTTAAATGCTTATATACTCAAAGTTTTGTCATCATCAAAAAGGGAGAGATTATTGGTTTTGGCCCTTGATTTTGATGAATAACGAAATGTTGAGTATATGTTTTGTACTAATCTTTCAATTGGAGTTGTGAATTCTAGGTCACAAGTACATCAAATTCTCTATATAAAAGCATCAAAGTCATTGACATTAATGCAAGATGAATTTCAAAGTTTTAGAAGTTTTATCACCTTGGAAAGCTATGAAATTGATCACTTTGCTCATTGGAGAAGAAATTGGAAGTTTATTGGACAATTTTTTATAGTTTCGGAGCTTGGCACACAATTTAGAAATGGCACAGACCAAGTATCGACCTTGGTGTCGACTCAAGTGTCGACTCATGAAGTCAAGTATCGATACCTCTGAATACTGGCACGCAGAATTTTTGTCGGCATGCTAAGTGTTGACTCATAGAACGACTCAAGACCTGAGAACAGAAATGGACAGAACATTATTTTTTTGGACTCCAGTGAAGTGTCGACCTAAGTGTTGGCCTAAGTGTCGACTCACGGGTCGACTCCTAGATCGACTCATGGCCTGAGACAAGAAAGTTACAGAATAGTATCATTCCTGGATTTTTTGCCAAGTGTTGACTCAAGTATCGACTCACAAGTTCAAGTGTCGACTCACAGGTCGACTCATAGCTTGAGACCAGAAATGAAGCAAAACCATGGATTTCAAGAATTACACCTGGTGTCAATCCAAGTGTCGACTCATGAAGACTTAAGTGTCGACCCAAGTGTCGACTCATAGGTTCAGACAATAGTAATGGCTATATTTTCAGAAGTTCAAAATTGATTCTAACGATCTAAAATGGCTAGTTTCTCTTTTCCAACAGTCATAAATGATTTTTTGGAGGTTTTTCATGTATTTATCACTCACCAAACTCATTGAAAACACAAGAGAGACATAAGAGACACAAGAGACAAATCTTATTTTTTGAGAAAGCTATTGAAAAGACAAGAGTAAGCTAAAAAGAAGATTCCAATTGAAAAAGCCTTCATTCTTGCTGTTGAGCCTTCAAATCAATATCCAAAAGTATTCATTGAAAGCTTCCAAGAAGAAGAAGACAACTTAAGCATTCAAGAAGAGCTTCATTGACTTTATTTCTGCTCTTTTAAGAGTTTTATTCTTGTGCTCTAATCTGTACCTTTGGTTTTATTTGTTGTAACTAGTTTCAAGGCTATTGAAACTAGGGATTAGGCCCTTCCAAGCCATGAATTGGAATTCAAGCCTAGGGTTGGCTTGAGGGAAAGGTTGTTGGTGAGCCTAAGTGAAAAAACTATTGGCTCTACCCTATGATTTTGATGAATAACAAAACATTGAGTACATATTTTATACTAATGATTAATTCTAGTTGTGAGTTTTCAGGAAACACGCACCTCAAATTCTTAAAGTTAGTGTATCATGGCATGCTTTGACACAAAGCATTTTTTATGATTTGAGGAGTCTTTTCTATCCAAAAAGGGTATAAATAAGTTCAATTATTGTTTATATATGTTGCATTTAAGTTTCATGAATAATCTTTATGTTTTTGGCTTGATTGGTACTTATTTCTGAAAATTGTAGAACCAAGTATCGATACCTGGGAGCCCAAGTGTCGACACTTCAGCATTTGGGACGCAGAAATTTTTCATGGCACGCCAAGTGTCGACACTCAGAACTCAAGTGTCGACACCTGAAACTCAAGTGTCGACACTTAAGTTTTCAAGTATCGACTCAAGGCCTGAGACTTTTTGAAAATCTATAACTTGGCTATGGATAAATTTTTATATCAAGTGTCGATACCTGTGAGTCAAGTGTCGACACCTAGAAGCCAAGTGTCGACACCTGACAGCCAAGTGTCGACACTAGGGTTCTGACAACCTCAACGAAACTATTTTCTGATAGCCTGAAATTGTTGTATTTAGCTCTTAACGGTTAGTTCTTGATCTCTAACGGTTTAAAACGATTTTTTAGGTATTTTTCATGTATTTAACCTTCATCAAACTCACTTATGAAGCAAGAGAAAAGAGAAAAGCAAAAAAATATCTAAGAGTTAAAGCCCTTCTTCAAGAACTTCACTTTCAAAAGCTAAAAAGGAGAGATTCCACTGAAAAAACCTACATTCCTTTCATTTCATATTTCTAAAAGTGTTCTTGAGAAGATTCCAAGTCAAGTCACATCAAGCAATCATTCAAGAGCTTCAAACATTCCTCATCTACTCTAAGAAGAGAGTTTGTTTGTGTTTAAATTCTTGTATTATGAATTTACTTTTATTTTGACCTAGCTTTCAAGGTTCTTGAAAGTAAGTTGTAATGTTGTTGGTGAGCCAAAACCAACAAGGGTTGACTTATGAGCCCGAAGTCAAAACAAGTGTAAAGGTTTGTTGGTGAGCCTAGGTGACAAAACCAACTTAGATTTTGACTTGTGAGCCTTGGAAAATAAGTTGGCTATAATCTTTAAAGAGATTATAGTGAAAATTTCCAAGGAGAGCTTGGGGAGTGGACATAAGTGTTTGGAGAACACCGAACCACTATAAATATTGCTGTTTGTGTGTGATTATCTCCTTTTTTCTACTTGCACTTTAATTCTTGCACTTATTATTTTTCACTACATTTACTTAAGTGCATTATTCATAAACACTACACGGCCTTCACATAATTATTTTAATTTTTAAAAGATCCAATTCACCCCCCCTCTTGGGCTTCATTTTTGGGCAATAAGTGGTGTCAGAGCTCTGGTACTCTCTTGTAGGTCTAAGGATCTTGAGTAAAAGATCATGGCAGCCCCAATAGGAATGGATGTTGTTGAAGGTCAAGCTTCAAACCATCCCCCACTATTTAATGGCACAAACTATACTTATTAGAAAACTCGCATGCACATTTTCATACAAGTCATTGATTATAATCTTTGGAGGACAATTATCAAAGGTTCTCATCGGCCTACTATATTGGTTAATGGCATTCCCACTCCCAAAACGGAAGATGATTAGGATGGGAATGACATTAAACAAATAGAGCTTAATGCTAAGGCTATGAATCTATTGTTTTGCTCATTGGATCCGAGTGAATTCAATAGAATTTCTAACTGTCTCTCCGCTAAGAAAATATGGGATACACTTGAGATTATCCATGAGGGTACACACCAAGTAAAAATAACTAAAGTTAACATGCTCATTCACACATACGAAATGTTCAAAATGGAACCTACTGAATCTATAAGTGAGATGTATACTAGGTTCATAAATATTGTGAATGGCATGAGAAGCTTAGGAAAGATTATATCTAATGGTAAACTTGTAAACAAACTTCTCAGGTCTCTTCCAGCTTCATGGGATGCCAAGGTAATTGCTATAAAAGAAGCCAAGGATGTCAACACTCTTCCACTCGAGCAATTGTTGGGCTCATTGATGACATATGAGCTTTCATTGAAGCAAAAGAATGTGGATGTTGGCAAGAAGAAGAAAGTGATTGCTTTCAAGTCAACAAATAAAGATGACTCAAGTAAATACTCCGAAGAAGAAGATGAAGAAGATGAGACGGCTCTCATGGCTAGAAAATTCAGGAGGTTCATGAGAAAGAAGAAGTATAACTTCAAGAAGAAACCTCTAAAAGGAGAGCCTAGCAAAGAGAAGGAGAAGGAGAAAGAGAAGGAGTAGCCCATATGCTTTGAATGCAAGAAACCGGGCCACTTCAAAATAGACTACCCCTTACTTAAGAAGAGTAGAAGAAGACTAAGAAAGAAGGCCATGATAGCAACCTGGAGTGACAGCGTGGACTCCAGTTTTGATGAAGAACAGCAAAAAGTTGTAAACTTCTATTTGATGGCCGATAATGATGAGGTATTTTCCGAAACTGAAAATGAGTTTACTTTTGATGAGTTGCATGAAGTTTTTGACGAACTAGTTATTGAATTTCAAAAACTGAAATCAAAACATAAAGAACTAAAAAGGCAAAATTTGGATTTAGTTAAAGCTAATGACAAGTTTTTAACTAAAAATGATTGCTTGCTTCTTCAAAATAAAAAGCTAAATGATGAAATTGTTCTCCTTGAAAAAGAAAATGAAGCTTTGAAAAAGAAAAACTCTTCTGTATCAAATAAAAACTTTTCAAAACAAAATAATGAGATTTTGAAAGAAAATAAAAAGTACAAAGAAGAACTTGAAAAGTTAAAACCATTTGTTGAAAAATTTACATACAGTTCTGAAAAATTGAACAAGCTTTTAAATAATCAAAGGGCTATTTTTGACAAAGCCAGTTTAGGTTTCAAAACTTAAAAGAAACATAAATTTTTCAAGAATTTCTTTGTGCCTGCATCATCATCTATTACTTGCTATACTTGTGGCATTGTAGGACATAAATCTTACTTGTATAATAAAAGGAAATATAGCAATGTTAAGAAAGTTTGGGTTCCAAAAGGAACCATTACCACTAATCTAAAATGACCCAAGATGACTTGGGTACCTAAAGTCTCTACCTGATTTTTTTTTGTAGGTGTGCCTTGCAACCAATAAAAGAAGAATGTGGTACCTCGACAGCGGTTGCTCAAGGCACATGACCAGAGATGTAGAGCAGTTCTCATCGCTTGTATATCAAAATGGTGGTATTGTAACATTTGGTGATAATGGAAAGGGCAAGATTGTCGGAATTGGTAAAGTCCATATCACCCCTTCTACTTACATTGATAATGTATTGTATGTTGATGGTTTGAAACATAATTTACTTAGCATTAGTCAATTTTGTGACAAGGATTTCAAAGTTGTTTTTGAATCTTCTATGTGTATTGTTTCTAGTCTAGATAACAATGGCATCAAGTTCATTGGTCATAGGCATGGCAATATTAATATGGTTGATCTTGATGATCTTCCTGTTCAAAATGGTCAATGCTTAGTGGCAATGGAAGCCAAGATCAATGAAACTAGTTGGCTTTGACATCATAGACTAGGACATGTAAGTATGCATTTAATTTCAAAACTTAGCAAAAAGAATTTGATAAAAGATTTACTGAAACTTAGTTTTGAAAAAGATAAGATTTATAGTGCTTACCAACTTGGAAAATAAACCAAATTATCTTTTAAACCAAAAGGAGT
This sequence comes from Areca catechu, assembly GCA_021397845.1. Classification (NCBI taxonomy): domain Eukaryota; kingdom Viridiplantae; phylum Streptophyta; class Magnoliopsida; order Arecales; family Arecaceae; genus Areca; species Areca catechu. The sequence goes on along the minus strand of CM038052.1, from coordinate 95,509,709 downwards.
AGTCTCTACATCTAAACCCTTAGAGTTGCTTCATATGGACCTCTTTGGGCCAACTAGAACATCTAATTTAGAGGGTAAGAAGTACGGTCTAGTTATTGTAGATGATTTCTCACGTTTTACATGGATCATGTTTTTAGCACACAAAGATGAAACGTTTTCTGTATTCATTAGATTTCATAAAAGAGTTTCAAATAAAAAAGGTGTTTCAATTGTATCTTTGAGAAGTGACCATGGAACCGAATTTGAAAATTCTGATTTTGATAAATTTTGTATTGAAAATGGCATACATCACAATTTCTCTGTACCTAGGACACCTCAACAAAATGAAATGGTGGAAAGAAAAAATAGAACTCTTGAAGAAATGGCACGCACCATGCTTTGCAAAAATGACCTACCTAGATATTTTTAGGTGGAATCCAAAAACAACATGCTATATTTTGAACCGTGTTTAATCCGACCGATTTTAAAGAAAACTCCGTATGAGCTTTGGAAGGGTAGAAAACCTTCAATTAGATATTTTCAAGTTTTTGGATGCTGTTGTTTCATCTTAAATAATGGTAAAGATAATTTAAGCAAATTTGATGCCAAGTCAGCTGAGGGTGTCTTTCTAGGATACTCTACATCTAGCAAGGCATACAGGATCTTTAACAGAAGAACACTTATTATTGAAGAATCTATACATGTTGTATTTGATAAATCTGACTAGAATTCTTCTAGAAAAGAAGATGTACTTTGTGATGAAACAGGTACCAAAAGAACTGAAGATTTGAACAACAATGAAGAGCCTACCAAGGAACAAGAAGATGATCAAAACATTGAAAGAGGACAAGATCAAGAAAATGAAAATGCATCATTACCTGATCCTCTACCTAAAGAATGGAGGTATACTCATGGACACCCCAAAGAACTTATCATTGGTGATCCATCTAAAGGTGTAAGTACTCGATCATCTCTTAGAAATGTTTGCAATTATTTAGCCTTTGTATCTCAAATAGAACCTAAAACTATTGAAGAAGCTGAAAATGATTGTAATTGGATTAATGCTATGCAAGACAAACTTAATCAATTTAAAAGAAATAATGTTTGGACTTTAGTAGATAGACCTTCAAATGCTTCAATTATTGGCATAAAATGGGTTTTTAGAAACAAACTTGATGAAAATGAAATTGTTACAAGAAATAAAGTTAGACTAGTTATCAAAGGATATAATTAGGAGGAAGGGATTGATTTTAATGAAACCTTTGCTCCTGTAGCTAGACTTGAGACAATTAGGCTATTGTTGGCTTTTACTTGTTTTATGGATTTCAAATTATTTCAAATGGATGTCAAAAGTGCCTTTTTGAATGGTTTTATCGAAGAAGAAGTTTATGTTGAACAACCTCCCAGTTTTGAAATCATGAATTTTCAAACCATGTTTTTAAACTTCATAAAGCTTTGTATGGTTTGAAAAAAGCTCCAAGAGCTTAATATGATCGTTTAAGTTCTTTCTTGCTCAAAAATGATTTTACTAGAGGTAATATAGATACTACTTTATTTTTGAAAAAGAAGAATAATGATCTCTTAGTAGTACAAGTGTATGTGGATGACATTATATTTGGTGCTACTAATGAATCTCTTTGTCAAGAGTTTGCAAAGTTAATGTAGGGTGAGTTCGAGATAAGCATGATGGGAGAACATAACTTCTTTCTCGGACTCTAGATAAAGTAAATCAAAGAGGGGATCTTTATCAACCAAGCTAAGTATACAAAGAAAATACTAAAGAAGTTTGGGATGGAGAACACCAAGCCTATAGGTACACCAATGAGTTCCTATTATAAACTTGATAAAGATGAATCAGGTAAATCTGTTGACCAAAGCTTTATAAAGGAATGATAGGCTCATTGCTATATCTAACTACTAGTGGGCCAAATATTATGTTCAGTGTTTGTATGTGTGCAAGATATCAGTCTGCCCCTAAAGAGTCTCATCTTTTGGCTGTTAAACGCATACTTAGATATCTGTCTGGCATAATTAATATTGGTCTTTGATACTCTAGAGATTCTTCATTTGAATTAATTGCTTATTCTGATACTGACTTTGCTGGGTGTAAACTTGATCGTAAAAGTACTAGTGAAACCTGTCAGTTTCTTGGAGTTAATTTGATCTCATGGAGTAGCAAGAAATATAATTTGGTTGCTCTATCTACGATGGAAGTCGAGTATATAGCAGCTGGAAGCTGTTGTACTCAAATCCTATGGATCAAACAATAACTCGAAGATTTTGGTATTAAACTAATTAAGATACCCATAAGATGTGACAATACTAGTGCAATCAATCTAACTAAGAATCTTATGCAATATTCAAGAAGTAAACACATTGAAATAAGATATCATTTCATAAGAGATCATGTACAAAACTCTAATGTGATACTTGAATTTGTGTGTATTGATGATCAACTAGCTGATGTGTTTACCAAACCCTTGAGTGAAGAGAGATTTTGTTTGATTAGATAAGAGTTAGGTGTCATTGATCCATTCTTTTAGAACTCTCTCAATTTCCACCCTATCTAACTTTTTTTTGCTTAAAATCATTTTTATTGAGTCCCAAAACCTTTTAAAACATTCCTTGATTTTTTGAAATTTTTTTTGATTTTTTCTTGGAAATTTCTTGGCCAAGTGTCGATGCTTGGATTTTAAGAAGTGTTGACACTTAACCAAGTGTCAACACTTGAGAAATCTGAAGTGTGACACTCGCAAAAATTTCAAGTTTTTTAGAGCATAACTGAACCTTTTTGTATTTTATTTCTCCCCTTTTCCAAGTGCCATAGTGGTCCCCTTCTCTCCTCTAACCTCCGGAACAGTCGTTTTCCCCCGTTGCCCCATCAAATCAAGGTATTTCTCTCCCTCCTCTCTCACATTCAAACCGTAAACCCTTTTTTCCTCAAATTTCATTATTTTATCTCATTTAAATTTAGTTTTTCATGGTTTTGGAGTGTTTTTGGCTTTCCAATCAGTGGGAAATCACTTTATCCGTGTTTTACTTGGATTTCTTCTTGTTTTTGGACCGGTTCCCCACCGTGAACGTCCGTTTTCACTCTTTCACTGTTGCATTGAGTGTTTTTGGCCGAAAACCCCATTTTTTCGTGGATTTGAGTTAGGGTTTCTTGGTTCTCTCATTTAAATAGTTTATGTGTTTGATTTTACAACCTATGCCTCATTTTGCCCTTATTTTACTTGATTCTACTGTTGGATTGAAATTTTTAGATCAAAACCACCCATTTGATATTTTTTCCTTATTTAAACCAAATTTTTACCAATTAAAATCTTAATTTCATTCGGCATTGTTTGATTTCACAGTTATAACTATTTTCCTAAACTTTTTATCCTCTGATTTCATGTTTTGCAGTTAATCCCAAACCTAAAGTCTATTTGATTTCATTCCTATTTTAAAACAAACCCTAGTTATTTTTCCTTAAACTAGTATCTTTTTAAAGCAAACCTAAACCTATTTTCCCTCTCTTTTAGTCACATCCTTGGCTGAACCACTGTTCTTAACTTGTTTAGACCGATCCCTATTCATTATGTTTACCCTTTTTCTTCCTTCCCTTTCTTCCCTCAGCCTGATAGACATGGGTCCTAGGAAGAGATTGTGATGCGGTACGAGGGGGTTAGGGCTAGGGATGCTGGGATGGATGCTTATGATGCAAGGAATTTTTTTTTTTTTTTTTTTTTAGGGTTGATGATTTTTTTGTTATGTTTCTTGTTGTTTCTTCATTGTTTAGGGTTTCGATCCCTGATCACAAGCAAAGATAAGAAATATGAAGAGCAGTAAGGGAAGCTTACGCTAGCAGTTCAAAGCACTAAAAGTAAGAACGAGAACAGGACCCTGGGATTAAGAAATCCTGGTAGGACTAGCTCGACCTACAATATCTACTTAGGAGATAAAGAGAAGGCAAACCTCAAACTTCTGAAGCGCCCGGTGCAGAGATCGCTCAACTCAGTGGATGCGGCCTGGATGCCCGAGCAGTCGAACCCGTGCGAGCTCTGGCTTTGGGTCTAGAGGTCACGATGGCAAAGCTGAATGTCTCCAATGCTCGAGATGCCAGGGAGGACTTGTAGGCAAACAAAAGAAAGGTCAGTGGAATGTGGAGATGTACGGAAAGAAATTGAACTAGAGTTGGGAAGGGGCTTCGAGCCCGGTATCTGGCTGGATTCCGAAGTCGAAGTTGGAGATAACTTGGGGCCTCGCACCCCGCAACGTCCTGGAGGACAAAGGATTCACAACGCCCTGGGGCGACGGACAGGTGGCCTCACACCACTCGACGTCCCTGGGGACGAAGGCAATTCCACTCGAACCTAGCCTAAGAGACAATGGTTGGAGGGTGGAAGAAACTCAAACTCAGTCACTCAATTTTTCATTCATTCATTCATTCATTACAATGGAGGGGGTTGGGTCCTTTAAATAGGCACCCAAGGCCCATTTTGAAATTCAAATGCAAGAATACAAAATTTCTTCTTCTTTTTCTTGAATGGGCATGGCATGAAGCAAGGCTAGGAGGAGGGATCATGGCCCCTTGAAGTTGGAAAGAATCTTCATTATTTTGGAAAAAGACATGAAGAGGGGCTTGTAGCATGGCTTATGTTCTTCTTCCTTTGTTGCACACCCTTTCTTTGGTATAAGGCTTGACATGGAGAGTGTTAGGTGGAGGCGCCCAAGGATCTTGTCTCTCCCTTCCAAAGAGGTTGAAGCAATTTGGGAAGAAGACTTGATTGGAGGGCTTGAAGCAAGGGATTTGAATTCCCCACTTCAACTCCCATTGACTTCCACCTTGGCCGACCACCATTGTATGGCAATGAGCTTGATAGGGGGAGGGGAAAAAGGCTAGAGCCAAGTGAAGTGGTCCTCCCCATTGGGCGTCCTTGCATGCCAAGTGTGCTGCCCACATGGCAAGATGTCATGGCGCCATGTAGGATGCACAGGTGGGCCTTGAGCTGACTTGGCTTCTTTCCTTACTTGCTTCCAAGGAGACTAAATTTTAAGACCCACTCTTGCAAATGACCCATACTTCTAAGAGACTCAGACTGGACTCGATTTACGACTCGAATTAGTACAGGACTCAATTTGACCTAATTGGTCAAGGTACAGACTCAATTCAAAGCAAAAGACAATTACAAATTTGAGGCTTGAAGCCTTATTACAAGACACAAAGAAGTGAAACCCTAATCGGATCCTGGTGCCCACACCAGATTGGTAGTCAAGAGGAAGTTTGGACAGAGTTCAAAGAGGAGATCGAAGGCCAGGCATGACATTGGACAGACCAATAGCTCAGCCACCCCTGGATCACCTCCTACAGAGAGGATGGCAGGGAAGGTTGTTGCAACTGGCAGACAGATAGATCTTGAGTTCTTCGATTGGAAGCATTTTCAGATCAGACAGACACTTTTAGATGCTGGGTTAGTACCCTTCTGTACCATGCAGGAGAGGTACTATCCTCATTTTGTATGGGAGTTTTATGGAGGATGGATTATCGTCATCTACTATGGAGCACTACTGTCAGAGGTATACAGATTCCTTTATTCGAGGAAGTTTTGAGTCGAGTATGGGAGATCCCACAAAGAGGGATCTGTATCTTTGCTGTTGAGGATCGGGAGGAGGCCTTTCGATGCATCCTAGAGAGAGAGCATGTTCGTGGAGTGACAGTGGTCACCGCGAACCAGCTATTAGTTGAGATGCACCTACTCCATCATATCACTGCACGGATTCTGCTCCCGAAGACTGGCATGTTTGACTTCATTACAGAGCGGGAGCTGATGCTCATGGTGAGCTCGACTCAGAGGACTCAGATAGACCTTCCATCACTTATGTTGGCACAGATGAGAGATGTAGCGACATAGAGGAGACACTACTTGCCATACAGGATGGCACTCACTCATCTTTTTCAAGCTTATAGAGTTCCTTTGGAGGGGGAGACCTCCAAGGAGATACTTCACACGGATGTTTATGACGAGAGATCCCTACACTGGATGGGTTATAGACTGGTCACTGGATTTGGATTCACAGAGAGTCTGGTCAGGAGCCAGATGAGGAGGATGACCTGAGAAAGGCAGAGGCTGGGCCATCAGGGCTAGTTGGTACACCTCCCCATGTTGGTCCTACATCAGAGATAGAGCCGGTGACTCCTGCAGCTACCCCTTCGGCTCCTCCTCCATCTACTACTGATGTATCTTTTAAGGAGCACACCAGACAGTAGTTCACTAAGTTGAGGAGCAAGATAGATGGTCTGGGTGTACGGACGACTCAGTTACGTATCGAGATTGAGGGCCTCAGAGCCCATACTACTTTGGAGCACACTGAGTTGCATCGCACCATGGAGATGGGATTTGCTCATATCGAGGATTTGCTTAGATCCCTTCTTCCTCCAGCAGCTCCTGCAGCCCCACATAATGATGATGTTGGTGATGATGATGACCACCCGGATGGACACGACGACATTATTGATGGTGGTGACAGAGATGATGGGAGTGATGATAGATCTACTGATGATGACAATGACAGCGACAGTGATGATGGTGCTGACAGTATGAGATGGTCAGTCGAGAGCCATAGACTCCTGCTGTTCCTCTAGCTGTTCCGAGTGACACGCCGATCTCTACTGCTCCTGTATTCGTCACACCTGCTGAGGCTCTTCCATCTCCATCTACTCGATCTTCTAGGGTTGTACCCTCCATTGGACCTTCTACTAGGACTAGGAGCCGTGGTATTTTGAAGACTCCTAGAGGTCTAGCTCATAGGTCCAGGATCACCGGTCCTATATCTTTTGAGATCCCATTTGATGAGGATTAGCCTAACAGATGTTCATTATGTTGTTGTTATCTTTTATCATGTATGTTTCATGTTTATGTACTTTAGTTTATGAACTCTGTTGTATGTTTCAGTGTTGCTGATTGATTCAGCAAATTTTGTACTGAAAACTTTCTATATATATATATTCCATTTTCATGCTTACACTAATTGAATTCATATTGTTTAAATCTTGTTTTGGCGATATTGACTTTGATACCCTACTCTTAGGCTCTGATACCTATTTACTTTTTAAAAAAACTAAACCTTGTATGAGCTCTAATATCTTCTTTGTCTAAGTGCATTTATTGAGGGGGAGTTTACTTCCTTTTTCGTTTAATGATTGACAAAAAGGGGGAGTAGGATAAGTTTTCAAATTTTATATTTCATACTTTAATTAAATCTTGCTCTGATACGAAATGTTTCACTAAGGTGGAGAGTAAATGTAGTTTACATGCTTAAATTATCCCTCTTGTTGGGATATTCCGGTTCAACTGTAAACCAAACTCCGGTTCGACTTGTCGAAGCCTGTTTCTTCGGACTACGGACTTCGGACCAAGTAGAGGATAGGCCAATTGCAGGCAACCCAAGGCTTCATACCGGACCACAACATCCGGAGGCCAGTCCTTCGGGTAACGTCTTTGGCCCTGGTCGAAGACCATACTATCCATCGACTTCCGAAGGCACGTACTTCGGTCCTCGCCGTAGACACGATCTTTGGCCTCGGAGAAATACCAAGTCTTCGGTCCATGTGAAGGAAAATCCGAAGCTTGGACCACAATCTATTCCAGAAAGGCAACTGTAACCAACGGTTAAAATGGACACTCATCATGCCATGATCATGGCGCGCAACTCCTGCAGCCACGTCTCCGATCTGGCAGGAACCGCTCAATGACAACCCACAATCACCAATCATGGGAGAGATTGGCTCTCCATGATCACCGAAAAAAGAGCGGGATACAGGCCGGAGGCCTTCTTTAAATAAGGATAAGAAGGATTGCTGGGGAGGTAGGCGAACATTCTCTCTCACATACGCTTACAATCTCCAAGAGCCCTTTTTCTTTTCCACTCTCCACATCTTTCCCATTCTGTGGCTGGAATCCGTCACTGACTTAGGCATCAGAGTGTCCTCCGCCGAAACAACTCCGACAAGGGACATGTTTTGTAGGTGAACCAGGGAGTGGTCCTGCGATGCAGCGACTCCGACTGGTCGACCTAGGGACTCCATGCCAACAGATTGGCACGCCAGGAAGGGGGGGCATTAACATTTTTAAGCTCCCTCCTAAACAAGGGAAAGAAAAAAGTTTTTGATGGCAAGAGGAAAAGCCCAAATCTCTTCTACAAGCGGGAGTCATGCTCCGTCTCAGGGGAGTGCACCCCTGGAGGAGAACGATGCTCCACCTCCCATAGTTGTTGTGGGAGCACAGCAATTTGAAGCTCTTATGAACCAGGTCGCTAACCTAACAGCCATGGTTCAAGAATTCCAAGACATAGCCTTTCCGGTGGGAAACCCACCGGCTGTTTCTAGACATAGCTTTCGATCTCGAAGAAGGAGAGCTCTATGGGAGGATTCCACGCATCCCTGCCCCCATTCTCGACCCTCTCTTGAAGGCCAAACTTCGAGATTGTCCAGGTCCGCCAATTCCCCATACAAAGGGAAGAGGCCTAGGCAAACTCCCTCACCCTCCTCCAGAGACTCCACTTCTATGGAGAGAGCGCCGAAGCAGACTCCCAATTATGACGAGAGGTTCAGAGCCATCGAATCAGAGATGGCAAAGGAGCGAGAGAACAGAATGCGGGTTCTTAAGGATCTTGATGACCCGATTGTGGGTGACTTACGCTCACCCTACACCGACCGCATTATGGCCGAGGTCACCCCTTGGCACTTCAAGATTCCCCAGATGGAGCTCTACGAGGGCACCACCGACCCCCTTGATCATTTGGGTAGCTTCAAGGCCCATATGATGATTCAAGGAGCTTCGGATACGATGTACTGCTTGGCATTCCCAGCTACCTTGAAGAAGTCCGCTCGGATATGGTACTCGAGCCTGCACCCAGGTGCCATCGATTCCTTTTCTAAGTTAGAAAAACTGTTTGTCTTGCATTTCAGGACCTGCCACAAGACTCCTCGAAATATGGACACATTGTTTCTCCTTCATCAGAACGAAGGAGAAAGCCTGTGAGATTATATCTCTAGGTTTAATGCGGTCACGCTTGAGATCCTAGATCTCAACGAACACGTGGCAATGTCAGCACCGAAGAAGGGGCTTCATACCTCTAGGCTTACTTTCTTCCTGGATAAGAAGTTCCCTAAAAGCTACGCTGAGCTCCTATCAAGGGCTCAGATATACGCCGATGCTGAAGAGCAGGCGACGAATCGATGATTGATTAAAGGGAAACCCCCTTCAAAGAAGAAGAATAACATGGGACAAGGTCCCCGAACTTCTAATAACAACGGTGGCAGATATGCAGACCGTCGAAGAAGCCCTCCCAAGCTCAGAGCATTGGGAGGAAGATTCGACTCCTACACTGATGCGGACAACGAGATGAGTATTGAACCTGATCAGTTGACTCATATATCAGGACAGCCTGGTGAAAGCTCGACGAAGCCCAAACCAGATATTTCGGCTCAGCTTCCGGCCCATGATGATTTGGGGCAGCCAGCCTCGCTAGCAGGAAATGTGCGCAGGTCCAGACGCCTTCAAGGGAAGCAAGTTTCAAATCTGACCCGTTTATGGGATGAAAACAATTAATTAGGAATTGGGCCGAAGGCCCAATACACTATTAGCGCCCGTGGAGTTTCGGATCCGGGAAAACACCGGAGTTTTTAGTTTTATTATAATTTTATTAGGGCGTGAACTCTTGATCGGTTGTATGATTCTTTAAATACCAAACCAAGGAATAATAAAGAGGAGCATTTTTTTTGGAATTTATTTTTTGGACAGTGCTTGGTGTTTCCGTGGAAGGCCGCCGGCTTCTCTTTTCCCCCTCGCACATACCAAGTCGAAATCCTGGTTGGGAAAGGATGATTCTGTGAGGAATCTCTTCCTTCTGTTCCAAGTTCTTGATAAAAAAAAAAAAAAAAAAAAAAAAAAAAAAGGGACTCATGGTGAGAAACCCACCATTCGTCCCTTCCAGTCGTGAAGACTCGGATTGAAATCCGGTAGAGGGCTGGCAACGTGAGGAATCACGCTGCCCTTCCAGCACTTGATCGTTGCAGGTTTCAAAGGATCTTCCCCATCTTGCTCAATCCTAGCATCCAAGAATTCTAAGAACCCGTTCTCGCTGAGCCGGGGTTTTAGTCGCTGCAGGCGTTTGACAACCGCCCTGCACCAGCTTGGTATCAGAGCCTTGATCCATTCTTGATCAGAGTCTTGATCCGTTCTTGATCAGAGCCTTGATCCATTCTTGATCAGGGCCTTGATCCATTCTTGATATGTCCTTGATCCGTTCTTGATCAAAGCCTTGATCCATTCTTGATCAGAGCCTTGATCCATTCTTGATCAGGGCCTTGATCCATTTTTGATCTGTCCCTGATTCGTTCTTGATCTGTCCTTGATCCGTTCTTGATTAAAAAAAAAAAAAATTTTTTTTCCCGGCAACCATGGAGCGGAACAATGAAGAGCCTTCTCTTCGTGACGTTGTGGTGACCCAGCAGCAGATGATGGCTATTTTGCAAGCAATGATGGCACGGTTGGAGGTGCAAGATCGTGCTATACCTCATCAAGATCACAATGTACCTGACGAACATCGAGAAGGTGATGCCGACCCTTTCCAAAATATTGAAGATCCTCCACTATTGCAAAGAGGGCAGCAACCGCGGTGTGATGTAGCGCTTCCCAGGGATTTCGAACCGCCGCCTGTGCATGACAATCAGACTCGTTGGGAGTCCGGGTTTCGGATTGAAATACTGAAGTTCAGAGGTGTTTGAATCCTAATGAGTATGTGGATTGGACCCTGCAGGTTGATGATGTTTTCTGGCTGAAAGAAGTGCCTTTGGACAAGCAAGTGCCACTTATCACAATCCGATTCCGAGATCGAGCAGCGGCTTGGTGGCATGCATAGCACTACCGGAGGTATATGGATGGGAGGCCACCAATTGCATCATGGGCAGCCTTGAAGCAGGAGATGAATCGGGAGTTCCTTCCTTAGAACCATGAATAGTTCCTTTATTCTAAATTGCATGGTTTAACACAAGGAAATCGAAGCGTGGAAGATTATACTATAGAGTTCTACCGACTGGTGGCTCGAAACCGATTGATGGAGTCAGAACCGAGGTTGGTAGCTATGTATTTGCTTGGACTGCGATTCCCGATCCAGGATGCGTTGGCTCTGCATCGGATTGACAGTGTTGGTGATGCGCACATGCGGGCACAAGCAGTGGAGCGGAGCCTGATATGGAATAGAGGGTTCCAGAGTAGAGAAAAATTATCTGGTCAATTTTCAGGGCAGAGTTCTGGTAGTAGGAGTGCACCTCCTGTGGTGAGGCAACAAACTTTGGCAGTTCCTCCGAGGCCTACAGTGCCGAGTGGGGCTTCAGGTTCCCAGCAGAGGGTGGGCAGCAATCGAACCAATGTTCACTGCCATCGGTGTCATGACCTAGGACATTATGCCAATGAGTGCCCTAAGGCGCGTACCCAGTTACTTATGGAGGAGGAGCAGGAAGTTGAATTTCCCGAGGATGAAGAGTTCGAGGATGAGATGTATGTGATTGACCCAGACCACATCCAGGGAGAGAGTCTGATCATTAGGAGGATGTGTCTTGCACCAAGTGCTGGTGGAGATTGGCATCGGCACGATATTTTCTCAACAAAGTGCACTGTAGCTGGTAAAACTTGCAAGGTAATTATTGATTCTGGAAGTTGGGAGAATGTGATTGCTAGGAAGTTGTGAAAAAATTGGGGTTGATGACTGAGCCCCATCCTCAACCATACAAGCTCGGCTGGGTGAATCGGGATGCAGATATTTAGGTCAGTCGATGTTGTAGGTTGGCCTTGTCTTTCGGGCCTCAGCTTGAGACGTCAATAGTAGCTGATGTTGTACCGATGGATGCGACACACATCATTTTGGGACGACCTTGGCAGTTTGATAATAAAGCAGTGTATAATGGTAACACTCATACTTATATGCTGCGACCAGATGGGAGAAAGTGATCTTGAAATCGCTACAGGACATGGCTGAACAGAAGGTAGTAATTTGTTTGCCAAGCAGGGAGTTTGAGGCGAGTTTAGAGGGAGAAGATTTCTGTTTTGCCCTGATTAGTAAGCCAGAAGAGCTTGGCCAGAATGGGGAACAGGAGCTACATGATCTTCCTCAGGAGTTGGTGTCAGTTTTGGAGGAATTTCGGGATGTTGTACGAAGTGAGCTTCTTGCTGGTTTGCCACCCCTTCGAGATATTCAGCATGAGATTGATCTGATTCCGGGTTCTGTGTTACCGAATAAGGCTCATTATCGAATGACCCCGCAGCAGCATGAGGAGCTGAAGAGGCAGGTTTAAGATCTTTTAGACAAAGGCTTTGTACGGGAAAGCATTAGCCCGTGTGCGATACTAGCACTTTTGGTGCCGAAAAAGGATGGTTCATGGCATATGTGTGTTGACAGCTGGGCAATAAACAGAATTACTGTGAAGTATAGATTTCCAATACCGAGGCTGGATGATATGCTAGATCAGTTTAGTGGTGCCGTGTTCTTTACTAAGATTGATTTGAAAAGTGGGTATCATCAGATCAGAATGAAGCCAGGTGATGAATGGAAGACAGCCTTCAAGACAAAGGAAGGCCTGTATGAATAGTTGGTGATGCCATTTGGGCTATCTAATGCGCCTAGTACGTTTATGCGAGTAATGAACTAGGTTTTGCATCCATTCCTTAGTTCTTTTGTTGTTGCATACTTTGATGATATATTGATATACAGTAAGACAGCACAAGAGCATGTTGAGCATGTTTTACAAGTTTTAACAGTATTACGTGAAAACCAGCTTTTTGCTAACCCAGAGAAGTGTATTTGGATGGTAGACAAATTAATTTTTCTGGGATATGTTGTTACTGGTGATGGGATTCTTCCAGATGAAAGTAAGGTGTGAGTGATAGTGGACTGGCCAGCACCTACAACTTTGACTGAATTGAGATCCATTTTGGCTCTTGCGGGTTTTTACAGAAGGTTTGTAAAGAGGTATGTGAGATTACTGCACCCTTAACAGACTTGTTGAAATTAAATCAGTTTGGATGGAATGACACTGCTCAGGCAGCATTTGATGAGATGAAAGTCAAGTTGACACAAGCACCACTATGTAGGGTTCTGGTGCAACGCAGCGGAAGTTTAATTTCAAAAATGAAACTAAATTCACACCAAAAAATCCTAAACCAGGAACTCCTTAAATAAGACTAGAACATATAACAAGCATATCTATGCAAATTAGGATTAGGGTACCAACCTGTAATCGCTTATTCCAACAAACTTGAAGTTGAAGGGGCTAACTGAATTCACCAGGCGTCCAGGTGTCCGCCCTCCGATGGTGATCCACACAGAGCAATGATCAAGAAACACTATCTTCTTTTCAATGGTTCCTCCTATTGAGTTCTTCTTCCTAGAACTCAATTGCTCGGATTATGGCTGGAATTCTTCCACACAAGAGGTTGCCTCCCTTTCTTTGATCTCTTCTCCTCCTTTTACTAAGACTTTGACCCTCTAAGACACCCTTGTCTTAGAGATAAGACCTTGTCCTAAGAGGATTTAGGCTTGTCTTAAATTGGAGAAGAAATTAAGACATGAATGTCTTAATGTAAGAAAGAAAGGAAATAAAATCAGAACTCCTTCTTTCCTTTACCGTCGGAGACCTTCTCTTTTATTCTTGTTCAGCAACAGAGTTTTGACAGAGGAGTCCTCTATAAAGGAAACAATGTAAAACAAGAAAAGAGGGAAGGAGTCTTTTGGAGAGGAAGAAGAAAAATCTCAGATCACCCGTTCTGATTTTTCCTGACCCCTTAAATAGATTTCAGAGAGGCGCCCACACAACTCTCCGTAAAAACCCATCTCACGCCCTTCTCATTTTCTCACGCCCCTTCCCTCCTTCTCACGACCTTCCAGATTAAAACTCATGGCTTTTCATAAAAGAAAAGTCATGAAATTTCAAAAGAAGGGAGTCGCGATGTTTCGATCTCCGAAGAGACGTTATTTCGCGCAACCGGGAAGAGTCTGCACCTTTTGTCTTTCTCAAAATTTCCCAACCGTTGGATTCCCATCCAAGGGGACACATGTGAGGCGCTAATAGTGAGAAAGGAAGCCGCCCCAACTTAATTCATCGGAGAATTAAGTGGGCGCGCCAAGAGTCCATGCGCCCATGGACTCCTCCAAATGGCGCGCCAAGAGTCCATAAGCGCATGGACTCTTGGCATTTTGGCATGAAAATGCAAAAGGGCAGGTGGGGAGGCTAGCCTAGTTACATGGCTAGCCAATAGGGTTACCCATAATCCCTATAAACTCAATTAGGGTCTAATTAGATCCAATTAGAACCTGAATTGAACCAATACGGAACCCTAATTCGAATCCAATTCGAATAGAAGCTAGGGTTTGCAACACCTACTAAAGTGTTATCCTGCAAAGATGATTTAATTACAAATTAAACTCTTGATCAATCCTCTTAAGTGTGTGACCCATTGGGTTCCACATCTAGCTAGCAGTGGGTTCGAATACAAGTTGACCTAATTTGATTAGAACTCTTTCTAATCGATTTTGGTCAAACCGGGCTTACCCGACTTGATCAATTAGGACTCTTCCTAATAAGTGATCTTTAAATTTGATCAACCCACAAGACAAGATCGACGTCTAGCAACGTGTCATGTCTACCCGGAAGATATGGAAATTCTGGTGAAATACCAAAACTACCCTTCAGTAGAGAGTTACCGTACAATTAAATCTTTCGATCAGCCTGCACCCAAAATATAACTATGGATATGGATATATGTCAAATCCAATATTATATTTATTTCTAGCTCAATCTTATATTGATGATTCAATTATCTTGACATTAGAAACCATCTCTAATATCTTTACTTTGATCAAAGATTCCCTGAATCATCATCCGATTGTTAACTAGCTGGATGCAATCTCCTCTTACTAAGAGTGATCGATTCCTTGTTGACCTACTCATTACCTTCATATCCAATTCACCATTCCCAGTATCAATCCTGTGCATGACTCAGTGTCATGATTAGGATTGAACCAAAGCATGGGTTCATGTACATAAGGTACTTATGGCAGTCTCAGGTCAAAGGATTACTTGTACCACTCCCACTATGAGAACCTTCATTTGACATGTAGCTAAGACTCCATTAGATGTTCTCAAGTTGGATCATATCAGTGAACTCATTCTCCAATGAGCACCCACATCCCAGTATTAGTGTCATACACAAGTGACTGTAAGAGCAGTCACCCTCTCCAGTATACATGGGATGTGCTAGTCTTATCCAAAAACCCTGATCCCCTACTCAGGGTTCCTTTGACTAGGAATATTTTAGATTAAGGTTTTAAGACTTTAGGTCTCACTGGTATGATCTTATCATAACCCTAAAATCATAGCCCTAATCTATGGGGTTCATCATATAATAATAAATACAGCGTATGATGAAAAATAATGCCTTTATTAGAATTTTTGTCAATTACAATGGTTTGGGAGATACAACATAGATTGGCTTGTAGGGCATATCCCTTTCAATCTCCCACTTGCACTAAACCCAATCACCTTTAAATCTTAATCCCATACACTCGAGGTGGCGATCAAACTCTCGCTGTGGTAGAGCCTTAGTGAACGGGTCTACTATATTGTTCTTTGTATCAACTCTATTTATGTAGACATCTTGTCTCTCTACTATTTCTCGGACGAGATGGAAGCGTCTCAAAATGTGCTTGGACTTATGATGAGCTCTTGGTTCCTTAGCTTGAGCAACAGCTCAAGTGTTGTCACAGTAAAGTGGCACTGGGTTTTCAATCTCAGGAACAACACCCAACTCTGTGATGAACTTCTTCATCCAGACTGCTTCCTTGGCGGCTTCACTGACAGCTATGTATTCTGCCTCTGTGGTTGAGTCAGCTACAGTCTGCTGCTTGGTACTCTTCCAACTCACTGCTCCACCATTTAGGGTAAAAACATATCCCGAAATGGATTTGCTATCATCAGGGTCTGATTGAAAACTAGAATCAGAATAAGCTTCTAGTTTAAGATCAGAACCACCATAAACCAGAAAAATATCCTTAGTCCTTCTCAGGTACTTAAGAATATTTTTAACTGCTTTCCAATGATCCTCTCCTGGATCAGCCTGAAACCTACTGACAATGCCTAAATCATATGCCACATCAGGCCTGGTACATAGCATGGCATACATTATGGACCCTATTGCCGAAGCATAAGGTATAGAATTCATTCTATTTCTTTCTTCAGGAGTCTTAGGAGACATCCTTTTAGAAAGATGTATACCTTGACTCATAGGAAGATAACCTCTTTTACTTCCATCTATGCTAAATCTTTTCAGCACTAAGTCAATGTACCTAGATTGGGATAAACCTAGCATCCTCTTAGATCTATCTCTAAAGATCTTAATACCTAGTATATAGGATGCTTCTCCCAAATCTTTCATGGAAAACTGGTTTGATAGCCAAACCTTGACTGATTGTAACATTGGGACATCATTCCCAATGAGGAGTATGTCATCTACATACAGAACCAAGAAGACTATGGCACTCTCACTAGTCTTCTTATAAACACAGGGTTCATCCACATTTTTGATAAAACCAAACCTTTTAATAGTTTCATCAAAGCGGATGTTCCAACTCCTAGAAGCTTGCTTTAATCCATAAATGGATTTCTTTAGCTTGCAAACTTGATTAGGTTTATTCTTTGAAATAAAACCTTCTGGCTGTGACATGTAGACTTCTTCCTCAAGGAAACCATTGAGGAATGCAGTCTTCACATCCATCTGCCAGATCTCATAATCGTGGTACGCTGCTATAGCAAGTAAAATCCGAATTGATTTGAGCATGGCAACAGGTGAGAATGTTTCATCATAATCAATTCCCTATTTTTATCTAAAACCTTTTGCCACTAATCTGGCTTTATAGGTTTCAACTTGGCCATCAACCCCAATATTTTTCTTATAGACCCATTTGCACCCAATAGGATTAACACCCTCTAGTGCATCGACCAAAGACCATACTTGGTTTACATACATAGAGTCTATCTCGGATTCCATGGCTTCTTGCCATCTATCTGAATCAGTACTCAAGATAGCTTCCGTATAGGTCAGAGGTTCATCATTTTGAATGACTTGGGCTTCATTATTTTCAATAATAAACCCATACCTCTCAGGTGCCCGTGGCACTCTATCAGACCTACGGGGAGTAGTTTTGTGTTCTGGTTCTGTCCTAACTATATGTTCTAATAGTTGAGAACTGTCTATCTGTATTTCTTGTACTTCTCCAAGTTCAACAGTTCTACCATTGCCCTTTTCTAAAATGAACTCTTTTTCTAGAAAAGTGGCATGCCTGCTGACAAAAATCTTTTGTTCAGTAGGATGGTAAAACAGATATCCTCTACCCTCTCTAGGATATCCTACAAATAGACATTTATCTGCTTTAGGTTCCAACTTATGTCCAAAATTTCTTTTAACATAAGTTGGACATCCCCATACCTTAAAATATTTAAGATACGGTTTCTTTCCACTCCAAATTTCATATGGAGTACTAATAACGGATTTAGAAGGTACCTTGTTCAGAATGTAAACAGCAGTTTCTAGTGCATAACCCTAGAAGGAAATGGGTAAATTTGTGAAGCACATCATGGATCGTACCATATCTAATAAGGTACGATTCCTCCTTTCAGCTATACCATTTAGCTGTGGAGTATAAGGAGGGGTCCATTCAGAAAGAATTCCATTAACTTTAAGATAGTCTAAAAACTCCGTGGATAAGTATCTCCTCCTCGATCAGAACGAAGAACTTTAATACTTTTCCCAGTTTGTTTTTCGACCATACTTTGATACTCCTTAAATTTATCAAAGGCTTCAGATTTATGTTTTATAAGATACACATATCAAAACCTAGATAAATCATCTGTAAAAGTCATAAAATATGAGTATCCACCTCTGGCCTGAGTTGTCATTCGACCACATACATCAGTATGTATAAGTCCTAATAACTCAGTTAACCTTTCTCCATGTCCAGTAAATGGAGTCTTGGTCATCTTACCCATGAGACATGATTCGCAAGTTCCTAATGATTCATACTCATAAGGATCAAGGGATTTTTCCTCGTATAACTTGCTTATCCTAGACTCATTAACATGACCAAGTCGATGATGCCAAAGTAAAGTATCATTAAAGTCTTCTCTTTTTCTTTTATTATTGACATGAAAAACACTATCATTGGAAGAAAGAGTTAAGAGCCCATTACTAAATATGGCAGAACAAATAATTTTATTAGATAACATTATCGAGCAACCAGTGCTCGTTACATCCATTACATATCCTTGTTTTAATAACAAAGGAATAGATATAATGTTCCTAATAATCTTAGGCATATAGTAACAATTTTCTAACTCCAAGATCTTCCCAGAAGGCAACTTCAGAATATAGGTCCCTACAGCTTCTGCTTGGATGATATCACCACTAGCACCACAGAGATTGAAGTCACCTTCCTTCAATACTTTAAGCTTGTGGAGGTCCTGCAAAGATTTGCATATATGGTAACCAGAAGCGGTATCCAATACCCAAGTATTTGATATAGATGAATTTAATGTCAATATAGCATGTATCTCATACATACCTTTTGGCGCATCTGATGCACCAGGCTTCACAGTTGCAAGGTAAGCCTTGCAATTCCTTTTCCAATGTCCCGCTTTGCCGCAAAAGAAACAGGTCGACTGTTTGGAGGCCTTCTTTCCTTTCTTATTCTTATTGATGCCACTTTTAGGGTTTAGCCTCCTATTAAAACCCTTTTTGCCTGATTTCTTCTTATTGATTTCATCAACAAGAAGAAGTAGAGCCTTTTCTTTCTTAACATGGCTCTCCGTTGTTTTTAACATATTTAACAGCTCAGGCAAGGAAGTGTTCAGTTTGTTCATGTGATAATTCAAGACAAACTGTGAAAATGACTCCGGGAGTGATTGCAAGATTAAATCCTGATTCAACTCCCCATCCATGATAAAACCTAATTGACCCAATCTGGTGATTAAGTCAATTACCTTCAGAACATGATCCTGAACGGATGTTCCCTCTGTCATCCTAGCACGGAATAACTGCTTAGATATTTCGTATCTAGCAGTTCTGCTTTGTTCTCCATAAAGCTCTTTTAAATTGAGCATTATGGATTGAGTATCCATGCTTTCATGCTATCTCTGTAACTTATTGGTCATAGAGGCCAGTATGATACACTTGACAGTGAGGGAGTCATTCTGCCACATTTTGTATGTGGCCATATCTTCCTGTGTGGCATCGTCCCCTAGTGGAATAAGACTAGGGGTATCAAGAATACAAGAAAGTTTTTCTGAACTCAGCACAATCTTTAAATTTCTCAACCAGTCCACATAGTTTGGACCAGTCAGTTTGTTGGTATCTAAGATACTTCGCAGTGATAATGAAGATGCCATTTATCTACATTTAATAAAGAACAATACATAAGCAAACAACCATGAAATGACTTACATAATTAAATTAGGTCTTCAATTTAATTATGTCTCTCACTATTTTATCAAAAATCATAGCCCTCACTATGATAATCGAGAAGAACCCTGATCGATTTTTCTTAGTGAGATTGAGATCCTAATAACTTATAAAAGATCTTGCAGAAAACACAACAAATCTTTTATAAGCTCAAAGGTAGGAAACTCTTTCAATTATATCTCATATAATTCTCAAAAATAACTTGGCCTCTAGAACATTATTAGTCTTGCAGAAAAATACAACAAACCATAATGTTCTAGTTAAGTCAAGACCCTTTCATTTTTATACAGTCAGTACTCAAATATAATGCCCTTGCAGATAACACAACAAGACATTATACTGAATATACTGTAAGCATATCTATGCACTAGACTAGTATTATGTCAATCACCATATTAGGTCTTGCAGATAACACAACAAACCTAATGTGGTTCATAACATAATAATGATCCAGCATGAAGGAAGGCCAATATATAGTATTTTAACACTAAGCATTTTAGTCAAGATTTAAATATAATCAAATCGGCCAGGCAAGTGGAAGAGATGTGGGAGTCCCCCCATTGCTTTCCTAGACACCAATAAAAATTGGCCAGGTCAGTCAACGGAACCAATTAAAAACCATAATTCCCTTTACCTTCCCAGAACCACCTTTCTAGACACCGAATGATCAATTGTTCATCATGACTAGTGATGCTTATTAGTTAAATATACTATGACTTAATATAATTTTTAAGAGAAGGGTTTTATAAAATTGCCAGCACATTCTTATAGAACATATCACAATCATATCAAAAATTCCCTAAGAGAAGTTCTAGGGATGCAAAGCCTATTTTTGAAGAACAAAAAACCATCTACAAGGGTATAATCCTGGTGATTACTAGATGGTCCTTGAACTAGATCCTGATACACAGTTGTGAAATCCGGACAAGACTCATATTCCTCTTTGATTTGCTCAAACCCTATGACCTCAGTTCTAACAGAAGTTAATAACAGGGATCGGCGACTAAGGGCATCAGCTACCTTATTCTCAACTCCAGCCTTATGTTTCAGGACAAAAGTATAGGACTGGATATATTCTACCCACTTAGCATGCCTAGGGTTAAGCTTCTTTTGGGAGTTCAGAAATCTAAGAGCCTCATGGTCCGAAAATAGTACAAATTCCTGCGGTAGCAAATAATGTCTCCAGTAACGCAAAGCTTGCACCACCGCATAAAATTCCTTATCATAGGTAGAATACCTAAGCTTAGCATCATTAAGTTTTTTACTAAAGAATGCTATGGGATGATTCTCTTGGCTTAGGACTCCACCTATTCCTACACCTGAAGCATCACAGGCAACCTCAAATACTTTAGAAAAATCGGGTAATCTCAGAATGGGTGCCTGGGTCATTTTCCTTAAGATCTAGGAAGGCTTTATGGGCTGACTTAGTCCAATGAAATTCTCCCTTCCTAATACAATCAGTGATAGGAGCAGCTAAAGTACTAAACCCCTTGATGAATCGCCTATAGAAGGTAGCCAAGCCGTGGAAACTTCTAACTTCATGCACATTGGTTGGCTCTGGCCAGTCTACTATGGACCTAATTTTCTCAGGATCGGCCGCCACGCCGTCAGGGGTTACTACAAAACCAAGAAAGATAACTCTACTAGTCATGAATTCACACTTCTTAAGATTACCGTAGAGTCTCTCATTCCTCAAAACTTGGCAGACTGCTCTAAGGTGGCCTAGGTGATCTGCTGGGGTCTTACTATAGATCAGGATGTCATCAAAATAAACCACCACAAATTTTCCTATGAAAGCTCTAAGTACCTGGGCCATAATTCTCATGAAGGTACTAGGGGCATTGGACAACCCAAAAGGCATAACAACCCATTCATAAAGACCATCCTTAGTTTTGAAAGCAGTTTTCCATTCATCCCCGGGTCTAATCCTAACCTGATGATAGCCGCTTTTGAGATCAATCTTAGAAAAAACCATTGCACCAGCCATCATATCAAGCATGTCATCTAGTCTAGGGATGGGAAACCTATATTTGATTGTAATTTTATTGATGGCACGACTGTCAACACACATCCTCCACGTGCCATCTTTCTTTGGGGTTAGTAAGGCTGGGACTGCACAAGGGCTAAGACTTTCTCTAATAAACCCCTTCCTCAATAATTCTCCAACCTGCTTTTGCAGTTCTTCATGCTCAGATGGATTCATCCTGTAATGGGGCAAGTTGGGCAAAGTCGCTCCTGGGATTAGATCTATGGCATGCTGGATATCCCTAAGAGGTGGAAGGTGGTCTGGCAAATCCTCGGGAAAGACATCCTCAAATTCTTTTAACACAGGTTTAACTTCTTGAGGAGGCTCTAAGGGTTCCGAAGTTCTAAGTTCCTTAGCAGTCAACATCCAGATGGGTGAACCACTATGAATTTCTTATTCTAGATCCTTAGCACTGATTAGGTTCACTCCAGTTTTCATCTCCTTAACCTTACCGGCTCCTTTAGTTACCTTGTCCTTAGGGGGAACGGAATGGATCGTAATCTTCTTCCCATTGAAACTAAAGAAACAGGTATTGGATTTTCCTAAGAGGGTGGCATCATGATCATACAACCAAGGTCTTCCAAGAATTATGCTGCTCACCCCCATGGGTAAGACATCGCACCAAATCTTTTCGTGATAAGATTGCATTTGGATTTGGACTTGACATCTAGACTGGATGGGTATGGAGGTAGAATCTACCCAAGAAACCTTATAGGGGTTGGGATGGGGAACTGGGATTAAGCCTAACATCTTGACAGTGCTAGTAGAGATGGCATTTACACAGCTCCCACTATCTATGATGATCTTACATACCTTATCCCCTAATTTAAGAAAAGTCTGTAGGATGTTAGTCCTACGCCAATCCTCTTGAACTAGATTCTGGGATAGGATGCATCTTACAACTCCTAATTGGTCAGATTCATTGGGTTCCTCCTCTCCTTCATACTCCTCAACCAAATTCATTCCGGCCTCATAAACTTCTTCTTCAAATTCCTCACTGGGCTCGGAATTATCATTCTCTCCCTCTTCTATGTAAAGGGATCTCCGTGGGCACTGGCTAGCAACATGACCTACCTTATGACACTTGAAACAGGCTATGGCAGTACACTGACTGGAAATGTGACCTGGTTTCTGACACTTAAAACAGGTGATATTTGAACTAGGGGTTCTCTGGGTGTCAGGTGCCTTACCTTTGTCCATGGGCCTAGGGGTAGAAGTACCCTGAAAAGGTTTACTAGGGATAACTTGGCTAGGTCCATTCCTTAGGATTGGGGCACTAACCCTAGAAGGTATAGGTCCTCTCTGAAATTTCTCAGTGTTCAGTGCAATCTGGTAGGCTTGGTCTAGATCAGTAACCTCTCTCAGAAATAGTTCTCTCTTGATATCTTCCCTCAGTCCAGCCCTAAATCTAGACAAAGTGACTTCGTGGGCTTCACTCACATCACATCTCATTAGGTATTCATCAAAAGTAGCTATGTAGTCTGAGACAGATCGGTTTCCTTGTTTCAGGTTTTGCCATTGGTCTAACAGGTTTTGCTGGTATGAAATGGGTAGGTATTTATCTCTCAGTTTTTCTTTCATACCCTGCCAAGTGGTTATGGGCTCAACATTCCGTCTCCTAGTGGTTAGCTCAATGTTCCCCCAGTATAACCTAGCTTGACGCACTAATTTCATCTTGGCAAACTTGTATTTCCTCTCCTCAGACATAGCATACCACTCAAAGTATTGATCCATCTCACCCTCCCAATCAGAATACACCTTAGGGTTCAGACTACCATCAAAAGTGGGTGCATCTAATTTGATGTTCCTGATGAACCTATCATCTCTATCTTCAGGCTCTGGGTCAGGCCTCCTATGATTAGGTTCAGGATCTCTATATAAAGGCCTTCTAGGCTCCTGATGTGGGTGAGGTTGAGGCACATTAAAATCGGGGTCAGGAGTCCAATTCCGATGTCTAGGTTCTTCAAGTACTTGGACTCGGTCCCTAAGTTGGGTAAGATCCTCATGAATTTGTGCGCTAAACTGGGCCACAGTGTTTGTCATATCCTGATTCATTTTAGCCATACTTTCAGTAAGAGTTCTGATCATGGCCTCTAAATCAGGTTGGGTTTGACCAGGTTGATATGGCACTCCGTTTCTGGTAGACATGATGATTCAAGCAAGCACACAAAATGAGACTAGACTAAATCGACTACTGGATCACTAGATCTAGAGTCCAAACTAGATGCCCAATCAGAGTGGCAAGCTAGCCTGTAGTAACTCAGGACTCAGCCAGGCAGGTGTAAGGGGAGTGTTAGGTCCCTGATTGCCAATCCTAGACACCAATCAGTGATTGGCCAGGTAGGCGGACCAGCACACAAGCCCTTCGGGACGTAGTCCCTAAACCACCGTTCTAGACACTGAGTGCTAAGCACACACAGAATAACTCGGCAAACTGACTCAACACTAGCCTAGACCCGACCAATTGGTGTCCCTAGCCCACTAGGGCAAATTAGGTCTAACTGATTTTAAATTAGGTCTAGGTTCGAATGATTGGATGGTGGTTTTGGGCTAAGGAGAGGTAATCAACTCCTCTCCTTATCTTAGATGCTCAATTGCCCTTAAGTAAATTATGAGATGATCACTCCAAAAAGAATTGAATTGCAGAACACAAAAAACAGAGTTGCTGTATTTTAATGCTCAGAATTATTACCGAAACCAATAAATCACAGAAAAATTATGGAAAATAGGTTCAATTATACTGGTTTCAAAGAAGCAAAAATCATGCAATTCGGAGTTTTATGCAGGGAGAAATAATTCAGAAAACAGGTCATTTATGGGCTGCAACTAGATTGTCTTCCCCGTTTATAATCCCTGCTACGAAGTTATAACCCAATGGATCCCCTACACGCCCTAGGAACACCCCGTGGAATGGGAAGAGGAGGCTTGCGCCTCGCTTAGTTCCTAGGACCGGACGTCCTGGGGAGTCTACTTCGAGCAGACAAAATAAAAAGAGAACAATCAAAGCAAGCAAGCAAATCAGAAACCCTAGACTGGGCTCTGATACCAAAAATGATGCAGAACAAATAAAGGGACGCGATGCGGAAGTAGATTAAGATTAACTAATTTTTTTGTTGTTTTTATATGTTTGTAGAAGTTGGCTTCAAATCAAAGAAAAGTTAACCTAACATTGAAAGAGACTAATATGATAATTGAAAGCACAATTTTAAGGAAACTAAAGTATCAGAGTAGTTCAGAAGCAACGGATCGCTGGGGGTTGAGAAACTCCCAGACCTAGGGTTTCGCTCTGAACTTTCAGCAGAACAGAAATAAAGAGAAGAGATGGTTTACCTAACCAGACAATGATCTTCACAGATTTTGGTGGAAGAACTCTCCCGAGCAGATTGTTGGATCCTCGGATTCAGATTTCTTCGCAATGGATCCTCCAGTACTGGTCCTTTGGCGGGTTGGCTTCTCCTGAACTCAAGATCTGGAAGAGAAGAAAAATAATTGATGGAATCAGAGAGTCAAGGAAAGAATTTACCAGGTTGATGAACTTGAAGATTGAAATTGCTGAAAACTGGATTCTCCTGGAAGCTGATGTGATTTTCCTTGGAACTTGCTCTGGATCTGAAGTAGCCGGACTGGATCTGGATGAAGGTGGATGGCCTGGACTTGTAGAGAGAGAGAGGCCGTGGGAGATGGATGGAGCTAGGGTTTGATGGATTGAAAATAATGAAGGGCGGCTAGGGTTTTGGAATTTCAAGTGGCTAACCTAGGGTTTTGGATAAAGATGGAGATCTCTCACCTCCTCAAGGTTCCAATGGAACCCGGATTACCCCCTCACGGAGCTCAACACTTAGAATAGTGCGGAAGAAGAGAAAACTAGGTCACTCAACACAAGAGAATAGCAAAAAATAATTTTCTTCATTGATTTTCAAAGTTACAAAGAGAGGTCTATTATATAGACCTAAAATTTTCTCCTAGCTTGTACAAATTCCCATGTGGGACTAAACTCTTCCAACCTCTAGATTAGGTAGAAAACCCCCTCTCTTGGTCGACCAAGACTTCAAAAAAAATTGGGACAGCCATAAAGGAATTTTTTTTGGAATTTTTATGGCGCCTCCTTTGGAGTTGGATTTGGATTTGGAGTCCTCCTCTTCTTATGGCATTTCTTCTTTTCTTCCACTCCAAGTTAAGCTCTTTGATTTTGATTTGAACTTCAATTGGATGTCCTTCTTTGATTTCTTCTCCAAGAGAAGTTTTCTTCCTTCTTTGCTTAGGTAAAATAGGCAGGTATGGGCGCCTCCTTTAAATTAGCTTCCAATTTGATTTTTTCTTCTTTGGGTGTGGGGACCATGACACTGGGATGCCTCTGTGGCGCCACCTGGACCCTGGCGTGTGCTCGGAGTGTGGCTGGGCGTGTGGCTTGGAGTGTGGCCTCCACTTTCTTGGACCTTGGTTTGATTGGAAGACAAATGTGGCACCATTTTGGACCAAATTGAAACCACATTGGGACTTGCACTGAGTCAACATGACTCAACAAAATTTAAATGGTGACTCAAGAAATAAATAAAATAAATAAACTGGTTGACCAGGTCAACCTTTATTACAAACCCTAATTTCTCGGGCAATGTCAATCAGAGATCCAAATGGAGCTCTGAAGTCTTCTTCTGAGTCTGGTGCCCGCACCAATTCTCCCAGGGTGGGAGGAACTCGACCCTGTCGAGTAAGGCTCAAGTTGGCTCTGGTATCTCTCCAAGAGGTCTGGGTCCAATTCTTGTAATTCTTCTCGGGAGATCCAAGAGTCATCAGAATCTGGCCTTCCTCGCCAGCAGACCAGGTACCTTTGGTATCCTCGATTACGAGTAGAGATAACCTGATCATCCAGGATCTTTTCAATCTGCTCTTTCCTCACAGGCCAGTTTGTTGGTGGACACACAGGGTCGGGATCACTCTCAACGATAGGGTTAGGCTCACTAGGAATCACAGCTGGCTCTCTGTACTCTACTAAGTCTGTAATGTTGAAAGTAGAGCTAATGCCTAGTTCTGGAGGTAACTCGAGCACATAGGCATTGGATCCTACTCTCTTTACCACTCTAAATGGTCCAGCTCCCCTAGCATGTAACTTTCTAACGGTTCCAGGAGGAAACCGTTCAGGCCTTAACCTAATCATCACATAGTCTCCCTCAACAAAAGATTTGACTCGCCTTTGAGTATCAGCCAACTTCTTATAAGTTTCATTACTTAAATTTATTTTGGCATGAATTTCTTTATGCAAGTCTTTTACATGCTGTGCAAAATTCTCAGCAGATTCGGAGACTCGAGTGTGGACAGGTAAAGGGACTAGGTCAAGAGGTGTGTGAGGTTTGTACCCATGTACAATTTCAAATGGACTCTTACCCGTAGACCTATTGACCGAGTCATTGTACGCAAATTCTGCCCTTGGTAGGTATAAATCCCAATTTCTGGTGTTTTCACCAACAAGACATCTCAGCAGATTTCCTAGGCTACGGTTCACTACTTCAGTTTGGCCATCAGTTTGGGGATGATAGGCAGTTGAAAACTTAAGTTTTGTCCCTAACTTATGCCAAAGGGTCTTCCAAAAGTAACTGGTGAACCGGACATCCCTATCTGAAACGATTGTCTTAGGTAGGCCATGGAGTCTAACTATCTCATTGAAGAAAAGCGTGGCTACCTTAGACGCATCAAAGGTTTGGGAACAAGGCAAGAAGTGGGCCATTTTAGAGAATCGGTCGACTACGACACAGATAGAATCATGTCTCCTCTGGGTCTTAGGTAAACCTAACACAAAATCCATACTCACATCTTGCCAAGGACGATCTGGGACAGGGAGTGGGGTATAAAGGCCAGTGTTTTGTTTTCGCTGTTTGGCAACAGCGCAGGTTCGACATCTAGCTACAATATTAGCTACATCCCTTTTCAAGCTAGGCCAGAAAAAGTGGTCTTCAATAGCTAGAATGGTCTTGTCTTTTCCAAAATGGCCGGCTAAACCTCCAGCATGGATTTCCCAAATCAAAAATTTCCTAAGAGAAGTTCTAGGGATGCAAAGCCTATTTTTGAAGAACAAAAAACCATCTACAAGGGTATAATCCTGGTGATTACTAGATGGTCCTTGAACTAGATCCTGATACACAGTTGTGAAATCCGGACAAGACTCATATTCCTCTTTGATTTGCTCAAACCCTATGACCTCAGTTCTAACAGAAGTTAATAACAGGGATCGGCGACTAAGGGCATCAGCTACCTTATTCTCAACTCCAGCCTTATGTTTCAGGACAAAAGTATAGGACTGGATATATTCTACCCACTTAGCATGCCTAGGGTTAAGCTTCTTTTGGGAGTTCAGAAATCTAAGAGCCTCATGGTCCGAAAATAGTACAAATTCCTGCGGTAGCAAATAATGTCTCCAGTAACGCAAAGCTTGCACCACCGCATAAAATTCCTTATCATAGGTAGAATACCTAAGCTTAGCATCATTAAGTTTTTCACTAAAGAATGCTATGGGATGATTCTCTTGGCTTAGGACTCCACCTATTCCTACACCTGAAGCATCACAGGCAACCTCAAATACTTTAGAAAAATCGGGTAATCTCAGAATGGGTGCCTGGGTCATTTTATCCATAAGATCTAGGAAGGCTTTATGGGCTGACTTAGTCCAATGAAATTCTCCCTTCCTAATACAATCAGTGATAGGAGCAGCTAAAGTACTAAACCCCTTGATGAATCGCCTATAGAAGGTAGCCAAGTCGTGGAAACTTCTAACTTCATGCACATTGGTTGGCTCTGGCCAGTCTACTATGGACCTAATTTTCTCAGGATCGGCCGCCACGCCGTCAGGGGTTACTACAAAACCAAGAAAGATAACTCTACTAGTCATGAATTCACACTTCTTAAGATTACCGTAGAGTCTCTCATTCCTCAAAACTTGGCAGACTGCTCTAAGGTGGCCTAGGTGATCTGCTGGGGTCTTACTATAGATCAGGATGTCATCAAAATAGACCACCACAAATTTTCCTATGAAAGCTCTAAGTACCTGGGTCATAATTCTCATGAAGGTACTAGGGGCATTGGACAACCCAAAAGGCATAACAACCCATTCATAAAGACCATCCTTAGTTTTGAAAGCAGTTTTCCATTCATCCCCGGGTCTAATCCTAACCTGATGATAGCCGCTTTTGAGATCAATCTTAGAAAAAACCATTGCACCAGCCATCATATCAAGCATGTCATCTAGTCTAGGGATGGGAAACCTATATTTGATTGTAATTTTATTGATGGCACGACTGTCAACACACATCCTCCACGTGCCATCTTTCTTTGGGGTAGTAAGGCTGGGACTGCACAAGGGCTAAGACTTTCTCTAATAAACCCCTTCCTCAATAATTCTCCAACCTGCTTTTGCAGTTCTTCATGCTCAGATGGATTCATCCTGTAATGGGGCAAGTTGGGCAAAGTCGCTCCTGGGATTAGATCTATGGCATGCTGGATATCCCTAAGAGGTGGAAGGTGGTCTGGCAAATCCTCGGGAAAGACATCCTCAAATTCTTTTAACACAGGTTTAACTTCTTGAGGAGGCTCTGAGGGTTCCGAAGTTCTAAGTTCCTTAGCAGTCAACATCCAGATGGGTGAACCACTATGAATTTCTTGTTCTAGATCCTTAGCACTGATTAGGTTCACTCCAGTTTTCATCTCCTTAACCTTACCGGCTCCTTTAGTTACCTTGTCCTTAGGGGGAACGGAATGGATCGTAATCTTCTTCCCATTGAAACTAAAGACACAGGTATTGGATTTTCCTAAGAGGGTGGCATCATGATCATACAACCAAGGTCTTCCAAGAATTATGCTGCTCACCCCCATGGGTAAGACATCGCACCAAATCTTTTCATGATAAGATTGCATTTGGATTTGGACTTGACATCTAGACTGGATGGGTATGGAGGTAGAATCTACCCAAGAAACCTTATAGGGGTTGGGATGGGGAACTGGGATTAAGCCTAACATCTTGACAGTGCTAGTAGAGATGGCATTTACACAGCTCCCACTATCTATGATGATCTTACATACCTTATCCCCTAATTTAAGAAAAGTCTGTAGGATGTTAGTCCTACGCCAATCCTCTTGAACTAGATTCTGGGATAGGATGCATCTTACAACTCCTAATTGGTCAGATTCATTGGGTTCCTCCTCTCCTTCATACTCCTCAACCAAATTCATTCCGGCCTCATAAACTTCTTCTTCAAATTCCTCACTGGGCTCGGAATTATCATTCTCTCCCTCTTCTATGTAAAGGGATCTCCGTGGGCACTGGCTAGCAACATGACCTACCTTATGACACTTGAAACAGGCTATGGCAGTACACTGACTGGAAATGTGACCTGGTTTCTGACACTTAAAACAGGTGATATTTGAACTAGGGGTTCTCTGGGTGTCAGGTGCCTTACCTTTGTCCATGGGCCTAGGGGTAGAAGTACCCTGAAAAGGTTTACTAGGGATAACTTGGCTAGGTCCATTCCTTGGGATTGGGGCACTAACCCTAGAAGGTATAGGTCCTCTCTGAAATTTCTCAGTGTTCAGTGCAATCTGGTAGGCTTGGTCTAAATCAGTAACCTCTCTCAGAAATAGTTCTCTCTTGATATCTTCCCTCAGTCCAGCCCTAAATCTAGACAAAGTGACTTCGTGGGCTTCACTCACATCACATCTCATTAGGTATTCATCAAAAGTAGCTATGTAGTCTGAGACAGATCGGTTTCCTTGTTTCAGGTTTTGCCATTGGTCTAACAGGTTTTGCTGGTATGAAATGGGTAGGTATTTATCTCTCAGTTTTTCTTTCATACCCTGCCAAGTGGTTATGGGCTCAACATTCCGTCTCCTAGTGGTTAGCTCAATGTTCCCCCAGTATAACCTAGCTTGACGCACTAATTTCATCTTGGCAAACTTGTATTTCCTCTCCTCAGACATAGCATCCCACTCAAAGTATTGATCCATCTCACCCTCCCAATCAGAATACACCTTAGGGTTCAGACTACCATCAAAAGTGGGTGCATCTAATTTGATGTTCCTGATGAACCTATCATCTCTATCTTCAGGCTCTGGGTCAGGCCTCCTATGATTAGGTTCAGGATCTCTATATAAAGGCCTTCTAGGCTCCTGATGTGGGTGAGGTTGAGGCACATTAAAATCGGGGTCAGGAGTCCAATTCCGATGTCTAGGTTCTTCAAGTACTTGGACTCGGTCCCTAAGTTGGGTAAGATCCTCATGAATTTGTGCGCTAAACTGGGCCACAGTGTTTCATATCCTGATTCATTTTAGCCATACTTTCAATAAGAGTTCTGATCATGGCCTCTAAATCAGGTTGGGTTTGACCAGGTTGATATGGCACTCCGTTTCTGGTAGACATGATGATTCAAGCAAGCACACAAAATGAGACTAGACTAAATCGACTACTGGATCACTAGATCTAGAGTCCAAACTAGATGCCCAATCAGAGTGGCAAGCTAGCCTGTAGTAACTCAGGACTCAGCCAGGCAGGTGTAAGGGGAGTGTTAGGTCCCTGATTGCCAATCCTAGACACCAATCAGTGATTGGCCAGGTAGGCGGACCAGCACACAAGCCCTTCGGGACGTAGTCCCTA
This sequence comes from Areca catechu, assembly GCA_021397845.1. Lineage (NCBI taxonomy): Eukaryota > Viridiplantae > Streptophyta > Magnoliopsida > Arecales > Arecaceae > Areca > Areca catechu. The sequence goes on along the minus strand of CM038052.1, from coordinate 95,478,520 downwards.
AACCACCGTTCTAGACACTGAGTGCTAAGCACACACAGAATAACTCAGCAAACTGACTCAACACTAGCCTAGACCCGACCAATTGGTGTCCCTAGCCCACTAGGGCAAATTAGGTCTAACTGATTTTAAATTAGGTCTAGGTTCGAATGATTGGATGGTGGTTTTGGGCTAAGGAGAGGTAATCAACTCCTCCCTTATCTTAGATGCTCAATTGCCCTTAAGTAAATTATGAGATGATCACTCCAAAAAGAATTGAATTGCAGAACACAAAAAACAGAGTTGCTGTATTTTAATGCTCAGAATTTTACCGAAACCAATAAATTACAGAAAAATTATGAAAAATAGGATCAATTATACTGGTTTCAAAGAAGCAAAAATCATGCAATTCGGAGTTTTATGCAGGGAGAAATAATTCAGACAACAGGTCATTTATGGGCTGCAACTAGATTGTCTTCCCCGTTTATAATCCCTGCTACGAAGTTATAACCCAATGGATCCCCTACACGCCCTAGGAACACCCCGTGGAATGGGAAGAGGAGGCTTGCGCCTCGCTTAGTTCCTAGGACCGGACGTCCTAGTCTACTTCGAGCAGACAAAATAAAAAGAGAACAATCAAAGCAAGCAAGCAAATCAAAACCTAGACTGGGCTCTGATACCAAAATGATGCAGAACAAATAAAGGGACGCGATGCGGAGTAGATTAAGATTAACTAATTTTTTTGTTGTTTTTATATGTTTGTAGAAGTTGGCTTCAAATCAAAGAAAAGTTAACCTAACATTGAAAGACTAATATGATAATTGAAAGCACAATTTTAAGGAAACTAAAGTATCAGAGTAGTTCAGAAGCAACGGATCGCTGGGGGTTGAGAAACTCCCAGACCTAGGGTTTCGCTCCGAACTTTCAGCAGAACAGAAATAAAGAGAAGAGATGGTTTACCTAACCAGACAATGATCTTCACAGATTTTGGTGGAAGAACTCTCCCGAGCAGATTGTTGGATCCTCGGATTCAGATTTCTTCGCAATGGATCCTCCAGTACTGGTCCTTTGGCGGGTTGGCTTCTCCTGAACTCAAGATCTGGAAGAGAAGAAAAATAATTGATGGAATCAGAGAGTCAAGGAAAGAATTTACCAGGTTGATGAACTTGAAGATTGAAATTGCTGAAAACTGGATTCTCCTGGAAGCTGATGTGATTTTCCTTGGAACTTGCTCTGGATCTGAAGTAGCCGGACTGGATCTGGATGAAGGTGGACGGCCTGGACTTGTAGAGAGAGAGAGGCCGTGGGAGATGGATGGAGCTAGGGTTTGATGGATTGAAAATAATGAAGGGCGGCTAGGGTTTTGGAATTTCAAGTGGCTAACCTAGGGTTTTGGATAAAGATGGAGATCTCTCACCTCCTCAAGGCTCCAATGGAACCCGGATTACCCCCTCACGGAGCTCAACACTTAGAATAGTGCGGAAGAAGAGAAACCTAGGTCACTCAACACAAGAGAATAGCAAAAAAATAATTTTCTTCATTGATTTTCAAAGTTACAAAGAGAGGTCTATTATATAGACCTAAAATTTTCCTAGCTTGTACAAATTCCCATGTGGGACTAAACTCTTCCAACCTCTAGATTAGGTAGAAAACCCCTCTCTTGGTCGACCAAGACTTCAAAAAAATTGGGACGGCCATAAAGGAATTTTTTTGGAATTTTTATGGCGCCTCCTTTGGAGTTGGATTTGGATTTGGAGTCCTCCTCTTCTTATGGCATTTCTTCTTTTCTTCCACTCCAAGTTAAGCTCTTTGATTTTGATTTGAACTTCAATTGGATGTCCTTCTTTGATTTCTTCTCCAAGAGAAGTTTTCTTCCTTCTTTGCTTAGGTAAAATAGGCAGGTATGGGCGCCTCCTTTAAATTAGCTTCCAATTTGATTTTTTCTTCTTTGGGTGTGGGGACCATGACACTGGGATGCCTCTGTGGCGCCACCTGGACCTGGCGTGTGCTCGGAGTGTGGCTGGGCGTGTGGCTTGGAGTGTGGCCTCCACTTGCTTGGACCTTGATTTGATTGGAAGACAAATGTGGCACCATTTTGGACCAAATTGAAACCACATTGGGACTTGCACTGAGTCAACATGACTCAACAAAATTTAAATGGTGACTCAAGAAATAAATAAAATAAATAAACTGGTTGACCAGGTCAACCTTTATTACAAACCCTAATTTCTCGGGCAATGTCAATCAGAGATCCAAATGGAGCTCTGAAGTCTTCTTCTGAGTCTGGTGCCCGCACCAATTCTCCCAGGGTGGGAGGAACTCGACCCTGTCGAGTAAGGCTCAAGTTGGCTCTGGTATCTCTCCAAGAGGTCTGGGTCCAATTCTTGTAATTCTTCTCGGGAGATCCAAGAGTCATCAGAATCTGGCCTTCCTTGCCAGCGGACCAGGTACCTTTGGTATCCTCGATTACGAGTAGAGATAACCTGATCATCCAGGATCTTTTCAATCTGCTCTTTCCTCACAGGCCAGTTTGTTGGTGGACACACAGGGTCGGGATCACTCTCAATGATAGGGTTAGGCTCACTAGGAATCACAGCTGGCTCCTGTACTCTACTAAGTCTGTAATGTTGAAAGTAGAGCTAATGCCTAGTTCTGGAGGCAACTCGAGCACATAGGCATTGGATCCTACTCTCTTTACCACTCTAAATGGTCCAGCTCCCCTAGCATGTAACTTTCTAACGGTTCCAGGAGGAAACCGTTCAGGCCTTAACCTAATCATCACATAGTCTCCCTCAACAAAAGATTTGACTCGCCTTTGAGTATCAGCCAACTTCTTATTAGTTTCATTACTTAAATTTATTTTGGCATGAATTTCTTTATGCAAGTCTTTTACATGCTGTGCAAAATTCTCAGCAGATTCGGAGACTCGAGTGTGGACAGGTAAAGGGACTAGGTCAAGAGGTGTGTGAGGTTTGTACCCATGTACAATTTCAAATGGACTCTTACCCGTAGACCTATTGACCGAGTCATTGTACGCAAATTCTGCCCTTGGTAGGTATAAATCCCAATTTCTGGTGTTTTCACCAACAAGACATCTCAGCAGATTTCCTAGGCTACGGTTCACTACTTCAGTTTGGCCATCAGTTTGGGGATGATAGGCAGTTGAAAACTTAAGTTTTGTCCCTAACTTATGCCAAAGGGTCTTCCAAAAGTAACTGGTGAACCGGACATCCCTATCTGAAACGATTGTCTTAGGTAGGCCATGGAGTCTAACTATCTCATTGAAGAAAAGCGTGGCTACCTTAGACGCATCAAAGGTTTGGGAACAAGGCAAGAAGTGGGCCATTTTAGAGAATCGGTCGACTACGACACAGATAGAATCATGTCTCCTCTGGGTCTTAGGTAAACCTAACACAAAATCCATACTCACATCTTGCCAAGGACGATCTGGGACAGGGAGTGGGGTATAAAGGCCAGTGTTTTGTTTTCGCTGTTTGGCAACAGCGCAGGTTCGACATCTAGCTACAATATTAGCTACATCCCTTTTCAAGCTAGGCCAGAAAAAGTGGTCTTCAATAGCTAGAATGGTCTTGTCTTTTCCAAAATGGCCGGCTAAACCTCCAGCATGGATTTCCCAAATCAAAAATTCCCTAAGAGAAGTTCTAGGGATGCAAAGCCTATTTTTGAAGAACAAAAAACCATCTACAAGGGTATAATCCTGGTGATTACTAGATGGTCCTTGAACTAGATCCTGATACACAGTTGTGAAATCCGGACAAGACTCATATTCCTCTTTGATTTGCTCAAACCCTATGACCTCAGTTCTAACAGAAGTTAATAACAGGGATCGGCGACTAAGGGCATCAGCTACCTTATTCTCAACTCCAGCCTTATGTTTCAGGACAAAAGTATAGGACTGGATATATTCTACCCACTTAGCATGCCTAGGGTTAAGCTTCTTTTGGGAGTTCAGAAATCTAAGAGCCTCATGGTCCGAAAATAGTACAAATTCCTGCGGTAGCAAATAATGTCTCCAGTAACGCAAAGCTTGCACCACCGCATAAAATTCCTTATCATAGGTAGAATACCTAAGCTTAGCATCATTAAGTTTTTCACTAAAGAATGCTATGGGATGATTCTCTTGGCTTAGGACTCCACCTATTCCTACACCTGAAGCATCACAGGCAACCTCAAATACTTTAGAAAAATCGGGTAATCTCAGAATGGGTGCCTGGGTCATTTTCTCCATAAGATCTAGGAAGGCTTTATGGGCTGACTTAGTCCAATGAAATTCTCCCTTCTAATACAATCAGTGATAGGAGCAGCTAAAGTACTAAACCCCTTGATGAATCGCCTATAAAGGTAGCCAAGCCGTGGAAACTTCTAACTTCATGCACATTGGTTGGCTCTGGCCAGTCTACTATGGACCTAATTTTCTCAGGATCGGCCGCCACGCCGTCAGGGGTTACTACAAAATCAAGAAAGATAACTCTACTAGTCATGAATTCACACTTCTTAAGATTACCGTAGAGTCTCTCATTCCTCAAAACTTGGCAGACTGCTCTAAGGTGGCCTAGGTGATCTGCTGGGGTCTTACTATAGATCAGGATGTCATCAAAATAGACCACCACAAATTTTCCTATGAAAGCTCTAAGTACCTGGGTCATAATTCTCATGAAGGTACTAGGGGCATTGGACAACCCAAAAGGCATAACAACCCATTCATAAAGACCATCCTTAGTTTTGAAAGCAGTTTTCCATTCATCCCCGGGTCTAATCCTAACCTGATGATAGCCGCTTTTGAGATCAATCTTAGAAAAAACCATTGCACCAGCCATCATATCAAGCATGTCATCTAGTCTAGGGATGGGAAACCTATATTTGATTGTAATTTTATTGATGGCACGACTGTCAACACACATCCTCCACGTGCCATCTTTCTTTGGGGTTAGTAAGGCTGGGACTGCACAAGGGCTAAGACTTTCTCTAATAAACCCCTTCCTCAATAATTCTCCAACCTGCTTTTGCAGTTCTTCATGCTCAGATGGATTCATCCTGTAATGGGGCAAGTTGGGCAAAGTCGCTCCTGGGATTAGATCTATGGCATGCTGGATATCCCTAAGAGGTGGAAGGTGGTCTGGCAAATCCTCGGGAAAGACATCCTCAAATTCTTTTAACACAGGTTTAACTTCTTGAGGAGGCTCTGAGGGTTCCGAAGTTCTAAGTTCCTTAGCAGTCAACATCCAGATGGGTGAACCACTATGAATTTCTTGTTCTAGATCCTTAGCACTGATTAGGTTCACTCCAGTTTTCATCTCCTTAACCTTACCGGCTCCTTTAGTTACCTTGTCCTTAGGGGGAACGGAATAGATCGTAATCTTCTTCCCATTGAAACTAAAGACACAGGTATTGGATTTTCCTAAGAGGGTGGCATCATGATCATACAACCAAGGTCTTCCAGAATTATGCTGCTCACCCCCATGGGTAAGACATCGCACCAAATCTTTTCGTGATAAGATTGCATTTGGATTTGGACTTGACATCTAGACTGGATGGGTATGGAGGTAGAATCTACCCAAGAAACCTTATAGGGGTTGGGATGGGGAACTGGGATTAAGCCTAACATCTTGACAGTGCTAGTAGAGATGGCATTTACACAGCTCCCACTATCTATGATGATCTTACATACCTTATCCCCTAATTTAAGAAAAGTCTGTAGGATGTTAGTCCTACGCCAATCCTCTTGAACTAGATTCTGGGATAGGATGCATCTTACAACTCCTAATTGGTCAGATTCATTGGGTTCCTCCTCTCCTTCATACTCCTCAACCAAATTCATTCCGGCCTCATAAACTTCTTCTTCAAATTCCTCACTGGGCTCGGAATTATCATTCTCTCCCTCTTCTATGTAAAGGGATCTCCGTGGGCACTGGCTAGCAACATGACCTACCTTATGACACTTGAAACAGGCTATGGCAGTACACTGACTGGAAATGTGACCTGGTTTCTGACACTTAAAACAGGTGATATTTGAACTAGGGGTTCTCTGGGTGTCAGGTGCCTTACCTTTGTCCATGGGCCTAGGGGTAGAAGTACCCTGAAAAGGTTTACTAGGGATAACTTGGCTAGGTCCATTCCTTGGGATTGGGACACTAACCCTAGAAGGTATAGGTCCTCTCTGAAATTTCTCAGTGTTCAGTGCAATCTGGTAGGCTTGGTCTAGATCAGTAACCTCTCTCAGAAATAGTTCTCTCTTGATATCTTCCCTCAGTCCAGCCCTAAATCTAGACAAAGTGACTTCGTGGGCTTCACTCACATCACATCTCATTAGGTATTCATCAAAAGTAGCTATGTAGTCTGAGACAGATCGGTTTCCTTGTTTCAGGTTTTGCCATTGGTCTAACAGGTTTTGCTGGTATGAAATGGGTAGGTATTTATCTCTCAGTTTTTCTTTCATACCCTGCCAAGTGGTTATGGGCTCAACATTCCGTCTCCTAGTGGTTAGCTCAATGTTCCCCCAGTATAACCTAGCTTGACGCACTAATTTCATCTTGGCAAACTTGTATTTCCTCTCCTCAGACATAGCATACCACTCAAAGTATTGATCCATCTCACCCTCCCAATCAGAATACACCTTAGGGTTCAGACTACCATCAAAAGTGGGTGCATCTAATTTGATGTTCCTGATGAACCTATCATCTCTATCTTCAGGCTCTGGGTCAGGCCTCCTATGATTAGGTTCAGGATCTCTATATAAAGGCCTTCTAGGCTCCTGATGTGGGTGAGGTTGAGGCACATTAAAATCGGGGTCAGGAGTCCAATTCCGATGTCTAGGTTCTTCAAGTACTTGGACTCGGTCCCTAAGCTGGGTAAGATCCTCATGAATTTGTGCGCTAAACTGGGACACAGTGTTTGTCATATCCTGATTCATTTTAGCCATACTTTCAGTAAGAGTTCTGATCATGGCCTCTAAATCAGGTTGGGTTTGACCAGGTTGATATGGCACTCCGTTTCTGGTAGACATGATGATTCAAGCAAGCACACAAAATGAGACTAGACTAAATCGACTACTGGATCACTAGACCTAGAGTCCAAACTAGATGCCCAATCAGAGTGGCAAGCTAGCCTGTAGTAACTCAGGACTCAGCCAGGCAGGTGTAAGGGGAGTGTTAGGTCCCTGATTGCCAATCCTAGACACCAATCAGTGATTGGCCAGGTAGGCGGACCAGCACACAAGCCCTTCGGGACGTAGTCCCTAAACCACCGTTCTAGACACTGAGTGCTAAGAACACACAGAATAACTCGGTAAACTGACTCAACACTAGCCTAGACCCGACCAATTGGTGTCCCTAGCCCACTAGGGCAAATTAGGTCTAACTGATTTTAAATTAGGTCTAGGTTCGAATGATTGGATGGTGGTTTTGGGCTAAGGAGAGGTAATCAACTCCTCCCCTTATCTTAGATGCTCAATTGCCCTTAAGTAAATTATGAGATGATCACTCCAAAAAGAATTGAATTGCAGAACACAAAAAATAGAGTTGCTGTATTTTAAAGCTCAGAATTATTACCGAAACCAATAAATCACAGAAAAATTATGGAAAATAGGTTCAATTATACTGGTTTCAAAGAAGCAAAAATCATGCAATTCGGAGTTTTATGCAGGGCGAAATAATTCAGAAAACAGGGCATTTATGGGCTGCAACTAGATTGTCTTCCCGTTTATAATCCCTGCTACGAAGTTATAACCCAATGGATCCCCTACACGCCCTAGGAACACCCCATGGAATGGGAAGAGGAGGCTTGCGCCTCGCTTAGTTCCTAGGACCGGACGTCCTGGGGAGTCTACTTCGAGCAGACAAAATAAAAAGAGAACAATCAAAGCAAGCAAGCAAATCAGAAACCCTAGACTGGGCTCTGATACCAAAAATGATGCAGAACAAATAAAGGGACGCGATGCGGAAGTAGATTAAGATTAACTAATTTTTTGTTGTTTTTATATGTTTGTAGAAGTTGGCTTCAAATCAAAGAAAAGTTAACCTAACATTGAAAGAGACTAATATGATAATTGAAAGCACAATTTTAAGGAAACTAAAGTATCAGAGTAGTTCAGAAGCAACGGATCGCTGGGGGTTGAGAAACTCCCAGACCTAGGGTTTCGCTCTGAACTTTCAGCAGAACAGAAATAAAGAGAAGAGATGGTTTACCTAACCAGACAATGATCTTCACAGATTTTGGTGGAAGAACTCTCCCGAGCAGATTGTTGGATCCTCGGATTCAGATTTCTTCGCAATGGATCCTCCAGTACTGGTCCTTTGGCGGGTTGGCTTCTCCTGAACTCAAGATCTGGAAGAGAAGAAAAACAATTGATGGAATCAGAGAGTCAAGGACAGAATTTACCAGGTTGATGAACTTGAAGATTGAAATTGCTGAAAACTGGATTCTCCTGGAAGCTGATGTGATTTTCCTTGGAACTTGCTCTGGATCTGAAGTAGCCGGACTGGATCTGGATGAAGGTGGACGGCCTGGACTTGTAGAGAGAGAGAGGCCGTGGGAGATGGATGGAGCTAGGGTTTGATGGATTGAAAATAATGAAGGGCGGCTAGGGTTTTGGAATTTCAAGTGGCTAACCTAGGGTTTTGGATAAAGATGGAGATCTCTCACCTCCTCAAGGCTCCAATGGAACCCGGATTACCCCCTCACGGAGCTCAACACTTAGAATAGTGTGGAAGAAGAGAAACCTAGGTCACTCAACACAAGAGAATAGCAAAAAATAATTTTCTTCATTGATTTTCAAAGTTACAAAGAGAGGTCTATTATATAGACCTAAAATTTTCTCCTAGCTTGTACAAATTCCCATGTGGGACTAAACTCTTCCAACCTCTAGATTAGGTAGAAAACCCCCTCTCTGGTCGACCAAGACTTCAAAAAAATTGGGACGGCCATAAAGGAATTTTTTTGGAATTTTTATGGCGCCTCCTTTGGAGTTGGATTTGGATTTGGAGTCCTCCTCTTCTTATGGCATTTCTTCTTTTCTTCCACTCCAAGTTAAGCTCTTTGATTTTGATTTGAACTTCAATTGGATGTCCTTCTTTGATTTCTTCTCCAAGAGAAGTTTTCTTCCTTCTTTGCTTAGGTAAAATAGGCAGGTATGGGCGCCTCCTTTAAATTAGCTTCCAATTTGATTTTTTCTTCTTTGGGTGTGGGGACCATGACACTGGGATGCCTCTGTGGCGCCACCTGGACCCTGGCGTGTGCTCGGAGTGTGGCTGGGCGTGTGGCTTGGAGTGTGGCCTCCACTTGCTTGGACCTTGGTTTGATTGGAAGACAAATGTGGCACCATTTTGGACCAAATTGAAACCATATTGGGACTTGCACTGAGTCAACATGACTCAACAAAATTTAAATGGTGACTCAAGAAATAAATAAAATAAATAAACTGGTTGACCAGGTCAACCTTTATTACAAACCCTAATTTCTCGGGCAATGTCAATCAGAGATCCAAATGGAGCTCTGAAGTCTTCTTCTGAGTCTGGTGCCCGCACCACCCTAACTAGTGGCATACATCAAAACATATATGCAATCAAAAAAATATATATATATGCTAAGTGTAATAGCATATTAGGATTTAAAAAGGCCTAATATGTAACACACAAACTATCATAGATTATAGTCCTAATTAAGGTGGCTCTGATACCACTGTAGGGTTCCGGTGCAACGCAGCAGAAGTGTAATTTCAAAAATGAAACTAAATTCACACCAAAAATCCTAAACCAGGAACTCCTTAAATAAGACTAGAACATATAACAAGCATATCTATGCAAATTAGGATTAGGGTACCAACCTGTAATCGCTTATTCCAACAAACTTGAAGTTGAAGGGGCTAACTGAATTCACCAGGCGTCCAGGTGTCCGCCCTCCGATGGTGATCCACACAGAGCAATGATCAAGAAACACTATCTTCTTTTCAAGGTTCATCCTATTGAGTTCTTCTTCCTAGAACTCCATTGCTCGGATTATGGTTGGAATTCTTCCACACAAGAGGTTGCCTCCCTTTCTTTGATCTCTTCTCCTCCTTCCACTAAGACTTTGACCCTCTAAGACACCCTTGTCTTAGAGATAAGACCTTGTCCTAAGAGGATTTAGACTTGTCTTAAATTGGAGAAGAAATTAAGACATGAATGTCTTAATGTAAGAAATAAAGGAAATAAAATCAGAACTCCTTCTTTCCTTTACCGTCGGAGACCTTCGCTTTTATTCTTGTTCAGCAACAGAGTTTCGACAGAGGAGTCCTCTGTAAAGGAAACAATGTAAAACAAGAAAAGAGGGAAGGAGTCTTTTGGAGAGGAAGAAGAAAAATCTCAGATCACCCGTTCTGATTTTTCCTGACCCCTTAAATAGATTTCAGAGAGGCGCCCACACACCTCTCCGTAAAAAACCCATCTCACGCCCTTCTCATTTTCTCACGCCCCTTCCCTCCTTCTCACGACCTTCCAGATTAAAACTCATGGCTTTTCCTAAAAGAAAAGTCATGAAATTTCAGAAGAAGGGAGTCGCGATGTTTCGGTCTCTGAAGAGACGTTATTTCGCGCAACCGGGAAGAGTCTACGCCTTTTATCTTTCTCAAAAATTTCCCAACCGTTGGATTCCCATCCAAGGGGACACATGTGAGGCACTAATAGTGAGAAAGGAAGCCGCCCAAACTTAATTCATCGGAGAATTAAGTGGGCGCGCCAAGAGTCCATGCGCCCATGGACTCCTCCAAATGGCGCGCCAAGAGTCCATAAGCGCATGGACTCTTGGCATTTTGGCATGAAAATGCAAATGGGCGGGTGGGGAGGCTAGCCTAGTTACATGGCTAGCCAATAGGGTTAGCCATAATCCCTATAAACTCAATTAGGGTCTAATTAGATCCAATTAGAACCTGAATTGAACCAATACGGAACCCTAATTCAAATCCAATTCGAATAGAAGCTAGGGTTTGCAACACCTGCTAGAGTGTTATCCTGCAAAGATGATTTAACTACAAATTAAACTCTTGATCAATCCTATTAAGTGTGTGACCCATTGGGTTCCACATCTAGCCAGTAGTGGATTCATTTACAAGTTGACCTAATTTGATTAGAACTCTTTCAAATCGATTTAGGTCAAACCAGGCTTACCCGACTTGATCAATTAGGACTCTTCCTAATAAGTGATCTTTAAATTTGATCAACCCACAAGAAAAGATTGACGTCTAGCAATGTGTCATGTCTACCCGGAAGATATAGAAATTCTGGTGAAATACCAAAACTACCCTTCAGTAGAGAGTTACCGTACAATTAAATCTTTCGATCAGCCTGCACCCAAAATATAACTATGGATATGGATATATGTCAAATCCAATATTATATTTATTTCTAGCTCAATCTTATATTGATGATTCAATTATCTTGATATTAGAAACCATCTCTAATATCTTTACTTTGATCAAAGATTCCCTGAATCATCATCCGATTGTTAACTAGCTGGATGCAATCTCCTCTTACTAAGAGTGATCGATTCCTTGTTGACCTACTCATTACCTTCATATCCAATTCACCATTCCCAGTATCAATCCTGTGCATGACTCAGTGTCATGATTAGGATTGAACCAAAGCATGGGTTCATGTACATAAGGTACTTATGGCAGTCTCAGGTCAAAGGATTACTTGTACCACTCCCACTATGAGAACCTTCTTTTGACATGTAGCTAAGACTCCATTAGATGTTCTCAAGTTGGATCATATCAGTGAACTCATTCTCCAATGAGCACCCACATCCCAGTATTAGTGTCATACACAAGTGACTGTGAGAGCAGTCAACCTCTCCAGTATACATGGGATGTGCTAGCCTTACCCGAAAATCCTGATCCCCTACTCAGGGTTCCTTTGACTAGGAATATTTTAGATTAAGGTTTTAAGACTTTAGGTCTCACTGGTATGATCTTGTCATAACCCTAAAATCATAGCCCTAATCTATGGGGTTCATCATATAATAATAAACACAGCATATGATGAAAAATAATGCATTTATTAGAATTTTTGTCAATTACAATGGTTTGGGAGATACAACATAGATTGGCTTGTAGGGCATATCTCTTTCAATCTCCCACTTGCACTAAAGCCAATCGCCTTTAAATCTTAATCCCATACACTCGAGGTGGCGATCAAACTCTCGCTATGGTAGAGCCTTAGTGAACGGGTCTGCTATATTGTTCTTTGTATCAACTCTATTTATGTAGACATCTTGTCTCTCTACTACTTCTCGGACGAGATGGAAGCGTCTCAGAATGTGCTTGGACTTGTGATGAACTCTTGGTTCCTTAGCTTGAGCAACAGCTCCAGTGTTGTCACAGTAAAGTGGCACTGGGTTTTCAATCTCAGGAACAACACCAACTCTGTGATGAACTTCTTCATCCAGACTGCTTCCTTGGTGGCTTCATTGATAGCTATGTATTCTACCTCTGTGGTTGAGTCAGCTACAGTCTGCTGCTTGGTACTCTTCCAACTCACTGCTCCACCATTTAGGATAAAAACATATCCCAAAATGGATTGGCTATCATCAGGGTCTGATTGAAAACTAGAATCAGAATAAGCTTCTAGTTTAAGATCAGAACCATCATAAACCAGAAAAATATCCTTAGTCCTTCTCAGGTACTTAAGAATATTTTTAACTGCTTTCCAATGATCCTCTCCTGGATCAGCCTGAAACCTACTGACAATGCCTAAAGCATATGCCACATCAGGCCTGGTACATAGCATGGCATACATTATGGACCCTATTGCCGAAGCATAAGGTATAGAATTCATTCTATTTCTTTCTTCAGGTGTCTTAGGAGACATCCTTTTAGAAAGATGTATACCTTGACTCATAGGAAGATAACCTCTTTTACTTCCATCCATGCTAAATCTTTTCAGCACTAAGTCAATGTACCTAGATTGGGATAAACCTAGCATCCTCTTAGATCTATCTCTAAAGATCTTAATACCTAGTATATAGGATGCTTCTCCCAAATCTTTCATGGAAAACTGGTTTGATAGCCAAACCTTGACTGATTGTAACATTGGGACATCATTCCCAATGAGGAGTATGTCATCTACATACAGAACCAAGAAGACTATGGCACTCCCACTAGTCTTCTTATAAACACAGGGTTCATCCACATTTTTGATAAAACCAAACCTTTTTATAGTTTCATCAAAGCGGATATTTCAACTCCTGGAAGCTTGCTTTAATCCATAAATGGATTTCTTTAGCTTGCATACTTGATTAGGTTTATTCTTTGAAATAAAACCTTCTGGCTGTGACATGTAGACTTCTTCCTCAAGGAAACCATTGAGGAATGCAGTCTTCACATCCATCTGCCAGATCTCATAATCGTGGTACGCTGCTATAGCAAGTAAAATCGGAATTGATTTGAGCATGGCAACAGGTGAGAATGTTTCATCATAATCAATTCCCTATTTTTGTCTAAAACCTTTTGCCACTAATCTGGCTTTATAGGTTTCAACTTGGCCATCAGCCCCAATCTTTTTCTTATAGACCCATTTGCACCCAATAGGATTAACACCCTCTGGTGCATCGACCAAAGACCATACTTGGTTTACATACATAGAGTCTATCTCGGATTCCATGGCTTCTTGTCATATATTGGGACCACGGCCACAATACAGAAGAATGCATCCAGCTGAAGGAAGCAATTGAGGATCTCATCAAGAGAGGGTACCTAGGGCAGTATATCGATTGCCAAGGCCTCCGGTTGGAAGCAACTGTTCCCCAGCCACCTCCTGAAGAGGCCGAATTGCCAAATTGAAGGCCCACCAACGGAGGTGTAGGGATGATACACCGACACACCAACTGGAGAAGGGACGAGGACGATGCTCCAAAGCGACTCAAAGACAACAATGCCATCCTCTTCTCCGATGATGACCCTGTGGGAGTTCAGCTCCCACATGATGATCCTCTTATAATTTCGACCGTAGTGGCCAATTATGATGTACAGTGGATCCTTGTAGATAATGAAAGTTTGACAGATATCTTGATGTACGATGCATTCTCAAAAATATGTTTGCCTAGACATCAACTGCAAAGATTTCCCATACTGCTCTCTAGTTTTGGGGGCAATCAAGTTTTTGCCGAGGGAGAAATTGTGCTACCTGTAACCCTCGGCACCAAACTTCGACAAAAGACACTGCTGATCAACTTCACGGTAGTCCAGATCCCCTCAGCATACAATATTATTCTGGGGCGGCCTGCCTTGAACAAGTTCCGGACCGTAATCTCCTCTCACTACCTCTTGGTACGCTTCCCTACCAAGAACGGTGTTGGAGAAGTTAGAGAAAACCAGAGGACGGCATGACAGTGTCTGATGATTGAAGACAGGCATTTCAAGGATTCGACAACCCCTGATCAGCTGGATCCGAGGGATGAAACTACAAATCTTGGTGAGCCCATGGAGAGGACCATTCTGGTGCCTTTGAGAGAGGAAGATCCCTCCAGAGTTGTGCAGATTGGGAGCGCACTTGATGAGGAAACCAGAATGGAGCTAATCTATTTCCTCAGGGACAACGCCGATGTCTTTACCTAGTCAGCTTCGGACATGCCCGGGATTCCTGCCGAAGTAATTACTCATCGACTGGAAGTGACCTCTAGGTACAAGCCAGTGCAGTAGAAGAAGAGGAGCTTCGCCCCCAAAAGATAGCAAGCTGTAGTCGAAGAGGTTGGCAAGCTCCTCAAGGCATGGTTCATCAGAGAGGCCTGCTACCCCAAGTGGTTGGCTAACGTGGTGATGGTGAAGAAAGCTAGTGGCAAGTGGAGGATCTGTATTGACTATACAGACCTTAACAAAGCTTGTCCAAAAGATAGCTTCCCTCTCCCAAAGATTGATCAACTGGTCGACGCCACCGCCAGCCACCAGTTGCTGAGCTTCATGGACGCCTTCTCCGGCTACAATCAAATTAGAATGAATACACAAGATGAGGAGAAGATAGCATTCATCACTGATAAGGGCCTCTACTGCTACAAGATGATGACGTTTGGCCTCAAGAACGCCGGAGCGACATTTCAGAGGCTGATCAACAAGGTGTTCGAAAAGCAATTAGGCAAAAATATGGAGGCCTATGTTGACGACATGATCATCAAGAGCCTCCACCGGAGAGATCACATCCACGACTTAGAGGAATCATTTAGCGCTCTCCGACTCTACCATATGAAGCTAAACCCGGTAAAGTGTGCCTTTAGGGTCACTTCGGGCAAATTCTTGGACTTCCTTGTCACCAAACGAGGGATTGAGACGAACCCTGAGAAGATTCAAGCCTTGAAAGATATAGGACATCCCTCCTGCAAAAAGGAAGTCCAGCAGTTGACAGGGAGGATTGCCTCCCTAAGCAGATTTATCTCTCGGTTAGCCAAGAAATGTCTTCCGTTCTTCAAGGTGCTCCGGCAATCAAAGGGCTTCGAATGGTCCGAAGACTGTCGTGCTGCCTTCGAGGAACTGAAGAAGTATCTGGAGACCCTGCCATTGCTCTCCAAGCCAAAAGAAGGCGAGGTTCTCTACCTGTACCTCTCTGCTTCAAATGAAGCAGTGAGTTCGGTTCTTGTCCGAAAGGAACAAGATGGGTCCCACAAGCCGATTTACTACATCAGCAAGGTCCTGCATGACGCAGAGATGCAGTAAGCAAGGATGTAGAAGCTGATCTACTCCTTAGTGATTATGGCAAAGTGACTACGGCCATACTTTCAGGCCCACGCCATCGTGGTACTAACTAATCAACCTCTCAAGGCCGTTCTACGATCTCCGAACACTTCTGGAAGGATAGCCAAGTGGGCTGTTAAGCTAAATAAATTTGACATCAGCTTCCAACCCTGAGCGGCTATGAAGGCCCAGGTGCTCTCCGATTTTCTGGCTGAGTGCACCTGGAAGTTCGAAGATGAAGCCTCTTCGGTAGAAGAAGAAACCCCGAAGGAGATGAAGTCCGTTTGGGTGCTTCATGTGGACGGAGCTTCCAATGCTACTGGGTGCAGGGCTGGACTCATGTTGGCCGAACCTGACGGCCATACCATAGAATACGCACTCTGTTTCTCCTTCCACGCCTCCAATAATTAGGCCGAATATGAAGCCCTACTTGCCAGACTTCAGATCGCCAAGGATTTGGGAGTCCAGCAACTTCGAGCCTTCTCAGATTCCCAACTGATTGTAAATCAAGTCAACTAAGAATATGCAGCTAAAGATCCAACCATGGTACAATACCTGGAGAAGGTACGGGCTTTATCTTCCCAACTGGAACATTTTGAGATTATCCATGTTCCACGATCAGAGAACTCCCGGGTGGATGCACTATCTCGACTAGCAACTACAGCACCGGAGTCCCTCGGACGCACCTTTGTTGAACATCTTGAGACTCCCAGCATAGCCGAAGAGGCTGTAGAGGTGCGCCAGATCAACACTGAGCCAAGCTGGATGGATCCCATCATCAGATTTCAGAATGAGGGAGAACTACCGGAAGATAAGGTAGAGGCCAAGAAGATCCGCTGGATGGCATCTCAGTATGTCATCTTAGACGGAGCCCTCTACAAGAAATCGTTCTCCCAGCCATTTCTAAAATTCTTGGGACCCACCGATGCAGATTATGCTTTGAGAGAGGTCCACGAGGGCATATGCGGTGATCATTTGGGAGGTAGATCTCTGGCGTACAAGATCAATCGATAGGGGTATTATTGGCCCTCCATCCAGAAGGACTCAGCTGACTTCGTGCGGAAGTGCGACCAATGCCAGAGGTATGCCAACGTACAGAGATAACCTGCGAGTCACTTGACTCAGCTGGCAGCCCCATGGCCTTTTGCCCAGTGGGGGATGGACATTTTTGGCCCATTCCCACCAGCATCAGGGCAAAGTAAGTTTCTCTTAGTGTCCATCGACTATTTCACGAAGTGGGTAGAAGCCGAACCATTGGCCTAGATCACGGAAGGCAAGGTGGAAAATTTTGTAAAAAATTCCATCATATTCAGGTTCAGCATCCCATATGTCATCATTACGGACAATGGGAGATAGTTTGACAATCCGAAGTTCAAGGACTTCTATGCTCGGTACCATATCCAGCATCGGCTAACATCCGTTGCTCATCCACAGTCCAACAAAGAAGCCGAAGTCACCAACCGGACCATCCTCCATGGTCTGAAGACAAGGTTGAACGCCACCAAAGGACTTTGGGTTGAAGTGTTGACCTCCATTCTCTGGGCATACTGAACTACCCCGAGAACGGCCACCAGTGAATCTCCGTTCAACCTGGCCTATGGTACCGAAGCCGTGTTACCTATCGAAGTCTCCCTACAGTCCTTAAGAATTGACAACTATGAAGAGCCTGAGAATTCTGATTGCAGAAGGATTGATCTGGATTTACTATCAAGCACCAGGCTACAGGCCCAGATAAGGATGGCGGCATACCAGCAAAAGGTTGCCAAGTATTACAACTCAAGGGTGAAGGAGTAAACTTTCCGCATGGGGGATATGGTATTGCGAAGAGCAGAAGTGTCTAGGCCAACGAAACAGGGTAAACTCTCTCCCAACTAGGAAGGTCCATATCAAGTCGAAGAAGTCAATCGACCATGGACATATCGACTCAAGATCCTGGAGGGGAAGACCCTATCCTGGCCATGGAATGTACAAAACCTTCGCAAATACTATCAATGAAAAAGTTCCAGAAACTCCTGTGCAAAGCTTCTCAACCCTACTCAACTCAAAATGGCTAGTTGCATCAACTGAACGACACAGCCTGAATGACCCAATCTAAAAAATTGATCAACTGTGCAAAGGAGAGTCTGATCCACTCACCTTATTGGTATGCCCGACGAGTGCAATGGATGGTCTAACCAGGCCACCAAAAAGATCAAAGGTGCAAGGATGGTTCTCGTAACCTACCCTACGGTAAATCTGAACACGCACCGAGGCAGGCCTGAACAGCCTACCTTAATCATGACAAAAAGTGCACAGGGATGGTTTATACACCTTACCCTATGAAAAATCTGAACACGTGCCTAAAAGGACCACTGTCATCCATTCTATCAACAATGAACATTCTCAGAACGGTCCAATTGACCTTACTTCTTTCCTATAGATCGAAAGTGGTCTACGGAGTCTACATTACAAACAAATCATGATGCAACACATCGCAAAGAGTACACGGGAAGAGGTAACAGAAAAGATTTTTCTTTCCTTTCAAATTTTTACACAAAAAAAAGAAAAAAAGAGAAAGGAAGAAACTCTCCTAAAGAGAGAGTAAGAAAAAGGAAAAGAAACTCTCATAAAGAGAGATTAAAAAAAAAAAAGGAGCATCAGCAGCAGAGTCTGGAAAATTTTCAATAACTCCTCGACAGGTTTTTCCCGTACCGTCGGGGAGAGACCTGGTGGGACGACGAAGGGCCCCCGGGGTTCCTGTCCGAACTCGAGTCAGACCCCTCATCGGAGTCAGAATCGAATTCATGGCCGGGAAAGGGAATGAAGGGTTTGATATTGTCCAAGCCCTTCAAGTTGTAAAACTTGGAGGCTTTCCTTCGGCACTCCCAAAACCCCTGGTGGAAGGAGTCCAGGGCCACCCCGGTGAGCTCATCCTTGAAGGCGGCAGAAGCTTTGAAGTTTGCGACAGCATCCGCCACCTCCCTCCTTGCTTCCTCCGCCGCCGCCGTGGTCGCCACCGTGAATTGAGCTCAAGCTTCCCTCAACCAAGCCTCCAGCAGGCAAACCTTCTTCTCGAGACGGTCCACGAGAGGCTCCCCCTCTTCGTCTCCTGGCCCAGGTGACTCCAGACTCCGTTTCCTTTTTGGGTCGATAGCCCTCCTCTTCGCCGCATGGCAGAGCTCAGAAGTGCTGAACCTCATAGTTATTAAAGTTAAGAAGCCTACAGAAATGATGGCCTTTGATAGTGGAAGGCAGGGTCCTATTTATAGAAACCCTGCACCCATGATCGACTACAGGGAGGCATGCCCCATGTCCTTCCCAGCCATATTAGAAAGCGCCATGTGTCCGGGCGACACTTTGAGAACCAGAAAAGTCGCTCGGAGCCATCTCCGGGACAACAACCGCCATCGCTTCGAATTCGGAGAAATCCTCATCATGTGACGGCATCGTTAATGGCTCCTTTTTAGAAAGAGGAGACCCGACGGCTCTCAAGGCATAAGAAATCATGACTATACAAATATCGACGTGCCACATGGACAGCAATAATCATGATCAGATTGGTGCGGGCACCAGAATCAGAAAGAGACTCCAACCAATTCAAGCCCATTCCGAATCTTTATGGTTAGACTAGAGAGTCCGGTAACCTTTCTTTATTTTGAGTCCAAAAGAATCATGTAATTCGAGTCCATGTTGGGTCCTGTAATCTTTCTTTTGAGTCCAAAATAATCATGTAAGTCGAGTCCATGTCGGGTCTAGTCTTAATCCAAATGGGTCAACTAGCATCAAGCCTAAAGAAGACTCACAATATATACCCCAAATCAAGACCAAAGCCAACTCAATTGGGGGCCACATGCCACATCACTTGCGCCACCTCAACTTGGGACCACATGCCACGTCAAGAAGGGACCACATGCCACCTCACATGCCACCTCCCCATAAGAGGGTGCCATCCCAAGTTCAAATTCAAGGAAGTTGGCCAAGGAGGATTTCAAGCAAGAAAATCAGCCCTCTCCCCTTATATTACTCCACTTGTTTGGGGATTTGAAATTTCAAAATTTGTGAGGCTTTATTTAAAGTCTTGGACACCCCTTGTAAAGAGGGATGGATGAGTGAATACAAATTTTCAGCAATTTTCTATGTGTTTCTATGTGCCTATGTGGATCTTTGTGCCTAAGTGAACCTCTTCCTCTCCTCCATCATTTCTTCTCCCTAATCCTTCCCTTTTTACTCTTCATTTTCCAAGCAATCCTCTTCCTTCAAAGCGAATTAAGGACATCCTCACAAGAAGAAGATCAACACCAACACAAGCTTCCACCATGGCGTCAAGGATCATTTCCAACAAACTCTCCTTTTGAGTTCCATCAATCTTCTCACTTCTAATTAAGTATCTAATCATCTTGGTTTCTTTGTTGCAGGGTTCTCTAGGCTCCAGATCCAAGAAGAAGGATTACTTGCTACAAACCAGAAAGTTAGAAGGCCCATCTTATGTGGTATGATCTTTCATTTGAGAACCTTAAGAGTGAATCCCTTGTGCTTGAGATTTCAATGCTTGAACTCCTAGTATTTTAAGATCGGGATCATTAAATAGGCTAGCTTGACTTGTGTGCGAATTCTAATCTTGTCCTATTTCTTTAAGATTTTGATAGTCCTCCTAGCTGGGTTTAAGTATAAGCATTTAGGGTTTCTTATTTAGATCTCCTTGATCTTATATGTTGAATCACTCATATGCAAGTAGGAATTGCTAGTTAAATTTTGGTTAATCTCCTTTAGAGTTACATGTTTGCATCCTCATCATGCATATCACACCAATCTTGGTATCAGAGCATGGTAGAATAAGTTCCTGATTGCATAGCATTAAGTCCTTGAAGTACTTGGATCGGGGGCGTTACCAGGCCGTCCGGTCTTAGGAGAAAGTAGGGTTTAAACACCCTCTCTTCCCATTCCACGGGGATCTCCTAAGGCGTGTCGGGGTGCCATTGTGATTGACCCGTGAAAAAGAAAGCTAAAGGACTTCTTAGATTTCATTTGTGAATTTTGCATTGGGCACGTTCTGTTTTTTTCTGCTTGCTGTATTTTCTATAGGCTGACTGTAATCCGCCTGCAACTCCAAAGGCAAGTATCACATTCCTCGTTAAAATATTTTTTTCCTGTTCCATTTTAAGTTGTTTATCACCATTTTAAATTTCAATCTGAGAAAAAAATTATAAAAAAATTGAAAATTCCTGCAGTTCATCAGTGTTATTAAGGTTTCTGTTCTGTTTTGTTCCTTTTCATTATCTTCATTTCAGAATCTTTCTAGAATAGTACAGATTTTATTTTGAAATTTCGTTTCATCTGGTATGTCATCTATAAGTTAGGAGTTTTGTGTGATTTTTTAAAATTTTTTTGACATTTATTTCTGTACTTATCAACACCACTTTTAAACTGCAACACACTACTTCTGTACCTGAAATTTGAAATTTGCATGCATCTTATGACAAATCAAATTAAGGGCATGAAATTGACATAGGGTCAGGATTTCATCACCTGTCCCTAGCCCAAAAATCATCAAATTGCATATCGATCCAATCCCTAACTAAAATTGATTAGACATTAATTGCCCTAGTGGGTTAGGAACATCAATTTGGTCGAGCCCGGGTTATTGTCAACTCATTGTGTCAACTAGTCTTGTGTGTGCCCTATTACTTGGTGTCTAGAATTGGGACTAAGGGCTTGGGTGCTGATCCGTCTATCGGGCCAATTCCACCGGGCCCAGGTAGGCCAGAGACAGGATCTCACACTCCCCTTGTTCTAAAACCTGGCCAAGTATAGAGTTACTACAATCTAGCTTGCCACCTTGATTAGGCAACTAGCTTGGAACTCTAGGTCCAGTTCAATTCAATTGGGAAAGCTTGTGCAACCCATTTCTTCATCTATTATTGGAAGCTAGTGTCAAGGATAGAGGTTAAGTGGCTCAAGCCTAAGCGGTTCTTGTGGTTTTTAATTAGGACCCAGTGAAAGCTGGGGGAACCTCCCACAGACCCACCTCCTGACTGGCCAGTGGAAGAGAGTAGCTGTTGATTTGATTGTATCTAGTCAACTCAGTTTATTTGGACTAACCGGTTTAGAAAACTCGTAGTTCGGGTCTGAGTCTAATTGTTTGCATGACAACTAGGTCAGGCACACCTTACCACCCTTCACAAGCCCAACCTAGTTCATCCATGGATACTAGTATGGAAAGCCTTATGAGATCTATGATCGAGAAGATGGACCGTTTGGATGCTAAATTTGGTCAGTTCGAGGAAAGGGTAGGAGCCCTAGAAGAAGCTAGGTTGACCCCAACTGAACCACCTTCACCCAGATTACCTTCAGTTCATCCTAGAGCCCAACGACAGGAACACACACCTGATCCAATTCAAAGAAGACCGCATCAGGATTATGTTGATCATACTCCAGAGCCACCTCCTAGAAGGCCTCACTATGATACTTTTGATCAGGATGATCGGGCCTTAAGGAACATCCGTCTAGATGCACCGACCTTTGAGGGAAGCTTAGATCCTAAGGTGTACATAGATTGGGAGGCTGACATGGACCAGTATTTTGACTGGTATGATATGTCTGAAGAGAGAAGATTTAAGTTTGCTAGAATCAGACTAGTTCGTCAAGCTCGGTTATATTGGGGAAACGTGGAACGCATATCAAGGCAAAGGGGAGATTTACCTATAGCAACATGGAGAGATATGAAGAGGAAACTTAGAGAGAAATATCTGCCTATGTCTTATCAGGAAAGGTTATTAGATCAGTGGCAACGATTGACACAAGGTAACAAGACCGTTTATGAATACGTTGCTAAATTTGATGAGTTTGTGATGCGATGCAACGTAGTCGAGTCTGAAGCAGCCACTTTATCAAGGTTTAGATCAGGGTTGAATGATGATATAAAAGGGGAACTATTTTTAAGGGAAGTCCATGATTTAGATCAGGCATACCAAGTTGCCACGGACTATGAGAGGTTTCAAAGGAGAGCTACATTTAGACGACCTGAACCTATTAGGTTTAACCCTCCTGTTAGCAGGCCTAGTTCAGTCCCTGGTACAACCAATAGACCAAGATCCAGCTCGAATCCAACCCCTAGGCACAACCCTGCCATTCCCCCAATTCCTAGAGAAGACAAAGGAAAGAGCCCTGAAGTTCGAGGTGAGAGGGAGCGAGTCTGCTATAAGTGTCGTAAACCAGGTCATTTCGTGAGCCAATGTCCCTCTAGAGCTTTACATATAGGGGAGGCAGAAGAAGGTGAATCAGAACCCCTGGAGAATGATGAAGAGGAGGTTTATGAAGCAGGGGATTGCTTGGCTGATGAGTATGAAGGAGATGAAGAGAACATAGACTCATCAGATTTGCTAGGAGTTGTGAGACGTATCATGACACAGACCAAGGAGCAAGAAGACTGGCGTAGAACTAGCATCCTACACACGTTTGTTAGGATAGGAGAAAAGGTCTGTAAGATCATCATCGATAGTGGAAGCTGTGTCAACGCCATTTCCACTAACGCAGCCAAAAGTCTAGGATTACCCATTGTACCACATCCCAATCCATATAAGGTGTCCTGGATCGATTCCACTTCTATACCAATCAAGTCAAGATGTCAGGTTCAAGTCCAGCTTCAATCCTATCAGGAAAAGATCTGGTGTGATGTGCTTCCTATGGGGGTAAGTAGCATCATCTTAGGCAGGCCATGGCTGTTTGATCATGATGTGACCATCTTTGGTCGATCAAACTCCTGTGCTTTCAATTTCAATGGCAAGAAAATTGTCATTCATCCAACCCAGCCTAAGGATAATGGCAAGAGAGGAGCTAGCAGCTTGAAAGATAAGAAGACTGGATTAAATTTAATAGGAAACTGGGACTTACTACTTCCTCGCACTGAATTTGCCTACAACAGTTCGATCAATAGGTCTATTGGGAAAAGTCCATTCGAAGTGGTCCATGGATACAAACCTAGGAAACCTTTAAACCTAATTCCATTACCAGTACATACACGAATATCTGAGTCTGCTGAGTCATATGCACAGCATGTTAAGGATTTGCACAAGGAGATTAATCAGAAGATTCAAACAAGCAATGAACTCTATAGGCATATGGCTAACTCACATAAACGGTTAAAGGAATTTAATGAAGGAGACTCTGTAATGATTAGGCTTAAACCAGAAAGGTTTCCTCCGGGAACTATGAAGAAACTCCATGCCCGGGGAGCCGGACCCTTCAAAATAATAAAGAAAATTGGACCTAATGCTTATGTAGTAGACTTACCACCTAGTTATGGCATTAGTTCTACATTTAATGTTTCCGATCTGAAAGAATACAAGGAACCTGCATTAATACCTGATGAACCTTTTGGTCCTAACACTTCTCTTGAGAGTGAAATGCCAATTGAGTGTCCACCACCAATATTCCTGAGCGAAAGGAAAGAATTGAAAGGATCTTGGATGACCAGATCATCACTACTAGAAATAAGGGCTACCAACGCTATCTGGTTCGATGGCAAGGACGTCCTGAATCTGAAGATTCCTGGATCACCAAAGAGGACCTACAACAAATCGACCCGGATATATTAGAAACTTATCACTCGACAGGGTCGAGTTCATCCCACCCGGGGAGAATTGGTGCGGGCACCAGAATCAGAAAGAGACTCCAACCAATTCAAGCCCATTCCGAATCTTTATGGTTGGACTAGAGAGTCCGGTAACCTTTCTTTATTTTGAGTCCAAAAGAATCATGTAAGTCGAGTCCATGTTGGGTCCTGTAATCTTTCTTTTGAGTCCAAAATAATCATGTAAGTCGAGTCCATGTCGGGTCTAGTCTTAATCCAAATGGGTCAACTAGCATCAAGCCTAAAGAAGACTCATAATATATACCCCAAATCAAGACCAAAGCCAACTCAATTGGGGGCCACATGCCACATCACTTGCGCCACCTCAACTTGGGACCACATGCCACGTCAAGAAGGGACCACATGCCACCTCACATGCCACCTCCCCACAAGAGGGTGCCATCCCAAGTTCAAATTCAAGGAAGTTGGCCAAGGAGGATTTCAAGCAAGAAAATCAGCCCTCTCCCCTTATATTACTCCACTTGTTTGGGGATTTGAAATTTCAAAATTTATGAGGCTTTATTTAAAGTCTTGGACACCCCTTGTAAAGAGGGATGGATTAGTGAATACAAATTTTCAGCAATTTTCTATGTGTTTCTATGTGCCTATGTGGATCTTTGTGCCTAAGTGAACCTCTTCCTCTCCTCCATCATTTCTTCTCCCTAATCCTTCCCTTTTTACTCTTCATTTTCCAAGCAATCCTCTTCCTTCAAAGCGAATTAAGGACATCCTCACAAGAAGAAGATCAACACCAACACAAGCTTCCACCATGGCGTCAAGGATCATTTCCAACAAACTCTCCTTTTGAGTTCCATCAATCTTCTCACTTCTAATTAAGTATCTAATCATCTTGGTTTCTTTGTTGCAGGGTTCTCTAGGCTCCAGATCCAAGAGGAAGGATTACTTGCTACAAACCAGAAAGTTAGAAGGCCCATCTTATGTGGTATGATCTTTCATTTGAGAACCTTAAGAGTGAATCCCTTGTTCTTGAGATTTCAATGCTTGAACTCCTAGTATTTTAAGATCGGGATCATTAAATAGGGCTAGCTTGACTTGTGTGCGAATTCTAATCTTGTCCTATTTCTTTAAGATTTTGATAGTCCTCCTAGCTGGGTTTAAGTATAAGCATTTAGGGTTTCTTATTTAGATCTCCTTGATCTTATATGTTGAATCACTCATATGCAAGTAGGAATTGCTAGTTAAATTTTGGTTAATCTCCTTTAGAGTTACATGTTTGCATCCTCATCATGCATATCACACCACAGATCTCTCAGATCACTGGTTGGCGGAGAAACGACTCTTGTCCGCGTTAACGGACAAACCTAACATTCGAAGGAATGTGACGGTCTTCAGCAACGAAGTTTTGGTCCATTCCGGAGTTCGTCCTCACCAATTGAATGACCTTCGGCTATGACTGCTCAACCAAACAGGGAAGAGAATGGTAAAACCGGTTCTTATCGACTGAACATCTTTCGACTATGGCTATTCGACTAAGCAGAAAAAGAAACGGTAAAACTGTTTCGAGCTACACAGGAAGCATAACATGGTGTATGCAAAGGAAGGAGAATTCATTCCAAAATTTAGAAAAGCTATCATACAAAGTTCGTTGATCAAGCAAAAAAGAAAGCAGGAAAATACATCTAGAGTGACCCAAGTCACTCAACATCAGTAGAAGAAGGCTCCACACCACAGGACTGGATCACCTTATCGATTTGCTCTGAGAGGACCTCGTCAGTCTGGGCTGGGATCGGAGAACCTTCAGCTTGGACTCCTCCAGCCTGAGTTTCCGCCTAGACCGAAGTCAGAGTTGGGGTCACCTCCAGATTTTTGACTAGGGTAGCAGCCTCCTCCTCTGGGCGTGGCGCCTCCTCGGCCTCTACCATGGCTTCGACCCCCTCCACTTCCTCTTCTTCTCTAGCTATATCGAAAGGTGGAATGCTGGAGAGGTCAAGGTAAGGGAAAGCCTCCTTCACCCTGGAGAGTCTGTCATTGAAGCTGTGCTGGTAGCCGTACAAGGTTACTTCATTGATCTCTGCCTGGAATTGCGGAGACATCTTGAAGTTCGGCATGGCATCATCAACCTGGTTCTTCAAAGATGCAGACTCCCTCTTAGCAGCTTCAGACTCCAGGATCGCCTCTTCGGCCCTCCTGGAAGCCTCCTCCGCCATCTTGGTCAGGCTCCCTATCTTCTCCTGATCCTCCCTGGTAGCCTACTCCAGGGATTCGACCTACTTCCTGCTCCTCCTCCACCCTGCCTCTTGCCCCGTCATTGTTACATGAGCACTTCTCAGTTTGCCCATCAGTTCGCGAACTTCATCAATCGTCCGGGCAAGACGGTCCTCCATGGATTGCTTCAGCTCCTCGGCTACTTCCTTGGCAGCCCTAGCAGTCTGGAGCTCTTCTTTGAGGTCATGAATGAGGCCGTCTACGTTCCCTAGGCCCTCTTCCATGAAGGTGAGGTCGTAGACCAACTACATCAAAAGAGAGGGGTCATGAATCGAACAACCCTCAAGATAAAGAGAAGTGGCAGGATCATACCTGTTGTAGAGCAGAGAAGGCAAAATCGGACACCCTGGGAAGGCTCCGGTTCTGGAAAATAGCCAAGTGGTAAGGCAGAAGTGTACCCTTCAGCGCCTGCCTGGCCACGGCCGGGACCAGCAGTCCCCCCATAGGCAAAAACTCTGAGAAGTTTGTCGAACGGACTCCGGCTGAGGAAGCCCCGCAGGAGAACTCTCCTTCGACTTGCCGCGCTTCACCCCTATCAGTAGCAGGGGGCAAAACGGCGGCATTTCCACTCCCTAAGGTGGGCTCTCCATGGTACGCATTGGGAAAATAGCTGCCGGTGGAGCTTCGACTGGATGGGGTCTTGACAGAGCCCCTTCCGCAATTATTACGTCTTCCCCTGAGGTCCCCCGGGAAGATGAAGTGCTTTGATCCCCTTCGAGACCATCCTTCCGATCTTTCTTCTGCACCGCAGACCTGGTAGGAGGGGCCTGTGCCACCCTCTTTTCCAAAGTCTGCCGGAGCCAGCTCAAGCCGGTCCTCATCCCGCCACCTGCAAGCAAAGGATTTCACTTCAATTGATTGGACTACAATAAATCCAAGAAAGAGGAGCAGAAATTCCTATTGCTATACCTAATGAGGGGAATCTCCTAATTCCCACTCGGTGGAGATTTCTCTCCTCCAATAATTCTCGAATGGGAGCAACTTCAGAGTTAACCAAGAGGTCATAGTCCGACTGGTCGGCTGCTAGGACCTTCTTCCCGTCATTAGAGGTCAGGCAAGGTATCTTCCATACCATATCGAAGCCCCATGGATTGAGAGACAACACAAATACAAAAATGGGTTTCCACCCATGAATGGCACTGGGCATATCCTTGATAACCCTACAGCCTGATCTGGGACCAATCACCCACCATCCGTTACTGTGAAAATCCCTCTTGAGGATGAAAAGGGCCGTGAATAGATTGGTCCTAAGCATTATGTTCGCGATGCTGCACATAACCAGGAACCCACAAATGTTCCTGATGCTGTTCGGGGTCAATTGTGCTAGCACCACTTGGTACAAGCGAAAGATCTTGTCGAAGAAAGGGTGCAGGGGAAACTGAAGACCAGCTTTCAGATGATCTTTATATACGGCTATACACCCAGAGGGAGGTTCGTTCACCTGCTCCTCGGACGTAGGGAGGACGAAGGAAAACTTCTCAGGGATGCGGCAGCATTCCCAAAGAAGGGCCGCCTTACCCTGAGAAATCGAGCTGGGAACCGACTCCGGGCCTACTATGTCTCCAACCCCCGAGGGCCCAGCCTATTTCCCCTGGCTCTCTACAGTCTCTTCCATGACAAAGGAATGAAGCAAGGGAACAGAAAGAAGATTCTACCTGAAGAATAGACTGGTAGTCCGGAACAGCTCGGGCAAAGGATGAGACGAGGTTAAAGAAGCTTCTTTGCCCAGACCTTCGCCCTTCCCCAAATGAAAAGTAAGGGTCTCTAGAGCCCCGCCGGGGTTAAATTGACTCAAGGTTACCGTGGGAGGTAACCCACCTACAACTAACCACCAGGATAAGGTATACCCTTTATCCAACGGACGGAGGACGGTCACCACAACCATCCAAATCCCAACCAAAAGATTGCCTCAACCACCATGCAACGGGAAAAGAAAGGATGGCCCCAAGGCCACCTACTTTTTCCCAATCCAGGAGTGACATCTGTCCACCATTTGATTCTCAGATCATGGTGAACAGTCCAATCAAGGATTCCGTAATCATTTACTGCACCATCTCTCAAGAGGAAAATGATGAAATCTTAATACTCTCACTTATCGAGGCAGATCTCCACTTCGAAAACTGAGAGAAGGGGGCAACTGTTGGGATATCCTGGTTCAACTATAAACCAAACTCCGGTTTGACTGGTCAAAGCCCGTTTCTTCGGACTACGGACTTTGGACCAAGTAGAGGACAGGCCAACTGCAGGCAACCCAAGGCTTCATACCAGACCACAATATCCGGAGGCCAGTCCTTTGGGTAACGTCTTCGGCCCCAACCGAAGACCGTACTATCCATCGACTTCCGAAGGCACGTCTTCGGTCCTCGCTGTAGACACGATCTCCGGCCTCGAGGAAATACCAAGTCTTTGGTCCACGTGAAGGAAAATCCGAAGCTTGGACCACAATCTGTTCCAGAAAGGCAACTGTAACCAACGATTACAATGGACACTCATCATGCCATGATCATGGTGCGCAACTCCTGAGCCATGCCTCCAATCTGGATAGAACCGCTCAATGACAACCCACGATCACCAATCATGGGAGAGATTGGCTCCCCATGATCTCCAAAAAAAGAGCAGGATGCAAGCCGGAGGCCTTCTTTAAATAAGGATAAGAAGGATTGCTAGGGAGGTAGGCGAACATTCTCGCTCACATACGCTTATAATCTCCAAGAGCCCTTTTTCTCTTCCACTCTCCACATCTTCCCCATTCTATGGCTGGAATCTGCCACTGACTTAGGCATCGAAGTGTCCTCCGCTGGAACACCTCGGCAAGGGACCTGTTTTGCAGGTGAACCAGGGAGCAGTCCTGCGATGCAGCGACTCCGACCGGCTGACCCAGGGACTCCACGCCAACACCTCTCATCTATTAAATTTGTGTTGTATGAGTTTGAGATCATGTTTATGAAGTATCATATCTAAAAATTGAATTTGAATGCTTATATACTCAAGGTTTTGTCATCATCATCTATCTTATGATTTTGATGAATAACAAAATATTGAGTACATATTTTGTACTAATAATTATTTCTGGTTGTGAGTTTTCAGGAAACAAGCATCTTAAATTCTCAAAGTTAGAGTATCATGGCATGCTTGGCATAAAGCATTTTTTATGATTTGAGGAGTCTTTTCTATCCAAAAAGGGTATAAATAAGTTCAAATATTGTTTATATATGTTGCATTTAAGTTTCATAAATAATCTTTATGTTTTTGGCTTGATTGATACTTATTTCTGAAAATTGCAGAACCAAGTATCGACACCTCGGAGCCCAAGTGTTGACACTTCAGCATTTGACATGCAAAAACTTTTTATGACATGCCAAGTGTCAACTCAGAACTCAAGTGTCGACACCTGAAACTCAAGTGTTGACACTTAAGTTTCCAAGTGTCGACTCAAGGCCTGAGACTTTTTGAAAATCCAGAACTTGGCCATGGAGAAATTTTTATGTCAAGTGTCGACACCTGGAAGCCAAATATCGACACCTAACAGCCAAGTATCGACACGTGACAACCAAGTATCGACACTTGGATTCTGACAGCCTCAACAGAACTATTTTCTGACAGCCTGAAATTGTTGTTTTTAGGTCTTAACGGCTAGTTCTTAATCCTTAATGGTCTAAAATGATTTTTTGGATATTTTTCGTGTATTTAAGCTTCACCAAACTCACTTATGAAGCAAGAGAAAAGAGGAAAGCAAAGAAATATCCAAGAGTTAAAGCCCTTCTTCAAGACTTCACTTCCAAAAGCTAA
The DNA here is from genome assembly GCA_021397845.1 of Areca catechu. NCBI lineage: Eukaryota > Viridiplantae > Streptophyta > Magnoliopsida > Arecales > Arecaceae > Areca > Areca catechu. The sequence goes on along the minus strand of CM038052.1, from coordinate 95,448,209 downwards.
AAAGGAGAGATTCTACTGAAAAAGCCTACATTCCTTTCATTTCATCTTCCCAAAAGTGTTCTTGAGAAGATTCCAAGTCAAGTCACATCAAGCAATCATTCAAGAGCTTCAAAGATTCCTCATCTACTCTGAGAAGAGAGTTTGTTTGTGTTTAAATTCTTGTATTCTGAATTTACTTTTGTTTTGACCTAGCTTTCAAGGTTCTTGAAAGTAGGTTGTAAGGTTGTTGGTGAGCCAAAACCAACTAGGGTTGACTTGTGAGCCTGAAGTCAAAACAAGTGTAAAGGTTTGTTGGTGAGCCTAGGTAACAAAACCAACTTAAGTTTTGACTTGTGAGCCTTGGAAAAAAGTCGGCTGTAATCTTTAAAGAGATTATAGTGAAAATTCCCAAGGAAAGCTTAGGGCATGGATGTATGTGTTTGGAGAATACCGAACCAATATAAATATTGGTGTTTATGTGTGATTATCTCCATTTTTCTACTTGCACTTTAATTCCTGCACTTTATTTATTATTTTCTGCTGCATTTACTTATGTGCATTATTCATAAACACTATACAGCCTTCACATAATTATTTTAATTTTTAAAAGACCTAATTCACCCCCCTTCTTGGGCTCCATTTCTGGGCAACAAAAACCAATAGTGGATTTGACTTGTGAGCCTTGAAAACAAGTTGGCTATAATCTTTGGTAGATTATAGTGAAATTCCTAAGGGATAGCTTGGAGAGTAGATGTAGGTGCTTGGAGTGCACCGAACCACTATAAACTTCTTGTGTTTGTATGTGTGCTTTATCTTCTCATTTACTTTCTCTAGCATTGCTCTTTATTCTTCAAAGCACTACATTTAGATTACTTTCAGCACATTCACATTGTATCACTGACACATTAGTTCAGCACATACTTATTTAAATTTTTTAAAAACCCAATTCATCCCCCCTTTTTGGTTGCTTCACTGGGCAACAACTTTGATAGTGCATTGGTCTTAGCATTTTCTGCTCTAAGTACCTGCCAAATATTAAAGCCTTGAAATGTAGTAGTCAAGTCTTTTGCCTTACCAAGATACTTCTTCATGTTTTCTTCTCAATCTTTATATTCGCCTTTAACTTGCCCCACTATCAATTGAGTCATTGAAAATGGTGAGGTGCATGACTCCCAGCTCTTTTACGATCTTAAGTTCAACAATGAGTGCTTCATACTTTGTTTTGATGTTGGTAGTGGAAAAGTCAAACTGTAGAGCATATTCGACAATATCTCCTTCAGGGCAAGCTAATATCTATCTCAGAAGAACTTGATGAACTATCTACATGCAAGGTCCATTGTTCTCTGGATCAGCCTGGGAATTTGCCCCCTCCACCTGTGACTTGTCTTCCTCCTGTATGGTGCATTTAAGAATAAAATCGATAAGCACCTGAGCTTTGATTGATGGCCTTGGATGGAACCTCGTATGAAATTCAAAGGGCTCAAGCATCCACTTAGCTACCTTCCCAAAGTATCTAGTTGATGGAGGACCACTTTCACAAGCTAATTAGTAAGAAGAGTGTGCTATGGGCTTGAAAATATGGTTAGAGCTTTCTAGCATAGATAATAAGGGCAAAGATGTGCTTTTCTGGCCTTGTATATTTGGTCGCAGCATCATGGAGGACCATACTAATGTAATAAACAGGCTCAGGCCTGCTCAATCATGGAGGACCTTACTAATGTAATAAACAGGCTCATAGCAAGATAGATGAAAGGCTCTTCACCAGGCTCAGGCCTACTCAATAAGGGAGTAGAGTTGAGGTACATCTTTAGCTCCTCAAATGCCTTTTGGATCTTTTTTATCCAATGGAAGTCCTTTGACTATTTAAGTATTTTAAAAAATGGAAGACATTTCTCTTTCGATCTATACATGAAGTAATTAAAGGCCACCACCTTCCCGATGAGGTACTATACTTCTTTGATGAAACTTGGTGGGCCATTTCTTGGACCGCCTAAATCTTCTTGGGGTTTACCTTGATGCCTCGGTGTGAAACTATAAAGTTCAAAAATCTACTAGATGTTACTCCAAACACATACTTGTTGACTCCGTTATTGATTTTGATGATAAGCAAAACGCTTAAGTATAAGTTGAGTACTAATGATTTTCTTGAAGTATGTTTTTATAGAAAAAGGTGCTCATCAATTTGACGAATGTCGTTTGATTGAAGAAGTCCAAATTTAGATGAAAAATTCGCTCAAAGAAGACTTGGATAGTTGAAGATTGCTTGAATGGATACTTGAGTTCAATACAGACTTGATTCAATACAAGTTCAGATATTTTAAGAAAAATTTTAGTGAGGTGTCGACTCAAAGTGTCGACACATGATACCAAGTATCGACACATGACAGTGAAGTGTCGACTCAAGCCGGTATGTAAAGAAAGTTTCAGATGGCATGGCTGAAGTGTCAACACATGGACTTGAAGTGTCGACTCAAAGTGTCGACACATGGATCAGCTCATCACTTGAGATTTTTGGATTATAGAACTTGCTGAAGTTGAAGATCTGGCTGAAGTGTCGACACATGGATGATAAGTGTCGACTCACCTGAAGAAGTGTCGACTCATCTAAGTGTTCCAGAAAGCCACATTGAAGATATTTGAACTAGTTGTCGACTTAAGGAGTGCACGTGTCGACCTGAAGTGTCAACTCACAGCCTGAAGTGTCGACACATGGAGTTCTAGGAACAATAAAGGCTAGTTTTTCAAATGCAAAACTCATCCCTCTTGGCTCCCAATGGCTAGTTTTTCATGTCTAATAGCTAGAAATTGAGGCCTTGGGAATGTATTTATATGATTCAAATCAAATCAAAACTAAAGAGAATGAAAAAGGAATAACCAAGAGAGAAGAAAAGAAGAGCATTCACTCATATTCATTGAGTTCAACTACTTCCAAGCATAAAAAAGCCTTCAATCATTCAAGATCAATCATTCTTGAATAATTAAAGAAGCTTCATCAAGTTGAAAGCATCACAACAACGAGCTTCAAAGAGATACCCGCTTTATTAAAAAGCTTTCATTATTTATTTACTTCAAACTATATTTGTTGTAAGGGTTCTTGGTTAGCCTATTGCAAAACCAAGGGAGGTTATTGGTGAGCCTTTGAAAACCAATTAGGTTCTTGGTTAGCCCGCAAAACCAAGGAAGGTTGGTGTTGAGCCTTAAAACCATTTAGGTTCTTGGTTAGCCCGCAAAACCAAGGAAGGTTGGTGTTGAGCCTTAAAACCATTTAGGTTCTTGGTTAGCCCGTAAAACCAAGTGAGGTTTTGACCGTGAGCCTTATGAAAATAAGTCGGATTTTGATTAGTGAGCCCAAAAAATTAATCAGCTGTAATCGGTTGAGATTATAGTGAATTTCCAAGGGGATCTTGGGGAGTGGATGTAGGTGCATTGGATAGCACCGAACCACTATACTTCTTTGTGTTTGTCATTGCTTGTCTCCTCTATGTGCACTTACTTTTATTGCTTTATATTTTCATTGCACACTTATTTAAGAGCACTTCATTTGCATTCATTGTACTTAGTTTAATTATTGGATTAGATCACACACTCTTGCATTCCATCAAATAATTTTTAGAGACCCAATTCACCCTCCCTCTTGGGTTGCTTACTGGGCAACAAGTGGTATCAGAGCCCTGTTCTCAGTTTAGAGGTCTAACCACCTTGAGTAATGATCTATGGCAGCCCCTATTGGTACTAGTGTAGTTGAGGGACAAGCCTCAAATAGACCTCCATTTTTCAATAGAACAAATTATACTTTTGGAAAACTAGAATGAGAATATACATGCATTCTATTAATTATAACTTGTGGAATGTAGTTGATAAAGGTCCACATATTCCTTCGATTGTGATTAATGGTGTTTCCATCCTAAAGCTCAAAGAGGATTGGGATGAAAATGATATTAAACAATCCGATATCAATGCAAAAGCAATGAATCTTTTTTATTGTGTATTAGATCCTAGTGAATTCAATAGGATATCTACTTGCACATCTGCCAAGAAAATATGAGACATACTTGAAGTTACCCATGAGGGTACTAATCAAGTGAAAAATACTAAATTGAACATGTTAGTGCACACATATGAAATGTTTCGAATGGAACCTATTGAATCTATCACTGATATATACACTAGATTTACAAACATTATAAATGGAATGAGAAGTTTAGAAAAAATAATGTTTAATGCTGATCTTGTCAACAAAATCCTCAGGTCACTTCCAACCTCATGGGATCCGAAGGTGACCACCATCCAAGAAGCTAAAGATATTAATAAGCTACCATTAGAGCAGCTGGTAGGATCGCTCATGACTTATGAGCTGAATTTGAAATATAAATCTATGGATATGGATAAGAAGAAAAAGGGGATTGCATTCAAATCTACCATACAAGAATAATCCTCAATTGATGAATCTGAAGAAGAAGAAGAAGATAAAAGTGAAGAAGCACTTCTTGCAAGAAATTTAGAAGGTTCATGAAGAGAAGAAAGTTTCCTTACAAGAAGAAGTTCCAATCAACTAAAGAAAGGGAAAAGAAAAAGAGAAAGAAAAAGAAAAGGAAAAGGAGAAGGAGATACCTATATGCTTCAAGTGTAAGAAGCCGGGACACTATAAATTCGACTGCCCTCTCATAAAGAAGTCAAGAAAGAAGCTAAGGAAGAAGGCAATGATGGCCACCTGGAGTGATAGTGAGGACTCCAGTTCAGAAGAAGAGCAGGCTGAAATTGCAAACCTATGTCTCATGGCACATCAAGAGCAAGAAGAGGTAAATTATGATACAGAAATAAATTTTACTTTTGATGAATTAAGAAATACTTTTGATGAACTAATGCATTATTACAAATTAATTTTATATGAAAATAAAAAATTGAAAAAGCATGCAAATAGTTTTCCTCATGAAAACAACCCTTTACTAAATGAAGTTAGTGATTTGAAAACTAAACTAGATGTTTTAGAAAAGAAAAACAATGCTTTAATAATGAAGAATGATGTTTTAAAAAGATCCAAAACTATCATTTCAAATGGTGATCTTTTAAAGAAAAACAAGGATTTAGAATTGGAAAATGAAGAGTACAAAAATGAGCTTGACAAAATGAAACCTTTTGTTGAAAAGTTTAACTATAGTTCAGAAAAACTAAATCTTCTTTTAAACAACCAAAGAGCAGTTTTTAACAAAGCAGGATTAGGTTATAGACCTCAAAGACAACAAAAGTATTTCAAAAACTTTTTTGTACCTGCATCATCTAGCATAACATATTTTTCATGCAAAAATAGGGTCATAAATCTTTTCAATGTAATATGAGAAAAAGTAATACTTATGAAAAATTTTGGGTTTCAAAAGGAACCAATTTAAGTGCTAACCTTAAAAGACCCAAGTTGGCTTGGGTACTTAAAAACAAAGCTTGATTTGTATTGCATGTGTGTCTTGCAACCAAAGAGAACAAAAGACTTAGGTATCTTGATAGTAGTTGCTCAAGGCACATGATGGGAGATGTAAAGCAATTCATCTTTCTTGAAGCAATGAATGGAGGGAGTGTGACCTTCGGGGATAACGGTAAAGAAAAAATCATTGGTATTGGTAAGATTCACATTACTCCTTTTACTTGTATTAGCAATGTACTTTTAGTTAAAGGTTTGAAGCATAATCTTTTAAGTATTAGTCAGTTTTGCGATAAAGGTTTTCAAGTTGTTTTCAAATCTTTTTATTGTATGATTGCTAGTCTGAATAAAAATGGAGTATAATTTATTGGAAAAAGTCATAGAAATATTTATTTGGTAGATTTAGATGATCTATCTTTTCCTAATGGAGAATGCCTAGTTGCAATGAATTCTACTAAAGATGAGACTAGCTAGCTTTGGCATAGAAAGCTAGGACATGCTAGTATGTATTTACTTTCAAAACTTTGCAAAAAGAATTTAGTAAGAGATTTACCGGAACTTAATTTTGAAAAAGATAGAGTTCGCCAAGCATGTCAATTTGGAAAACAAGTTAAAACTTCTTACAAACATAAAGGTTTTGTTACTACTAGTAGGCTACTAGAACTACTTCATATGGATCTCTTTGGACCAACTAGAACATCTAGTCTAGGAGGCAAGAGATATGGATTGGTTATAGTGGATGATTTTTCAAGATTTATTTGGATTTTCTTTCTTGCTCATAAAGATGAATCATTTTCTGTATTTGTAAAGTTTTACCGAAAAGTTTTAAATGAAAAAGGTGTTTCAGTTATTTGCATATGCAGTGATCATGGTTCTGAATTTGAAAATCAGGATTTTGAAAGCTTTTGTAGTGAGAAAGGCATAGAACACAATTTTTCTGCACCGAGGACACCTCAGCAAAATGGGGTAGTAGAAAAAAAAATCGTACTTTAGAAGAAATGGCATGCACTATGCTTTGGGAAAATGATTTACTAAGATATTTTTGGGCTGAAGCTATTAATTCTGCATGTTATATTTTGAATCGAGTTTTAATCTGCCCTATTTTGAAGAAAACTCCTTATAAACTTTGGAATCAAAGAAAACCAACTTTAAAGTATTTTCAAGTTTTTGGTTGTCAATGTTTTATCTTAAATAATGACAAAGACAATCTTGGAAAATTTGATGCCAAGTTTGATGAAGGTATTTTTTTATGATACTCTACATCAAGCAGGGCATACAGAGATTTTAATAAAAAAACCTTAGTTGTAGAGGAGTCTGTACATGTTATTTTTTAAGAGTTTGCTAACAAATCCTCCAAAAAAGAGGATACTTCTGATGCATGTGCAGGTGCTGATAAGCTTCAAAAGTTGACATTAAATGATCAACCCTCTCAGCAAAGTGAAGAAGATCAAGACAAAAATGAGAAAGGTGAAGACACTCCAAAGCACCAAGATCTACCTAAGGAGTGGAGGTATGCTCATGGATATCCTAAAGAATTAATCCTAGGTGATCCATCTAAAGGGATAAGAACTAGAGCCTCAATTAGAAATGATTGTGATTATATAGCGTTTGTTTTTCAAGTAGAGCCTAAATGTTTTGAAGATGCTAAAAAAGACTCTAACTGGATAAATGCTATGCAAGATGAATTAATTCAGTTTGATAGAAATAATGTTTGGACATTAATAAAAAGACCATCTAATGTTTTTATTATTGGCACTAAATGGGTGTTTAGAAATAAGTTAGATGAAAATGGAATTGTTGTTAGAAATAAAGCTAGGCTAGTTGCCAAAGACTATAATCAGGAAGAAGGAATTGATTTTGATGAAACTTTTGCTCTTGTTGCTAGACCTGAGGCAATTAGACAACTATTAGCATTTACTTGTTTTATGAATTTCAAACTCTTTCAAATGGATGTTAAAAGTGCTTTTCTAAATGATTTTATAATAGAAGAAGTTTTTGTTGAACAACCACCTGGATTTGAAAATCATGCACATCCTGATTATGTTTTTAAATTGCATAAGGCTCTTTATGGTTTAAAGCAAGCACCCCGAGCATGGTACGAAAGGCTCAGCAAATTTCTGATTGAAAATGAATTTCCTAGAGGTCATGTTGATAAAACTTTATTTCTAAAGAAGAAAGATAATGACTTATTAGTAGTGCAAATCTATGTTGATGATATTATTTTCGGTGCTACTAAAGAGATTCTTTGTCAAGAGTTTGCTAAGCTAATATAGGGTGAGTTCGAGATGAGCATGATGAGAGAACTCAATTTCTTTCTCATACTCCAAATCAAGCAAACTAAAAATGGAATCTTCATCAACCAAGCTAAGTATACAAGAAAATTCTAAAGAAGTTTGAGATGGAGACTACTAAGTCAATAGGTACACCTATGAGCCCCTCTTGTAAACTTGATAAAGATGAGTATGATAAATCTGTAGATCAAAAGTTATACAGAGGTATGATTGGCTCTTTATTATACTTAACTGCTAGTAGACCGGATATAATGTTCAATGTATTCATGTGTGCTAGATATCAGTTTGAACCTAAGGAATCACATCTGTTGGCTGTTAAGCGCATTATTAGATATCTATTTGGTATAATTAATATTGGCTTATGGTATTCTAGAGACTCATCTGCTGAATTAATTGGATATTCTGATACTGATTTTGTTGGATGTAAATTAGATAGAAAAAGTACTAGTGGAACTTGCCAATTTCTTGGAGTTAACTTAATCTTCTGGTTTAGCAAGAAACAAACTTTAGTTACACTATCCACAGCTAAAGCTGAGTATATTACAGCAGGAAGTTGTTGTTTTCAAGTCTTATGGATTAAGCAACAACTTGAAGATTTTGGAATCAAGTTAACTAGTACACCTATAAAATGTGATAATACCGATGCTATTTGCTTGACTAAAAATTATGTTCAACATTCTAGAAGTAAACACATTGAAATTAGACATCATTTTATTAGAGATCATGTTGAAAATAATGATATTGTGCTTGAATTTATTTGTACTGAATTGCAATTGGCTGATATTTTAACTAAGCCTCTCCAAGAAGATCGGTTCTGTATAATTAGAAGAGAACTCGGGGTCATTAATCCTTTTGATTAAAATCTTCCAATCTTTGACTCAAAATAGATCAAATTTGACATTAATCTTATTAAATTTCATTGTAATTCTCTTGATTTTGATATGTGCTTCATTCGCTAGATTTTTGGTTTTAAGTTGATGTGTCGACACATGCATGCGTCAACACCTGAATGTGTCGACACATGAATGGCTGCAGACCGAGGTTAAGGGCGAACCGAAGTATTTTTTTTTCATTTTTCCTCCCCACTCGAGCTGACACAAGCCCTAACTCCTTCCAAACTATTCCTTCCCTCCAATCTTAGCTCAAACCTCCTCGATTCTTCGTTTTGGACGGTTTTTGGTCCGGATTGTGCGACATTTCCTCTCCCATTTTAGTTTTGAACCCTATAAACCCTAGGTTTCTTCTCCATTCTTATTCAAACCACTCTTCTGTGCAATGGGACCTAGGAAACAAGTTGTCCGTCGCCCTCAGCCATCCAATTAGGAAGAAGAGAGAAGAACCAAAGCAAGACATGAGGCCGTAGCTCCATATCCACTTGTTCGACCACTATTCACTACTTCTAGTCAGATGAGCTCGAAGACGGTTGTTGGAGGATGCCATGTGGATTTTGGTTTTGTCGACCAGCAGCATTTCAAGAATGGTCAATGGATTAGAGATGCTGGTCTGACGTCATGTTGTTCTCTGAGTGAGAGATACTACCGGGCCTTATTTGAGAGTTCTACGGATCTTTAGCCCGTGGCAGTGACGGATGGTTAGCTCAGGTCCGAGGTTGAGATATCCCCATGACTTCAGAGATATTGAGTAGAGTATGGGATATACCCTTGACCGGATCAGTAGTTGATAGTCTGATTGAAAGAGTGAGTGGACTCCAGTGTATCTTCGAGTCAGATATTTTACCTGAGGGAGTCACTGTTCCTGCATCCCGTCTTTCTATAGAGATGAGACTTTTGCATCACATTATCAGCCGAATTCTTCTACTGAAGACCGGATGTTTTGATTACATCATTGAGAGAGAGTTGCTCGTGATGGTCTCCTTGGTTCAGCGTACTCCAGTTTGCCTTTCGGTACTCATGATACATCATATGACAGAGGCATCGACGAGTTAGAGACTTTGCTTACCCTACGGGATGGGGTTGACATTACTGTTCAGAGAGTACGGTGTGAGTTTTGATGATGAGCCTTTTCGGATGCTTCTACATACTAATGTCTATAACATCAAGTCTTTACATCGAATGGGATGTCAGCTGTTTAGAGGCCAATGGAGATGCAGAGTATCAGGACAGACCGATGACAGAGATGATGATGATGCAGAGGAGGAGTGCATATTTTTCGATGAGGCAGAACCTTCAGAGGCACCTCTTCCAGAGATTCAGCCTAAGCCAGCAGCGCAGCCAGAGTCTACTTCTCAATCTGAGCCAGCTACACAACCTCAACCTCAGCCAGCTCAATCAAATGCTCCAGGAGTTTTAGAGAGTCTTTTGGACAGAGTCAGTCACACAGAAATAGATATCATGATTGTTCGACAGCGACTTGATAGCTTTATTATGGAGACGAGAGAGAGCCATAGAGGATTGAGTGATGGCATCTCCACTATTTTGTCTGCACTATCCAGACCCTCTTCTGGGAGTGTTCCTACCTAACCTGCTCCAGCTCCACTTGCTCCAGCACCAGTCATGGATGATATTGATGATGATGATGATGAGGAGACTGACTCTGACGGTTTCAACTTTCCAAACTTGATGTCAGAGCTAGCGGCAGAGGTGACAATAGACTTGCTTAGGAGTCCCATTTGAGATCCTTCCAGTTCACCCATCAGACTCCTGTTCTATCTACTTCACCATCTAGATCTGATGATCATATTGACATTCCTATCCTTTCACCTATCATTGATACCCCCATCATTGATACTCCCATTGTTGACTCATCGATTATAGATACACCTCTTGTTTCTTCTGCTGATACGCTTACTGTTGATACGCCTATCATTGATACACCTATCATTTCTTCAGCTGATACATCGATTTTTGATTCACCTGTAGTTGATACACCTCTAGTTCATACATCCTCTCTTATTCGGGAGCTAGGTTTTTACACACCTGGCTTTCATTATCTTGACTCTGGTCCTTCATTTGATCATACACCACATCCAACAGTTGTAGAGACTGTCACTCTGATCTGTTCTATTCCTGCTGATGACATAGCCTCCATCTCTTCTACTTCAGCTAGAGGTAGGACATATGCTCGACGCAGAGGATGTGGTCGTCGTACTTCTTCGCAATCGACCAGGATCCGTCTTCGTGATCTCAGATCGATATGGCCCCGAGCTCATTTTTTCACTGATACTGGACCAATTGAGATTGGATCTTCAGAGGATGAGGATTAGGATACTTTTTATGTTTAGTTAGTTTGCTTTTCTGCACTTTTTGTATGTTTTGATGTTCTCTTTATATATAAAATTCTGACTTTGAATGAAATCTTATGTTGTACTTCATGTTATGAATTCAAATGAATGAAATGCATCAATTTCCTTCAGAACATCATTGTCTTTATTTATGAATGAATGGATGAATGAGTTTTTATGTTGTACTTCAATGTTCTATCTTGAATGACTTACTTATTCTTCCTTCCTTTTTAATGATAACAAAAAGAAAGAATAATAAGAATATGACTAAAGTATATATGTGATAAATGTGCTTGAAAATTCATGTTGAAAATTTTTTTGAGAATTCTTTGAGCTTAAATTAAAAATTCTTTACAAATTCATTAAGGGGGAGTAATACCTCCTTTGTATTGAAAATCTATTTTGAATTGAATTTCATGTCAAATCTTTTTTTTAGATGTTTAAAAAGATGTTTACAAATTTTTTTTATGAATCATATATTCAGGAGGAGTCTAATCTATTGCTGAATTTATCTCTTCTGAGCATGTTTCTTTTAGAGTATCACAATACTTGAATTTATCTCTTATATATTCCAAGCTCTGATACTCTTGACCATAATAATACTCTTACTATGATATATCATTTCAATATTGCAATTGCTCTGATACACCTATTGCAATTAGCTCTTCGCACCTTGAAAAGTTTTTTGAAAGCTTTTTATGCAATTTATACTTAAAGATTTTGTCATCATCAAAAAGGGAGAGATTGTTGACTCCGTTATTGATTTTGATGATAAGCAAAATGCTTAAGTATAAGTTAAGTACTAATGATTTCTTTGAAGTATGTTTTTATAGAAAAATGTGCTCATCAATTTGATGAATGTCGTTTGATTGAAGAAGTCTAAATTTAGATGAAAATTTGCTCAAAGAAGACTTGGACAGTTGAAGATTGCTTGAATGGATACTTGAGTTCAATACAAATTTGATTTAGCACAAGTTCAGATATTTTAAGAAAAAATTTAGTGAGGTGTCAACTCAAAGTGTCGACACATGACAGTGAAGTGCAACTCAAGCCGGTATACAAAGAAAGTTTTAGATGGCATAGCTGAAGTGTCAACACATGGACTTGAAGTGTCAACACATGGATTAGCTCATCGCCTGAGATTTTTAGATTACAGAACTTGCTGAAGGTGAAGATCTGGCTGAAGTGTCGACACATGGATGATAAGTGTTGACTCAAAGTGTCAACTCATTTGAGTGTTCCAGAAAGCCACATTAAAGATATTTGAACTAGGTGTCGACTCAAGGAGTGCACGTGTCGACCTGAAGTGTCAACTCACAGCCTGAAATGTCGACACATGGAGTTCTAGGAATAGTACAGCTAGTTTTTCAAATGCAAAACTCGTTTCTCTTGGCTCCCAATGGCTAGTTTTCATGTCTAACGGCTAAAAATCAGATTTGAGGCCTTGGAAAGGTATTTATATGATTCAAATCAAATCAAAACTAAAGAGAATGAAAAAGGAATAACCAAAAGAAAAGAAAAGAAGAGCATTCACTCATATTCATTGAGTTCAACTACTTCCAAGCAAAAAGAAGCCTTCAAGCATTCAAGAACCATCAAGAGCATTCAAGATCAATCATTCTTAAGCAATTAAAAAGGCTTCATCAAGTTGAAAGCATCACAACAATGAGCTTCAAAGAGATACCCGCTTTTATTAGAAAGCTTTCATTGTTTCTTTACTTCAAACTATATTTGTTGTAAGGGTTCTTGGTTAGCCTATTGCAAAATCAAGGGAGGTTATTGGTGAGCCTTTAAAAACCAATTAGGTTCTTGGTTAGCCTACAAAACCAAGGAAGGTTGGTGGTGAGCCTTAAAACCATTTAGGTTCTTGGTTAGCCTGTAGAACCAAGTGAGGTTTTGACTTGTGAGTCTTGTGAAAACAAGTCGGGTTTTGATTAATGAGCCCGAAAAACTAATCGTTATAATCGGTTGAGATTATAGTAAATTTCCAAGGGAATCTTGGGGAGTGGATGTAGGTGCATTGGATAGCACCGAACCACTATATTTCTTTATATTTGTGATTGCTTGTCTCCTCTATTTTCTCTTTCTTTTATTGCTTTATATTTCTACTGCACACTTATTTAAGAGCACTTCATTAGCATTCATAGTAAGTTTAATTATTGGATTGGATCACACACTCTTGCATTCCATCAAATAATTTTTAGAGACCCAATTCACCCCCCCTCTTGGATTGCTTATTGGGCAACAACACTTCACTATTTAGCTTCATTTTGTATCGATTTAGTATGCTAAAGGTCTTCTGTAGATTGGCAATATAGTCTAGAGTAAACTAGCTTTTAACAAGCATATCATCCACATAGACTTTTATATTTTGATCAATTTGATATTTGAAAATCTTATTCACCGGGCACTGATATGTTGCACCTACGTATTTTAGCATAAAGAACATAACCCTGTAATAGTAGAGCCCATGATCAGTAATAAAAATGGTCTTCTCCTCATTTTCTGATGCCATCAGTATTTGATTATAATCATAGAAGTCATCCATGAAGGTGAGGAGCTCATGATTGGAAGTTGCATCGACCAATTGGTCAATTAGAGAAAAAGGGTAGCTATCTTTAGGACATATTTTCTTTATGTTAGTGAAGTCTATACATATTCATCACTTTCCATTTGCCTTCTTTAGAGCACCATATTAGTTAGCCAGTCAAGGTACATCACTTCCCTGATAAACCCAGATTTGACTAGCTTATCAGCCTCCTTGATGATGGCCTTTTGCCACTCTAGGGCAAAGCTCCGCTTCTTTTGCTTCATCGGACGGTAGGTTAGGTCAATGTTTTATCGATGTACCACTATGTTCGGATCTATCCCAGGCATATCAATAGCAAACCAAGTGAACACATCGGTATTTTCTTACAAAAAGGTGGTTAGTTATTTTTTTGTTACCTTATCCAGGTTTGAACCAATTCGAGTCATCTAATTGGGTTCTCATTTTAAGAGAAGGATTTATAGTAGATCACCTGGTGGCTTGCCATGCTCTTCGAACAGTTCATCTCTAGCATCCAACCCCATTGGAAAAGGGTTGGATTGGGTCCTGGCCTGGAGCCTAGTATTGTAACATTGTCGTGCCATAGTCTGGTTCCCTTTGATTTGTCCAATTTCATAACTGGTTGGGAACTTCACCAACAAGTATTTAATAGAGACCACAGCATCAAAAGTACATAATCTTGTTTGTCTGAGGATTGCATTGTAGGGTGCTAGGAGTTTGATTACCAATAATTTTATTTGAACAATGACTTACTGGGGCTAGGTACTAGCCTTAATGGATAGAGTAATTACCCCTTCTACAGGCACTAGCTATTAGGATTTCATGCATAGTTTTTTTTATTTTACTATTGAAGATAATCTATTATAAAACTATTTTAAATAGAAAAATATGTATATAGATCAAATCTAATAAATCCTACAAGGATCATAACATGATATATAGTATAGAAAATAAAATCAGTATGTATTGATCTAGCTGATGCACACTGTAAATCTAATCTATAAAAAACTATGAGATCGAATCTTATACCTAATCATGGGTTAATGATTGCTACTATTAATGATATGTGGTAAGGACTCTCCACTTTGCTTTGCAGCTGCACAAGATGTTCGGCCTCTATGAATCGTCCACATAAGTTCCCGATATGATCAACCTCCTTGGACTGTAAGATTTGCACAAAGGCCATTAGATGGCTGAATAAAAATTATATCTTGGATTTTCTTGAACCCTCCAAGAAGATCAAGAATTAGAGTACAAAGAAGATCAAGGGTGGAGGAAAAATAAAATCTAAAAGACTCTATTTTATTTTCTTTTTTCTCTCCTTAGAAGACCTAGCGCTAGAATCCAAGAAAAACCCTTTCATGCCTATTTTGATTTTCACGCCCCCTCCCTCTTATTTTTTGACAATTTCACTTTAGATTTTATCTTGTAATAGGCCTTTTAATGTCACACATATGATTAAAATCTAGATTAAAATTATATTGATTAGAGGAGGATTTAGATTATGATAAGGTGATGTAATTTGAATAGGACTAGGAGTTCTATTCCCAATCCTCCAATTAAATTCAAATAAATCTAGATTTAATTCAAACCAGTCCTAATCTAAATGGGAATGAGGGAGGATGAAAAAAACTAATTTTTCTCATGAAAAATTTATGAAAAAAATTCTAGGAAGGTATAGAAATTTTTTTAGGAAAGAAAATAAGTTGGACTAGATTAGGGTTTGACCAAGATTTGACCAAAATTAATTAGGAACCAAAACTAATTTGGTATAACTAATTTAACTAACTTGAATTTAATCCAAGTTTCAATTAGGTTTAATAAAATTTTAATTAAATCTGGAATTAACCAAGTCCAAGTCCAAAGTAAACTGAAATTAGAAATCTTTAATGATCAGGTTATCGAAAAACCTAATTAGATGAAATCCAGTTGAACCATATTCAATTAGGCTTGATCTAAATATCTTTGCTCAATCAAATTAAGCTAATTAACAATCTAATTACTAATTCATCCTCCTATAATTAATTAATTGTTAATTTATAACATTTGTATAAGCTTAATTATTAGTCATATTTATAATTTTGCCACTGAATGATTCCTAATCATTAATCAGCCATCATGATCGGTCAGAAACTTCTTATGTGTGTGACCCCATAATTTTGAATACTAAGCCAGTAGCCTAGGAACCAATTTTTGAACTAATCGATTCAACCATCTAGTAATGGTACCCGACATCCAGATAGGTTGAATATTTGCAAAGCAACATTCTAGAACCCAGGCATATAGTTTCTGTATAATTTATTCCTTTAACTTAATACTCAAGATGGCTTAAGAGTCAACTACCAACTCTCAAATAGTATATCTAAATGTGTCTCAAGATAAAAAATCATGTGACTCCTCACAAGGATTGCCCTGGCCAAAGTCTTGTTAAATTGAAACATGAACGAGCATTTTCTCTAATAACTTGGAGTGGTCAATTTTATCTTGGCTAATCACTAATTTAACAAGTACTTGACTACACCTAGTAACCTTCCATCACTAGATTAGAAATCTAGGTAGTCTAGTACCTAAGTATAATGAGTTGCTTGCAAGTCACCATGGTGATCTCAAGTTGGAGGGATACTTATATCGATATCCTTCTGAGAGAAACTTTCAATAATAGAGTACTCTACATAGCTAATCACATTTAGTGCAGCATACTCCTACACTTACCTGCATGGTACATCAATATCTCCATACTTGGGTTATAAGGATAACCAACTTATATGGCATACAATGACCTATGCTCGATAAATGTTATTATTCTAGGTAACAGCATATTATTTAGTTGTGAACATCTTTAAGAACTACTCGATAAATTATTCTTTATCAAATTAAAGTAGTTCTAAGGACTTCATCTAAAAAGAGTTCAAAGAAAGATGCAAAAATGAGATGAACTGCTAAAAATAACTTTTATTTTATTAATGATTCATATACAAATTATATAAAGAGCTCGACCATCTACAATCCAGATGATTGGCTTTAGGATATATTTCCTAACACCAACTCCTTGGAAAAAACCTTGTATGAGGGATCCATATTTCTCTAAGCAACCATAAATGTTTCATCTGAGAAAAGGCCAAGAAATACAAAATGTCAACTGCACTTCCACTATCAACTAAGATACGGTGTATATTGTAATTATGAATATTCAGAGTTACAACCATTTCATCCATATACTGGTACTGAATACTGGCTACATTTTCTTCAGAGAAGGTGATATCCTTTTCGGTCCTCCACTTATTTATAGCTCCTAAGGCTTTGCTAGCTCTTGACGTGCCTTATTCGCCATGCTCACACTTATCATATTCATATCTTTAGCAGTTGGGCTCCTTTCTCTATTCTCTTGCTAGGGAGGAGGCTGCTCAGGAGCCTTGCATGACTCCGGTGATGGCAGGGATGGTAACTATCGAGGTCTCAATGGTCTCCATCATGGTGGTGCCCTTATTTAGAGGAATTGATTGAGCCTTCCCTCCCAGATGAACCACTCGATTTCATCTTGTAGCTGGATGCACTCCTCTATGTTATGTTCGTGGTCATGATGGTAAAGGTAGTATTTGTTTGGATTGCAATGGCTAGGCTGATCATGAAGCCTCCTTACTAGTCGCAACTACTCCCTAACTTCCATCAATATTTGCCCTCGAGGTACATTCAGAGGCACGAGTTGGTGTAATGCCTCAGGGGTGAAAAGTCATACCTCCTAGGAGGAGACCGATTCCTGAAAGGGATATGCCATACAAGCCAATCTATGTTGTATCTCCCAAATCATTGTAATTGACAATATTCTAATAAAGGCATTATTTTTCATCATACGCTGTGTTTATTATTATATGATGAACCCCATAGATTAGGGCTATGATTTTAGGGTTATGATGAGATCATACCAGTGAGACCTAAAGTCTTAAAACCTTAATCTAAAATATTTCTAGTCAAAGGAACCTTGAGTAGGGGATCAGGGTTTTTCCGGTAAGACTAGCACATCCTATGTATACTGAATAGGGTGACTGCTCTCACAGTCACTTGTGTATGACACTAATACTAGGATGTGGGTGCTCATTAGAGAATGAGTTCACTGATATGATCCAACTTGAGAACATCTAATGGAGTCTTAGCTACATGTCAATAGAAGGTTCTCATAGTGGGAGTGGTACAAGTAATCCTTTGACCTGAGACTGCCATAAGTACCTTATGTACATGAACCCATGCTTTGGTTCAATTCTAATCATGACACTGAGTCATGCACAGGATTGATACTGGGAATGGTGAATTGGATATGAAGGTAATGAGTAGGTCAACAAGGAATCGATCACTCTTAGTAAGAGGAGATTGCATCCAGCTAGTTATCAATCGATGATGATTCAGGGAATCTTTGATCAAAGTAAAGATATTAGAGATGATTTCTAATATCAAGATAATTGAATCATCAATATAAGATTGAGCTAGAAACGAATATAATATTGGAGTTGACATATATCCATATCCATAATTATATTCTAGGTGCAGGCTGATCGAAGGATTTAATTGTACGGTAACTTTCTACTGAAGGGTATTTTTGGTATTTCACCAGAATTTCCATATCTTCCGGGTAGACATGACACGTTGCTAGACGTCAATCTTGTTTGTGGGTTGATTAAATTGAATGATCACTTATTAGGAAGAGTCCTAATCGATCATAATCGGGTAAGCCCGTTTTGACCTAAATCGATTAGAAAGAGTTCTAATCAAATTAGGTCAACTTGTATTCGAACCCACTGCTGGCTAGATGTGGAACCCAATGGGTCACACACTTAAGAGAATTGATCAAGGGTTTAATTTTGTAATTAAATCATTTTGCATGATGACACTCTAGCAGGTGTTGCAAATCCTAGCTTCTATTCGAATTAGATTCGAATTAGGGTTCCGGATTGGTTCAATTTGGGTTCTAATTGGATCTAATTAGACCCTAATTGAGGTTATAAGGATTATGGCTAACCCTATTGGCTAACCATGTATCTAGGCTAGCCCCCCACCCGCCCCTTTGAATTTTCATGCCAAAATGCCAAGAGTCCATGCGCTTATGGACTCTTGGCGCGCCATTTGGAGGAGTCCATGGGCGCATGGACTCTTGGCGCGCCCACTTAATTCTCCGATGAATTAAGATGGGGCGGCCTTTCTTTCTCACCTTAGCGCCTCACTTGTCCTCCCTTGGATGGAAATCTAACAGGTGGTGGGGTTTTAAGAAAGAAAGAAAGCGTTGTTTCTTCCCGGTCATGCGAAATAACATCTCTTCGGAGATTAAAAGTCACGACTCCTTTCTTTTTAAAACATCACAATTTTTTCTTTCTGAAAGGCCGTGAGATTTAATCCAAAAGGCCGTGAGAAAGAAGAGAAGGGTGTGAGAAGAAGGAAAGGGCATGAGAAGAAGAAAAGGGCATGAGAAACAAATGTTTACGGAGAGTTGTGAGGGAGCCTCTCCAAAAACTATATAAAGGAATGGAAATCAGAACTTCGGTGATTTTTTAATTTTCATTCTTCTTCCTCTCATAAAGACTCTTTCTCCCTTTTCTTGTTTTTGCATTGTTTCCTTTACAGAGTACACCTCTGTCGAAACTCTGCTACTGAACAAGAACAAGAGCGAAAGTCTCCGACGGTAAAGGAAAGAAAGAGTTCTGATTTTATTCTTTCCTTTCTTTCTTACATTAAGACATTCTTGTCTTAATTTCTCCTTCAATTTAAGACAAGCCTAAATCCTCTTAGGACAAGGTCTTATCTTCAAGACAAGGGTGTCTTAGAGGGTCAAGGTCTTAGTGGAAGGAGGAGAAGAGATCAAAGAAAGGGAGGCAACCTCTTGTGTGGAAGAATTCCAGCCATAATCCGAAGAATTGAGTTCTAGGAAGAAGAACTCAATAGGAGGAACCATTGGACAAGAAGATAGTGTTCTTGATCATTGCTCTGTGTGGATCACCATCGCAGGGCGGACACCTGGATGCCTGGTGAATTCAGTTAGCCCCTTCAACTTCAAGTTTGTTGGAATTAGCGGTTACAGGTTAGTACTCTAATTCTAATTTGCATAGATATGCTTGTCATATATTCTAGTCTTATTTAAGGAGTTCCTGGTTTAGGGTTTTTTTTTGTGTGAATTTAGTTTCAATTTTGAAATTATCCTTCCGCTGCGTTGCACCGGAACCCTACAGTGGTATCAGAGCAAGGTTAATTAGGACTATAATCTATGATAGTTTGTATGTCACATATTAGGGTTTTTAAATCCTAATATGCTACTTCACCTAGCATATCTTTGATTGCATATATGTTTTGATGTATGCCACTAGTAGGGTTTTTCACTCAAACCCTGATTATTATAGAGATATGTTTAGTTTTGAAGTCATCATACTGAAATAAGGTTGCCCTGGCATAATGGTGGATCCATTATGTGGTAAATGGTTGTCCTAGTATGATGACACACTTAGCACATATTTGTTTATTTATAAGAGTGATATGTTGATTGTGATACATTCTATAAGAATGTGCTGGCAATTTATAAATCCATCCTCTTAAAAAATTATATTAAGTCTTAGTATATTTAACTAATAAGCATCACTAGTCATGATGTACAATTGATCATTTGGTGTCTAGAAAGGTGGTTCTGGGAAGGTAAAGAGAATTGTGATTTTTAATTGGTTCTTGACTGACCTGGCCAATTTTTATTGGTGTCTAGGAAAGCAACGGGGGGACTCCCACATCTCTTCCACTTGCCTGGCCGATTTGATTAAATTTAAATCTTGACTAAAATGCTTAGTGTTAAAAATACTATATATTGGCCTTCCTTCATGCTGATCATTATTGTGTTATGAACCACATTAGGTTTGTTGTGTTATCTGCAAGACCTAATATGGTGATTGACATAATACTAGTCTAGTGCATAGATATGCTTACAGTATATTCAGTATAATGCTTTGTTGTGTTATCTGCAAGGGCATTATATTTGAGTATTGACTGTATAGAAATGAAAGGGTCTTGACTTAACTAGAACATTAAGGTTTGTTGTGTTTTCTGCAAGACTAATAATGTTCTAGAGGCCAAGTTACTTCTTGAGAATTATATGAGTTATAATTGGAAAGTTTCCTACCTTTGAGCTTATAAAAGATTTGTTGTGTTTTCTGCAAGATCTTTTATAAGTTATTAGGATCTCAATCTCACTAAGAAAAACGATCAGGGTTCTTCTCGATTATCATAGTGAGGGCTATGATTTTTGATAAAATAGTGGGAGATATAATTAAATTGAAGACCTAATTTAATTATGTAAGTCATTTCATGGTTGTTTGCTTATGTATTGTTCTTTATTAAATGTAGATAAATGGCATCTTCATTATCACTGCGAAGTATCTTAGATACCAACAAACTGACTGGTCTGAACTATGTGGACTGGTTGAAAAATTTAAAGATTGTGCTGAGTTCAGAAAAACTTTCTTATATTCTTGATACCCTAGTCTTAATCCACTAGGGGACGATGCCACACAGGAAGATATGGCCACATACAAAATGTGGCAGAATGACTCCCTCACTATCAAGTATATCATACTAGCCTCTATGACCAATGAGTTACAGAGACAGCATGAAAGCATGGATACTCAATCCATAATGCTCAATTTAAAAGAGCTTTATGGAGAACATAGCAGAACTGCTAGATATGAAATATCTAAGCAGTTATTCCGTGCTAGGATGACAGAGGGAACATCCATTCAGGATCATGTTCTGAAGGTAATTGACTTAATCACCAGATTGGGTCAATTAGGTTTTATCATGGATGGGGAGTTGAATCAGGATTTAATCCTGCAATCACTCCCGGAGTCATTTTCTTAATTTGTCTTGAATTATCACATGAACAAACTGAACACTTCCTTGCCTGAGCTGTTAAATATGTTAAAAATAGCGGAGAGCCACGTTAAGAAAGAAAAGGCTCCACTTCTTCTTGTTGATAAGACCAATAAGAAGAAATCAGGCAAAAAGGGTTTTAATATGAGGCTAAACCCTAAGAGTGGCATCAATAAGAATAAGAAAGGAAAGAAGGCCTCCAAATAGTCGACCTGTTTCTTTTGCGGCAAAGCGGGACATTGGAAAAGAGATTGCAAGGCTTACCTTGCAACTGTGAAGCCTGGTGCATCAGATGCGCCAAAAGGTATGTATGAGATACATGCTATATTGACATTAAATTCATCTATATCAAATACTTGGGTATTGGATACCGCTTGTGGTTACCATATATGCAAATCTTTGCAGGACCTCCACAAGCTTAAAGTATTGAATGAAGGTGACTTCAATCTCTACGGTGCTAGTGGTGATATCATCCAAGCAGAAGCTGTAGGGACCTATATTCTGAAGTTGCCATCAGGGAAGATCTTGGAGTTAGAAAATTGTTATTATATGCCTAAGATTATTAGGAACATTATATCTATTCCTTTATTATTAAAACAAGGATATGTAATGGATGTAACGAGCACTGGTTGCTCGATAATGTTGTCTAATAAAATTATTTGTTCTGGCATATTTAGCAATGGGCTCTTAACTCTTTCTTCCAATGATAGTGTTTTTCATGTCAATAATAAAAGAAAAAGAGAAGACTTTAATGATACTTTACTTTGGCATCATCGACTTGGTCATGTTAATGAGTCTAGGATAAGCAAGTTATACAAGAAAAAATTCCTTGATCCTTATGAGTATGAATCATTAGGAACTTGCGAATCATGTCTCATGGGTAAGATGACCAAGACTCCATTTACTGGACATGGAGAAAGGTCAACTGAGTTATTAGGACTTATACATACTGATGTATGTGGTCCAATGACAACTCAGGCCAGAGGTGGATACTCATATTTTATCACTTTTATAGATGATTTATTTAGGTTCGGATGTGTATATCTTATGAAACATAAATCTGAAGCCTTTGATAAATTTAAGGAGTATCAAAGTATGGTCGAAAAACAAACCGGGAAAAGTATTAAAGTTCTTCGTTCTGATCGAGGAGGAGAATACTTATCCACGGAGTTTTTAGACTATCTTAAAGTTAATGGAATTCTTTCTGAATTGACCCCTCCTTATACACCAAGCTAAATGGTATAGCTGAAAGGAGGAATCGTACCTTATTAGATATGGTACGATCCATGATGTGCTTCACAAATTTATCCATTTCCTTCTGGGGTCATGCCCTAGAAACTGTTGTTTACATTCTGAACAAGGTACCTTCTAAATCCGTTGTTAGTACTCCATATGAAATTTGGAGTGGAAAGAAATCGTATCTTAAATATTTTAAGGTATGGGGATGTCCAGCTTATGTTAAAAGAAATTTTGGACATAAGTTGGAACCTAGAGCGGACAAATGTCTATTTGTAGGATATCCTAGAGAGGGTAGAGGATATCTGTTTTACCATCCAACTGAACAAAAGATTTTTGTCAGCAGCATGCCACTTTTCTAGAAAAAGAGTTCATTTTAGAAAAGGGCAATGGTAGAACTGTTGAACTTGGAGAAGTACAAGAAACACAGATAGACAGTTCTCAACCATTAGAACATATAGTTAAGATAGAACCAGAACACAAAACTCCTCCCCATAGGTCTGATAGAGTGCCACGGGCACCTGAGAGGTATGGGTTTATTATTGAAAATAATGAAGCCCAAGTCATTCAAAATGATGAACCTCTGACCTATACAGAAGCTATCTTGAGTACTGATTCAGATAGATGGCAAGAAGCCATGGAATCCGAGATAGAATCTATGTATGTAAACCAAGTATGGTCTTTGGTCGATGCACCAGAGGGTGTTAATCCTATTGGGTGCAAATGGGTCTATAAGAAAAAGATTGGGGCTGATGGCTAAGTTGAAACCTATAAAGCTAGATTAGTGGCAAAAGGTTTTAGACAAAAACACGGAATTGATAATGATGAAACATTCTCACCTGTTGCCATGCTCAAATCAATTCGAATTTTACTTGCTATAGCAGCATACCACGATTATGAGATCTGGCAGATGGATGTGAAGACTGCATTCCTCAATGGTTTCCTTGAGGAAGAAGTCTACATGTCACAGCCAGAAGGTTTTATTTCAAAGAATAAACCTAATCAAGTATGCAAGCTAAAGAAATCCATTTATGGATTAAAGCAAGCTTCAAGGAGTTGGAACATCGCTTTGATGAAACTATTAAAAGGTTTGGTTTTATCAAAAATGTGGACAACCCTGTGTTTATAAGAAAACTAGTGGGAGTGCCATAGTCTTCTTGGTTCTGTATGTAGATGACATACTCCTCATTGGGAATGATATCCCAATGTTGCAATCAGTCAAGGTTTGGCTATCAAACCAGTTTTCCATAAAAGATTTGGGAGAAGCATCCTATATACTAGGTATTAAGATCTATAGAGATAGATCTAAGAGGATGCTAGGTTTATCCCAATCTAGGTACATTGACTTAGTGCTGAAAAGATTCAGCATGGATGGAAGTAAAAGAGGTTATCTTCCTATGAGTCAAGGCATACATCTTTCTAAAAGGATGTCTCCTAAGACACCTGAAGAAAGAAATAGAATGAATTCCATACCTTATGCTTCGGCAATAGGGTCCATAATGTATGCCATGTTATGTACCAGGCCTGATGTGGCATATGCTTTAGGCATTGTCAGTAGGTTTCAGGCTGATCCAGGAGAGGATCATTGGAAAGCAGTTAAAAATATTCTTAAGTACCTGAGAAGGACTAAGGATATTTTTCTGGTTTATGGTGGTTCTGATCTTAAACTAGAAGCTTATTCTGATTCTAGTTTTCAATTAGACCCTGATGATAGCAAATCCATTTCGGGATATGTTTTTACCCTAAATGGTGGAGTAGTGAGTTGGAAGAGTACCAAGCAGCAGACTGTAGCTGACTCAACCACAGAGGCAGAGTACATAGCTGTCAGTGAAGACGCCAAGGAAGCAGTCTGGATGAAGAAGTTCATCACATAGTTGGGTGTTGTTCCTGAGATTGAAAACCCAGTGCCACTTTACTGTGACAACACTGGAGCTGTTGCTCAAGCTAAGAAACCAAGAGCTCATCATAAGTCTAAGCACATTCTGAGACGTTTCCATCTCGTCCGAGAAATAGTAGAGAGACAAGATGTCTACATAAATAGAGTTGATACAAAGAACAATATAGCAGACCAGTTCACTAAGGCTCTACCACAGTGAGAGTTTGATCGCCACCTCGAGTGTATGGGACTAAGATTCAAAGGCGATTGGCTTTAGTGCAAGTGGGAGATTGAAAGGGATATGCCCTACAAGCCAATCTATGTTGTATCTCCCAAATCATTGTAATTGACAATATTCTAATAAAGGCATTATTTTTCATCATACGCTGTGTTTATTATTATATGATGAACCCCATAGATTAGGGCTATGATTTTAGGGTTATGATGAGATCATACCAGTGAGACCTAAAGTCTTAAAACCTTAATCTAAAATATTCCTAGTCAAAGGAACCTTGAGTAGGGGATCAGGGTTTTTCCGGTAAGACTAGCACATCCTATGTATACTGAATAGGGTGACTGCTCTCACAGTCACTTGTGTATGACACTAATACTAGGATGTGGGTGCTCATTAGAGAATGAGTTCACTGATATGATCCAACTTGAGAACATCTAATGGAGTCTTAGCTACATGTCAATAGAAGGTTCTCATAGTGGGAGTGGTACAAGTAATCCTTTGACCTGAGACTGCCATAAGTACCTTATGTACATGAACCCATGGTTCAATTCTAATCATGACACTGAGTCATGCACAGGATTGATACTGGGAATGGTGAATTGGATATGAAGGTAATGAGTAGGTCAACAAGGAATCGATCACTCTTAGTAAGAGGAGATTGCATCCAGCTAGTTATCAATCGGATGATGATTCAGGGAATCTTTGATCAAAGTAAAGATATTAGAGATGATTTCTAATATCAAGATATTTGAATCATCAATATAAGATTGAGCTAGAAACGAATATAATATTGGAGTTGACATATATCCATATCCATAATTATATTCTGGGTGCAGGCTGATCGAAGGATTTAATTGTACGGTAACTTTCTACTGAAGGATATTTTTGGTATTTCACCATAATTTCCATATCTTCCGGGTAGACATGACACGTTGCTAGACGTCAATCTTGTCTTGTGGGTTGATTAAATTGAATGATCACTTATTAGGAAGAGTCCTAATCGATCATAATCGGGTAAGCCCGTTTTGACCTAAATCGATTAGAAAGAGTTCTAATCAAATTAGGTCAACTTGTATTCGAACCCACTGTTGGCTAGATATGGAACCCAATGGGTCACACACTTAAGAGAATTGATCAAGGTTTAATTTTGTAATTAAATCATTTTGCATGATGACACTCTAGCAGGTGTTGCAAATCCTAGCTTCTATTCGAATTAGATTCGAATTAGGGTTCCGGATTGGTTCAATTTGGATTCTAATTGGATCTAATTAGACCCTAATTGAGGTTATAAGGATTATGGCTAACCCTATTGGCTAACCATGTATCTAGGCTAGCCCCCCACCCGCCCCTTTGAATTTTCATGCCAAAATGCCAAGAGTCCATGCGCTTATGGACTCTTGGCGTGCCATTTGGAGGAGTCCATGGGCGCATGGACTCTTGGCGCGCCCACTTAATTCTCCGATGAATTAAGATGGGGCGGCCTTTTTTCTCACCTTAGCGCCTCACTTGTCCTCCCTTGGATAGAAATCTAATGGGTGGTGGGGTTTAAAGAAAGAAAGAAAGCGTTGTTTCTTCCCGATCGCGCGAAAAACATCTCTTCGAGATTAAAAGTCGCGACTCCTTTCTTTTTAAAACATCACAATTTTTTCTTTCTGAAAGGCCATGAGAAAGAAGGCCATGAGAAAGAAGATAAGGGTGTGAGAAGAAGGAAAGGGCGTGAGAAGAAGAAAAGGGCATGAGAAACAAATGTTTACGGAGAGTTGTGAGGGAGCCTCTCCAAAAACTATATAAAGGAATGGAAATCAGAACTTCGATGATTTTTTAATTTTTATTCTTCTTCCTCTCCTAAAGACTCTTTCTCCTTTTTCTTGTTTTTGCATTGTTTCCTTTACAGAGTACACCTCTGTCAAAACTCTGCTACTGAACAAGAACAAGAGCGAAAGTCTCCGACGGTAAAGGAAAGAAAGAGTTCTGATTTTATTCTTTCCTTTCTTTCTTACATTAAGACATTCTTGTCTTAATTTCTCCTCCAATTTAAGACAAGCCTAAATCCTCTTAGGACAAGGTCTTATCTTCAAGACAAGGGTGTCTTAGAGGGTCAAGGTCTTAGTGGAAGGAGGAGAAGAGATCAAAGAAAGGGAGGCAACCTCTTGTGTGGAAGAATTCCAGCCATAATCCGAAGAATTGAGTTCTAGGAAGAAGAACTCAATAGGAGGAACCATTGGACAAGAAGATAGTGTTCTTGATCATTGCTCTATGTGGATCACCATCGCTGGGCGGACACCTGGATGCCTAGTGAATTCAGTTAGCCCCTTCAACTTCAAGTTTGTTGGAATTAGCGGTTACAAGTTAGTACTCTAATCCTAATTTGCATAGATATGCTTGTCATATATTCTAGTCTTATTTAAGGAGTTTCTGGTTTAGGGTTTTTTTTTTGTGTGAATTTAGTTTCAATTTTGAAATTACCCTTCTTCTGCGTTGCATCGGAACCCTACAATTCCGTTGGTTCCTTGGTGGAGCTTTGGATCAGCGATGAGATGGACTCGAGATCTCCACTAGTTTCTCTGGTTGTCCCGCTCGATAAGGACTTGCTTTGAGCTTTCTGGCCTTTAGTATGCCTTGGCTTCAGTAGGAACTGGATGGGCATTGTACGCCTCCTTTGCATTGGCATATTGCTTTGCCCTAGTCAGCATTTTAGCAAAATTTTGGGGATAGCTCTTTGTTGACCCCTGGAATGATTTTGATGATAACCTAACATTAGAGCATGCATTTGATTATTGACTATCTTTTAAATGTTCTCAAAGTTTTTGTAGGATATTTTCTTTGAACAACCTTCCTTCCTATAATATTGTTGAATGTCAAGTTAATTTTTGTTGAAATACAGCGTAAAAGAGCCCATAGAAAAATCAATCATGTATTCTTAAAAAAGGGCCACTTCTATGTAGTTTTTTAGTTTAATTTTCTCAAGACCAGTATTTGAAGGAGTTGGAAAGTTTTTGAGCTGTTTTGAAGTCACTGGAAGAAGTCTGAAGAAGATTGAGCAATTGAGGACCTAAGTCTCAATAGCCGACTCAAGACTGGCGAGCCGACTCGAAGTTTGGCATGGCAAGAAGTTTTCTGGCATGCAAACATTTGAGCTGACTCGAGTCAGAAGAGCTAACTCGAGTAGAGTTCAATTCTAAAGTTCTGAGAATTCGAGCTAACTCGAGGGTATCCGAGTCGACTCGTCCAGAATGAAGTTTTCTCATATTGACAACCGAGCTGACTCAAGTATTGAAGAGCCGACTCTTCTAGAGTGCTAAAAATCTCAGTTATGAAGAACTAGCCAAGCGAGCCAACTCGAAGCAGAAGAGCCGACTCGACCAGAGTGTCATTTTGGCCTAACTAAGAATCCAAGCCGACTTGAAGCAGAAGAGCTGACTCGACCAAAGTAAAGTTTTGACCTACCTGAGGATCCAGCCAACTCGACCCATTCGAGCCGACTCGAGTGACAGTTTCAAGTTAGTAATGATAAGTTCCAAAACTCTTATTTTGAATCCAAAATGGTCTCTAACGTTATATTTTGAATCCCAAAAGTCTACAATGGCTATAACCACTTGAAATCAGTTGGAGAGAGTATTTATAAGTGATATGAATCACTTTTGGAGAAGATAATGGAAAGGAATAAAAAATTAAAGAGCTTTCACTGAACATTCAAAAGAACTCACTAGAGAGCATTCAAAGCAAGCACTCAAGACTTCACCAACTCTTATCAGAATCTTGAGGCATTTATTGAGGAAGTTAAGAAGCCTTGAAGAGCATTCAAAGTGCAATCAAGAGGGCTTCTCAAGTACTGCAACTGCAACCATCTGATAACTTCGATTTGCCATATTGTTGCTTTATTCTTCTAACTCATCTTTTGAGTTGTTCCAAGTATAGCAAGGGGCTAGAACTTGGAGTTTGTTAGGTTGTTGGTGAGCCTTAAAAACCAAGTGTAGTGGGTTGTTGGTGATCCCATTCAAAACTAACTTTGTATTTGGTTTTTTGTTAGCCCGGGATAAAACCAAGTTTGGATTTTGGATTGTGAGCCTGTGAAAACAATACGGCTGTATTTTGAGGGTGAATATAGTGGAAATCCCAAGTGGTATCTTAGGTAATGGACGTAGGAGCGATGTTGCCCCGAACCATTATAAAATTTATTATGTTTGTAATTGTGTTTCCTATTCTTACTTGCTTCTGCAGTAGTTAATTTAATTCACAGCACATACCACACTAAGAACTTAAAAAGAAGCACATACTTGCAATAATTTTTTAAATACCCAATTCATTCCCCCTCTTGGGTAAGCCACCTAGGCAACAATTGGTATGAGAGCAGTGTCTCTGAATTTTAATTAGACTAAAGATTTATGGCAAATCCTATGAGTACTTCTTTGGTCGAAGGCCAATCCACAAATAGACCACTATTCACAGGCACTAACTATACTTATTGAAAAGCCTGAATGAAAATATATATTCAGGCCATGGACTTTCAATTGTGGAAGGTCATTCTTAAGGGACCTCAAATACCCATGATAAAA
Source organism: Areca catechu (assembly GCA_021397845.1). NCBI lineage: Eukaryota > Viridiplantae > Streptophyta > Magnoliopsida > Arecales > Arecaceae > Areca > Areca catechu. Next base: position 95,418,944 of record CM038052.1, on the reverse strand, counting down.
GTTGATGGTGTGGATGTTCCAAAACCTGAAGAGGAATGGGATGAACACGACATGAAAATGGGTGAGCTGAACGCCAAAGCCATGAACTTGTTATATTATGCTTTGGATGCCAATGAGTTTAATCAAGTTTTTTCTTGCACATTAGCAAAAGAAATTTGGGATAAACTCGAGGTAACCCATGAAGGAACTTCTCAAGTGAAAACCTCAAAGATTAATCTTCTTATACATAATTATGAACTATTCAATATGGAATCCAATGAGACTATTTCTGTCATGTTCTCATGTTTTACAGATATTATTAATGATTTAAAGAGTCTTGGCAGGACTTATTCTAAAGCAGATCTTGTGCAAAAGATATTGAGATCACTTCCAATAAGTGGGACCCGAAAGTAACTACCATCCAGGAAGAAAAGGATTTAAATACTCTACCATTGGATAAGCTATTAGGATCCCTGATTACTCACGAGCTAGCTATGCAGCATGGAAGTGAAGATGACCTGAAAAAGAAAAAGTCAATTGCCTTCAAAGTTGCTGCAGAGATGAAGAAACAAGAAGAAGAAATTGATGATGAAAGCCCCACCTCCGAAGATGATCTTGAAGATGAAGACATTGCACTTGTAGTGAGGAGATTTAGAAAGTTTATGGGCAAGAAAAAGAAAGATATTAGAGAAAATTTCATAGGAAAGGAGAATATAGCAAGGACAAGGAAAAGGAAAAAGATAAAGATAAAGAGCAATAGTCTATTTGCTATGAATGCAAGAAACCTGGGCATTTTAGATCAGACTGTCCGAATTTGAAGAAAACTTTCAAAAAGAAGAAGAAAAAAGCTATGGTTGCAATTTGGAGTAATAGTGAGAGGTCTACTTCAAACGAAGAAGAAGAGACCAGCAAAATAGTGAACATATGTTTAATGGGTCTTGAAGATGAGGTAATGTCCCCTGATCCTCATGAAGAATTTACTTTTGAAGAGCTAAATAATGCATTTCATGAATTGTTGGCTGAATATAAAAAGGCTAGTTTGAAAATAAAATCTTTGAAAAATAGCAATGATATTTTGATGAAAAAAAAGAAAAGAATTCAGAAAAGAATAATATCTTACAAAAAGAATTGAACACCTTTTCTGAAAAATATACTGCTTTGGAAACTGAAAAGAATGGTTTTCTTGATTAGAACAAAGCTCTATATGAAAAAAATGTTAGCTTGCAAAAAGAAGTTGAAAAACTTAAACCCTTCGTTGAAAAGCTAACATTGAGTTCAAATAAACTTGAATTGATTTTGAAAGATCAAAGAGACTCAAGTAATAAAGCTGAAATTGGTTATAATTCTTTGCAAGCAAATAGAATTTCAGCAACAAAGTTTATATCCTCAAATGCTTATGCACCTAAGTTTTCAAATCAAAGATCATTTGTTTCAAATGCTTCTACATCTGCATCTAGAGCTTCAACTTTTGTATCTTTGCAAAATTCAAAATTATTTGTTATGCATGCAATGGGGTTGTCACAAGTCATTTCAATGCAATTTCAAAAGAATGTTAGAAATAATATTGAAAAGATTTAGGTTCCCAAAGGAACCACTTCTACTGACCTGCAAGGATCCAAGAAAGCTTGGGTACCTAAAAGAACTCCATGACTATTTTGTAGGAATGTCTTGCAGCCCATAACATAAAAAAAAGATGGTATCTGGACAGTGGCTGTTCAAGACATATGATGGGTGACAAGGATCAATTCATCACCCTATAGATGAAGGATGGAGGAATGGTCACTTTTGGTGATAATGGCAAGGGAAAAATAATTGGTATCGTAAGATCAAATAATCCCTTCTACATTCATTGAAAATGTATTGCTAGTTGACAAATTGAAGCACAATTTGCTAAGTATTAGTCAATTATGTGATAGAGGCTTCAAGGTTGTCTTTGAATCATCTGTGTATTGTAACTAACTCACTTGATTCTAGCACCAAGCTCATTAGTCATAGACTTGGAAACATATATGTGGTAGATTTGAATGATCTAGCCATGTCTAGTAGTACAAGTCTTATGGCAATGAATGCTAAAATCAAGGAGTTTAGCTTACTTTGGCATAGGAAATTAGGTCATGCTAGCATGCATACAATTGCTAAGTTAATTTTCAAAGATCTAGTTAGAGGTTTATCTGAATTCAAAGTTGATTTTGAATATGTTTGTGATGCTTGTCAACTAGATAAATAAACTAGGGAGAGTTTTAAATCAAAAAATTTGGTTTCAACTTCTAGACCACTTGAACTACTACACATGGACCTATTTGGACTAACTAGGACTACAAGCCTAGGTGGTATGAAATATGGACTCGTGATAGTAGATGATTTTTCGAGATTTACTTGGATTTTATTTATTGCACACAAAGAAAAGTATTTAAAGTTTTTCAAAAATTTTATAAGAAAGTTTCAAATCAGAAAAATCTTTCAGTTATTTTAATAAGAAGTGATCACGGCATAGAATTTGAAAATCAATATTTTGATAATTATTGCACTGAGCACAGCATGATTACAACTTCTCCACTCCTAGAATACCATAGCAAAATGGTGTTGTAGAGAGAAAGAATAGGACTTTGGAAGAGATGGCATGAACAATATTATGTGAAGACAATCTTCCAATGTACTTTTGGACAGAAGCGGTGAACACTACTTGCTACATTTTAAATCATATTTTGATAGAAAATCCCTTATGAACTTTGGAATGACAAAAAGCCTAACATTTATTACTTTCATGTTTTTGGTTGTAAATACTTTGTATTAAACAATGGAAAGGATAACCTGAAAAAGTTTGATGCTAAATCTGATGCAGCTATTTTTCTTGGTTATTCAATCAATAGCAAAGCTTATAGAGTATTTAATAAAAGAACATTAATAGTAGAAGAATCTGTTCATGTTATCTTTGATGAATCTAACCCCTCACCTTCTAGAAAAAAGAGTGTATAGACAATAATACAGGTACACTTGATCAAGCAATGGAAGACATGAGCTTAAAGGATAAACCAACTCAAGAAGGAGAAGAAATAGTAAGTAGAGATCATGGTGATCTACCAAAGGAATTGAGGTATGTAACTTCATATCCTAGAGATTTAATTATTGGTGATCCCTTACAAGGTGTTGGGACTAGGTCTTCACTTAAAGAAGCATATGACTATTTAGCTTTTGTCTCACAAGTAGAACCACATGGTATAGAAGAAGCTGAAAATGATCCCAATTGGATGATGGCCATGCATGAAGAATTTAATCAATTTGAAAGAAATAATGTATGGACCTTAGTAAATAGACCCTCAGACCATCCTGTAATAGGAACCAAATGGGTTTATAGAAATAGGTTAGATGAACAAGGAAAAGTAATTAGAAATGAAGCAAGATTAGTGACAAAAGGTTATAATCAATAAGGAATAGATTTTGATGAGACTTATGCACCTGTATCAAGATTAGAAGCCATTAGATTATTACTTGCATTTGCTTGCTACATGAATTTCAAATTATTTCAAATGGATATAAAAAGTGTATTTTTGAATGGTTTTATATATGAAGAAGTTTTTGTAGAACAACCACCAGGTTTTGAAAGTTATACTTTTCCAAATCATGTTTTCAAACTTAATAAAATATTGTATGATTGAAACAAGCACCTAAAGCCTGGTATGATAGATTGAGCAAATTCTTACTTAAAATGATTTTGTTAGAGGTAATGTAGATACAACTTTGTTTATCAAAAAGAAAGAGAATGATATGTTAGTTGTATAGATTTATGTAGATGACATTATTTTTGGTGCAACTAATGAGAATATTTGTAGAGAATTTGCTGAGTTAATGCAGGATAAATTTGAGATGAGCTTGATGGGTGAACTGACCTACTTCCTTGGACTTCAAATTAAGCAAACAAAGGAAGGAATTTTTATCAACCAAGCAAAGTACATCAAGAAGATTATTAAAAAGTTTGGTATGGAGTCATCCAAAGAAATGAGCACACCCATGAGCCCTACATGTAGATTAGACAAAGATGAAGATGGCAACAACATTGATCAAAAGCTTTATCGAGGTATGATCGGGTCACTGTTGTACTTAACTGCTAGTAGGCCTAATATCTTGTTCAGTGTATATATATGTATTAGATTCTAATCTAATCCTAAAGAATCACATTTGATTGCTGTGAAAAGAATCAAAAAATATCTAAAAGGAATAAGTTATCTTGGTCTATGATATTCTAAGCAATCTTCATTAAATTTAATTGGCTTTTCTGATGCTGATTATGGTGGATGTAAAATTGATAGAAAGAGCACTAGTGGTACTTATCAGTTTCTAGGGTTGAACTTAATTTCATGGCATTGTAAGAAATAAAACTCCGTAGCACTATCTACTGCTGAGACAGAGTATGTAGCTGTAGCAAGTTATTATGCATAAATGTTATGGATTAAGCAACAACTAAAAGACTATGGTGTTATTCAAACTAAAATTCCTATCAAATATGATAACAAAGTGCTATCAATCTTACAAAAATCTTATTCAGCATTCAAGAACAAAGCATATTGAAATTAGACATCATTTTATTAGGGATCATGTATAAAATGGACATATTGAACTTGAATCATTCCAACCAAAAACCAACTTGCTGACATCTTTACTAAGCCACTAGATGAAGAAAGATTTGAAATGATTAGAAGTGAATTAGGTTTATACGATCCATTTTAGATTTTTTGACCTAATTTCTTCTAAAATTAAGGATAATTATCTAGAAGACCTCCAACATCAATTTAAGGACAATGACCACCTTATCTAGAGTGCTATTATCCTTAGAAATCTTTTTGGTAGCTTTTTAGAGCCTTTTCAAGCATTTTTGCTCAAGTCGACTCGAGCAGACATGCCTTTGGCCAAGTCGACTCGATTGTCGGGTTAAAACGTTTTATATAAAACCCGTAAGACCGAACTTGAGCTTATATTCACTGTTGAATCTTAGCCAAACCTCCAAAAACCCTTCCAAAAGCTTAGGGACCTCTCTCCCTTCCCATTTTCCTTGAGTTTCAACCTCTTTCCCTATTTATTTTTTGAATGGCTCCAAAAAGGGCAGTGAGGAAGTGT